>OX387717.1:71953528-73179650 GCA_947577245.1 Andrena bucephala
CCAGTTTCTTAATATTCTTCTTAAAACTTTTACATAAATTTTGGCCAGATACTATGGCACACTATATTGTAAAATATGCAATATCTCAAGTACATACATTTTATCAGTAGAAACTTCTTGACAGTTCGATATGCCGCGAAGAAATATTTCATATGTTCAGACACCATAACTTTTTACACCCCTGAATCCACAGGACCATTCCACGCCAAATCAATCACTTTTCGCGCTTCACGCCGGGGATTTCGTTGAAATTGAAATATGATGTAATCCACGTCAAATTAAGGGGTGTTTAAGTCATCATCTCCCATGTTCCAAATTAGTTTAAAAAATACAGGCCATCAAAGTTTGCAATTCCTGTCTACTTCCGCGACAACAAAACCGCTGCACCAATGTAACATTTTCCCGTTAATTGGACCAGAAAACATCGCACGAAGAAAAGCGACAGAACTTTCCCCTAGACGCAATAATTATTATGCTTTCATAAGAATTATAGGGGAAGCTGGCTGCTGGCTCAGTTTGGTGGTATGATAAGTAGATAGCCTTATAGCTGGCGATAGGGATTTATGTCTGCAGAGGTCGAAGGGAATTCCTGGAAAATTGACTCTCATCAGGAAAGTGTTACACTTGGAAGACACTCGGAGCTTCTTACAACAATCGATGGGTAGCGGAGCGGAATATCTTATTACCTCCATTTGGCCGTTTGGCAGTTTTCCAGTGTACGCCAATTTGCACTCGTTAAAGAGACGCCTTCGAAACTTTCCGCGCGGGCTATGTTGACTAAATGTCCCTGCCTTTGCAGAACTCAATTTTCATTACGGACACGTAACTTTACTCCAGAATTTCGCGTACCCTATCCGCGCTGCGGACTCCGTTGAACCCTGCATCTCTTATTTCATTTAAAACTCGGAATATCTCTTCACCTTCGTCTTCGGAATAAATACTATAATCAATACTTAGAATCTACTAAGAACTCGACTCTTAGAATCCACTGTACATAAGCATGCGTTTACACAACAGAGTTAACTTTGGAGAACCTTGGTAATTAGTAGAGGGAAGAATGAATAAGAAATAGAAAGAAGTTTCTGTCTGCAAACTGAATAATTCTTCAGAGTATAAAAAGGTATTGAAATGTCTGCAAATAAAGAGGCATGCGTCTACCATTGATACAGTATCGAACAACGATCTATTATTTGATTTTCTCTGTGAGCACGGGGAAAATGCCCCGACTAATACTTAGAAACAAGGCTCGTTTTCACCCTCCAATTATCACCGAGGAAACTTTCTCTGACTTCCCCAGCTCGTGCTTTTTCCACGGTACTGTGCATTGTTTTTGTTTTTCCATTGTGCGAAGCAACCCCTCGAACCTGACAATTTTCCAGCGGCTAGCTGGCGTACTCGTGCTGATCGAGTAAAACAAACTTCCGAAAACGCTATAACAGATTCTGCAGCCAACAAATCTGACAATAACAACAAATATTACCGTTTCTATAGGCCCTCCTCCATATGCAATCCGATATGTATTTTTGAAGCGCTTGCTTTCGCAGTGAAATATCCAATAACGGACGAGCAACTTTGCGATTAAATTGTATTAATCGGTAGCGTAATTACCGTTTAATGGGGGCCCTCGTGTATGTTTTTTGCCTTGTGCGACGGTAAAAGTATACATAATCGATGGATATTAATCCACGTTTCATTTTCTAGTCGACATTTTCTGTGCAACTTCTTGTTTCCCAACTTTCCATTAATTATGCCTCGGAAATGGACGATTGTGCAGTTTATTATTTTATCCGTGCACTGTTCTGTGAGCCCGATGTCAACGAGAGATACAAATTTCTGTCTAAAATTATTTTTACCTTAAAAGAATTTTTATCTCTCTCATTCTGCCTGGAAAATCGTAAGCAATTATTTGTAACGAACGAGGGAGGTCCTTTTATTCGAAGGCTTTTACCAAACGCCGGAAGATCCCTCTCATTGTAAACCCCTTTGCCGAAAGAAAGGTTTAGCAAACACAATTAAAGATCCTGATTACTCACTCCAGAGCAATCTCGTTTCAGAGGGAGGAAATCGTTCTATTAGAAAAATACGAGTGGTCCATGGTAGAATAAAGGCGAAGGTCTCTGTAAATCTTCCGTTTGCGCGTCTCGAGTTTACCGTAAGGCAACTCTGATTAAGTAGCCATGAGACTTTTTGCAAAAATTTAAACAGCCCAGGGTGAACGCTTAGTTGAGAGCACTCGCGAGCTGTTGGATCCCTCTCTGCAGCTGATTAGCTGATCGTTAAGCGCCGCGTTCTATTGTTGTTGCAAGCGTTCCCAAAAAGATATCTAGCGGAACGCCAGCTTCAGATTACACCGACGGTTTCCCGTCGAGTGGCGTACCCTGAATAGCGCAGGGATTTCCTTTGCCTGTGCGACGAACCTTTCAAACTTGCTCACCGAGGAATCCGGCGAGGTAAGTTTAAATCGACGGACTTTTGTCAACTGCGAAACGACACACGCCGCTAGACAGACAAACTCGTTCAATTTCGACACGCGATCCACCCAAGCACGGCCAAAACTAAATTAAACTTTTAATTATTTTCTATGGCAGCGGGAAAAGAGCGGGCTGTAACTCTTCCTGTTGCCTCTACGCTGCGCGATCGCGTTACTTCGTCCCTTCTTTCGGAGCACGGGAGTCCGTGAATATGAAGAATTGGCGCAAATCGATTGGAAAATTATGTGGAGAGTGTATTGGAAAATGGGCGTGTGGAATTTTAAGTGGCGACCTGTGGTTTTTGAATGTATTGGGTGCGAATGTATGAATTTTAGGTAATAATTGTGTAGCACGAGTGTGGAATTTGTAATTAATATTTCCATTTGCATTTGGAGGTATTGTAGCATGAATTCGAGAATTTGAATGGATATTTGATTTTATTTCTTAACATTAAATTACAAAGTTGGAATTTTAATTGGTGGTTGGTTTTGAATTTGATTCATTTCTTCGACTATTTTATACGTCAGTTCGTTTTTACCAGAAAAAAACCTAAACGTGTGTTAATTAAGTACGAAAGGTAGTAGTATGAGAATGACTTATTAAACCTTTTTACTTACGGAAATTCTTAAGGACTTAAGTAACTCAATGTATTTCTAAGGCACAGAATCATCGTTGCAGAAAACAAGTAAGGATCACGCGGTACGAGTTACATAAATTTTTCAAATGCTGTGGAAATAGATACGTATATATTTGAAGAGGAAATATTAAACTGGCAGAGGCTAGCTAACTACGTTCAATAAGGGGATCGTACGCTAAGACGTATTTACCAATGCGAAGTGAACTGAATACTAGAGGCTGGTAACATTATTCCGTGTTTGCCATAAAATTAGCATCCAGGATTTCCGTTGTTAATCATAACAAACGCCACTGAAACGGAGGCAAACAGGTACATAACCGTGCTCCAGGATCAAACTCACACTGCATCTCGCAACTTCCATCAACCACAAAATTCTCTGAAACTGTCATCATCAAGTATTCATTCAGATTACATTGCATAAGCTCCCAGGAAATTAGAAATCTACCATAACACCTTTTTCCAACAATATTTATTTCCAAACTTATTACAACTTCCATATCATTTAGAAGAGAACATCCAACTCTTCGTTATGTTCCTTTAAATCAGATGGTGCAAAGTTAAACACTTTATACATAACTTCTGTAAGTTACGTCGATTCGATGTCTATAAAATTGCACACCAGCTCTGACTCAAACGATTTCCGGTGGATGCTCCGGCAAAGCTCGGATCCTAATAGTCAATATTTCCAAAAGCCTTTTACACCGTGGAGGTGGGGTGCGCAATTTCCATAAGTAAATCGATAAATTCGAATACCACAGATTTCGAGGGCCCGGTCCCGGGCTCGTTTGCCAAAAGCACAGCGATGGAAGCTTAAACGCGGACTAGAGGGCAGGCTGAGCTTTTCGGTAAATCGAGTTACCGTAATACGCGGTTCGATTTCGAGAGACTTGGTGCTCGGTTACCGGACTCTGCGCGGTGGCTTGCTGTCGATATCGATCACTTGAATCTGTAATTCAGCTGACACGGCCTGTTGAGTCGTGAGTTCCTGGACTAGGCGTATTCTAATAACGCGGCAGCCTTATCGGTACTTAACGCTGCGGGTTAAACGTGCGTGACTGTGCAAGCGAGTAACTTAATTTTTCTGAAAAATTATTCCAGCCTGGCACAACTTTCTAACCTTTATTCGTTGGACGAGAAATTTGACTGTGATTCAACGTTGTGAGCCATGTTTGATCATAGGTACTTGTTATAACAGACATTTGTGTGAGTTATTGTTTAATTAAATAATTAATTTCGCAAGTGAATTAAAATCTACTGTTGTTGTAGTTTGAGGGGGGAAATTTAAAAAATATTTTCACTAGGAAAAGTATAGAAGTATCAGATTTATATTAGTGTATTAAAGTTTATATGGTTTCTCTTGCAAAATTTCAAATTTCGGACTCTGTCGATTTTTTCCCTATTTCATTTTGTTTAATAAATACATATGTAATACTACGCTGCATATTTCTTGGATATGTGGATATATTTTAGCTGCACAAATATCCGCAGTATACTCATCATCGGACACTTTTCACCACGCAACCGTGTCGTACGAGAAAGTCCCAGTTCCCACTCGATGCTCGAAACAATTTCGTGGACAGATTAATGTTTCACTTAGCAGGCCATCCGATTCAATTAGTCTGCGACTATCGAGGTATCCTCATCAGCGAGATCCATCGATGCGAGCGACAGTCAGCGTCCACCGTTTGATCTGATAATCCTTTCTAATTCTAACTCCGAGTCAGCGGTCGGATTTCCTGCCACTGGTCTTTTCTGGGGGTTCGCTCGATCTTCACGGGTTGCTGCCAACCTTGGGGAAATTGGAAAGTCGTGTTCGACAGATTGATCGAGAAGTCGTCGATCGAGAGGCCGACCCTCTTTGAATACCTCTCCTTTGACCACGATTATGGGAGGTGATTCACCGAGGCGCCTGCCTCTTTAGTCCGCTTCTTAAAGCACAGCTTTCGGTGGCCAAGTTTTACCTCCAACTGTGAACGAATCGTGAATCAATTGATTCTTAAGCTTCTTCAATAACTGTGACTCGAAATGCCAGTAGTGTTTTGCGGGAGGTGAAATTTCCCTCGAAATTTGGCACTGGAAAGTGCGATTTTACTGCGGTAGGTTTTCTGTAATTGGAAGTCTGGGTTTAAGGGGGGGCGGGGGAGGGGAGGGGATAAAGGGAATAATTTGAAACTTAGACTGAAATTCATTTTACCTCTGTTCGAAGCATGGGGTAAAAATTCGCGATATTTGGAGTCTAATTTTCAATCCCTTTTGAAGTTTTATTGTTGCAAAATGAAATGAGAGGTATGTTTTCACAGTTCGTAATTAAAATTGTAATGAGTTTCTTTAGGAGAAATTATTATAGAGATAATGATCGTATACGGATTCGTGTACGAAAACGAGCGTGTGCGAACCATTTTGTTGTACTTATACATTCATTTATACTCATTATGCCAGGAGAGCTTGCAGTTGCATAGAGAATTGCATTTGCTTTCTCGATAACCCGTTTATTTATAATATTAAGATTTACAGAAACGCATCTCCAATTCCGAAAATTCCACCCGCGTGTTTACGTTATAAATTATGCTGCCGTGCATTTATCCGGGACACTCCTGTTTGCTCATTTACCTACAAAACACACTGCTCGCCGCATTTGTCCCAATTTTACTTAATTATGGCCGCGGCGCGTCGAATTATTTGTTGCGTAAATATGTATTATTTCCTGCATTATTTGCGCGCAGCGTGCCACATCGTCCAATTCGAGGCGGGATGCTTTGCCGTGCGTTGTAATTTTAACGTAATGTAACCAAAATTTTTAATTAATCCTATAATAAACTGCGCAGTTGGAGAGGCAATTAAATATTCAAACAATATTACATCATTACTAAATTAAATTAATTAGTTTTTAGAATTCATTATACACGTTATGCCTGAGAAATATTTTCTGCATCCTCATTTTTTTCACTTTTATTCCTTTGAGTGACACCTACTAAAAAAATCAGGAGTAAAACGTAGAGATGGAGATCTGAAAATTCTCTCAGTGGCTATTAAAGCAAAGAGTATTATTTAGTATATAAAAATACTAAAATTGGCGCTGGGACCGTTTCCCTATGCTTTCCCGGCTTGTCCCTTTAAATAAAATAGAGCCCCTTCGATAACACTTCTTTTTCGTTCCAGGATCTGTATTTACACCCTAGCTAGTAACATCAAATTACCTATACAGGGCACTCTACTCAAAATCTCGCTGTGAAATCAGATTGAATATATATATATAAGACACGCTACTCAAAATCTCGCTACGAAATCGTCTCTAAAATCAGATGTACGTTCGAAGACCGTAACCACCGCGGGGTTATCGTTGCTTCCCCAGGCACGTGGGACGCCCCGTCATAAACAGGTCAGGATTTTTCCATACTTCACCCTGGTCGAGCATACGTCGGGGCGCAAATCCAGCGAAACGCCTTACGCGCGGTTACCATAACATAACGCATTCGAGGAGGCGTGCAGCAAGCGGAGATGATGATAGCGAGGGAAATTCGTTTTCGCCCATCCCCTCCCGTTGCAGCTACCCGGAGCATGGGGGGCGTGAAGAGAAAATTCGATGCTCACGATGTTAGCGCAGGGTGGTGCCGAAATGAAAGCGTGATAGCGAAATTGGCAATATCGCGACTTTTCCCTCCCATTTCTCTCTCTTCCTTGAGAATCGATCGCGTGCCCCCCCCCCCCCCCCCCCCCCCCCTCGACGGCAACGAATTTCCTTCCGTTGAAAATCCGTCCAACTACCCTTCGGAAGCGTAACGAGATTGTCGTCCGAGATTCGATATTAATTCTTAGAACTGCACAGGCTTTCCCACCTTCAAGTGGCAAATTGTTATTCGAATTTCAAGTGGAGGGGAAAGATAAACGGTTCTTTCTTCGCGATTGGAATACGTTTTGCGATAGTGGAGTATGATGGAGGGAGAGTTTTAGACGAGGTGATTGAGTGTAGAAATTGGGAGGCTGTGGACAAAGTGGTCTGCAAAGACGGCTGTGGAAATTTTTGGTTTTAGGCGGTTTGCTAAATTTTTAAGGAATTTAACGAGATGGGTACTTCTTTTCTTGTTGACGCTTATAAATATTAATATCTTCTTCTTATTAGTATCAATTTGATTTAAGAACAGAAAGCTGTCATGTATCTGTACTCTTTATTTCCACACCTCTGATTCGTGAAAAATACAAGTATATTTATAGTTAAATTATGCAAATGGTATGCAAAATTTATGACCCTGTAAAACTTTTTATTTAAAGAGAGAATGAAACTCGTTTCAAGTTGGCTGTCTTTTAATCACCGATAAGTATCTGTTCGTTTAACCATCGATGGTTACTTGTCGATTTATGGACAATGTTTATTGGTAACAAACAAGGCAGTCTGTTAGCGAACGTTCGATGGTTATTTGAAAGTTCCCGTTGGTCTCGTCCGCTTGCTTTTCTCTACAATTAGCCCGACGCGGATTACCGTGCAACAAGAGGACAAACAATCGGTGCACGCTGAGTAATTTCATTAATAGCAAATTATTGTAAACTCACCCGCTGCGATACGCTTAACGAGCTATCGGAATTTTGTTAAAAATCTCTCTGTCCCGCGCATCGCGACCTGTTAACGATACCGCCTGCGATATTAAAATTGAACGTAAATTAATATCGAACCGTAGCCTCGATAATTCATGAACGGTCGATGCGTACTTTCCGTGTATATTTATTGAAACTGTACAAATGTTTGCTCAAATATATCTCTCCTTTAAAACTTGGTACACGAGTATACGAATGGTTCCTATACGAATCAATCCCAGTATAATTTCTGAAAAAGTTACATCCCTAATTTTAATCCAATGGCAACTCAGCTAAATTGCACATTAAACTTTCAAATAATACATATAACCCTGTGACATTTTCCCCAAATAATTTTCAACCTACCCCTACAGGAGAAATATAACGAACACAATATCCTCAGTGTTTTTAAACTAATCACTTTTCTCCATTCCTCCCCCTCAGCACCCTTCCATTACATATCACATCCAGATGTGCCACACGGTACACTCCCAAAAGCACTGCTCTACTCCACTATCTTGTCCCTCCCCCGCAGCTTCTACGACCTCCCTAAATTTCTTCCGCCTCCCGTGGCTCGCGAGACGAGGAAGGTCGCGACGTAATCGGTGCTCGTTTAAACCAGCCGGCCGATAATTTTGCTCCCGTAATTTTATGCAATTATGCGTATTACTCCAGCCACGCAGGTTTGTACGTTTGTACGTTTGTACGTAGACAGACGCGTGGAGGGTGAAACGCAGCTGGAATCCACGGGGGTGGCTCCCGGTGTCCACGTGGACCTCCGTGACCACCCCATGGTGCCCGTGGTACAGCGCCCCGACAACCAGCGTCGCCTCGTTTCACGGTAAAGTGACCGCGCGTTAACTCCCATTCGTTACGCGTTTACATTATTATTAAAGCGCATTTACACGGCCGTTGGCGCGAGGAGCCTCGCGGAATTTTAATTCCCAAGTACGCGCCGCCGCGTTTCCCATCTCCGCTTATCTTCGAGCATGAAGCGAAAGGGGATTAAACACCACCGTGGATGGAATTCCAGTCGAATCGCATCGCGAATTTAGCTACCTTGTGGTCTGCGCTTGTTGGAACTTGCTTCGTTTTATAGGGGCCGCTAGGTTGGTTGTTTTTGGGAGGTTTTGTTAAATGTGTTGAGTGACGCGATGTTTTGGTAGGAGCGCTTTCGGGTTAACATCCTGGGGGATTCTGAGGTTTCGCTTGTTTTTTTACATGCAGCGGATTATGTGATTGAATGGACGGGGTTTGGGGAAGTTCGAATCGTGAGTGGATTTCGTGAAGTTTTGTATGTTTTCTTTGTTTATGGACTTTTCTGTTTAATGGCTGTAGAAACTATAAAGTAAGAGGATATTATACAAAGTACTCGATTCGAATGTTGCCATGTGAAAGGAGATTTTGAAATGCTTTTAGTATCACTTTTGGGAAAGCTACATATTTTGTGTGGAATATTATGTTATTATTTTTATTGTGTGGATTGTTTCAGTGCCAATTTTCGTAAAGGGAATAGCAATATTCTTTCCCGATAGTATTATTTATGTTGTGTAAATAGTACAAATTCAAAGTTGATGGAGTTTGAGTTCCGGGAGGTCTCGAGGAATCTCAGAAGTCGAGCTCACATGGAATTCCCCTAAAATTAATGTAGCAGTTACTAACTATATCGCCAGACTAACTTGATTTACTCAGAATTCGTCTTGGCAGAGTGTGTTTGAGGCAATGTGCTTGTGGTTGTTCATTATGAAGTTTCAAATGAGGTGATTTATTACTGGCAAATTTGCATTGTTAAGCTGAAGGACTTCTTGGGAATGGAATTATTGTGCTGCGTTTCTGTTTCTTAAAATCAGAAGCATATAAGTTATTCACTTGGAAAGAGTTAAAATCATCCATTCTTTCGTTCCACACCCCATTAGAAAACACCTCAAGTGAAAATTTTTATATTAATTCTTCATCGTAATATGTTAATATACACTGGTTAGTCAGGACACACGACAAAGAGTGTTTTGCTACAATTTTCGTTAAATGACTGTTAACTATGCATGGAACTTATGTTCGTCTGCTCTGCCGCGTATTTTCTAATCACATAAACGATTCATCCATCAACACAGCGAAGTTTAGCAAACATCAATTCGATGCAGTACCCGACAAACGTTGTTATATTGATAAGGAAAGGCAAAGATTTACAAAGAGTGTTTCAGCCTTACACTACAGAAAAACATGTCACATATCCCCGGCATACTTTATTTTTTTCATTATTCCACTGTATTTATGTAAAATTGTGCATTTCATTTGTATTTTTTCGTACATCCAAGAGAATTCTTCACTTTAATCATCAGATCTTGTTTAATTAGTTAGCATCGATGTAAAAAGCATTTGATTTTTTGTCTTATCATAATCGAAAGAATAAAATAATCTGTAGTAGCGAATGTTTCCTTTAAATTTTAAAGTAAATTATTTAAAATTTTAAAGTCCTACTTTTCCTAAGCTATATATTTTCTACTCTATTATGTCTGAGCTGGTATAGTGAGAAATTCTTCTTGCATTGACTAGTATCATTCTCATCCCGTTTCCTATCTAACGTTTGTGCATCATGAAGTTAAACGATATCTGCTTTTCTGCTGCAAAACACTGCAGCGAAGATTGCGTAAGTTTAATTTCACATGTTAACAGACGAATCGCCTCGTTTACTTTCACGAAGTAGTAACACCGGTAAGATTGCATTTGTTATGCGTTTGCATTATCTTCAAAGCGGATTTACACGGGGTGTCGACGCGACCACTTTGCAGAATTTTAATTCCATGCTTACCATCCACGACTGTCTACTTCTCATCAACGGACATCCCTGAAGAACAGCCGTCCTTAAGTTCATGATAAATAGAGAGTTACGAGTATTACTCAAGCCTCTGCGTTCTTTCGCAGCAGATACTGTTACACGGTAACTGTTTTACTGTAAAATATTTCGGTGAAGACAAAAAGCTACCTCATATTAGTATTTTGTAAGATTGTGAAATAGGAATCTGAAGTGCTAACATACAGTGATAGTCGAAAAAGAAAGCTGAAATTTGGTATGTCTATGTGTACAAATAAATGATAGGTATTAGTATGAGATTTTATATAAGAATATATTACTATTACTCGTTTATTCTGTATGAAATTCAAAGAGAAGCACAATTCCTTCTTCCTAAATTATCACACTAAATCCAATAAATAACTACTCAGTTCAAATAGTGAAATATTCCTAGTTACCAACGATTCTTCCCTCGCTTAAAATATCATCAATTTTCCGCAGCAAGTGTACAGATAAAAATAACTATCATTAAAAACTATTTACCCCGAGAAAGCAGTTATCAGTACGATGGAAGCATTTGCGAAATTGAAATTCACGTTGCAAAGTGTGTGCCTCTGCAGCTGCACCAACATTTCGTGCATCGTTTCCCAAATCGATCTAACTCTGAGTAGCCTTTGACCCAGCGAAAATTCTCGATCGAGTGGGATCGCGAAACTGGTGCTCGCATTGACGTCAATGGGATCCACGTGATTTCGATCGAAATAAAGTTGCCTCGCATGAGAAGGCTGCGCCTATTCTCAGCGCCGCTGCTCAGCTATCGCGCGGAGCTGAATAGTCACGCCGCAATTAACTCGCATTCAACACTTTGATGTAGTAAAATCCCCACATTATACGCGTCCCCGCGATTGTACGGGGTGATCTGAGCCGATGAAAGGATCGCTAGCTGCAACGAAGCTGCAGACATAGGTGGTGTTTATCGAACGAGCCGGGGATACCTGCACTTGCAGTGAATATTGCCACTGAGGCCGTGAAATCGATGTGCAGCTGCACGGGCTCCGGCTGTGTTGTTAGCACGCCAATTCCCGTTCTTCCTATTTGGTAGTCAATACGGACGCTGCTAGGCTGATCTGGTGTTTACGAAGAGGAAAATCGCGGAGTCAGCGAAAACTGGCGAAGTTAATGAGCTTTATTGATTAACGGGCGCCCTTAGAAGGGAGGTGGTCGAAATGTTTGAAGTAACATAGTCTAGGTATCGTTTGAGCTGTTTCGTTTATAGTAAGCCTTGCAAAGTTGTAATGCATTCATTATTTTTATTCTAATAATTTATTAGTAATAAAGTTCTTTTGAGTATTTAGAAATTGGCCCCCGTTTTCTACCTAAGCAAACGTGAGAGTTAAATAAATTTCCCAGTGTATTCTGGATCATTAAAAGTTTAGCGAGACCAGTAGATAATTTTAGACGACTATGTAGTGGCGCGACTAAGGGCTCGATGTATCGGTTATTTTCAAATGGAATCGAGTAGCTCCCTTAAGTTGTACGATGCTTGTCAGTATTTGAAGGGGGCAGAGATAAGGCTCTCCTTTTGTAATGTGGTGAAATATGCGACAAACTACGTGCACCCACACGAGCATCAATTCATTCGTCGGTTTAGACGCTCCTAACGAGCAACGGTCGTAACGATTTCATTGTCGTCTATCGGGGCGTGCGAAGAAGACCGTCGCGTCAAGTAGGACGACGCGACGACATGAAGTAGGAGTGCACTTTGCGTGCATCGGAAAGCCTGCAGTCAAAGTGCAGGCTTTGTGGCAACCGATAATTTAATCCCTCCACGATTTCTCTTTTATTGCCTTAATTAGACACTCCCTTCGCGATCATTGTAATAAGCGACATAGAATTTCCCTTTAGTGTCGTTCTCTATGGGAATTGTCAATATGCAGTTGAGGATTTCGTGGATACTAAATGCAGACTACTGTGATTCAAATTCCTCCAAAGAAAGGTATCCTATAGTTTATTTACTTTGAATTATTAAATAAGTAAAATTGGAGTTTCATTAGTTTTATGAATTTCGGAGAATAAATATTTATAACAGCGAACTGCGATTTTCTAATCGAATGGCCTACGAATGTGTCTAGTTACTCGGATGTTAGTTTCCAAACTGTCGCTTTTGGTAAATGTCACCGACACTTTTAATATTAATAAGATTTCAAAGGGATTGACTGCAAAGTTTCTGCTTCGAAAAATAATTGGTAGCCCTTTGATGATGTTAATCGCGGGGTCCTTTATCGTGTTTCGCTTTAGCGACCAGTTTCTGAGTCGTAGACACAAGAACTTTCGCCTGTGCGTCTATTTTCATTAAACTACACAGGGATAAAGTACGTCAAGTCCTTCTTTTTTCTTTTTTGTCTGAGTAGTGATCAAAGGGGTTCAGTCTCGTCAAACTTTAGCTATAAATGTGCAGTCAAGTACTTTTACTTTAAAGCTGATATTGCTTTAAAGATAACAGAATGTTTTATAATGTTTCTAAATTATTCAAAAGACAAACTCTCGAGTAGCAGCACTTTATCAATCTAAGCTTGTCAAATTCAAAAGCCACGGCGAATTCTCATCGTGTTGCAGAATCAACAATTACACGCGGGAATGAATAAATACCAAGCTGAATCATCCAGTTGTCGATAACACTTTTATATATTAAATTATTCCAATAAAAAAGAAAAATTTAAAACTGAACAAAAGCAAAAAGACTACACAAGGGGCAACCATTACCGTGAATTTCCCTAGGTAATTAGACTGTCTATGTTCTCTCGTGTCTAGTCGTAATTAGTTCGTTCCACGTATCGCCAACTGGTTTCCCGAAAATGCAAATCCACTGATAACATTGGGCACGTTTATACGTCGCTTGAAATTCGCGCGGCGTTAAACTATTCGAGTGAAAACAAAAGGGTTCAGCAATTACTGCGTCGTCGGACGGCCACTCGAGATAGTTTGGCGTTCTGGCTACGGGCTCAAGTAGTACAAACCCGCCCATAGTCAGCCGGTAAGTAGTTGTGCCCCGAACGCGGTCGAACAATGTCAATCAGTAGCCTGACTGGCGTTTAAGTGATTTAAATTCATATTATGCTGTACACACGATACAAACACACAGTACAAAGATGAAGAAATTTCTCAAACGACAAGCCTTCTCCAGTTAACAAATTAAATAAGAATATTCAGATTTCGAAAAAGGTACTCGATAGTTGATTTACAGGGCCAACCTCACACTCATATCATTTTAAACAATTAATCCAGAACAAAACAAGAAGCTCTGTAACATTCAATACAAAAACAACACAATAAGCTAATACTTATCGCAACTCCAAATATTAATCCAAAATCGCGACAACCCTAAAACTAAAACAAGCCCTAAAATAACCCTACGACATCCCAAACCGTAAACACTTGAAACCCTCAAAGCCACACTCCCCTCCACCATCAATATCCTCAAGCACACCTTTCTTCACGACGAACCACCGCTGGAATTATCAATCTCCCCGAGGCAAACCGCACGACAGAACGCCACAATCCCAAACCAGCATCCATTCCTCGCGGAAGTAAACAGTGTCGTGGATGTCGTGCGTGCACAAACTAATCAAGGAATTTACAGTGGCATCGGTTTGCCCGAGTTGCCGGCCTCGCAGGACTAACGACAGTCCTGGCCGCCGTATTCGGCCAGACAGGAGGTGGATCCGGTTCACACGTCAGGAACAGAGAAGCTACCGCGCGCGATGGGGGCTGGAGAAACGTAGACGGGCCGTAAAGGATATCGGCCGTGTCCTTGCTACTGGCACGTTCCTCTAGAAGCCAGCGAGATCCTTCCGTGGAACACGACGAGAATGCTATCTGGTGGTAGTGCGAGGCCCACTTAATTGCGTCTGGTCGGCATTGCACGTATAATGGGCAGAGCGTACAGGGGGGGTTGGTCGACTGCCTTGGCAGATAAGGCTGCCAGAATGGCCAGCCATGCGGAGGGATGAGAGCAGGCTCGTTCCTTCGTTGCTTAGTTCGTTTCATCCCGAGCGTTGTCCTCTTCCGTGTCCCTGCGAATCGGACGCCCCGCGTGAATACTAGTTAGACCTCCTGAAAGCTGGCCCACTGTTCTGCTGACTTTCGACTCCGGCGGCATTGTCTCCTCGGTTTTCATTCCCCCTGTTTCCTCGCTCGCCCGGCCGACCAACTTTTTCGTAATTCCACGTCGATCGCGCGGTGGGCGGCTTTGTTCTGGGATCCTTGTGCAATCGCCTTTGGTATTGATGGAATTACTAGGGATAATAACGGCTGGGGTAGGTGTTACCGTGCTCGAAATGGCGCAGACTAAATGTATTTGCAGGTACTGTTCATGGGTATGGGTAATCAGTATTAAGCCGTGGACGCGCTGAAAATTTTCTTGATAATGGTGTGTGAGAATGTGATTCCAAAATTTCTTCTTGTTTTAAGTTGACAGAGTATTTGGGGGATACTTATCTCAGGTGACTAATTAAGAATTTTCTCGTGCCCTTGAAGTACTTGGTTAATAGAAAAGAGTGTCTTAGTAAACATAGTTTACTGATATCTGTATTCATCAAATTCTGTGAAAATCTGAGCTCACTAAAATTCTCAAGCTACTCGTACTTCCTGCTCATCGTTTGCAAATTGAACTCCTCCACGGAAGCCCTTCTAAAATCACTAATTACTACTTCTCTGCGAATTCTATCAAACGTCTGGTACAGTTTAGGAAAACATTCAAGCTAGATCACCCAAACTTAAGCTTCTGCGCGTATAATTTTGGGGCAACCTAAAAATATTATAAATTCACGCTTCTAATGGTGAATCTAATTAATTTTTGTAACTGTCATTAACTGTACTATTATTCCATAGAACCACGAAGCATATTTTCCCAACTGTTCTTCCTCGAAAGATGAAATTTACCAAAGAATATTTTGAATTCTCTTCATATTTCTTTAAAAGAGAACTTACTACTACCTGTCAAACATCTGTCTCTTTCCTCACCTGTCCCCCTCAATTTTACCTCCACTTTTTCACACTTGAACCCTGAGAAAAAGCATGTTACATAAAAGCATGCAAGCAACATCTTTACATATCGCAAAAAGAAATTCTTTGTCATTCTTTCATTGTCCCGTGTGCTGTTTGTCTCCAGTCAGGCATATAGCATCACGCAGATCGAAGGAACAGACGATCACTATGGTTTGCCGTTCTCGTTTTCTGCGTGAAGTCCATGGGAGGAGAGGGCGTAGAAATTGGTCAGGCGTGTGACCGGATTGTGGCCAGAGCCCCAAAACCATCCCTCTCCTGCATCCCTCTGGGCGCCGGACGCCTCCCTCGCGGCCGCTTTTAATCCACGTAAATGACTGGCCTATCCCACTGCTGCAAGCGTTGTTTAAAGCCTCGATTTAGGGCTTCTGTGTTCATTCAGCCACCTCCCACGAAAAAAAGTGCGTTCTCGCTCGCGCACCGCGATCAAACGTTCCTCAAATTGGTAGTCCCCCGAAATTTGACAGTTTCCCTCCATTTTACCTTTGCCGCTGTTTTCGAAACAGGGGACCGCGAACGGAATGAAAGTTTCAGCGGCAACGGATGCGCGAACTCGATACCACCGCGTTCCGTGGCTATTTTATGAGACTCGGTTAACGTTCCCAACATCTGAATTGTTAATCACGAGGCGCGTGCATCGGTCCCCACGCGACGATTGTAGATCGTTGTTTGATATTTACTTGTAACCGATCTTTGCAGACTAGCGGACGGTACATGCAGGTAGGTCAAGGTTTTCCAAATGATTATGACATTGGAAATTCATTATTGTTCTACTGAAATGGAAGCGTTCTGGAAAATGAACGATTTAAAAAAAAAAAAGGAAGCTTCCTATAACAAAATTCCATTGTACATTTTTACTTTTCCATAAGAAATCTCCTTATGCTCACAATGCCACACCTTACAGATTATTATTATTATCATTATTATTATTATTACTATTACTGTATTATACTAAAAGTTAATATTACTAAATTATTATTATGATATTGATGAGTAATAGTAAAAGTAAATCTAGAGTAAACATTACCTTTATAATCGAATAACCTTCTCTTTAAAACCTCTACACATTACTGTATTGTACTAAAAGTTAATATTACTAAATTATTAATATGATATTGATGAGTAATAGTAAAAGTAAATCTAGAGTAAACATTACCTCTATAATCGAATAACCTTCTCTTTAAAACCTCTACACATCATCACGAATTTGAAAAATAACGATTCAAAACTGTCCATTCACCACATTACTTTCTCTAAACAGATCTTCAAATCTTCCATACCCATCGAAAGTCAAATTACCCCACAGCAAAAACCCCTCAAATATGCCCTTAAAAATCCTCCCACTACTAAAAACCCTAAAACTTAACCCACCCTGAACAAACTTCCACATTAAAAGTCAAGAAAAAACACAATATTCTTCAAAGCTCTCGATCGCGTCATTAAGCCATAAAGCCAACTTCTTCTCTGGAAATCAAAACAGCGATTGGGCAGTTGGAATGCATGGCACCTTCGAGATCGAAGGGTCGCGAGTAGCCTCCAGCCAGCTATTGCTTTCTTTAGTCGCCGATTCTTTGGCAGGCCAAGACGGAGAAACGCGGACGGTGGCGTTAACAAAAGCACTCGTTAATGTGATTAACGAGCAGGAGAATAGGAACGGAACGATAGCGACGCGGACGCTATTACGAGCTTTATTAATTGCCGTCCTCGAGTAATTTGCTTCTCGTACGCTGCCGCGGACGAGCAGAGAATCCGTGAGATGCTTTACTGCCGA
This sequence comes from Andrena bucephala, assembly GCA_947577245.1. Taxonomy (NCBI): domain Eukaryota; kingdom Metazoa; phylum Arthropoda; class Insecta; order Hymenoptera; family Andrenidae; genus Andrena; species Andrena bucephala. Next base: position 71,970,832 of record OX387717.1, read on the forward strand.
GTCAGCCTGACAGATTCCACCGTTTGTCTTTGCGGCCAGGGGAGAAAGGGGCCCCAAAATTTCAGACATCTTGTATACGCGTCGCGGCGTGCGCGTGGTAAACATTTACCTTACCGCTGGGTACATAGTTTTAATCACAGTGAAACTTTATCAACCATAGACTCGGGGATCCTTGGAATATTTGAGCTTCGTTATTCATTTGACACTCGAGCTCCGGCGGAGCCGTGGCTGTATTATATTCCGCAGAGTACTTGTACCGAATCGGCTTCATCTCTTTTACCACGAGTTTGCTCGATATTTAGTAATTATATCGAGTGCTTCTGGTTTTGATGCAGATTTTAATAATAATGGATTATTGACAGGAGTAACATACTGCAGAGCTTTTGAAAGTATTGATTAAACAGAACGGGAATTAAAATTGTTTGAATTTAATAGGACACGTTGGGAACAGTCTACACAAAATTAATTTTCGTTTATATGATGTGTAAATTATTTTAAATACTTGCTGGCGATACAAGACTTTTCCATGCAAATGTATCAAAAATCAAGTAAATACAAAATTACTTGGCAGAATTTGCTAAAATTGTTTCCATGCTAGAAATGGAGGTTAAAGAGAAAAGATTTTTTAAATTAGACATTGAAACAATGCTGTTGATTGATATTAGTTGAGGAATTATGCTTGCAATATCTCGTGCACAGTATTAAAATTATTATTATTATTATCAACGAGAAAACCTTTAGAATACAGAAAAATGTAAAAAATTAAAAAGGCAGAATAATTGAATTGTTCTGATTCCTATGTTCACCGTCTTCAATTCTGTACTGTACTGCCCCTCGACACTCATTCAAGTCATAAATATTAGCAGAAAAAGAATTGGAAGAACCTCCTACATGCTTCAAACAAGAAAATTCAATTGCATTTATTATTCAGTCCCCGAATTCACACCGTTCCATCCGATGCAACAGTCCACTACCCTTAACTCGATACCTGCTCTTGGTCGAGGAATAATATCGTCTGTCAGGGTGTGTCCGAAATTGCATTTATTGCAACAGAATGCACTCAGGCCGTAGGTGCAGCGAAACCGTTTAGGTAGAAGCGTAATTGATTCGGAATTATTGCGTACGACATTCGCCGATGCGCCGACGCAATCGGGTTACGGCGAAAAACTGTGTATCGCTGTTATTCAGGGGAAGGGCGGGGGGGGGGGGGGGTGAAGGAGTACAACGCTCGTGGGGGCGGATGGGGCGCACAGGTATTGTTGCGTTCGGTTTATTTAATTATAAAATCGAGGCAAGCACGGTTCGCTATTTCGAATATTGTTTTAACCTTGTTTCGCGAGCACGTTGATTGGCGTCGAAGTGATTTCGCACACTGATCCAACGGCACGCGATATTGCTGACTTTATGTTCTCACATTTTAGTACGATTATACTGTATATACTTTGCTTTCGCGCTGATGTTAATCGTTTACATAAAGCGTTTATTTTCTGTGGTCTTCATAATGATGTTTCTAATCGAATCTTCCTGCTGCAATTGAGTTTTAAAAGGCATTGGAAAGAATAATTCTGTAGAGGGTAATTCTTAATTATATGTCAATAGGGTAGGGGAAATTTAACGTAGAAGAAAAGAAGAATATAAAGTCGTTTGAATGTAGATTGTGCAAGCTTCAGAGTCCAAAAAAGTTTAATATAGTAAAGCGTACGTAAATTGAGACAATGAGAGTAAACACATTTTTGTGAAGTTGAGTTAGTAGAAATAATGTATTCCAACAGGCTGCATTAATCATATAAAACAGGAAAAATTAATTCTTGGGTTAGTCCCTTTTTGCTCTCAATGCCTCAATTAAACTATTAAACTTTAGTTACTTTGAATTGTCTTTTACCAATCACTGTACACTTATCATACTTCCACGTTACATAGATATCACTCGAAAATGAAAGCCTTAACACCTTCCATTAATAAATGCAATACAAATCACTCCATACATAAAAAACCTGACAATTATTACCACAGGCTACTTTGTTCAAATACTCTCATTTCCCTCACTCAATATTTCTAATCGTAAGTAACACTTTAATCCCCAAAACAAACTAACCTCCGCGACAAAGTATCAGAAGAATGAAAAGAATGGCCAGACAAGAGGTCTCATCCAAAATCAGTCTCACAAGAAAACACTCACAGTTCACGGTCAAACGAGCCCATCCCCGAAACACTTTCCCTCGACGCGACTTCTCGGCACCCAGAACCGCCTCCTGACGCCCGCCCCCAAAACTTTCCCCATATAAACAGCGCCGATAAAAATCGCGAGGAGGTTCCACTGGCGCAGAATCAAGGGTTGTAAGGGGGAATAAGAGACCATAGACGCGAGTAACTTTCGATCCGTTAAATTTATGCGGCCTCGATAAGCAGTCCATGCTTTCTGACGCCCTTGCGGGTCCTCGGTCATCTACATGAATTAAATTTTAACACATTAACTGGCCACATGCGTACTCTGAGCTTCTCTCGACGTTGTCCTAGGCAACAACCCCCCGAACGAAGCAGAGCGAGAAAAAACCCATCTAGCATGGGGGGATCAAAGGATCGCGCGATGGAAAAGGGAATCGCGGGGAGGAAAGAAATTATTCTAGATTAATTATGCTCGAGTCCGACCACCCTTTTGGAAGCTGGCGTCTCGTCTTCGCGTGTGCTCTTCTTTTGTTCTTTCGGCTTCCGTGGACGCGGCCGAACGTAAACGGGGAACGAGAAGTTAATTTGGCTGGGGATCGGTGCACTGGGTGGAGGAAAGTTAATTATACCGTTTGACGGTCTTTTGTGTCAGAGGCGCATTGGACGAACGTGGAAATTGGGAGTATTGGAAGGATTTCCGATGGGAGGAGCAGTGTTTATTCTGTTGGGTCAACCAGATTTCTATCGGCGATGAGGTAGTAGAGGGTGGAAAGAATAAGTGGCGTCTTGCTGATAATGTGTAGGGTGTGACTAGAAAAATATAGATCCAGAAAATTGAGAATTGTTACGATCAGAATTACTGTAATAATTTATTTAATTGCTCCCCTTGTTACAATGGCCTCCTTTTATATAATATATTGCCCTATCTTAACCTATTCACCCCTCCTTCCACCAATTACAGTATTAATGAATTGAAAATTTTGAAGTAGTGGACTAGTGTTTGCATGTGAAGCTATTCGGGTTCAGCTTTCATTACTGTAATTTTCTATCAAACATAAAAATAATTTCATCAAAAGTATATCCATTCTTAAGAAATCATTGAAAGTAGCTCGAAAATCCGAAGAACCAATACTGAATCTACCCCTTAGGTATAGCAAAAATCTTGAAAAACGTACTAAAATTAATCCATTACTACAATCAGAGACGAAGTTCCACGTTTCATCCATGATATCAATTTTCAATTAACGCGTATAATTTTGAAAATTCTGATTATTCTTGTCTACACGTGATCCTCAAAGTACTTCAGACAACGAAACATGGTAAAATCTCGTGCACATGTGGCAAGTCCTCGATGGAACGCCCCGACGAATATACATTTCGTTTAATCATCGTTCGTCGAAATATTTAGCTTGATGGGGCCGAGTGTGCGCACCAATCAGTGTGCCAGATATACCATTTAATTGCCGCGATGACAGAACTATATCGAGAAATTAATTATCATCGGTGTTCACGCGTATTTTCGTTTGACCAAAAATCCTCGTAATACGGGCGGAATCGGGCAGTGGGAAAAATTCGGGATTTATCCATGCGCGATACGTTTCATCGACGTATTTCATCCATATTGCCGCGCGATGCGCGCAGACCGCCGCTGTTCGCCCTCTGTTCGAGTGCGCGAAACTGATCTAAATGGTCGGTGTTTCGCGATAAATCTGAACGTGTTACGCGCAACGAGGCATTTCCGTAATATAAAATTTATAACGTTTTAATGCATGGAAAAGTATTTTCCAGCTCGTGAAAATTCACGTTGTCACGGGGACGGGCAACCGATCCTGGTGATTTCAGTTGAATGAAAATAAAAATGCAGGGAGAATTGAGATATTTAAGCAGTCTGAAAAAATTCAATGGTCAATTTTTTCAGATTCCACTTGTCCAACACACTAATGATTCGTTTTGCAACCCATGTTAATAAATAATAAAATATTTCTCGCTCGTTGAGGAAACATATTATCACATATGTGTACTTTATTACGCCTTTTTAATCAATATTCCCGCTAGTTTTTAAATAACAATAGGAGAGCATACAGATATAAATTCTCAAATAATCACAGGCATTCAGTATCACATTTTCGTGTATTATAAAGTGATTCCTTATTGCTAAAAATTTCCTACAAGTACTCTACCTACTCGCTCTCATTCACATAAAAATTCAACCCATCTCAGATATTGAACGCGCCAAGCTCTTTCTACAAACAAACAAAAACAGCTCAATTCCTCATCCCACTTCACCTCCAACCCCTTCAACCAGATTTTTGCACGAGCCTGCACATTCCACTGAACTTCGAATCGACGGTAAACAATTCCACTTCGATCCACTCGATTTTTCCACGACCCCTCCGCGCGACAATAGATACATCCCCAATATCATCGACAGATTCTTCGCCAGCCGCGTCCTAAGCGGAACGCGATCGTAGAAAAATCTCGCCCGACGGCGAAACAACGGGGGTGTGCCGGCAGCCCGATAATTACAGCAAAACCGTCTGTTCCATCGGCAAAAACGTTTACCCCGGTGGCGGGCAGGGTGGGGGGGGGGGGAGGGGGATCGTCTGGTGAGGGCGAGAAAACCTTACTTTCCGAAGCGAGATAGTGGTCAGGGGGTGGGCAGGATGCTAGGGGGTACACCGCGGGGGTGGCGGACGGTTGCTTCGGAATTTAATCTAAAGTAGAATCACACTCCCGCGGGAGGAGCTCGCTTACACTTTATTTTATTTCGCTTTATACCTTTTTGCGTGGCTGGAATGGTAGTTCCTCTGTATAATATCCCTTCGCTGTACGTATAGTATCCGCGACCGCGCGCAGCGACGCAGTTTCGCCGGGATGCACTTAAGCGAGCGTTGTCACGCCCGTTTCGCGACCGTTCTTGGCGGTCCGTGATGGCTTGACATTGAGAGGCTTTAGAGGGAGTGTAAAATGAGACGATTTTAAAGGGATGCACTGAGGACGGAATCGTGGGTCTTAGAGTTTAGGGATGATGTAGATTTGTTGCTGATTTCGAAGATGGTTCTGGAGGCGTACGTAATTTGGTAGGGGATAGTGTACATATGTGTTAGTGTCGCATATGACTGAATTTAATTTAGCTTGAATTTAATTAGGCTTTACGTTTTAGCTTGGAGTTTATTTTGATAATTCATTGCACTGTTTCAATTTTGTTATGTTTAGATAGAGTTTCATTCTTGGAATCTATAATTCTTGCATTTTTAAACACACAACTTGCAGAGCTTCATACACTGATGATTTTGGAAAATCGTAAAGCAACTGTAGGTACTCACGATTCATTAAGAATTATCTTCGGGTTACTCCTTGCGGATTAATGTCTTACAATCGAGTAAACTATTCAGTGGAGGATTTGTTCGTGGGTAGAAGAAACACGATGAAATTTTGAAACCAGTAGAGGGTGAAAACATCAGCACTCTAGAGTACCATAAATCAAGACAACGGGATCATATTTCCTGTACATTTCTTGAATATCAGCATATTAAGAGTTTCACACTAAATCTGGACAAACGTTCAGTCCTGCCCTGTGTAATGAATACTGCGAATAAGTACTTACCAGCTTCCACTCTCAAGGGTATCCCTTTACGTGTCACTCAACTGTGCTGCAAGTACCCCGCTATATTCCTCCAACCCACAAGCTTCCTCCTTCCTTCGAACGCAGTACGTACAATCTCCACTAATTATAAGACACATCAACGAACAGAACATCTTCATTTACTCCGACATTTAATCTCACACCACAGAACAAACTATATACATATACAGTAGGCCATCAAGAACGCACTAAAACCTTCCACAAAATGCATCCTTGAGTGCGTCAGCAACATTCACCAGCAATATATCATCGAAAATATCAGCAACATCTCAAACACTCATCTTTCACTCGCACCAACCACGCCACTCCTTTGCAACTATTACATTCATTCTCGTCGCCTGCGATAAAGAAGGGACGACGGAAGGGTGCAGCAAGCATCTGCATAGAAAAGTGCATAGAGACGGTGCGCGTCGACACGCGTGCATTGTCTAAGTAAACACGCGACGGTGGAGACGGGAACACGCTGCCGGAAGTTTCGGGGACAAATGGATACGCAGACAAAGAGCACCGGTGAACGCGTTACACGGCGTTGAATAACGAAACACACGGGGGAGGCGGCACGTGCCTGCTCCATCGTTCTTCCTGACAGCTCTATCTTGCGCTTATCCGACGAATCCACCTTCCGTCTACCGCGGGGATGCAGCCCCGACCTTCTGCCTTATGAACCATTACTCCCACGGAATACCGAAATCTTTCGCATGGGGGTGGCTCGATTCCCGGTGTAGTTTTCTCGGAGATCGCGATGCCGATCCACGAGGAAAAATCGCGGGTCGTTGGATCTTTGATGCCCTGCATACGTGACGGGGGATGAAAACGTAACGAGCTGTAACCGTGGCGTTCCTGGAATTTATGGGGCTGAGTCCGATAAATTATACAGTGATGGCTGATATTTTTTTGTTTATGTTTTACGTAATGTAGAGATTACTTTTTTGGGGATAATAAACTCAGTAGTAGGTTAAATTGTGTCCTGCACTTAATGAAGCTTTGAGTTTCAAGTGAACTCAAATTAAGCGAAACACATATTAAGATATTTGGCGTCAAAATAGTGAAATAATTTTAAATCATTTTTAATTTGGTTTAGAGTTTAAAGGGTTGTCTGTTAAAGTGAATGCTACATAGTTGCTACATTGGTGGGTAGTTTATTGAAAAAATCGAAGATTATCTTCGTATTTTGACGAGAAGCAAGATAGGGACGATCTAATTAGTGTACCATATGTAATTTAAAAAATTATTTCCTTCATTTACGAGTTAACGTGCTGCATAAAATCACCAAGTCAGGAAATGCCCCCTTTATTTATCTTTGCTCAGGCCCTATGCCATTCTTCCTGCACAATCTATCCCATGCAATTTTAACTGAAGATTTCCTCATGTTTGCGTTCAATTTCCTCGAATCTTACGCGTTACAGCTGAGTGCATCCCAATGCCCCGTTTCACGCGCGAAAATATTTGCACTAAAAGATGCTGGAATTTGCTTAGCTGAGCTACGAGTTCTTTCTTAAATTCTCCGTCACATAGCTACCCGTTTTTTCACCTTAACGATCGATACAGTCAGTCCTCTTCTGATATAGACACGGATGCTACTACTAACTCCGCTGCTAATAAAATAACATTTATCAAGCATCACCCAATTAGGGAGCCTTCTAAATCAAACCAGCATCAATCAAGTGCAGTAATAGTAGCCCACGGTATTTTTCAGCGAATTTTTATTACCGACCTGCTTGACCATGTTTATTATCCAACTTCAATAAATTACGTTATAACAGTAGTTCCACAGACGAGGGGTTCGTATGCCTTGAAACAATAGAGAACGATAGAGAGCATTGTTAACTTAATCGTGTTTGCATTATGCTCGCTCGGTGCTGCATTCTGAAACATGCAGAGTGGGATTTTCAATTTCACATGGAACACAGCCTGGAACAGACTCTTATCTTGCGGGTTTCGAGCTTATCAAGGAACAGCTAGGACGAGAATAGAACCGTGGCTTTATTCAAGGTGTAATCATCGGGTTATTTTATCTCTGGAACGTTTTCGCTCGCAGGCATCCGCCAATTAGGGAAGGTAACTTCCCTACTGTCTTTCGCTTATCGTTAGAATCTTATCTGCGCGCAATAAAACCGGCAAGTATCGACGTTTTGAATCAGAGGCTTCCATCTCTCCCATCCAATAACGAGGCAAGAAATTCAGCGTGACTGTATGCTGCTAAATTGCTTTTCCCAAGACCGTGCAATACCTACTTTGTCGTGATGCAGAGACTTTATGTCTCTTTGTTCGAGTGAAGTCACTTTATATACAGGGTGTTTCTTAATATAAGGAGGATATTTTAGTGGCAGATTCTGAGTGTGAAAATAATAGGAAGAATTCGGTGGCACTTGGGCTTGGGAATTGCAAGCTCAAGTAGTTAATATAATTTGTGCAAAATAATCATGCGTTATGGTTCAAACTCTGTTTAGACGATTCATTCGTTTTTTTCGTTTCGAGGAAGGTGATGAAAGTGGTACATGCTTGGGGGGCTGTTTTCAGAATAATTAAGGTATTTTAATTTTAGGAAGTAGGTACTCTGCACTGTGTCTGAATGTAATTATTCAATGTTTACACATTTTTCTATTTAAACCCAATTTTTTCTACATTCTCTGGTGAACCACACTATAAATCTACTCGCATATTATTTGAAATTTATTGCACAATACACAGATTATTCCTCTGCTATTTCTTATATATCTTTTTAATTTTCTAAATACTGCTCCCATAGGCTTCTGGAATATTTCCACTTTTTAAACAATTCTCATACAAATTTCATTCAAAAGAATCTCCAAATCGTCACACAATACTATTTTGACCTATCTCATACATAAAACCTCCACGAGCTAAGATATTATCGAACACCCTTCAAAGTTATTACAGAATTAATCCAATGTCCCCTTAACAATGCCCAGTATCCAAAAACTCGGTCTCGCCAACAGGTGACATCCCACGGCTAAACCAAGATGCCCACAATCACGAGCAAAGATCCCATCCTCTCCCACCCAAGTTAATTCGATTCGATGGCCAGCCTCGAGTAGTCCTTCAGAAGCAGTTCGAGCAACCCTCCACTAAACCCTCTCCGTGGACACTCGATGAAGTATCGACCCCCCTGATAGCCCTCCAGGTCAATTATTCGCCGTAACGGGAGCCGATCCGAATACCTGTCTCACCCCGGGCTCCCACCCTCCCCGCCTTCCCTCTTTCGTATTCTTAGAGGCGGCAGACGTAACGCGATACTTACGGCATCTGAAAAGTCGCCGCTTCTCTGGGATTCCGTGACAAAGGAGAGCGGAGAATACGTGTACGTGTTTCTCGGTCGACGAGGGCAAAGGGACGGGCGCGATGGAGACCGGTGGAACCCAAGATGGCGCCATAGAGACGTGTCGCGGCGAGTTATGAAACAAAAGGGTGGCTGGAGTCGCTACGAGGGCCTGCTTGCGAGATACAGAGCCGTCGTTGAGCGTCGTCGGCGACGGAATCTTAGGGTGGATTTCCATTTCAAATGCGCTGATACGGGAACAGGGACGGGTACACCCACTCCCTGTTACTATTTACTCGCGCTCGAACCGGGATCCAGCCGCTTCGCTTGCCATCCCTAGGCCTGATAGGCCCCCCCCCCTACCACCGCCCTTTCCCTTTCGTTGGCTCGTTCTACTTCGATGCAACGGAAGGAAAATGCAATTCGACGTAATGAAATGCTTCACCTTCCGGCGAACGGGCCGGCTCGGACGCGTCGACGAGACGAGACAGTTTTCAGGGGCCCCTTAATGGCCGCCGAGCTGATTAGAGGGGTGCCGCTGAGGGATTTTATTTAGGACACGTTCGAGGACGGGCGGGGATGTCCTCGTGTTTCTGGAGTTCATCGGGATTGCTCGTGGAAGGGAGGTGGAGTTTATTCCCGCGATCTCGATTTCTGTTATTGTAGGGCAAGGTAATTTGTCGCGTAACGTTTGAGTTTTAGTGGAACTAGGGTAGTGTCTCAAGTGGGTTCGTCTAATTTTTACTTGAGCTTGCAGGATGATGGAAATTTGTGTGTATAATAGAGCAATATAAGTAAGTACAGATATGCAATGATTTATCCGGTAGTTTTAACTATTATTTATTACATTCCTTTTCTTATATTGTTGAGCAGTATACCGACCAATAATAATTCTGAAATATTTTGTTAAGAATAATGAATAATAATAAATTCTGTAGAAGGGACATCATCTCATAACTTCAAAACAACTAATCATCTACTTGCACTACTTTAACGAGATCACTGTGAGAAACAGAAACTATAATAATTAAATCATCAACTACCAGTACGCAGCAGAGATTTCCGCTATTATACTTAGGCCACAAAAATAGATCAGAATGAAAGGACACTTTCTACCCTTCCTCAGTAACTTGATCTTAATCCTCCAAAGATAATCCATAATCCCGTAAACACTGCGCAAGGATTCCACGCACAAACACCTCTCAGCCTCCCCTAAAACATCCCGATACCAAATCTTCCTCTTAGATCCATTGAAAAGAAAATTCAAGGGTGAGTGACGACAATGGCCGTGCTGAATAAGCCTTCAACTTCCCCCTTTCGTCGGAAAGAATTTGGAATATCTGCATGACAGTGCTCTTCCGAAACCTCATCAATCCACTGAAATCAATACCCCTCCCCTGAGTGGCTCATCCTTATCGAGTCGAGCCATCAAATATTCGAAACACCGAGGTCCACGTTAAAACCGTCGCGCAGTGATCGCGAGTATGAAGGAAACAGGAAACATACCAAGTACAACGCCAACACTCTTATCAGCCAATTCCATTACGAAGATTACATCATCCACTCGTCCCGTTCGAGGGGGTGGCTTCCCCAGACGATCGGCGGCAGCCTGCTCACCGACCGGGGTGTAATCCCCCAGTTTTCGCGGCGCAGCTTTTATTCGACCACGTGCAACTCGGTGGCTCGTGTCCCACGTTAATTAGTTCGAGACGGTCGAGCCGGGTGAACACTGTTTGCCTTACCCTTCTTCCTGCGCGTAGGACTATCCAGCCGCAGGGGGTGACTCGCGCAGGGGCTGTTGTTCCATCGTTCCTCCACCTGGCCAGCCCTCTTCCACCCTTTTTCACGGCCTGGCTTTCGTAGGAGTCGGTTAGCGCCACGGGGCGCGTTCCTCCCTGAATCGTGGCCACAGATGCGGAAAACTATCCACCCCCGCTCGCCGAGAGGCAACCTTCCGCGGCTCCCCGAGCCGAAAACCGAGCATGTTTCTCATCTCCGAGCCGGGGGGGAAAGGGTTGCTGCCGCCCCTATCCCTTTCTAATCGAGGGATGAAGGGACGCCACGGTGATCTGAGCAGGAATCAAATAGGCGAGGGGTAAATTGATGTCGGTTGTTGGTTAGGCTCCGTGATTGATGCTTGTCGATAATATAATCGGATCTGGGTTACTTTATTCGAGGTCTGCTTAAGTATAGATTATTCTCAAGGATCCTGCAAATCCTTGGTGTTTTGTTCGTTGGTTTATTTCCTGGTTTATTTCACATTTTACTTCACGTGGCGTGAGGGATGCAGTTTGATGGTGGTGAATCGGTTTATGGAAAAATTGTTTTGTAGTTGTAAGGAATTTCTGTATATTCAATTCTGTATATACATTTTATCTGTGCAATGTAACTTTTCGTTGAGAGGTATTGGAACTTCAAATTTCCTTCAGAAATTAATTATATATTTTATTCTGAAGTACCAGTCATCGTCCTTGTAATAATATACAGGTGTAAGGTATATTAAAAACAACGAGTGCTTTTCGAAAGTGTATACAACACTAATTTCTTTAATTACTGTGCTACATTATTTTTCGAAAAAAGAGAACGTGTTACATTTTTGTTCAAAATATAGTATTTCTAAGGTCCCTTATGTATTTTTTACGATGAATATTGTGCTCTCGTTCCAAGTCATAAACCCTCACTATTCCCCCTGTGTTTCCCCCTTCGTTTCGGGACGTTCGGCCCGAAATTACAGGCGTAAGTGATTACAGCTAATGACAGGCTGTGTACACACGGATCGGAAGCCATTTCGAGTCTTCGAGAAATCCAATTACGGTGCTGGAGTGCCATGAGACTGGTAATTTCTTCCCTTAATGGTTTAATGAAGGGATTCGGAAATCCCTACGCTTTTCATAGGTCAACTGTAATGTCAATCCGATTTAAGCGGGAATCAATTACTGGCGGGACATTTCGAGCATCCCTCTCGATCAATGGGTACTCCACGTTTGATACATAAATGATTGCAGTGAAGAATTGCGATAAAAATCCAGCAACGACGGTCAGATTCATTTCACTTTAATTGCATTACTGCTACCAATTAATCAGCGACGACTGACGGATACAGAGTGCACATTAATGGGTAATTGGGACCATTATTTCAGTTCTGCTTCAGTCTCGATTTTATTTCGAACACACAGTACTGGCTCCTACGAACATATTTCAAATATTTTTCCTATCTATGGATTTTAGGAAACAGTATCAATACATACATAAATTTTACGCTCAAAATAACATCACTCGTGATATTCATTTACTTAATTATAAAGAAGAGTTGCTTCCTAAAATAATACATCTCACGAAACATTCAAACTTCCCACCTATAATATATAAAAATTACACTAACCGTAACTTTTATTTTAAATTTAGATCTACACATGATACAAATTACCTGCATAAAAGCTCACATCTCAAATGTACCCACACAAAATTATAAATTTCAACCATGGTTCTCTAATATTCTCTAATTTATTTTTTCACTTTCAGACACCCATCTCCCCTTCTCAGCAGAAACTCTTCCTCCAGCATTTGCTTTCGATGTCGCAGCTTCCAGTTTCGCGTTCCTTCGCCTTTTATGTTTCGAGAAGTCAATTAAAACGTTTCCGACTATCGCTACTTTGCAGCCAGGCGCTATGGCGGAGACGTGCATTCCGGGTGATTCGTTAATTAAGTGTCCCAGAGACGTTTCGTGTTTACGCGCCGTTCGGGACCCCTGCATTTCGTTCTCCCTGTTTTGCTTACCTCGTCTTCACCCGCCATCAGACAGTCGCGTAATTTTGTTTGTCTTCGACTTTAGTTTTCGCGAGGGGTAAAGCCCTTTCGAATTCGATCTTAATTAGTGGCACCAGGGACCACATCAAACGGGGCGGGGAGTGAGATTACCCTAACGATGGAAAAACTGTTTGACTTGCTGTTCGATAGGGAACTTTTCGATGCATTTGTCTGCGTGAAACTCAACTCAATGATATAAACGATGCTGTAAGCTAGGAATATGGGTAATCTTATGTTTTACTGGTTTGTCAATGGTATTTTTAAACTTAGGGTTAAGTGGGTTCTGTAGAATCAGAGTGATGTATGCGTTGAGGGGTGAAAAGTTGTCATCTTCGTATTTTTTACGCTTCTATAAGATACCACGGTTTGCTTTCTGGAAAATAAAGAAAATTTAAGGTACCCAAGATTTATTTACATTAGAAGATGGATGGTATTTAATTATTTTTATGTCTGATCATCTGCGAATTCTCTGAAATTGCTGTTGTTGAATATTCAAATTTGTTTACAATTCAGTGGGAGCTTCGATGTTTTATGTTTTATGTAACACGAAAGTTGTGGTACACGAGACTTCCTCTACGAACTTCACGCCGCCCACTTTATCTTGCCAATTTAAATAATCCTTTGAAATACGATCTTCTGAGAATTATAGTTTCATGGTGACGCGTGTTGTCACCTAATTGACAGCGCTTGCCAATCCGTGGTACTTTTGCCATCGAAACACTAGCTCCTCCATGGAACTTGCTTCACTTTGTGCAGTTATGCAATAGTTTCGCTCTATTTATCCTGAATCTAATTTACGTGGGATTACATTAATTAAATTCGAAGATGCTAAGAGGATAGCGACGGTAGACTCCTTTCAAGATTAATGACTAATCCTCTTAAACAGTTCCTGAACTATGCGCGCCCAAGCATTGAATATTGCACGTGTACCTTAAACACGAAATACTTCGACCAGAGGGATTGCACAGCCATGTTAATTATCATTTCATGAGAATACTTTTCTTTCTACAGAACAATACGCCTGTGTCTTAAGACATAATATTATGAATTTCATCGTGCAAGCTCGAAATTAGAATATTTTACAAAATATTCTACAAATGCCACAAACTGAGTGGGAAAATAACTTATCAGATCAAAACTCCATAATCGAAAATACTGTAATAAATTGAAGAATTTTTCCAATTCATAAATATACGAGCAGCTCCGAAGACAGTTGTTGTTGCACCAAAGGCATCGATTCATTAAAATACAACGTCGAATTGTAGCCAAGGGAGCGAAGAAGAGAAAGGAACCAGCTATCAGGGCAATCGACCAAGAGCTTTCAATGATGTCCTATTTTGAATACGCTCCTTTTTCCAAGCGACGGCACAAGATCGTTCAATTTGCAACAAAGTGGCAAGAAGGGCAGAGGGAGAGACGTTACAATAGTCTGCTAGTCAAACGGAATGGACAATTTCGAATCAAAGAGAGCGGAAGGAAAGAGTTGCAAGACCGAAGGCGGCCGCAAGCAGCCAATATTGAACCACTGTGGATAAACAGAAGTCGCCTTCTATTTTCTCGTTTTATACCCCCGGCTTATCGATAAACACGAAATCCATGCTACAGGAAAATGGGGTACATGGCCAATGGGGGGAAACAAGTTATGGAAACTGAATCCACTTGGAATATTCCAGGAAAAACTAAAGAAGGTCAATTTTCTCTTACAGGCAGAGTGCACAATTGTTCGGCTCACCGATTTGGTTCAAATTTTGCATACTATTAGTGCATAGCATGTATAATAATTATGTATTAAACGCATAATACATACTTAATATCTAAAACTGTGCAAGGAAATAGAGTTCAAATGTTTCTTTTTTTGCAACTAAGCTGCAGTTGTAACAGCGGTTTTAATAATTTTTAATTAATTTTACTATAACTTATAAAGGAACTTCAAACTCGATTTTCTTAAAAAATTATGAATAATGCACCCTATGCATTTTAATACATTATTATAAACAATGTGGAGTAATTATATGCAATAGAAGCTCGTGCACTCCTCCTGTCAAACTTTATTTAATCTTCTTTTAATTGAGTACAAGGATGTCCAAAGAAATTCGTTTATTGAACGAATTCTACGCAGGACAGGTCGAAGATTTTCGGTTTTGTTAGAGGTTACAAAATTGCTCATAGGCGTTTCCCATAAGGAAGAAGAATTGCAGCGTCGTTTAATGACAAATTCGCGCGTAAGACAGGAAGGAAATTCGATGGAACGACGGCGAACAGCCGAATTGATGGCCACCAGGTACTTTAGTGGATCCTCGGGCGCAAAAATTTATGCGGCACATTGAGCGGCCTGTACTTGTCTCTTCAGGGGAAAACATGGCACACCCTGGACATCAAGTATTCAATGACGACCCTAGCTTTACAGACACCTGCGTTCTCTTACTTACGACGCTTTAAATTTGCTTGTATTCGACTGTACCTTATGTGGATGTAAGCTTCTTCATTTTCTCCCTAGTAACTTGGGAGGAAATTATCATATAGTTAGGAAACATTAGGATGCGATTGTGTTGCCTCTTTAAATCAGAATTAAATAAATAGCATGTTCCTTATAATGAGACATTGGGAATTGTTAAATTTATACAATACTTACCTATACAATGTTCAATTTGGTGATCATACTATTTTTCGTTTTAAATTATTATAAATATTATATTAAATTAAGGGAAACAATAACCAAGTGTGGTTTCAAAAATCAAAATTGTACTCTTTTTACATTCATTCAAAGTTGAACTGTTTAAGAACGTATCTCCAAATCTTCGTTTCAGAATTCCAAAAGTGGTCAAAGCTACACAAAATCGCCCCATCCTAACCCTGGATCCACGAAAACCACCCCACTAATGGGTAAAACGAATCGAAAAAGTATTTCCTACTTCTCACAGCTCTGAAATACGCAGATCACCAGAAACCTCGGACGCTGAAAAGCTTGACATTATCGATGAAGTTCGCTCTGGGACTCGTTCCTAGCGGAAGTTCCGTGCCGTCCAGTCGAGGACATCTGGGTGTCCAAGCTTGGAGCGAGACACGGTCGCTCCAGGGATATCAAATATTCAGTCGCACTCCTCCCGTTTATAGGCCCGCTCTTTTCTCCTTTTACTACGTCTTAAATTCCTCTTGCGCATTTTTTACGGGTCGCCAAGTCACGTGCAACGCTATGTTTTACGTGACCATTCCGCAAAGTCGCGGGGAACGGCCACCGGGGCGGGGAGGGTGGGCTTAAGCGCTGCCTCCTGGATGAATATGTTTATGATCTTGGCTCGAGGAACACCGGAAACCCCCGCGGAGGAGAGCAACTGACAAAACCGTGCCGCTTACCCTTGACTCGTTACTCTTTCATATTTATTCTCTCGCGTAGGGCAAGGGGTGTTAGGGGGTGTCATTCGGGAAAAAACTACGGGACGGTGCAGGCTCCACGAATTTTTTCACTCGCCTCGCTGCTTCGTGCCTGAATTCTAGAATGCAGAGTGGCAATTAAGCGTTGTACCATAAATGCCCTTGATGGTTAGATTTGAAAAGGAAATGTGGCTGTTTTATAGAAACACGTACTTTGGGCGTGATTCTGCGTGCAGGGACAACGATTTTTTGTGGGAGAGTGATGTACTTGTGGAGTTTTAGATTGTGTAAATTACTTTTTCTTTGGTTATGAATTATTATATATTATTTAATATTCTTTTAATGGGCCTTAATTTCCGAATAGTTTATGTGAAAGGTGACACAGTGTTGTGCTTAAATATCAAAGAAAGTATATTCTTAACGCACTGCATATTTACATACATATCCATACGCACTGTATAAAGGTTTACTGACGAGACTATATCGTTAGTGTCCTCATAGAGAGAATTTACTGTTTCGATATGTAGTGGTGTAGACGTCTGATCACAGTCTCCCTTATTACTGAGCGTATCACTTGCACAAAGACTATTGAGTTTCTCTCAAGAGATGTCGTTGGAACAGAATGTTTTGTAATCGGATGAAACTTCCTGCCCCCTAAGAGAACTGTATTCGTTTTATGTAGATGGTAAAGGACTGACATGCGGAAATTGCTGGTAAGAGAATCAATAATAATATCACAATAACGTTTACAAAGTGATTTTTCCAAAATTCAGCATGGTACTTCAAGCAAGTACAACAGGTGCTTAAAACCTGAAATCACTCATACGATTAACCAGTGCCCACTTCCCTTAATCAATTCTCAAAGACTGTGATATAGAACCTTAAACAACATTTAACATTGCACAAAACCTCCTTGAATTTTTCCATAATTTCAACTTTACATTACTTCTTCATTCCACAAAACTGAAGAGTCTTTGTAGAAAACACTCTAAGTGCCAAAACCTAAATTTTTCAGGAGACAGAAAAAACGTCCCTGACTTCAAATTATTTACGAAATTTCATTTGTTTTGATTGCTAAATATTCATAAGTATACAATATTCCCAATACATCACAAAATTTTCTATTTTTTGCATTAATATAGTCCAAATTCATGAAAACAGGAATTATACTTGTAGAATACCCTGTATGTGCCACCTTTCAATTGTAAAAAAAAAACTGAATTCCAGTTGAAAAAGACTATTCATTTAAATTTGCAAGCACTGTAAGTGCCAATCTTGTTTACCTATCCCTTAATTGGCACTTTCAGTGCTTTCTTCAAGGACTCTCCAACTTTCATTCCCAGCAAACATAATACTTACCACGATTTCATACCACATTTACATACCACCTTACAATCCAAGGAGGAAAAATACAATACTAGAAAAACTATACACAGAGTTCATTGGCTGTAAAAGTACACGGTCTCATAAAATCGAATGACCCACGGTGTCGCGGGGCGCAATGAACGCAGACACATGGAATTTTTTTAACGTTTACCACGCGTGTTGCGCGATAGCATTGTCGATACCGCACCCCCGAATGCACCGATGTTTCGACAAACAGCTACAGGACTACACCTAATCCAATGAACCGTGTCCCGGCGGAAATGCCGTCGTATTTTCCCAGCAAGTTGTCCCGTGGCGGCGCGGCTCTTCTTTGTGTCGATGGCACGAGACCGGAAGCACGGTCGCCGTGAGCTTTTCCCAAGCACGGCCGACTGTCTGGTCGGCTGCCATAGATCCGCTGTTGGTGTTTACGTTGCGCGTTAAACCCCTCGCGCCCGTGCATTAAACCCAAACCCAGCGAAGCCGCACATCGCTAGGCTAAAGCCCCATAAGCATCGTTACGCCGCGTTACACTCCCCCTGCCTCGCGGCTGTCAAAATTACTGACACCTACACGCGCGTCCCCCGTCCCTGGAAATTTATCTGTACCTGCTCTGCCGATGCGCAACACTCATTTCCGTTCGGGGGATAATGACGTAAATTGACCCCATAGGGGATACGGCCACTTTTCGGTGGTCTTCCTTTTCATTGGGTGGTCGGTACGTAAAATATAATCGATAGTGGTATTGTACATGAGCTACGAAATGTTTTTCTCGCGGGGAATCTAAATAACCGTGAAATGGTTAGAGTTAAATGAGAAGGGTGAGGTTGGGAGTGATTTCATGAATATGTTTGGAGTATTTTTCTTGGGCATTAAATAGATAGAATCTAATTGATATTGTTATTTCACCTGAACGATGAAAGGACTTGAGAGTGCGAAGTCTAAAGGTAAAATGATTGCCAGAAAATATAAGGGGTGAGGTTAAGCTTTGCCTTCATTTAAAAATAATATTGCTAAAAATCGACTAATTTCTCTTTTCTCTGAATACATTATGATAACAATAGAACGTCTTTATTACCATTTGCAAAAGAAGAGAAAATAAATGCGAGTGGTGAAATAGGCGAGGCTCAGCGTAGCTGCTATTAGACCTGACCTGAGGAAGAAAGTGAGAGAGTGACAAAAATAATGAGAGAGCGTGGTAACTGCAGAAAATATATTAAAAAATATTCAAAGAAAACCTGGTACTACGAACGATCGCCGACTGCAGTGATACAAAACACTGCACACACTACTAAACATCTGCATCCTCATTTATCCCAACAATATTTAGTCTTAGCGAACGTCTGTTACATCATGTTATTTGAAGACTAAACGACGGAAGTCTCTTCCTAAAGCCATCCTAAACGTACGAGGACCAAGTTACTACCTCGTGCACGCACACAGATATACCCCATGCTTGCTACGTTTCCCTCCCGTTTCTGTACAGATCAACATGCACAAACGGTCGGGCGCACACAGCCAGGTGAAATATCTATGCAGATGTAGGCGTAAACGAGATTCACCATGCGGAGCTTTACGTATGGCGAGGGATTACGATATTGTATGGCTGAGATACGAGGGCGGAACGCTTAGATAGCTCGCCTTCCCTTTGTCTGCGCGATACCACCCTCTTCTGTGCCGCCTATGCCCCCCCCCCCCCCCGCTCCGCGTCCCTTTCTTTCGACCCTCTCGATTTCGGCGCACCTCTCCGCGCGACAGCGCGCTACCAGCGTTTACCTCTTCTTCTCACCTTCGACCTTTGCGCCGCCACTCGATCCTCGACCTTACCCAGCTACCCGATTCAGCTCGCCTTCCCTAGGCACGGTTCTCCACCTTGCCGCGACTCGATTCTCAACCTTCCCTCGACACGGTTCTCGGGCCGAGAGTTAATTCGCGGTGCGGCGCGTAGTTTAGCGGGGGTCTGACGAAGCCAGGAATGGTAAGTAGCTGTCGCCGAGTCGGCGTGTATGTTAATGCGGGGGCGCAAAGATCTCGCGGCTTCACAGGCCGCCTCTGATCTCGCGGCTCTGTGTTGGTGGATCGCTGGAGCGCAGACAGCGTCAGCCAACCAGGATGCACCGTCGATTTAATTCCCATGGAGTGATTAATGTACAGAGTGATCCAGGGGGACGCGTGAATACTTCCATAGCAGAGCCTGTAGGTAATTTTGAATGCAGAAGGTAGTGCCGATGTGGGACTGATACTCAATTGTTAGTGGGATATGGGGATCTTGATAGTTGGTTTAAGACGATCAATAACTGGATTCGGGGGAATAGTTTTTATTCAGCTGTGGGAAAATAGTGATTGCTAGGGGGGCAAAGCAGGCCCACCCACAACTGTAAAGCTGTCATTTAATTTTTATAAGAAATAAATAAAATTGTCACATTATTCCTCGCAAATTTATTCAAATTATTACTTCTATTATATTTTCAAGCTGTTAAAAGGTCATTAACATTTTTAACATATTGTCTGATGTTTGAAGGGGCCCACAAGGGCTTTTATTCATTTTATTTTAATTTTTTTGTTTTAATTTCTGTGACATTTCTCGAGTCTTTAACCGGTGTGCTCAACGTAAATACAGGAACTTTTACGCTATCTGTGATCGGCAATTTCGTATGCACCAAACCAATACTAATTCTTCCTTACTTCACTAATTTTTTCCCACATAGTCTGAGAATATTTAAAGCGTAGTGTGTAATACTATCAGTGAGACATTAGGTGTATCCAGTTTTGATTAAGAGAAATATATGCATTATGCATCACTAAACTTTGGAGGGGAATGTGTGAATGGAGGGAATAGCAAAAGCTAATTACCGCCACGCGTTACTCGTCGCTTACTTTCAGCAAACCTTTTGCTCGAGAAGTTGCAGGAAAGTTGACCTGGTGTATTCGTTACATGGGCGAAGCCCTCTATGATTCATGTGGGGTTAAGCGTAACGAGGAAAGGAAATTCCATATGTCGAGAAGTCCCACTGCTTTACCCTCGTTCCACATATATTAACTCTAGAACTGAAGGGGGCTGAAGAGACAAGTCCTTGACATGATTTTGATCTCCCTCGTCCTTTTCATCGTACTTTCATGACCCTTTCGCGAACGATTTATTTCCATCCATTTTCGTCCCCAATGTTCACATATTCGTTGTAAAATCACATCACGAATGGAACACTGTGAACTAGATTTATGAGAAATAAAAACAGGGCTTGAAATTTTTTACAAGAAGAATATATATCTTAAATATTTACAATTGTAGGAAGTATTATATTTCAGGAATTAAATATATTTCCTTTGGAAGATGAATTTCAACTTTTGATGTCTGATATAAAAGACGCCTATGCTGAATCATAAATGTTTAAGGGATCGTTTGCCAGAATCGTTTCTTTAATGCCATCCCTTGGTGGTGTGTCAGTATCCGTCAGCAACTTGACGTAAACCAAAACGACGATTTTACAACCCTGATGCTGCATTGAATGTGTCCAGTAGTAAAACGACCATCGCGCTGTTATAACACAGAATATGAAATTTTTACTGCTATATGGGTCCAGTTGTTTTACTTTGAAATATTTGCGCACAGAAAACATAAATAAAGAGGATCAATCTTAGCTATGCATTATAGCTGACTTTCATGTACAGACAAATGAATACTGTTAGAAGAAGATTCAAAGGCTGCTACATTAGTGGAACGGCGTATTCTCGAGAAGGAACAACAAGAGGAACGTGGAAATTTAATGTAACTTGCGTTAATGAAACATTTAAACAAAAAGTAAAAAATATTCGAATGTGATGTTTCCTTTAAACGGGCTTTCTGTAAAAATTGCTTCTATCAATTTTTGGTTGAAATTGAAGGAAATATAATGCTATGTTTCTGAATATACAAATGGAACTTGTAAGAATCGTTTGTTCAGTAGTTTCAGAAAATTCGTACACGTTCCATAGTTGCGATTATTATACAATGAATTTTTATGTGACGAAAGTTTTCACAGATAAAGGTCCAATCATCACCTGCACAGAAGTTCTTGAATTTTATTACAGATACCTTAATAAACTAATTTAAACTTAGGGTTGATTGACGTTCATCTAACTTAATTAAAACTTTAATTAGTCGATCAAACTTGAGAATATTTTGCTCCTCTTCATTCTTTCCTCTTATCCAGCGACGTACGATTTCTCGCTCACGCGTAATCGCGAATTCACTGCCACCAGCATGAATTCGCGTCGGCGCCAGCGTTTCGATTCCGGTATTTGTCATTAACTATGTAACGGTGAAATTGTAATTAACAAGTTCCAAACTATCTGGTAACTGATTAACTGAGCGTGGTCTCATAAAGGTTCATTATTAGTGATGCAGTTCATAAGTGCTGTAGAATTCTGTACCCTTCGTTTTCACTTTACACGTTATTAAATTTCATCGGGTAATTGAATATGCGAAAGAATGTGAAATTAGACTATATTTGAAGTACAATTTGAATTACTTCACAAGAATACGCTGAAGTGTATTTGTATAATATCTAATAGAACTTTTGAATATAAACCTCCAATAAAAATCCTTTTTGTTCAATTGTGTTAATGAAAAAATTGAAAATATTTACAGCGGTTATTTTATGAAATAGTGGTCCCTTGCGATTGAACGATTGCTGTAGAAGATTTTCAACTACTCAGATAGTTGAGTAAAAATTACCAACTAGTAAAAATTAGAAAGGGACAGTTTCCTATGTAAGGACAAGTATAAATTATATACTAAATTCTCGATAAATATAAAATCTAAATTATACTAAGCCCCCCTCCACTATATCTTCAACATTAAGCACCAAAAAATTATTCTGTGGTTCTAATAAAAATTCAGCTCTGTGCCTACTAAGAAACAGTCATAAAAGTATCATAAGTTTTCATTTAAATCCCTCGAACCATGAAAACTGCAAAGAAAACAACTTACTGAAACCACACCACAAGCGCATCGTACGCCTTAGAGCCGAAGTTCTCCAATATACAAGAAACTTAAATCGGCCCCCTAACACTGAAAATCCCCAAGATCATTAATTAACGCAGTTCTTCCAGTATACCAAAAGCGATAAATACAAAATTAACGCAAACGCAGTCCAAGCAAGAGAACCTTCCTATTTTTCGAATATGTCCGTGCAAATATAAGTCTCTCGCGACCTCCGCGACACTCAATCTTCTCTCGTCGAAGCCGCCCCTGAAATTATTCCCACACGCTGGAACTTCTAACCGCGTTTCGTTCGCGAATGCATACACGCGTAACGTAGGTATCGAGCAAACGTGGAATGTTTCTTGGAGAGCCGAGGGACCTCTTTCGGGCAGAAGTATCGCGGCAAGGAGCGTCCAGGAAACGGCAGGAAAGTTTCCTCGAGACCAGCCAGGAACACGAAACTTTTGTCAAACTCCAGCCGCCCCCCTCGTCGCGGCTTTCCAAGAGCGTCGCGATCGTGGTTTGCTGCGTGCTTTTTTCCCCCCTTTGTCGCGCTCTTTCGGGAGCTTTCGGGGAGCTTTCCACGGAGGAAAGTCACTCGAAAATCAGCCCCGGACCGCTGGAACCGCGCTGCCACCAACTCTCGCGGTCGCTCGCTCTCCCCTTTCTTTCTCTCACCCCGGGCCGTGGATTAAAGTATCGACGACACCAGCCACGTCTGAATAATTCAGCGCGAAAGTTTCAACCGCGAAAGCACTCCTGGGTTCGACGCGAATCCCAGGCCTCCGTAGCCGGGGACTGTTTGAAAACGATCGAAATACGCTTTGTGTTGCAGGACTAGCGCTGATGAAGATCGTCGAGGTCTATAAGGAGATCCAGGAGCAGGAAATGAATATCGTGAGTACCTTGACTTTATTTGGTAGATTGCCTGCCGATGGCGTTTGTTTGGTGCTTTCAAAGCGTTGCTAGTGGAACGTTTACCTGGGAACTTGGGGCCTTTGTGTGTGAGACACTTTTGTGGGCCACGAGTGGTACTTGGCATGTATGTATTCACTTGGCAGTCATAGTGGTGCTTTGAAGGAAATGAGGGAATGTAGGATGTGTGAATATGTTTAAAATGATAAAGATAAGAATGAAAATCGACAAGAGATTTCCAACTTTTGGCCAGGGGTATAAGTAAGCTATTTCAATAGTGATTTCTATTTTCTTTTTATTTAATTATTTAGTTAACACTATTTTCCATTGCTTACATTTAGTAGAAATTTAACCAAGTAGACACGATAAATCCTCTCCCTAGGTGGAAACAGAGCACCTTATCCTTGAGTACCTCCAACCGCCAAAGTATATTTCCCCCGATAAATTGCATCGAGCATTGCTGCCAGGCCGGGAAATCAAACCTGAATACTTCATAAGAACGATACACAGGGGTGTTAGGCTTTCGTAACGAGCTTAGGTGGCCGACCGATCCCAAGGAAGGCGTCAAGGAGGACCGCGAATAAATCGTCTCGCGGCGGGCCCTGGACTGTTGGCGTTCGAATTATTTAAATAAACGACCGCGGCTGACGCAATTAAAATCGAGGGGGAGATTTATGCGGGGCGCGCGAGAAACAGAAATACGCGGGGCCAGTGAATTCGGGACGGGGGCGAACTTCCAACCCCGTTGGAATATTAATTGGAAAGTTAAAAGAGAGTTTTGATCATTTAGCTCGTCTCTTTCTCCCTTGTTCCCCCTTCCTCTCTTCCTCTAATCACAGACTTTGTCCTACCCTCTATCTCGATCCCTTTCTCGCTGCCGGCCTCTCTCGTCCTTTCAGCCCGTCCTCGTCGCCCCCGCGCGGTTCCAGCGCCTCTTTTTCTATCCGTCGTCTAGAAACACATGAAAATCTCTTTGATCCTTGCGCGACCCTCGGTTGCCCCAGGGGTGAGATTACACACCTGCAGACGTTCCCTTTTGAGGGTGAAAATTCGTTCTGGCCATAACGACATGTTATTACGATTCCCGCCCCGCGGACAGCGATACTCATTGGTGTATTTTGAAAATCGCGTCCCGCGGGGAAACGTCCGCCGAGGAGTTTGGTACCCGGAGTGGTGCAAGTGTCCGTCGGTGGGAAAAGGCTCCAGTTAATTAAGAAATTTTATCCCGCGAGCATTTACTTTGAGCCTCCACACTGGCCCCGTATCGCTAGGTACAGTGTTATTTAGAAAAGTCTCTCTATTTTGTTCGTGGCGTTGCTAGGGCGACATGTTATATGGAAATCGCATGGGGCAGGTTCGCGTGAGAACTGATGAATCTTTCATGCAGTACGTGCTTGTCAAACATAGGCATTTGTGTATGAAAGCACATTGTTCTTCTCAGACTGTGTGGTTCGTATAATTTCGTAGAAAATTGGGAAAATATCTCGTGGCTTTTGTATTTTATTTAATAAATGGGAGTGTTAGGTGAGGGTAGAAGTTCCGATCGTGGCACCATTTGTTAAATATAGTTATTTTCCTTCCAAATAAAGATCCCTCAGGAATGTCTTATTATTAAATAAGGCAAGTCTAAACAGTGGAAAATTCTTCTTTCAGAAACATATAAACATATTCGACTAAAATCAGCCAGAATTTTCCTCCCATTATCTCAAGCACCAACGATCATAGGATGTTTCAATGTATCTCTCAACTTAAACCTACCACAATGTTTCGCCATCCAAGTACACAGAGCTCCATCAAACAAAGCAATATAAAAACACAAAGCATTTCCCAACCCCCAATATAACCCAAGCTATACGCGAAAATCATGCCTTTAACCTGTTCGTCCTCGTCGCTTAAATTTCCCTTGAAACACCCTCGCGCGGCCGGGAAAATATATTACCATTGCGTGATCCTGTTCTCCTTTATGGAGAATATGCCCGACAATGATCCCAGGCCATTATGAGCGATCCTCCGCAGCAGCAGTCGTCGCTGGAATCGTTCTCCAGCGGACGTTAAAGTCTGGAGCATTGAGCCCCTTTGATCCCCCGCAGCTCGCGTCCTTCGTGGCGAACGAAGAACAATGTTTCTGGCAATAACGAGGGGCCGTTATTGCGCGCGGGTTCTCGCGGAATTGCGGCCGCAGCGTCGTGAAAATCCCCATAGTTCGTCCGGCCACGTTGAAATCGGCCATCCGGGAACGCGGAGCGACAGGACAGTCTGAAATTCAACCCGGCTAATTGTTTCTTACGTGACTGTAGTCGATAACTTCCGCCACCGTCGTTCGGAAAGTAATTGTTTGCCTCGTCGCTTTTCCAACGGTTCTTTCCCGTTTTATTGCTCCTGGGAGCAATAGCGCTGGGAGATGGGGCGATATCGAATGATTTAGAGTTTCTTTCTTCCGCGCGATGAAGAAATTCGAGGGACGACACTCCGTCTGCGGCGCAATTACGGATCGCGTGGTGATGGAAGGTTATTACAGGGATGATTCCGAGGGATATTGAGCTTCGGGGGTAGTTTCGAACTGTATTGTGTTGAGAGGCTCTGGGGGTGAATATGTTTTATGTTTTGCGTGGTTATGATTTTGGGGAAGGGTTTGGATCTTCGTGGTTCGTAGAGTTCCAGATGGATGCCCTCGATGGTGATCACGTATTCTGCTTTTATTATAAATCGGGAGTAAGTAGATGTGGCTGGAAAGGGAGGATGAAAATTGAAACTGAAAATATTTTAGCTATTAATTTATTCATGGATTAATAGTATTAATGAGTATAAAGTGGTTGCCCACCATTATTTAGAGTGGAGGGCAAACATTCTAGTATAGCAAAGTATGTATTATTTAAGCGTTAGTATTAAAAATATACTGGTTTTTAAACAATTACATTCCTGCATATCCAATAATAGAGCTATTTTGATCGTGCATTTAAAACCTCTGTGATTTCTAATACCTTATTGTTTGTGGGGGACTCGTCGGATTTATCGTAGTGTCGTACTACTGAATATTTCCTCTAAATATCGTAATGCGCGCGAATAAGGTGAAAATTGAGTGTTCTGCATCGCTTTATTTTAATTATACTTCCTTCGTAGCTTCTGAATAATTCAATTAACATTCACAGAACGCAATTCTATTGTAAAAACAACATTGTGTTGAATATCTAATCATGTCACTTTGATTCAAGTGCCAAATACTCACTTTACCACGATCACACACATTCTTACAGGTCCAAAGTTACGCTAGTATCAGAAAAGTTTTTCTCTGTGCAATCATAAGTAGTTTCCTTGCATTTCCACGGGGACAATGCGTAACCAAAGACTGCCCACTGGGTATTTCTTCAAAATTGATAAAAACAACCATCAATATTGAAACCACATTTTCGGGACTCGCCTTCTGAATTTCTGTTACCCATCTCTCTAGTCGCATACTCACATTCAAGCAACACTTACTAAATCATCTACATACACAGCATTCCAAAAAACCTTTTCAAAACTTTTTTAACCCCATTCGAAAAATTATCATTAGCAGCAGTGGTTACGTACAGCGTACAAATTCTTATATTCTTCGTCCCTGAATGTTCCAGACACAGGTTGCATTCCACACCCTCGACTACCCGGGCAGTTAATCCCCGCCGCAGAAATAATCGGATTCTCCAGTCAGCCAACACGCTTCGCGCATACTTTCCCGCATTTCACGTTCTCACTACACGTCCCCTACATACGTCTCCCCGTCTCGTGTCTTCTTTTCTTCAAACTCTCGAGGGGCCACGGCGAGCTCGGGACCGCTTCCACTACGCCACTGCGCAACGTGTTTTATAGGAAACGCATATCCGAAGCTGTTCACGCACGAAAGGTCGTTGTCTCAGGCCAACGCGCGTACAGCGTTTCTCCATCCCCGTTCCCCTGCTTTCTTCGCGACGACGAGCCACCCCTTTCACCCTCCATTCCCGGAGATTACGTCAGACCTCAGTCTGGCCTGGCAACATCCGTAAAGATGTCCCTTTCGCGCCATTCCGCGCTCGCACCTCTTGCGAGCTCCCTCGCCCAACCTAATCGCGCGGAAATATACAGTGGAAGAACAATTTGGTCCGGCCGTTGAATCACTTTTATGGGGTTGAAGAAGAACGACTTCGTCTTCGAAGGGGTGGGTACGTTTCAGGTAACAAGATCAGGGTTGCAAGTGGCCACTGTTACTGGAAGCAGCTCATACACTGGAGGAATCAATGATTCGTGGTTTCTTGTGTCGATTAGGTATACCCTTTCGTTCCCGCGCCATATTTTTTTTTTAACATGGTTATGCTCGCGTTGTATTTTTTACATCACGATTTTATCGTGTTTTTTTTTTTAAATTTTTACTTGTTCCCTGTTTTATTTGGAATTCTAATTTTTTTTTAAGTTAAGAATACGACTTTCCTTTAAAAATAATTCTATATTAAAAATTAACAAGCGATGTAGTTGTCTTTAAGAAAGAAAGAAGGCGGAACAGAGTAAACGAGTAATATTCTAAATAAGTATTGGTAGTTTTAGTCACTTCTGTTGCTCTGGTGACACTTTTTACACAATAGTTCCACTTTGGAATACGTTTTGAATATTAACTTTTACGGGGATTTTTCATAAAGTGCAGAAGGCATAGCTAGACAATTAGAAAAGGGTTAAAAAACGATTGGTCGCTCTCAGGCAGAAAAAAAAAAATAATTCACAACTCCTGTACTTTTTACAACAGCGCGAGTACCGTAATGCTACGAAGTGTCAGATTGTCGAGTATCGTTTCTTTCCAAACTTCGTCGAACTCGAATGAACGGGCAATTTTTTGGGGTGGAATTTTTCAGTCAGGCGGACTCGAAGTCTGACGCAGACAGCAAACAGAAACACGAACTGAATTAAAATATCCCGCCGTTTTGATATTCCGGAATAAATTTCTCTTTCGTTCGCCGACTTTTCAAAAGCGGGCGCATTGACGAGTGCGAGACTCAACCATTGGAAAAATCATTATGGTAATATATTCGTTCGAGAGCGGAGCGGCTAGTGAATGACGCTGACAGTGATTGATGGAATTTGCCGGAATTTTTCGAAAATCAGAGATGGCCCGTTCAAAATTGTTATACCGAAACTGTGTAACGCGAAACTTTCACGGAGGGAAGATATTCGATATCCGACTGTTATACGAAGCTCTATGTAATTGAACTCCGATTCGAAATCGATACACGTTCCCTTTATTTCCTCGTATTTTCTGTTTTTCTTTTTCAAAAGGCAACCTATATTTTTTCACTGTCATAAACCTCAAAATGTACAACTCGATTACCATTTCTATTTAAAAAAAAAAAGAAAAACAGAAATTCTCTTTATACCTCTCACTCAAATTTTACACCTTTCTATTCGTGTTACTTCACTCACCGACAAGAAACAAGGACTAAATTCATTGCAAAATTCCTCCATTCTTTGTTTACGTTGTTTGCTCGTAGCCTGCATCAATAAAATTACACGCCGACCTGAAAATCGTTCATCGAATTAAGTGCTATCGAACTTGTCGCTCATCCACGACGCTCACGATTTTTCTTATCATCAATATCACCCCCCAGTGCACTCGGCCATCCACCTAACAAGATAAATGACGCCGATTCTTTCCTCTTGGCCGAGGACGGGGCTAATTCAATTTGGAAGGGTAATACCTGGAAAGCATCGGGCGCATTATCGCATTTTTCTTCGCGACTGAAAATCGACTGCCATACGGTTGGAAGTGAAAGGAGGACCAATTGGCTTTCAGTTTTGAATAACAGAATAGACATTCTGGCTCTAAAAGGCAGAATTTTGAATATTTTCCCACAAAATAGTATTTTCTTTAGTTTATGAATGCTTCCTTACTTCAATATCGTTGACAAAATCCTCTTTGACAAAAAATGCAGAAGTTTACATTGTGTTCGTTAATTACTTGGCAGGGTCAGTTTGTAGAATATTAATATTTGCTTTGTAAAACGTTTCGTTGAGGAAAGAAGATTGTACGAAGAGTATTTAATATTCGCCTAACACTCGTTTGCATTGTATTATATTTAATTGTCCACTGTTCTTTGAAGGAGATGATAAGTTTTATTTACTAGCACTCCTCAAACATCCGACGACGTGACTGAGTGAAAAGAAGGAAGAAATAAAGAAGCACAAACCGAGCTTCAAGCTGCAAGCCTCATTTGCATTCTTACCATTTCTATTTATTAAACCGTGCAATGTTTCGCATTTACTAAAACATAATTCATCAAAGTTCTCTGCATACACCAATCCAATAAAATATAAAGCCACGCAAACGATAGCTGAAACTGATTTTCACAAATTTCCAGCTTCAGGAAACTCTCTCCTCGCTCGTGTAATTCATGAAAAAAAGCCTCGCACCAGCGGCCAGCGGAGGCAAAAGAGCCTCCTAAAAACAGATGGCTCTTCAATTTCACGAATTCCCATCGTAATTCCCGTTCTCATTAATACCATCGTCGGATACACAGAGTTCCCGCGGCTAAAACGAGCGGAGGGCGGCAGGGGAAAAATTGATGAAAATTCCATATTGCCCGTCTCTTTTTCCCGGCCCGTGCGCCTTCATTGTTACAGAAGAGTTAGCCGTCATCGATTGATCGAGTGTTGCCGGGTCGAATGGCTACGTTTGTTTCTCCAGGGAGCATCGTGGCAGAGGAACTTTTGAGATATGGTCCTCGTGACGTGTAATTCGTAGCCACGATCACTGGCGAAGCAGCGTGGGAAAAATGGGGGCGGGGAACGAAGTGAAAAAGAGCGGAAACCATGCCCGATATGTAGTTACTGTCAGAACGGACAAGCGACCTCCCCGGGGAAAAGTCGCCTCGCGATGAAAACTTTCACCCAGCCGCGTTCAGTCTTTTTTCCAGCCGCGCTGCCGACATAGTTGGACCCGCTGGAGCGATGAGACGGGTCACTGGATTATTTGGAAGTTACTCGAACCGACTAATGAGACGTGGTGGACGCAATTTTCCCTTCTGTGAAAGTCGATCTTCAACCCTCTTTCCTGGGCATTCGTCGGTAGGGGTATTCCATTTGTTCGATTCTGATAAAGTGAATGGGTTCCTGATTAATTACACTCATCTTTTAAAACAGACTGTAATGGATGAGATAGATTATGGAATTGCTAGTTCGATTAACAAAGTATTTGTTGCGGAAGTCAGTGGATTATTTGGAAGTTAATCGAACCAATTAATAAGACTTGGTGGACGTAATTTTGCCATTTATCAAAGCCAACGTTCAACCCCCTCTTCTTGCATTTGTCAATGGTGTTATTCTGTATGCTGAATTCTAATGGAGTGGATGCATGAATTTTTAATTAATCACATACATGTTTCAAGGTGAGATGTAATAGATGTGATAGATCAAGGAACTGTCATCTCGATTATAGGAATGTTGTGTGGGTGGTTTATGAAACAGATTGAGAAGTGATGTAAACCGTGATTGCATTGAGTTGAAACTGAAGTATGAAGTATGTATGTAGTAGGAATTGGAAGTTGCAGTATTTAGTGTCTTTTGGAATGGAAATCAGTGAGTAGTAGGACAGTTCCGGGACCGTTTTTCAGTGGATTAATCAAGATTGGTGAATCAGAGAGTGAGAAGAATCAGCTTTAGTGGAACATATTAAGTTTGAGGTTCTTCTATCATTTTTGTAGAGTAATATACCTAATTGAATACTTTCACCATCCTCAACCAATTAAGCAGAGAAGCTTCCTATTCCCAGCACTGCAAATTTCACACCAGAACTTCCACTCTAACACTACAGAACGGAGTTTGAGGGAAATAAAGGGCAGAAAGTGGGAAGATTAGTACAGAAGCCTGGTAACGGATAACGGTGGATGAGACACTAGGAGAATCACCATCCATCAAACACGAAGCCTCCCAGGCTGCAATTTCCCATTCTGGAAGCCGTATCGCGATAAAGAAAACGTCCATCCAGCGGGCAGCTTTATGTTCTTTAAGTGGATTGACGAAGGGTCGAGGGAAAGGGTTTCATGGAACGGCGAAAAGGGGGCACGGAGGAAGCGAAGATGAATCCTTCGAGTGGTCTGGCTCAAATTCGAGTAGCTTGCATTCCCTTTTGAACCTTTTGAAGCCGTTGAGTTCCACTGAAACGATCGTCTGGCAAAAATAGGGGGAAGGGCCGATGGACCCTTTCGCGCAGATTAGAGGAGAATCCAATGGGCCATGGTGAAAGGTCGCGACGCGGGGAGTCTTCCATGGTGTTCAATGACGGTTATTCAACGCGACCCTTTGCAAATTTTTCTATCGTGAACCATTCTTGATGTCCGAGCAGCCTTCACTGCCTGCTCGATCGGCGTTCAAAATGTATTCCCGCTGCCGTTTGTGGACGAAAGTCGACGCCAGAGGATCGAACTTCCTGAAAAAAGCATTCGTTCTTATCGGAGCAAGTTGAAACGTCCACAACAATTATTGCTTTTCAATAACGATTGACACAAGCTTCTGCAGCATACATGCGTTTAATCCGCGATATCGCAAATGGCCCTTCATATTTATTAAGAGCAGGAATTAATTAAAGTAGTGCACTTTCAGCTGGTATTTGTTCTGAGATAATCGTGGCGTATAATGAAAAGGCCAGGGACAGTGGCCTCCAGAGTTTAAAGTCACGAATTTAATGATCGTCGTCCCTGAAAGGTTTCAAACTGTCCTCGAAATTGTCTCGAACCCCTGCAAGTTCCGCGGGCCTGTGAACTCTTGAAAACCAAAGTTTCCAAGGTGGCGGGGAAGTTCATTAGAAACGTCCCACCTTCGAGTGCGCTTCTGTGATTGATGCTCGACGTTACACGATACTCTAGCGAGCAGGAAGTGACTGCTATGAATTTTCACGGTCCCTTTAATCGGTTCTTTCTCGCTTTGGGGATATCCGCGGCGATATGAATCAGCGAAAAGAGCGCGCCGATATATTAGCGTGTCTCGGGTTTTTTGCCAAGTAGAAAGTATGATACGGCAGGCGTTTTTGTTCCTCCGGTTGCCGAAGGATCTCTCCTGCTGGAAGGAAGCCAATCGGCCAGCCTTGTTTTCCCTTTTTATCGCGAACGGCAGGAGAACGTTCAGAGACGTGGCAATCCAATCGAAAGTGTCGACGGGAACGCTGCTCTTAAAAACTCCTTCGCCATGAACGTGGAATTGGAGCGGGATCAGTTTCGAATCGATGTTTCTTGGGGATGGTGGCTTTGAGGTTTGAATTTCTGTGGGGACCTTAGACTTTGGGGGAAGAACGTGAAACTTTAATTGCAGGGAAGGGTTAGAACTTGATAGAACAATGTTTACTGGAGACTATTGATGCAAAAGACATCTTGTAACTGAAAGTTGGTATTAACTATTATAAAGTGGCAGCCTCTTCCACAGCAAAAGTCTCCCCAAAGCATCATTCATTATTAAAATTATCTTC
The DNA here is from genome assembly GCA_947577245.1 of Andrena bucephala. Lineage (NCBI taxonomy): Eukaryota > Metazoa > Arthropoda > Insecta > Hymenoptera > Andrenidae > Andrena > Andrena bucephala. Next base: position 72,003,800 of record OX387717.1, read on the forward strand.
TCTAAACCCTTCACGCAACCACCACCTCCCCACCGTTAAAAATACCTCTAACCCTTGTCCCGCGAGAGGGAGCCGAAAGATTTCAAGCCTCACTTCTCGAACCCGAGAAACGACTGACCACATTCTCCCATCCGCCTCTTCAGCTGCAAGCCAAGGATTAAATCAACTTCGCCGCCACTTACCGCGGGGTATTACTTCGGATACCCGCGCTGAAAGGGTGGCCGGCGAGAAAAACATGGAATTTCCCCTGCTTCCCCCTAATGAACATTGAAACGCGGACGTGGAACTCGCGCCGCTACGTTAGACGTTCCATTGACGCACGGCACCCCGGAAGTGGCCGGGATCCGGCTCGATGAAAGCGAGCCATCCGGATATTCGACGTCGGGCACAGCAGGCCGGTGGAAAGGGGTCGGTCCAGAGGGCGCTGACGCGAGTTTCCAGCCGTTCAAATTTGCACACAGAGGGTGAGGGGCCGCGGAGCGAGAAAGAGGCAGGGATGTTTTCCCCAGCGCCCCGTCGGCTCGGGAGGTCCGTGACTTTGCTGGCTTTTTATGCTGGGATTTCCACATCCGTCTTGAAAAGCTCGCGCTCCTCGGATCCATCCTCCAGTCTGCGTCTCTCGCGAGAGAGGAGGAGAAGAAAGAGCGGCTGGCGGAGGAGACGAGAGACCCTCTTCGCCGGCGAAATCTTGGCATAGGCCAGTAGAAAAGCGTGGGCGAAACGTTTCACGGGGAACCGGGGGTGTTTTCCTTTGTTAGAGAGACTGGATAGCGTGAATCTATTAGATGGAGCGCGACGTCTCCTCCCGTGACGCGTGAGTATGTACCTGCTACTTTTCTACTGTTTCCCGAACAGACAGGCTGGGGCTGCGGGAGGGTTCAGGTGTTAATGAGAGTGTGTATGAAGACGAAATATTCCTTTATCGCGTGGATGTCGAGTTTGACTTTTTAATTAAGAAATATAAGATCAAATTTGTGGGGGTGTTGAATGGTACAGAGTTGCGCTGTTGTTTCAGAGATTATTAGTTTCAGTCGATATGAATAATATCACAACTTTATACGCAGGAAACTCACACTGAAGTCGATAATACGTCAAATGAGCAAATAATTCAATTTCTGTCCACCTCCCGCCATAGTTTCGTTCGTTTGTCACGCGCCATGGGGATATTTACCATACAAAACAATTTGATGATTGGTCATTATATTGGAAATTTATTATTCCACAAATTCATCGCTTCCCTTTCCCAACGCGACTAAATACTTTCCGCCTTTACTCACTATTCCTCCATTTGATAACCTTTGAATAAATTTCAATTGTGCGTGGTCTATTTTAATCCTCCAAAAACAACCCGCGAACTTGTGCATCTGAAAGCATTTGTTAAATTTAAAAAAAGTTTCCACTCAGAAAACCATTAACTCCACCCTGGAAACTAAATAATCCCTAAGAACGAAAGCCCCTATGTCCACCAGTAACAGAGATAGGTACCAGCTATTTACTGATTGAAAAATTCCATTTAGGTATACACCACCGTCGATATTGTCTTCAATATCATTTTCCACCGCGTCCCAAACAAAAGCCACGAAAAATCCCCTCGAAACCCCACGTATTCCCACTTTCAGTTTAAATCAGTGCACACAGACACGCGATCGCCAGGCACAAAGCCGTAACACCGATCTCCTCTTTTCCATAGCCCCGCAACGCCGCGAAAGGGGCGAACAATGAAATAAGCAACTCTACGCGAGACCCGGAACCGGATCGTAAAGTCGGCTGTAAAAGTTCCGGGGCGGGGCATTAAAATTGCCCGCTGCCTTTTCCACGGCGCCCCTCCGCCACCCTATCTCGAGCTGCTTAATTAAATCCGCGAGCTTGCGAATCAAAACACGTTCGCGGGAACGAAATTCCGAGTGTTTTGTCGGAAGCCCCGTGTTCCCGCGGCGGAGAACTTCGATCGGGGCTCGTAAACGGCTTGGCGGAAAAAAAGAAAGGAGAGGGAAGAACGCGAGAACGTGGAAGGAAGAGGGAAACGATCGCGGCGAATAAATAACGCTGGCCGTGCTTGTACGCCGCGACGTGAAAGCTGAGTGTAAACCTGTCAAACGTCTAAATAAAATCGACCGTGCGCGTGTCGCTTCAAGAATAGTTGGATGGAATTCGGGGGTCACGGAGCCCGCGGGAAATTCGTGATTTGTTTGGCGCTCGGCGTGGCGCGATGCAAAAATAACGCCCGCCACCCGCGATATTTTATACGCGCTGCAACGTTCTCGCTACTGCTCAGCATTTTTTCGTGAATCCTGCTGCCGTTACAATATATCTCGGCGCGCTGTGAAGTTTTGGAATTGCCTGTCGAAACTTTCCGAATTCCGCCGCTGAGAGGGATGTGTGTCCTCGCGAGAATGGAACGTAGAGATTTTTATATGGACCGATGCGTTGGGATAGAGGGCAAACGTCGTGGAGAGTCTGACCGAAGGTAAATGGGAGTGAAGTAAATTTGTATATTAAAAAATCTTACCACTTTATTTCTTTATTACACGCGGCAAATTACGTCGAAGGAAGTAACGAATAAAAAATTATGTCTCTCGCCACATAACATGACTTTACGCGATTTTTCAAAGTTTCCAAAGTTCCTCCCTCCATTTTCGTTCAAGGTTGAACGTTGCAACGTTACGCCATTATCGACGGAAAATGCCCAGATTTTTAGCAAAGCAACGGTGAATATAGGTAATCCTCTGGAACGTTCATTGGACGAAGAAACAAGAGTTTTAACTGCGAATCGGTAGATACCAGGAAGGCAAGAGGAATCCTCGACCGCGGAAAACGCATCGAGGATGCACGGGGCTCTTTTCAGCGCATCAACAGCGCCACTTCAACTCGCATTTCTCTTCCCTTTCGACGGTCGCTTTTCACGGGCAGCGATCGACCCACGGCGGAAGGTTGCCCACTCGTGGAAACGTATTTCTGATCGAAATGCTGCCTCTAATCAATGTCCATTAAGCCGCGCAGAGAACAGGGTAGGGGGGGGAAAATTCCCGATGAACCTGTGTCTCGCCGGCTCGCCCGCGACTAACACCACCGCTCCGCGGATTTCGTTTCGAACGAGTTGCAGCGGATGGATTTTCTGATTTTTATTTCGACATGCGCCCCGACAGATTGTCCCCCTTCTAGCTACGGGTTCGTCAAATGCGCTATTTCCATTGTAGCCCCGGGCAGTTACTCCTTTTTCGAATTTTCGGCGAGGCTGTGTCGGTCGAACGTGTCGTAAGCAGGGATCGAATGAAACTGTTCACTTTTATACATAAAAGTTATTTGCTGAACTTTTAAATCATTTATTTTCTGCTTCAAGTTAACTTCATTTTAACACACTTTAAGTCTGTTATATAGGTTCGATTTCAACAGTTATTTTGTATTGAATTAATAAAACTTCTGAAGGATCGTATATTTTTCGACAGATATTTTAAGGTGGCGTACAAAAGTTGCAATTATTTATTTAATTAGCATTATGTACCCCATAGCGGAAACAGATCTGGATGTTTGCTGAAGGCGTGGAGTGAAAGTTTGTCCAAAAAGCTTTAATCATTCAGTCGAGTTGAATTAGTCACTGCGCCGAATAAAAGCTCTGGGTTACGCCTATGACTCTTTTATCATCTTTTCTGTACCCGCAATTAAATTGACTTGTACGTCCCACATTAAAACATTCATTAAATCAATTCCTCAAAACACATTCCCTCCTCTCGTACCAATACCCATATCAATGTTTCCAAATTAATTCAACTATGCTTGTTAAATAAATTTCGTAGCCAGGCGCAGTGAAATTTTAGTTACCTCGCGGAATTAAAACCACCTCGATTAATTACACGTAACTGTGGTGTCTCTCTAACCGAAACAGCAGGTATCAAATTCCTGTTCATCAATTCTTGCTTAACTGGAATTCAATTTCTGCTCCCGCGCCCGTTCCGTTTTAAACAAGATTCGATTCGCCCCCCGTTTATCATCGCCTCGCAACGTGTCATACCATCCTCGTTCGTTGCAGCCGCAACGTCGCGTAATAATTCCCTTTCCTCGTGCAATTTACCTCCGCCCGAATCACAGCCTGAACTCTGAAACTTCAAAGGAGAACGGTGCTCTACCGCGAGGATCACAATACACCGGCGACGCGGAGTTTTACGAGATTCGTTGCTAGTAATCAGGCCGTTTCTGCAGCGTTAAATCCCGTTTAAAGGGGCAGGCCTTCACCAAACCGGCTCGTAAACTCGTCGCGAGCGCTGCGAACGAAGGAAGCTCGGTGGGCCTTTTGCACCTGTCTGGGAAACGTCGAGAGTCCCTCATTACCTAAGCTCGTTTCGAATTCACTTTCCGTACATTAAAATGTTCCAGTTTCTTGAGCCCGGCTACATCGTGACCGTTTGCTTGCTTTCAGCTGAAGGCGTTCTATGTGGACCTGCTGGTCCCCCTCGAGACGAACCTGGAGAAAGACACCAAGGTCGTCCAGGTAAGTGGTCCCCCAAATCCCTCGTCGCCTGGGATATCAGCCGCCACTTCCGCCCTCCACCCCCGCGGATCGCTGAATAATGCAATAATGCTTATCTCAGAGCGAGCAGAAGAAGTTCCTTCAGCAGCACAAGACCAGGTCCGAGACGTACAGCAAAGCGGCTGCGACGATGAAGAAACAGAGGAAAAAGTCGAGGAGCGCGGGCAAGACTGGACTCGCTATGGACAAAGAGCTGAAGAACATGCAGATTCTCGAGGAAGAGAAGTCTAAGCTAGATGCCTTTTGTGAGCAGAGCTTGAAGAACGTAAGTATACAGTATGATGGGCAAGGTACTGGATGAGGAATCGGGTGGGGGAGGGTTGACGTCACGAAATTGGGTAAATGGTCTGATGATTAGTGTTGGAGTTTCGTTGTCATTTATGTGGAATTATTATTGGTTAAAATTTGAGGAGAGTTATTGGGATGTGTAATTGTTATTTTGGGGTTGATAATTGTAGAAAATTGTGTAAATTGATAGATACTTTCGTAAGCTCTTCTGATGCTTATGTGGACTGTCTGGGCTTTGTGCTGTAAAGTTACTTGCTCCAGAGGGAATTCAGTGAATTTAAGTTTCTGAACTCTTAGAAGTCACATATCTTTACTTCCATCGAACTGTCATACACGTCCTTTTTAAAATTTGTTATCTGGGAAGCCTCAGGAGATAGATACTTCAAATTAATAAAAGCTTGAGGTATCGAAGATGAGAAATCTCTTCTTAACATAGCAATAAATTTTTGATAGTGGAAAGAAATTTTAAAGCTAAAATACCAGTAGGTACCAAAGAAGTGATACCAATTCAATTATAAGTAAAATCTAGTATCAAAATTATTTGTACACGTTGAAAAAAAGTATTAATTTTATATCTCTATAACTATCATAACTTTTATGTCACTATTTCTAATTTATTGAAAATCCTCGGTGTTCACGTAAATGGTAAAATGGTTACTTGCGAATAATTTTCATAGAAATACGTGGAGCAGCGTCGGTCTTCATCGCGACTTAAATAAATTAATGAAGCAGAAGCAAAACAGGTCAATGACCATGCATGACTAGCTTTCGAGCCTCTCGACCCCCTTTTTCTAGGCGATGGCTCAGGAACGAAGAAGGTACGGCTTTGTTCTCGAGCGACAATGCTCCTTGGCGAAACATTATGCGAGTTTTCATGAGGTCGCGTTAGCTGCTCTTCATCCCTCGGTCGATGAGTGGCGCGAGGTGGCTTCTACCAGGGAATACTTACCCCAATCTGTGGAAGACATGTTCGCCTCCAGACTTAGGGTGAGTGATACCACGAATATTTCTTCGTTACCCTGTGCCTTCTTCAAAATTTATCTGCCACCTGCTTGAGAAATAGCGATGCTTATCTCAACCTGTTAAGGATACATCAGAGAAATTATTCGCACTCAAGTCTGCAGGTAACAAGAAACTGTTGCTGGCGCTGATAACATTTAACGACTAGCACTAAACCAATATTCGTGTTCAGCGTTTATTTAACATGTTGGCTGCGAGCGTGTTTTTGGAAAACACAAGCCACACTATATGTTCAGTGGTATTATTCAATATCAAGCTGACTTCAGATTTTGAATTTCGAACTTTCAAGAGAAATAGATCCCATTTATTTTACCACTATAAAATGCAAAATTCTTGTAGTTAGAAATACATAACACGTAGTAGCGAATGTCTAATCAATAAGTAATTTTCTTTGTACTGATTCTTTGAGAAAAAAATATTTTCTTTGCTAAATATGCATAATAATAATGTAACTAATTAGTTTGAATAGGAGATGAGTACCTAAAAGTTTTCTGTAGATGGAATTACTTAGTTCTTGATGTAGTTCAATTCTTTCAACTGATCTGGATATTAAGTTGCGTCGGGTGATTCCTTTCATTATAGCAAGTTTCATTTTGGCGAGAGGACGAAGAGAATGGCGGATCAAAGCTTACGATGAGCTTGCAGCTGAGGAAGACCCGAAGCATGGACAGCTCCTGTCTGGATCTTCGAACAGTACCACCTTCAGGAAACGTGCCCAGCGCCACTTATCAAAGTCGATCTTCGCATCCGCCAACTGCTCTGTCTAGAGCAAGGTCAGAGGCTAACCTCGATGCTTCAACGTTATCTCTAGATCCAGGTGAGCCATCGCAGAATTTTTCATCAAGTTTTATCAGAGGAAGGTTGATCCATTGATGCTTAAGAGTTCATGTCAAACATATTTTATGAAAGTAGTATATTACGAATTTGAGATTGAATTGTGTCCAGTTTCCTAATACCTTTCTACCAGAAATTATATTCACAGAATTATCATAGTAGTTGGACGAGTAGGAACATGAACGTTAATTTTTACTACTACTGTTTTCATTATTTTCTTCTGCCTGCTCGTGACTGAAATGTTCATTAGGGAGAAAATTGTGTTGTAATGAAATAAAATCTACAGAGGCGAGAGAAAATGTGAAGTCTGCAGTGATGAAAGTCTACATTATTTTTCACGTATTAGATTAGTGCACTAATTAAAATTTCTTCATTGGATTCATTATACACATTTTCTCCCTTCTTTGTCTGCTTTTGAAACTTGAAGAATGAATATTTTTCACTCAATTCAAACTGTGTTCTACCTTTATTTGTTTTATTTACATCCTCCTCTAGTTCCACAAAAACTGTAGCACAAAATTATTTTAAAATTCACTTAAACAGTGTCGAACGTCCATAACGTTGAATTCGTAGAACAATTCGTATTCCAATTTTTCCATTAACACAATACTATATCCACCAGAACGAAGGACAATAATTTTCATACTATCGTCTGAGTTTCTTCGCCAAATGTGTCACCACGTTATGCAGTTTTTTCCAGCGAGCATAAATTCATTGTGATTTTTCTGTCGGGAGCTCAGGGGACAAAAAACCGAAACCCCGAATCGCGATTTCACACGCGGATAGTACAGGAACGCGTAGATGCTCGACAGCATCGGAGAAAGCGAAAACACGACACCATGGTCGTTTTTATTGTAGCCAAACCGAATGGTCGAGTACGTTTCGAGGGAGTCGACATCGGGGTGGAACACGTAACAAACGGGTGCAACACGACCGGATGGAGAAGTGCTCGCAAAACAGTTGGAGAGCACTGTGAGATTTTGCTGTATCGAATATCGAATTCCACTTGTCGACCGTTCCAGGCGGCACTAGAATTTCGCAGTTTTTCCATTACCGTCAGAGCAACGAATCGCATTAATCCAGGTCTTTATTCTACTCCTAGTGGTACCACTGCGATTTTTTTGCTACTCGAAATACAAAATATGAAAAAACACGCCTTGCCATGAAAAATAGAAAATACTGGGAAAGTGTCTTGAGCGTGTAAGCTTCTACCTGTATTCCTTTTTCTTTTTCTTTTTGGAAAGTTCATATTGGAGGTAAAAATAAAAAAATTAATTATTTGTTGGAGAGTAAAGACCTAGGGTTAAATGTGCGGAATGAGGAAAGGGTATAAATGTTCAAATTGTTGGAATTTAACTAAATTTTAAAACTATGGTAGGTAAATAGAATTTTTATTTAAATTTTGGAAATTACTAAAGTAGTTTCATTGAAGGGAAAATGTATCAAAGCGAGTTAACTGGTAATCACTAAAATAATTATTTTAATCATTCATAAAATGACTTTCCACGAAACAGCTTGTGTATACATGACAATTTCATCGATATTCTGAAGCAAAAATTTTATTCATATAAACACCTTCATTAGCATGTTAGCACGATACAAGCATAAAATCTCCACTATGTTCCGAGTATTATCCAAAATACTCAATTTACACGGGTCAATTCCCATTTCCCCCACTCGAGTGTCGCCTTTCCGACAGGATACATCCAAGTTCTTGCGGCAGATCCGTGGTCACGGGGTTCATTTTCCCGAACGGGCTCCTAAATAATACAAAACTTCCCGTTTCCGCGGCGCAAAAGTTTCTTAAAGCGATGCTCTTGCGCGCCAGCCAAGTCGCATAAATTCGTTGGTAATAATGCGGTGGTAAAATAGATTGAACGCAGAAGAGAGAGGCGGAGAGGGGTGGGGGCAAAAAAGCTGGGAACTTGGTAAAAATATTCAAGTAAGCGAGCCGTTTCGAATCGCCGCGGTTTTTGGCTGGGAGCCATTCTTCTGGATGGAACACGGAGTGCGGTAAAATAGGAACACTAGCACGGGAACTGCGTAACCTGCGCCAGGTGCAGCGAACTCGTGAAACGAGCGTAGCTGAGGAAATGGGGATGCGGTAACTGGGATCAGTGTACGGGAGAAAGCGCAACAATTTGTGTGAAACAAACTGTTTGTGCATTCGGAACCGTATCGTAGTTGCGCAAGACTTGTAGGTAAAATGGAACAGTTTAATGTTTCGAACATTCTCTTAAATTATTTTGCGCATGTAAGTAGCAGAAATGATAGAAATTTTCGATGGGGCATTTGCGTGGTGATACACCTGCTTATTGGAATTTAAATGAAATTTGCTTTTCTTGGATACTATTGATGGACATTGTACAAGTTCGTTGGAAGATAATGGTATTGACAGTGATGGATATAATTGTTTGGAACGATAAAGAACATCCCCAGGGGAGGTTCTGAATTATTTTTCTTAAAAAAGAATGACGATATTATTAACGGCATGTCACATTTATATTTCAATATTTTACGTTTTCTCTTTTAGTCAGGATAACTAGGTACCTGTAAATTAAAGTGTCTATGGACACTTTCTAGTAAATCTTGTCTCCTACTGCATTTCTGAGTGGTGGAAATTTTCACGACGCTGAGGGCAGTGCTAATAACAGGCTTTCAAGAGTCCACAAAGTTAAAAGGACAGAATCGGAAGAGTCCATTCGTAACTCAACTATGTATATACGTGCTGAGCCTGGTTATATTTAAAGCTTTAAATTATAAACAGAAATGGAACGAGAACTAACAACAACTTGGCTCTACAAACTGCTCCCAATTCTTTATTTAAATAATACTGTATAAACATCTTATGTTGGGCAATTATTTATCCATTAATCGGCAAACAGTGGGAGAAGGGTTAAGTCCTACAAAATGGAGTATTATTCTTATTATTTATTAATCAACAGGTACCCTTTGGTTTTCAATAGTATGCAGTAATAAAATAAAGAACAAAATAAGCACTCAAAATGAAACAGCAAGGCGAGTCAAATTAAATACTACGCATTAACTGTTTAAAGAAACACTTAGGGTAAACCACCCATTAATTAACCACATACCAGTGATTGACCATTAGGCAAAGAAATGTCAATTATAAATTTGAAAATATTATATGTTTGTAAATGAAGTGTAGTTGCACTTTTAATATCCCATATTTTTAGTTACTCGTATTAAGCAAACATTAATAAGTACAATTCTTATTAAAAGTATGCGGTCATTTACTGAACTTCTACACGTTTTGAATTTTATAATCGTTTTTTTTTTAAATTACGATAAAAATAAGTAATTATTTTTATAGAAATTTCAAGAAAAATAAATTTAAATGCAATTTCAACAGTTGTTTTGTTGTTATACATAAATATATTCAAGTATTAATTTAAAAGGTCCATAAATTCAACAATTCGGTCATTCACTGGTTGGTATACCCTACAAGCTGCCAAAAAAATTTAAACGGGTCTCATAAGACTCGCGTGAGAGTTGTGTCTTGCTTTTAGATTTACAGAAAGTGCATATAGTTTGAAAAGTTGAAGGGCTTCCAGAAGAAATATTACAACTGAGGCATTGAGAGAAAAAGAAATTTCCTATTTTATATGATTAGTGGAGCTTATTGGAATACATTATTGCTACTAACTCAATTTCGCAAAAAAATGTTGGATAATCCATTTTTATTTCGAGAAGAATGAAACAAATTATTAATTTTTAAAAGAAGATCCATTCCTTTACACCACCTCTCCTACAACCACAGTTTCAGCCCTTTTCGCAAATAAAACAGAAAATACCGAAAAGCTAACCTCTGATACCCTGAGACACTACCCCTTCAAGCTTCACATAATCCCCACATTACACGCGAGTTGCAGACAGAAATGGGCCCCATTAATCGCGTCCTTTCGTATTTTCGCAGAGGTACCGGAAACTCCACCGCGGCCACGGTCCATGGCGCCTCCAGCATCGCGCAACAGCGGCAGCGGCGGCGGGGGTGGCAGTGGAACAGGAGTGAGTTCCGGTGGCTGGGGTGATGCACCCCTCGCGAGGGCCCTCTTCGCCTATTTGAGCTCCGGGGAGAATCAGCTGAGTTTCCTCGAGGGTGATCTCATCGCGATGATGGGTGAGCACTGGATACTTGGATACCCAAACTTCCGTTTCTTCCCCACCCCGAGCTAACTGCACCGTGCTGCCTGGCCGTATCCTTCTCCCACCGCATTAGCCAGCCACGTCTGGAATTCGTCTACGCGACAAATTCTAACAACTCGCCCCCGCGTTATTACCAGATACGATCTTAACGAGGTCGGTAATTGAGCCGACCGTCGGCTATCTGATGCCCCCCGGTGCCTTTGTGAATCCTCACCGCGTTCTCGGCCATCTGATCAACGTAATTAGAGGTCGCAGCAAATGGGACGCACCTTTTTACGGGGAACGTCTAATGATTCGTGGGAGTGACAGTTGAATAGCCCGTTTCTATTTCAGGAAATTTGATCTTCGCTACTTTTCAATAGGACTTTCGTACGTTCTCGTTACGTCATTGTGTGGCTGTTACGTGTCTTCGTGCCTTCATTACACCACTCCCTGGGGGTTCTTTCTAATTATCTGCCCAAGTTTTGTTTCTATGCGCAATTTCTTATTCTACTTTCGAGTATTTCTTGCGCACTGGAAAATTGTAAGAAAAGTGACTAGGATACTCGAATAATTTCTATTCCTTAAATGCATCCTCTTCTTCACATACCATCAATCTAGGACATCTTAAATATCGACTATCCTCTTTTCAGTAGATATACCTCAAACCAGAGAATTTTTATTTAAATAAAATTTCAAACAACGAGTAAATGTTAAAAAAATTATTCATAAATAAAAATGTTGACCCTCTCTGCTTCGAACCCTATTCATTCCATTTCAAGAGAACACCATAATATTTCCAGAATTATAAACAAAAACCTGTCTCATTAATATAATCTTTGACAGTGTTGTGGTAGATACGATCCTTTACAAATCAGACTCCTTATTTATTGGTCCCCAAAGTGTGTTCTAACAGCAACCATTCGCGACAAACGTTATTGTTCTGTTTCACGAAACTGTCCCATTAGGAGATCGTCAGAAAGGCTGGCAATTTGGGGAGAATCTTCGCACGCACAGCTCTGGATGGTTCCCACTGGCGTACACCGAAATTATTATCGACGATATGCTCGGGTAAGTGAACAGTGGCGGGAAAGTCTGCGTTTCAGCTGTGATATCGGGGCGAAACTTGTTACGGTGCTCGATGCTAACAACTGCACCAGCACGGGGTCGAATGCAATTACGCTAATCTAGAACGATAACGGGGAATGGCTGGCATCGATGCGGCCATTCCCATTAAAACGTAGTCGTCTCGGTGTTATTGTTGCATCTGCTCTCCTAAATCCTATTATACCGTTCTCCGATTTACGGTACGGGGACAGAGATTGCCTATCAGCGGCCTCTTAAACATGATTTACCGAGTCGGCCGGCTTTCTGGAATTGCGCCTGTATAAAAATGTTAATCTGGTTCTTAATCATTTAAACGATCCACTGATCCACGCAGCGTGATAAGGGGGAGGGGCTACATTTCAGGTGATTTTTGCTGTTCGATATGCAATAGAATGGAACGATTTCAATAGCAGAATTATGGGAGATTTAGTCATTTTAAAATTGATATGATTTGGTTAAATTGATCAGTGATGGGATTAGCAGTGGAATTTGGATATTCTAAAAAATTAATTTTCACTTGTGCAGCCACTGTGGAAAGTATTTTTAACAACAGATATGAGTTCTTGCAATTCTAGTTCGATGTTCGTACTTAAGTCAAGTTAAGTCTTTTAAAATTCATCGAGATTTGTAAAATTTCAATATTTGAATGTTACTGGTATACACACTAGAGTTTTATGTCATTAACTTTACCACTGTCAAGTTTATACATATAGAAACCAAAGACTCGTTAATTTATGAAGCTCGAATGACACTCGTGATTCAAATTCTTCGTCGTACATACATATATTTAAAGTGATTTGTGGCACGTCGCTTGTGTCATCGCTAAATTAAATTGTTACGATAATATGCAAAGATCTCCGAGTCACGGAACAAACAACGGTCGCGCCACGGAGCCACAGGCAATTCCACCCTGCAAGCCTCCACCCTCTCGGCCGCCAGTGACACCGAGCAGCATGGACGAAGTGTCGAGTGGTTTCCACGGGGTGGGGAACAACACAGTCCACAACAGCAACAACAATAACAGCAGCACCGGCACCCCTACCAATGTACCGAACAGCAACAGTTCTCACAATCTGGCGACACCCACTGCGCGCCAATCTAAACCGGTGAGTATGATTATGCATCTTGCGAACTAAGATTGCTCGGTTAATTAGAATTCGCGTAGAAAGTCCACGAATCTCTACGAAACGCTATAACATTTGTCTATAGGAGATTTGTATCTGTGTATTAATTAAACTAACAAGGAAGCGTTCCCAATGCAAAAATTCTGATTTTAATGAAATCTTCGTGGAAAATTTCTTCCGCACTTTAACTTTACTTTTCTTTTATTAGTGCGATAGAGTATAAAAAACTGAACAATTCATAGATTCAAAGTTTTCTTCTATCTCGCATCATTACAAAGTTACATTAAAACCCGAAAAGGGCTGATTTCACCGCTTCAGAGTAAATTTCCGGAGAAAGAGGAAATTGCTTCTTGTGTACTTCAATATGCACTACAGTCACACGAAGTTTCATTAAAAACAGAATTTTAAAACAGTGATCAAAGGATTTATATTCTTTAAAGAAATTTAGAAAATTCAAGAAAATGTATCAAACCGCCCGCGAAAGTAATAGAATATTTACAAATTCACAGAAGTCTAGCTAACCCGAAAGCTTCCAAAGTTATGCATCTTTAGCATAGCGAAACGTTCATGAGCCCGTAATGCAATGGAGAATAGCTCAATCTGTGAAAGCAAATATGCCGGCGTTTGCCAAGAAAGGTGAAATGTAAAAGCCATAAAATTTCATGTTGCTACTTCCTCAGATCCGTCCATCGGGCACGTTGCCCACCGTTCTAGCTGGTGGCCGTAGGATACAGCCACCTGCTCCCCCAGTCCCGCCGCCTCAGGTAGTGACGTCTCTTCACAGCAGCAACGACAGTGGCTTCTCAAACGAGCCGCCGGCTCAGCCCGACATCGATTACAGCGACGACGAGGCAATGAGGTAAGCGATCGCCATGAGATTTCACCGAAGGTACATTGGATACTCTGATTGAAACTTCGAAGGAGGTAGTCGACTGATCGTCGACCAAGCCTGTAGAAACGCTTGAGCCTGTCTGAATCATGACCTCCGAGCTTTGTATTCTACACCTGCTGTCAGTAATAATATTCTCTGTCTTGGTTCATCGGTACCTCTCTAAAATTTACAACGTAGAGCCGTAACTCGTATCTATTTTACTCTAACGACCCCCATCATTCGATAATGCTCTCTTAATTTCTCATCTTCACGAAATGCCGACGTAGTGTACATTATTCTGCATGCGAATGGTCTACGAACTTAACCGGTTCGATGCGTTCCTTTAGTGGCTGATTGATCCTTTGCTCTCGGACTACTCTGGCATAGCATTGGCAATAACGAAGCTTTCTCTTTAGAACTTTGATTCGTTCACATTTGTATCTGAGGGTTTCTTTGATATAGCTTGCCTTTAGCTATTTCTTTTAAAACTAGTGGCTAAATTTCAAACGAACTAGCACTTTGGGAGCAAGTTAATCTGGAAGATCTCCAGTTATTTATAATCTGCACAGTACTTCGAGTTCAAAGGCACAACGCGTCATTGCGGGGAAATTAACGAAATTCAAAGAACTACCATCCCTGGAAATCCGCTGAGAAGGAAACTAATGATCTCGATCAGCAACGGTTCGGTCATCAATTTGTTTCTTACCTGCTGCAAAGAACGCGGTCACACCCAACATCCGGCGATACCCGACCGAGTAGGCTTGTATCCGGAGTCACGATGTTGTTTTCTCTCCTGATTTGTAGATTCCGCATGCGTTATCGCGGTCGATGGAAATAAAACACGGCCTGGTGGTGGCTCATTCACCTCTCCGGGCTCCTGCGATGCCAGCAGCTATATATCCCCCGTCCCCCGCATATCGCAAAGTTCGCGACCACAAAGCTCGACAGCCGCATAACTAATCCTGCCCAAGTACTTGGCTCTTGGTTCTCTCTTCCCACTCTTTGCACTCTTCTTTTTTTCATCCACTTCTGTTTCTTCTATCTCTTCTTCTTCTCCTTCTTCTCTCTCTCTTTCTTTTCTTTCTTCTCTGTCTCTCTTTTTTTTACTCATCCCGAGCCCAAACGAAAAACGCAGACAACGAAGAAGAAAGCCGCGCGCCGATAGAATAACCGAGGCGGTGAAGCAGCAGCAGCACCACCACCAGCAGCAGCAACAGCAACAGCAGCAGCAGCAGCAGAAGGAGGAGAAGTCCAGCACCAAGGACTGGGAGAACGACTCCTGGAAGACGATACCCAGGGACGAGAAGAGCTGGCACCTTTACAGAACCGCGATGGACCTCTGGGCGGAGTCGAACGCGAATCAGAGCAACGAGAACGGCGAGACGAGGTACACCGCTTCCAATCGACGTTACGATAGCCAGGAGCGCAAGAACGGAAGGGACTTCTCCGATCGTGGCACGATCGAGAACGGGCCAACGAGAAAGTCGGGGAAGAAGACGCAGGAGCAATCGCAGAAGAACGAGTACGATAACCGTGGCCGTGGTAGTTCGAATCACAAGAGCAAGGGCCTGAGCAACGAGGAGCAAAGCAGAAGCTCCTCGAGGAGGAACAAGGAGCCGAGCGAGCAGGATCGTCGCGAGGCGAAGAGATCGAAGGACCAGGAGGAGACGGAGGAGGACGAGCTCGAGCTGGAGGAGGAAGAGGAGGACACTTACAGCGCCCGGATCGATTACCAGAAGTTCGATGGGAAAAAGTACTACACAGAGAGAACGGAAGGGCAGGAGCGCAACTCACGGCGCAGTTATCGCCCGGTGGAGCCGGAGGAGCCCAAGTACGAGAACGAGAAGACGTCGTCCGCTTCCTCCTCGGGCACAGACGACGAGAGCACCATCACCATCCCGGAAACCGGCAGGAAGGTGGAGCACATCGCGCAGAAACTCGAGCAGACCGCGCAGAAGTACGCGCGGGAGCACAGCCCGCCGAAGTTCATCGAGCGCAGGAGCGATTACAGGAGCCTGGATCGCAGGGAGGAGAAACAGACGGCTCCGCCGCCGTACGAGAGGTACAACGATTGCGACAGGGGCCGTGGCCAACAGAGATTTGATCGCGAGAGGGAGCGTTACTTCGAGAAATCCCCGCCAGCGCAGCAGAAGATGTCTACCTACGAGAGGGAGAGGACCTTCGAGAAGAACCCTGATAGAAATCGGAATGTCGAGCGAGCCTCGAGTCGGCGGTTCGAGAGGCCGAGACCACCTTCCGAGGAAGCGCCAGAGAGGCCTACGGAGCAGCACAGCTTCTACAGAGAGCGCAGATACTCTGGCAAAGAGGAAGCGATCTATGGTGAGACCGGGTACGTTCACGAAGTGTCCACGGATAAAGAGCGTGGCTATGAGTCGAACTTCGAGACGAAGCTGGAGAGGACGAAGGTGATCGAAAGGCATGGCTACCAGAACGCTCTAGGGCAGGGGAGTCTTCAGAAGTACCAGAGGAACGGGCCGCAGAGCCTCGAGAAGAACGACACGAACAACAACACGCTGAAGGAGGAGAACAGGAAACCGCTGCTACCTAGGCAGACCACCGCGGTTGGACATTTGATACAGACTGGCAGGGCCTTCGACGTCGACTCGAAGAGCCCCAAGCTGGTGAAGCGGACCAAGTCGTTCTGGAGGTTCAGGAGGGACTCCGACGTGCTGGAGGGTATGGCGCTCTGGCAACACAGGTCCCTGGTCGATATTCCTAAGATGATTAAGAAAGAGGTGAAGGAGGACAGTTCTAATTCCGACGACACGAAGAAGCAGAGCCCAGAGGGCAGTCCTAACTCTCGCCAGAGCTTGGAGAAGAGGGACAGCGATGTGACGATCACGAATGATATTCGTCTAGACGAGCCCAAGCCTGCTGAGAGGATCCACGTGCCAGAGAAGTCTGACTATTTCGAGGACTTCCCCACTCCGGCTGAGAGACCGAAGGCTGTCGAGAGGTCCGAGTATCGGATGCACCAGGATGAGAGGTCTTACTTCATGGGGAACGTGTCTAGAAAGGCCATCATCGAGAAGGAGCGTAAACGCAGCTTGGAAGCGAAGCGTAACATGATCGTGGCAGAGCTGAAGGAGAACAACGAGGCGAAGAGGAACGAGAGGAGGAAGAAGTACACAGACGACGAGGACACCCTGACCCAGAATTTCAGCGAGACAGAGGCGTCCGACGAGGAATCCACGTACAGCTGCATCGTCGTCAAGGACCAAACGGTGGCCGAGAAAACCCTCCTGCCCAGGACCAAACTTCGGAGGGACTCCGATCGAGAGAGGGATAAGAACACGTGCGGGCCTTGGTACGATCTCTGGGGAGTGGACGCTTCGGTGGCCAAGAAGAAGAAGAAGAAGCAGCAATAAATATAAAAATAATACCAGAAACTATGTTCTACTCTCCGTTTCCTCGTACCAGTATCATTGTTTGGGCCTCATCGACCCCCTAAAAGAGTTTATTAATATTATTCTGTTGGACAGAGTCAGAGAGACGTTGTGCCTGCAAGACCCGAAGAATCCAGGGACGGGACGAAATCGATCCTGGGCTGGATGGGACCCGTTCTATCATTTCGTTCTTACTTTGCCGTTATATCTCAGTTTTATTGCCGTCCTCGACCTTGTGTGCCCAATTGATTTGATTCGCGAATGACCGTACAGTCAGGTCTCCCGTCGTAGTGCTTCCCATTGCTTCCTGAAGCGTTTTAGCCTGTCTCGATTGCAATTAGAGTCGCTGTCTGACACCATTCCCGCGCTTTCGTCGACGCTCGTTCAAGACCTAACCGACGTGTTGGCGTTAAGCTCACGTGACTTGTTACCGCGACGGAAAAAACAACGTTATGGATGATGTCTCAATCATAACTCTTGTTGGATCTGTCGTCACGGGATACCGCTGTGACTCGTTGACGCTTGGACTGCTCCTGCAAAGTCACACGCGAAAATTACTCGGTAGAATCGAGTAGGTTTCTTCGTATATCTGTATTCGCCTACCGACAAATAAACTGGGGACCATTTTGCACAAATGTCATTTTATCTATTCTTATCGTAAAAAAAATGGATTTGAAGGATCGTTTATTGCTCCACTTTTCTCTCACTTTCGAATCCGGGTGAGAGTAACGATTTTTAAACGAAGTACAAAGGATATAGAAATTATAAGGTGTTTCAAATATAATATTGGACAAATGTACAATTGGAACATTTATAAATTAGTTTGATATGTTGTATATTAGTATCTTTGAATGAAGTTTTACGGATATGTCGGAAGAAATAATGTTACTTTCTAATGCAAAGTCCAACCAGTCACGAGAGACTTTAATTTTTATTCACAATTGACTGATTTCTGAGTTGAACGCGAGAGGAAAAGCGTCAGAAACCGTAATACACGCATCAACGATTCGAATTAACGTGTCATTTCCTGCAGACGTCTGTCGATAACCGACAAACGCATGAATAATATATCCACGCAACGCTTAAGAACAACCGGACAAACTAGTTTCTGCATCAATTATACAACGATCTGAATCTGGAATTAAATGTCCAAGCGTACCCTCATTAGCCGTGTATAAATTGGTTTCCAGTATTATTTGTCGGAACGACGTGTCGTTTGAATATTACACACGCCTAGGCGTCGCGAAAAATTCAATTCCGTTCCCACGGCATTTTCATATCGATATAGCAAACGTTGTTTATTACTGTTCGTGCTCTGGACAACGCTTTTTGCCTTGAAGTTACGTCACGAGCCTCGTGATGGTGCTAAAACCTTCGTCAAATTATTCCCCGTTCATCTCCCTACTTTTATTTCTCCACAGCTAGCGAAGCTCGTCCTGTGTGCTCGTCTTTCGTTTCATTAAATTCTACCGTTGACGTTTGATAAAATTTGAACGCTAACAAGTGTTTCGTTTCCCGGAGGAACGCAAAGAAATCGTCCGTTTTATTTTGCGTTCACGCTTCGCATGGAATCCCGTATCAATGTTTGGAGAAATTTTACTACACCGCTGTTTGTTCTGTTTTTACGCTATCGCGAAACGATTGTAACTGCAGGCCTGCAGATTTGCGTAGAATTTGTTTCCGAGTGGTGTGTAGTGCTGTGTGAAAATGGTACTGTAAGAACTATGCATCCAAAAGCAAGATTTATACTTGAAATCCTTATAAATATTAAAGTGACGTTTTTGGTAATAATTCAAGTGGGCTGCCAATAAGAATATGAAATTTCCGTGATATTCTTATTATTACAGTAATATTACAACAGCCTTATTTCCTTAAATGGGAAGATTAATCAAAGGCAAAATTTGTTGAATTACAAGAAACCATTACAATATCATTCCGCAGTGAATTGGAAGTAAATTTCTTAACAAACTTAAACACAATCGTATACAATATTCTCCCTCATTCTTCTCAAAAGACACAGCAATCACCCAGAATTAACTTCTTCTTCCATCAAATGAATCCATTTATTTACTCCGCGGGCCACTTGAATTATTGCGCTTTAATGGCAGAAGCTCCGAGAACGATTTACTAAGAAACATTAATCGGGATCACCCCTCAACGTTTCGTTCTTCTAGGACAAACATATTCGCGACCGTAAAGCTGCGCAAAACGAAGACGAACGATCGCTCGGCGCCTGCGTTGTCATGAGATAAGCTCTTCATCTAGATTACTTTCCTCGTGTGATCTTAGATGTACCGTCAAAGAGGGTGTCTCTTCGTTCGTGGGACAACAGTTCCTTTCATGCAGAAAGCTCTGGAGCTCCCGAGAGCTTCGGAGATCTTCTTCTAACGGCGTGGATGTCCGTCCAGCGAAACACGTCTGACTTTAATCCTCTATGACTATACTTCTTCCAAAGAGAGCGGATTCATCGAGTCTCTGAAAGCTTGCTACACACGAACGAGATTCGTTGGCAGCTTTCGTACGAGTATATATCACTCCCGATGTGACTCGAGATTTTATCTACGATCTCGGCTCGTCCATTTATCCCAGCACTTGGAGCGACGAGAGCATGGAACTTTTGGGGACCATTTCGCGATCAACGACGGTACGCTTTTATACGGCAAGTTTTACCAACTGTTCTATTGCGGTTTTCCAGTTTCTATAACCGTCATAGAGGATTGATGGTCCGCGAGTCGAAGGACCGTTGAAAGGTCTGCTACGTCCAGGTAAGATAGCCGTCAAGCATTCCTTACGCGTTCCATTTTACTTTATGTCTCCTTTTATGGATACTTCACGTCACGACTGATGCTTTTATGATCAGCTTTCATATTAATTTGTGTAGCAACTTGGTTTCCTCTGGTGAAGTTGATGATGTTGAAAGTATTTTGCGAATTTGGTTCTTTGTAATGGGAGATGGAAATTTAGGACAGGCAAGGATGTGCTTAAGACTTTTAGCATTGCAGATGTCTCAATGTAACGAGTCATTTTTGTTTAGAAGGTTATAGCGTGTACATTTAGAGCGGTCAATTTTTAGTTTGACGATTACTGATAAGATTCTTCAATAGCTTCTTATTGGAGAAGTGATCTTTGGTTTTGTTTAAATATACGCCAATGCAGCACATTTTCTATTCATTCTCTCAGTTAATTACGAGTTTATTCGAAGGGTACTTAAGCAGATCAGTCATTAATATACATAGATGTAAAACCCTTTGGAGGTACTAGAGTTAGTAGCTTCCAATCCCTGGTATGCCAATGTGTGATGGGATTCCAATTAATGTTATTCTTTTATTTTCTAAACTTACTATAGGAGTATAAGTTTCTTTTCTATCGAGGATTAAGGGACTATCCAGAAATTCGTCATTTATGGCTAGAATCACTGAAAATGCTGTAATCTCTCCTCCGTGTCACTTGAAAATTTACCATACCATATTTTAAGACCCTCACCTTCCAACTTATTTCGTTCCAAAGTCCAATTCTCGTTCTCGTCACTTCCTTGCACAATAATATGTACTTTATCTTACTCTTATAGAACATATATTCAGTTAATTTTTATAGTGTCTGTAACAAAGCCCACCGACAAAACTTACCTTATTCGCTGCAATGAAATCCCCGTAATCTCCCTTGCACAATAACTACCCGAGAATTCTTGCTTCATAAAATCCTTTCGATCGATCAAATCACTTTTTCCTTCCATTTCCCTTTCTTTTCGCGCCGAGCTCTCACCTCATCTCCTCGTTCCGCACCGAAAGCTCGAAGAGTCACGATATACAGGCCCCATTCCGCTCACTACTTTCCCTAGCCACGATTTTATTGCCCCCCAAGCCGACGAGCGTTCCTTACGCAACTATTCGTTATTTTTATCGAAGCCTCGATACACTCGTGCCCGTTACGGCAGTTTATTTCCTGGCAAGTTAATCCTCGACGCCGTTCCCTCGTCTTCGACGGCTCCGTCGCGCCGTCACAGAGCGAAACTTTCATTCTAGACGTCGTAAAGCTGCTTTACGTCCGCGCACACGGGTTAAGGCTCGTAAAATTTCACTTCTCATTTTTTTTTTCTTCCCTTTCCTTCGCCCTACCCATTTCCCGTACCAGCCAACCCCTTCGAGTCTCGCGCGCTTCCGCGTCGCGGGTCCTTTTCCTCGGTCGTCGTCGTCGTCGTCGCTTCTTCAGCTCGTTCGGCCGTGAAAATAAAGCCCAATGAGGGAGCGTGGCAGCATCGACTCCTCCATCCTCCTCGCGCCTTGTCTCTCGGGAGAAGCGCCGCTTTCGGCACCGTGACTTTTGTTAACTCGCCGTCCGGTCTTTTCGTCGACGACAAGCCTCGTCGCGTGTCCATTCCACCCCCTCGCTTCCGTTTCGTCGGTACGCTGCTCGCGCTGGAACACGTGCCTCCCTCGTGCAGCAACTCTGCGCGTGCAGATTCTTTTTCTTCGGGTCCCCCGTGAAATTTCAATGTAAATGCCGCGGGTAATTCTAGCCGTGGCGGACGATTTGCCGGGAACACGACGAATGTACGAATGTGCGGTTTGCTGGAAAGTTTCTTCGGTAACGAGGCGGAGTTAGACCCGCACCTTTTGTTTGGTAGGGTTTGGATGAAAGTTTGAAGGGGTTGGAGAAGGTTTATGAAGGTATACCTCGAGGTGACCAATTGATGAATCAAAAGTGTAGAATAGGGTAGAACGTGAAATAGGGATTTCAGTCTCAAGGGATTCTGCGTGTTCTTTGGTTTGACCAAGAGTGTATTTACTGGTGTCTGGAAGCTCGCAAGCATTTAAGGTTGATAAGATTGCATTTCTGTGGGAACATGATATCGATTTTTCGGCTACGCATACTACTGTACTGCCATGTGATTTTATATTGAGATTTAAAATTTCGAGAATTTTATTCGTACTAGACTCTTAAGGAAACTTTACTTTATGTGGAAGGAAACGTCGTTGTTTTGTACTTCGATAATTGTTGATTTTTTAAATTGTGTTTTAACTTGGTAAGAAAACTTACAGTGTTTTTTTATAGAATTTTATTTAACGAGGTTACTGTTTTACAATTACTTTCTAAGAAAATCGTTTTTAGATGAGATGGAAATTTGTGTATAGCCTTCGATCATTTTCTTACCAATCTAACATATTTTCGTATGAGATAAATGCGAGAAAACTGCCAGGAAATGTATTTTCCGCGAACAAGCAGCAAGAACTCTCCCAGTGGAGAATTTCTCTCGCCAACATTGTCACGAATACTGCCACATTCCAGCGCCGCTCGATTTTCGCGGAGCTTTCGCGGAGTCCTTTTATCAACGAAGTATGATAATCGCGAAACATCGATCAACCCCGTGAACAGTTTAGATCTGTCGACGCTTCAGCAATGGGAAACTCGAGCGACAATTAATTCCACGGTCATTCCTAGGCGCCGCGATTCTAAGCGGACACGTAATTGTAAATATTAATTCACACCCCCTCGAGCAAATGTATTCCCGTTCTTCCACACGTATTACTACACACTGACAGGTGGACAAAGAGGCGTACACGTAGGCCAGGGACTTCTAAAATGTCTTACAGGAACCCGCCCCCTTGGATCAAGTCAATCTTTCCGAAAAAAAAAGAAAGATCTTCTGTTTTCTACACCTTTCCATCCCTTTCCCTCAGTATCACCCCTGTGCCCCCCTTAATTGAATTTCATAGAAATTACAAAAATTTCTTTGGAGATAGTAGACGTCAATCGATGCAATCGACAAAAATATAAAATCAACAGAGAAATGTTTCTAGATTGCCCTTTTCCTTGGGATTAACTTTAATCATCCACCCCTACGATTTTTCGTAACTTCCTTCCAAGGGGATGTACTGTTCCTCTCCCACGTTCGAGGTCCCCCCATGTAAATTACATAGCTTCAGGATGAAACACGAAAATAGTTAAAAAACGAAAAAAAGGTTTAGGGCAACTTCTTTTGTAACTGCGTTTAGGTAAGCGATGCGCGTACAAGCGAGTCCAGAGAAAGAAGATGTTAATATATTATAAATATACATATTATATCGGCGTGCGTGCCGGAGGGCAAGGGGAATGTAACGAGACCGGCTCGTTCCGCGGCGAGGAATCATATTTTCGCCGCGGAACTCTTTGGTCGAAATGGTCGCCGTGACGATTTCGATCGCTGCTTCCGGTGATTCTCTTTTTTTTTCGGGGTAGCCTAGGGAAAACGAGATGATGAAATTGTTGTAATAAGAACCATGTATACATGCATATACGTTATATATATATTATTGTTATTATATTAACGTTTTTTTGTGCATCCCCTGGTGTACGGTTATTTATTCAAACGCCACCCCGCCATTCTTTCAGGTGCAATTTATGGTACTGTTCGGAGAGCGATACGGCGGATCGGATGAAATACGGTGTTCAGGAGTCTTCGTAACACATTGAAGAGACATAAGTTGTAATAGTTACAATTTATTGCGGAAATGATAGTATAGCTTTCTGGGAATGGAAATGAAGGGTAATTGTACTTTTTTGCGTTAAATTTGAGAATATAATATTTTTTCTGTGGAATCACTACTGAAGATAATTGTTATTAAATGTGTCGAGTTTGGTTATTATATTTGGAGTAGTCTGACAGGTGAAATAAAATGGAATTTTAATTTCCCAATTTTGCATTTATTGGGAACAGTATTTTTGGTAAATATGTTGTAAGAGAAGATAGTTATTTTTTAATAATGTACATATATATCATTTAAACATATATGTATTTGTTATTTTTGTAATCTACAATGTTGAATTACTGAAAATTCGTAGCTTCCTTTTCCCGTGTAATACCGCTTCAATTATCTGAGGCGGTTATACTTTGATCCATGGTATCAGAGACGTTATTGGACGAAATAAGACACCATCCTGGTTTCCAAACACGAAGCAAGTAAGCCATTGCTTATCTCGTGGGCACTGCAATCTCGTAGGTGAGACTTCGACTTCAGCAGGTACGTATTTTGTACAAATAATATTGTTTATTTAAGACCAATAGGCGTATATATATTCTGTCCAACATACACCATCGTGATTCACAAAAGATTCTCGTGTGGAACAACCCTTAGAAGTCCACAAACGATTCAGGATCATCAGATGCGTCCAACGAAGCGATTGTAATATCTGACAGCGAAAAGTAGTCTAATTTAGTTTTTTCAATCCCTCGAGGGTTGTAACGATTGAGCCTATAACTCGATGGACGCCGTTCGGCGCCATGGCCGACGTCGAAAAGAGGGAGACAACGGGGCAGATGATTAAACACGAGGGACACGCGTTTGTTTCGCTTTCGCCCGGAGGAATCGACAATTACGCGTTACTGCGCTCCGCCATTCGACTGGTCGATTGATTCTGCTCTTGCAAAAAAATCCCCTTATGAATCAGGGTAAGGGGCGAAACTGACCATTGACTTTCTTACTGTAAACAATCGAGCCGATTTTGGAAGCTTTTTGCAACTTGAAATGAACTTTCGATTCGCCTTTGTTATGCCACAGGATTATAAAGATGCTGCAGATTCTTGAATCGTGGGTTCCAATGAAAATTTTTCTGTTTTAAAAACGGTAATAAAATTCTATTGATGGAGATACTGATTATATTTCAAACGATTTCTATCAAAGTTGAATAAGATAACAGTACTGGATAGTCAGTTTATGTTTCTCCTATTGCAAACAGTTGTGATTAAATGTAGAATAATTATTCCGAGCCCCTCGGAAGAGAAATTAATATACCGAAATTACTCAATTTTGGCACTGTAGTACATGATGCTTAAAAAATCATCAATTTTATCTACCCTTCATTTTATAAAGTGAGAAAGAGAAGGAAAAGCCTCGAGCTCAATTTTCTTTGAAATTTATAAACTATTGACTAGTGTGCCCCATGTGTCGAACACAGTATTACCACAAAGTGTCCCCAAAATTCGAACCAAAACATTAACCTGAATCTCTCTAAATGTCTCCCAACTACTTCCCCACCTACAATATGCTTTCAACATCCACGCTCTCTCAAAATCGCCCGAACTTCCCTTGAACCCCGTGCCACAAGAAACTTTTTCCAAAATATACATACGTCCACCACGTTCCCCCGTTGTCAGCCAACTACCTACTACACATTCATCTCTGCAATCCACAGCTTGCTCCCCAAAAGCAATATAAACGATAGCTCGAAATAGAGATAGAAAAAGACCAAAAAAAAAGGGACCAACAGCAACAATCACTGTTGACAAGTTCTAGCCCGAAACCAGTGATTGATCCACCGTTGTGTATTAATCGACGCAATTTCGTAGCGTGCATACGCAATGTTCATTACGCACGAGTTCCCTTGCCCGTGTCTGTTTACTTTACTTTGAGCCGCCGAATTCCGTATCCAGGTTTTTGGCTTATGGAATGCGCCAGGGTCGAGCGTATTTGCAAAGCGGTTAATTATCATCCGCGCTTTCGCTCCACCCTTCACCCCCAGACGATCGTGTTGCGGGCTGACAAAGCAGCGACGTGAAATCGACGAAATGTTGCGCGTCGTTATTACCCACCGCTTAATTAGCTCGCCGGTGTTTTGGCCTAGGCTTCTTCGAGGGGAATCTTTTCTAGAAAACAGAGGGCCAGTGGATCTGTGGATCAATCGATAAAGATTTTCTTCCACTGGGTGACCGCAGAGCTGGATTAACCAATAAGCAAAATTAGCACGTGCTGAGAGCATCAGGAGAAAGGGGGGAATTATAGAAATTTTCTGAATTTTAAAATCTAACTTTTGTTAGAAACTCTTTTAGTCAAATTATCGGAAATGCTAAGAAATCGTATATTGCGTCGAAGTGGTCACCCTGTTTAAGAGGACCTCGAAATCTTTTAAGTGCTTAGGGCTTTAAAACGTCCTAATTCGGCCCTGGATCTGGTGAATGATCGAACGAAATGGTAACAGGTGATGTTTCATGAAGAAGCAAATGGAAAGTATGGAGTAGGTTTTATTAATTGATGGGCTAGTTTCTGAGGAATGCTGTTTTAAACAGGGAGCTAGGGTAACAGGGGTTCGGTTGTTTCGTATGGGCTGTGCCGCGATTTCCTGAACACCCTGTGTTATTGGGGATTTGATTTCGAAAGGGGTTGCAGGCGATTACTGCAACTGTCGGAGTACTGCAACTCGATTAGCGTCGATTTGATTGTTTTCGGCGATTTGGGCGCGTTTAATTCCGAAGGAAATAGAAGCTCGAAGAGAGGATAGAGTTGTGTTGGATAGCGGTGTGTTGATTTTGATTGGTTTTTGATACGTTTCAAACAGGAAGTTGTGTCTGCCTTGTGTTGGGAAAATTTGAGACAAAGTGGAACTGTGGAATCGTCAAGTAATTTATTATGGTGATCATTTTAGTGAGAAGTTGAATTAAAATACTGCTGAGGGCTAGAATTAGAGGTGGGTTCGAACCTAATTTTTAAATTCTGGATACCCGCATCCGAAAGTCTTGAAACTTGCAATTACTGATTCTGTTTTGTAAGTGGAATATCCTGCTTTAAACAAATACAAATAAAAATTTAACAATATACACGCTGCGAATGATTCTTTATTCATTGATTTTATATTTTTTCTTATCTGGATTCAAGATTTTCGAAACACGAAAAAAGTGTAAAGTTTCGAATTCTCGAAACTCGAAACTTTGTTGGGTTTCGAGGTCTCGAAGCTTCGAGAAACCCACCCCTAGTTATGTAGAATGAATTAATGATTAATCGAATTTGTCGGAAGTATTCTCATGTACCGTCTATTTTTTCGTTGCTTTTGATCTTTTAGTCTGCAGCAATTGAATAAAATCGAGGGCAGTTGCGTTCTATTGATTTTTGGATGAATGTTTTTTCACTGAACTGCTCTTTAATGTCCTGCTCGCAAATAGGTACAATTATTTGAATGGCTGGGTATGAAGGGTCCTTCAGCGTCGAACAAACAGTTTTGATAGACAGCAGCCGCGATGATAATGCACGTATCGGTGTGCGTTCATGAATATGCCAACTGGCTCGAAAATCAATTCGTCTGCCCAATATTTTTTTTCAATTGGAACACGTGCGCACAGTTTATTGCCACTAGAGTCATTGAGACACAAAGGGCTCGAAAATTAATCGTTTTTTATCGTAAACTGTTAGAAAATAAATTAAAGGGAACGCGTGGCAAGTAGCAAAATAAGAACTAAATAGATTTCTCCAATAAAAAAGAGAAACACCACAACATTCGGTATTGAATAATTAGAAATTAGAAATTTTTCATTAAAATTTTTTTAAGTATTTCTAATCCTAGAAGAAAAAATTATTAGACGATTAAAGACTATTATTTCGTATAGTTACTAGTTCCTATGTTACAAATGTTACTCAACAGCCCAAGAAACATATCACCACAAATTTTCAAGAAAATACTACGCAAATAATATTTCTTCATCTAATCTACTACTGTCTGCTAATATTATATTATTCTATCTAGAATAAAATTGACTTGTAATGCCCAATGTACCCATTCCCAGCTTCATATCTCCCTGTTGATTCATATAGCAGAAATTGGACTGCCCAGAGAAACTTATTCCTCTACTAGAGCAAACGTTGCCCCATCTTTTCGCAAAAAATTCAAAGCCACCGATAAAATCGTGTATTTTTTAGAACACCTGTTAAAATGTGACCCTAAAACATACCTATCAAATTCGAAGTAAAAGCCCGTGTAAAGCGAGTCTCTGCAACGGGCTCGTAAAAAAAAGACAAGAATGCATCATCGAGGGGGTTGCTCCTGTCCAACGTATTCAATATTGCGGTTTATCGCGGTGCCCTTAAAACGGAACCACGAAAGGAAGGGAGGGAAAATCTCGTTGATTCTGGTGCATGTGTCGCACCGTCGGTGCTTGTAAAAAGGGCGTCCTTCAGGTATTTTACTGGACTGGGCCAGATTACACACAGCAACAGGGAAAAATATGTTCAGCCTGGCCTCTTGATTCCAACCAATAACTTTTTATATAAATTCTTAGATTAGAAATTGTGCGCAGCTTATTTATATTGATTAAACTCTATACAGATTTAATTTATATTTCTTTATGCAGGATATTGTTTTTTAATATGTGATACAGTTAGAGTAGTGATTCTACGTGAAATAGTAAGTAGAAAATATAGAAAAAGTAAATAGGGAATTTGGAATATATTTTTTTATTAGTTTTAATTTCGAGAAAATTCACTGAATCATAAATGATTATAAATCATAAATTGATTTTCTTAAAGGGGAAGGTTTCTTCGAGAAAAAGTTGTAGGTTTTTGACTTGCGTTTAGGTAAGGATTCATATCATCTGTATGTCGTAGTAAATTAGTGTTGCATTCTGTCAATTTTATTCTTAGTCGCATAGGTACCAGATGTGGTTCTAACGTGTTTCTTTTGTACTTTTACATTTTACTCTTACAATTTTCTTTAGGTTTATATGAAAAGTTATTTTTCGCCTGAAATCAACGAGCTGACATGTATGGACACGTTTTTCATGCCATTGTAGGCGACAGAAACTTGGCGATTCGCTTTTTTCGCATACAAGTGAGAGTTGCAAAACGTGCACATGCTGTCGCGAGATAGAGCACGTCGCCACGACCGAGGGAACGAAACTTTCCCTGAAATTTTTAGATAAAATTGTGCAGCTAGCATGTGCAGACCTTAGGGTATATATAATATTATTTACAGGTGACATTGTTTACCTTTTCTGGTTTTTTATGTGACAGCTTACTGACAAATAGAATAAAGTTTATACGTTTAATAAAATTATACATTTTTTACTTTTTTAGAATTCACACAACAGAGTCAATACAATGGAACTCTACAAAGTAGTAAATGTAAAAGAATAGAGGTGTCTAATTATTAATTTAATTCTTCCTTTAATGCTATTTCGTTATCCTGCAACAGAGCTTGGCGGTTGGCAAATATCGTGCAATCGTAAAAACTGGTTTGACGAAGAAACGGAGAGAGCGGTGTGTGGTTTCTTAAACGTCACCAGAAAGTTTATCCCTTTACGACGCGCGCCACCCCCTCTAAAATGAAAACACACCCTGACACGCATTCGAGTATCGACTTTAAATATATTGCCTCGTAAAACCTGTTTCCTCTCATGGCCCCCTGTGGAAATATGATGGTACTTACACGTGTAATAGTCCCAGAATTGTTTAGGATTTATAGTTTGAACAAAGTTACGGTGTTCGTGTTAGATTTCAAGTAGTGGAATTCTTTCCACTGCAGTTTCGACGTATTCGAGGAATATCCCTGGGCACTTTCAGCACTTTAGTTCTATTATAACCATAGTCCATTTTTATCTTAGCTTTTAGTGTACGAGCTTTTCAAATTAATTCCCTTGATTCATAATTGAATATTCAGTCTGACAGCTGGTCCCGTTTTCAATCCATTTCAATTTTGATAATGGTAAGGAGTTTTGGATTTTGAGAATAATGTTTTTTGCTCTCTGGTTCTGATAGATATAAAATTGATTATTATCATTCGTTATCGGACATAAGAACCAGAAAATAGAAGACTTTATTCAAAAATTCCAAAACTCCTTACCATTATCAAAATTACCATTATCGAAATGGAATATTATTTTCATTATATTTCCACGGTGATTCTCAGATATTAAACTTCTATCATAAATTAAAAATTGAACGAATATTCTTGACTTGAATATTCAATTGCACGTGGAGCCCTGTAAGTAGTAAGTGCTACCCTTCTCAGTTCCACACGATTCCCTCCTATTTTATGCCAACAAACTTAGTCTCCGTGCCTTGAAATTCCACCGAAGAATGTAACATAATTTAACAATCTACTTCTGTATATTATTTAAGTGAAGTTACTGTACTTATAATCAAGTTTGTAGACACTGACACAGTTTAAAAAATCCTTTGAATTCGTTTGTTTAATCTCTGTTACGAAAATTCACTTGATTCTCTTCATCGTCGACTTCCCTGAAATGCCCCGAGGGAAACCGTTTCAGGCAATCGCAATTAACGTAAACAGTGTCCGCAATAGAAATTTCGAAAGTCACAGATATCGCGTGACCGTCGCCGGGGCGAATGGGGAGAAATTTCTTTGAACAAAACAGAACGCGGCGCGGCAACGGCTTCCACGTGTGGCAGCCGTTAAATTCGCTTTAACGAAGTTGCTTTAAATTCAATAAAAGCAGCGTTAACTCTCGGGTACGGTCTGTAGAATTAAATTTATGTTTTCCACGGCTGATTTAGTCGGACGATAAATTTAACTCGTGCAA
This sequence comes from Andrena bucephala, assembly GCA_947577245.1. Lineage (NCBI taxonomy): Eukaryota > Metazoa > Arthropoda > Insecta > Hymenoptera > Andrenidae > Andrena > Andrena bucephala. Next base: position 72,034,401 of record OX387717.1, read on the forward strand.
TTTTACTCTAGAATGAGAAATTGCTGCTTGTATAAATTCGATAAATTCGTCGATTTCCTGCGAAAGGAAGCCAGGAAATAAATGATATTGCTGGAAAAGTGTGTTAAGTGCAATAACTTCTTTGATTTTCCCTTTCAATTTTTCCAAAGTGGTGAGATTTGGGAGTTCGGAATTTATTGCTCCATTGAAGGAGAGATAATAAAGGTTTCCGTAAATAATAATATGGAAAATGTGAGCTAAATTTAGCATATAATTAGTGCATACAGTTTATGTATAATAATGCGTTAAAAGCACAGGGTGCATAAAATCGTGTTTAAAGTTTTCTCCAGATGCTCAAGGTGTATTTATCTGTATTAAAGTTTGCAAGGACTTTTAATGGAAAGAATATTTAATTTATGTTAAGAAAAACGTTTCTATCGTCAGTCAGTTACAAAGTGAATATATAATACATACAAAACATTATCCCAGCAGATTTCAAATTATAATCACTTCTGATTGCAACCAGTTTCCCTAATTTTCCAGCAGAATGTTACATAATGCAACCCCACGCGTCTAACACATAATTATACATGCTATCCACTAACTACACACAAAACTTTCTTCAAGCCACTAACCTCAACTCTGTGCAATCCCCTCTTGAACCCGTCCTCAATATTTCTCCCACACACGTCGCACAAATTCACTCGCACCCCAAATATCCTCCCTCTTCACATCGCTCAACCTCTAATATAATAAACAAACAAAAAATAATCACCCACAAAAGTGATAAAATCACCAGAGAATCCGTCATCGCGAATCAAGCCACCGCCAATCGACACTTCAAAAAAGCAGCCACCATTCAAAACAATCGAAAACAATGCCTGCAAATTACCTCCTTGACCCGTTGCTGCGGGAAATTTATGCACGCGGGACGCCTACGGCCGCAGCTTGTCCTGTGATATCCGCATACGGACGTCCTCCGCAAAACTGAATCGCGAGCTTCGATACGCGTTTGATTAAAATATGCAGATTCGCGCGCGCACGAAAAACGGCCACTTTTCCGCGGCCACGGTGACAGACGGTGGCGGCCGGTTTTCCTGGCTGCGACTTCATTATTTCCCGTGTCAACCGACGTTGATAAATCCCCGAAACGTGACGGGTCGGCGGCAGATATTGCCGCGTTTCGCGGTCACGCGGACGCTGCTCTATCTCTCCTTCATCATTCGGAGGCAAAAATCCCGCGCGAGCTCGTTAAAGCTTATCGCCGCAGTAATTCCCGAACGCTTACGAGACGCTTCCGTGATAATGCCCCCGCTATATTTTTATGATAATCCCGCCGCGAAGGGGGATTCTCCGCCGATAATTGCCACGTAATGGTTCTATGAGAAGTTTCTTGCGAGGGGCAAGTTTTCTTGGCCAGATGCCCCAACATTCAGAGCGCGGGAGATTGTTCGTGTGTCAGGAATTGGTAAGTGCTTAATTTCGATGATGTTTTGTGCGTAGATGAAGATTGGACAAGTGTTGGGAGAAGTATTTAAAGCGACCAATTATGATTGAAAATGCTAGTGATCAATGCAATATTGATTGTCTTCTATTCGTGTGCATCAGGGACTATCGTCCTTGGAAATATGTTATAAATCAATAATCAGATTTGAGTATTACCATGTATGCACTCCTAAAATTCATCACTAGATACAGAAGATTATTCTGTCATGTGACGACGATGTAACGAGCTCATATGGTGACACACCGATTCATAGAATTATTATTCGACCAGTAATTATACAACACAGACATTGACCCAATGAAAGAATCGATTAATCCTACTGATATTTCACCTGAATAAACTCCTTGCCTAATTAGAGTAATTGTTAATTTAGTATTTTAGTTTTAAATAATTCGTGTATTAATGAGTAGTCTAATCTATTCTTGTCCTTCGGGTAAGTTAACTGTGTCACGAGTAGCATCTAACAATATTGTAAGGCAAGTGATAAAAATAATCCCGCGATAAAAATTCGGAGCGTGAGTGAAAATTCCGTTTAATTACCAGGATGCATTCGTACCCCGTCAGTTTCGTGACTGTGTGTAGGGAATAATCCCCGATTGTCACCGAGAAGTTCGCAGAGGGGTTAAAAGGGCCAGTCTCGTTACGTGTATAATTCAAGCACACGCCTCGCTGGACAACCGAGTGTCCCGCGAGTAAACGCGCGAGCCCGCCTCGATTATTAACGCCGGTAATTCCGTTTTATCGACGATTGCCACTCTCGAGGCGAAGCACCGGCGTTCTCCTACCACTGCGAGAGGCCCCATGAGTAATCTGCGAGCCTCGGCTAATGCGGTGAAATATTAAGTGGGCCAGCCAGCCGTTTTTCTGGGGATCCAGCCGGTTAAGATAGCTAACGAGAGACACAGACAGCTAAATCGTTCTTTTTCCCCGTGTACTTCTCTCCCTGGTACTGGGATTCTGGATAAAATACATAGCTGAAGGAATGGTGGAAAGTTTCAGCCACAGTGCGAGTTCATCGTGAGTGATCTTAATACTTTGTCTGTATTAGAAAAATGGGATCAAAGGATGAACGTGATACACAGTTTTGGTGATCGATGAGATCACTGGTTAACAGAGTGTGATTTATGAAGGTTGACAATGCATTAATTAATATTCATTAAGGTGATTTCATCTATTAATTGTTTATTGTCCTAGATATGATTCAGTTCGTAGAATTACTGAGAATATTGTGCACTGACTTGCGAGTCTTTTATAAAATTAATGCACTAGTTTGTGAATTTTGCTTTGCATCAACATGTGATGCATTTGGAAGGAAATTCTGAGTTCTTCTGCATCTTCTCACTTTCGACTTGTCACAGCACCCCTGCTTTGATTACTGATTGTTTGTGACCCATTATTATAAGATGAAACTGGGTGATGAAGTGCAACAGAGGACAGTCTTCACGCCTTACTTCCTTGTTCTTCGAAGCGGGATTTGTTTCTTCTCGAATTTTAGCACCTGTTTCGGTGCACTTACTATTTCTCTTCACCCTCGTTGTAACACCAGGAATGTAGCTCATAACATTTTATCAATTCTACTGCTGCATATTATGCTTACTAAAGAGTAAGCTTGTTTCAAGGAAAATTAGAATCTACCTCGTTAGATCGCAAAAAGTAGTAATTGTAGTAGCACTTGAGAATCCTGGACTCGTACAAGAATAGTATTTCATAACACAACGATATAAATTCGGGAGCTGAAGAGGGGGCATAATGAAATTCCGAGCAGGCCGCAGGGACGAGAAATTTTCGCAACTGCGTTTTCCTCGAATTTAATTAAAATTTTTGCCCGCTCGGTTTCACCTCTGCGTTTTTCATTTTGCAGCGGGTTCTTTCTTTCATTTTTGAGGGCAGGGAGGAGAAGTTATCGAGCGAAAGAGGAGTGTCAGTGGCGAAGATTCCTCGATCGCCTCGTTCTGTCTGTCCAAAGTATTGACAATCATGATTTCATCGCAGAATAAATTGATTTGGAATAAGTCTTAATTTGAGTAAACAATGAGTATTAAGTACAGAAGATGTTGTCAATAGTATCATAATTTCAGAAGGCAAATAATTGAGAAATGTACTTGACAATCCAAATGTATGAGCGTAACAGTCTTGAAAGCAAATGAATTACTTCATCCATGTACATTTCTTCTTATTAAATAAGTTTGCCATTTGCTTTGCACTGTACAAGCAATCTACAACGTACAAATGTATACACAATTTAAAACGTTGCATATACGGCAGTTCATCTCTGTAACGAATGTGAATATTCTCAATGACAATCTCATTTCTGTAATAAGAGTATGTACCTATAAAATAACGTAGGGTAATTAGTTTTCTAGCTTGTTTATGTTCCCCTATCAACTTTAATTCAATGGTAACAAGAACACAAAATGCTCTCAAACTTCACGGTCGGAAGAAAGAAGAAATCGGCAGGAAAGGCACAGAGGTACAGCTTACTATCTCCTGTTATAAGCTTCTATTACATCTATCTTCTTGCTAATAGTCTCATAGAATGACAGTAGAAGTCCTTTTTGATGAAAAACGACCAGGAAATGTGGTCAGAGATGTGTATTAAAGTACCATAAAGTCTTAACAGTTATTTTCGAATGGTCAATTCCATTCAGTGATTGTTGATAACATTATCAGCTGGATGGTACTTTCCCCTTTAAAATGGTTTTTGTTTCATGTCGATACGCCTTTCCGTTCCTGAGATATCGTTGTTTAAAGTGAAGCATAATTTTTTAGTAATTCCGTACCGCCGCCTGGCTCGCACACACGGACCTCTCTCTCGCTCCCAGTCACTGACCTACCTCGCTCGCGGAAGCGTTGCGCTGGTCAGTGACAGACACTGACTCAGCGTCTTTTTACTACTCACTGCTACTTGCCTCGCAGTAAGTGGGTCACGGCATTTCCGGATGTCTCGGCGCCCAGTACGTTTCGAACGCTGCAGTTTGGAGCCGTATATCTCAGGAACTAATTGTGATATCGACTTCAAATAAAATGCATTATCAAGAGTATACTACCCTCTACCTTCTGAGCATATCTACCGCCAATATTTCGCAACCCTTATGTCTGCGGTTTTGGTTTAAAGTAAAGAATTGAATACTGCACTATTACGTATTAAAAAATTATTTCATTATGTTTTATTAATTATATACGGCTGACCAGGTAATTATAGAAGTGTGATGTATTAAATTCCATGTCGAGGACCCATAAAAACCGCACAACTCATAGCTGAAATGTTTTCTCCTAAATACAGTAGGAGAAAATATTGTTCATAAATGTTTAAATAATTGAGATCCTTTTCGTTCCTTCTAAATCCACAAAATTAGTATAATAGAGTTGGTATGTAATCACATATTCATTAGTTTAATTAATTCCAATAAATGACGAACACTGTTGACGAGTCCTTTAGATCGTGGAATCGCCCGCGTCGATATCTGACCCTTCCATTAGGGGTATTGAATTTCAGCTGCGCCTTTCGGCTCACCTCCCCCCTCTTCAATGGTCCGAGTTCCCAGCAGCGATTGGACCATCCTGGCCTCGACTAACCAGATCCGTTGAGACACGATTGTACCAGCGTGCCAGCGGTGGACGCCACCGCGAGGACCACTTTCAATTTGGTGTCGAATAGGAAATTCGATCCATGGGGGTGAACAGACCGGAACCAGGAGCATGTTTAATCAATTGTTACTGCCGGGACAATTGGTCCCTTCTCCTTGATCCTTGGAATCTCTGAGTCTCTCTCTGTGTCTAAAGTTTCTCGTTTCCCGCCTTGTATCCTGCTTCTTTAACTCAGTCCTCTTTGCAGCTGGTTACCTCTTTCTTGCATGTAAAAATTTGCAGTTGAAGGAACATAGAAATTTGTTGGGCACGAGTGTTTATACTGGGAGGAGGAAATATGAAGGAACAGGAACGAGGATTAAAGGAAAATACCTATGTAATAATTTCCAGCTGAAAAGTAACTGTTATACATATGCGGATATAAGTCAGTTACTCAACTCTCCCTATTTACAACCGATCCACTTCTCAGGGTGGTCGAAATTCCCCTATTCCAGTGTATTTGCCAGCACACCAGCCACGGTTAACCAAAAATCAAAGTGTGCAAACTCGAATACCGGTTGCCCCGAGCATTTTGACTCCAGAAACTCCGTTCATCCTCAGAACCCGTGGAGCCGCCGGTGAGGGGAGTGGGTTAAAGCCCGTTCACGCGTGAAACGCGTAGGATCGCGGAAGAGACAGGTGAGTGGCGTGGCAGACTAAAGGCGCGATTCGAGGAAAGCGATTAGCCGACGCCCTGTCAAACGCACGCACCGGGTCCCGCCCGTAGAACGTCGCCTTTGTAGCAATCGACGCCGATAGCGCGGGAAAATTAATCGAAGACCAACGTCACATGCGGATGCCTCGGTTAATTTCCGATACATGTGCGAGGAATTGCATTCCTCTTGCGTGGAAAATAAATCTTGGGAATCTTGGGAGCAATATCGAGAATCTTAGGAAACACTTGCGCTGTAAACTGCCACGGATTTGGATATTTGGCGCCCCTAGACTATAAAAAGTGCCTGCCGCCATTTCTGCGAAGTATCATCAAATATTTTAATTTCAAAGAGTCGAGACGATTTCAAAATTAATTCAATATAGCAACTCACATATGAGTTATTGCTAATTCGCTACATTAAAAAGAAGGGAATTGTGTTTAAAGTTGTGTCAAGCCTCTGTGCTTAAACTCTTTCCAATTTCGTTCGCTCAAAATTTTTCGTTGGAGTTTAGATAGAGTTTCTGTTCCATAATTAATGTAATTGAAGTTTTGGTACAATTATTAGATGTTGACATGTGTGTCGATAATGTTATTAATGTTACGATATCGTTGCAATTACATGGAACTCGGTTGATGTTTTATTAAACGCTACTTATTTATGAGCATGCTATTTGGCAAGCTAATGCGTCAAACAGCTACTAATTGCCTTTCATGCAACAAATGTAATTGAATTAACTCTGTCTGGTACTATAATTCGCAGGTTGAGCCATAATTTGCGCACAGTAGTTTATGCTACATTAGTATTTGAAACTTGTAAACTATGAATAATTACGCATACTGATGGATATAGTAGCTTACTCTGCCATTTATCCTTCAGTTTAATGTGACTCCATAAATACAAGTTATGGGGCTTAACGGCTGACGATTTTCGAGACCATAATTTCAGTTCAGAGCCTTCTTCATTATGACGAATATTTCTTCCCTTTTGAAATATCCTCAACATCTGTCTGCCAGTTGTTACCCAAATATAGAAAGGTATTTTCGACAAATTGTTCACAAAAGTAGTCAAATATTAACCGTCCAGATATCTCCACATTTGAATTTGGTAACCAAAAATATCTGCCACCACCCCTTTACTTTTCACATATTTGTATACAACACAAGGCACCAGAGAGTTTAAAAAAGAACCTCCACACATTAATACACATTCCTAACTATTGGTTAGTATTTCCAGAAAATTCACATGCTCCCTACCACTTCCAATCATTCTTAAACCCTACTACATTCTTCAGTCGTTTTGTCTCACTTGTATTTTCATTTCATCGGAGGCTCCTCAAACTCAGAAACCAATATAAGGAACTTCTTGCCAAATATATCTATTTTTCATTCTTTGATATTATATTAAACATGTAACTTAAGTAAACCGTAGACCAAAACAGTTTAAACTACTGCTGTCTCTGCTAAGTGAATATATCCGAAATACCAGTTGTGACTGACTCAAGTGAGTCTCGCGGGAAAAGCCCCTTACAGTACGACCTCCAGCCCACAATATTGTGCAGCTAGGCCAAGAATGAGAGGCTTTAGCATAATAATTCACCCCAGCGACGTTAATCAATCGGACGTACGTGGCACGTGTCAAAACGCGGTCCAGGATACGCCTGACCCACGGTTATGAACGTGCATTCGTTAATGTAAGTATCATTAAACGGGAGCGTAACTGACGGCGTTCAGTTGAGCACTCCCTGGTAGTTAATGACCAAGCGGCTAGCTGATAAATATATAGTATATGTATACACGCATGCATATATTTGGAACGGTGGCTTCCCGATACGCGGCCCCGCGGAATATTTTCCATATATTTTCCACGGGATAAATGTAATGCCTGCAATTAACCGATGTAACGGCGAGAAACGATAGCGAATCTGCGGCGCGCTGTTTATTCGACGGCCTGGCAAATAAACGCGTGCCTGTTATTATGCTGGCCGCGATATTTCGGCATCTGCTCGATCGCAAACCACCGGGCCACCATCGAGGCCAAACGACGATGATTTATAGCGACCGGTGCCGGCGACCTTTGAAGTAACGTGGATCGTTCAGCTGTCGTGGGTCGATTAATTGCAAATCGGGGATTGTACCGGCGGGATGGGCCAGGTCTCTGCTTTTGACGAGGGGGGTGGGTGCATAGACAGTTTTGAAAAATTGGCCTCGGCTGGGGAATTGAGGGAAAAGTTATTTATGTCATCAGTGTGGATTTGGAATCAGTGGGTCATTGATGGTTGAGTGTAGTGGTGAGCTTAAGTTTAATGTTGTACATCTATATTGCGGTGAATATGAATCAGTTTGTTATATATGGTTCATTTTGGTAGAATTATATGAGAAATAACTTAGAGAAATAGAAGTGTAATTTTATGTGCTTGTGACGTGAGTAGGTACTTGGTATTGTTAAAATGCTTAATATGTTTTTGTTACAAAAGTATTATATTGCGTTCTTCTACTTGGAATAAATTGTGCACATCGCTGTGCTGTAATAACTTTGAGGCTTTTCTTGAAATTGATTGTAACTTATTTCTAATATACGGTGACATTTTGAATTATCCTGTGCCTCTTTTCTTTATTGCTTTCTGAATTATGGATCTACGAGGTCGTGGAGTTGCAGGATTCTCTAACAATGACAGTACGATTCGAGGGGTTTATGACTAAGATTGACTGTAGCTCTTTCAGCAGTAACGTTCACGCAAGCCCCAATTCATCGTGAAATATTAACAATGAAAGCTAGCTGACGTAAATAGGCTTCATTCTATTTGTCATGCGTACGCACTACGCAGTTGCGGTCGAGCTTCCTTTCGATTATTCCTACATTTCTGCTGTCGCCAATATTTCACGCAGGAAATGTACTCGATTTGAAATTGCACAATTTCGATAGAAGGATAATTTTCAAACGACAATAATAGTGACAATTGCTATAAATCAGTTGCTAAAAAAATTCATCAAATTCTGCTGCCTAAGAATTCATTGACCTTCAATTTCTTGTATCTAGAACTTATGAAATTAATATATTTCTTGCATATGATACAAAATGTGTTCCTACCTTTCACATTAACGCAATAGATTCGTCATTGCTATTTATTTATGGTAACATTTTGGTAAGAACAAGAAACTTGATATATTGCTCAGAATTTAGTGACTTGCATCGAATTGTAGAAATTGCATTAATGATGTTAAATCATTGCTAAAATTACGTTCCTTCACGATCGAAACACAGGATGCTTTGGAAATTTAAATGGGAGTTACACGGATAATACCAGCGTTACGCGATAAATTGTAACTCTTTCGTACATATTTCACAGGATGTTCGTTCTGCGTGGACTTTACACCGAGCGCTAGGAAATAATTCTCCCCGGGTTGAAATTTGTGACCCGTGGTACATTGAAACTCTGGGAATTTTTGCAATCAAATTCTACAGTTTTATTATACACCCGAGCGGAGCAATTATACCCAGTGAATTCTGATACGATACGTAGTGCGCAGTATTAAATGGAATAAAGTAAAAAACACACACGGACAAAGTGTTAAACAACGAACCAAATATTACAATGCATTTAACCACGACCCCTATTTTTACGTCTGGCTAAATGAAAATGAAAAGTCGCAAAACTCCGGAAATTATTACATGGAAAAGTGCTTCCAATTCGTGAAGCATGGAATTAATATAATCCTTTCAACTGACATCTAATAATTACCAAATTCAATTCGTTGTAAGGTATCGCCATTATTTGCAATCGCAGCATAGTTCGTTCGATGGAAAATGTAATGAAAATGTATGGAAATATTTTATCATAAAAATCAGCATTATTTTTCTTTACACTTTTCGTGGCACATGAAGTAATAAATTTTCAATACAAAATATTTCACTGTACATTCCATTACCCATTCTAGTAAATAAATCTCCGGACAAATTTTATTTTTCAGAGACAAAATAAATTAAGAGGTCGCCCTAGTCTGACGCTCTTAAAATGAGTCATCTGAAACAAAAAACAAAAATTTGTTCTTAATCTACCTACATGGGTGTGGTTACCGTATGAACTAGAATAGACACCTTACTACCCTCGTCTCCGTCAAAAAACACCCACAACCACAAACTTACTCTTCCCACGTCAAATAATATTACTGCCCATTGGCATCAGTTATCCTGCAAAACAAATGACCCGAGAAGTTTAAAAAAAAGGCGCACCCGAACCACCATCCCTCATAGAGGATTTAGGATCCCAAAAAGCCGCCCCCCGTATAATACAGCAATCAGAAAGCGCCACGCGAGGTCACGCGTGAGCGTCCAACCCTGCAGCAACGTCCATGCTTTATTAACATCGCGTGTCCTTGTTTAAAATTTTCATCCCATGGCGCGATTTCAGGACGTGATTTCACCAGGCCGGTGCTCGATCCTCCTGGCGCACGTGCAAGAAGCCGAACATAGACGTGTGCACGTACGTGGCGTGAAAAAGACACACGTACGGGGGCAGAGGAGCGTCCGAGGAAGACAATCGATAGGGGGATGCGTGGCATCGGAATCGAGGATTATTCAGGAAACGTTCGGTTCCTCCTGCAGCCGGTTGCCGGTTAAAATAGAGCATTACGATGCTATCTGTGTTACCGAGCAACGTGGAGGAGATGCGAAGGTGCGCGAGCGCGCTACACCCCCCTATCGACGGGAAAACAAGAGGGAGAATCCCACGGCGAAGGGGTGGGATTTCGGTAAACGCGCTGACTTTAAGGCCACCGCGTATAAATATTTATAAGGGGTATCGAAGTTTAGTCGGCATAGTATGTTTTATATTAGCTTGCATCCCTTCTACGATCTCCTCAACCCTTTACCCTTAACTACGTTACCCTTTTTCGCTTTTTAATAATGCGAGAAGGAAATTGTTGCGTTCGTTGTTACAACTTGAACGGGGGATTAATAGTTGTTGTGAGAGGGGTGTTTTGCTGGAGCTTACTTCGACAATGGTAAGGTGGGGGTTGGAAGTTTCTTTGGTGGCTGATGGTTCCAAATGAAGGTTTTCTACGACTTTGGTTTGATTTGATAGATTGTGGGGTGAAGTTGTTTTGATAGTGTTAGAGAGTTCTTGCGGTTGTTTTGATATTCTTTTAGTGATGTTGAGATAGATAAAGTGGTTTTGAAAGGAGGAAATTGGATTTGTTTTGGAAGAAATTGTAGGTGTATGAAACGAAGAGTTCATGTTATATAATTTCGTTGTTTTTCGGTAAGCTATGTTGATAAATCGTGGGAGAAAGTTCTCCTAAAAGAGTGTAACAGAATTTTGGGATTGCTTCGATGTTAGTTCAACAATATTCAAATACCTACAGTGATTCCAAGAAAGAAACTAAAGTTGTGGAAATATAGAATGTGTACGTTATGTTATTTGTCGCTTAACAATGTGCTGTCAGTGTGAACGAATGTGTGAGGTTTTCATTAATCTCTATATTTATTTGAAGAATATATATCTTCCAAGATACAAGTACTTTAGCTTGGAAATTGTTGAACCAAATTTTTAGAAGAACAGATTTGATCTATTTAAAAGAATTAGAATTCGGCATTCGCAGATATAAGACTGAGTTATCGGCACGAAAAGATATCGATTTGCAGAATAATTCAAGTATTTCGAGGCAGTCTTCACAGAGGGCTGGGTTAATCATTTATAAATCAATGTAAACAAAAAACAACGTAATATGAAATAATGGAATCATTAATATTTGTTACGTAGATATATTGATTCATGTATTCGAGTTATGTTGACAATTGATATTAATTTCAAAGAAAGCAAGAATAAATGTGCAGACGACGTCCTTTTCAGTTGCTGGACACTGAGTGTCACACGCTTGGGGGGCTCGCGAGCCCCCATACCATTTTCATGTCACACCCAACGTTATCGACTCAGTCTAAAATAAGATTGTAACGCTACGCGTGGTAGGAATTAGAAATTAAAAATAGAACATTCGAAATCCGCGATTTACAAATGATTCTCTTAGAGCACAGACGTCTGTGCTCGAGGACTGAATTTAGCGACCTCTGTTCATGAACAGCGTCCAACTCCGGAACTACTCTGAAATGTGTTGAAATGCTGAAAGGTGCGTGCCTGCTTGCATACGTGTGATAACTTAACATTCTCTTCGTCAATCTTTTCTTTTCCTTTCTTAGTTGTATGCGTCTTTTGAGTACCTTACTAATATAATTTTAGAATTATGCAGCATGTGAGGTTAAATAAATTGTTATATGGTCGCTAACTTCAGTTCAGCTCGATTCAGATTCATTCAGATTCGTCGAGCTATAAAAATTGGGCGGTTGCGCAAATTTGTCTTTAAATTTTTTGTGCGCGAAGAAAAGTACGGTTCTTTTGTTTTCAAACAAAAGGGTACCTAATTTTTTTTACCTGTTGTCATTTGTATACGTTTTCTGTGATATGATAGAATTGGACTGCGTTTAAATGTATTCTACATGAAATAAAGGTTAAATTGGGAAGATAATTAAATTCTTTATACGTTTTACATGAAATTATATTGTAATATTTGTCGTATTTTCTATACATAATAGACAAATCAGGTTAATGAAAATATTTTTCTTCTTCTTGCAGATAAATCTTGGGAACATTCCTCCGAGGCCAGGAACTTTAAATGAGACAAACGATGGAAAGCTGTCAGCCTCAACAATGAACATGAAGAAGATAGTGATTTTATACAAAAAGTAAAATGAAATTATACAATATTGTAACACTGTAAAAAAGGCCTTTCATGCAAATAAAGTGGAAAAAAATTGGGAAAGAACTGTATTATTATTTACAAATACCTTTTACAAATTCCTATCCAAATTCCAAACCTATGATTTCCGTGGTAAAAGGCCTTTAGAAGGCGCAGCTCTTGTTCGCTACTTCAAGGCAACGCCTTCAATGGTGAAATTACAAGATACCTCTTTTCGCTTCATGTTCTCCTGATACATCGCGCCAAAATCTGACCAAAATTTTCTCAACGCTCCAAAATTGAGATTGTAACAGGAGAACATGATGTCGAAAGAGGTGGCACTATGTTAGCGTCTTCGGAGACAGAATCCAAGGCGGAGAACTATTCGACGTAGAGGCGCAGCGTCTTCGAAAGGCTTCGACGATGAAATTCAGGGCGTACCTCCTTTCGCTTCATGTTCTCCTGATACATTTGCTAAAATCTGGCCAAAATTTTCTCAACGCTCCAAAATTGAGATTGTAACAGGAGAACATGATGTGGAAAGAGGTGGCACTATGTTAGCGTCTTCGGAGAGAGAATCCAAGGTGGAGAACTATTCGACGTAGAGGCACAGCGTCTTCGAAAGGCCTTCGACAATGAAATTCAGAGCATACCTCCTTTCGCTTCATGTTCTCCTGATACATTTGCTAAAATCTGGCCAAAATTTTCTGAACGCTCCAAAATTGAGATTGTAACAGGAGAACATGATGTGGAAAGAGGTGGCACTATGTTAGCGTCTTCGGAGAGAGAATCCAAGGTGGAGAACTATTCGACGTAGAGGCACAGCGTCTTCGAAAGGCCTTCGACAATGAAATTCAGAGCATACCTCCTTTCGCTTCATGTTCTCCTGATACATTTGCTAAAATCTGGCCAAAATTTTCTCAACGCTCCAAAATTGAGATTGTAACAGGAGAACATGATGTCGAAAGAGGTGGCACTATGTTAGCGTCTTCGGAGAGAGAATCCAAGGCGGAGAACTATTCGACGTAGAGGCACAGCGTCTTCGAAAGGCCTTCGACAATGAAATTCAGAGCATACCTCCTTTCGCTTCATGTTCTCCTGATACATTTGCTAAAATCTGGCAAAATTTTCTCAACGCTCCAAAATTGAGATTGTAACAGGAGAACATGATGTCGAAAGAGGTGGCACTATGTTAGCGTCTTCGGAGACAGAATCCAAGGCGGAGAACTATTCGACGTAGAGGCGCAGCGTCTTCGAAAGGCTTCGACGATGAAATTCAGGGCGTACCTCCTTTCGCTTCATGTTCTCCTGATACATTTGCTAAAGTCTGGCCAAAATTTTCTGAACGCTCCAAAAATGAGATTGTAACAGGAGAACATGATGTGGAAAGAGGTGGCACTATGTTAGCGTCTTCGGAGAGAGAATCCAAGGCGGAGAACTATTCGACGTAGAGGCACAGCGTCTTCGAAAGGCCTTCGACAATGAAATTCAGAGCATACCTCCTTTCGCTTCATGTTCTCCTGATACATTTGCTAAAATCTGGCCAAAATTTTCTCAACGCTCCAAAATTGAGATTGTAACAGGAGAACATGATGTCGAAAGAGGTGGCACTATGTTAGCGTCTTCGGAGAGAGAATCCAAGGTGGAGAACTATTCGACGTAGAGGCACAGCGTCTTCGAAAGGCCTTCGACAATGAAATTCAGAGCATACCTCCTTTCGCTTCATGTTCTCCTGATACATTTGCTAAAATCTGGCCAAAATTTTCTAAACGCTCCAAAATTGAGATTGTAACAGGAGAACATGATGTCGAAAGAGGTGGCACTATGTTAGCGTCTTCGGAAAGAGAATCTAAGGCGGAGAACTAAAATCGGCAATCAAAAGGTACTTTCATTGTACTCTTTGGACGCGGTTTCACGTCCCGAGTACTATTATAAGGGGTGAAAAATTCCCTACTATACAGGGTGACTCAGAAATCGGCAACAATCGAGGAAAATCGGCAATCAAAGGGTACTTTCATTGTACTCTTTGGACGCGGTTCCACGTCCCGAGTACTTTTCTAAGGGGTGAAAAATACCTTACTATACAGGGTGACTCAGAAATCGGCAATAATCGAGGAAAATCGGCAATCAAAGGGTACTTTCATTGTACTCTTTGCACGCGGTTTCACGTCCCAAGTACTTTCCTAAGGGGTGAAACATTCCCTACTATACAGGGTGATAGAGAAATCGGCAACGATCGCGGAAAATCGGCAATCGAAGGGTACTTCCATTGTACTCTTTGGACGCGGTTTCACGTCCCGAGTACTTTTCTAAGGGGTGAAAAATACCTTACTATGCAGGGTGACTCAGAAATCGGCAACAATCGAGGAAAATCGGCACTCAAAGGGTACTTTCATTGTACTTTTTGGACGCGGTTTCACGTCCCGAGTACTTTCATAAGGGGTGAAAAATTCCCTACTATACAGGGTGATAGAGAAATCGGCAACGATCGCGGAAAATCGGCGATCAAAGGGTACTTTCATTGTACTCTTTGGACGCGGTTTCACGTCCCGAGTACTTTCCTGAGGGGTGAAAAATACCCTACTATACAGGGTGACTCAGAAATCGGCAACAATCGAGGAAAATCGGCAATCAAAGGGTACTTTCATTGTACTCTTTGCACGCGGTTTCACGTCCCAAGTACTTTTCTAAGGGGTGAAAAATTCCCTACTATACAGGGTGATAGAGAAATCGGCAACGATCGCGGAAAATCGGCGATCAAAGGGTACTTTCATTGTACTCTTTGCACGCGGTTTCACGTCCCAAGTACTTTCCTAAGGGGTGAAAAATACCCTACTATACAGGGTGACTCAGAAATCGGCAACAATCGAGGAAAATCGGCAATCAAAGGGTACTTTCATTGTACTCTTTGCACGCGGTTTCACGTCCCGAGTACTTTCATAAGGGGTGAAAAATTCCCTACTATACAGGGTGATAGAGAAATCGGCAACGATCGCGGAAAATCGGCGATCAAAGGGTACTTTCATTGTACTCTTTGGACGCGGTTTCACGTCCCGAGTACTTTCCTGAGGGGTGAAAAATACCCTACTATACAGGGTGACTCAGAAATCGGCAACAATCGAGGAAAATCGGCAATCAAAGGGTACTTTCATTGTACTCTTTGCACGCGGTTTCACGTCCCAAGTACTTTTCTAAGGGGTGAAAAATACCCTACTATACAGGGTGACTGAGAATTCGTTAACAATCGAGGAAAATCGGAGAGGGGCAGAGTTTTCGAAAGGCCTTCGACGATGAAATTCAGAGCATACCTCCTTTCGCTTCATGTTCTCCTGATACATTTGCTAAAATCTGGCCAAAATTTTCTCAACGCTCCAAAATTGAGATTGTAACAGGAGAACATGATGTCGAAAGAGGTGGCACTATGTTAGCGTCTTCGGAGAGAGAATCCAAGGCGGAGAACTATTCGACGTAGAGGCGCAGCGTCTTCGAAAAGCTTCGACGATGAAATTCAGGGCTTACCTCCTTTCGCTTCATGTTCTCCTGATACATTTGCTAAAATCTGGCCAAAATTTTCTGAACGCTCCAAAATTGAGATTGTAACAGGAGAACATGATCTGGAAAGAGGTGGCACTATGTTAGCGTCTTCGGAGAGAGAATCCAAGGTGGAGAACTATTCGACGTAGAGGCACAGCGTCTTCGAAAGGCCTTCGACAATGAAATTCAGAGCATACCTCCTTTCGCTTCATGTTCTCCTGATACATTTGCTAAAATCTGGCCAAAATTTTCTCAACGCTCCAAAATTGAGATTGTAACAGGAGAACATGATGTCGAAAGAGGTGGCACTATGTTAGCGTCTTCGGAGAGAGAATCCAAGGTGGAGAACTATTCGACGTAGAGGCACAGCGTCTTCGAAAGGCCTTCGACAATGAAATTCAGAGCATACCTCCTTTCGCTTCATGTTCTCCTGATACATTTGCTAAAATCTGGCCAAAATTTTCTAAACGCTCCAAAATTGAGATTGTAACAGGAGAACATGATGTCGAAAGAGGTGGCACTATGTTAGCGTCTTCGGAAAGAGAATCTAAGGCGGAGAACTAAAATCGGCAATCAAAAGGTACTTTCATTGTACTCTTTGGACGCGGTTTCACGTCCCGAGTACTATTATAAGGGGTGAAAAATTCCCTACTATACAGGGTGACTCAGAAATCGGCAACAATCGAGGAAAATCGGCAATCAAAGGGTACTTTCATTGTACTCTTTGGACGCGGTTCCACGTCCCGAGTACTTTTCTAAGGGGTGAAAAATACCTTACTATACAGGGTGACTCAGAAATCGGCAATAATCGAGGAAAATCGGCAATCAAAGGGTACTTTCATTGTACTCTTTGCACGCGGTTTCACGTCCCAAGTACTTTCCTAAGGGGTGAAACATTCCCTACTATACAGGGTGATAGAGAAATCGGCAACGATCGCGGAAAATCGGCGATCGAAGGGTACTTTCATTGTACTCTTTGGACGCGGTTTCACGTCCCGAGTACTTTTCTAAGGGGTGAAAAATACCTTACTATACAGGGTGACTCAGAAATCGGCAACAATCGAGGAAAATCGGCACTCAAAGGGTACTTTCATTGTACTTTTTGGACGCGGTTTCACGTCCCGAGTACTTTCATAAGGGGTGAAAAATACCCTACTATACAGGGTGACTCAGAAATCGGCAACAATCGAGGAAAATCGGCAATCAAAGGGTACTTTCATTGTACTCTTTGCACGCGGTTTCACGTCCCGAGTACTTTCATAAGGGGTGAAAAATTCCCTACTATACAGGGTGATAGAGAAATCGGCAACGATCGCGGAAAATCGGCGATCAAAGGGTACTTTCATTGTACTCTTTGGACGCGGTTTCACGTCCCGAGTACTTTCCTGAGGGGTGAAAAATACCCTACTATACAGGGTGACTCAGAAATCGGCAACAATCGAGGAAAATCGGCAATCAAAGGGTACTTTCATTGTACTCTTTGCACGCGGTTTCACGTCCCAAGTACTTTTCTAAGGGGTGAAAAATTCCCTACTATACAGGGTGATAGAGAAATCGGCAACGATCGCGGAAAATCGGCGATCAAAGGGTACTTTCATTGTACTCTTTGCACGCGGTTTCACGTCCCAAGTACTTTCCTAAGGGGTGAAAAATACCCTACTATACAGGGTGACTCAGAAATCGGCAACAATCGAGGAAAATCGGCAATCAAAGGGTACTTTCATTGTACTCTTTGCACGCGGTTTCACGTCCCGAGTACTTTCATAAGGGGTGAAAAATTCCCTACTATACAGGGTGATAGAGAAATCGGCAACGATCGCGGAAAATCGGCGATCAAAGGGTACTTTCATTGTACTCTTTGGACGCGGTTTCACGTCCCGAGTACTTTCCTGAGGGGTGAAAAATACCCTACTATACAGGGTGACTGAGAATTCGTTAACAATCGAGGAAAATCGGAGAGGGGCAGAGTTTTCGAAAGGCCTTCGACGATGAAATTCAGAGCATACCTCCTTTCGCTTCATGTTCTCCTGATACATTTGCTAAAATCTGGCCAAAATTTTCTCAACGCTCCAAAATTGAGATTGTAACAGGAGAACATGATGTCGAAAGAGGTGGCACTATGTTAGCGTCTTCGGAGAGAGAATCCAAGGTGGAGAACTATTCGACGTAGAGGCACAGCGTCTTCGAAAGGCCTTCGACGATGAAATTCAGAGCATACCTCCTTTCGCTTCATGTTCTCCTGATACATTTGCTAAAATCTGGCCAAAATTTTCTCAACGCTCCAAAATTGAGATTGTAACAGGAGAACATGATGTGGAAAGAGGTGGCACTATGTTAGCGTCTTCGGAGAGAGAATCCAAGGTGGAGAACTATTCGACGTAGAGGCACAGCGTCTTCGAAAGGCCTTCGACAATGAAATTCAGAGCATACCTCCTTTCGCTTCATGTTCTCCTGATACATTTGCTAAAATCTGGCCAAAATTTTCTGAACGCTCCAAAATTGAGATTGTAACAGGAGAACATGATGTGGAAAGAGGTGGCACTATGTTAGCGTCTTCGGAGAGAGAATCCAAGGTGGAGAACTATTCGACGTAGAGGCACAGCGTCTTCGAAAGGCCTTCGACAATGAAATTCAGAGCATACCTCCTTTCGCTTCATGTTCTCCTGATACATTTGCTAAAATCTGGCCAAAATTTTCTCAACGCTCCAAAATTGAGATTGTAACAGGAGAACATGATGTCGAAAGAGGTGGCACTATGTTAGCGTCTTCGGAGAGAGAATCCAAGGCGGAGAACTATTCGACGTAGAGGCACAGCGTCTTCGAAAGGCCTTCGACAATGAAATTCAGAGCATACCTCCTTTCGCTTCATGTTCTCCTGATACATTTGCTAAAATCTGGCCAAAATTTTCTAAACGCTCCAAAATTGAGATTGTAACAGGAGAACATGATGTCGAAAGAGGTGGCACTATGTTAGCGTCTTCGGAAAGAGAATCTAAGGCGGAGAACTAAAATCGGCAATCAAAAGGTACTTTCATTGTACTCTTTGGACGCGGTTTCACGTCCCGAGTACTATTATAAGGGGTGAAAAATTCCCTACTATACAGGGTGACTCAGAAATCGGCAACAATCGAGGAAAATCGGCAATCAAAGGGTACTTTCATTGTACTCTTTGGACGCGGTTCCACGTCCCGAGTACTTTTCTAAGGGGTGAAAAATACCTTACTATACAGGGTGACTCAGAAATCGGCAATAATCGAGGAAAATCGGCAATCAAAGGGTACTTTCATTGTACTCTTTGCACGCGGTTTCACGTCCCAAGTACTTTCCTAAGGGGTGAAACATTCCCTACTATACAGGGTGATAGAGAAATCGGCAACGATCGCGGAAAATCGGCGATCGAAGGGTACTTTCATTGTACTCTTTGGACGCGGTTTCACGTCCCGAGTACTTTTCTAAGGGGTGAAAAATACCTTACTATACAGGGTGACTCAGAAATCGGCAACAATCGAGGAAAATCGGCACTCAAAGGGTACTTTCATTGTACTTTTTGGACGCGGTTTCACGTCCCGAGTACTTTCATAAGGGGTGAAAAATACCCTACTATACAGGGTGACTCAGAAATCGGCAACAATCGAGGAAAATCGGCAATCAAAGGGTACTTTCATTGTACTCTTTGCACGCGGTTTCACGTCCCGAGTACTTTCATAAGGGGTGAAAAATTCCCTACTATACAGGGTGATAGAGAAATCGGCAACGATCGCGGAAAATCGGCGATCAAAGGGTACTTTCATTGTACTCTTTGGACGCGGTTTCACGTCCCGAGTACTTTCCTGAGGGGTGAAAAACACCCTACTATACAGGGTGACTCAGAAATCGGCAACAATCGAGGAAAATCGGCAATCAAAGGGTACTTTCATTGTACTCTTTGCACGCGGTTTCACGTCCCAAGTACTTTTCTAAGGGGTGAAAAATTCCCTACTATACAGGGTGATAGAGAAATCGGCAACGATCGCGGAAAATCGGCGATCAAAGGGTACTTTCATTGTACTCTTTGCACGCGGTTTCACGTCCCAAGTACTTTCCTAAGGGGTGAAAAATACCCTACTATACAGGGTGACTCAGAAATCGGCAACAATCGAGGAAAATCGGCAATCAAAGGGTACTTTCATTGTACTCTTTGCACGCGGTTTCACGTCCCGAGTACTTTCATAAGGGGTGAAAAATTCCCTACTATACAGGGTGATAGAGAAATCGGCAACGATCGCGGAAAATCGGCGATCAAAGGGTACTTTCATTGTACTCTTTGGACGCGGTTTCACGTCCCGAGTACTTTCCTGAGGGGTGAAAAATACCCTACTATACAGGGTGACTCAGAAATCGGCAACAATCGAGGAAAATCGGCAATCAAAGGGTACTTTCATTGTACTCTTTGCACGCGGTTTCACGTCCCAAGTACTTTTCTAAGGGGTGAAAAATACCCTACTATACAGGGTGACTGAGAATTCGTTAACAATCGAGGAAAATCGGAGAGGGGCAGAGTTTTCGAAAGGCCTTCGACGATGAAATTCAGAGCATACCTCCTTTCGCTTCATGTTCTCCTGATACATTTGCTAAAATCTGGCCAAAATTTTCTCAACGCTCCAAAATTGAGATTGTAACAGGAGAACATGATGTCGAAAGAGGTGGCACTATGTTAGCGTCTTCGGAGACAGAATCCAAGGCGGAGAACTATTCGACGTAGAGGCGCAGCGTCTTCGAAAGGCCTTCGACAATGAAATTCAGAGCATACCTCCTTTCGCTTCATGTTCTCCTGATACATTTGCTAAAATCTGGCAAAATTTTCTCAACGCTCCAAAATTGAGATTGTAACAGGAGAACATGATGTCGAAAGAGGTGGCACTATGTTAGCGTCTTCGGAGACAGAATCCAAGGCGGAGAACTATTCGACGTAGAGGCGCAGCGTCTTCGAAAGGCCTTCGACAATGAAATTCAGAGCATACCTCCTTTCGCTTCATGTTCTCCTGATACATTTGCTAAAATCTGGCAAAATTTTCTCAACGCTCCAAAATTGAGATTGTAACAGGAGAACATGATGTCGAAAGAGGTGGCACTATGTTAGCGTCTTCGGAGACAGAATCCAAGGCGGAGAACTATTCGACGTAGAGGCGCAGCGTCTTCGAAAGGCTTCGACGATGAAATTCAGGGCGTACCTCCTTTCGCTTCATGTTCTCCTGATACATTTGCTAAAGTCTGGCCAAAATTTTCTGAACGCTCCAAAAATGAGATTGTAACAGGAGAACATGATGTGGAAAGAGGTGGCACTATGTTAGCGTCTTCGGAGAGAGAATCCAAGGCGGAGAACTATTCGACGTAGAGGCACAGCGTCTTCGAAAGGCCTTCGACAATGAAATTCAGAGCATACCTCCTTTCGCTTCATGTTCTCCTGATACATTTGCTAAAATCTGGCCAAAATTTTCTCAACGCTCCAAAATTGAGATTGTAACAGGAGAACATGATGTCGAAAGAGGTGGCACTATGTTAGCGTCTTCGGAGAGAGAATCCAAGGTGGAGAACTATTCGACGTAGAGGCACAGCGTCTTCGAAAGGCCTTCGACAATGAAATTCAGAGCATACCTCCTTTCGCTTCATGTTCTCCTGATACATTTGCTAAAATCTGGCCAAAATTTTCTAAACGCTCCAAAATTGAGATTGTAACAGGAGAACATGATGTCGAAAGAGGTGGCACTATGTTAGCGTCTTCGGAAAGAGAATCTAAGGCGGAGAACTAAAATCGGCAATCAAAAGGTACTTTCATTGTACTCTTTGGACGCGGTTTCACGTCCCGAGTACTATTATAAGGGGTGAAAAATTCCCTACTATACAGGGTGACTCAGAAATCGGCAACAATCGAGGAAAATCGGCAATCAAAGGGTACTTTCATTGTACTCTTTGGACGCGGTTCCACGTCCCGAGTACTTTTCTAAGGGGTGAAAAATACCTTACTATACAGGGTGACTCAGAAATCGGCAATAATCGAGGAAAATCGGCAATCAAAGGGTACTTTCATTGTACTCTTTGCACGCGGTTTCACGTCCCAAGTACTTTCCTAAGGGGTGAAACATTCCCTACTATACAGGGTGATAGAGAAATCGGCAACGATCGCGGAAAATCGGCAATCGAAGGGTACTTTCATTGTACTCTTTGGACGCGGTTTCACGTCCCGAGTACTTTTCTAAGGGGTGAAAAATACCTTACTATGCAGGGTGACTCAGAAATCGGCAACAATCGAGGAAAATCGGCACTCAAAGGGTACTTTCATTGTACTTTTTGGACGCGGTTTCACGTCCCGAGTACTTTCATAAGGGGTGAAAAATTCCCTACTATACAGGGTGATAGAGAAATCGGCAACGATCGCGGAAAATCGGCGATCAAAGGGTACTTTCATTGTACTCTTTGGACGCGGTTTCACGTCCCGAGTACTTTCCTGAGGGGTGAAAAATACCCTACTATACAGGGTGACTCAGAAATCGGCAACAATCGAGGAAAATCGGCAATCAAAGGGTACTTTCATTGTACTCTTTGCACGCGGTTTCACGTCCCAAGTACTTTTCTAAGGGGTGAAAAATTCCCTACTATACAGGGTGATAGAGAAATCGGCAACGATCGCGGAAAATCGGCGATCAAAGGGTACTTTCATTGTACTCTTTGCACGCGGTTTCACGTCCCAAGTACTTTCCTAAGGGGTGAAAAATACCCTACTATACAGGGTGACTCAGAAATCGGCAACAATCGAGGAAAATCGGCAATCAAAGGGTACTTTCATTGTACTCTTTGCACGCGGTTTCACGTCCCGAGTACTTTCATAAGGGGTGAAAAATTCCCTACTATACAGGGTGATAGAGAAATCGGCAACGATCGCGGAAAATCGGCGATCAAAGGGTACTTTCATTGTACTCTTTGGACGCGGTTTCACGTCCCGAGTACTTTCCTGAGGGGTGAAAAATACCCTACTATACAGGGTGACTCAGAAATCGGCAACAATCGAGGAAAATCGGCAATCAAAGGGTACTTTCATTGTACTCTTTGCACGCGGTTTCACGTCCCAAGTACTTTTCTAAGGGGTGAAAAATACCCTACTATACAGGGTGACTGAGAATTCGTTAACAATCGAGGAAAATCGGAGAGGGGCAGAGTTTTCGAAAGGCCTTCGACGATGAAATTCAGAGCATACCTCCTTTCGCTTCATGTTCTCCTGATACATTTGCTAAAATCTGGCCAAAATTTTCTCAACGCTCCAAAATTGAGATTGTAACAGGAGAACATGATGTCGAAAGAGGTGGCACTATGTTAGCGTCTTCGGAGAGAGAATCCAAGGCGGAGAACTATTCGACGTAGAGGCGCAGCGTCTTCGAAAAGCTTCGACGATGAAATTCAGGGCTTACCTCCTTTCGCTTCATGTTCTCCTGATACATTTGCTAAAATCTGGCCAAAATTTTCTGAACGCTCCAAAATTGAGATTGTAACAGGAGAACATGATCTGGAAAGAGGTGGCACTATGTTAGCGTCTTCGGAGAGAGAATCCAAGGTGGAGAACTATTCGACGTAGAGGCACAGCGTCTTCGAAAGGCCTTCGACAATGAAATTCAGAGCATACCTCCTTTCGCTTCATGTTCTCCTGATACATTTGCTAAAATCTGGCCAAAATTTTCTCAACGCTCCAAAATTGAGATTGTAACAGGAGAACATGATGTCGAAAGAGGTGGCACTATGTTAGCGTCTTCGGAGAGAGAATCCAAGGTGGAGAACTATTCGACGTAGAGGCACAGCGTCTTCGAAAGGCCTTCGACAATGAAATTCAGAGCATACCTCCTTTCGCTTCATGTTCTCCTGATACATTTGCTAAAATCTGGCCAAAATTTTCTAAACGCTCCAAAATTGAGATTGTAACAGGAGAACATGATGTCGAAAGAGGTGGCACTATGTTAGCGTCTTCGGAAAGAGAATCTAAGGCGGAGAACTAAAATCGGCAATCAAAAGGTACTTTCATTGTACTCTTTGGACGCGGTTTCACGTCCCGAGTACTATTATAAGGGGTGAAAAATTCCCTACTATACAGGGTGACTCAGAAATCGGCAACAATCGAGGAAAATCGGCAATCAAAGGGTACTTTCATTGTACTCTTTGGACGCGGTTCCACGTCCCGAGTACTTTTCTAAGGGGTGAAAAATACCTTACTATACAGGGTGACTCAGAAATCGGCAATAATCGAGGAAAATCGGCAATCAAAGGGTACTTTCATTGTACTCTTTGCACGCGGTTTCACGTCCCAAGTACTTTCCTAAGGGGTGAAACATTCCCTACTATACAGGGTGATAGAGAAATCGGCAACGATCGCGGAAAATCGGCGATCGAAGGGTACTTTCATTGTACTCTTTGGACGCGGTTTCACGTCCCGAGTACTTTTCTAAGGGGTGAAAAATACCTTACTATGCAGGGTGACTCAGAAATCGGCAACAATCGAGGAAAATCGGCACTCAAAGGGTACTTTCATTGTACTTTTTGTACGCGGTTTCACGTCCCGAGTACTTTCATAAGGGGTGAAAAATTCCCTACTATACAGGGTGATAGAGAAATCGGCAACGATCGCGGAAAATCGGCGATCAAAGGGTACTTTCATTGTACTCTTTGGACGCGGTTTCACGTCCCGAGTACTTTCCTGAGGGGTGAAAAATACCCTACTATACAGGGTGACTCAGAAATCGGCAACAATCGAGGAAAATCGGCAATCAAAGGGTACTTTCATTGTACTCTTTGCACGCGGTTTCACGTCCCAAGTACTTTTCTAAGGGGTGAAAAATTCCCTACTATACAGGGTGATAGAGAAATCGGCAACGATCGCGGAAAATCGGCGATCAAAGGGTACTTTCATTGTACTCTTTGCACGCGGTTTCACGTCCCAAGTACTTTCCTAAGGGGTGAAAAATACCCTACTATACAGGGTGACTCAGAAATCGGCAACAATCGAGGAAAATCGGCAATCAAAGGGTACTTTCATTGTACTCTTTGCACGCGGTTTCACGTCCCGAGTACTTTCATAAGGGGTGAAAAATTCCCTACTATACAGGGTGATAGAGAAATCGGCAACGATCGCGGAAAATCGGCGATCAAAGGGTACTTTCATTGTACTCTTTGGACGCGGTTTCACGTCCCGAGTACTTTCCTGAGGGGTGAAAAATACCCTACTATACAGGGTGACTCAGAAATCGGCAACAATCGAGGAAAATCGGCAATCAAAGGGTACTTTCATTGTACTCTTTGCACGCGGTTTCACGTCCCAAGTACTTTTCTAAGGGGTGAAAAATACCCTACTATACAGGGTGACTGAGAATTCGTTAACAATCGAGGAAAATCGGAGAGGGGCAGAGTTTTCGAAAGGCCTTCGACGATGAAATTCAGAGCATACCTCCTTTCGCTTCATGTTCTCCTGATACATTTGCTAAAATCTGGCCAAAATTTTCTCAACGCTCCAAAATTGAGATTGTAACAGGAGAACATGATGTCGAAAGAGGTGGCACTATGTTAGCGTCTTCGGAGAGAGAATCCAAGGCGGAGAACTATTCGACGTAGAGGCGCAGCGTCTTCGAAAAGCTTCGACGATGAAATTCAGGGCTTACCTCCTTTCGCTTCATGTTCTCCTGATACATTTGCTAAAATCTGGCCAAAATTTTCTGAACGCTCCAAAATTGAGATTGTAACAGGAGAACATGATCTGGAAAGAGGTGGCACTATGTTAGCGTCTTCGGAGAGAGAATCCAAGGTGGAGAACTATTCGACGTAGAGGCACAGCGTCTTCGAAAGGCCTTCGACGATGAAATTCAGAGCATACCTCCTTTCGCTTCATGTTCTCCTGATACATTTGCTAAAATCTGGCCAAAATTTTCTCAACGCTCCAAAATTGAGATTGTAACAGGAGAACATGATGTCGAAAGAGGTGGCACTATGTTAGCGTCTTCGGAGAGAGAATCCAAGGTGGAGAACTATTCGACGTAGAGGCACAGCGTCTTCGAAAGGCCTTCGACAATGAAATTCAGAGCATACCTCCTTTCGCTTCATGTTCTCCTGATACATTTGCTAAAATCTGGCCAAAATTTTCTAAACGCTCCAAAATTGAGATTGTAACAGGAGAACATGATGTCGAAAGAGGTGGCACTATGTTAGCGTCTTCGGAAAGAGAATCTAAGGCGGAGAACTAAAATCGGCAATCAAAAGGTACTTTCATTGTACTCTTTGGACGCGGTTTCACGTCCCGAGTACTATTATAAGGGGTGAAAAATTCCCTACTATACAGGGTGACTCAGAAATCGGCAACAATCGAGGAAAATCGGCAATCAAAGGGTACTTTCATTGTACTCTTTGGACGCGGTTCCACGTCCCGAGTACTTTTCTAAGGGGTGAAAAATACCTTACTATACAGGGTGACTCAGAAATCGGCAATAATCGAGGAAAATCGGCAATCAAAGGGTACTTTCATTGTACTCTTTGCACGCGGTTTCACGTCCCAAGTACTTTCCTAAGGGGTGAAACATTCCCTACTATACAGGGTGATAGAGAAATCGGCAACGATCGCGGAAAATCGGCGATCGAAGGGTACTTTCATTGTACTCTTTGGACGCGGTTTCACGTCCCGAGTACTTTTCTAAGGGGTGAAAAATACCTTACTATACAGGGTGACTCAGAAATCGGCAACAATCGAGGAAAATCGGCACTCAAAGGGTACTTTCATTGTACTTTTTGGACGCGGTTTCACGTCCCGAGTACTTTCATAAGGGGTGAAAAATACCCTACTATACAGGGTGACTCAGAAATCGGCAACAATCGAGGAAAATCGGCAATCAAAGGGTACTTTCATTGTACTCTTTGCACGCGGTTTCACGTCCCGAGTACTTTCATAAGGGGTGAAAAATTCCCTACTATACAGGGTGATAGAGAAATCGGCAACGATCGCGGAAAATCGGCGATCAAAGGGTACTTTCATTGTACTCTTTGGACGCGGTTTCACGTCCCGAGTACTTTCCTGAGGGGTGAAAAATACCCTACTATACAGGGTGACTCAGAAATCGGCAACAATCGAGGAAAATCGGCAATCAAAGGGTACTTTCATTGTACTCTTTGCACGCGGTTTCACGTCCCAAGTACTTTTCTAAGGGGTGAAAAATTCCCTACTATACAGGGTGATAGAGAAATCGGCAACGATCGCGGAAAATCGGCGATCAAAGGGTACTTTCATTGTACTCTTTGCACGCGGTTTCACGTCCCAAGTACTTTCCTAAGGGGTGAAAAATACCCTACTATACAGGGTGACTCAGAAATCGGCAACAATCGAGGAAAATCGGCAATCAAAGGGTACTTTCATTGTACTCTTTGCACGCGGTTTCACGTCCCGAGTACTTTCATAAGGGGTGAAAAATTCCCTACTATACAGGGTGATAGAGAAATCGGCAACGATCGCGGAAAATCGGCGATCAAAGGGTACTTTCATTGTACTCTTTGGACGCGGTTTCACGTCCCGAGTACTTTCCTGAGGGGTGAAAAATACCCTACTATACAGGGTGACTGAGAATTCGTTAACAATCGAGGAAAATCGGAGAGGGGCAGAGTTTTCGAAAGGCCTTCGACGATGAAATTCAGAGCATACCTCCTTTCGCTTCATGTTCTCCTGATACATTTGCTAAAATCTGGCCAAAATTTTCTCAACGCTCCAAAATTGAGATTGTAACAGGAGAACATGATGTCGAAAGAGGTGGCACTATGTTAGCGTCTTCGGAGAGAGAATCCAAGGTGGAGAACTATTCGACGTAGAGGCACAGCGTCTTCGAAAGGCCTTCGACAATGAAATTCAGAGCATACCTCCTTTCGCTTCATGTTCTCCTGATACATTTGCTAAAATCTGGCCAAAATTTTCTAAACGCTCCAAAATTGAGATTGTAACAGGAGAACATGATGTCGAAAGAGGTGGCACTATGTTAGCGTCTTCGGAAAGAGAATCTAAGGCGGAGAACTAAAATCGGCAATCAAAAGGTACTTTCATTGTACTCTTTGGACGCGGTTTCACGTCCCGAGTACTATTATAAGGGGTGAAAAATTCCCTACTATACAGGGTGACTCAGAAATCGGCAACAATCGAGGAAAATCGGCAATCAAAGGGTACTTTCATTGTACTCTTTGGACGCGGTTCCACGTCCCGAGTACTTTTCTAAGGGGTGAAAAATACCTTACTATACAGGGTGACTCAGAAATCGGCAATAATCGAGGAAAATCGGCAATCAAAGGGTACTTTCATTGTACTCTTTGCACGCGGTTTCACGTCCCAAGTACTTTCCTAAGGGGTGAAACATTCCCTACTATACAGGGTGATAGAGAAATCGGCAACGATCGCGGAAAATCGGCGATCGAAGGGTACTTTCATTGTACTCTTTGGACGCGGTTTCACGTCCCGAGTACTTTTCTAAGGGGTGAAAAATACCTTACTATACAGGGTGACTCAGAAATCGGCAACAATCGAGGAAAATCGGCACTCAAAGGGTACTTTCATTGTACTTTTTGGACGCGGTTTCACGTCCCGAGTACTTTCATAAGGGGTGAAAAATACCCTACTATACAGGGTGACTCAGAAATCGGCAACAATCGAGGAAAATCGGCAATCAAAGGGTACTTTCATTGTACTCTTTGCACGCGGTTTCACGTCCCGAGTACTTTCATAAGGGGTGAAAAATTCCCTACTATACAGGGTGATAGAGAAATCGGCAACGATCGCGGAAAATCGGCGATCAAAGGGTACTTTCATTGTACTCTTTGGACGCGGTTTCACGTCCCGAGTACTTTCCTGAGGGGTGAAAAACACCCTACTATACAGGGTGACTCAGAAATCGGCAACAATCGAGGAAAATCGGCAATCAAAGGGTACTTTCATTGTACTCTTTGCACGCGGTTTCACGTCCCAAGTACTTTTCTAAGGGGTGAAAAATTCCCTACTATACAGGGTGATAGAGAAATCGGCAACGATCGCGGAAAATCGGCGATCAAAGGGTACTTTCATTGTACTCTTTGCACGCGGTTTCACGTCCCAAGTACTTTCCTAAGGGGTGAAAAATACCCTACTATACAGGGTGACTCAGAAATCGGCAACAATCGAGGAAAATCGGCAATCAAAGGGTACTTTCATTGTACTCTTTGCACGCGGTTTCACGTCCCGAGTACTTTCATAAGGGGTGAAAAATTCCCTACTATACAGGGTGATAGAGAAATCGGCAACGATCGCGGAAAATCGGCGATCAAAGGGTACTTTCATTGTACTCTTTGGACGCGGTTTCACGTCCCGAGTACTTTCCTGAGGGGTGAAAAATACCCTACTATACAGGGTGACTCAGAAATCGGCAACAATCGAGGAAAATCGGCAATCAAAGGGTACTTTCATTGTACTCTTTGCACGCGGTTTCACGTCCCAAGTACTTTTCTAAGGGGTGAAAAATACCCTACTATACAGGGTGACTGAGAATTCGTTAACAATCGAGGAAAATCGGAGAGGGGCAGAGTTTTCGAAAGGCCTTCGACGATGAAATTCAGAGCATACCTCCTTTCGCTTCATGTTCTCCTGATACATTTGCTAAAATCTGGCCAAAATTTTCTCAACGCTCCAAAATTGAGATTGTAACAGGAGAACATGATGTCGAAAGAGGTGGCACTATGTTAGCGTCTTCGGAGAGAGAATCCAAGGCGGAGAACTATTCGACGTAGAGGCGCAGCGTCTTCGAAAGGCTTCGACGATGAAATTCAGGGCTTACCTCCTTTCGCTTCATGTTCTCCTGATACATTTGCTAAAATCTGGCCAAAATTTTCTGAACGCTCCAAAATTGAGATTGTAACAGGAGAACATGATCTGGAAAGAGGTGGCACTATGTTAGCGTCTTCGGAGAGAGAATCCAAGGTGGAGAACTATTCGACGTAGAGGCACAGCGTCTTCGAAAGGCCTTCGACAATGAAATTTAGAGCATACCTGCTTTCGCTTCATGTTCTCCTGATACATTTGCTAAAATCTGGCCAAAATTTTCTCAACGCTCCAAAATTGAGATTGTAACAGGAGAACATGATGTCGAAAGAGGTGGCACTATGTTAGCGTCTTCGGAGAGAGAATCCAAGGCGGAGAACTATTCGACGTAGAGGCGCAGCGTCTTCGTAAGGCTTCGACGATGAAATTCAGGGCGTACCTCCTTTCGCTTCATGTTCTCCTGATACATTTGCTAAAATCTGGCCAAAATTTTCTGAACGCTCCAAAATTGAGATTGTAACAGGAGAACATGATGTCGAAAGAGGTGGCACTATGTTAGCGTCTTCGGAGAGAGAAACCAAGGCGGAGAACTATTCGACGTAGAGGCGCAGCGTCTTCGAAAGGCCTTCGACGATGAAATTCAGAGCATACCTCCTTTCGCTTCATGTTCTCCTGATACATTTGCTAAAATCTGGCCAAAATTTTCTCAACGCTCCAAAATTGAGATTGTAACAGGAGAACATGTTGTCGAAAGAGGTGGCACTATGTTAGCGTCTTCGGAGAGAGAATCCAAGGCGGAGAACTATTCGACGTAGAGGCGCAGCGTCTTCGAAAGGCTTCGACGATGAAATTCAGGGCGTACCTCCTTTCGCTTCATGTTCTCCTGATACATTTGCTAAAATCTGGCCAAAATTTTCTGAACGCTCCAAAATTGAGATTGTAACAGGAGAACATGATCTGGAAAGAGGTGGCACTATGTTAGCGTCTTCGGAGAGAGAATCCAAGGTGGAGCACTATTCGACGTAGAGGCACAGCGTCTTCGAAAGGCCTTCGACAATGAAATTCAGAGCATACCTCCTTTCGCTTCATGTTCTCCTGATACATTTGCTAAAATCTGGCCAAAATTTTCTCAACGCTCCAAAATTGAGATTGTAACAGGAGAACATGATGTCGAAAGAGGTGGCACTATGTTAGCGTCTTCGGAGAGAGAATCCAAGGCGGAGAACTATTCGACGTAGAGGCGCAGCGTCTTCGAAAGGCTTCGACGATGAAATTCAGGGCGTACCTCCTTTCGCTTCATGTTCTCCTGATACATTTGCTAAAATCTGGCCAAAATTTTCTGAACGCTCCAAAATTGAGATTGTAACAGGAGAACATGATGTCGAAAGAGGTGGCACTATGTTAGCGTCTTCGGAGAGAGAAACCAAGGCGGAGAACTATTCGACGTAGAGGCGCAGCGTCTTCGAAAGGCCTTCGACGATGAAATTCAGAGCATACCTCCTTTCGCTTCATGTTCTCCTGATACATTTGCTAAAATCTGGCCAAAATTTTCTAAACGCTCCAAAATGGAAATCGTAACAGGAGAACATGATGTCGGAAGAGGGGGCACTAAGTTAGCGTCTTCGGAAAGAGAATCTAAGGCGGAGAACTATTCGACGTAGAGGCGCAGCGTCTTCGAAAGGTTTCGAAGATGAAATTCAGGGCGTACCTCCTTTCGTTTCATGTTCTCCTGATACATTTGCTAAAATCTGGCCAAAATTTTCTGAACGCTCCAAAATTGAGATTGTAACAGGAGAACATGATGTCGAAAGAGGTGGCACAAAGTTAGCGTCTTCGTAGAGAGAATCTAAAGCGGAGAACTATTTGACGTAGAGGCGCAGAGTTGACGAAAGGCCTTCGACGATGAATTTCAGGGGATACCTCGTTTCGCATCATGTTCTCCTGATACATTTGCTGAAATCTGGCCAAAATTTTCTGAACGCTCCAAAATTGATCTTCTAACAGGAGAACATGATGTCGAATGAGGTGGCACAAAGTTAGCGTCTTCGTAGGGAGAATCTAAGGCGGAGAACTAATCAACGCAGAGGCAGACTTTACTTGTGATTGTCAAATTTGGGATTTAATTAGGAAATGGAAGTTATAGGTTGCTGTTCTAAATTGAAAGATGCGGTTTTTCTCTAAATGTGGTTTATTAAAATACTTTGAATAATGTACAGTGATACTTCGTACAGGAGTGCTTATAATAATTCCATTGTCTAATTACTTAAGTTTAACTTCCACTTAAAAACCATATAGGTATTGTAAATGCTGTACTCGTCCAGTGCGTTTTCGTTAGACCAGTTGACACGAACTGACGCTTCCAAAGGAAAGAATTGCTTACCTATGACAGACGAAAGCTCCGAATTAATTAACCAGTCCTCAATATAATTGCTAATTGAACACTAAATACACTCGATAGTTCTTACTACTTTAAAGCAAACTTATTCAATATTATATTTAATTGCAAAATACACAGCATATTATTCTTATCCCGGGTACTGTTCCGTTTCACGCATAAGAGATAAATAAATATCGGTACGAAATATCGATACAATTAGTGATCCTCTATTTAGAGAGTGATCGGAACAACGTATATCGTCGCTGGTTGGTTGCAGCGATTTGGAGCAAAAGCGGAAGTAGACAGAGAAAGAAACTGTAAAAAAGAAAGAGACAGAAATACTGATAGAAAGAGGCAGAAAAACTGATAAAAAGAGACAGAAAAACTGATAGAAAGAGACTGAAATACTGATAGAAAGAGATAGAGTGAACGGTTAGGTTATGTTTATTTCCGGTTTTGCTCCAAATCTTGAAAAATGGCTGCGGTTATACCGATCACTCCCTGGAGGATCACTAGATACAATTGACATGTAGCGCCATTCCTATTCTCGTGCGAATGGAAATTTTGATTTCCTAACCACGCATAATTACATTTCTCGATTTCATAAAAATACCGTTACGGCGTAACAATAATATTTTGAAAGGATGTTAAGTCATAAAAAGTTCTCAAATGTAACGTAAAAGAACGAAGTAGCTAATAAACATTTATTGTCATGTAGATTGTTGGAAGTGACAGAAAATATAACCTAACTAAGAGACTGTACAATATTTTTTACGCGGTTGTATTTATATAATATTTCTGACCGAAATCTATGGAAATAAGTGCAAATTATGCTTCTATCAAAATGTATTAGTAAACGGAATTATGCAACATGTTTCTTGAAATTATTCGTAACGTTCAGGCCATTTTAGATTTTAAATGTTTCTGATAAGATTTAATTTCAATTCCTACCACTCGTAGCAATGTAATCTTATTTTAGACTGAATCGATAACGTTGGGTGTGACACGAAAATGGTAAGAGGGCTCGCGAGCCCCCCGAGCATGATACAAAATTGAAAATCATCCTTCCAAAACATTATTATTACGCCGCAACAGTATCTTTAGGAAATCGGGTATAGCATATAGGTTATATTTTCTGTCATTTCGAGGACAGAAAATTCGCTCCTCGAAGTGACAGAAAATATAAGCCTAACTAAAAGACTGTACAAATGTTTATTACGCGTTGTATTTATATAATATTTCTGATCGAAATTTATAGAAATACGTGCAAATTATGCTTGTATAAAAATTTATTAATAAACGGAATTATACAACATGTTTCTTATAGATAGGCCGTTATAGATTTGAAATGTTTTCGATAAGATTTCATTTTAATTCCTATCACGCGTAGCGTTACAATCTGCAGAGACGAGGTATATACCTCGTCTGTGCAATCTGTTTCAAGACGTAACCGGTAACGTTGCATGCGACACTAAAATGGTAAGGGGGTCCTAGGATCCCCCAAACCGGTGACAGAAAAATACATTGGTTGATAGGTCTATTCTATACCTCGTCTGTGCTTAGAGTAACAATTTATAGATCGTTTTAAAAACGTATTCCGTGCAACGAAAGAGAAAAAAGGATCACAACAAGAACACATACGCCTTTTAACCTTGCTGTCCTATTCAAGTGTATTTAACGCAAAATAAATTTATTTAACATAAAAATATATATAAACAACATTTAATCGGTCCACGCATGACAGAGATATCGTAATATCGTCTCATGGATCAGTCGGAAACGGTAAGATTTTTCTTCTGATTCTTCTGATTCCCCAGTCAAAATTTTCGTCAACATAATACGTATATACGCGTTACACGCACACCTTCAGACAAAAAGAAACTAACATATGTTTCGTTCGTCGACTCTCAGTACGTGTATACGCACACTTTCAGCCAACAGAAACTAACACATGTTTTGTTCGTCAAACGCTACCTTCACTATGCAATCTACTCAAAATTTTGACAGCTTACAGTCAGGTTACAACCTGGCGAGTGTTAAATAAGGTAAGTTTTCAAAATTTGAGATGCCACGTGTTTTTACAAATATGTATCGTTGTACCATTGAATTGCCATCAAAATGCAGTCTCAAACACAAGGTAAGTTGCCGAAATTTGAATTGCGACATGTTTAAATATCATCAAACTGTTTTTTATTTGTAACTAAACTCAGGATTTTATTTATGTATATATAGATAATCGAAGCGTAAAATGATGCTGGGATTGATTTTATCCTTAATTCTGTCCCGTGATAATTTGTAAATATAAATCACAAAAAATTAAAAATAATCATATAATATTAAAAATTATCTGAAGTCATTCCCTATGCAAATCATCTTTGCAAAAAGAAGTGAGATCCCGATGAAAACTTTAAAAAAGTAAAAAAATTACGCCAAGTACATGAAGTAAAAAAAAATACAAAAAATAGAAAATAATTACAAAGTAAAAAAGATGTGAAATCAAAATGAGCTGCAAGCACATAAAGGTGCTTTCCTGCAGCGTGCAACGGCGACACTGTGTAACACAATAAAAGACAAGAAAATATGTCCGCGGCAAAATCACACGTGTACAAGCACGCACACAACTTTCAGCATCTCAACACATTTCAGTGTAGTTGCTGAGCTGGACGCTGTTCATAAGCAGATGTCACTACATTCAGTTCTGAAATTATGGGTCGGTAACACAGTTTGGGTGACGACACGAACTTCCATAAGGTGATAGGTCTATCCTATTCCTTGTCTGTGTCTTTACCTCCTCTGATGGTAGGTAAGTATGGACGTTGCAGTATCTTCCCTAACTAAAGCAGATTCATTGAAATCCGTTACAAATCTCGACTGATGGCAGCACACAAAAAAGGATGGGGAAATTGGCTGTGCGTTTGTAACCGAAAGTTTTCGTGTCGCTTAATTTCCGTTAGAATTATTAATAAAGCGGAATAAATGTCCTCGTAATACGAGCGTTCGGGTTTAGAAGGATAGTTGCTTGTAATTAAGTAGTATCGCTGGTCACGGTGCGGAGTAGCGACAAGTTTGGGCGAACTGTGCGTCCAACTGTGGCGCCACCATCGGGTCGTCACTTTCGGGCTACGCTGAACAACTAGTGTGAAATACCCTAGGCGTCGCCGTGATGTCACCACACAAGTAAGTGCCACATTTTGCATATCAATATTTTCAGGTTATCGTCATTAATGGTTTCGCATTCGTGAATTGATATTCACTGAATAGAATGACTCGTCGAATCAACGATACGCGTGCACATCAATTTTCTCCGTTTCGTAGGGATAGGCATCACAGGAGGCGGTCGCGTTCGAGATCCAGGTCTCGGTCCGGCACGCCGGAAAAGAAGCGGCGACGGTCCAGGAGCAGAGACAGAGACAGGGAGAGGGACAAGGGACGGCACAGGGAAAGAAGAAGTCGTTCCAGAGATAGGGATAGAGAGAGAAGCGACAGGAGGGACCGCTCCGATAGGGACAGAGACCGTGACAGGAAACGGTATATTACAATTAAGTTATCTCGATCCTCTTGGTACTACAATCTTTATGAAGATAGCAGTAATTCCAGCTCGCCGAAGGGAATAGCATAGATATCCACCTTGTTTCTAAGTCTTATTCAAGATGCCCGGAATGTATGAATAATCTGTTAACATTGATTGTTTTCGGTATGCTAGTGGAGACAGTAAAGAAAAGCGTCTTACAGGCTCAAAGTCTTCGCGATCAGGGAAAGATCGGTCGAACAGATCTCGGTCCAGAGAGCGTAAGGAGAAAGAGAAGGGGGACAACGACGAGTTACCATTTGACCACACTAAGTTAGACAAGGTAGCGTTCGTAATCAGAGCACGGAGAAGGTGTAAGATAGACCCGAGGTGTGCAGTCTATCCTACGCTTTATCTCTGATAAGAGTGTCATCTATTTTATTCCAAGACTAATTTACTTTCGTTCAGGAGGAGGAACAGAAAAGATTAGAATTGGAGATGCAGAAGAGAAGAGAAAGAATAGAGAGGTGGCGCGCGGAGAGGAAAAAGAAAGAGCTGGAGGCGACCAAGAAAGACGGTAAGGCATCCATTTTAGCAAACCTTCAGCTGCCCATGAAAAAGTGGTCCCTCGAAGATGACAGTGACGAAGAGACTCCTGTTGTTCAGAACAGCAACAAGGAGGTGAAAGAAGAGGGGGATGTAAAAGAAGAGATCGAGGAGGCTAAGGAAGAAGTTAAGGACGAAGAAGAGGAAGTCGATCCCCTGGATGCTTTCATGGCGGAGGTACGTACGCGCCTCCATTGACGAGTAAACCGACTCGTTGTCGCGTGCAACTAATTCAGAGTATTGCCGAAACAGGTTCAGGAAGAAGTGCGGAAGGTGAACAAGATTGATAACAAAGGTTCGAAGAGCACGAATAATGGTACCGGCGCGGGAGGTACTCAGAGCGGTGGCGTCGTCATCGTCACCGGCGTGGCCAAAAAGAAGGTGCAGAAGCAGAAGGGAGAATTAATCGAACAGAATCAGGATGGTCTGGAATATTCTAGCGAAGAAGAAGGAGAAAATCTGCATGAAACGGCTGCCGGTATCGCGAACAAGCAGAAGCGAGAACTGGCCAAGGTGGATCACGCGACGACCGAGTACCAGCCATTTAGGAAATCGTTTTACGTTGAAGTACCTGAGATCGGTAAGTTACACGATTGAGTCCCCTACCATAGTTCGCGCGCGCAGTATCGCCGTTTCTCATACGCTATCATATTTGCAGCACGGATGACACCGGACGAAGTGGAGGCGTACAAGGAAGAGCTCGAAGGCATTCGCGTGAAGGGAAAGGGCTGTCCGAAACCCATCAAGTCGTGGGCGCAGTGCGGGGTGACGAAGAAAGAGTTGGAAGTGCTTAAGAAGCTGGGCTATGACAAACCAACTCCGATTCAGTGTCAAGCCATTCCAGCAATCATGTCTGGTCGCGACCTGATAGGTATAGCGAAGACGGGCAGTGGGAAAACGTTGGCGTTCCTGCTACCGATGTTCAGGCATATCCTCGATCAGCCACCCCTGGCAGACGGTGATGGTCCAATCGCGTTGATCATGACGCCCACGCGAGAATTGTGCATGCAGATAGGAAGGGACTCGAAGAAATTCACCAAGTCCCTGGGATTATCTCACGTCTGCGTCTACGGTGGGACCGGTATATCCGAGCAAATAGCGGAGCTGAAGAGAGGCGCCGAGATAATCGTGTGTACACCGGGAAGAATGATCGACATGCTCGCTGCCAACAGCGGGAGAGTAACGAATCTACGTAGGGTGACGTACGTAGTACTTGACGAAGCTGACAGGATGTTCGACATGGGCTTCGAGCCTCAAGTGATGCGTATCATGGAGAACGTTCGACCCGATCGACAGACTGTACTGTTCAGCGCAACATTCCCTCGACAAATGGAAGCATTAGCCAGAAGAATCTTGACCAGACCGGTGGAAGTTCAAGTTGGAGGCCGGTCTATCGTTTGCAAGGACGTGGAGCAGCACGTGGTGGTCCTCGAGGAAGATCAAAAGTTCTACAAGCTGCTGGAGATTCTGGGCCACTACCAAGACAAGGGCTCTATCATAATATTCGTCGACAAGCAAGAGAACGCTGACACCCTCCTGAAGGACCTTATGAAAGCCTCCTATTCCTGCATGTCGCTCCACGGAGGCATCGACCAGTGCGACCGGGACTCGACGATACTGGACTTCAAAGCTGGCCGGACGAAATTGCTGGTCGCCACATCCGTCGCTGCGAGGGGCTTGGACGTGAAGCAACTTGTGTTAGTAGTGAATTATGACTGTCCGAATCATTATGAAGATTACGTACACAGATGTGGAAGAACGGGACGAGCAGGAAACAAAGGGTGAGGATCCGTTTAACGATTCATAACTTGTATTATGAATCCCACAGAAATAAGCATATATTTCTTACTTTTAGGTACGCGTACACGTTCATCACGTCGGAGCAGGAACGATATGCTGGGGACATTCTTCGTGCCCATGAATTGGCAGGTGTCCCCGTTCCCGAGCCGTTGCGACAGCTTTGGGAGGGCTACAAAGCGAGGCAAGCGGCTGACGGCAAGAAAGTGCACACCGGAGGTGGTTTCAGCGGTAAAGGGTTCAAGTTCGACGAGTCGGAAGCCGCATTGGCGAACGAGAAAAAGAAATTCCAGAAGGCAGCCCTGGGACTGCAAGACTCCGACGACGAGGACATAGAGAACGACATCGATCAGCAAATAGAGAGTATGCTGGCGCCGAAGAGAACGGTTCGCGAGATCGCCAGACCTTCTGCTGCCAACATCGCGGTTCCTGGCCAGCCTGTACCCAGCGCAACCGACAAATTGGAACTGGCCCGGCGATTAGCGTCCAAGATCAACATAGCCAAGAACCTAGGAGCAGAGGCGAAGGGTGCGACGCAACAGGCTGCCGAGGCTATACTCAAGGGAGCTGGACCTACCAATCTCATCACAGCGAAGACAGTCGCTGAACAACTGGCCGCGAAGCTGAACACCAAGCTGAATTACCAGCCTCGCGAAGAGGATCTCGTGGAGAGCGATGCGGAGGCCGGCGAGCAGACGTTCCGCAAGTACGAAGAGGAACTGGAGATCAACGACTTCCCGCAGCAGGCCAGGTGGCGCGTGACCAGCAAGGAAGCCCTGGCACAGATCTCGGAGTACTCCGAAGCTGGTCTCACCGTCAGAGGAACCTACATCGCTCCGGGCAAGGCTCCTCCAGAGGGAGAGAGGAAGTTGTACCTCGCGATCGAGTCCACTAGCGAATTAGCGGTCAGCAAGGCCAAGGCGGAGGTTTCGCGGCTGATCAAGGAAGAATTGATCAAGCTGCAGGCGTCTGGGGCGCATACCGCGTCTCGCGGCCGATACAAAGTCTTGTAAACGGCCGCCGTTTCCATTGTACATGCAATCGTACGCACTACAGTAACTACGATTCCACTGAACTGCGTATGAGTAAAATTAGAGATTTATTAAACTTACAAATGACTATACAAACACTTTGTATTTAACGGTACAATAACGAAGTATGCTTAACATATTTCTGTCAGTAATTCTTCTGCAAGCTGTCCGAATTCGTCGACGCGACATTTCGAACGCTTGGCAGAGTATTTTCCAGCGGCTATCCTATCTGCGAAGAATACAACGGGAGAGTCAGCGGACACATCGTTTGGTAACTTAAGTTAGGAGATTTTTTATTTACAACTCGCATAATCACCCTCGACCAATCGTTTCCAGGTGATTATGTGCCTTTGTACACGCACCACCCACTCCCCTTTCTTTGGCAATATTAAAAGATAGACGAAAATACATTTTACTCTCCTGTCTATTACGTAGGCACTAGATGAATCACAGTCATGAAATCGGCGCTGCCGCGAATGGCGGCGCCTTAGGTAAAAGAAATGCATCAGCACCATTGAAAATGCGCGTGTCGAGGAGGACACATCGCTCGTTGCTGTAGCGTCACGCCCGAGCCGCGTCTCTGCCGCAATCAACGATGCCCCTAATCCCTATTTCTCTCCGTTATAGTTCTCAGGAAATGAGAGCATGGACGACAATCCCGAGGAAGATCTTCGCGAGGCATCCCCCGATCGCCATGGCACTGGATACGTAACTATGAGCAATTTCCGCTCTCGTGAGCGCGCCCAGGGGCACCTCGGCCGCGATTCTAGGGCTCCTCTCCACAATCCTGGTAACTAGCTTCTCGGTCTCCGCCACGCAGGCCCTCAGTTGCAAAATCGACGGCCTCTTCGACGTGGGCTGAACGATGACGAATATATCGCGGTCCGGCGTCATCATCCCTCTCAGGGCGCACTGTGCTACTTGAATCTGCCTCGCCAGACCGTTCAGTAGAGCTTGCAGCGTCACGGAATCCTTGTCCACGTCCTCGTTCATCATGTAGTATATCCTGTCCAGCTGTAAGGCACAAATCGAAGCATTAGTAACGTTTGAGTGTTCACGCAACAGCGTTTGACCTAGGAGGGGCATCGCGTACCTGTTTTTTCGAGTAGAACAACTTCGCCGCGCCGCCGCATACCGGGCAACAGGCACCAGGCGGAGTGACTCCGACGCAGTAGGGCGCGATCAACGGAGGACACTGGACATAATCACCGCAGCGAGGCTTGGCTTCGTCGCCGATCAGCCCGACAGCCACGCAAGGGCCAAAGTAGTCGACCACGGTCCTCTCCGCCCAAGCAGCGCACTCGTTCGTGTATACCTCGCCGTTCATGCCGCAGACAGGACCTCGCAAGCTGCATCCTTCCAGACAGCGTCCTCTGTAACCCAGCTTGGCTCCAGCACGGATCATAGCGCAGATAGAACGATGCTGGCGATTCTCCTTGTCGCATACTGGCCCGCTAAACTCCTCCCTGGGATCGCAGTCGAGAGGGACGCACTCGTACTGACGGCATGGCTTGTGAAGTCGGGACAAGCAGATCCTGGTCCTCCGTACGCACTTCTCCGTGCTGTCGCAGTTATTGGACGCGCAAGGGTCGCGGGAGGAGCAGCTACCGAACTCCACCTCGTTGGTGGACAGCTCGGCGCACTTGGCCAGGCAACCGGAGGCGAAGGTGAAGCCCAGCCGCCCGCAGACCGGCACGTAATGGGGCGAGCAGTCGCAGGG
Organism: Andrena bucephala; assembly: GCA_947577245.1. Lineage (NCBI taxonomy): Eukaryota > Metazoa > Arthropoda > Insecta > Hymenoptera > Andrenidae > Andrena > Andrena bucephala. The sequence continues at coordinate 72,075,296 of OX387717.1, forward strand.
TAACGATGGAATCCGTACTTCGCCGCAGCTCCTCTTGGAACATGTGAACTCGCCCTCGAAGCAGTGGCAGGGATTGCATTCGAGGTAGAAGCTGGCCTTGTGGACGATCAAGCGGTCGTGCACCCAGCAGGAGTCGAGCTTGAAGCAGTTGAGCGTCCTGCACTTCTCCAGCCCGTGGGCCGTGCACTGGCAGACCTTGAGACAGCCCTGCTGGTCGAATCGAGGGATCTGAACCCAGGAGCCGGCTGGTATCATCTGCTTGGACATCTCTCCCAAGGAACAGCCCGGCACGCAGCGGTACATCTGACGTCCATGGTGAAGGAGCTCGCAGATCTCACCTTGGGCGCAAGGGTTGCTCTTGCAGGGTGTCATGATATCCTCCTCGAGACGAATCACCGACTCGTTATCCTGGGGATCCTCTAGGAACGGCCTCAAGGACACGCACGGAGCGTCCGACCTGGCTGGCGAGAGCTTGGCGCACAGCGTTGGGGCCGTATGGGGTCCCGTGATGGCGGACCAGTCCACGCAGCTGGTCATCAACTCTAGGCAGTCCTCTCTGCAGAGCCTCGTCTCGTGAGTCCTGGTCTCGCAAGGCCTCAGCTGCAGCAGGCACGCGGCTGCCTGCAGAGTCTCCGGTGGACAAGACGCTGCGGCGCGGACGGGCACACCAAGACCTCGAACGATTCCACCCCTGGACCAATGGTCTGCTTCCCATTTGGCTGCCTCGTCAGCCGCGACTGAACATGTCCTGAGGAAGAAATAGAGTGCAAGAGTAAGAATAGGGGACAAACAGATGCGCGGAGCGAGAGTTGGAACTGCTCCAAATGCAGTTCAGATTTTACCTAAAGAGCGTCGTCGATCTGTCGTTGAATCGAGCGCAATAGGACAGTCCGGAGCAGCCCATCTCGCACGGCTCGTCGGCATCCTCGAGACACCGCCTCAGCTCTCCTTCTAAGCTCGATGACAGGCATTCCGTATCCAGCTGGAGCCAAGCAGACTCCCAGTCGGCCTGGAATGCCCTCCAGCACAAGTTCTGGCACGAGGATTTGGTCGCCTTGGTGCAGCAGGACAATTTCCCCGCGTCCAACGGCAGACGCGCGGGTTTAGAGGTTCCCGACTTGAGAAGGCAACTCCAGAACGGCGACTGAGGCAACACTGGGCTGCACTTCTCCGCCAGGGCGTCCATGATCTCCTGGTCGGTCGTCGCGGTGTACAGAATCTTCTTGCACGTGTCCGAGCAGGCTGCGCTCGTCGCCTCTTTGCAGCAGTGCAGATCTATCGCGAGGAAGTAGATTACAGGATGCGGAATAATAAAGAGCTACCCCGTGGTTCCTGTCTTTCGCTTACGTTGCCTAGGATTCTCGGCGTGCTTCACTTCGGCGACGCTCTTCAGACACTTTGGAACCTGGTGGAAGCAACCCTTGCTGCTGTACAACTTGAGGGTGGAGATTTTCCCGGGTTTGTAGAAGAGTTCCCGACATATGGACCTGCAGGTGTCGTTGGAGACGTTGCTGCAGCAGTGCTCTGCCTCCTCGCGCCTTTCCAGGCAGGAGAAGAACTCGGGCTCGTCGCTTGGCCGACAGGATTCGTTGAGATGCCTCCTGGACCCCGATAGAGCGCACGTGGCTCGACATATTGGGTTCTGCGCCAGGTGGCAGCAACCCCTCCCGGTCCAATTCCCGTGTCTTTTGACCTCTGCAAAAGCGAGGAGTACGATTAAGGAGCTGCAGCTAGGGGAGGACGAGCAAAAGGATCCTTCAGACTCTCACCGTTTAAAGTCGAGTTGACGCAGCCCCAGAATTCCGTCTGAAAAGGACAGAGGCGGGTTGAGGGCAAGTAGCAGCCAGGCGACAAAGTGAAAACCGAGGCGAGTAACGTAAGAGCAAGGTATCGCGCAAGAGTCTCTTGTAACGCGAGTCCATTCAGCTCAGCGTTTCAAGGGACCCGCGTCCCTTTTTCACGAACCGCTTAAAGTATATCGTCGGCGGATCTCTATCGTTACTCGAGGCCGAAGTGTGGATTAAAAGGATCGATTAAAGGCGGCTTACCAGCTCGGGGGAACAGAACTCCAGCAGCCGTCGTGTCGCGTTCTCCCTTGCCTCCGCTTCTGCCCCCAGCGCGACCAGAGAGATCTGAAAGCGACGCGTTACTTTTCTCTCTCCTCTTTGTTCAAACATCGATTCATCGTAAGGACTAAGGAGCCGTCGTGCAACGGAGTAAGGTGAAGAACGATCCGTGGAAACAGCGACGACACGAGAGAAAAAAAAAACAGCGCAGCTGTGTCCTCCGATGGGAATTTCCACAATTTCGAATGCTAGGCGCAGCACGCTAGGAGTTATTAAGAATCAAGGACACGAGCACGCCTCGGTCGCCACGGTTTCCTGTTGTTCGTCACTGAATTACAATAGACCGCACGGATATCGACTGCCCAGCCATTTAGGGATTCATTTTCCATTCAATCAGCGTGCACCGCGAGGACGCACAGGCCCGTTTCGTACGCCCGTCACGGCCGCGAGTTACGACCATCCATCCACCGGCGCGTGGTGGGTCCTGTTAGACCTTCGGCGTAGGCAGGGATCAGAGGTTGCGTTTCATTCCTTGCCAGTCACTCTTCATCCACGTCCCGACTAAATTTCTTCCGCGATCTAACGGAGAATCGCGAGATTCCGGTATAGGTCCAGGAGCTAATTACTTCGGACACTACGTTCCAGTCGAACTGTTTAAGGGCGTAAACGATAGCGAACTCAGAAGAGGACGCACGTATTTCTGTCGCGGTATATTCTGGGAGGTATGCGCGGCCAAGCCCCGTCGCCATTTCTAAGGGGGTGCATTTTTCTCGCGAACATTTTCCACGGTAAATACCGAGCGTTCTACTCCCGAGCGCGACTCGATTTCACCGAAAGTGGAGAGGTAATAATATATATCCGAGGACACGGCCTAAACGCGGGCTTAAAACCTTACGCCGTCGCTTGGCACCGTATTTCCGGCGACTTCGCTTTCGAATTGACGAAAGAGTAGCGGCTCATCGGTAGTCGGGACGACCGCGCGCTCTTTCTCGAGCTGTTTCTGCACCTCCAAGCTGTCGTATGCCGCATTCCACTGACACAGACGCTTTCAGACGCATGAAATATTGGGCAAAGAACACTCGTACGTGTCTACCTTTCCTCCACCACCGATAACATTCTCTGCGCGCAGAAATGTACAGGGTGGTCCAGCCACGGCCGATATCGCGTTGCACTTTACAATAGTCATCCAGTGATAGCATCCGCGAGTTGGGAAAACGTTGCTCGTGAATCGCATCGATCCGAAGGCTCGCGGAGCCAGCGGACCACCCTGCTTGACGATCACTGTGGAATCTCGTAGGAAACCAAGTCCGATCCCGCGTTGTTAGGTGAAAAATAGAAGTGTTCTAGAGGTGGTTCGCTCTCGCGGCCACAAATCGCAAGGAAACACGATATCATTGATACCGTGTGCCCGTTTCTCGTAGTGGAGTGCGTCAATTCGTAATATTTGCGTATGAATGAGCCTACCGGGGGCCCCCCGGGGGGGTCCCGCGTAAATCTCTCAGCGGGCCCCAGTGTCTCCGATATTATCTCCGGAGGGGCCCTGCAGCCACTTTTAAAGAAGCTACAACCACGTCGCGCACCCCACGTCGCTCCAGGGGCCCCCGTTGCCTGTCGAAAAACCACCGTTGCTTCCTCTTTTTTTTCCCCCCTTTCACCCTTTCCCCTCCCTCCATCCTCCTCGCGGTTTTCTTTTTATTTCCGAGAGATCCTAATATATCCGTGGACACGGCATATTTTGTACCCTTTATCGTCCCGGGGCCCGGCCACCCGATATTTATCAGCCGCGTGATATCAACCTCCGCCGGCGAAATTATGCCGCTCGAAATTGTCTTTTTGAAATTCCCACGGAGATCTTCGCGCGTATAATTAATAGACACGGTAGAACAGCCGTCGGACAACAGCGGCGGGATCACTCCTATAGGTGACTAATAATATATCTATTTCGTTACCGGTGATTCAGAGAATGCGGGCAGGGGATTCATCTCTACAGCTATTGCGAAAAGTGATCCTCCTTTCCCATAAAATCTCTGTCGAAGCAGGAGGCGCGTTCTACCGTATCGGTCTCGCCCAAAAGAATTCTCCCAACCGACCGTGAAGCACGTGTTGCCCTAATCGCGTAGCGTAGAATTTTCTGGGAGACGTACCTTGGAGCAGACACTGCGACAAGACCCGGCAGCCAGGGAACAGCAGGACATCTCTGGAACAAACGGAACACAGATATACCACGACTTCGTCGCTGCCCGCTAAAACATATGGCAACTAGAGAATCCATAGACAGGACGCACGTTGCGAGAGGATCCTTTCTCCGTTTTTCCCTGGACACGAAACAGACGCGTGTCCTGCGTTACGTCAGTTTCGAGGAGAAAGGTCCCGCCTTTACGGTGCCGGATGAGGGCACGCGGGATATGTCAAAACCGAAGGACCCTCGCCGTCCACTTTTCCAGCTTGTCGAATTCGACTACGAAGGGAGAGCGGAGTGGAAGTACTTAAGAGTCCCACTAAAGATCATGCTACTCCGTCAGGAAAATTAATTTAAAAAATCTAATGAATCTCCTCTATTCTTGCAGCGGTTGTCTCATCTTCCTCGTGACGTGGAAATTATTTTTATTGAACGGTCGGACGGTGGGAATTCAAACGCTCGCTCGCGTCATATTTTCGTCCCGGCAGCGTCGCGTAAGTGATCTTTTACGACTTTACGGGCATAATATGCGGGTCCAGTCAAACTGGCTTTTGAACGGGGACCGAAATCGTGAATGCCCGGGCACAATAAACGATGCACACGAGCACGGAGAGAGAGGGAGCGAGAGATCGCCTGGAGACAAGGGGGTTCGATGCGTGTTACAATTAAGTTAATAGATACCAGTCAGACAGAAATTGCGGCCGACTATGTTTCTCTGCGTGACTCGCTTCGTGTATCATATTACTTTCATCGCTAGCAGACAGCCTGATCGTTTCAGTTTGCCATTGCGATCTTTACTTTTATTTCCCCCGCCACGCGTAATTATAGCTCGTCGATGTCGCCACGGGAAAACCAGGCTAGCGCTTTGAAAAAGTGCAAGCTCCTTCCGGTTTGGCAGCGTAAACATTTAGACAGTTGGTTTGATCGTAGCGATCCCGTGTTTTCGGAGTAATCGAAGCTGCCTGCGTAGAACGTCGGTTCTAGGAGCGGCACGGAAGCTTTATGTTGTCGCTGAAAATAATTAGGGGATGCACGCTTCGCATATAGCATTCCCAGTATTCTTTCTCCAAGTGCTTTTAGCAGTACGCACACTCGGTTTCTCCACTTTGGCGAACCTCGGTGTTTGCCGCGGAAGCTCTTTGAGTCGTGAAATTCGTCGCGGCGAGTGCGTCGCCTTTAAAACGTAACGGGTTTGTGGCTTCTCTCGCGGACGGCACAAAAATAGCCGGCGTCGTTTGCGGCCATTCGACTTCTACCCCGATCTAAGCCGCGAAGTCCCCTTAATTTTATCCATCCGGATGAAACGGAACGACCAAGATATCCGTCTCCCTTTGAACGAATCTTTGGCCCGTGTTCGCTGCTCTTTGAAAATCATCGCCAACCGGAGGGTCTCTCGAATTTTCGCCCGCGCGACATTTAATTCAAAGGTAAACGGTCCTACACTCTTTTTGGGGAACGGTGTGACGCGATGTCTTAACGATCCGTAGGAATGTGTCAACGCCTCGCTCGCGCGTGTATCGCGCGTGTGGGTGAACGAGTGCATCCAGTACAGTTGCATATAAAAGGGCCGTGACTGCGCCCGCAGCTGCGCCTTCCCCTGGTGCATATCGTGCGCGAATGGTGACATCCAACGTCGTCGCACTCGTAAAATGTCGCGCGATTCTCCCACGCCTCGCGATAATAATCCCTCCGCCAGATGCCAGATAACCGGGCAAGTCGGAAAAGAAGCTTCCACGAACTCGCGTGTGGACCACGTGCATCGATCCAACTGCAGATCCACTCCCCCGTATCGACCTCGGATCATCCTATACCCTATACCTATAGGTACTTACTCCGAGGCCGATCGATCGGTTACGAATGTTACGATCCATTCAACCTGCTGCCCCAATTAGCCGGTTCACTTTGATCGCGCACGTTCGCCTTCTAACGAGGATGCTCTCGCGGTTGATAGCTGGTTGCGTCACAGTTATCGCTCGGCCACGACCGGCACTCGTCACACCGCGTTGGATAACTTCGGTCCAAGAATTTTTCCGGCCGTGTTACCCGGCAAAAAGGCGCGCGCCAGCTCGAGGCTGATGAGAACGTAATTACACAGCGCTGGACGCGAGAATGGGGTGGAAGGAAGCCGGAGGATACTGTATTACGCCTAATTAATACAGTCATCAAACTTGCGAGCGAGCGGTGCGACGAGGGCCCAGCCGCGTTTCGCGTTGCACGCGAGGGGAGCGACGGAGAAAGGCAAGCCGCGTGATAGGAGTCGCGGGATAAGGATAAACCTGTATAAAGGAGCGGGGGCGAGAGAGAGAGGAGAGATAAGAAGGAGGGAATCGAGAGATACGTGTCTCACGACGTGTTTTTATCCGGCGCGAAGCTGTCACGGGGTTTTATGTGTTTATTTATCGCTCCGCTCTCTCGACACGTCGTGAACGTGTATCGATAGTTGGAGCGTGAGCTCGACACGCACGTGGTGGACCGTGTCAGGGCCCTGTGCGATTGGTATTGGAAGTCGTCTTCTCCTTTAACCCCTTCGATTCGTTACCCCCCTCTGTTCCGCGTTCTTTTCCCCCGTGGGCGCGGCAACCAGTCGGCAGGGCCCGTTCCCTCGGGACCTTGGGCGCCACGGAATCGATCCTGGATCCTCTGGGTAGCTCGGGATGTCCCTCTAATTGCGGACACTGGCTCGGAAATCGGGACGGAGGAGTCGCCTTCGTTCCCCGGCTCACGCAACACTGACTAATTGTTATTACCATCGGCGACGATAAAAGATACGACGAAGGCGTCGCGATTTACAGAGAAAACCAGCCTGCGTCGCTCGAGCAAACTCGCCCCGCTCGTAAAAGACTGGGGAATAAACTTCCACGGAGTTTAATTGCCGATCGCGGTAATTATGCTGTCGTCGTCGCTGGAACGAGCATTCGCGAGCGAAGCCCGGCTCGAGCGCGTGGCCCAAATTCATTTCACGCGGTCATCGAGTCACGCGCCGCGGATTCGATTGATCGAGAAACAGCGGCGGCCGTGCGTTCGAAATCCGAAACTGGGCGTTCCAAAGAAACGGTAGGAAGCAGGTTGAAAGGATGTGGTCGATTAATAAGCCTCTTTACTCGGTCAACGACCAGCGAGCCGCGCGCGATTAATTAACAACATCAATCCCGATCGACGTTGTTCGAAGCGCTGCCATAAATCGCTTGCGCAACCCGCGCCCCGATTTCCAGCTGGAAAGACGGGCGAAATTATATGCGCGCGCGTGGCATAGAAAGGATTTACGCGCATGGAGCAGGCGTTAAAATTACTATGATCCCCGCGGTTTCGCGTATTAACGCGGCCACGAGCCAGCGGGCACAGGACAACGTCCTTTTTTCTCTCTCCCTTCTCCTTCGCTCCATTATCTCACCGGCCGCCTCGATCGACATCGAAATTACTGCAATCCAGTGTCACCGCGGCGATGCTTTATCGCCGCTGCCAACGCGTCCGTGTAGCTTTTCCCTGATCTATCATCTAGCGAGCCTGTTTCACTGCGAGCAGCCCAAGACAGCGCGTGTAAAGAAACAAACGCCGTTTCACTGGATCGACGCGCTTCGATCGTCGATAGGGCATGTGTCCCGATAGCCTGCTTGCCTATCGCATTAGCATTGCGCGTGCATAAGTATCGGGGCTGGTTCTGCTGTAACGGAACAGCGTTAACATTCGTTCCCGTGCTGATACGCCGCGCGATAGGCGCCCGAGGAGCTCGAGCTTCGCGTCGCCAGGAGATCGAAACGAGGGATTTACGAGGGATCAATTAACCGCGCAGCGATTCGTTCGCGTGTCGACGACTAAGTAGCCGCGTAAGTACCACCCTGAGAGGAAAGGGGACGGGAGGAGTCGTGGAGGCGAGAGGACCAGAGGAACGCGACACGTTATCACCTTCGACTCTCTCGCGCGCGCGCGCGCGAGCGCGTTCGCGAATATACTTATGCGAGAATATGCGGCTGCCAATGGCTCTGCTCGTGCCTCTCTTTCCTCTTATTGCACCAGCTCCGTGGACGCGTTCGAAGCGAGCCGAACAGGCAGAGGCGAAGGACCGTTAGCGACACCTCGTTCACACGCACGTGCACCGTGTACATTTCTCGAGGCGGATGAAAAGGAGCAACCAACGCCCGACCGACGAACCTTCCAGCGGAGGATTTTCGGGGAAAACCGCGGACCTCGCCTTCCACTCTCCGCCCTAGTGTCCTAGTTGCGAGTTCCGGAAGGAAACGGAGAACTCCGTGGGAACGAAAGTTTCTGCCGGAGCACTTGAATTCGCGCGGAAGTTCGATCAAGCCCCGTCCCGCTTCTCAAGTGCTGCGATAACGTCGGGGAAGGGAGAACGCGTTAAGATTGCCGCGCGAATCGAACGGCGGAAGAGGCTGGGAAAAGTGAACGCTGGCAAAAGCGACGAGAATTAATGCAGAAAGCGGGGGAGGGACAGAGCCGACCGAGAGGGCAGGGCGCACATGTGGCCAGAAGTTGTCGTCGATATCTTCTTCCCGCGATGACAAAGACCTCGCGATGGGGACGGGTTCAACGAATCCGTCCTCCGAGCTCGTATTTTGGCACGGCCGCGGGAAACGACCGGTTGTCATCGGTGTTTTTAAAAATAATCCCGCCCGGCGCCGCGATAAGAAGCCGGCTAGGCGCCGCGCGTCCGTCTTTTTAAATCTCGCGAGACGAGGATGCGTCGAGCAGCAGGATTACCTTGCGCAGCGTCGAGGAAAGGATTGGCGACGGCGACGAGCGCGAACGTCGTCGTCAGCAGGCCGACGAGCATCATCGTTGGACACCACGCGTTTTATCAGGCCGCCGGTTAATCTCGATCAGCGGTCACTGGAGGAATCGACGCATCTCACCGCGCACGAGGACCAGCCGCACGAAAATTCACTAACGATCCCACGGATACCAGCGGATATGCAAAAGAGCTGGCATGTCGGCGGGACGAGGACTCGCGCGGTAAACGAAGCGTAGTGGAGCGCGGCCCGCGAGCGACTGAGCTTTTCGTCGCACTTGCGGCCTCGAGCCTCCGGTAAGCTTTTTGCTCGGCTGAGTGGGTGAGAGGAAGAAGGAGACGGAGCGCCCAGGGAACGAGAGAAATGGCCACATTGGGAGGGAGAGAGGCAGTGAGGGGAGAGTGAGCGAGGAGGGACAGGGATCGGGGGATTGCGTGTGGGAGGAGGGAAAAGACGCGTGGCGCGTTGTCACGCAGTGCAACTGCTATTGTGACATCTTCGGCCTGTACCCACACGACTCTCGGTATGTACTTTTTTTTTCCACTCTCTCGCCTATCTCGCCGGTTAGCTCTCTCTTCTTCGTCGCCCCGGGACCGCCGTCGCGAGATTTCACGTGGAATTTCGCGCGTGCGAATCGATCGGATGCGATGCGAGAAGGAGACAGAGTTATGGTTATTAGTCAATCGTGGGATCCTCTCGCAGACGGATTTCTTGGATGACAAGCCGAGCCTCGACGAGGCCCGGAGAAACTCGTAAATTCGAAGGAGCTGCGTTTCACTTGCTTAGCCTATGGGGAGCCGCATTCCTATACCGGGTAAACCGATAACCCCCGCTTGTACTTCCTTTGATAGCGATTGGACGTATTGCGAGCGCTCGTGATATTCTCAGCGATATTAGAAAACCTACCGATCGACGTGCACTATCTTTGGAACAGTGGATATCTTTGACCCTTTCACGATCCTCAATTCCGCTATGCCTTCGACACTCGTCGGTCTCAAGTGCCATACGTTTTAACGTGGAAAATCCCCGTTTCCTTAAGGGGTTATACCTAGTCAGGCGGCCGAAAAGAGGCGAATGTCTGTGAATTTTTTTGGAAAAGCGGAAGCATATATTTTTACAAAACTTTTTGCACTTAAAAGAACAACATTTAAAGAACATTTGGTAATATTTTCGAAGAAAAATATTTACGTTTATAATAAAGTAACAACCCACATCCAAGAAGCCTTTTTGAAAATTTGGTTTTGCGGCGAGCACTGCCATTCGGGACCAGATTATCTAAAATCAAAAAACAAAAATGATTTCGTTAGTCTGATTAACTGAGGCGATTTCCGAAATATTAATTTAAAACAAAATGGCGGGTATTTAAAGTTGAAATCCTGAATTTTTTCGTGCAAAAATTCCGTAAATGTTGCTCTTTTAATTGCAAAAAGTTCTGCAAAAATATATGCTTTCGCTTTTTCAAAAAAATTAACAAACATTCGCCTGTTTTCGGCCGCCTGATTAGGTATAACCCCTTAAAACAGACGACTTCATTAGAAAATCGGTTCTGTTTGCTTGTCCGGGGTAACGAACCGGGTGTTTGCAATGCAAACTTTGCATTCCTCCGAAGTTTCGAACGTCGCTCTAGTCGCGCGAAACTCACTTGGCCGTCCTGTTTGCCTTGCCGATCTTTGCCAAGTGACGAACGCTCGTAGAATGACTAATAATTAGGGGATCGTTGATTAGAGCGAGGTTACCGATGCTTTGTAACTTACTAAACATTCGGTGAAAGTAATCGTGTCTGTCCCTTCTGAGATAGTCCAACTACAATGATTAATATCAAAGAAAGTATGTGTATACTTATTTCAGCGCCTGGCGAGCGCAACCCCCGATAGCGAACGAGCAGATCGGGTTGCCGGGGCGTGGGCGCGAAAGCTAATCGAATTTGCGAAACACGATATCCGGCATGGACGCAGCGGGAATTGGTAATCCAAAGTAACCGGTCACCCCAGTTTCTGGATTTCTCTGGGAATTTTGATTGAACCCCGGATCGCCGGATGGCTCGCAGCCAAAGTCCGCGGGAGTCAATCGACTCGATGAGCACGTAATTTATTAATTTATTCCGCCGATAAATCTCCTTCAATCCGCACGTAGGCTGCGAGATGAATCGTCCCTCGAGTCTCTCTCTCTTCCTCTGTGTCTTTATCCACTTCCCTCCCCTCGCTGGTCTTCTTAGAGAAGACTCATTATTCCCTCGTGGATATGCGCACCCAACGCATCAACCGTGATTTAAGATAACAATTTTATCGTCGATAATCACACGATGCGCGCGGTTGTGCAATTATTACCCAAAGACGACTGCCGCGAGTGCCGTGGCCTTGGGAGGGAAACGCGAAAGCTCGTCGCTGGGAAATTCGTGATTAAATTGAACCGGGGAGGGAACCAGTTTCCAGCTGAGTATCGATAAATACGTTCAAAGTTCCTGCAAATGTGTACCGGTTTAGGGCGCAGCGTGGTCGTTCTCCGTACACCGTAAAGACCATTATTAATGTAGCGCGGCGGGCTCGACGACTAATTTGCAAAATGAACGGTTGATGGCATTATCTCGGGATGCATACGAGCCAGCCGATCGCTGCACCTTTGACATTAACAAAGACATTCGCGGTACACGGGAACGCCGCGAAATTTCCCTCGTCTCACTCGGCTGAACTTGATTCGCCATCGGGAGATACTCGATCGCGTCTAATGAGCGACCATCGACCGTTCTTGCCGTGTTGCAGAACTAATTGGCCTCGCGATCGATGCGTGACAATTAAATTCCCCCGCCGCGTTACGTAATTACACGCGGCCACGCTGTCTAATCGCTTTCATCGGATTTTCTCAAACGTTTCAGAAATCCCGGCCACGATGTTTTCTATCCGGACGAGATCGCGGCAGAGGCGGTCCTGCAGCGCGGACTTCGCCCCACTCGGACTAACTCACTCAAGTAGCCGCAATGGTTATTAATTATCCGGAGGAGGGCATCGTTTAAGGCTCAAGTGGACGGCGTCGCGTGCGTTCGGCGATCGCAATGCCTGGAACACGAACTCTGATTTCCAACCTGCCGGCGGGATCCACGTTGGACTTCCGCAAACCCGAGGGAGCTGCGAGTTCAAGCGACATTTTCCACCGGATCGTTTATCGTGGAAAGGCGCGGGGAGGTGACGGTCGCCGATATAAATTCGCCGGCGATTTACTTTCCGTGCATGCACGCCTCAAGTATTTGCCTCACGCGCCCTTCGCTACGACGCGAAAGGAAGGAGGAGGGACGAGATTCAGCGCGCTAGCAAGGGGAAAGACCAAATAGTTCTGTGAACGTCGCATCCTCCGTCAATCGTCGGCTGCATGTCAATGAACTAGCGTCGAGCAGGAATTGAGGGCCAAGTTCGTAGATCGTCTCCGTGGCGCGTGCAGCGTGGGAAATCGTGCTCCTCGCGTAAATTTGTCGCGCGTCTGCACAGCGCCGGAGGAATGTCCCCTTTAAACCCGATCCGCATGCCCAACGCACCTCCTCTGCCATCCCCGTTACAATCCATAGTTTTCAATTTTGAAGGATACGAGTGAAGAGGGTTGGACGAGAGAAGGGATTCAGCCGGCATTAATGCTAGCTGCGTTCTGCAATTTGGGTAACACAATACCGTCGATCCTCTCTGTGTTTGCCGACTTGTCATTATGGAAAACTCCCTCGTGGGGGGACAATGGGAGTACAGCGAGATAAATTGGAACGCACCGAGGCGGCAATGAGCGCGCCTCGAAAAATTAGAGGCTTTCCACGAAGTCACAGGCAGAGAAAACGGCTCGCCTCGAAAGGTCAGCGCGACGACCGCCCGAGAATGCTCGCAAAAGCGACGATTTCACGGCTATTAACGCGAATTTGTTTGATCACAGGTCTCTGTAGCGGTGTTCAAGATTGCCGATAGGTAGCCTCGATGGTATTCTGGTTTACCCCCTCGCGGCCGGTGGTTGCACAGTGAACGGGTAAGAGCCAGAAATGACGGCCTCCGTAACCCGGAAACAGACGCCGGGTATCATAAATAAGCTTCAAATATCTCGAGATTGCGCGTTGAAGGCGCCTCCATTGAGCGCATTGTCATCGTAACCTGATATATGTGCTATTTGTTCTCCAGAAAACTCCCCTCGCCTCGGGAGAGCGCGCCACGAGACTCTCCGTGGCTGGCAAGTTCCAAGAGGCCTGAGCTACCATCCCTGTAGGTCTGCAGATACCTATACAAATTCAATTCTAATTTTCCGTCGCGTGCTCTGCGAATAATTGGAGCGAAACGGGGGAGACTTTGAGGTTTGACTGTTGCCCTGCTACCCTTTTCGCCGTCGAGGATCAGGGGTGAAATGAGACGGAAAAGTGGCGGGCCAGAAGCTACTGAAAGCTGCGGGAAGCTTACCGACCGCGTGGAACGAGGGTCGCGAGGGTGGCGCCTTCGGCAAGGTTCGCTGTACAAGCGGAACCCTCCGTAGAGACCAGTAGCGGAGGGTTGTGAATCGGTGGGGTGGCGGAACGAGGAACTCTTTCCGCGAAAGTGCCGTGGTGGATTGGCGCTGCCCATATGGAGGCAAACGAGGCGCCGTGTTAGGCACTTGGGCCTGCACGGACGCCTTGCTCTGCGTGCTTGCGACAAAGAGTGTTGGGAAAAGGGCAGAGGCTGGCCCTAGTGCGGTAGATAGATCTTGTTAATTCGGTGAGTGGCGAGGTACGGGTGCACACGGAAGAGTTTCGAGCGCGAGTCAAGAGTGCCACGGCCTCTTAAATGGGTCAACCCAACCCAGCAACCTGATGTGCACTCCTTTGCTCCGTGAATCGCTGGCTGGCCTAGTTTCCTCGTGGGCGACCGAGCGAAAAGCCACGCTACCTCTTCCTCCACGGGAATAATATCGAAGCGTTGCACACCCCTCTCTCGCCTGGCCGTGCTCGTCGCCATCGCCGTCGCGGTTCCCCGATCGAAGCCAGCCAGAAAACGAATCATGAGATCCTTGTTGCCGGCCACGGGGACGCATTGATTGACTCGTGACCGCGATATCGTATCGGGGCACGCAGCTAGCGAAGACCACCGGAGGCGAGAGGTCGCGTTGCGTTTCCCTGTCCACGAGGAACCGCGAGCGTGGCGCATCGCGTTGTGACATCTTGCGTTCCTGGAGATGATCGCAACACGGATCAACCGCGAGCGTAATCAATCGGCAGCGGTTGGATCACGATGCATCGTGAATGACTCGTTGCGCGTTTCCGTTCGGTGTGAATATCCGCGATAATGTCCCTCGCGGAATGCATGGCCCGCGGTGCAACCGTGGCCAGTTGCACGCGACCCTGAATTCAATTATCGATTCCCCGAAGAAAATACTCGGTGGTGCGTTTCCGATGCATCGGTGACAAGCTGCTTCCCACAGGCCAGGTGGCTGTTTCCCTGCAGCTCTATACCGAGGGAATGCATAGGACGATGCTCGAATAAAACTGCTACTCTCGCAGATACTTAGAGCACCAGTTGCATTCTTCGAAAGTTTACCTCCTGCTAGGAGTTTCCGCTCGACAAACTGTGCCCTCTATAAAACGCAGCGGGTTTATCTTAATTGGATTCTCGCATCCCCACTCGTGCCTACGCAAATCTAATAATGTGCATTTCCGTCCTTCCGCAGAGGTCGGCGAGTGTTGATCGCGTGCAATAAAAATGGCGGCCAACAAATCACCGGAAATGAATTACACGTGCGAGATTTGTGGCCAGGAGGGCTTCAACGACGAGGAGATGAGAGCTCATATGGTCTTCTGCCATCTCCAAGGAGTCGCAAACTGCCCCTTTTGCGATCTGGGGGAAATCTCGCCCACTGAAATGTTGGCCCACGTAAACAGTGCTCATCTCGATTACTTGACTCCAAGGTACACTTGACGCAACGCGCTTAATTTATTATGTTTCTCGTTCCCCTGTCCTTCTTAAGCCCGTCATGGGTTATTTAAATGTTTCTGATACCTCGGAAAATGGCGGCAAACGGAACTCAGATGTCGCTATAACGTGGCTATCCAAAGTCTGTGTTCTTTATTATAATAGACTGTTTCACTGACAACTTTGATTTTAAAGATTGCTCAGATGCATTTGTACGCGCATGCACGTCCTTGTCTGTCATTCTTAGTTAAAGAAAACATTCTTGTAATTCATGTTGAATCTTGACTAAACTCACTGTGATGTTGTATAAATGTGTATATAAATGTGCATGTACATATTATTAATACTTAAAAGATGCTATGTAATCGAAAGAGAAAAGCCAAATACGAATTAACTCTGAACGAAAGGTACTAAACACTTTCCTTACCTATATGCGTATATTTGATCATCGAACCGTCTGAATATCTTATTTCTTTCTATTATTGCAGTACTCCGGAGCATGACATGATGGCATTTATTGACGATGATTCACTGGTGGATGACCGTAGGCACGACGAGTGTCGTGGTCCTTCTCCATCCATGTCTTTACGCCCACCTCTTCTTCAAAATGGGTGGAGTAGCTCATCCAGCCCTCGTGTAAAGCAGCAGCAGGAGTTATCAAAGTCAGAGCCACAGAATTCTAGTTCTAATGTGAATAATAACAATAATAATAACAACACTGGAAATGTTAATGGTATCAAGAAGTTTAATTGAATATCAATCCTGCGATTGAGAGTACGCGAGACGAACAAAGATTTTATTTCAGTGATAGAAGGTGCAGCTGGTCACGGCTCTCCACTGCGCTCGGGCCTAAATCTACAGCTGCGTTCTCATGCTTCGCCAAAACTTCCAGTTCAAGAGTGCCCTATGTGCCCCTACAGTTCCGACAGTCCATTAAGGCTAGAAGAGCATATCAATCGACAACACTTTGACCTCACTTCGCCGTCCTTTCCACCTGAATCACCGCCATCCAGAGATGGAATCTTTAACTGCCCTCTCTGCATCACATCTTTCCCAAATTCTTCTGACCTCGAGCTACATGTCAACATAGAACACAAAGACATTTTGAGGTAGGACTAAAGTTATACACATACTAGCTGCGATCAGTTGTAACAGAAACTCTCATTTCTCTTCGTAGCCCAGCAAATGGCGCAGCTTCGCAGTCTGACGTAGCAACCGTTGGCAGTGATACTCCGGCGTGTCCAGTTTGTTTTAGTACTTCGTTTAAGAATAACGATGAATTAACTGCGCACATAGAAGAGCATTTCACTAAGAAGAGTACTCCATCTCCTATAACTCCTGATCTGTCCACCGACAGACTGCTGGCGAAGGACATGGAAAGGCGCGAGAAAGAAGTTAGAAAACTGCGCGAGCAGCGTGAATTCGAAATGCTAAGGGCGCAATACGGGATGGACAATCAGGGAAATTTTAGAGAACAAAGCGTCACTAATATGCAGCGGGCTGTGTATTCCGGTGAAATGACGATTGCCGATTACTACGAAAGGCAAACCGAGCTCAGAGTAGCTGAGAGCAGTGGCATTGATGACGGCAGCTCCTGTACCAGGGGTAATTATATTTTCCAAAGCAAATCGTTCCTCGCAGTGCGTAGAATGGCGTATAAAACTGTGTCAATTCCCCGCAGGTCTAGTTACCAAGATACGAGCTGTCAGTCAAGCGTGTAGTAACGTACTGAGCACGTGGATGTGCTCCACCGTAGACCACTACGCCACTACTTACGGAGACAAGGGTTGGGGATGTGGCTATAGAAATTTACAAATGTTAATTTCGTCGCTTTTACAGCATACAGGGTACAATGAGTTAGTTTATAAAGCGTGGAGCTCTGGCCTGGGCAGTGGCAGCTCTACCAAAAATCCGCTCCGAAGTTCTATACCATCGATCTCGAGACTTCAGAAGATGATAGAATGGGCTTGGGTTCAGGGCTTCGATACTCAAGGAGCGGAACAGTTAGGGGGAAAGTTGGTGAACACTAGGAAATGGATTGGTCCCACGGAAGTAGTCATACTGTTATCTAGTCTCAGAATAAAGTACGTGCTCAAGTTCTCGCGTTTTCCACGGAGAAATGTATCATACATAATTGTTCCTGTTGCGCAGATGCCAGCTGGTAGATTTTTATAGACCAACAAACGCCGACGGCGGGCATCCGGATATGTTTAATTGGGTTTTACAATATTTCCAGCGGTGTGATGATTTCAAGCCGCCTCTTTACCTGCAGCATCAAGGTAAGGATTTTGGATGCAGACGGGGAGATGGGAATGAAGTTTAAAAATGAAATTTTTCCCGCATTCTTGCAGGTCATAGTAGAACAATAATAGGTGTAGAACAATTAGGAGACGGTTCGATAACTATGTTAGTACTTGATCCAAGCCATAGTCCAGCACAAATGGCACAGTTTAATAGCACAAGTAGCGCACTCGGTGCAATGCGTTTGGTGCGAAAATCGATTGCAGCCATGAAAGCGAGGCAGTATCAAGTAGTCGCTGTTACCGGTATCATGGAAACCGAGTTGGAGTATCAAGTAAGAGATGGTTGCGCGTTTCTTCTTTGCTGACTAATTACCCGTGCAGGCATTCAACGTTCAACTTGATTTTGCAGCAAAGCAAAGTATTACGTTTGAACCGCGTGCCCCAAGATAGGTGAGATTTGCTGACCCGAAAAGGAGTCGAATCATGTGGGAAGACGATAGACTGCCTGAAACCAATTTTGTCCAGCATCCTTAAAGTTACGTGACCGCAATGTTCTAGGTTTTATCATTAGGAGGTTCGCTCCGTCGTAGTAGTTGCAGAAATATTTATTTAACAATATATTCTTGCATCTTTTAGCCGTCATAAGTCGACTGGCTCCTCGAATCGTGTATATCCTAAGCCTGCGTCGCGATTGAGAGTTCTCGAGTTGAAATTAAACGATGGAAAAACCACAGAAGTTGTAATTTCTTAAAAAACAAAACAAAAAAAAGACAGGAGGAAGTGTCTGTATGTCGTGCGTATCGATCTTTTCTTAAATTAGTAATCAGCTCCGGAAATACACGGCGTTACGATGCGCGCTCGGGACGAGAGTTTCACTCGCTGGGTGTATCTAAAGGATAGAATGAATAATTCGATCGCCGTTTCTTGTCCACAATGTTCTGCTCAATTTTCGTCGCACCGAACAGGCTGTGCTAATTTTTAGTCAACCAATCGTCCTATGCCGGTCGGTTGCATCAGCGAAAAAAGCCATGGCAGAGGTTGGGAAACGAGACTCTTTCGTAGCTGTGATGCTGTTATCGATTTAACGCTAATCAATCACCGATTATAAATATTTTTGAAGGCACTCCATACAGTCGAGACGTTAAAGAAAGCAACATTGTCCGCGCTTACCTTACTCTCACCTGTACTCTACATTTTTAATAAACGTTGTTGTCAAAATCTTGTCAATTTTTAGTCAATAAAAACTACCAATAAAAGAACACGACACGCATTGCGAGAAAATTTTCTATACCATGGCATAAGTTTCTCTGGCATAATCTTCGTTCTCGTTGCTTTTACAAATATGGTTCTGGGGTGTCTACAAGAATAAACGACGTGTTTCCGTATATTACATGTATAACTTATCTATATATACACACATATACACATACGTGCACACTCTTCGTTATATTACAGGTCACTCACTCATACATAAAGTACAACTATACTTTCATACTAATTACAAATATTCTATTTAATTATCCGATTAATTTAAGGCTACCCATACCTTAGCTTGTAAGGTCAACGCAACGCTGTGACTGGGATGAAAAAGAAGGAAGAACCTACAGTCCATTTAATGGTTATTTATACGGTACTTTTCAGAAAAGTACACGAGTCAGTAAATTATTATTAAATATTTATTGTATCTTATAAATTCTACCGATACATAAGATATATTTATTATGGTTAAAATATTTGAGATCATCGAGAAATT
The DNA here is from genome assembly GCA_947577245.1 of Andrena bucephala. Lineage (NCBI taxonomy): Eukaryota > Metazoa > Arthropoda > Insecta > Hymenoptera > Andrenidae > Andrena > Andrena bucephala. The sequence continues at coordinate 72,094,185 of OX387717.1, forward strand.
TGACGTTCATTATTATGAGAAATGTTGTATCATTGTTTTATAGCTTTGATAACTTGTGCACTAAACAAACGACGATTTGTCTTTTCTGCTCAGTAGGACCAGACGCAATAATTACGACTGACAGCAAAGATATAAGACAATTATTATTACTTGCATTGAATTTTGTTATACGCAGATTAAGGATACGTTTGTCGTTTCGGAGTGTTAGTGCAAATGAAGCTGGGGAATTGTTATGCGAGTGTAAAGAAAACTTCATATTAATCGTATGTCAAATTAAAATATATGCTTTGTTAGGATTCCCAAACTAAGTGTGATTGTCTCATACCAGTTAAAACAAGCACATTCTTTTCTACACGTGTATTTATTAATCCCCGAAATTAAACAAATTTTTGTTTGAACGTCGCATGCCTTTATAAAGTAACACGCTTGACGCAAGTTATAGATTCCATTTATTTGTAAAATGAACAAGTACATGGTACATTAGCTTCATTTTGATAAATATTAAATTATTTACATAAAACAATCGAAATGCTTTAACAAATCGTTAGAACCTGAGCATTTGTTAATACATTCTAGAGTAAGAGTGTTGATCTTTGGATTTATATGTTAAATCCCAGTGATCGCATACATGCTTTATGTGCCTCTATTAAATGCCCGCAATGCTCCTCACCTTTGGTGATAATGCTAAAAAATTAAATACTTTGTGTTATTTTATACTTTGTGTTATTTTATATCCTGTTATTAATAATGGCATGTGCGGGAATCGAACGGGAAGGTTATAAACGGGGACCGTAAGAAATTAAACTCATACACCAGTGCACGCGTTTACTTTTTCGCGGAATTCTAGTAATAAACTTTCTTAATTATTGCTAAGATGTTCTACGAGCTGTTATCCTCTCAAACATATTTCAAAGGAAAATATAAGGTATCGGAAAGGTTTAAATGCCTGCATACCATTCGTCCCTTATTTTCTTCGTCTCAGGACAAGCACAGCAAGGTTTGAGTGGTTTGTCAGATTTTTGGGCCCCAGCTGATGCGGCACTTACTTCAGCCGGTTTGCCATTAATAATGCCCATTGTTACACCGCTTTATTTATAAAAATCAAAGTTTTATAAACTGTACAACTGTGCTCTTATGGGTTATATATGTGTATGATGCAACGATACGACGACAGAGGTCGTATCGCCTCCAACGCCTCCACCAGGCAGAATTTCGCGAAATTCAAAGTTTTAGGTAAACCTTCGTATTGGTACGCGAGTGAACATTTGGCAGTTAAGTCGTTTAGAAGAAGAATTAATAGATCTCCGCATCGTACGGGCGTCGTTCTACAATATTACGGTACGTGGGGTCTCGACTTACATAAAAATTACGTCGTACTTCGAAATATAATCTTCAAGAGATGTGAAACATAATATGTACGCATAAAGGAGCTTGGTGTTATAACATCAGGGCTGGATTAAAGAAGGGCTAGGAGGGGCTGCAGCCCCGGGCCACGCTTTTCACGGGGGCCGCGTTCTAAGCCTTCAGTTCTAAGCGATTAGCTCACTCAAAGATACAAGATTTTGCAAAATTAAATTCAAGAAAAAAACATACCAACTAAAAGTTCATTTTACAATATCTTTCCGATGTTTGTGTTTTAATATTATTTTTCGTTATGACTGAATGTTATTTAATTTTATGTGCATTAAATTTCGATTTTTGAAAATTTATGCATTTACAATTTTTTTTTTACGCCGCTTTTCAACCACGGTGGTCCTAGAAGGTTTGATAGCCCCGGGCCCGAAAAATCTTAATTCAGGCCTGTATAACATCGTAAATTTAAGACTCCTTGTAGATGAACGATGCTTCCGAATCGTTGTTGTTCTCCTTTTCGGCAGGCTTCGAGGTAGTCTAACTTGGCCTTGACCATCAGTTTGTAAATAATTTCGTTCGGAGCCTATGTGGAGTGTGGTGAGAGAATTTCTAAGAAATAGACATTCCAGTGAGGTAGTAGCACGTTCGCCCACCAAGTATCCCACTCGCGAGCTATAGCGGTAGCCTCCCCACCTGTGCGGAGCTCGGCTTTATCCTATGAATATCTGGTTCGTAAGGAATCTTCTGTCCTACGCATGGTAAACGTTGAGTCGGTAAAGTTCTTCTATATCGACACAGATAATAGCTTCTTCATTCTAGCTCACAGGGGTCTGTAGGTCATTCGAATTTAAATTTTCCCACCTTTTTATAAATACGTTTATTGATCTCAAGTTTATGCAATCCTATAGTATTAATAGTTCTTATGATTGACATGGTATAACAGCACCGTATCGTTCTCTTACAGTCCCTCCTTAATCTCCAGCTTGATAGATCGACCGTAATAATTGAAGAGCCCTTGTAGAAAACACTGCAAGTGCCAAAATGAAATATTTCGGTCTTTTTAGCGGAAAATGTTCTACGCGCCAATGGCAATACTATAGTATGGAATTTGATTTCCGGCACTCGCAGTGTTTTCTATCAGGATTCTTCAATTCCGTACGGTAACACTTGGAATTTCACACGCGAGATAGGAAAGCGTGCCGGTCACTTTGCCGTGTAATAGTTCGTTTTCACGAATGGCATCCTCGTGACAGTAGCTTTGTACGTTTTCCCTCGAATCTCAACTAATACCCCCCCGCCGTATTGAGCCAGGTCCGGGGGCACGTAGCCCATGGCAATGGGACGTCCCAGGGTTGGGCTGGGACCACCTGAAGTGATCTTGCCCACACGTTCACCTTCTCGAGTCAAAATAGCTGCGCCTTCCCTCGCTGGTGGCCCATGCCCCAGCAACAGACCTATTCGCTTCTTCGCGGTGCCAGATTTTATTTGCGATAGTATCCTCTGAGCCCCAGGAAAGTTTCCCTCTGGTCTCCTCCTCTTGGCTGAAAAGAAGACGGTAGGATGTTGGTATTTCGTTCAGCACGTTTCAAAATACTCTTCTCATACTGACCTACTAGCCAAGTAAGCCCAGCCTCGACTGGCGTAGTGTCCTCGTTGATATCGTGTCCATAAAGACAGAGACCAGCATCCAGCCTGCGAGAATTTCCGTGAATCGTTGATTCAGACCGATAGATCCTTAGTTGAAAGCTTACCTTAGACTATCCCTGGCGCCCAGACCTGCCAACTTGGTATCTGGGGTTTCCAGAATCTTTTGAACCAGACCAGCCGCGAATTCAGAGGGCACGGAGATCTCGAAACCGTCCTCCCCCGTGTATCCACATCGAGACACTCTGATCCGATTTCCTAGCACTTCGGTTTCCACGCTGTTCATGAACCTCAGTTCTTTCAAATTGATGTTTACTAGTGACTGCAAACCCGTGGATGCAGTTGGTCCTTGCAGCGCGATCAGACCCTGCTCCAGAGGATCTAGGAACTCTAGGTTCACTGATTTCCCCTGGGCTTTGTATTCTTCCTGAAACGTAGCGTCTGACAGTCAATTAAAGGAATCATGCTTTAAAGAAACTATTCACCTGTCGATTAACGAGCAAAGCAGAGTCTTCGTTCCTCCTCCCAGCGTTAGACACTACGAAGTACTTATCATCGTCGTCTTTGGTGATGATGAGGTCGTCGAGAATGCCTCCGTTCTCGTTCGTGAACACCGTGAGCACCGCGCAACCTTTCCCCAAATTCCTCAGGTCGCTGGTAGTCAGAGACTCGAGGAAGTCGGTGGCACCGCCTCCAGAAACGCGCGTTTGCATCATGTGACCGACGTCGAAGAGAGACGCATAGGTCCTCGTGTGTTGGTGCGACGCGGCTATCGCCTCCCCATACTGAACTGGCAGTAGCCATCCGGAGAAGTTGACTATTTTACCTGGAAGAGGAATAGAAGACTGACACTTCGTGCACGGAGTGTATAACAGCTGAGTTTCGAAACTGCGTTCACTTGCCTACACGAGTAAAAGCACTTTACCTCGATTCTCCACGTGAAGGTCGTACAAGCAAGTCTTCCTCGGCTCCGGCGTTGTTGCGGACGATAAACGACGGCCTTCGGCGCCGCTGAACGGTGCCTGAGAATCGATCAAACATCTCGAATGCCTCGAGTTGAATTTGGAAATCGCCGCGAGACCAGACGATTCCCGTGCACTTGCCAAACTCTCCAAGCACTTGTCGAAACTGTCGAGGCAGACCGATCTCCCGCGAACGCCGATACGAAACATCTTCCTTTCTTGCTATCAATCCGTCGTGGACTAACTCAAGAATGCCGACTCGGAGCATCGGCAATCCCTCTCTAGATGACCTCGTTGACACGAGGCGCCTTTCAGGCTCGGATACAGTATCAAAAATCGGCCGCTGCTCGCGTGACGCAAACGCGGTTTACCATGTTATTATATATCTGACGTGCGATTGGAAGACGGGATTCGATAAATAAATGGATCTGTGCAACGAAAGCTTTTGTGGCATTGAATTGAAACCTATCAGCCGTAAATTGTATCATAGTTGCTCGCGATTCTACAAGGAAATTTGAGCCCCCGGTATCTGTTTTATGGTTAGCTTCATCCGTGTGTATTGAGGTCTTTTTGCGACTGGCGTGTCTGCCAAATGCCCTCCTGAATCGCGACCGAGTGATCGCGAAGCGACTGTATGTATAACCCGTGTTTGGTATGTGTTGCAACGGGAGAACGATAAAGGAGGGTCCCGCGATAAATTGATACATTCTCTTGCACGATGCCAGCCGCGAATAGTAGTTATCGTTATTTTCATGCGTAAGAGAGGTCAGCATGCCGTTAAAGTCGGAAGCGATAAGGTGGCGGGTACTAGAAAAAGTTCTCGGTGCTTGTTGTTTATGCCGGCGATACGACGGAGGAGGTGATAATAGTCACGAGACCCGAGCACGTCGGATGCTTATTAAATTTTTATTGTACCACGTAATAATAATAATAATATTAATAATTAATAATAATAATAATAATAGTGATAATAGTAATAATCGTAATAATCATCATCGCAATAATAAATCGTGATAATAATGTCAATAATAAATGTTAATAATAATCCATAATAATAATAATAATAATAATAATAATCATCATTTGTCGTCGTAATAATAGCAATAGTTTCGTAATAATAATGACAATTCATCGTCGTCGGTAATAATCCAATGACAAACGTCAATATTCATATAGTAGCGTGTCGAACGGAGAAACGACCTTAAAAAACGAAGACAGTATCAATTGTTCGTTCGTACATTTTGTTCATTTTTTTTTTCTTTCTTTCATTTAGCTTCCGTCGTCTAACTCTTCTCGCTCTCGCTTCTCTCTTCCTCCTTTTTTCTTTTTAATCTCTTCTTCACCGCTCGCTCTCGCTCTCTCTCTCTCTCTCTCTCTCTCTCTCTCTCTCTTTCTCTCTCTCTCTCTCGCTCGCTCTCTTCCACACGCGCATTCTCTCTGGCCTCTCTTTCTCTCTCTCCCTGTCTCGCTCTCGACTTGTATTTTTTTTTTTTGTCTACCGCGAGTCTTCTTTCTCTCACACACACGCACACTTTCTCCCTCTGTCTCGTGTTTACACAACAATTGATGCAAAATGTCCCTACACAGTCCGACGAATGTGTGTGTGTGTACGTTTTTTCCGATCGATCGATTTTTTTCTTCTTCTCTCTCTTCCTCACCGGGTCGTAAGTGTGTTTGCTCGACGCTTCTCCCTATGTACCGATACTACGATATCGCTTTTGCGCTATTTTTTCCGCCCCCTCTTATCATCTTTGAAATCCGCTATTTTCCCTTGTAGCACGTGTCGACACATTCACTCACATTGGTTGATCGGTTTGCTAGTGAAGGGACTGAGGGGGTAGTGGGGAGGGTGGAAGGGCGGGGGGATGATGGTGACGAATGGTGACGATGGAGATGCTAAAGGGGGATGCATGGTGGTGTCGGGGGGGGGTGGGGGGGTGGGAAGGGGTAGGTGCAAGGGTCTGGCGGGATAAGGGGCAGCAACTAGGAAGGCTTACGAGGAAAAATGGTTATGCTGCGGTGTAAACAGAAAGCGCTAGGACATCTTGGCCCCACCGGTCAACGGTCCCATACTTTTGATTTGCCGATTCTGTTGCGCGATTCTACGTGTGTTAGGCGACTTTTCGTGAGAATCCCGACGGATTCTCGGCCGGGCCGAAAGGGGTGTGATTTTGTGTCTCGAGAAGCATGTTACGTTTGATACCGTCCGAAATTTGTCGACCGTGGGACATTTTTCTACGCGGTGCCGAGAGCGTCGAAAATCGATAACAATCGCCTACAGTCGCGAGGGGAAAGCGAAGTGTTTCGATCGGGGGGGGGGGGTTGGCCGGCGATCGTGGAAAGTGTTTATCATCGCCTCGTTCCCGCGATTTCGTCGCGCTCGTCCCGCGCGTTTTTATCGAATTCTCTCTCATTCTACATCTCTCTGTCTGCCTGAGCTATTTTTTTCTTTTCTTTTTTTTGCCTCTGTGTCGCCTCTCCTCCTCTGCTCGTCCTGGAACGCGACAATGCGGCCCTTTCGGTGGTGTCGAATTGCGTTCAGTATTTCCATTCGGTGGTCCGGGGTAGAATAAGGTGGAACGAATGTCCGGGGTAACGATTAGAGGGGATTTGGTCGGAAATGGAAGTTGGATCGGGCGACATTGTCACGAACGAGGAAGCACATCGCGTACGCGCTTCGCGTCTTCTGCACCGGATGTACGTATGCGTGCGTACATACATACATATATGTATATCTTTATATATAGATATCTTGTACAATGGTTTTGCTTGTGGCATCGGCTATTTCTCCTTCGTTTTTGGTCGTCGTAGAAAATTAAACCAAGGGTTGAGTCGTTTCTTCTTCTTTCTTTTTTTCGTCTTTCTATACGGAAAATTTCTGTGCTGTGTACCGGGAAAAAAAGAAAATCATTCCGGCGAACCCAAACTCTATTGCCTGCTATTTGTTTTGCTGCATCTACGCGCGATTGTATTGCCTGGAGGTGTGGTTTTGTTTGTCAATTTTTCTTTCTGTTTCGTCGCATGTGCTCTCTACCTCTGCTCTTATTCCGTTCCATTCCGTTTGGCCATGAGATATTTGTGTTTTGTTTTTCCACGTTTTAGTTACTTTCTGCTCGAGGGGAGGGGGACCTTTTTGCCTGCCGACATTATTACAGTGTGCAATCACCGTCGAAAAAATTTCTCGCAACTCTCGCATTCTCTCTTCTCGTTCTCTCGCTTTCTCTCTCTTATATACTCTCACTATATTCGCTCCCTATATACTTCGAGTTCGATAATTTCGTCTAAAATTCCATTTTCGCCTTAACTATACACAATAATCATAATATATAATAATAATAATAATAATCACGACTCGAATACATCATCGATCACCTCCGAATATAGATACAATAATTTTTTTTCTCATCTTGCACCTCCTGCTCTTCTTGCTTAACCTTCAACCTCCTTCCGCCTATTCTCTCGCATTACATCTCGCGATAATGATCGTTTAGGTCGTCGTATATCTATACATATACATATACATATACATATACATATATATATATAATTTATAAAATGAAAATAGGTACAATTTTGGACGCTTTTTTCTTCGTCGAAAAAACGCTCCGAAAATCTCATTTTCGCTTAATAATGCCCATCGGTTGCGATTCTAGTCCACTTGGTAGTAAAATTTTGTTTAGTTTTCGCTCGCACAGTCACGCTCTTTCTCTCCCTCACATTCTCCCGTCCATTGCGCTCCGATTTCACTCGTTAACTCTCATCCTCTCTCGAATGCATTCGCTCGCAATCTCTCGCTTTAGCGCGCTAGATTTCTCTCCCCTTAAAACGCTCTAGCATTCTCGTGATTTTCTTATTTCTTTTTTGTTCTTCAACATTCGCTCAGACACTCAGACCGCACCATTCACACGAAATTTCAGCGATACGATCGCCCTCGCGATACATCAGCCCTTTTTCGCCTTCGGGTCCGAAAAGACATTGAATTTTCGGCTGGCCAATCGCGTGCTTCCAGAATCGACGAGCTCTTCCAGCGGCTCTCGCGACCAGAACAAAATTTTTCTCTACTCTACGCGTCTCGCGTCACAATATTTACAACTCGCTCGATTGCAACTCGGAAGTTTGTTCTTCAACGACTCGAAACTCGAACTTCGAGCAGTTTTAACACCGACGGGCTCGCCGGATTCAAGCCCCGGGGGCATTTAGTTATTTTTCTTCTGAATGGCAGAGAGAATTTCGTTCCACGCGTTTCGACCATCGGTTTCGCCTCAAGGATTCCAGATTTCGTGTCGTGAATTTTGAAACGCGAAACCGATCTCGCCCCTCGCAGGGCTTCGAATCCAGCGAGCCCTACGCTCTCGATAGGAAGCCCGAAAGACGTTTTATACACATAATTTGCTCGCCTTTTGCATCCGCGATTACACTAGGATTTGCGAAACATTGATCTTGCAGTGTTCAATGGTACCTACTTGCGAGTATCTGAAACACTGCGCTTGGATCTGCTCGTTATCATCGTCGACTCGACGGTTTCTTTTCCTCCTCTCCGAAGAATACACTTTCTTATTCCTAAATAGTTGAAAATAACATTCGTTTTAGCAACGGTGCCGAGTTACATCGTTTTGATATGTCTAATTAAGATTCAAGAACTGTGGTCCGCCTAGTTTCCCCCTCGAGGTATCAAAATTACTATAATTTCCTGCGTTTCTACGCGGTTCCTGGGAACGATCGGTCGAATTTGTCTCGTTTTCGTGAAATCTCTAGTCCGTGAGGAAACTACGGCGAAACAGAGGCCTTGCGAGTACAAACGATACTTGAAAGAAATCTCTGATAAGTTCCGGAGACGCTCTTCGACTCGCGAGCCGCGGCGAGTAAAACGGCGCCGCGCTACTTGGAAAGAAACGTTGTAAAACTGCGACGAAGAGCCTCCCCGCGTACATTTGTTTCAACGGACGCTGGTCCAATCGCTGAATTGGCCTTAACGATCGATTCCCGATACCAAAAGTAGCTAATCTCATCGAACACTGCCCACCCGCGTCCACGGAAAAACGACGTTGGTGGCGCGGACAAGGGCCTTCGAATTTCGAATTGTTCTTCCACGCGTGCCCGGAAGTCGTTCCGTCGCACGGAAGCACTCGTTGACGAACGTAACGAACAGAACGAAAGTAAAACACACGTTATCATCGTACGTTTCCTAGATAAGAAATGCGTGTTTTTTTGTTTTTTGTTTCTCTTTTCAATCAGAGTCACTCAAAAAGGCTCTCGCGATCTCGAAAATATTTCAGCTTCTTCATTTCACCGTTTCTCGCAATCATCGAAAACGTTGCTCTTTCTCCTAGATATTGCATCACATGTATCATATCATACATAGAACCATTAATGAGAAAATCCTACACAATGCGGAACTCGCTCGTAACCGAAAGAGACTTGGTATGAATTATCTATCATTCGACATACCGTTTCGCTTATTTTTCGCTTTTTCTTTCTCACCGCTCCCGCTGTTTCTCTACTACTTCTCTCTTATCTACCTCCATACCTCTTCGCTTGTTTTTCTCAGGATTTTACTTGCTAGGCTTTATTTTTACGTGTATTATTTTTTTGCGCGTCGACCATTTCCAAAATTCGAAATTGTAAACGCTGCTCACTACGTACGCGGCGCTTGGAGGATTCTTGTGTTGTATATATACGGCTTGCTCGAACGTGTATGCTCGTTCCCCGGGACGACGTCGCCGAAACGAGACCGGTCGCTTGAGCGACCCCGCGGTTCCACGACGTCGTCGCGGATTGAAAAGAAATTTTGTATGTTCAGCTCGTTATCGCACTCCGGATGTTAACCTTCTCTTCGGAACGCTTTCAATCGCAAGCTTCCCCTCGTCTCGATCAGTCGCTTAAGTTTCGCTATGGACTGGCGGTGGTCGAGGGGCTCGAGGATTCGCCAGTAGTGTCGGCGAACGATCGCTTCACTTTGGCTTGCATGGCACGAGACGAGGAGCGATCGAAACGGATACCTCGCTTGCCGATCGACAGTAGGCTCGCATCAAGAATCGATAGCGATAACTAATGATAGTGGTAATAGTAGCAATAGCGTTAACTAATGATAATTAATAGCGATAACTGATAACGCCGAGAAACGTGCGGAAGTGCGGCTGTCCAGTCGACGAAAGGGAGTAGACACATCGACGAATGTGTCGATCTTTTTGATGGAATATATCGAGAATCCTTGACGGGGATTTTAATAATTATCTCGAAATCGTTCGTCGTGCCGGCTGGTCAGACATGCACGGTTCCGCGGCGCCCCGTCGGCGGGACAATAATAGGTAACGATAATATTTAATAAATGCACGTGTCCTAAATTTCGTGTGACAATCGTCAGCGTATTTGAGAGATTTGTTAGTCGCGACGCGTCCCCCGTGAAAGGGGGATGCTCTCTATAGTTGGGCCGTCGATAGCGAAGCTCGACGTCAAGGAACCACTTGATACGAGACAAAAATAATATTACTCTAAATAATAGTAATAAAAGGAAAGAAACCAACGATGGTCAGACTGCCACGAAAACAAACGGACTTGTGTAGGTGTGTTTAACTTAGCGCGATTGACGATGATGATGGGCATCGGTGATAATGGTGGTGATAGTAACTAAATCGTAATAGTAATCGTAATAGTAGCAGCAACTAATAGTACGGATATTAAACGTAATAAAAACGGTAAACTAACGTGTGTACTAACGGTACAGCGGTAATAGTAATAGTAGTGGTGAAAAATAGAGTGTGTATGCGTGTAGTACACCGGTTACGGTAGTCGGAACCAACACTAGGATTCAAAAGTATCTACCTTCGAGATGTTTAAGGGTAAAGAATAAACCGAGAAAATGGACCGGTCACGAAAGGGGCGAAAGTGGCGGTGGTGGTACTCGTATTACAGTCGATCTAAACGGGCTCGACGTGTGTGAACGATAAACCGCGATGAATTTGCATAAAACCGGCGACCCGGCGCGCCATTTCTACGTGAATAGTAACTAAAGAACCGTAGTTTTGTTGTATACACTCGGCGCGGAGTGCGCGCGTGCACGTTCCTTTCCGTTTCTACTTAATTAAAATCTCGAGGATGCGCACCCTCGGGAACGAACCGGAGTCGCGCCACTAAATGGCTAATTACACGATAAAACGATGGATTAATTAATAAGGCAGTAACTAATCGTACAAATTCCTAGCTCTTGTCGTTTGATCCTTCGTTTTTAACCAATTCTGACTAGCAAACATAACTCGACGCGGTCGTATTCACCGATCGACGCGTCTCGCCGACGATTTTTCCCGCCAATTGTCTTCGTGTCTTTTTTTTTTTCTTCACTTTCGAAAGCAGCAACTCGAACTGAGACCAGGCCCTCGACCCTCTGCACGGCGATCGGTGAATAGAAACGTTGCGAAGTACGATTGAAGAGTACGCGGGGGCAGTTTTAGCATATCGATTTCGGGCTCGGTGTTTTCGTTCTAATATGAATGGAGAAATATTCCGTGTATAGTAGAGAATATTTTTTCATTCGTACTTTAACGAGGACACCGCGAATTAAAACGCCGCATCGATGTCAAGCTCCAAGGGGAGAGATGCTGGTGGTTTTGAAGGCTGGATGCTCTTCCCCCGGCACTCTTCGAACTTGAACGAGGATACAAATGGTATACACAAAAGGGACAAGGAGGAACGTATAACGCGAATATTTACTTTTGTCCGACTCCTCGATCGACGAACGCGCGCGATTTCTCTTGGGAACGGGGGGGGGGGGGAGGGAAGGGGGGGGGGGCAAAGCGAGGATTTTTCCACGATAAAAATAACGAAAGTAAAGCTTAACAAACGACGCGAGTCTCAGCGGCGTGTATAATAACTCTCAGTCGTGCGCGACGCTACGCGTTAATAATTAAAATTAAAGGGAAGACATTGAAAACTACAAAGAGGCGCGCGAATAATTTTGCCTAACCAATTATCACTTTACTTCTTTTTTTTTTCCTTCACCCTCTTCTTTTTTCTTCCACTCTTCTTTCGTGTCCACTCGCCAACTAGTCGAATCGAGTTCGCGAAAACAAAACGGCGAAAGGGACTGAGAACCTGGCGATTGTTCGGAACGCGCTCCTTCTACGTTCAACGTTTACGTACCGGCTTCGCTCGTGTATAAATAAGTATGCTAAATAATATATAATATTTAACGATTATAACTCTATATATATAAATCTATATGTGCGTGTCCGCGTGTACGTACACGTATATGTTCAAATATATATTTATATAAAAAAAAAGAAAGAAAAAAGGGGAAAAGACTAAACAGAAAAAAATGGAAAATCTCGAAACGTGGTTACTATTCTTTCACTACCTCGACTGACTTTTCGTCGATTCGCTTATTTCTCTTCTCCTTTGCGAAGTTCGCGATCGATTCGATGGCTTAAATGATTCGGGCGATCTTTTATCGAGCCCTCGCTCTGTTTCTCTCGCTTCTCTCTAAGAAATACGCCTCCAATTGCCTTCCAGCAATTTTCGTACGATTAACTAATCATTAATAACTAATAGCGATAATAATAGCGATAATGATAATAATAATAGCAGTGTAATAATAGCAATAATAATGATAGTGGATAAACCGCGCGGTATCGAAACGCTTGGGTCGTTGTTTGGACCCACTCGTTGCGTTTTTTTCCCTATTGTTCTTTCATTTTCCAAAGCCGATCTTTTTAACATTTTCTCCAAGTGACGTCTTCCTGGTTAGAGATGACGATTTTCCAAAGGAACAACCGCGACGAGGGGGTGCAATTTGGGCCCTCGCTAGAAAGCGTGGATGGGCAGGCATTTTGCGAAATAGAAAACAAAAGAGCTCGGCGAAACAACAAGAATAATGTCATCGAAGCTTTCGAAAGATTCATTCGCACCGTACATTTTTTCTTCTCACTATTTTCGAAAGAGTGTTGTTTTTGCTCATACAAGGATCGACCGGACTTTGGCCGACATTTTTGATTACAACGAAAAGAGGCTACTTTGTCTTTTGTCAACAACGCGGATCTTTTCTCGTGTACGGTCCCGCCGGCCCATTCCTCACCCCCGATTCGCCTTCGACCGTCCGTTTCGCGCAATTTTCCCATTTCACCAATTTCGTTATCTCTCCTTTTCCCTCCTCCTTCCACCATTTTCCATTACGAGATAAATAAGTACCGATATTGCCGCCCGAGTCGGCTTTGTACCATCCTTTTGACTAGAATCGAATTTCGAACGGACGATCGTGAGGGAACGGTGGTTTCCGCGCGGTGGTCGAGCGCTGAGGGGCCCGCGGAGCCGGAAGTGCGTCGGTATAATCTGCCCAAAAGGGGACTTGGACCAAACTCAATCGATACCATTAAACCTGTGCACTCGCATTTTCGCCGCATCCCCGTGGATTGCCTCTCTCCGTTACTTTTGATTATTCATGGGCTCGGGATCTCGGTTATCAGAGGCGACGGAGACGCGACGAAAACGGGCGCCGAAAATCAATGACAATCTGCGCTGTGTTTGTGTTACTTGGTAACTAACTGCACGTAAAACGTCTGAAATCTGAAACTCAACTGGTTCGCTTCCCTTCGAAGGCTCGACGCCGGTCGCGTCCCTCTCCGTCGAACGTCCACTTTCTTTTCTCGATACTCGCGCTTTCGACGTGGATCGTTCGAGAGATGAATCGCGGCGATATGTCGAACAGGGGAACGGCCGGGTGCGGGTGGAGCTACGGGAAACGACCGGCGTCGCGCGAAACCCATAATTGAGACGTCGCGAACAAATTGGAAACAATGCGTACACGTGAAACTGTTGGGGCGGGGGTGGTAGGCTCTGAGGGGGATTAGCCGTGGGGTGAGGATATGGTGGATGGGTTGCTCTGTAGGGGTGGGTGGCAGGGTATTTTTGTATTGTGTCGAAAGCAACGTCGTAAGTGAAGGAACTGAACGCTGCACTTGAAAGACTAATGAAAAACAGGGGAAACCTGAACGCGCGTCGCTACGCTTCTTTTCTGGAGCCTAGCGCTCTCGAGTCTGTTTGGTGGTTGGTCGTTCTCGAAGGCGACGCTTCGAGCCGGGATATCACGCGGGGGATATGCCGCTGGCGCCGCGACGCCCGTTCAGGCACCCTCCGATCCGCGTCCGAGTCCCACAGTCCTTCGTTTCGTTTCCGTAGTGAGTGCCTCCGCGATTTATATCGAATAAAAGGGCGACGCTTGGGGCGCGATCGCTGCTGTCCTTATATAGAGTCGAGTACGTTTAATTAATAATTATGCGTGTGTATGCGTGTTACGGTTAACTGTTAATTAACTTGACTTGACAAACGGTTACGGTACTGTAATTAATTAATTAATTATTATCTGTTAGTTTAAATATGCGACTGACTGACTGACTGACTGGTTGGTTCCATCGTGCAATCGTCTATCCCTCTCTCGCTCTCTCGCTCTCACGATCCCTCTATCTCCCTCTCTCTCTCACCTACTCGGAGTGTATGCAACGTACACGTTGCCTAAACTACGGACACTTAGTACACTTATTAGCATATTTATTCTGTTAAATACTGAACGGTCGGATCTGGAATGGAGTGTTTCTGGGGGATGGTTTGGAACAGGAACGACCACGGTCGGATCAGGTAGATGGGAATTCTTTTTTTTCTTTCTCTTGTGTCTTTTTGAGGCAAATTTTGTGCGTTGGTTCTCCTTTTGGAATTATCATTGACCGCGCGTTAAATGAACGTGGGGCTCGAATGTTGCTTGGGGAAGAATCTGGGACGTAGGAAATTGCGCACGAAATGAATCCGGTAATTCCGGTCGTTGCACTCGCGCGACTGGCGCTGGTGTACGACGAGACTGTAAACTGTAAACACTGAAAAAGACCACGTGCTTCCTGTATACTTACTTAGTTTAACTGTTTACTGCGGTACACTGTAATTACTGCTCTACCATAGTACTACTAGTTGTGAGTTATACTTGAGAACGTTTGTTTAACTGCAACGGAAAACCCTGACGAAGGCACCCACTCAACGGACTTTGTGACGTCACTCATTGTCTCTGTTCCGATTCTCCATGATTTTTGTCGCTCGACCAATCTACCGTTTACTCTGTCAAATTTCACGCATTCACTTTTCGCGGCTCTCTACTCATCTCCTTTGATAATCCGACCTATCGCTCGAAAGGGTTAGACTCTCGCCGTCTGGTTTGCTTTGGGCTACGATCAAAGATGTGTGGACTCGGTCTTTCACCTCGGACACGCATACGGGGGGTCGACAAAGGGTTGCCGGGGTAAAGAAAACACATTCCCGTAAACAAAATGTTTGGAGAATATTTTGAAAAGAGTGTCGGCTCGTCGCGAAGTCCAAGAGATCCGTGAGGGAGCTCCGGGATTTCAGGGACGAGCCAGCGCGGTGGGTTCGCACGTTCGTCGCCGTCGATTGCTCCACACCTGTCTGCGTATTTCGATCGATGATGATACTCGTGGCACGTTACTACTCTAGAGCTTCCAGTCGTTCGCAAGGAGATCTTCTCTTCTCGATCATTCGCGCGGTCTCGCCCCTCTGCGTTCACCGAAGTGCCTGATGATCGTTCAACGATCGACCGTAGTCGGTTAATTTCAGGAAATTTCGAATTTCTGAAGCGAAATGTGCTTTAAGATTTTGTCTCGGATGATAGGTTTTGTGCCGGCAGAGAACGCGAGGGATGTTCGCCCTTTGAATTGCGGGGATGATGTCGCGGACGGAACGAATGTATCCGGACCAATGACGACCGACGACTCGATGACGGCGAACGCAAACCCACCGCCTCGCCAGCTATGCCTCTTCATTTATATAGTGGACATTGAAACAACTTATTCCGGTTTTTAATCACGGAGGCTCGGGCTGGTACACCGCGTGAAAACGCGAATGCCGCCGAGGCGCTCGCACTGCTAGACTGTCGGTTTTATCATATGCTGCGCACTTACGATACACACTGCTACGAATATCCACATACGTGTCTCGTCTATGCCTCTCTCTCTCTCTCTCTCTCTCCCTCCCTCTCTCTCTCTCTCTCTCTATCTCTCTCTATCTCTCTTTTGCTCTCCTCTGACTGCCTCCTCTATCGCTACCTCTCTTCCTCTCTCTGTGCGTATGTCACTCGCAGATCGAACAGAGCGCGCGACCGTACGTGGTATATTCGTCGTGAGATTATTTCATTAAAAAATTAAAACCCGATCGAAAACAAATCAACGGTTTTTGCTTGTAAAGCCGCGAATTCGAACAACGGCTCTCTCCTAATGCCGCTGCTAATTGCTTAGGATGGTCGTTTGTGGGGGTTGGTTGGACGGCGCGGGACAGGCTGCCACCTCCTCCGCTTTCTCACCGCGGGGAAGAGGTGCGACGTCCCGTTCTGCAACGTGCCCCGTCGGGGCGCTTCCTCGCTCCCGTTCGGCTGATTTCCGTCCGTTTCGAACGCGGTGGTTCGCTTCGCGGATCGCACCTCGCACCCTCGCAGCCTGCCCGCGTCCTCTGGACATCCTTCGACGAAGAGCATGTCGCGTCAATTCCGGGGTTTGTTGGCGTCAAGTGCGGGATGCATGGTGACGCGCCCGCGCCGGGGCGCGGGGCGTCGATTCGTCATCGGTTCTGCATCCAAACGTATGCCAAAGGCCGCGAATTTTGCTCCTTTTCTATTTTCATTATTTTCTCTTTTTTTCTTCTTCCCTTTTGAATCAATTGCTTTCCGCTTGTTTTGATTTAACTTTAACCGTGAATCCTCTCGTTTACCGCCGCTCGGAACGATCGGTTAGTAAACGTTTCCCGCGATCACGTTTCGAACGTTAAAGCTCGTGAAAAAGGTAATAAACCGTGCGTGGTGGCCGAATCGTTCTGGATTTCTGTTTACCTGAAAGTCCGCTGCTTTTCCGTATTATTTTCGACAATTTACAAAATCAATTGGCTTTACATATCCGTAGCGTGTGTAATTGAGTGTAATTAAGTGTAGAGGGTGTGTAGAATATGTATATGGCGTATGGGCGCTCGCGCCCACGGGCGCAAGAGTGTAGGCGAAGCGCCGCTGCGGGCGCTCGCCTGTGTATTGAGATGTGCGTGAGCGCGCGGGGTTGCACGCTCGAGATCCAGGGCAACTCTGCTTTGACATTGTGCGTTGATCGGGACCGGCGGTCCCGACTTCTCTCCTCCTCTGTGTGTGCTTTGTCTGTGATTCTGTCGTTGTGCACTGTTGTGAACTGTTTGCTCCTTGGCGAGAATACCAATTCTACCGCGCGCCGCCCCAGAAGGCGGCGGCCGCGCGGATTTTGCGTTTAATTCGTGAGGTCGAGTCGTATTTGTGAGTGTGTATGCGCTGGGAGTATACACCAGCGCATCCGGGCTATGGCATTTCTTTTAGATTATTTAAACATTTAGCAAATTTACATGAAAGAGATTAAGATTATGGGTAGTAGTAAGGGCTGGTTTTGCAGTACGCGTGCTCCCCTCTGCTCGTGGATTCTTCTGTCGCCGATGCCTCGTCCGCTGCCAAGCATTGCAACACTCTCCAACCGTCTCGGTCACTCGCCGTGCCGCTCGATTTTTCGTTCACGTTCCCTCCGCGAGTAATTCGGAACGGGGGACCCTCTCTGTGCTATCCCTCGACGATGCTTCCGTTGAGAGAGTCGAGCTTGGACGACGAGCGTCAGCGTCCCTTTCGCTTCCTTGCTCTTCGTTAACGTCGAGTCGGGCTCTGCTTGCTCTCGCCGCGCTGCTTGGACAGTAGTGTAGCTCGTTGAAAATCCGGCGAAGGTAGACGCGCTGCGCCACCGGCCCGCTTACGAGTTACGGGCATATGTAAATCAATATATTTGTAAATTATTTTTTTGTGATTTTCTTTGTCGGCGCGCCTTGGTCGGCGCGCTCGCCAGTGTTTTTTTATTTTATTTATTTATTTATGTACGTATTTACTTGGTTATCCTCGCTTATCAATCTTCGATTACAGAACATACACTACTAGAGCTATTGTAACTTGCTTGTGTGTTTCGTTTAATTGATTTTCTTTTAAATAATTATGGTACACGTTCGCGGGGGCACGGGCCGGCGCCTCGGGAATAATTCCTCCTTCTCGCGCGGGGATGTGACGTGTGCGGGGGGGGGGGGGGGGTAAGTTTAGTCGGCTGCCCCTTGTTTCTTCAACCGAATTCGAATCGTTTTCATTACCGTTCCATCTGTCCTCTATTCCTGCTCTGCTCTCTTTTCTCCATTTATTTTTCGCGTTGAATAAAAAAGCAACCCTCGGCGCACGGCAGGATGCACCGGTGAATAAGCTGTCGTCTCGGAATCGTTTCATGACCGTCGCGTGTGTCGCAGTCTCCTTTACTCATCACCCTGTGTCATGAATGATCTCGACGTTGTGCTGCTTGGTGGTGGTGGTAGTGTTTAACTGTATTTGTTGTTGTTGTTAAATTTTTACTGATAACGGCGATAGTGACGGTGAAAAGTGGCTGGTGATGCTGTTGCTTTTTTTAGATCGAATTTTCCTTCTTCTTCGTATCATCTGCTCCGCTCCTACATTCGTGCACCATTGCTTTTTTGATTTATACTGTTCTCTCGCTGTGTTAATTTGCTTCTTTTGTCGAGGGACCGTAGAAAATCTTCGCCTCTTCGTTTGCTCTTGAAGGGAACATTCCTTTGGACCGATTTCTTGCCAATCTTCTTGCTGTTTTAATTTGTTCTTTTTAATTTTCTAACCGCGCGATACGCGTGCCATCGAATTGATGTTCTCACGTCACAGTTACTCGCTCATTCATCCTCCTCTCTCACTCAACGCACCTCTACTTCTCCGATCTTAAAGCTCGGCGCGAGTAACGTCTGACCCTCCACCGCTCATACTACTTGGAGGTCCGTGCCTCGATGAACGCGCGACGCGCGACTTCTCGTCTAAAGGGACAAATGGTCCACGCCGAAATCATTGTATACCGAATATCATACCTCCAGAAGAAACTGTTCTCGCTTTCTGCGCCTCCTACGAATATCCTCCCGAATATAGCCGAATCGCGTGCATATCCGAAAGACGAAATCTCGCCAAACGTTTTTGGTCCCTGTCCTAATTTGGAGGCTAGTCGGTGCCGGTGGTGCGAGTGTGTGAAGAATTGTGTTTGTTTTTTTCTTTTAGGCTTACTTAGCTATCCTACAATCGTAGCTGTACAATCCATCGCAATGCTGTGTGTAGGTGAGCGTGTCTGTGTAGTTGTGTAGGTGTATCAGTGTCGAGAAAAAAAAACTTCCCGATCAGCGACGCCCATTCTGGGGGATGCCCTTATGCAGATGACCCCTTGCTGGATCACGTGCGCTGCGGATTCTCCCCCCGAAGGGAGTTTAGAGTGTGTTCGACGGGTTTCGCGACGCGACGGGCTGCACAAGGGCGATCGCCAACGATCAGGCGTACACCGACGACGAACAGAAGCACTGGTTCGATAAAAACGATTATCGTTGGTTGCGTGAACGAGGTGTATGCACTCGTCCAGCTTTAGGTATTTACATAGAAACTAACCCTATTTCGCATTATGTACTCGATTTAAGTTTACCCAGTAGATTCTCAGTTTATGCTTGTGATATCAAGGTGTATTTACATACTACTTAATCCGAGGAAAAAACGCCCTGTAACGCAAAAACTTGTTATAATAAGAACGACAAATGATCGACCCGCGTGGCCCGCGGCGGGAACTCGAGGGCGCCGCGCCGGCACTAACACCGAAGGCTTCGGGCGTCTCTTTCCCTCCGCCGGTTAATTGTCGTTGCGTCTGAACCGCGATAGGAAGGCAACATCGATTTGGACGTAAAATTTGAGAATGATTTTCGTGGCGATTTCGAGCGCGGCTGGTGTTCCGAACGGTGGCCAGGATAGGTCGTGGGGGCGCTCGAGTTCCAGTCGCGTGGGGCGAGTCCGATCGTTAAATGTAGCTTTGACGATGAATCCTTTAGCAATCTTTTCTTCTCTCGATCCAGATGGTGAAAAAAGCCTGGCTACCCGCCGACGGCTTCTCGGCGCGTGTCTTTTACGTTCAACGAAGATGACGACGTTAGGCTACTTTCGTAATTGGCGAACAAAGGGGTTAACAAGTGGAGGGGATCCCCTGAAGAGGAACGGAGAAGTTGGGACACAGCACACACCACGTGGTCTGCTGAGGTTTTGCGGAGCTTCTTCTTTTTTGTCTCTTGTGTACCTCCGAGATACTCGACTCGTCTCTCTTCTCCCTTTCGGTCGAGGGACGTTTGTCTCTTGATGCTCGGCACTTGATCTTGCGTCCGCTCGCTTTCCGAATGAATACACGCGTGTTTTAATGGGTGTGGATTTGGAGAATTTCGCTCGGTTAGCTCGGGACCGAATCAGGGAAACCGTAGATAGGAACGAAAGGTTATATAGTAGAGGGGCTCGAGTAACGGGGGAAAATTCGTCCGATGGGAACAACAACAACAACAACAACTCGGTCGACGTACATTGTCTTGGGGGGGAAGAAAAAATTCGGCACGCTACCATATATTTTCCGCACTCTTCAGTCCGCGTTTGCCAGTCGAAGAAACGAAGAAATCGAACGTGTCGTAGGTGTTTTTGGTTTTGGCTCTCTTTTGGCCTGGACCGCCTCTGGCATTGACCGTTTATTTTTTTTTTAAGGGGCAAGGGGAAGATAACCGTCCGTTTCGGTTTGTGTTTGATCTGGTCAAGAATGGAGTTTTAAGAGAGAAGCGCGTTTCTTTCCCGATGCGCGTGTGGTTTACGTGTTTCGTTTCATCTCGTCTGGTCTCGTGGAAAGTAACCCCATCGAAATTACGGACTATCCAAGAGTTGTTTTTATAAAAGGTCGGGAAAAAGGGGGGAGTGTATATGTATATCGGGGTCGAGAGGGATTGATGGGGTATCACAAAGAGGTATTTTAGGGGTTAAGGGGCTGGCCCGATTCTCTAAAGTTCGCTCCACGATGAAACCTACGGACTTTCTCTATTCTTCTTGTTCTTCTCCTCTCCCTCGTCATCCTCATCTTCGTATCTGATTTTGTATTTTTCCTAATTGATCCACCTCTGTTCCGCTTCTCCTTCTTCTTCTTTCTTCTTCTTCATCTTGTTCTTCTTCTTCTTTCTAAGTATTGCGAGAACGTAACGGTATATTGCAAGTAAAAGTTCGAAACGACGCAAGTATTTTTACGCGTTCAGATATATACCCGGAAATAAAAAAATATTTCGCTTATAACGATCACAGGACCTCAGATTACCTGAAGCACGCCACTCTAAAGTCTCTCTTTCTCACACTCGCGCTCCATTCTCTCATTCTCTCCTTCCTTGATGCTCACGAAGCATTCCCTTTCGCGCAGATTCCCTTTCGTTCAATCGCGTGCCCGTCCACGTACGCGACAATCCCAAGGTCGTTCATTCACGAAATCTTGTGCATTTTCTCCCTCTCTTTCTCTCGAATCTTCCTCTCGCTCCTCCCGTTCTCTCGTTCTCCCGTTCTCTCCGCGGCGCCCGGCTTCCGGGGCGCCCCTTTTTCTCCCTCGTTTTCTCGTCGACGTGGCTTGGAATCGCGTACAACTGGCCGGGCACCCGTCCCGCATTCGCACGAATATCTCTTTCGCCTAATTTATCCTAGTCTCATAGACCCTATATTTATTATTTATAATATTTATATATATATAATATATATAATATTTAGCATTTAGTTTTTTTTATTTCTCTCTTCATCATCTTCACCTCTCACCTTCATCTTCATTTTCGTCTTCATTCTCGCCGTGCTCTGGCGTGCGTTTGCTCACGAAAAATGCTCGTACACTCTCACGTCTGACGATTCCTTTGAAAATGTGCACGTGTACCGGGAGGGGTACATGGGGCACGCTCCTCGCCTCCGTCCCCTCCCTCTTTTTTCCGCTTTTTTTTTTCCTCTTGTATTCCATCGTACACTCCAGACTCTCTCTCTGTATGTATATATAATATATATAATATAACTGTTTGTAATAATTATATTTTGTTTGTCCGCTTACGAGCTAATAGTTTTCGTGCTGACGACCAGCACAAGTTGCGCGCATTTTCTTTATATATCCTTACGTCTCGAGTAAGTTTCGCGTTACGTGTTACGTGTTAAGTGTGTGTGTGTAAATGGGCGTGTGTTATTGTAAATTTGTGCAATCTTCCTTTTTGCGTGTTCCTTCTCTCTGTGTACATGTATCACTAACGAAGCGACCGGCGACTGGCCATGGGGTGCCGGAGTCGCTCGATCTTCGATCCGACCTTCCGTCTTTTGTGATTCGTTTCGCGTTCATCGGATAAACGGGAAGGGGATGGCGGTACCGATGCTACTAGCTGATCCACCTGACCGCGTTTACGCACGTCTCAGACGCGTGTATGTTTCCTTAAACGTTACGGGAGCTAAGATTAAGGGAACCTTAAATTGGTTTTGTATATGTGTGTGTGTGTGTGTTCTATGCGTGTGTATGTATAATATACAGATAGTTTAGTTTGTTGAGCCTCTGGACCCGGCCGACGGGACTCCTCGGGTTCACGACCCACCCGGTCGGCGCTCGGGTCCACTGGTTTCGGCTCTTGTACTAAAAAAACCATAGTACCTTGCGACACCCGGTCAGCGCCACGGCAGGCGCAGGACAACCGGGGTCGCGTCAGTTATCAGTTTCCTTCGATAATAGTATGGCACGTCTCAGGGGTGACTTCGGCCAGCGACGGCGGCAACGCGTCCTGGGAATTCTGAAAGATCGACTCGACGAACCAAAATACGTCGCGCGAAAGAGAGAAGCACCGTCGTCTGCTACGCGGCGGTTCACACGCGAGCGAGCGAGCGAGCGAGCGACCCCTCTCGTCCGGCGAGCGATGTCGTTCTAGGAACTCTGTATCCAGGGCCGAAGTAGGAACAACGTGATCAACGCGACGAGTCGCGCGCTGTGTGCTAGAGACCGTTGCCCACCGTGGCCGTCGTCACGCACCGTCTAACGGATTTCTAGATACGTATGACGTCTGATCAGTCTCTCGCTCCTCTGATTGTCTGCTTCAGACGGAGTAGAGGTTCACAGAGTGGATCGACCGCGACGATCTCGAAGATCGTCGCGCGCCGGTGAAGATAGGACTCGGGAGGTCCCGGGAGCGTAACGCTGGCCAGGGCCTCGCCGTTTTTTTTTTTTTTAAAAAGAATTTGCTTGTACTGCTGAGACATTAGTGATTGCGCGGGTGACCACACTTGGACGCCTGTTTCAGAGACGACGCAGAAGACGACAAACCGATTGAGCCGTTTGTCGCCCGTGTACGTCGCTCTTTACACGTTGTCAGAGTTACCGATCATGTCGTCGGCCTTCCTCTTGACACCGCGGTCTTCTGTGAGCTGCTGCTGCTGTTGCTGTTGCTGCTGTTGCTGCTGTTGCTGCTGCTGCTGCTGATGGTGATGAAGACTGATGCTAGACGAAGCTTGCTGCTGCTGCTGCTGCTGCTCGCCGAGTGACACTGGTCGCTCGACGGATTGAAGGGTTTGCTGATTCAGGCGTTCAGCTTGCTGCTGCAGGCTCGTCTGCTCTGACGTCCAAGGGGTCCACTCGTCTCAGTAGTAACTGAATTTTCAGGGTTGCTGATTGTTCTGCTGATTGACAACGTGGTGGAGTGTGAAACTCAGGGCCCGAGGATCGCCGTGGAGCCTCAGGGCTTGCTCTAGCCGCTGTTCTTGGAGTCGCAACGCTTCCCCTGTGAAACAGAAACCACAAGGATTTATTAGATCATCGGAAGGTGCAGCAACAGGTTCCAAGCTCGCATCGATCACCTCGGGAAAACATTAATCGATCTCATTTTCAAGGGGGCAAACTCACCAAGGTCCGGCGGTAAGGTGTCCTGCTGGGACATCTGCTGGTTCGTGTGGTGTCCAGGCATGCCGGAAGTGCTACCTCCGTTATGCTGTCCTAAGTGATGCCTCACGTCTCCGCCAACCGCGGAACTCGCCGCTGCCGCTGCTGCCTGCGATACCTGGTGAAACACGCGTGTAACGCTCGTTTATTTTCAACATTGTGGACCGAGACATCCGTTGATCTAGGTCACAGTTGGATTGTTAGACCCTCAGGGCTTGGGGCTTGCTTCGTGGCTCATTGCGCCCTGAAAGCAAGCCCGCAGAACGGGAACTGGCGATCCGGGGGTGCCCGAGCTGGCTCGTGGACAGTGGTTATGCCCTAAATATATGCGGGCCGCAGGTCTTAAGGTGGGTTCTTCGTACGCCTCGCCTCGGCGGATCTTTTCTCGAGAATACTTTAAGGAAAAGAGGCAAGGAGAGGCGTAGAGTGAGTGGATGCAATGCCTTAGGAGGTCGTTGACAGGGGCTTCTTGCACTCGCATCATCAAATTTTGGAGGATCTTTATGGACGTATAGGTTTCAGGTTCCATAGACTCCTCTAGGATCCAGAGAGGGTTAGGAATGTCTGTACTTACAGCCAGTCTAAGCGCGGCCTCGGCCTGAGAGCGCAGCAAGGCTTCCGCCTGGTGCATCCTCAGCGTCTGTTCTGGTCCGGTTGCTTGCACCCCCTGTTGCTGCGGTCCCGTCGATCCTTGCGCACCTCCGCTCATGTCACCGTTGTTTCCCATCCTCATCGCCGCCGCCAGAGACGCCATGTCCACCGGCGACAGGTTCGGCGACACCGAGTTTTGCAAACCTGTCGGATCGCGGAGCGGACACGCGGTCGATTATTACCCATGGTCTTTGATCCGTCGGTTGCCGCGAGGCTCGTCGCCGCGCGACGATAAGCGGCCTAAACGTTGCTACATCGGTTTATTTGCGAGCTTAGATGGTACGTGTGCTGCGGTTCGGTCTAGAGATAAGGGGGACTGTTGCCGCGGAAAAACGACAATAATATTGTAAATCAAACTTTATCGGGAATAATTGGAACGAATCCGCGGTATCTGTTTCGCTGGAGCGAAGTCGCGCCGAGCGGTATCGATAAGCGGTATCGACGTCCTTGAACGGACGCTGGCGAGTTTAGGTGTAGCGTCTATCGCGGCGATCCCGTGGACCGATCGATTCGGGGGGACGACCGGATTAAAAGGGATCGAGCTGTCAAGTTCTTACCCGCTGACACTGCGGCTGCCATGACTGCCATGCGTTGCTGTTGCGACTGCATCTCGTCGTGGTACTGTTGCGCTGAGCCCGGCTGGCTACCCGCTCGGAGCATCTCGCTGAGCTTGTTGCCGCTCGGCCCCGGCGACGCCATATTGTTGTTGTTATTGTTATTGTTGTTGTTGAGCAGACCGGTACCTGCGCAGAAGTCTGCTCTCGTTAGTACAATCGACGGATGACGAAGGCGGGGTGTGAGGTTGCGCTACTATTTCCTACGCACTATCATCTATTATAGTATCGGTAGAAAGTGGAGTATCATAAAAACGGAGCGAGTGATCCGAGCGTGATCGTACGACGAAATTACTCACACAAGAATTCGTAGATACTTTATTTTACTCTCAGTTATACCAAGTGTAAATAATGGTTTGCTACAATATAACTGGTCGATGCGTGTATCGAAGCTGCGGGGGCGGGGTGGGTAGCTTGCTTAAAACCGTGTCTCTGTGTGTGTGTGGGGGGGGGGGGGAGGTGCGTGTGCGTGTTACGTGTTGCGTGTGCGTATTACTCCATCGTGATACATTTGAGCGAACGTGTGTTAGGAAAGAGAGGTCGGTTCTTGAGGTGTTAAGAAGGTAGCCGTTACTTTAAGATATTATCGTAATCACGGGCACTCTAACGATCATTCCAGAGGACCGTTTGCAAGAAGACGGGGAACAAGATCGGGGGAGCGTACCAGGTTCACTACCGGCCGACGATAGTCTCCCGTTTCCACTGCTGCTGTCCGAGTGAGCCGACGGTGAAGGACACATTGGTGGTTGTTGCAAATTTTGCGGCCCGCCTGTTTGGCTTCCCAACCCACCCAATCCAGCACCTGGACACGAGAATCGTATATGTATCGTTACGATCGTTTCCTCGGAACGCTTAGAATCTATCTGGTCGCCGGGGGTCTCTAAGGAGGGTGGAACTTCCATACCTAGACTCGAGGACGCGAGGATTTCCCTCTCTCGCCTCTCGGCGGCAGCACGGCTTAAAACGTACTGCGCGGCAAACTGGTGTTTCGGGTCCATTCTCATGTGCTCCATGTGACTCAACAAACCTTAACAGCAAAGCAGAGCATTCTCGATAGAGGTTTTCGGTGAGTTTCGTTCTCATTGATGGACGAGAGAATGAATAGTCCGGTAATATGTATATAGGTATGTATAATGTAACAGTAACGGGCTCGAAAGGAAAGTAAAGGCGATAAGACGCGGTAGCGTCGAGGAACCGAAAAGTAATGGCATTAATTGTGATAGTACGTTGCACGGTTGCTTGATGAATGAGAATATACTTACCGCTCTCATGGGTGAAGACGGCTTGGCACACCGAGCACGGCCACACCCTGAGGCTTGTGCTAAGCTGACTGGTCTCAGGATGGCAGGCCAGGTGCTTCCTAAGACTACCCTCGTTGACGTAGTGTTTTCCACACACCGGACACGGGTGGTTGGCGGTCCGTCGCTTCGCTAGGTAAATCCCGGCAACGGAGGTTGTGCAGTCAGCGGAGGGAACAACAGGGCGACACAATTTCAAGGTCAATGCTAAGCAGGATAAAGCTTCCCAAGGAACGAAAGCCACCCTCCTCCATCATCATATCATCTCATCTCATATCATATCTCATTTCATCTCATCTCATCTCATATCATCTCATCCTCATATCATCATATCATCATATCATCATCACCACCATTTTCATCACCGTTATTCATCATTATCATCCTTGTTCGTTCTCTTTTTTTTTTTTTTCACCATCATCAACATCATGATCATCACCGTGACCATGATGATTATCATCACCATCATCTTCATCACTATCATCCTCCTCCACCTCCACCACCTTATTTCTCACGCATTCGTGTGTACACAGGCGCGTACGTACGTCGGCATTCCGGTCGACCTCGAAGGCGAAGGGAGAATCCTTGCAGACACGGATAACCGAGGACCAGGAGAGCACTGACCTCGGACGCACCGCGCGCTGCCTCCGCCGTTCCTGGCTCCCTTTCACGAGCGAGGTCGTCGGCCCAAAAACTAACATGCACACGCACGTACGCGAGCGTTTCCACGCTTATAGACGCACAAAGAAAAGCTCGACCGAGATCTCTCTTTCCCTTCTTTCGACATTTATTTTATTTTCCGCTCTCTTCCTCATCGTCGGCCTCGATTTTTTTTTTTATTCATTCATTTTTCGTTTTTCTTTCGCTTGTCTCCCTCCGTCTCTCCGTTTCACTGCCACCTACTGTTTTTCCTCCCCTTCCGTCTCTCCGAAAGAGATTCCCCGATCGCCCGAGCGGGCGACGGAGAATTCTACGCATTCAACGATGACTTTACTACTTACTTACGCCCCTTGTCCGGCGGCCGTTCTAGGCGCGAGACCAGGTCGACACTGGTCCGCAGCGTGGTCGTTCTACTTGGAAGATGATGGAGGAATCGAGACGACGCGTTGGAAAAACGGGACTCGCGATTTCTCTTGTCGATTGTTCTCTTCTCTGTACGTCTATCTGTGTACCTCTCCCTTTCTCTTTTCTTTTTCTCTCCTACTTTTTTTTTTTTTTTTTTTTTTTTTTTAATAACTATACCCACACACTTGACAGAACACGCACAAAAGTCGAACGAGACACCCATTGAAGCACCGGTTTTTGTATTAGCGAAGTAGTTACGCAAGTATTAGTTAGGTGAGTGCGCTCTAAGTGTGCTACACCCCCTTATCCGTTTCAGCGAAACAGTACGAAGAAGTGACAGGACAATGTGTGCATATCGCCCGCGCCAAAGCAAGTTTCTTGGGTGGGGGATGTGAAACGTACTTAAAGACTATAAGGACGAACCACCCCTCGTTCGTGTCTCTCGGCGAGCGGTCGTCGTTCCGCTCCTCCCTTTCTCTCCCTCTCTCTCTCTCTCGCGCGCTCCATTTCTCTCTCTTTTTAGACTTACTCGCAATTAAGCCACCCTCGTTACGTCTGTCGCCGTTCTTTCTTTCTCCTCGAAGGAATCCCCGCGAGAAACCCTCGTTCGTTAGCTGTTAGGTGTTATACATATAGCAGCGCGGACGGACGGTATACCCAGCGATAGTCGGATGTACCACGAGGAGGAACCGATCGTAGCTAACACTGGATCGCTGTTTTTCTTTAATCTTTACTCTTTGCATTCCTTATGCTTGTAGAATCGCGTGGCTCTATCGTCCTCTACGTGTCATAGTTCCCCTCCGTGGCGATCCACAGATGAAGCGCAAAAGGTTCGATCGTTAGTTGGTAGATACAAGACAGAGTGTCTTACGGTTAGCGTTAGTGCGCAGAAAGTGTGGTAGAATGGCTATAAGCAAAGGAGAAAGAAAGAGCGTCGCGGACGAGATTGCCGAGGGTGGTCGATTAACAGTAGATACTTACTGGCAACGCCGGAGGCATTTGGGTCCTTGTGGGTGTGCTTCATGTGCTCCATGAGAGCTTCGCCGCCCAGGAAGATTTTGTGGCAGACAGGGCAGCTGGTTGCGTTCGGGCCGCCGATCAGGGCGGCGTGTTGCTGGAACACAACACGCTGTTGCAACTCCTTTTTGGGGGGCCGGAAGAAGAGGAACCGGAAGCAGGCACATGAGGCGCGCCGGCAGAGAGCAGCCGACCCACAGAATACCACCACAGAGTCGCGAACCAGAAGCGCAGGACAGGCAGCGCACAGAACAGAACGATTGACCAGTAAGAGTTAGAGCACCGATTTGCCGCCGCCACCACGGACTATTTCTTTTGCAAAGGGAATTCACCTCGAGTGTCTGGCAAAGGACTTTCCGGATACAGGTCGTCTTTTCATTCTTACGATTACGTGATTTTCTTTCATTTACAAGGACTCTGGCGTTGAAGCTGAGGTGGGACCCATGTTTGAAGGCTCGGGCACTCGGGCAGGGAGTGTTGGATAGACGGGATGGCTAGGTGTGTCGCGTTATCTCGGGGGTTCTCGGGTGCTTTAATTTCTCGGTTACGGTAAGTGGAATTTGTTAGGGGGTGGTAGGATACTTGAGGGAGACAGGAGGGAGAAAGCGAAGCCCAGACAGACGAATGTATGAAAGCGTGAGGTCCGGAGAGCGATCGGTAATATCGGTACAACACCGCGACACAGTAGAGATATATCTCTGTTTGCTATTCCTGAAGTGAAAAATTCCGACAGCTTTTCCTCTGTCACTGACCATCTCCGATCGGTCTCGCTCGACCTCACCCATGAACGGGAACGCAAAGCATAGATCACAAACGACTAGCTACTACGATACAACTACGATGGCCTCTGTTGATGTTTTAATCGTTCACTCGCGAATTCTTTCTCGCGCGCTTGATTTGCCGACTTGGATGCAAGAGCAATCCCGCGATGCTTGGCGAAGCCAACAGAGACCATTCTTGGCATAGATAAACATGAAGTGATGAACGAAATTCGACGTCCTCGTTGCAAGTGTCTGTCTCCGTGATTCGAGGTGACCGCGTGTTAAGGAACAGTGTCGCGGTCGTGTGGAGTAGTTTGGATTAATTTTTCTGCTTTTTTTAAGGATCTTTCTCTCTCTCAATCTCTCTATATCTCTCGGTTGTTCTTCTCTCGCACACGTGAAGGTCGGATTACACGTACACACTAGGCGGTAGGGGCACGCGGTGAGGAAAAACATGGTGGCCAACCTTGCTCGAAAGAGTGCTTAAAACGGCGAGAAAAAGAAGACGAAGGGGAAGGAAAGAAGGAGGAGACGATGGGGTGGGAGGAAGGAAAGGCTAAAACGAGACCAGACGGCAATGACCCGAAAGTTTTGGGGTCTTGACTCGCCTCGTTCCTTTCTTCCTGCCTATTCCCCGCCCCCGACTCTGATACAACGCATCCTTCTTCTCCTCCTTCTTCTTCATCTTCTCCTTCTTCAGCTTCCTTTTCTTTTTTCAACGCGCTGAGTCGTCCTTCTCTCTCTCTCTCTCTCTCTCTCTCTCTCTCTCTCTCTCTCTCTCTCTCTCTCTCTTTCCCTACCAATCTCGGACGAAGCGACTCGTACCCTTCTTTTCCCCCGGACCTGGGACAACCGCGACCGAGTTGAGACGATGAACGAACGGAGGAGAGCCGAATCTCGGGCAGGACCAGCTTAAAATAAGACCAGACGTCGTCGACCTTTGCTTTCGGCCAGCCAATTCCCTCTTCTTCTTTCGATTCACTTTCTCCCCGGCGATGCTCTTCCTTTTCCCGAAGAATCTCGCCCGAGTATTTTTAGCGGCGACTCGCCCGAACCTTTCTCAACCCTGCCCGACTCGCGCGGCCGGCCGCTGGATCCGCCTAGTTTTTCACGCGAACAAGGAACCGAGAGTACGGCGTCGGTCTCGCGGTCTCGCGGTCGCTATTGGAACCTCGAGGTCGCCCCCGTCTCGTTGCCCGCGGTTTCTTTTATTCGCCGGTGTATACTTTACGCGGAGCGTCAAGGCTCCGTTTTCTTTTTTTTTTGTTCCCCCGGCAGCCTCGGTTTTGTTGGTTGGCGCGGGAGCGCGCTCGAACTTCCTTGACCTGGGACAAACCGGCGCGGAGGATGGCGCGAGGAAAGAAGGAGGAACGAAGCTGGCGGCCTGAAAAAAGGCCGGCGTCAACGAACCCCCCGGTGTTTAGAGGGTCCTTGCCCTCCGTCTCTTCCTCTTTCTTTTGTTGCACGGTACCCGTTCCAACGCCCACGCTCGCCTCTCGTTCTTCCTGTTGTCCGAGGATAGGCGATATTCTTTTCAAGGCACGCCTCCTCCCGGCTGTTTTCGACGGGCCACGGGCCCCTCTCGCGTCCCTACGCCGCCCCTGCCCGTCCTTGTTCCCTCCCGGACCTGGGGCAACCTCGAGCCCCCTTGTTTTCGAGTCGGTTTCGACACCACGAAGATGCTGGATGTGGACCTCTTCGGCGTCGCTGGTGCTGCTGCTGCTGCATGCAAGTTATTCTCGGAGGGAGGCTGCGGTCCGTAGGTTCGACGCCCCGACCTGGCCCAACTGGAAAAAACCGGTTTCTTCGTTGCGCTCTTCCTTTTTTGCCTGCATCCTCGCTTTTTGCACCGCGAATACCTCGACTCTCCCCTGCTCTCTCTTGCTCACTCTTTCTCTCTCTGGCCGTTCTGCTCCTCTTCTCCTCCGGGCTCCCTAGCCCGGCCGTGCTCTCTGTCTCCTCTCTCCTCGCACTCCGCGCTCAACGGAGAGAGAATGGACGCGGCGTGGGCGAATCCCCAAGGGACTTTATGATTCGCCGTGACCAGATTCATCTCCGCTCGACTCTCAGCCGGCCGCGAGCTGCGAGCCTCTCTATTCCCAATTCCACGCTTCCTGGTCCCCCGAGCTGGCTGTACGCGTTCTCCAGATCTCCGCTCGGCATGGTCAGTAGCACTGACCCTGACTACGGCGAGTTGTTTGCGTTCGCCTCCTCTGCGAGCTTCCCTTGGTCCGCGCGTTGTCGCAACGATCTCCCGCTGGATCCTCCTCCGTCTCGGTCACGGTGCGTTTATCCGCTCTTTTTCTAGCGGCCGGATTGCCGTCCGTTTATCTGCTCGAGCCTCCTCGAAGTGTTTCAGCTGGCTCGGGCCAGGGAGTGGCGTAAAAAGGAAGTGGGTGTGAGCACACGCGTAGCGATGCGCGACGATGGGGCCCGATGGAGCCATTTTGCGCCCACAGAAAAGGGACCATCTTTGATCGGGCGACTTTCCCTCCAATGAAGGAGTTCTTTATCCCCGGGCATCCTGGCCTGCCGCTCGCTTTCAGAGACCCGCTCCGTTCCTCCTTTAGATGATAAAAGCCCGGGGAAAAATCGCCGTGGCGCGCGGGGCACAGGCGCGGGTGTCCCTCTCCTTCGAAGCGATAAAATCCGAAGGCCGTTCTCGCGGCGCGCAATTCTTTTCCCGTCATTCCTCTCTTCTTTTTTTTTTTTTTCACCGCCGCCCGTCTCCTTTCCTTGGCTCTTTTAGCCGCAACGAGGCCGCGAACCTCGTCGGCAGACAACCTTCGCTCCGGCGCAACGACCAACGAAATCCGCGGCAGATATTCGTCCCGTCCCGTTGCTCTTTTATTCCCGTGGCCCTTGGTCGCCTTCTCGCGAGCACGCGGGCTAATCGTCTCGGGAATCGTCTCGATTTGCAGTGGGATCCTTTTTTGTCTGCTCGCACCGCCGAGGGAGACGAATATTATTCGACGGCGCATAAGCCGGCGTGGAAAAAATTGCAGCAGATTGAACGGACGCGACGTAATCCGCGGCAGGACGCGCGTGATTTCTTTCATTACGACCACTGTTTGATTTCTCTCGTCTCTCTCTCGTCCTCCCTTTCCGCGCTACCTATCGCACATTATTCAGCCCCGTGGCGTTTTTTTTTTTTTTCGCGTATCACGCGCTGGTAATCCGCGCGTTATGCGTGTCCAATCATCCCCGAGGAGCGGGGAGGAAAGGCGAGCGGCGCGGCGAGGAAAAAAAGTAGCCGGCGGGAAAGGGTTGAGAGCGCGAGAACGCGGTTCCCTTCCCTCCCCGCGTGTTGTGCCAATAACAGTCTGGACGAGAAAGCCTCTAGCGCGCGCTCGTGCTCGTTCGGCTAGGAGAGCGGAAAAAACGAAGGGGTGTCGGCACAATGGCCAGAAATTGTCCCACCCCGGCGGGATCGGCGCGGGAATGATTTCATTAGTACTCGACTGGTGATGGAGAGAGTGTGTACAGAGTGGTAAGAGAGAGAGAGAGAGGGAGAGAAGAGAAAAAGGGGCCCGCAGAGGCGGAGTCTGAGCAAAAAATTAATATCGAGGGGGACGAGGGCGAAAAAAAATGTCGGGACGGGGGAGAGAGAGGGGCGAGAGTCCTCGAGCGCAGCGCAGCAACGAGCGGCGGCAACTGAACGGAGAAGACGAGATCCGGCGGAGTAAAAAAGTTTGGAAGGTACGGCCCGATTTACGAGGCGTTCTGCCGCGAAATGTCGTCCCACTTTTCTATTTTAACGCCGCGAAAGAGACGAGGAGCAAAGTCCTTCTGGAGATCCGCCAGGCGACGGTGTTTACCCGCGAGGTACAGAGGATCAGCTTGAAACGAGGGGAGCCGAGGGAAACGCGACGGAGGGAAAAATGGCGTGCATATCCGGGCGGCTCCGGGGGGGGGGGGGGGCGGCGGGGGCCGATCGAAGGACGACTCTTTGAACTGCACTTCGGCGATGCCGTAAATAATGCAGAGGCGACGTTTGTGCGGCGATAAGGTCGAGAAACACGGAATCGTTAGAGGATGGAAAGGACGTAATTAATTAACGAATGCCAGATACCAGACACGCGGGGCGCGCGTGCCTTTCTAATTTTCCTTTGAATTTCGTGCAATTTCGGCGGGAACCGATCGAAAGAGCAGCGTTGCCGCGGTTTTCCCGATTACATTATCATCGTGGAAAATGAGAGGCGAAAGTTTGCAAGCGAATTGAAATTACACCCGAAAGGAATTCCCATGGGCTCTGCCGTTATTGACCCGATCGTTTTACCTTTAATCGTTGCCATGGGTACTTGGAACACTGCGACAAAGAGAGACCAGCATGAAATGGAGATCAATTTACATTATAATTCGAGGTAATTAAATATCGTTGAGAATCAGATGCATTTTTTTGGTTTGTTTGCTTAGAAAACCAACGTCCTTCGCTCGGCACAGAGAGTTAAGAAAAAAGCGATCTCGCGATTCGCGGCTCGAACGACGGTGT
The DNA here is from genome assembly GCA_947577245.1 of Andrena bucephala. Taxonomy (NCBI): domain Eukaryota; kingdom Metazoa; phylum Arthropoda; class Insecta; order Hymenoptera; family Andrenidae; genus Andrena; species Andrena bucephala. The sequence goes on from OX387717.1 coordinate 72,127,886, forward strand.
TTCCCGCGCGAGTCTCTTTTCATTTTAATCACCTACAGAATTTGAACGATCGCGATTTAAGCATCACTTCTCTCCTCCTCTTCGCTCTATCGACAGATGGAAGAAAGTGTGGAGAAGGTAGCGTTGTGTAGCGGTTTTTCAGAAGACGGAACGAATCCCCGTGGCGAGGAAAAATAAATCTAATGGCTAACGAGTTTTTACCGAGCCCCGCGCTCGGGCAATTAAGAAGAGGGTAGAGGGGCCCGACGAGGGGGGGGGGGGGGGCGCCCCGGAGGTGAGTCGGAAGAAGGTCGAAGGTACGAGAAAGAAGGGCACGCCGGCAGAAGGGGTTGTGTATCGTGTTGCACGACATTCAACCCTTGTACCGCTAAACTACAGATAAATACGAAGGCTGAGCGCGCGCCACGCGAAAGTGGGTAAGCAGCGAAGAAAAAGCAACCACCCACGAGTTCTCGCAGTGCTCCGAGGCTTTTCCCGTTCTCCCGCTTTTCCGTTAGATCGATGCGTTAGAAGACTCGGGCTTTTCGACTGTGCACCCCCGACTCCCGTCTAATCGAAATACGAGCGAATCTGTCGCTGGTTATTGGTTAACAGTGCGCACCGATCTGATGAATCTGCGCGGATCCTTGGAGCAATAGCGAGGCGTTCGTTCACTCGCGGCATAGACGTTGGCCGTTGCCTTTGCAGTTGGATTCCCTTCGGGGTCGATTCTCTCTTGCCGCTTAGCCTTCCTCGTCCATCCTCTTGTCTATCGAGCAGGCTCGTCCTTCGGCGGCAAAGTACAGTACCGAACGCGGTTAAGCTCACGTGAATTCGAAGAAACGTCAGCCCGTTCCGCCCGGAACAATGAAAGGGGTAACAGTTCGTAAGACCCGCGGAGGGAATCGTGCACGGGGAGGAGACGCGAGTTTCTATGGCTGGCTACCGATCGTTCTCTATAATACATTTACGCTCCAGCCTATTATAATATTGTGCTCGGAGTGTATTGTCTTTCTCGGCTGGGATAATGTTTCGCCGACACGCCAGGCCTCGACCCACACCGTACAACTCTTTCGTTTCCCCTTTCTCTCGCCCTTGCTCTCCCACTCTCTGTTGCTTAATCTCTCTTCTTCTCTCTTCCTCCCTCTCTCTCTTTCTCTTTCTCGCTGTTTTTTTCGCCTTTTTAAACAACGATCCATTAGCTATCAGGGTAGTCGACGAGAAGGGGCGGACGGACGGGGCTAGCAGATAGCCTGGAATAGCGAAAACAATTTCAAGAAATCTGCCCTGGCGAAAATTCGATTAGCCGCGCGGAAGATGGGCTCTACCACCCTCCCCCCCCCTCTCTCACTCTCTCTCTCTCCCTCTCTCCCTCTTTCTCTCCCTCCATTTGTTTCGTTTCGTTTTATTTTATTTTCACCGGGCGGACAGGACTCTGTTTCTGTCGCGCTGGCGGCTTTTAATTACTTCTCCGCGCGCTCTCCTCTCGCAACATCCTCTCGGCCAGCTCTCTTGTGTTTTCGCGTTCGTCCTCCTTATTCCTCCCGCTCCTCCTCCTCTTCGTCTCTTCTCCTTGGCTTGTTTTTATCCCACGGCTCGATCAGGCTACAAAGATGCTTTGAGTGCTACTTTTAACTCGCCCGTTCCTCTCCGCCCCTGTCGGCGGCTACGTGTCCCTCGTTATTTCATTGAACACGGCGAATTTCGACCGCTTGCCAGCGACGTACGTGGAAAGCCGGATAGGGTAGCCCGGCTAGGCTCCGCCGGGAGATTTATCGAGGTCCAGGGGAAAGGCTTGAGCGCCTTAACCGTGGATTAGCTTTCAATTAAAGGATCCCGATGAGCGCGGCGCCGAAAGAAGGATATTTATCGCCGTAGCGACGTAGGCGAGGATTACGGTCGCGTGCCTCCGTAGGATGCACCTGGACGCCTTGTCGTTTCTTCCGCCGAGTCCCCCGACTTTCCTCCGTCTCTCGTACGCGGTTGAGATTAATTAAATTTTCGCGTTATCGTAGACGACGCAATTAGGCGAGGCTGAACGGCGTTTATGCCCGCGGGCATGTTTATCGCGGCGCTAATGGATAATCGACGCTCGGTTATACCGGCTCTTCTTTTCGCGCAACCGCGGCAGGAGAAGTAGGTACACGCTGCTCGTTGGTCTGCGACTGGTTACTGGTTACGCAACATGCCTGGCCTAATTGGCCAGGGTAAAAAGAAGCCGATAGGGTTTTTCAGCGCGGCGAAAGAAGCGCGAGAAGACGGGGAGGAGAAACAAGAGGAAAGAGCGAGTCACGGACGAGGCTCGACAGATGCCTTCCCACGTTTTTTCGCCCAAGACATGTGCCTGGCGCGGCGAAAGGGTTGAGAAATTCAGTTGGTCGGCCGTGCCGGGGCAAAAAACCACCCCACGGTACAAGATTCCTCTGGTAATCGCTACGTGCCGCGATTCACCGCCAGGGGTGAATTCGATTAAGCCACCGAGGGGACTGCGGCCGATCTTTTTCCCAGATCGTCTGATTTTTTTCTTCCTCCGTGATGCCGCGTTAGCTCTGCTTTCGCCTCTCCCTTCGCGCTCTTCGCTTTGTATTCCGCGGGGATACGGGCGAATCACTGAGTACGCCGATCGTCGTTGCTCCTCGCGCTAGCATCTTGGAGTCATCCTGGCTCGTTGCATCCCCTAATGAACTGAACAGCCGTTCCTCCCTCGACGACGGGTGCGTCGTCCTGGGGTCGTACCCGTTGATCCTAGTCCTCTTCCGCCGAATGCCGCTCGCGACTATCGGGTATCGCCCCGCGAACTCCTCGTTCAAGTTCGAAGCGGCTGGCGTCGCGTGGTCGGTGAGAAACCACAACCAAAGCAGTCCCAAGCGTTACGAAGAAGCCAGCAGAACGATCTAAGCTACCGTTAGGATCTCTGTTCATTGTTACGACACACGAGCAGCGGGGACTGCTGGGTGCAGAGCTACTACTCTGTTACGTGGCACTGCACTCGCGAACCGGGAGCGAAACTCTTTGCACGGTCTAACGCGGCGAACGTTTCCCACTTCTATTTTCTTTTTCTCTTTCGTCTTTCTCCTTCCACGCGATTCTACGAACATCGATGCGGGGAAGTGATTGCCGGCGAGCGTAGGTAGGCCTCGAATTAATTCGCCGTGCATCGAGTTTTCCTCCCGCGAAGGTCGAGAGCGTTACGGTTAGCCGGCGATTCCAACAGATACGAGTTACGAATGCGATGGTCCCCTGCCCTGCGATTTAGCGAAGCTCTACGAACGATGTCGAGAAGAGGCCAGAAATGGAAGCTACCGTTGGGAAGGAATGAGTCTATAGATCGTCTGGATAGAAGCGTGACCCACCACCATGTGTGCATTCAGAGAAATCGCGATTCCGGTATCGCTTGAGGGGGGGGGGGGGGAGGGGGAAAAAACGTGTAACATAGGCGTTTAACGTCCGATTAGAAGAGCGTTCAGCGGAGTTACGTATGATAGTGTATACGTATGTGTATTGAAAAAAACATATGTGCGAGTTATATCGCACGTGTGCAACCGTCTGATCGATACTAGACTCGATTCTCCGGGATCGTTCCGACCGTGGTTCGATTATTATCGTGTGCGAGCACCGCGTTAAGTAGCCAAAATGCCTGTTGTCGTTGTTGGACGTCGGATTTGGTACATACATGACTGACCTTCGACGTGTGGGTACGAAGGCTGGATTCTGTGGCGAAGCCTTTGCCGCAGATGTTGCAATGGAACGGCCGGTTCTTCGCCCGTTCCACCTGGGCGTCGTGATTCCGAAGGTGCTGCTGTAAATTCGATAGCTGAATGAACGCCCGCCCGCAATCAGGTAGATGGCACTTGTACGGTCGTTCACCTGCAAACAAAAACCGTTTATCATGAACAAACCGCTGGATCCCCGGGCATCCTTTTTGCCAAACCATCGAACGATGCCACATTATTTTACTATTGTAATTGAGGACCTTGCAGCAACAGGGGTGCGGCTCTATTTTTGACAGTTTTATCACTTATCACGTGTGATATGTGTAAAAAATATTCCACATTTATTGCAAATAAATAAAAATAGAAATATTTCTATTTTAATATTAATATTAATAGGTACTCTATTAATATTCTACTTAATATTAATGTTAATACTGTATTAGTATTAATATAAATACTGTATTAGTATTAATATTAATATTCTATTAATATTCTATTATTATTGATATTAATATTTTTATTATAGCATATATTTTCGCAATAGAAATAAAAGCTTATCAACTCACTAACTCTTACTTATTGTGCGAAAATATAATTATTATATCTTTCAATTAGTGTTCTCTTTTTAATTTTAAGTCAAAGAAGCAATTTTATAACCAACTTTTCCTAATTTACTTGAAGTTGATAAAGGTGAAGCTGCACCCCTCTTTTTGCAATGTCGTCAATTACTACTGTAATCCTTCTTCCCATCAGTAATCGCCTAAACCAGAGTTAGACGAACACCTGTTTGTCGTATCTACGGCAGTTCTAGCAAGTATTGCTGTAGCAAGTCTTATGTATTATTTCGCTATAGCTTGATGAACGGGAAGGCGTGTCGTCAGTGGAAATTACGTCGACACGTGGGTAGACGGTTAATTTGCAATTGCGATTTTCGTTTAAATAATAGCAGCCGTCGGGGCTGGCTGTGCTCGGGATACGGGAATACGGCGGATACTTTTTTCCAGGGTCGAGCAACAGGTATCAGCGGACAGATTTAGGGGTGGGCGTAAAAAATGCCACTCGTTTTAAAACGACCATTAGAGCCGGTGTTTTAACAACGCGTAACCTTGCACCCTGATTTAAAACGTTGAAAACGCATTTGTTGCCGCCGCGTCCCGCCCGTGTGTGTTAATAATCTGTAACAGTGGTTTTTTTTTTTACGACACGCTGATCGATTCTTTCCATGGAAATTTATAGCAGCAACGCGGCGATATTACTGGTTTCCATTCGACAGCTGTCCTGATTTGCAAAGCTTCGTACTACGTAGTGTCATTGATCCCCTTCGATAAGAGTATCGACTAGTTACAATTACCCGATGTGTACGTTCCGCGAAATATTTAGCTATGTAAATTTCGCCCGTGATTATTTCACGACTCCACCACTGTTGCAGCTGCGACGTCGGCGGGGCAACAGCTTCGGAAGCTTTAAGCTCGATTCCATCGATTCGCGATTGTTGCAGTTTTTATTGCGTCCCCTCTGCGCCCTACTCTATTTTAATTCCCACAAGCGATTGGTTCAATTTAACTTTTATTAATATCGACATTCCTCCCCGATGCTTTCTCACCCCGGGCAGCCGTTCTTTTCCATCCTCTTTGCTTTCTCCCAGCCCTCCTCCGGCCACTCTCTCCTTCCTCGTTCGACGTGGCTCATCTTTTATTCAGACCGATCGAAGATTTAATAAAAATAATTCGACAAGACCGCCCGTTGCGAGGTATCGGCCTCGCAACATCGGGGAAACCGAATTCTTGGCTGGCGGAGGATAGTGGAAGCTGTAGCGCGGATGATCGAGGATGAAGGGAGCGCGGAGAGCGACGGAACTCGTCGATGGGCTTAACGTCGGTTGAATGAAGCTTCTGCGACAGTTGTAATGGTCCCGTCACTCGCCTCTACGGGGAATTAACGCCATCGGTGAACGAGGCAGCGTAAAAATTATTTATTGCATTGTGCACGCGCGATGGACACACGAGCGCAGAATTTTACCGGCGATCGAAGCAAGCGACGGGGAATCGCGGAGTGCCGCTGGGAACACCAGAACGCGGCATGCAGCGCGCGGCAAAAGTTATAGCCAATACGTAAACTATTACGTTTACGAGCTTTACTTTACCATTTTTACAAGCGCCACCAGGCAGCCGTTTTATGATTGCCGTTTATTTAGGTGGCTCGAGCGTAAAGCTTTATCGTGTTTGCATCTACTCGAAACACGCGCGTTTCACGCGTCTCACGCGTCGCGTAGCCATCTCCCCCGGCGGCTCGCCGTTAATGAATTCATCAATGACAGCTTCGGTTCGGTTACAACCACCGGCGCGGCGCGACGCGCGTAGCCGTCGACCAGCGCATCGAGCGAGTTCCGTTCATCTTCTAATCGCTGCGACCCCTATTTTCCACGCGCAGCTTTCCACGGTTAAATCTGACGGCGCCGGTTAATTGCCCCCCCCGAGTTGAGTAATCGGGGAAACGGTGATGCGCGGTCTGCTCCTTTTTAGAGAGCAACGGGGCCCCGTCCGTTGAACGGATCGATTTTAGTGAACGTGCTCTCTTTTTACTTCCCCGCCCCTCGGTTTAATGCCTTGTCGTGTATCTCTCGCGACGACACTAAACATGCATCGACATTAAATTTTGCACGACGACCGTAATTCCCCGGCCGGCGTATAACGTCATTACATTCATCACCTACACTGGCTCGGAATATCAAATGAGAGCGGCGATATATTTGATTATTTGTCAGCGCGCGGCGGTTTCGCAGCGGCGTGCACTTGCCCGCCCCACGCCCACCCTCCCTCCGAAGCCGGGGAAAATCGCTGACGCGTTTTTCCGCGCCTCGGCCGCGCTTTTTTTTCCCCCTGAGAGCTTGGAAACCTCGTCGTCCACTCGTCAAAATCACCGGCGTTCCTCGGGAAAGTAGGTAGAAATCCCGGAAAGAGCTGGCACGTGGTTGGACGTGTGTGTATATACGAAACAGCCTGGACTCGCCTACCCTCTCTCTCTTTCCTTCTCTCTTTCTCACCGGCTAGGTCTCCGCTTGCCTTTTCTGTCCCTCTATGCCCTCCCGTGGCTCTCTCCGGTTCTCCCTCTAGCTGTGTTCGGTGCTCGTGCACACTCCCTCCGTGTGCAACCCTCTTGCCTCGTCCGTGGAAACGGCGACCACCCAGCGGCCCTCCACGGCCCACTACACGTCCACGGCAGAAAATTAATGTCCCCTGCAATCCATGTATAATGCATTCGCATTTCGTTGAACGAACAAATGAACGCACCGCTAGAAAATTTACGTCCTCCCTCTTTCTCTCTCGCTCCCTCGCTCCGGCCGGCCTTCCTCCTGCTCTTTCTCCGTTTCCCTGTGTCCTCTTCCCTTGCTCCCCTCTCTCTCTCTTTCACCCTTTCTCTCCTCCTCTGTTCCCCGATTTCTCTCCGCTCTTCTTTGTTCCTCCCGCGAGAATTTTGCGCGTGTGCAACAAGCCGGCCCTGACCAACCCGTCGTTGCACATACACGTCCCTCTCTCTCTCACTCTCCTATCCCTCTTGGACCCCAACCCTCTCACCCCCGTTCTCGCCCCGTTTTCCCACCCCCGTTGCAGTTGCCGTCATCGAAATTCCGGCTGGAAATCATTAAATTGCACGCACTCACATGCACGTGCGTGGTGCACTCGCTGCGATGACCTCGTCTCTCTTCTCTACTCTCTTTCCTCTATCTCTCTCTCGATGGTACTCGTCGAGCTATTCATACGAGCGATACCTTGAATTTCGCGGCCAGGGGGAGTGCAAATACATAGTTGCAGCGTAAAAATCGGGGATGAGAATGCTAAACCCGAGCGATTGGAATGTGTTTGTGTATCGCGATGATATTCGTCGATAGCAACCCCGTCTCTTCCTCCCTCCCTCTATCTGCTCGATGACGACCGTTTTTCCTCTCGTTGGACCACGCGAAACGGTAAATTCGAGGGAAACAGATTGTTCGCGGAATCTTTGCCGCTGTTGTCCCGCGGGCAGCCTTTGTGGTAACTGGAAATTCGTTTGAAACTCCGCGTGGCGAGTTGGAAAGTTGACGGTGGCGTAAAAATCGCGACAGGGCGAGCGATGTGCCGCGTTAACCTTGGTTCGATCGAACGGTAATCGAACAGTATTTTCGGAGGGAAACGCTGCCAACCACTTCGGCGCTAATTAAAGCACACTTATCCGGGAATCGTTGGGGTAAATCGACACGGTAGGTTTAAGGGTAATTTTAACTTGGAGCGCGGATTAAAAGCAGCACGACGACACTGATCTCTGATAGATTCTATTAATTTTCGTTGGCGGAATTATCGGTACTTCGATCGCCGCCATGAAGAAGCAATCACTTAGAACGATATAAAAGGACATCGATCAGTCCTTAACAACCGCGGCTAATCGGTCGATTTTATTCGCCGCGTGTTCATTAGCGCTCCGATTCCTTCGCCGTTCCGACGATAAAATCGACGTTCTTCAATGGTTATTAATGCAAATCACGGCTATGCAACCGTTCCCGATCGGCCTGCCGCGTTAAAGACTCGGCGTACCTTCGCGTCGGGTTTATCTCACCGATTACCACGCAATTCCTCCAACGAGGCGGTCTCTTTATTATTTTCCCCGTGATTTTCGAGTTCAGCTGCCCCCTTTCGCGGGTTCAGTGGCCTCGTTATCGCGACGTGCCCGACGATCGCGCGGATCTCGTGACTTCTTCGGGTGGCTGGGGATTTCGTTGGGGCTCGCGGATGGCTTGATTTGCCAGCGGCGAGGAGGCCGCGATCGACGTTGCTTCGAGGGTAATCGGCGCTCGGGAAATCGTCGGGAATTTATCGAAAGAAGGACGAGCATTACGCGGTGGACGGAAGCGAAATTTATAGGGTTTGGAATTAGCATGAAAGCAGCGTTAGCGCGGCGCGTTCGCCACGGTGTTGTAACGTGTGTATCGCGCTAGGAGAACGCGTTACCAGGCGCATAGAGAGCGAACGGGCCAGCTAGAGTGTAGGAGTAAGAGAGCCGGGCTCGGTGGGGGGAGGAGAGGGAGTGAGAGCGAGAGAGAGAGCATCCCTTTCCCGAGCGATGCAGCCGAGCGTTTCACGCATGCATGGAAATCATTAAAATAAAATGGCCGATAACAAATGACTGTTGCAAAGAGGGGAGCCCTCCTGGTTGGCGGCCATCTTGGTTCACGTGACCGTCATCCGGGCAACCACGGGCACGCCACGCCCCTTTAATGATTTCTACCCCCTGGCGAATGTGCCGCGCGTACGTACGTGCGAAATTTCACGACTATGTATGCGTGTGTGCATGTGTGCCCGCTTGTATCCCTCGCGTACGCGGGGAGTACAGTCATCATCAGTAGTCTAGGCGAAAGCACCCCGGTACATCCTCTTCAAAACCTAACCACCATGGCAACGAGCATGCCACCATCCCTTCGACTCGGGGGAAGCTTCCAACGGCCGCGATTTTAAAAACCGAACATTCCTTGGGGATAACATTTGCTGGCCTGATCGGCGAGGCCTAGAAAGAGATTTTACTGGCATCCCCTTTGAAATAGGCGAGACTGAATGACGATGGAATCGCGGGAGAATGCGAGCAACTCGTTGATAGAATCACCCTGCGAGGTGAGTGACTTGGTAGCCGCGTCAAAGAGACGGGATCGGTTCGTTCGGATGCCTTCGAATGGAATGATTCTAAAGGTGAATGACTGGCGGCGGCCAGATCGGAGGGTCGTTCTCGATGGAGTGTCTGAGGGCGTTTTCGCTGGGGCACGTTGCCGCCCAATGCGATTTCTACCAGGCCGGAGGACTAGCTCGCGTCGAATAGCATGGTCTAGCAATCTAGTTCCCTAGATATCTCCGCGGACGACGGCGGACAAACGTGCCGAGAGTGTTTGAGAATCGTCGAGTGGCAGACGTTCAGCCCCGTGATCGATATTCTTGCCACTCGCCCTCGGCTTCGATTCTCGAAAGACGGTCCCCCCTCGATGACGATCCCGACCGTCGTTCCATGTGGAAAGATGTTTCAGGAGGCTCGCCTCTCGGCCGCACAATGATGGCAACGAACTCGGCTTCGCCGGTTGGCAGGATCGTACGCGGGTGGAACATTATTCGGGCATATGGTAGCTCGATCCGTCTCCCTCGCTCCTACCCTCCCGAACGGTTTCACCTGCCCTGTCCGAAACTCTTTATCGTTTTTTTTTTCCTCTCCTTTTCGACCGATACCTTTTTTTTGTTCAGACCGCCCAGAGGGAGCGTGTCAGGTTCGCTGACCCCGCAGGAACCCTTCCTTCCTGTGGCTTACTTCTTCCCCGGCCGACGAACTCGCGTTCGCCGATTTGTTGTTTCGAGCCTCTTCCTACCGTCGCCCTGGACGCGAACGTTTAAATACAACCTGCCAGGATCATCCTTCCCCGGGCGAACCGTTAATTAACGAGAGGCGCAGGGACCATTCCGACCGGAAGTATGTAGCCACTCGTCGCACACTTTTCTCTCTTACCCTCTGCCGGCTGGCTCGCTCGCGGAGAGCTGGAGCTCTAATTTCGGGGCTCGGTCATTTTTCTGGCGGACTTAGCCGAGCATAATTTATTCCCGATGCCTGATGAGACCCATTGTTGCGGCGGCGTTGCTGCTCCTCGGCTTGAACGGGGTGAAAACGAGCCAAGGGGGTCGTAGCGAGAAGGGTCGGAGGAGCGGCGGAGAAAAACGGACGAGGAATTATGTAAGACACCGGAAGGAAGGAGTGTACACGGCACACCGGCCCCCCCCCCCCCCTTGCTCTGGCACATCCGTCCGAGCGGTAACGATCGTTGCTGGATGCAGGACAAGATCTTGAACCCTTTCCCAACGACGACGACGGCGAGGAGGACGATTCTCGCCACTTAACGGGCATTTCGACGAGACCTTTTTTCTTCTCCCTCCTCCTGCCTGGCCCGCGCCGTCGTCTCTGTGGAGGCAGCGGCAGACTTCGGGTCATTAGGCAGATGGGGGTAAAAAGGGGTAAAAATTAATGTCTCAGAACGAAGGAACGAAGGAACGAACGTTCGGCCTGTCGAGTGGCCGGAGCTAAGTCCTGCTGATGGCCCTCGTGTCTTTACGATTTTTCATCGCGAGCCATTTCCTCGAGAGGGACTCCGAATGCCCGCCAAACCCTCCACCCTCTATCCTCAGAGTTACCGCTTGGACGATCCTGTTCCACGGTATCGTGACAAGAAGAAGAGACAGGCAGATTCGATCAGCCGCGAGACCCACTTAAAAATACATAAAATACACCCGGGGACGCGAAGCGGGTCACTAGGTGGATAATGAGCGGCGATTAGGGTGAAAGACAAACGGGATGTAGCACCTGCGATTGACAGGACCACCGGAGCTCTCCATCCGATCCAGCCACGAGCTGGTTTCCGGTTTACTGGCGTTCAAAGAAACCCCCCTCGGGTCCAGGCTTTCTTTCGCGCAGCCCGAGTTTTCGCTGCGAAGGGTTGCGAGCTTGCCAAGGGTGCAAACGACGCGCTCCCCCTCCCCCCCCCCCGCCCCTCGATCATTTTTATTCCTGGCATCTTAATCGTGTATCCGAACGTCCTCGTCGCTTATCCACGACCTTCCCGAATTGTTTCCTACCGAACCCCCGTTTCCTTTTCAACTCCATCCAAGTTTAGAAAAGGTAAATCGTGCCACATCGAAGCCAAGTTGAACTCGCGCCGGTTTTAAGCGGCCGCACGTCTTTAAGCCTGTTCCTCCAGCTATACCTGTGTATCTCTCTGTGTCTGTGCGTGCGTGCCCTCGTCGAGAGTATAACTCGAGCAGCGCACACAAGGCTGCGCCCAAAGTTTCTAACGTAAGACGCCAGAGCTGTTCTCGTATGCCGTATGGCGTTCTGCGTTGCCACCCACACATGCCGTGTAGAAAGTTTACTAGATGGAAATCTATATCTTATTTTACGGCCGGCCGTGCTCAATATTCTTGACCCGACTGCTCGACTGCCCGATATAAGCGGCCCTTGTAAATCTTCTTTCCTCCCAGCGGTCGGTGAAAATTCGAAAAATCAGCCCCCAGCAATCGTCAGGCTAGACGAAGCTTCGCTACTGATAGACTCCCTGGATGATAATGACGCGGCGCCCGAAGGCATTGATATCCAGCCAGGAATGTCAAGTTCACGCGGAAAGTAAATCCCATTCTACGCTCCAGAAACGCTTGCTGTAAAAATCGGGCTTCCATTACGACTCGCCGTATGTATCTAGCGGTGCAAAAAGTTAGCACCGCTTGGAACACGAGGCTCGAAAGAACGATACTTTAACGGCCAAGCGTGTGGGATTGGTTTATGCGAAATTATCGCATTGGAGGCGAAGGAGCACGAGGTATCCTTAACCTACAGACCGGTTCTGCGGCCGAAGCGTGATCGTGCAGTCCCCGTTGAAGATCGTACCTGATTTTCAGCAAAAAGTCGCTTGCTTTCGTGCCAGCTTTAGAAAGTCAATCTAGATTTTGTAGACCGTTTACCGCGCGCGAGTGTACGGTAGATAGGGAACTGGTATGAAGCGGGATTACCGCCTTCTGGTGCTACGCTTACACGTATCGCGCGTGTGTATCTTGTCCTTACCGGCGGAATACTTTTCCCTGCTTACGGTTCCTCGGCGTATTTTTAGCCACTATTTTCCGCCGTTCCTCTCCCCCGCCGTTTCGCCGGGAGACCGGGTCAAGGAGGATGTTCGGTGGCGTCGCGAGAAAGTTACGTCGCCGCGGTTCCATCCCCAAAGGGTTGCTCGGAAGTAAGTCAGTAATGCGAGGGGGCGAGAAGTTTCGTCGATTCTAAGGGCCGAAGAGCAGCCGTGTCCCTTTAAGAATTTTAAAACATCTGTGTCATCCCCCGAAAAGATACGGGTGCTCCTCGCCCGTGAAATAGTAATCGCGACACGTTTCATCCGAGCGATTAACGGCTTTAATTAACAATCGCAGCTTTTCATTCAATCGATCCCGCTGAAAAGTGCACGTCGATTTTGCTTTTTACCGCTCGGAGAACACTTATTGCTCGCGGCCGCATTTCAGACTCTATTCTATATCAGTAACGCGCGATAAGATAACTCGTAGAAAAAAATCACTCTCATGGCAACAATCTGAGAACGCAGTGCGGATTTACGCGCTTTTGAAAAACTAATAGCGCGACGAATATCACTGGACGATTATTCTCCAGGGGAGTTGTAGAAAAAATCGTGGACTTTCGGGTCAGATATTCCAGCATGAATTTAAGAAATCTTAACGATCTACTTTTCTATATTCGGAGAGGTTTGAAACGGTTAAAAGTCTCCTGTTTTTGTCACGAGGTCGTGGAAGATTCCATTCTTTTCGTGCTGCACGATCTCTCGCGCTAGAAAGATTATTTGATAGTCTGAAACTCCTTGCGTTCCATTAGAGTACTAACACTTTTCTTGCAAGTGTCTCATCGATGAAAAGGATGCGTGTTGGTGTTGACGAGACGATCTTGGACTGGCGGATCTTCTCCAAGGATGAAAAGTTCGGTTCTAACGTGCGACCGTTTGTTCCCCGCGCGAATCTATCAAGGTTCCGAGCAAACATCGAGGAAAGAGCGAGATTACTTATCTCGGATCAGGAACGGTACACAGAGTGACAATGGCGCGTTCGCGATCGTTGAAAGATGACCTTAAAAAATGACGTGGCGTTTTCGCGCGCCACGAAATGCATGCTCATCTTGCACGACGCAGTAGCAACCGAATCCCACCCCAAGCTGGGTAAAAAGCGAGCACGTTGGAAGCACAAAAAAATCAACAATCTGCCCTCATTGTCCCAAAGGGTTGCGTTCGACAAGACCGAAAAAAAGGCGAAGAAAGAATGAAAGAAGAGTAGGTCGAGGAGAAAAAAAGCGTAGGCGTATCATCGAGCCATCCCCCTGGAGCGCGCGCGCGTGTGTGTGGCGTGTAGAGGCAGCGACCCTATTCAAATTAACCCTCACGGAAAAAATGCAGAGCCGCGCGGAAGGGTTCGTAGAAAATTAGAATAGACTCGTTTGGTTGCCGGCCTATGCATACGCGGCATGACTACGTTAATTTTCTGGCAGGCCATACGGTATCTTGGACTTTTAATTATCCTTACCTTTTACCTTTTAACGGTTTAATTGCCTTTCTCCTCGCTATCGGGGAATAGGATTCCCCTGACCGTTACACCTCGTCTCTCTATCCTTGCCAGCGTTTATCTATGCACGTACGACCTGCTCGTTCGAGGATAAGTTCCCGCCGCAGGTTTTCGCCGAGAATTCACCTCGAAGACACGGCCGACCTTTCTTCGCCTCGTTAGATTGGTCGCGTTGGGCGTTTGCGTCATAATACAGCCGATCAACTTTTCGGGAAAGATTGCCATTCGAACTGTGGCCGGCTCGGTCTCGAAACCCTCGCACGTTGGAAATTGAGCCGCACGGTTTTGATACACCAGTAATTTTACCTACGATGCCGGCGCGCAAACTAATATTAGGATTAATATCGCCCGTTAAAATATTTACGATAGCAAGGTATGGGGAAATTGATTAGCTCGTATCACGCGAATTAATTAAGCATCGTTGCCGAAAGGTATCGCGTTCGCTCCATCAATCGATCCCTCCCCCTACGCGGGCTGAAAAAATAATCCGCGAGTAATCGGAATAGCGAGCTCTGCCGGTGAAGGCCACGGTCCCTTTACCGGTCGGCAACGGGAAAAAGAAGGAGTTGCTTGGCGGCAAACGAGACGTTTTACGCTTCTCTCTAGCAATCAGCCACCTAACCGTGCCCACCCACCCCCCGAGTTTTTCCAGACGCGCAAAGCGCTGCCGCGTTTGTTTAATCTTTCATTCCGCGTCATTTGTGATAAAGGGCTGGCGCCGTTCTTTCCGTTGCGCTGCTTTGATTTTTCTCGAGACGTCTGGCGAGACATTCCGTCGCATAAATTCTTAACTGGGTGAAATTAGCGAATTAAAAGTAGGAGAGAGAGGGAAAAGGCCGGCCGAGGACGGCGAAAGAAGGCACTGCGGGGGTGGCTAGCGGGGCCGAGAAGTCTTGACGGCCCCGACGCGAGGTCACCGACGACTGGCAAAGGGAACCGGAAACGGCGTCGAGGGAAAAACGGTGTTTTTTTCCCTCTTGTCGCAGCTCCATCAGCTCATAAATACGGATATGCAAGGCCCACGCCGACGTCTCAGGCCATTTCCCTCAAAGGGGAGACCCTCCAGCCAGTTAATTTTTATTCATGCACCGACGATACGGCAATTTTTCGCAGTCTTAAGTGGGCTTTAAAATTGTCCGGTCAATTTCGCCCGGCGGACGTGCTCCTTTTTTCAAACGCCATCGCCTCGCTCGAAAGGGGTGACTTTTCGCCAGACCCGCTCCGCCGTTTGTATCGGTATTAATGGACTCGTCTCTCTCTGCCTAACATCCTTTTCTTAACGAGGACACCGTTATTACTCTATCGAATTTTAATAGCAGCGCCGAGTTGTTTGACTCCACCCCATTCGCGGAGGCTCTCAGGGATTCCACGTTTCGAAACTGTTGGCCAATTTCGGAAGAGGCTTGTCGCGAGCTATTCACTCCTCCGTCACACGTACCTAATCGCGTAATCACGTCTAAACCGTCGATCGGGTTTCGTGAAAAGTTCGCCCAACCCTCTGGCACGTCCATCCCCGGAACAAGCCGCGTCCCCAAAAGCTAACGCGACCGCTGCTAGCTGGTTCAGGGAAACCGATTAATTCGGCGCGCGTGGGGCGACCGATCATTAGATTTCGCCCCCATGAAAATTGAGTTTTCCTCGTTGCCGAAGGGATAATCTTTGGCGTAGCCTCTGGCCCGTTGCGTGCGGGAGGACAACTCTGCCGTCTGTCCACCGGCAGGGCCGCCGGAGTGCGTACACCGCTATTTATTAGGCTGCTGCATCCTCGTGAGCGCGTGGTGTGTGCAGGCTCGTTTTTGCGTGCGTGTGAGCGTAGGCGGGCAGTGGCGATGCAACGGGATGCACGGCGATGTGCGCGCGTGCGACGGTGGCGGCGCGTAACTTCGGTTCCATTATTGAGCGATCGGGCGATCGAAAAATTGGCGCGCTTTTTTCGCGCGCGACCCCCCGAGTGGGGCGAGCCGACCTCCCATTGGCTGTGCGCACAGTCACCCTCGCATGCCCGCCACCGCGGAGGGGAGGATGGACTCTGTACACCCTCGGCAGGTATTTGTCTAGGCTGCTGCAGCTATTGACCAGCTATCGATATCGTGGACGCTCACCGATATTATATTCGCCGTCCTTCGTTTCTGCCACCCTCGCATTTCACCCCGCATTTCACACCCACCCTCCTCCACAAACTCCCGATCGCCCCGGCCCCCGGGTGACCCCTCCCTCTTCGTTTCTCGTTTTGCCCGGCCGTGGCAGCGCGAGTTTCCTCGAATTTCGGTTAATGAATTATATGCGTATATGTTGCAAATTTTATAGGCGCGCGCGAGAGCGAACGACCATATATATATAGACGTATATACGAGTATATTGGCCTGTCGGGGGAAATTGTTGTAAGCCGGCGCGTTATGCTGCACCAGGGGGTGTGGGTGGTCGCGCACGCGGAGGGGTGGCGCGTGAACGCGACGCCACCGGCAGTAAATTCCCGCCGTTTTTTGACTTTGACCGGCCAATCGCCGCGCAGCAACGAGATCTCGGCTGCGAAACGAGAAATCAATATGGCATGCAAATGCTGTGCGCGGTATCGTTTCGGAAAACAACGGCCGCCGGGGGAATTTGCAAGGAATTTCGGCTGCGAGCGCGGCGATTTTTGAGTCGCGAGAAATCGGTATGCGGACCGTTGGAAAATGGGAAATATCCCTGGCGCACGCTTCGAATATCGGGATATCCAATTCAACTAGGGCGCGTCGGGGCCAGTCGTTTGCATTCCTGTCGCGGATTTTTCGCTTTCGGGGGGATCGGGCGGTACGCGGGTCTGTTCGAAACGTTTCATCGATAAAGACACGGAGAGGCAAAGTCGTGCATGCGATAGATGCGCGTACACACCGTGCAGCACCGTACACCGACGTCAGCTCAAGTACCAGGCCGCGGCTGAGTAGAGTGGGAGCCCAGTACGTGGGAAGGGTGATTATTAATGTAAGGGGTGGCTGAGCAGTAGTTACGCGCTCGTTGGTAGTCGTCGAAAAGGGCGAAGGGGTGAAACCAGCACGGTGAAATCAATGTCGGCCCTTTTTTTTCCCCCCCCTCGTTGAACACGGGCAAGCAACGCTCTCGAATTTGTTTCTACTTTTCTCCATACTACCATACACGGCCCACCGTGCCGGTCCTCCTTCTCGGGGCAACCGGAGAAAATTGCTTCTTCCCGTCGATGATTTCAAAGGAATGTTTTCTTAAGAATCGATGAGCCCGCGTTATCCTCGCGCGAGCGACGACGAAGATAGAGAGCTGGCGGACCTCTCGATTAAATAGCTCGCATACCGACGAGGTTTTGTTTTTTCTTCTCGTCCGGAAGCAGATCTTGGACCAGGCTAGCGAGACTTTTCCGAGGGTCCAGTCATACGCGGCGCTGACCGTTCGCTTTCTCGAGGCTAATACCTTCCGATTGACTACGCTCATCCCTTAATGAAATTCTTTCTACCCGGGCGCGACCCGTTGCCTGCCTCTGGCCCGGCTGGCTTTGCCGTCGAATTTTCTCATTATTACGGGTCCCTCCGCCCGTCCTCGGTCCTCCGTCCTTCGTCCTCCGCCTCTCTCCGTCACTGCTATTCTTAGTCGAACGGCTAAGCGAGCCGCTCGATGAATTCGATCGTTCGCCCCGCGTAAATCGAACTTGCCTGCAGATACGCGGTGCCCGTGTATGCATACCGAACGACACAACGTGCTCAGTCAACGGTGTCTTGGAAACCACGCACGGGGCTCTGGCGCGGCGCGGCGCGCATTGAGCAATCTCGCAGCATGCCGCATTAAAATTAGCTACAATCGGAACGCACGATCGCTCGTACAGATTATAATAGTATATTAATTTATTGATTATCGACCGGCCGCGATGCAATGCGGTATTCATAGAATTTACTATCAGCACCCGGCACACTGAATCCATGCATTAAGTATGGGGGGGACTCGCCGACTTTGCCGCGCGGGCCGCGACTTTGTTGCGGCGATGTTGCTGCTCGCGATTACCCGATTCTCGTTGTGGCTCGAAGCGACGTGCGCGGCGAAGTTTCCCCTGTTCCACGGATAGTGGAGAGGAGGAAAGCAGAGTCCCGGGTCTAGCCTCTGGGGAGAAAAAAATTATGATTCTTTGGAGATATACATAGATATAAATTAAACAATTCCTTTTGCTGCCCAAATTCACTTTAGAGAGGTGAAATTGACCCCTGAAAATCCGGCTACATTCTGACCTTGTGTTACAATTCGCGGAGTATAAAAGCTGTACCAAATGATAGTCCAAATTGAACGAAGCAACAATTTGTCTGAAAACATCTTTTTTTTTATCTTTCACAGTCCGCGAGTTATAACTAAAGATTTTCAGCGGTCAATTTCAGCCCCTTAGAGTGAATTTGGGCAGCAAAAGAAAATTTGGCAATACACACTTTATCCTCTACATATCCCCCAAGTTTCATAATTTTTTTAAATTCCCTGGAATCTTCCCTTGTAAGTCTATCGGCTACAATGTCGACGGGATCGAAATGGCGCACGATCGATCGCGGCTAATTCCCCCCGCAGAGGGTGGGGTGGTGGGGCCAAAAATCCTGCCATTCCTCAGGGCCAGGATCGCCAAGACATTAATAGAAGACGGATACTCACCCGTATGCAGGCGGGTATGTTGTTGTACATGGCTGAGCTGCTTGAACCTGCGGTCGCAATAGCTGCATTTGTACGGTTTCTCGCCGGTGTGGACCCTGATGTGCTGCACGAGCTGGTGGTTGCTGGAGAATGACTTGAGGCATTGCTGGCACTGGTGCGGCTTTACCTCGTTACCGGCGATCATGCCACCCGGACCGACGCCGATCGGACCCAGACCCGCCAATCCGCCCACCATGCCGCCGCCGGGTCGACCCGTCAGTGCACCCGCCGCGCCCAGCTCCCTCGCGTGCATCTGCATCGCGCTCTTGTGCATGAAGATCTGCGAGAAGAACTGCCGGGGTTAGTTGGTACGCTGCACTTTTGGTCGAGCAACGGAGGATGGCAAATCGACGAAAGAGCTGACCGTCCCGCTCCTCGCCGATCGCCATCGGCTCCTGGACTTTCAGAGGCAAGGCTGCCGCGACCTGCCCTTGCCCTTTTTCAAACACACCGGTTACTACGTAAAACTCCGCCAAGCCTTATCCTAGCACCGAGAGCTACTACGAAATACGAATTCAAACGCCACGGAGTTTGCCGTCCCCGCGAACGCAATTGGAAGTGGAGAGTGCTTGGCTTTCGATTCTTCGCGGAGCAGAGAATAAGCGAACAAGTGCAGGCTGTAGCCTGTAGGGCATAGGCAGACGTTCAGCCTCGCCTGTTTCGTTGTACGTAGACGGTTCGAGCGATCCTCATGATTTTCTCATGCAATTATAGGATGACGAGAGTCAGAAACTACCGGCTCACAGTGCTCATAGACCGTGGCGGTATCGTTTGCGTTTTCAGTTATTCATAGGCGAACTCTCTCCCGGTTGTCTGTTGTGCTCCGCGTTTCGACTCGCTGGTCGACACAGCGGGTGTCGGAGTCGCGTCGCCGTTCACTCCCCCGATCTCGCGTCCAGCTTGAACGCGATCCATTAATTAAAAGTTCACGCGGGGTGACGTAATTTCGCCGGTACTTACGCGTTCGACTCGTTCGATACATGGTCGCGACGGTCCGTGGGACCGATTCAGTACCTACTCGCCGTCGAGTGGGATTTCTTTCTCGAAGCGAATCGCGATTCGTTAACGACGCACAGTGGGACAAGACGACCCGACGGCGATCAAAAATCTATAACATTGGTTCTGGTCTAGATATTTTAATGAAATTTGGCTCAATTTAACCGCAAATTTACGGCCTTTAAGTTGTATTAATATAAGTGATATTAACCCTCGGAGGCCCGTGCTAGGCCCGTGAATTTAGACCCATGTTTTTGAAAACAGGGGCAACTGGCAAATTACAATTTACATTTTATTAACATACTTACTAGTTACTGTATTATATCGTGGTAAACCTCGTTTTTTAATATTTGCTATTGTTTTCATGTGATCGGTGCTCAAATTCTGCCAAAATCGCTAAGTTAAGAGCTTATCAAAAACTTTTATGTTTCCCATAGTTTTTATTCACGATTCTGAAAATTTTACAAATTTTACAAAGTTAATTACATAGCTATATATTCTATTAAGGCCATACATTCGGGAAAAATGTTAACAAACTCTTTATAAAATTTTAAAAAGTTGCAACCATTTGCAATGGGTCTAATTGATATCATGTGCAAGAATGAACCCTTCACTCTTAGAAACAAAAAGAATTAGGTGCTACTTTGTGCTACTTTCCAAGAAAATGGTAATTGAAGTAAAATCTACCTTACCTGCCCATCAGAGTTTTCTGTGCTGTCTCATGACTCCGGCTATACAAGATATTTGCGTCACGCATCTAATAAGTTAATCATTTCTTCCAAATATATCTTAATTACGTCTTTTTTACTTCTTACTCTTGGAAACGATGAGATGGAAGGGTCCGAGGATATCAAGAGCATATTCATCAGGTCTTGATTCTGTGCACTTCGATAAATTTTTCGACTGTTATGGTAACGGTAATATTTGTATTCTTTATTTTTCGTTTCTTGCGCTTCTTCTGATAGCTCGCCAATTGGCAGTAAGTGGTGAAGTATGATATTTTTTCCAGGCCTTAAAACCTTGTGTACTGTGGCTGTTAATTTTCCCCAAGGATAATTTTGCGTTAACAATTTTTCTGTTTCTTCTGCATATATAATATACCGAATTTTTCAGCATTCACGGGAAGTCCACAAGAAAGAACATTTAATATTGTTCTAAATTTTTGTAAAATTTCTACATCTATTCTGGTAATTGCTGATGTTATATCGTAATATTCAAAAAATCTGCGTGCAGTTTTGAAAAATAAAGAATACAAAAATTACCGTTAGCATAACAGCCGAAAAATTTACCGAAGTGCACAGAATCAAGACCTGATGAATATGCTTTTGATATCCTCGGACCTTTACATCTCATCGTTTCGAAGAGTAAGAAGGAAAATAGACGTAATTAAGATATATTCGGAAGAAGTGATTAACTTATTAGATGTGTGACGCAAATATCTTGTATAGCCGGAGTTATAAGACAGCACAGAAAACTTTAACGGGCAGGTAAGGTAGATTTTACTTCAATTACAATTTTCTTGGAAAGTAGCACAAAGTAGCACCTAATTCTTTTTGTTTCTAAGAGAGAAGGGTTCATTCTTTCACATGATATCAATTACACTCATTGTAAATGGTTGCAACTTTTTAAAATTTTATAAAAAGTTTGTTAACATTTTACCAGAATGTAGGGCCTTAATAGAATATATAGCTATGTAATTAACTTTGTAACTAACATAAATTGCACCTCTCAAAGAAAATTTTTTCAGAATCATGAATAAAAATTATGGGAAACATAAAAGTTTTTGATAAGCTCTTAACTTAGCGATTTTGGCAAAATTTGAGCACCGATCACATGAAAACAATAGCAACTATTAAAAAACGGGGTTTACCACAATATAATACAGTGACTAGTAAGTATGTTAATAAAATGTGAATTGTAATTGGCCAGTAGCCCCACTTCTCGAAAACATGGATTTGAATACACTGGCCTAGCACAGGCCTTCGAGGGATAATATCACTTATATTAATACAACTTAAAGGCCGTAAATTTGCGGTCAAATTGAGCCGAATTTCATTAAAATATCTAGACCAGAACCAAAGTTATAGATTTTTGGTCGCCGTCGGGTCGTTTTGTCCCACTGTGCGACGCTCTACGCCTCGTAGCCACGAAATTTCCACGATCTTCCTGGAGGAATCGCGGTGTTCCCACCCCGATAGCCAGAGATTCGAAGAGGCTCGATGGGACGGCGAACTATCGCCTCGCATCCGCTCGCCATAGAACGTTCTCCACGAATTTAATAGGAAGCGCGTAACAGCTGGCCGCAAAGGGGGTCAACGGCCCTCCCCGTCGGTCGTGGTTTTCGAAAGCAACCAGCCGATCGATGTTTTTCGAGTCGCACGCGTGTACGTACACGTACGGAGAGCGAGCTGCGTACACGCGGCCCGGCACTTGCTCGGCTGTTCCTCGACGCGATGAGGAGGAACGCGAAACTGCTGGAAGGGCCGAGCCCACGAGCGGGTGGAACGGCGAGGAACGCTTGATTTCGGGTTCTCGTTGAGGGAACAGGTGTTGCTCCCGTCGTCGTCCCGGTGTGGGTGTAGGTGAACGAACGAAAGGGTTAACGTTGAAGCCGAGGGTACAGTTCGCGGCAAAAGTCCGGGGGATTCGACATCGGCAAGTCGGCGGAATTAAAGAAGGGAACGGCCAGTGTCCCGGGCGCCGGGGGAGGGGCCGGAGGATTTTATTAAAATATGTTAAAACTGTAATTAAAATCGAAAAATCTCGCGAGAAGTTTTAAGAATCTTAGGCTGCCGTCACCCTCCTCGCGGCAGCGCGACGGAGACGCTGCTCGGGGACGTGGGAGGCTAGAGGAGGACAGAGGCGGAGAAAAAGCTCGAGAGAGAATTGAAATTGTCACCGGGGGTTCTCAAGTTTCCGCGACTTTCAACCCTTTCTTTCTGGGACGACGCGTCGCGTCGCGTCGGCGGATATTTGACGGGCGACCTTCGGCGCTGGGCATCCCTGATTCTTAATCCCCGTGAGAGAGGGAGAGCCTGCGACTCGATTTTATTCCTCGTTTTTTCTCGCGTTTCTTTCGCCCGGAGACAAATCAATCCGAGTCGTGTTCCGCGTCGATTTGAATAAAATGGACCTACAACCCTCCCTGGAGGTATCAGTGTCGCTTTCCAGATTGCGGGTGCTCGATTCGTTTTCCTTTGGTTGATCGTTTTCTAACGTAATTTTTTCCCCAGCTCTTCCCTCTCTGTCTTCTTCGCGAACGGGTGCGATCCACGGTCCGAGGAGACGTTTTCGCGGCGATTAACCGTAGCCAAGGGCTGCGAAGAGGGGCGAGAGACGATTCGACGCCAGCCAAGTCGAGTTGCGAATTTTTAACGACCGTCTCGAGTGGATCGTCGAAATTTTTGGCGAAACTTTTCGACGAATATACGTCGCACGATTGGACAGAAGAATCCGCGAGCTCCTTCCCCCCTCCCCCGGGGAGACGTTAGTTTCTTTAGGCAATTTTTCGAGCGAATGCTAATTAAGCTTGGCGGCTATCCACAAAGGCTCCCTTGCTTTTCCTCGAACTCGAAGACCATACGTCCATTAATCAAATTTTTATCTCCCGGCAGACGGAAAATTGCGTTCCGTCGCCCGGCCACACCGTCGCGCGGAATCTTTTTTTCTGATTTATAGTTGTCGCCAGCGCGGAAAAAAAGGAGAGAGCGAAAGAGAAGGCAGCCGCGTCTGCGGCAAGGAACAGAGAGAGGAGGAAGAAAGCGGAAAGAGTTGCTTGCCTGCGGGCCGCCGGCTTAATGTCCTTAATAATGGAAAAATATATCAAGCGACACCCAGTGTATCTCTTAAAGAGCATCCCTCAGTTCCTCTCACCCTCCGACCCCGCTTGCTCGTTCTCACGGCTCAAGGCGCGGACCTTCGCCGTCCCGGCGATTTCGACAGATCTCTCGTCGCGCCCGATCGTTACCCCCGCTGCGGACACCATTTCTCTGGGCATCGGGGGAACGACGAGTGGGTTAAGACGGTTTTCGGCAGAGTTACAGTCGGGCTCGTCCCCCTCGGAACGATTTCGTCTGTAACGGAACGAGTCTGGGACACGTTGGCCCCGTTTTTCGAAAGGGATCCCAAGGATCGGAGCGACGCAACCCTTTGTCTCTCCCCCGGCGCAGTAAATTACGGCGGAATAA
Source organism: Andrena bucephala (assembly GCA_947577245.1). Taxonomy (NCBI): domain Eukaryota; kingdom Metazoa; phylum Arthropoda; class Insecta; order Hymenoptera; family Andrenidae; genus Andrena; species Andrena bucephala. Next base: position 72,151,592 of record OX387717.1, read on the forward strand.
CATTGGTCACTGGAAGTAGGCTACTTTATACACACTTGGAACACAAAGCAAAGGTCTCACCTGCTGGCCATATGCCTTTTCTCCATGGCACACATACGTACGTAACGTGTTCCGTCCACCCACGCACGCCGGCCATCTAGCACTTCGCATGTGCTATTAACTGGGAGGTATGTGTGCCTCCCTGTACGTGCAGCAGGAGACGCTCGCGCGCACCTTCCACACCGTATACCTGCGCCGTGTGTGTCCGCACAGAGACAACGTCCAATCTAACCTACCTAGCGTTGCCTGACTCATTCTCCTACCTACCTACCCACCTATCTGTCTAAACTGCGGCCGCGAATAGTGCCGTAATATAAAGGAAAAGGTGGACCCTCTGCGCCCCCCTCTCTCTCTCTCTCTCTCTCTCACTCCCTCTCTCTCTCTCTCTTTCTCTGTAATTGTCGGCCTTAATCCGACATCTGAATCGCGGCCCCGTGATCCGCTACTTCGAGGGCCGTTTCCGGTTATAGGCGAACCTGCCGATCACGTGGACCCGCCTTCTCGAATCCCTCGATCCCGTCCTCGCGATTAGGGGATTCGCGAGAACGACGACGCCTGTCTGCCGTCTTCTGCCGACCCTCAGGCTCGGAGACACCTGATGGTAGCGATGTCCGCGAGTCGTCTCGTGGGTGTGGGCCTACCGTTTCGCTCCACTCCGAGTTTCCGCGTGTCTGTTCCTTTTTCTACGGCTCCCAGAGAAATGTGGGTGATCGCAACAGGCGTGGGAGACCTCGAAGAAACTACTTTGTCGTTGCGACTTTGTTGTCAAACGAAGCCAGAACGTGTGCGCGAGACTCGGTCGCTGCCAAATGCCGTTTTCCTGATGATTTCGCAAGGAACGACGGAGCTGTTGTCTTCCCGCGCGAAAGGTGTCGGTAAATTGTTTCCTCGACGGCCTAGCGAGCGGAGAGAGCCGGGAAAGTACGACCTCCAGTCCGGCGATTAGCGACAACTGTGCTTTGTCATTCCTCGGAATAATCAGGAGATTAATCCGCGACGCCTGTCTGACGCGTGGAAGCGCCAACAGTGTCCGACCAAAAATTCTGAAGTTCCTTGGAGGGACGGATACGCGTGGATGGTGCGTTGACGGGCAGCCAAAGTTGGCGTGGAAATAAGACGTTGGAAACGGCACGCTGTCTATACTCTACACCCGTGATTGTACACCGAGGCCCGCGGTGGCGAGCGAACTTGTGTTGCAGGCGTTTAAAGCGATCGTCGTAGGTTTCCCTTACGATATTAATCACGCGTACGCCTTGCCGTCTAGCCGCGGAGTCTCTAATCCTCGATCAAACGGCGCTCGATTAGCCCAATAAGAGGGCAACGACAAACGGCTTTACATAGCTTCGCCTCGGTCGCTTTCTACTCGCTCCGCGGTTCCTTTAACCGATCAGCGTCAAGCTCGCCATCGAGGCTTCTAATTCCGCGTCGACTCGCCGAGGTTTTCCAGATAAAAGGGTCAGAGGTCTCGTAGAACGACTCAAAGTTCCTCAATAATAGCGCTCGTTTGGGTGTACGTACGCAGGCTTGATATGTGTTCGTGAAAGAAGTGTCGCTGCCGTGCGGATCCTCGCGGAGTCGCTCGCAGGACCTTTACGTAAGTTCCGCTGAGAGGACCCTGACCTGGAGCGGGCTCCCTCGCGATATTTTCGGACGGAACGGCGCCGTGATTTAATTGGGAGCGAAGGAAGGAAGAGGACGAAGCGGGCGAGCACGTCCGTGGGCGAGGGCGGATAGCCCTGGCTACGGGTCTGGCTCCAGCGAGTTTGGAAAGATTCTTGGAGTTGCAGGGAAGACGGCCGGTTCGAGCGGGGCTGTGGAATATCGTCAATAATTACCTCATGCGGCAAGTGGTGATGAGGATGCTGATACGACGGCGGTACGTACGGCGGGTGGCTCGGATGGTTGTGGGGGTGAGGTCGGGGATGGTTTTGATGCTGGGCTTGCGGCGGGAGCGGTTGGGGCGCAGGAGGCGGTGTCCAAGGCCCGTGGTTCGGCCCGTGGCTTTCATTGGTGCCATACATCTTCAGGGAAGAATGCCGAGCACGCGACCTGAAGAGTCCCTCCCGCCCTCCACGCACGGTGATACGAAAGTCTCCGATACCGACATGGCTACCCTTATTCCAGGTCGCACCGGCGACACGCTCGATTCCGAGCAGTCCTTTGGCCAGATGCTATCCGCATCGCCGCCACGTATTCGCATCGGTCGCCCCTTCGCTATTTCTTTTCAATTACTCGTTATTTCTCGTCTGGCCTAGCGCCTTGGTACCTGGCTGCCGCTACTTTTCTCCTCTCCGGCCAGCCGCCAGCCCGTTGATATTTAGACTCGCGATCCACCGCGCAGTCCGCTGCTTTCTCATTTCAGACGAACCCCCCTCGATCTTTGCGCAACGAACGCCAGCAGGAACCGTTGCGTGAGAATCAGACACTCTCCTGGCGAGCGCATCTGCTGCCGCGAGGGCGTGATTCTTCTTTTGTCCGTCGACTAGTATCCTGCCGTGTGAGAACGGTATCGTTCCACTTTCACGTGCTTAGTTTTTGAGCAGAGGCAGCCATCGTCGGGGCGCGCGCTCTCCAGCTACGCGCCTTCCAATATTATCCTGATTTCTTTGCGGCAGCCTACGGATTAACCCTCGCCGAGACTCGCCAAGCCTGCCCCCTCACCTTTTGCGCAATGGGAGTCGGCGAACGGTTGCATAAGCGAACAAAACTCCTCGATTCGATGATCGAGCACTTGGATCTCTTGGAGCAACTGGCGACGGAGCTCGGGCGAGCATCTACTTCTATCGGGGCCCGACTGGTTTATTCACTGAAGGGAGAGACTCGGGCGAAGAGTGAAGATGATCGTTCGATACTTGTCGCGATACGTCTTTGGCGCTGTTTCCTCTTGGACGGAAGAAGAGACAAGGCTCACGGATACGGAAACGAACACACGCGGCGAGGAAGTCCGTGAAGATACTTGCGGACGCACCGCTTCCACATCGGCGGGAAGACTTTTTTTTATCGTCGAATCACTGTGGTACCACGGTTATGCCGCTCGGATAATCGGACCACCGAACGAGGAGAGTACGGTACCGGCGGGCGAGAGCGTGCAGGGCGCGGAAAAAGGGTCGTCACCGGCGAAGAACGAGCGCCACCGAAGGAACTATCACTCCGACGACCGTGCGCGGCTTTTTCCGCGTTTTTCGGAAAAATCCAAGGGGGTAGCTGGCGCGTCCGTGAATAGAAAAGCGCGGACGCAGCGCTGTGCGCCAGCGTGTGGCGTCTCCGGCGAACTAAGCACGCCGAAGGGGGGGACAGTGCGATTTCTTGGTCTCTGGCGCTGTGCGTGTGCTAAACGGGGGAAGAAAAAAAGGTGGAAAGGCGCTGATAACGCGCCGCGACGAAAAATCGCCGGCTACTCGAAGAGATATCGATTGAAATAACACGATTCCGGGGAACGCGAGCCAATCGGCACCGCTGACACGGCGGAAGGGGCCAATCGTGCCCGGTTCTGTCTCTCTTTCACAACCTCCCTCGCTCTCTCCCCTACTTCTTCTCGTCATACGCGTCCTCCGCCAGGTCCCCCTTTCGCTCCTTCTCCTACGTCCGTGTGCCCCTGTTCCTCCACTCCTCATCGTGTGCAACTCGTGCTACCGCCACCGCCACCGCCGCACAACCTTCCGTGCTCTTGCCGTTGCTTCTCTTTTCCTCCACCCTCGCCACCCGGGCTCGGCGCGACTTCCACTCCGCTCCGCTCGTAGAAAGAGAGGAGACCGTCGGCGTCCAATGGGGTACGGGAGACGGAACGACGTGTGTTAGACGTTCAGGAAGTATCCACCGATCCCGAACACGCGTCATCCTCGACCCGCCGAACTTTTCCACTCCGCCGCCTCTTCCCGCCTTTTCCCGTCCACGCGGCCACTGGACTTTCGGTGGCTGCGCGACCGGGCCCCCCCTGCTGCCTAATCCTCCATGCGAGCACCGGTCTCGTGGTCCCGGTGGGAACAGAAGCTTTCCTTCGTCTCCTAATTCTACCATTAAGCAAATTACCGTTCCGCGAGACCGTGCTCGGGCGCTGGCATTTTTCCAGTGGGTCGGTGGTTAGCATCGATGCTAATCGAGGCGAGAACGAGCCGCGAAAACTGCCGGGGGATTGTATCATCTCCCGTCAATCGCAGGTGCCTTTCATCGCGTCGCGAATTTCGGTGACGGACGCGTCCGGGTTGCGTAACCGCGGAAAATACCGGCAAACGAAAATAAGCTCGGATGGAAAAAGTTGCGAGGTGGAGGCCTCGGTGGCTCGACGTGCCTGCCATCTTTCTTCCCTGGCTTGTAGAAATTATTTTGGGCGTGCCGCGAAGGTTAGCGCCGTAGACGATAACGCGCGCCCGCGCTCTAAAAGTGCGTCCGGCTAGAGGCAGAGAGAGGAAAAAATAGGGCGGGGTCTCTTTGTGAGCAGACTTTGCCTATCCATCATGGCCGCTTTATCAATGACGTCACGATAAGACGTTCACGCACGGACAAGCGCGTATCACTCGCGAGACGCCGACCAGAGAGCCGATGATCGGGGACCATTCCCCTCGCCTCTACCTGCCCAACTTTTACCCGCCTCGTGGCCTTGCTTCTGCCTTTTTTTATTTAAAAAAAAAAAAAGTGAGGAAAAGATGCCCGATTTTCATCGAAGCTCGACGAGCTCCTCCCTCGAGCCGACGAAAACTTTCCAATCGGATTAACCAAGCGCGGGAGACCTCTTTTCCTCCGGAAGGATTCCGGTTTCGCGGCGCAACGGGAGAGGCAATATACCTACGCATCCTCGAAAATAAAGGAGGACGCGAGCTCGTCGCGCTCGATGGGCCGCGGCGAGTAGTATTTGATCGGGCGGTTTCGTCCGCCGAGAGAAAATGCAAAGAAGCGCGGGCAGTGGTCGCGAGCGGAGAGCCGCGAGGCTTCGCTGCGTCGCGTCACGGCTACGGAGAAAGTGTATCGAGCGATATCGAGCAATGCAGGACAATCGAGATACCGCATTCAAAGTCCACCCGCAGCGTTGACCGAGCCACTAAAGGTCGCGCAAAAATAACGCCGGCTCCCCTGGCCCCGTCACTGTTCCTTTTTCCACGGAGGGCACGCCGAGATTTTCCCGATACCCAGAAAGATCCCGGAATAAGATTGTTCCGAGGAAAACGAGGCTCGGGCGCTACGATAATTGCCGGCGGTTCCGCGTCATTATTCGCCCCTGTTACACGCTCCCCTCGTTTTTCCGATGGAACTCGCGCTACGTAGAAATGATTGCGGAGAGAAGCGAGATGGGAGTGATTGAACCGTCGATACCGAGGAAGACGCGCATGTTCTATGCCTATCACTATCTAGAGACGCGGTAGCGTCACGACGCCAAGTACATGTTTCGACACCCTGTATATGTCGACTGTCGCTACCGCTATAATTTACTCGTCGCCCGGATATTCCAACCTAACCTGAAACTTATTTCATTAATATCTCATCACGCCTGCAATATTTTCTAAATTTAAAGGCATTTTTCTTATGTAAACCGCATATAAGCTTTCGAATGAGATCAAATTCAATAAAATCGGTCCACGCATGACAGAGATATCGTAATATCGTCTCATGGATCAGTCGGAAATATATGTAGGTAATCTAAGTGTAAAATCATGCTTCGATCTACGCCAGGCTATGTATGTACGCATAATTTTGCAGGAAGGATTTCGTATACATACTTATTCAGTTATTTTGTATACATGCACACCTTCGATAATGCACGAATTTAATCAGTGTTTCTTGTACTGTACACAAAGTACTATGCATATACATAATACATATAGATCGGCAATGCAGTGCACAAGGTTTGTTTCATAGTTGTTAAACTTGCGTAGAATTTATCCTTAATTCTGTCCTGTGATAAGGCTGTTCATGGCTGTTGAACCTTCCTAATTTATAATATTGAAAATTATCTGAAGTCATTCCCTATGCAAATTATCTTTGTAAAAAGAAGCAAGATCCCCATAAATAACTTAAAAAAAGTAAAAAATTACGCCATGTACATGAAAAAAATCAAGGACGGAAAAGAGTATTATAAAATAAATCATAAAAAAATACAAGATAATAATAATTACTGCAAGTATATAAAGGTGCTTTGTAATAATCACGGACATTTTAATAATGTGAAGATAAAATGTAACATCTAGACATTTGCCTAAATGTCCGCGGCCTGGACGTCAAATACTTGACGTGGCCAGGCAAGGTATTCTCAGATCATCAATACCCATACCTTCCCTCTCGCAGGCTTTCAGATAATTCGTCAATTTAAAACTCTGACAAATATGAGTACACTTTCATGATTTTACGTTTTTAAATAATTCTTATTCATCGACACCTTGACCTTGCCTGGCCACGCCAAGTATTTGACTTCCAGGCCGCGGACATTTAGGCAAATCTCTAAATGTTACATTTTATCTTCACCTTAAAAAAATGTCCGTGATTATTACAAAGCACCTTAATGTACTTGCAGCTCATTTTGATTTCACATCTTTTTTTTTGTATTGTAATTATTATTATCTTGTATTTTTTTTTATGATTTATTTTATAATACTCTTTTCCGTCCTTGATTTGTTCACGTACTTGGCGTAATTTTTTACTTTTTTTGAAGTTTTTTATTCACTTCACTGTGAGCAACGACTGTTACTCACGTTTTCAAAGAAACAACAGGCAGAATCAGACTTTCGGTGTTATCGTTCTGTCTATTAATAGTGCCGGTGCTGTTTATTGGGTCAAGCAATTGCGACTGTAGATTTCATACATTTCTCCGAGTGCCGATGCCGGGAGGGGGGAGGGGGCGAGGGGATCACCTCTTCGCCCAGTTTTTCTCCCCCTTCTTTTGGGATTTTCGCGGTCGAGCCGCGTCCAACGCCGAGCTCGATCGTCGCCGCGCTCGCCTGCCGTCTCCCGCTGGCGTGGACGAGGGCTAATCCCGCGAAGAAATAAAGAAGCGAAAAAGGAAGGCAAGAAAGAAGGAGGGCCGGGGGAAAAAAGAGTATCTGGCGAAGGCCGAGGCGCGCGTTCCCGTCGCCATCCCTCTTGGAAAGTACTGACCACGGGCAACTCGAGCGCGAGGGGGAGAGAAAGAGCTACGCGGAGAGAAAGAGGAGGCGGAAAAAAGGAAGAAACTGCGGCTAGGGAGAGAGGGAATGAGTGGAAAGACTGTGCGCGGCGCGAGCGGGCTGAGGGGGAGGGAAGATCGCAATAAAAATAAACCGCCAACGCGGGGCTCGCGTGTGTAGGAGTGTTCTCTGTATACACGTATATACGTGCACCCGCGAGAGGGCTGAAAAGCCAGCGTGGCTCTCCGCTGTTGAGAAGAAGCAGAGCAATGAAAGAAGAAGGTGCCGCTGCTGAAGGCGGGCAGGGAAATAAGAGGAATAACGAAAGAAGCAAATAAGAGTCTCTCTGTGTGCCTCTTCCTCTATCTCCTCCTCCACATTTTCCCCACCACAGTGGCGTCGCCTCTCCTCTTTCTCTCTTGGCTGTGGGTTAAGCCCCTCGAGAGGGGAGAGGCAGTGAACAAGACGGCGAGAACGGCACTCGCGGAGAGGGAAATCCTACCATCGACAGAGAAAGAGACACGATGCTCCGCGGGAGAAAGATGGTCGGGCAGCGACGAGCGCGGTGCCCGACTGGCGGGAACGAGATGGAAGAAGAGAAAAACCGAGGACCAGGCCCAGAGCGAGACAGAGAGCGAGAGAGAGAGAGAAAAGTCTGACAGGCCTTGGCTGCTGCAGTCGTTTGCGAGCCGCGTTGCCAAGTCTCATTTGTTTATCATAGTTCGCCGGCCTGGCCTTTGCTATCTCGAAAAAATCGCGTCCCAATTTTTCCCGTCAAAAGACCGCGTTTTCGCGCTTCAACTTTGCCTTTCGAAACGTCCCCAGGATGGACGACGGGTCACGGGCCGCGGGACCATCGCCTGCTCCGAAATTTCGGAGCGGCGGTTCTCGGTTCTGGTCCGGAAAACTGTTTCAGAGTCGCGAATAGTATTGGTTCGGGGAACTGGCCGGTCTGATGGCAGCGGGATTGAAATTAGCACGGTTAGACGTCGAACGGAGGGGGCGCAGAGGTGCAGAAACGATTCGCGAGATTTCGGCTCGCTCCTCCTCGCTGTTTCGTCTTCGTCCGCATCTTCTTCTTCTTCTTCTTGTCCATTGTCGCGTGGACTCGTTTCTGAGTCATCGTGCGTGCACGCATGCACTCTCGCGCACGCATGCGTGGTTGAGCGTGCACGCGTTCGTGCTTCACACTCTGCACGCGTATGAATATGTATGTATACGCGTACGTGTTGCGTACAATCGACGTCGGCAATGCGTTTACACTCTGCCACGCTCTTGCTCCTCTTCCCCTGCCCCCTTCGCGCGCATTACAATCGATTTGCATACAAATATACCGGGCATCTCGATGGGTGGTATGTTTATTAGCGGATCCGCGCGGAAATTCTGCCGCCTGTTAGTCACGGCCGGCCGGTTTTCGGAGAGAAATCGGCGGCGTGCCCTCTTCACGGGAAACAGCGAGCGATTCCGAAATCGTCGCTGGGAAACGCGATCGACGGCGCGCTGGAAAAGAAGCAATCGATAGGGTAATTGTGCGAGAGATGCCGCAAATTATTGTTAAAGATTTCGCTGTTTTTCGAGGTAAGCCCAGCGCAGTTTCCCTGAATAGTTATACGTCGCGTTTATTTTTACTATCATAGTAGCTAAAAATTCATAGTTTGTCTTGATACAACTTTTGTAACACGTTAAAGGGACCTTGTAGAATATTTCCTTGGCAGAATAGGTTGCTTTCGACATAGCATGTGGAAATACGAAAGTGCGGCACCTCTCCTGGGCATTTCGGATAGACGCCGCATTTTTACTTGGGACAGATGCCGCACTTCGATATCGTACTGTTTCGGAAACTACTTAAGTCGATTTAAATGATGTTTCTAATGTTTAAAATATCAAAAAAGATTTTTAAAATAGCTAACGTGGTATCTCGAGGCAAATTACTTAGATACGAACAATTGTGTTGAGTGTTGGGTGAATTATTATACCACGAAATCCAAGGCTGACTGGATTATTTGTCCAAAATGTAAAAAGTGGCTGCATGAAACATGCACCCTGTATAACACTATGTGTAACGAATGTGGGAGGAAGAAGAAAAGAATGTTAAATTTCGAAAAGCAGAAATAATATCTGTACCTACTGTATCCATTTAGTTTTTCAATTTTATAATTGTGTAAAATAAAAGTGTTTCATTTTACTTTGTTTTTACTATTTTTTTAATATAAAAAGTTAGAATTAACAAGTTTAAATTGAAAATTAAACGTTTTCCGAAACGCGGCACCACTCCCGTACGTGCGGCGTCTCTCCTATCAAAGGATGTTTTTAGTTTCAATTTTTTAAAGGTGACAAATATTAAAATTCTGATTTTCTTTAATGCTAGTAGAATCACAAGATGTTGAACTAATAATATGTATCCTCGGAAAAGATTTTCATTGCAAAATTTGGAGCCGGGGACAATTTCGCGTAAGGTGCGGCAACTCTCCCACAATTACCCTACACACTGGACATGGTGGCGCGATTATTTGCGTCTCGATCGTATCCGTTTACGATACGGGGCCGATGCAGTCGAGGAAAGTCGGCAAGCTTGCGGATAGTCTTCGACTGGACAGCTTCTCGCCCGCACGCGGAACTCGGCGTCTCTGCTCCCGCGGTTCCGCATTCTCGCGAATTACAGACGAGGACGATCCGTCGACGGCGCGGATGCCGAGGATGCAGTCGCGTCCCGCGTCATCCAGTTTTGCATGCGAGCGGTCAGGATCCTTTCCCGAGTAACGGTTTTTCATTGACTCGGAGGATCGGCCGTTCTCTGTAGGCAGCGCAGTTATCTTAATCGTCCGCGATGATCGCCGATCGATCAGGCCGTCGCGCGTCACCGAGTAATTATCGATCGAAAGAATCGAACGCGCGGCGCGCGCGCTCTCGGGGAAAAAGCACGCGTGTATTGAATTTAAGATCCAGCTGCATCCATGTAAGAACGTGTCGGATTACGCGCTAGTTCCCCCCTTCTCTCTTCTCCCTCCCAGATGTGTTTCTCCTCTCCTCCTCTGTTCTTTTTGCGCTCCTTAGGTCGCGCTACTCCGACGGCCTGCTGCAGAACCACAATCTCGGGGACTCGGGATACGAAGCACTCGCTATAAACGCGCCTACGATATTAATTGAGTCGATGTCCGCCGGAGAGATTCAATACTGGATGTATTTTAAACGATCGACCGCTTTTACATTTCGGATGCAATGTTCTTTGACATCTCTTGGCCCTCTGGCACTTTCTTCAGGTTCCTGCTCGAGGACAGGAACAGGGCGAACGTTGTTGCTCCCTCTGCCCGTTTTCATAGATCGTTGAGGAATTCTTTGAATCATCGCTGGGAGTGGAAGAGGCCTCTCGGGTCAGGGCGATCGCGAGAGATGCTGGCAGCCTTGGTGGGGTGGCGCGTATCACCGCCATGTGGCAGTAACCTTGTGCTCGCGTCAGAATATTTTTTTTTATCATATCCTACGCATGCTAACAGCCGACACGCCGACGCGACGCGAGTCGCAGACACGGCGAAGCCGGCTGCGGCAAGGTAAGACAATATGAACGGGTTTGTCCGCGGTCAGTTCTGCCGGTACAGTCCGTGGAATATAATTTCTTTGGCACTTCTTGCTGCCTTTCCTGCCGGCAATCGCGTGCCTCGGCGTGCACCGCGAACGATGCTTTTTCGCTCTGCCGGATCGACGTGCTTTCAGCGCGATCGTCCGCTCGAGATCCTCCATGGAAATCGAGAACAGCATCTCTCAGATGCTGCGCGATAAGAGTCTTCTTCGTCGAAGATGAGTCTCATTCCTGCCATGGTGCTCTCCGGTGAATCGAGATGCACCGTGACCGTAACTTTTTAGCTGGCAGGTTCTTTGGCGGCGCAGGCATCCGCCGCGTCTATCGTTATCACCCTTCACGTTCAGGCCTATCGCCCCGCGATCGTTTCCAGAGTATTCTCAAGAATACCGAGGAAAGTGTGACGCGGAGCGAGAGCATTCCACTGGAGGACGGTAAAAAGCGTCGTGCAGCGGGGCTGGGACGTTTGCACAGCGGATCAGCGAGGTATTAACGTGCCGATAATCGCGCAACCTTGACCGAGTGCACGACCGATTGCTGGATCCTCGACACCGGAGACGACCCTGAAGCATTCGCGTAACAGCGTACAAATCACGAGCGAAGGACATCGAGAAGTTGGTGTCCTTCGACGGCACTGCGGTCTCCCGGCGAAATTTCTGCCCCGGGAAGCCGACGAGCTGACCAAGTGTAGATCGAAAAAATGGATTCGTATCGAAAGAAGAAAGGGTCGCGTCGCGACGGGACGCTGCGCGACGGTCCCTCGCGATCTCTAATTTATTTTAATAAGGAGCACGCGGTGAGAGGAGCGACAGCGAGAGGAAGAGAGAAAGAGAGAAGGAATGGTTCGCGCACGGAGGCTCGGACGGAATGCCAGCGACGCCGGCGTGTATTGTCGGAGGTCAGGTTCAGCAGCCACGATGCGCTGGTTCCCTCTCTTCTGTCTTCGTCCCTCGTGAACGCCAGCCACGGCCGACGATAAAAGAAAGGGGTTCGAAGCCGGCCGAAAATATCGAGCCTGCTCCGAGCGGAGTAGCAGCGTTTCGCCGCGTGGAAAATGTGCAAACTCGCGTGTCAACGACCCCCTCCCCCCCCCCCCCTTTTCCCTCCAGCTCCGCGTGGCTCCCTCCCCGACTGGGACCGCTGGAAGGCGAACACGCCGGAGGATTTCGGGCAGAGCTCGCGATAAATGATCGATCACCGCGAAACGCAGCGAGACGAACGCGAGGGACCCGCTCGCGGGTAGTTGGCTTGCGTTTCGGAGTAAAGTCGCGTCGAGCCAGGTTTACAGCGCTCCTAGGAGAGAAGGCTCTCGGATGCTGCTCGCTGCATCCTGCATATATGTATGTTTTATGTCAGCGTGCATTCTGCATTCGCGCCGTTGCCACGTCTGGTGGCTCTCCTCGGCTCTCTTTCTCCCGTTCTCCTTTCTCGCTCTCTCTCTCTCTCTCCCTTCTCTCCCCCTTTTCCATCTGTCCGACTCTGTGTCTCTCCTCACATTCGTCTCTGTTCCCCCCCCCCCCCCCCCGTGACTCCGGCCTCCCGACGCCGCTGCCCGCTGCATTTCTTGACATTTCTCAAACCCGTGTCCCGCCTCGCGTGGCCAGCACCGGAGAGTCGTTGAACTCGAAAAAAAAGCGGTGGTTCGGACCGATTTCGTCGGTTCCGAGGAGGCTGCCACCAGGTCGCAAACGCTCCCCTCCCGGCCGTGCACGCGCGCAAGCCGCCGCGAGCCCAACGAAATTTCCCACGGCTCGCGCGACCAAAGGGTCGAGTTTTTGCCGGCGAAGGAATTTTTCTTTGACTACTCTCCGCCGCGATCTGCATACGCTCGCTCGCGCTATCTCTCTCCGTTTATCTGCCGCTTTCCTTCTCTCTTACCCCCCCCCCCCTCCCTTCTCGCTTCCACAGTCCTCGCGGCAATCTCTCTCCCCCCCCCCTCTCCCCTGCCTCTCTCTTTCTCACCGGCTGATGCAAATGCTGTTTCTCTCCATCTCAGAATCGGCCGGCCGCGCCAGACCGTGGCTAGGGGCTCGCGAAAAATGCTCCAGCCTGGGCTCGCAACTGTTCTGGCAAGTGACGAGCCTCCGCGGGTGGTGGGTTAGAGTAGGTCGTGGCTCGGCCCTTGAAACACCCGCGACACCGTCCGTCCACCGGTCTAATCGAATGCCCGTTTCCTATCTACGGATCGAAAGAATCGTCTGCGAGATATCGTAATCGCGATGGAAGAGAGAACAGTGGAAACAGTCGAGGAAGAGGCTCGAGGGGGAACGATCGCAGCCGATCGAGAATGACCGGCCTGCCAGACGAATGCTAGCTTTGTGCGTCGGAGCGAGAACGTGATCGAGGCTGGATTTCGAGAGAACGGTTGCATGGCGCACGCCGCGAGAGGTGCACGTACGTTTCTCCCGCTGGGGGAGACGAAAGGATCTTTCTCTGGCGAGATACAGCGACTTGGAGCCGATCCAGTTGACGGTGTTTCGCGCTCGAAGGAGCGCGTCGTCCTCGTTCTGGAATGCGTAGCCGCGGTACGCGATTCCGCGGGAGCGCGGTTCTGACGGAATCGGGCGTTCGTGGCTGTTAACCGAGCGGAGATCGTTGGACGCGTGGACGCGCACGTGGATGGTCGGGCAGAACGACGACCCTTCCGTCACCATCGAGAATTCCTTTTGCCCGGTACCTAGCGGTGGACGCGAGACGGCCTACCGCGCCGCCATCCGTCTCGCGGCTCGAGTTAGGGATAGCAGTAGGTAGCATGGTAGAGCGTGATAGCTGGCGGTGGTGGTTAGAAGTAGAAGAGTATATGTCTCCTTACCTCTCTCGTGCACGGTTCTCTAGAGTAGGTGGATCACAGTTAAAACGCGGTGGTAGGAGCTAGGTAAAAAGATCACAAAATATGGCACACTGTTGCCCGAGTTCATCGTTCGGCACTTCGCGGCGCGGTCGCTTGTTACTGGTGGGGGCGGCGAAGTACGGGTGGAGGAGAATGACGAAGAAGATGTAGAGAAACGAAAGGGAGCCGGGTCGGGTCGGGCCGGGCCGGGCCGGGCGGGCAGAGCAGGAATGGAACACTCTCGTCGCGGGGACACTGCGCGGATCCGAAGACGAAGACGAAGAGGAGAAGAGAGACGGAGGGATTCGCTCGCTCGCGCGGGCTGTCAGCTGTCAATGCCGTGCACGTTGTCACTCATCCTCGGGTGGTTTTTCGTCGCGACGCGAGACCGATCTCTTCCTCTTCGACGCCCGCCGCGCGACACATCGAGCCGCTCAGATCCAGACCGACATCTGTCCCGATCCTCCTCTTGGGCCCGCTGCGGTCTCTCGAGTTCCCTGCGCTTCCGATCACCGAGCCCCGAGCCCCGAGCCCCGATCACCGATCACCGATCCGATCTCCACGCTTTACGAGCTCTCTCGGTGCTGCTCCCTCCGGTTCCCGATGATTCGTCGCTGGGTAAGAATGCGGTGTCGACAGGGGGTGAGGAGGATGCTGGGACAATGGGGGAGTGGAGGAAATGGAAAACAGTTGTTTCTTTCAGCGGTCACTGTCTTCGTCTTCGTCTTCGTCTTCGTCTGCGTCTCCGTCTTCGTCGTCGTCGTCGCCGTCACGGTCGTCGTGGTCTTCGTCGCACTCTCGCCTCCCCGTGTGCGTGTGACGCGGTGCGCGCGTGGTGTCGCGTGAAGTTGGTCGTGCGTGCGCACCTTGTGCTTCGTTAAAGAGTCTTTTCCGTATAAAATGCTGGGGCGCCGGCGAGAATCGGCCTGGCCGCCGCCGCGTAGGCTTCACGCCGGCGTCCTCGCGGCCGATTGGCCGGGTACCAGCCGGTGGGGGGCACTGGCGCGAAGGTCCGAAGGTAGAATACTCGCCTCGAGAAGCTACCAGAGCGGATCCACGAGAGTACGGAGTGGGGTTGCGCCTTTGCTATCCCGCTAACGCGAGTCGCGTACGTTTTACCTACGACCCAGGCGAGCAGGGATGATCCGGGCCGTAAACGACCCACCAGAGCCCTGGGCCCGTGCACGAGCGAGTTTGGGGACGCCTGGGGACGCTTGGGTCGGCAAAGCCGCTCGGGTATCGCCAGCCAAGATCCACGAAACTGGGTGATCCGCTCTCCTATTGGGTAATCTCTGGAGATTCGCGGCATCGGGAGTTGAAGGACCTGAAATCTAGCGGAGATGGTCCAGAAGCGGAATCTCGCGGAAGCGGGGCCTGGAAGGAGACGCGGGGAGACGAAAATTCAGTGGTTCCGCACCGTAATGGTCAGCCGTCTTTCTTCTTCCACGCGGCCCGTTCTTGCCCCACTCTACTGCGCGAGTCGCTCTCTCTCTCTCTCTCTCTCTCTCTCTCTCTCTCTCTCTCTCTCTCTCTCTCTTCTATCACGAGGACTTGTCGTTCTGCTGTTCTCTCCGCCAGCTCGCCTCCTCTCTCCTTCTCGCCCTCCCCCCGAGGCTCTCCTGTCTCTCTGTTGCTCGAGACCGGCCAGGCTATTCACCCACGCATGAGATGACGATGACGATGACGCCGACCGCGCTCCGCTGCAACGTGCACTCTCGGAGCGCTCTTTGCTCTTTCGTCCGTATTGCGGGATGAGCGGTGGGAAAAAATTCTGCTGGTCGAAATTCCTGCTCGGTCGCTAGATCTTGGGAGTTCCGATCGGGATCCTCCTCGCGCCAGATTCTGACTCGAGCATTTTTCCATCCTTACTTCCATTTCTCCGGGAGCGTCAAAGACTTTTCGATAGAGAACGAGGAGGATCGGCGCTCAGTAGACTTTTCACTGCTCACGATTTTGCTGGCCTTGCGATCTCTACACGCCTGACATTGGCACATTGCGATTGCACAGCCCCGCTGACCCAGATTCCAGCTCGGTTATTTTTTCCACGCGGACGGATTTTTTTATCTCTGTCGTTTCGCGCATCGCTCTCCGTCTCCGGCAGCCTCGTCCGCCCAACTCGCTGCTCCCCTCGCGAAATCGATCATTCTCCTTCGTCTTTCATGCGCACGCTTTTCCCCGCGATTCCGCCTTTCCTTCGCCACAAATAAACGAGTCTCATCAATCTTTCGGAAGTTGATGAACGCTGTAATATCTGGGTTCTGCTCGATTGTTGTTCGAGCTAACCAGCACGAGAACGGAAAGAAAAAAAGTCTAAAAGACCCTGCCGGTATAAAGAGGAAGCTGGGAAGCGATCTGAAGAGCCCGCAACTAGTCCAACGGCAATCT
The DNA here is from genome assembly GCA_947577245.1 of Andrena bucephala. Classification (NCBI taxonomy): domain Eukaryota; kingdom Metazoa; phylum Arthropoda; class Insecta; order Hymenoptera; family Andrenidae; genus Andrena; species Andrena bucephala. The sequence continues at coordinate 72,167,514 of OX387717.1, forward strand.
CATCTCGCATATATGGAATGTTTGCGTGGAACATACGACGAGGAGTCGTTAAAAGATGAGTAGCATTTCTCCTACTTTTCAGCTGGGAGAGGATCGAGGCACGTGTATCGTCTTCTCTGTTTCGCAGAAGGGGTCCCCGGGCCGTGCTCCGGTTCCCGTTGCCTCGGAGCAGCAGCAACGCGACCGGATCCTGACCTACGACTACGTCGAGGGGAGCCGGCGAATTTTGTCCGAAAGTCAACGAGAACGAAAGAGCGGATTCGCAGGCCTTCGAGGTCACGGAGCAAGAACAGTGGGGATCGGCGTCAGAGGAAGCCGAAGAGGGGGTCCGAAGAGGAGGTGGTGGATATGGGCCCGTGTCCGAGGGAGTAGGAGAGAGAAGCCGACGGAGGATACGCTCTGGCGGAGGAGGACCAAGCGACGCGGTAGAAAGAGGAGCGCGAGAGCAGCAGCTTGCAGGCCAGCAGAAGAAGAAGGAGGAGGAGAAGAAGGAGAAGAAGAAGAGGACGAAGAAGAAGGGAAGAAGCGAAGAAGAAGAAGAAGGGGGCTGATCTACCGGCAATATATACACAGAGCCGCACAGACCACGGCAAAACTCCGCAGTTTTGCTGTTCGATTTTGCAAACTTATATTTAGAAGGGCAACGATCTTTTGCCGCGGCAGCTCCGACCGGAGGAGAGGAAAGGCTCTCTCGGATAGGCGCACGGTCTCTCTCGTGACCGGCCGCTGAGATTTCTCAACTTCACTCCGATCTACGAAATCCTATCCCTGCGTATCTCCGATCTTTCATCCACGTTTTCCCACTTTCCCCGCTTTTCCCTCTGCCTCCGTGGACTCCAATCCGATCTCTTTTCCTCGGCTTTCCTTAAATCGACGGATCTCCAGCTCGAGCAGAACGAGCTGCGGTTAATGGCTGCCTCCGTACGCGTCGCGTCTCCAGCTCGCGATAATTACCGGTTGCTCGTTAGATAACGGTATATTATGCGGGATAATCGGCGGACAGAGTGCCCAGCGCACCGCTTCATTGATAGTACGAGAGGAATCGCGATATTAGGGAACGGCGAAGTAGGTCAGAAGGAGGCGCGGCTCCTGTTGCACGCATTCTTCTCGGACTTTCGAGACTTGCAATTCTTTCCCACATAGACCTCCACATTCATCCCCCAGGCGTTCTCACTCTGGAATTATTGTGCCTGGAGTTTTTCAAGAAACGAGGAGGATGCTGTTAAGTTTAATAAAAGAAAAATCTTGATACCCTAATGGAGATAGAACTCGAACCCTGTGCGAAGCTCGGAAAGAAAGTTCCCCGAGGGTAAGGTGCCGGGAGCTTGGCGATCGCTCCAGAATCGTGCACGACCGCCCCTGCGAGCGTAATCTTATCGTGCCGAGAGCGATGCGGCTCGGCTCGGCGAACGCGCTCTCTGCGGCTGCAGATCGCGAACCGCGGAGTCAACGAACGATAAAAAAAAACGCGCGTAGCCATACGCGCGACACAAAGAATAAACTCTCCGCGTACCGCCCGCCTCGCCCTCCCTTTTTCCGCGCCGATAGGCCGCCCCGTCTCTCTCTTTCTCCCGCGCCAGCATCTCCTCGCTCCTTGGTTATCCGCGTTGCAACTTCGCAGCCGTGTGTGGGCGCGTGAGTTCTCTCCTCCTCCACCACCACCACCTCCTCTCTTTCTCTCGTTTCTCCCGCTCGCCGCTGCCTCCTTCTCCGCCCCCTCCCTGCCCCCCCCCCTTTCTCCTTCTTTTTCTCCTCGACCGCTTGGGGTAGGTCATGGCGGAACCGCGCGCGAGCGAACGACGAAGAAGGGGGAAAAAGAAGAGGAAGAAAGAACCGTACGCCGCCGCGCGTACAGAACGTAACGCCGCGCCGGCACACGACTTTGTAACGCGCCCGCCAACTCGCGCACTTTTTCCGCTCACAGATTTTCTCAAATTATTTGTCGCGATTCATTGCTCCTCCCCGCTCTAGAAATTCTCCCCAACTTTTCGCCAAGGCTTTTCAGACGCTTGGCCTTCTTTTGTAAATTCGCTCGTAAGAGAGAAGGATTCTCGTGTAAGTCTGTTTGCCCTCCCCCACTGTCCCTCTCCCCCCCCCCCCGCTATGGTTTCCCAGCAAAGATCGAACAATTCGATTAGGAGGATCTTAACAGCCGGCACGGGGCTCCGCGTTATTGTTAGCGATCATGCGATCTGAAAATCATAGAAAATTACTGAAAAGCCAGGAAACTTCGGTCTGGTGCGCTCCAGTCGGGGCAGAAGGGATATGGTGGTTGCCCCTGGACTTGAGATGTCGTAATTTTGCCTTCGCCATAACGGCTACGCGGCACGGAAGTCCTACCCTCCCCCTTCGCTGCCTACGATCTTTCATCCTCCGGCTTCTCTCCTTCGACTCGAAACAGAAAGCTCTCTCTCCCCCCAGACCTACCCCCCCCCCCTTTTCCGTAATAGTAGAAGGGTTGGTGAAACAATGGCACACGCGCGAACACCGTTATTTAAATAATACGATGGAGCCGCTGCGGGGTGGAAGGCAAAAAATTTGCGCTCAAGGGGTCGCGATCGTGAGAAAGACGCGTTTACCGTCAGCACCTTGTCCTTAGATTCTCTCGTCGTTCAGCTCCTGCCTGGCCACGTTCAACCGCAGTCGAAGCGCATACGATTGGCGAACCCTTTGCTCGAAGGGGCCATTTACTGACCAAAGATGGATCAAGTTTGTTAGAATTCGTAGGCGTTCCATTCGATTATTTACGTGTTCTCGGTTGAAGGCTCGAGTATCGATCTCGAGGGCTGGGAGAGCCTTCTCCTTCGTTCCCCCCCCCCCCCCCCCCCTTTCGCTCGTCGTCTTCCTCTTTTCACCGCGCGGCGCAGTTCCGGTTCTGGCAGCTGTCGTCGATTCAAGATCGGGACTCTGCGGATCGGTCAAGGGTAGGCCCGTGGCTGTGTAACGTTACCGCTTCGCTGGTGAACCGGTTTAATGCGGGGTGAAAGAGAGATCCAGAGGGAAAGAGTTGGCGCAAAAAATTCATTTGAATCGCCGGAGGGTCGGGCAGAGGTGTCGAAATAATTGGATTTTAATTTTCGAGCTCGCGAAAGAACAAAACGCCCTTCCCGGATCGGCAACCATGAGAACCCCAGCTCGGCCGACGAGTGTTTATTCAACGTTGCACCGCATTAATGTTTTCGAGACTTCTCGTCCGCCTTGGTGCCCTTTTGTTTTCCCACGACCGGCAACAACGTTTATTCAAACACGCCCCGAACGTTTGCCACCGTCGTCGTTCGATCGGTTTGGAATTTTTCAACTACTAGCGTGGAGATGATCGAATGCTTTCGCGGGACGATAAAGCGAAGGGTTGCAAGAGCGCGTTGTAACTAACATTTTGTCCCGCCCGATGGAGATTCGCGGTCGGGTGCGGCACAAAGGAGGCGAAGGTTTTAATTAAATCCCGGGAAAACGCGAAAACTTCACCATCACGCGGCGTTTTTGCGATTTTCCGAAAGTTTCGCCTCGCGACTCGCTTTCAAGGTGGCGATGGACGACGGGGGTGGAAACCACCGCCTCTTTTCCACCTTTCCATTCATCCCTCCTACCCGCGGCTGGCGGTAATAAAAGAAGTCGGAAAAACAAAAGACGGGCACGGCTACTTAGCGAAACAAATTGTTGCTTCGTACTCGGCAGGAGAATTTAAAAGTTTTCCACCGGCGGCTTCTCTTTTTACTCGTTCCCCCGTTCCCCCCCCCATTCCCCCGTCCACGCTTTGCTACCACCGTCTCTGTCCCCGGCGATGTTTCTCGTTTCTTTCCCTCGCATTACGCGCCTCTCGTTGCTCCGAGTCGAACGATAGTTCCAACTCGATTCACGGCTCGTTAGCGGTGCTTCCTTTCCCTTCATTTCGGTTCTCGGCTCGTAAAAGGACAACGCCATATACGCGGGGACGCGTGTACTATCGATCCATCCAGTGACGGACTGTCCCATTAAATCGGTTGCATCGTGCGTGGAATACGCGCCTGCGGAACAATTAAACCCGGTATTGTGTCGCCCGCTGCCAAGATGTACCGTTCGGCGAGACGCGAGACGGTCGTCCACCGACGAGCCCGTCCGCGAAAATTCTCTGTTTCGCTGTTGGCGAGGCGGTGTCGCGAACGGCGGAGAATTAAGTAGAGGATCGATCTCGAACCGCCACGGCGGTCAATCCTGTGGACGATCGAGTCGCCGTCGTTGTTCGTGGAGCAGCCACGATGAGCTGCGATTAATTGTTGTCCAGCAATGATGCGTTAAGACTACACAGATCTTACAGAAGCACATACACGCACGTAGAGCATGCGGGCGGAGAGAAAAAAAAAACAAACCAAAACGAAAGATGAAATGAAACCAACGAGAACGCTGACGGTCTCTCGGAGGAAAGCGAAAAATGAGGTGCTGTCGAAACCAAGGGATCGTTACGAACAAAAAAAAAAAAAATGGAAAAAGAGAACGTGAGCAGCGGGTCGTTGTTCTTACATGAACGTGCGGGGAGGTACATAAATAATATAGGGTGAGAGATGCACGAGAGAGTGCCTACACGAATCGGGCGAAAGAAAGAGGTGATAAGTTACAGGATGCTGTTTGTGTGACGAGGAGAATACATAATAATAAGGGGATTTTGAACGGGCTGAGTGTTCAACTCACTCGTTGCAGGGTGGACCAGCATTCCTCGAGGGTGCGCTCGCTGATGTTGCCCATTCCTCCGCCTCCGCCGGCGCCTCCCGCACCTCCGAGTCCCGCCGCAGAGGCACGAGACTATCGGGCAAGACAGGAGGCTCGTGTTAGTTTACTTTTCGCTGGCCTTTATGCTAACCAGCATCGCTACGAAATCGCTATCTTGCCTAGCGATCTCGGGACACTAGCCTACGGAAGCTCGTGAAAACTATTTCGCGTCGCGGAGCCCCGATGCTTCTTTAGAAAACTCGCCTCTACCCACCCTGCTGACCCTCCGCCGAAGGAAAACCTCGTGGTCAGACAGGGTATCGGTGGAAGCTGTCAGGATTATTAGCGTGCGAGGTGACTATCAGAACTGGGATAGCCCGCGGAAGATTGCCAGAGGAGAATACGTAGATTCCATACCGACGATCGAGAAGAAAAGACAATACGGGGAGGCATTTTGAAATGCCTCCCCTCCTCTACCAATGCTCCTCGGCGTAATTCCAGCTTCCAGAATCACTGGGTACAGTGGCAGATGGTCCCCTCGCATGGAAACGATATAGGAACGGTTCCCCTGTGCTGTTCGCGAATGAAAGAAAAGAAAAAAAAGGGCGAAACGAAAAAGGTTCGGGTTGCCATTAGCGGCGAGACCGAATCGGATCCGCGCGTGGATATATTTACTTAGTTTCCTCGTATCGAAGCTCGCGGACCGTGCGGCATCGCAGAAGCACGCCGCGATATTTTCTCGAGAACATCTTCTCGGCGTACCGTATGACGTATGCGTATAGTATTATCTGTGTTGCGCGGGTCAAGAACCCCGAGAGGCGACGTATCTGCATCTCGTCGCATCGGTGTGCGTGGGCCGCGTTTGCATTTGTGGCCCCGTGACTCTAATGTGTGCGTGCCTGCCAGGCTGCCTGCCTGCCTGCCTGCCTGCCTGCCTGCCTGCCTGTCCGCCTGGCTGCTCGCTAGCTCGCTAGCTCACTCGCTCGCTCGCCGGCTAGCTCGTTCGCTCGCTAGCTAGCTAGCCGGCGCGCTCGCGCGATCGCGTCCACGTTCACTCTCTCTCTCTCTTGCTCTCTCTCTTCCTTTCTCTCTCCCTCGCCCTCACTCTCCCTCTCTCGCTCGTTCTGTCGCACGCCTGTGGCTTTGCGCGCGAGTGTGGGTGCGGGTGTGGGTGTGTGTACGCGCGTTGCGAAGTACGCGACGCGGTAAGTCAACGTATTCCAATGTGCGTGAACCATGGTCAGTGTATCTCGGTACAGTCGCAGATTCAAACAGTCAGCGAAATTGTCGACGATGTGGCTCGATTTATTGAAAGTCATCCAGTTAAGCCGACACGGAGGCTCTCGTCGATCCCGAAGGGACTTCGACGAGCCTGTTTTTTTTTTTTCTATCAAAAGATCGCCGAGATCCATCGTTTGGGGTAGAGATGCATGCCGGCTTCGAGAGTCTAGGGAACGCGGGGTCTAATTCGGGGGTCGACGGTAATGAAGTAGAGGGTTTCCATATTCGATGGAATGTCGCGGCTCTGATCGGGAGCATTGAGAGGCTTGTGTTGTTGTCGAGGGTGAAACGAGCGAGCAGGGAGTATGCGTAATACAAGGTTCCGCGTGACGCGTATTTTTCTCCGCGCCGGCAGAAACTGTTTGAAAGTATTGTCCGGCGTCAGTCGGCCCAAGTGAATGACCCTATTTATCGGCGCATTATGCACTTTTATCGCGGTTGCCTCGTCCCAGTTATTTATCTGTTCTCTCCGGGGCTACGGGCGAGGCGTCTAACCGAGATCGAGAGAATAAATGCGAGAGGAAAAAAGGAAGCGGAAAGCGAATCGTATACGGCGCGGTAGAATCGCGAACGGTGTGCTCACCTGCAGCTCGTTGACGAGTTTCTCCGTGAGGCTGGCGTCGTGGGAGTCCTGGCTGGTCGCGCCCGGACTCAGCATCGCGTTCTGGGAGTTTTGCTGCTGGTTCGTCGACATGTTCATCCCGGCGAGGCCGCCGTTCTGGGCGATGCTGCCCGCCATGCTCAGCGCCTGTTGTTGCAGATTTTGGGTCAGGTTCTGGGCCTGCTGTTGCAGATTCTGCGTGAGATTCTGCGCCTGCTGTTGCAGCGCCTGCTGGCTGAGGCTCTGGCCGAGGTTCTGGGTGAGATTCTGCGCCTGTTGCTGCAGCGTCTGCGACAAATTCTGCGCCTGACTCTGGATGTTCTGCTGGAGGTTTTGACTAGCCTGGCTAAGGTTCTGCGGTTGATTAAGCAGCTGCTGTTGCTGCTGCGGCGACAGGCTAGGCGTCAGACTTTGCGCGAGATTGTGCTGCAACGTTTGCCCCAGGTTCTGTTGCATGTTCTGAGTGAGGGCTTGGCTCAGGGCCTGTCCCAAGTTTTGGTTGAGCGCCTGGGCCGCCTGGGCCGCCTGGACCGCCTGGACGGTCAGGGACGGGCTGGACGCCTGGGACATGGTCTGCTGTGCCTGAGCCAGGCTGTGGAGGCTCTGGGCCATGCTAGACGCGATGGCACTTTGGTGGTCCGCCTGGGGCGACGGGGTCGTCGGCGCCACGGGAGATGTATGCTGTACTCCTTGAGGCGTTTGTTGGCCCATGGTCATGGCGTGCTGTTGTTGCTGTTGCATCTGCTGCTGCGGGCTACTGCTCTGACCTAGTGCCGTGTTAGCGGTCTGCTGCACCTGCGAAACGGCTGTTTGCTGCTGCTGCTGCTGCTGCTGTTGTTGTTGTTGTTGCTGCTGCTGCTGCTGCTGCTGCTGCTGCTGCTGCCCGAGCGGACTGTGCATCTGCTGCACTTGCTGCTGGTGTTGCTGGTGTTGGGTCGAGTTGGAGATAGGGCTGTGCTGCATCCCCTGCGAGTGCTGAGATGGCACTCGTTGCGGTTGTTGCCAGTAATCGGACATCTTGAAGACATGTTGACGCAGCGCGTGAAGGTTGGCGGCCGCCGCGGTGACGGCCGAGGCCTGCACCTCCATGGGTTCCGGCTCGTTGTCGAGGTCCGGTTCCGGAGAGCTGCAGGGATCTTCGTCCTCCTCCTCGTCCTCCCTCTCGGTGATGTCCTCGTCGTCTTCGTCGTGGATCCTGACGGTTCTGTCCGCCTCTGGCCCGACCGTTCCTCCTCCAGCAACTCCAGCAACTCCAGCAACACCAGCAACACCACCGCTACTTCCACCGCCGCCACTTCCGCCGCCTCCACCGCCACCTCCGCCGGCTCCACCGCCACCTCCTCCACCGCCACCTCCTCCACCTCCTATCCCACCCCCCGAATCGCCAGAGTGGAGATGATTCCCGGGATGATGCTGATGATGATGATGCTGTTGAAGGTGATGGTGTGGACGGGACTCTGGACTTTGTCCCTGTTGCTGCGGCTGTTGCTGTTGATGCTGCTGCTGCGGCGGCTGTGGTTGCTGCTGTTGTTGATGCTGCTGCTGCTGCTGCTGTTGCTGCTGCTGCTGCTGCTGATGGTGATGCTGTTGCTGGTGGTGGTCCAAGCCAAAGTCCGGTTGGGCTTGCGTCTGGGCACGTAGGTCCAGGGCCGCCGTCGCGTCCGAAATTTTGAGGCCTTCGCGAGAAGCCCGGGCTACCCCCTTCCGGCGCAGCTTGCCCGCTTTTTCGCACCCCTTCCGGTAAGCAGCTCGACGGCCGGCACACTTCCGCGCTCGCCGCCGTTCCTTCCTATCTTCCTACCCGCTCTATCGCGCTCTCCTTAGCCCAGGATCGTCCTAAGGACAACGATCCTCGCTCGACGTGGGCGGCGGGCAACGTCAGTTACTCGCCACCTGCTTCGACTTCCCGGGCCTGCTGCTGCTTCTGCCTCCCGCTACTTGGCTCATGAAACTCTTTCCCTCGATACACCTTCCCTGTTGTCCTATTACCTCTTCCACTCTTCGTCCCCTGACCGAGATAACTGTTCGGTCGGCGGTCGAGCTTCTGCTCGGCCTCTTCTGCTCTATCTAAGCAGAAGTCTGGTTTGATGTTAGAAACGTGTCTCCCGTAGCGCGATCACCGATCGATCTTCGAATCTGTCACTGATCGTTCGCGTGCGTCTCCGCGGTTCGGCGTTTCTCCTCTCCTCTCGTCTCTCGGTCTACTTCTTCAGATCCTCCTTCCCCTGGTCTGCATTTGCTTCGATGCGTCTGAGTTCTCGTCAAGATTACGTGTACCTGAAGGTGTACGTGTGGGTGTGGGTGTGTGGGTGTGCGTGTGTTTGTTAAAGATGCGCGCGCGCGCGAACGGACGTCCTCCGACACTGTGGAGAACACCCTATTTCTTTGTTCTATCTAACTTAAAGTCTATCATACACTTAAGTTCTGGTTAAAATTCAGGATTGCCCAGCCCGGACGGTGTGAACGAGAAGGACAGTCCGTGAAGACGCGAATCTTCTCTGTGGACGAAGTAGAAGCGTCGTGGGCTCGTTTGCGCTCTGCCCGGTGAGAAATCGCACTCCTGGATGATACTGCTCGTCCCGTTTTGCCCTGAGTAGTTCGTAAGCCCCGTTATGTCGATGTGGTGCGTGTGTGTGCGTGTGGGTGCGAACGTTCAAGCCCTTGGTTCGTTGGAAGCGTAAAAAGAAGGGACTCGCCCGTCCACCGTGTGAATACGTGGTGTGTGTGTGTGATTTCTTCGTACCGGGACGGCAGTTCTTCTCCTCTGTCGCGAGATTTCGGTGTCACTCGGTCCGCACAGTGCAGTGTGTCGAGGTTGCTGCCGCTACTGCTTCCGCCGCTGCTTCCTCTTCCGTCACGACTCTTCTTCGTCCTGTTACTCGCGTCCGTTCACGACTCCTCCTCGAAATGCGACTCTAGGGTTTTTAACTCTTTAAAAGGAATTCTATTCGATTATCGATTAACCGCTCGTCGTTACCGATAAATCGTCGATGGTAGTTGTGGTTGCTTCTTATTATCGTTTAGGTTTAATAATATTGCACTTAGGTACACTCGTTTTTTGAACACACTGAAATATATATGTATGCGGCGCGAGGTTCTCTCTAGCGAGCTTCTTCTTCCGATTCTTCTGCCTCTTGCTCTCCCTTCCTCTTCCTTCGCTCTTCTTCTTTTTACCTTCACTTCCACCTTTCCTGTCCACCAGTTTTCCACTAGCTTCCTCTCGTCCAGATTTCTCTTCTTCTTCTTCTTCTTCTTCGTCTTTTTCACTTCTTCACTCTCACTCTCGCGTTCTCGCGCTCGAAACTTCCTCTCTCTTCGCTACTTGAAATCACTCTCGTCGCAACCCCGCTTCTACGCGTCTCGCTTTCGCTCTTCTTTTGCTCTTGTGTTCCTCCGCTTCTTCTGCTTCGCTCGTCTTATTCTGCTTCTTCCGCTTTGTCCAGTCTTCCTCTCCTGCGCGGGAATCTCTTGCTGCAATGCGTCTCCCGCTCGAAGCTGCAATTCAGAAAGAAAACGCTATTTTTATGCCGATCCTACGTTATCCCTTCGCCGCGTATCGCGCTCGTGCAGCCACTAATCCTTCGCGCGATTTCACGTTAGAACGCGGCCGAGGCATGCAACTAGGCTATCGTTTAGAAGGCCGAAGGGTGGTTATAGGATTTCGACAACCTCGCACTGAACGCGACTTATGCTACTCGACGACTTCGTGCCACGCTTTGCCACTCACTGGAACAACTCAAACTGTCTTCGATCCTCCGTTTCAATCCCTAAAGACACAAGCATCGACCTCGATATGCTTCGATTCGCGGCGAACGAACATCGAGGGCGAGGACCGGGACGTGAACAAGGGAAAAGGAACACACGTTACTATCAATTGCACTTGAACGAATCTCGTCGATCGTTAATTCTCGAGGAATAAATTCGATAGAGCACGACGAGACTCTATCACTCGTGGTACTTTGCAGCAAAGTACGAACAAATCGCATTCTTCACTTGTCAACCCCTGTATTTGCCTTCACGGTTCCTGCAGTTTCACGACAACTGATTATTCTGAAAGGGTTGCTTTCTGTTGACACGTGAGCCGCGAAACACTTTGCCGTCGCGTCAGCTTCGGTCACCGAGCTGCGCGAATCGTTGGCGAAAATTACGGAAGTTTGACAGGGAGAACGAGGAGAAACGCACAGTTGTTCGCGTTTGATAGATGCTGAATGGAGAGAGGACGCGATCGAGATTGAAAAATTATAAGCCAACCCCTGAAATTAACATTTGATATTCTGATTTCATGCGATATCGCGCTTTCCACGGCTCGACACACGTTTTCCTATGCCGACGTAATCCCGGAGCACTGTGTTTTTTGTGGTTTAAACGATTCCCGCGGGCTGTTAGAGGTCCGGTAAATATTTAGTACGCGAGCTCCTCTCTTATTTAACCGGATTACCGTTCGATGAAAACGAGCTGCACGCGATTCGACGAGGGGTATGAGAATTCCTTGCCACGATTCTGCTCCAACAACGCTTCGGAACTCTTCCTCCAACGAACACGCGATTTCACATAGCGAGAAAAATCCTTCGAACACAACGACGGCTGGGAAATTCAAGGGGACTCGTGTAAATCGAGATTCGTCGCACTGCAATCGTAGGTACGTCGTCACCTTGCAAACGATCATCCCCATCGTTCGCGACATCGACGGTTTCGCTCAACATCGACACTCTTAGTCGTCGCTGACTGATCTCCCGTGACCGCGATCTTTGCCGACCGCTCACTCGAATTCTCCATGGATCCTCGAACGAGTGGCAGAGTTCGCCCCAGTAATTCCACGGTGGGAGTTTTTCCGCTCGTCGTGCCGTATCTTATCGAGGCACTTCATTTCCGGCTTGTTGGCGGGATTAAGAACGGGCCGAGCTGTCGACGATCACGACGAAACACTGCTGACGAGGATGACGTGTACCGGGCATGTCAGGGAAGTGGGTTTGGAGGGGATGGATCAGCGATGGTTGGCCGAAAGAGGGGAAAAGTGACCAAAATCCCCGATGGAAAAAAGAAAGAATAGACGGGGTGTCCCGCGGCTACGCTCTCCGTCCTCGAGAAGGCGAGGGTGGTTGTCACAATTTTCTCTAAGTCCCACGACAAGTCGGAGCACTGCGAGGGGGAGTAAATCGCGAAATGGAAGGAAAAGTCCAAGATCTCCTTACGTTTCGATCGGATCGAAGGGTCTCTCGATGTCGACAGAGAGAGAAACGTCGGATCGGTAGCAGCGGTAATATGCAGTAGATGACGGAAGCGATGATCGCGCGTGAACGCACTTGGTCGACTTCTGTTCGAGCAGTGGAATGTGCGGAGAGTGTCCGTCAGTGGCAAGACGATGCGTTGCTCCAAGTATCCCGGTGGAGTCGCGAAGACGAAGGAGCACGACGACGACGACGACGACGACGACGACGACGACGACAACGATAACGACTCACGGCGACGGTGAGGGCGACGGCGACGGTGACAGCGACAGCGACGGCAACGGCGACGGCGATGGAAACGGCAACGATAACGGCAACGACAACGGCAACGGCAACGGCAACGGCAACGACAACAACGGCAACGACTACGAAAACGACAGCGACGCGTGTACGATATATCGAGGAAAAAGCTCTCTCCTCTTCCGCGTTCTCGAGTCCTTGACGGAGGAGGAACCGAAACTGACTCGGGTCTGCGGCTCGCGAGAAACGCTAAGTCCTTCTCCGTCGGCGGGGGCCGGTGGTGGCGCGCTTCTCAGACCGCGTGCGTCTGACTAAAAGCCACCCCCTCGTGCCTTAAAGAACGCGTGTTCGGGTAGGGGCGTTGTCTTAGGTGGTGCGCGGTCGCGAAATTTCTGGCTGCCTCCGGCTCCCTTTGCCAGCTCGGTTTTCCGCCTAAGAGGCTCGCGAGCCGGGGTCCGAAGGACCTGGGCCCCGGCCCAGGTCACCCTCGACCGACGTCCGACCCTTGCCAGGTCCTCCCACGACCAAAATCTACCTCCGAGAGGACGAAAAACTGAGCCTTCCCTAGGACAGCAGTTTTCAAGCCACCCCTCTTTTCCTTTGCCCCCACCAGAAAGCCTTGGTCGAGGCGCGCGCTCTGTCTCCCCCTTTTCCTCAACACTCGGCCACCCCTCGCGCCCTCCCGCTCCTTTTGCCGTCGAGCTACTCTACTGAGTGCTCGGTGGGTGGGGGACTCTCCGCCGTCGACTCCGCCGACGTCTCCGACGGGGGTAGCCCTCCTAAGGGGTGAGAAAGAGAGTGGGGCGTTTTCTCTTTCTCCCTTTCCGGCTTTTTCTCCTTCTCGTCCCTTCTCCGCGGCTGTCTCGTTTTCCCTCGATTCGTTTTCCTCCAACCTCCCCTTCTACCGCTAGCCTCCCCGCTACCTTCGACCACCCTCTACCCTCTACCCTCTACCCTCTCTGTAGCTTCCCTCTCGAGAAAACCCTCCGGAAAGGCAGGGTGCAAGAACTCGGATCATCCTTGTGTATATGTACCTGGACCGCCGATGCCACCCTCCGCCTCGGACCCGGCTCGCTTTAACGCGAACATAAACACGCGCCCGGACTTATCCTCGCTTCGTTCTTACAAGATTGCCCTTGAAAATTCCGCCCGAACTTGGAGAGCTCGAAGACGCAGCGAGGCGCGCGATACGTCACGCTCTCTCGACCAAGTTCGCGGCGTCTCGTCTCGTCTCGTCTCGTCCCGTCTCGTCCCGTCTCTCGATTCCGAGTTTCACGCCGGGTTCTAGCCTGCACGGAACACGGCGTGCGTACGTCACGAACCGACGAATTCGACTGACCGAAAAATTGCTGTCGGCCTCCACTGTAAAGGGGGTGGTGTTGTAGCGGTAGTCTGAGGTACGAATAAAAAGAAGGGGACCGTCGTATAAAAATGGCCTCCTCCCTTATGCTCCGTATGGCCGCACACGCGTGACTAACTAGCACGAGGGGGAGTGGGACGCGCTTTCTTTTTTATCCCTTCCCACTAGTCCGACCCTTCGAATCCAACTTTTTTCATCCACCACGATATTCTACGCTCAACCGTGTCCGTAATTACCTACTCTAACAAACTCGAGATGTCAGTGGCTGCCGCGAAAGATGCTAGATCACGATCGAAAGACAGATCGTCGACCTCGCCGAGGACGTCGACTTTGCAGCGGAGGCGCCGATGTTCATTTCATAGCCGAGGGTGGTCGATGGTCATCCTGCTCGTCTTACGCACCCTCCTCGTCAAATAGACGGCCCCCTTCTCTTCTTTTCACCCCTCCTCGCCGCGGTCGTCTAACGTGTTTACCCCTCCGCCGGCTAAGCTTTCCATCCCTCCCCGAACGCTTCCAACGTCTTTCTCCTCTGCTCGTTCATCCCTGCCGTCCCTCTCCTTTCATCTAGCTAGCTGTCACTTACTCCCGCGCTCCAACTACCCTCCACCCCTCCCCGGGGGTGAGCCTCTTCTCTCCTTTCCTCCGCTCGCTTTCGCTCCCACCACCGCGCCACGACCCCCACGCCTCGCATTTTTACGCTGGCCTCGTCCTTTTTTCCACGTGTACGCCACGTGGAAGTGTTAGTCCGGAGGGCGGAGAAGAGCGCCACTTTTTTTTCCCTCCAACCCCCACCGCGACCGAGCGCGTCGTGTCGCCACGCCACGCCACGCCACGCCGCGTACACAGCATCCACCCTCCGCGACTACCTGTCACGAGACCGGCGTCTCTCCACGCTTCAGGTGGACGAATACCAGCAAGAAAGCGGCCCGCTGCCCTGCCCTTCGTCCCTTTTGCTGGCTTTACGCGACACGCGCTCGTCCCGACGACAAGTCACCCGTGAAAAGGCCCGTCGCGTCGCGGCCTTTGGTCTCTTTCTTTCTCTCTCTCTCTCTCTCTCTCTCGCGTTCTTCTTGCCCATGGGGCGAACCCTTTCCCCACGCGACGACCGTGATCGCTTTGAAAATCCATGCAGAATTTTGCCGCGGACGCATGCCGGGGAGATGAACGGTGTTCGATAGAGGTTCGACACGGGCGGGCCTCGATCTATCTGTCGGCGAATCTGACAGATGTCCGTAACCGTGCGAGGCATTTTTCGGCGTGCACGCATCTGCATAAACACGCGAAACGGCGGCGCGGGGGTGTGGACGGGACGAAGGGCCCCTGTACCACGATCGCGATCGAACTTCCGGCCGCGACAGCCTGTTACCGAGGTAGGAATTTGCGGAGGAGAAAGTACCGCGCTTCCTTCGTTCCCATGTTGTGCCGCGGCGCGCCGCGCCGTTTGCCTCGTGATTTCTCTCCCCTCGCGCCATCCCGACCAACTACAAAGTGTATTCCATTCTTATCTGCCGAATAATGCCAAGGATTGTGCGTCAGAGCCGGCACGTGGAAAGGCTTCCCAATTTCCATTGACCAGCTTTCCTATTCGATGATTCCTCGTTTGCGAGTCGACCGGGCCTATCTACGATCAGACAACCGGGTATCCACGCCGGATTACCCGGGGTTATTTTTTCAAGTAGGCCGCAATTTTTACCGCGGGGGAAAATACGCACGAATTTATGGACTGGGGCGATAAGTGCGCGGACCGGCGAGAGGGGGCGGGGGGGGGGGGGAAGGACGCATTGGGCAATCGAGGCTCGTTTTAAATTACAAATGAAGCGGCAGGGTGAAAACAGGTGAGAGTCGAGTCGCTCCTTGACGAAGGGTGGGTGGATCGCGAGCTGTATGCGCACATATGCACCGGCCAGCGAGCGTACGGAACCGTCCGGCCAACGACCAATTGCACCTACGTACGTGCACACGTTCATGTAGCATTTTAGATCCCAATCCCGATCCCGATTCCCCCGATTCCCCCGATCCCGATCGGCAGCTGGAACCTCGACGAGCCAACCGACACAGAAGGATAGTCGAGTCGAGTCAGGTCGAGCCGAGCCAAGCCAAGCCAAGCCAAGTCGAGCCAAGCCGAGTCGGTGCATACGACGTGCACGTGCACTTGCATCTTCCCCCTTCTCTCTCTCTCTCTCTCTCTCTCTCTCTCTCTCTCTCTCTCTCTCTCTCTCTCTGTCGCTCCCTCTCCTTCTGCCTCTGCACGGCACTCTTTCTCTCTGTGAATCGACTCGATCGACTACCCTGATAGAACGCACCGCTCTGCGTAGGAAGACATTTGTCTTCTGGCCCTGATCTTGCCTTCTTTCTTTCGATTGTCCGCCTTCTCAGCCGAAACGAGACCCTCGACCCACTCCGTCCCTCTCCCCCTCCTTTCAACCGACTCCGATTCAAGCGTTTTCTCGATACTCTTTGAACAGTCGACGAGATCGCGCCACCGCTTCCTGCTGTGGGTATAGAATTTTCTGGCACTCGGTGGCCCCGCCATTTCTTCGCTCGCGGTGTCTTCTTTTTGTAACAATACACCTCGGAGATCTCCGTTTTCTTTCGAGGCAGAAGAGCGATAGCCTCTGCCCCGGTTCATATCTCTGATTACGCTTCGAGTTTCGTGTCAGAAATGATAAAGTTTGAAAAGCCCGTGCCGAGGTCCCGTTTGCTGTTCGTGTGAAGTCGCCTCGCCGATTCATCCCCTCGCTAGAAAACCACCCCGTGGAGAGGTGACGCCTGGTGGCGAGCCAGTGAACAAGGGTTGAACGAGTGCAGAAAATGGTGACTCGTTCCTTAGGTTTCTGTCCGTGCTAAGGTTTGCGGGGAATATCGATCGCTCGGCGGCGGAATGATCCTCTCCTGTTCAACGACCAGGGAGCACGAAGCGCGCAGCGAGATGTCCAAGAGGCACGATCTTTTCTCTTTGTACTTTTTTTTTGAAGAAACAAAAAACTCACACGTCTACCTACTTCTGAAAGCCGATGGGGCACCGAACTTCCACCGAGCCACGCCGCGAGTGTTCGCGTCAAGTAGTGTTTCCTCGATTACGGACCGGAACGACGAATCAGAGGGACAAACGTCACACGAACTATCGAAACTGCAATCCGGATTAAGAATTCTAACGGTAGGAGTGCTCGGCAGTAGGATGAAATGAGCGACGCGTCCGGCGCATTACGCAATGAAAGAAACAAATGAAGCTTAATAGAAAAACTGCCCGCGCTAGAAAAACCGTTCCATCGTGCGCTTAGTACAGCTGCGGCAGAAAGTGCACGCACACTCGCCATTCTACCCTTCCACCGACCATTACCCCCTGGAAAATTTCGAAAAATAATCTAAAGTCGTACGAATTGCAAGTCGAGCCTAAATGTAATCGCAACACGCACAGGAATTCCTGGATGGAGCGAGTGTCGAATGTATCAGAAGAAGTCCGCCACCCCAAAATCTGTATAGACACGGACGCGACATGTCGAATTTGTCGGAGCTGTGTACACGAGCCGGCTGTTGACAACGATCAACAAAATCCGCGCGTGCAATGCACTGAACGTCCCATTCGGCAAACATCGCTCGGTCCACAAACTCCGGGGACCAGCTACGAGTTTAATCAAAAATTTCGACGACGATTATCGGTGTGCAGGCTTCACGGATTGGAGGGGAAGAGGTCCGCGTAGCCAGCGCGTCCCGGGATGGATCCCCCTGAGCAGAAAAGAGACTCGGAAAGGGAAGCATTAGCCCGGAGGAGCGCTCGATTTCCTATTAATTGATTCCGACAGAAAATCGGGCGTCCCGTGTGCGGCTGGCCCCGGTGTCGTAGATATCGGAGATCAATGTGTGTCGGCGTGGCGCGGGCAGGTCCGCGCGACGAGGCCGTGGAACGTTTCGTCGCTCGCACTTTTCCCGACTGTACCACCACCGTCGCCGTCGTCTCTGTGGCTATGTCAATAGGAGCCAATCTAAGTACATATGCACACACAGATGCAACGCGACGCGCGGTGCACGCTGCGGAGACCGTGATGCAATCGTGCCTCGTGCCTCGTGCAGTTTCGACATTCTCTTTGCCCCGCGCGATGCACAAAGTGCGGCAACGAGTGCAACGGCAGAAAATTGTCTCGATTGATGCGCTTCGATTCGGCGATCGGCACCGTCCTGTCCCTCTGTCCGTTCCGTCTTTCCCCTCTACCTTCCCCTCCTCCGCGCCTCTGTCTGGCGGATCGAGCGATCTCATGGGATCTCGCTGGACGATCGTGTTAAGCACAGAGAGAGAGGGGAGAGGAGAGACGGAAGATTTCGCCGCGGCGCTCTAGTGGCATTTTTTCGCGACTCGCGACGAACGCGGTGATAAGATAAGGGAACGCGTATCCAGGATCAAGGTGACCAAGATAACGCTATAGATTGAACCGTGCCACGAATCAGTCGGCTGACTGTCGCTGTTCTAGATTCCAGATACCAGCAAGCAGAAGTGGAAGGCTTGGAGCGGGCACGGGTTTCGCGAAGAAACGGCACGGGAGGATCGTCGTTGAACCACCGGCACCGCCGCCGCCGCCACCGGTCAACGACATCGTCGATGATTCGAGCGGCATGGCGATTACTTTGCTCGCAGCCAGCGAGTCCAGGTTCCGATTGCCGATATTCCGCGAGGGGTGGAATAAAATAGGGGTGGCGGCGGCGCGGGGGGGGGGCCGTTAATCGCGTCGAATGCGAACGGTCTGGACGGAAATAGCCGGCCCGGCCTGGCGAGCGATCGTCGAAAGTTGGGCGGTTTTTTGGGGGTCGAAATGCAGCCCGCCGGCAGGGTAGGGGAATTTTCCGTGGAAATCATCGACGTGTCCCGGGTCATCGACGAGCTCGAACCCGGAACAGGGAACAGACACGCGTGCAAACGCGTGTGCACGTACTAGTAGCTGCAGGAAGGTGGTAGGTGGTAGGCCGGTGTCTCTCGTATATATATCGGGGTGGTGGTTCCCGCATAGAACGCCGTGCGACGGCCTCCCATTGGCCGGTCCGAGGGTGGCTCGCTGCAGTCATCGATTCAGGCAGTCATTGGCTGACTCGGCCCCGGCCGCCATTTTGAATGACTCCGGGATCAATACGCGGGGTGTGGAAAAAAAATGCATGCAGGCCCGCCACCCTCCCCCTCTCGCTCACACTCTCTCCCTCTCTCTCTCTCTCTCTCTCTTCCTCTCCCTTTCCCTCACGTCAGCTTTCCTCTCGCTCACCCTAGCTCATGCTACCACCGACACCGAGTTGCATCGCCTCCTCTTTCCACCGAGGGGCACCCTAACGCCTTTCCGCTCCTGTCCACCACCCCCTGCTGGCATTCCCGGCGCAACGACGCCGACCATCGACGAACCCAGCCAAATGGGATGATAGACTCTCTAGCTCGCTCTCTCGCGCCCACGTTCCTACACGTAAACCATGCAGTTCAACCCCTCGCTTGAAAATCATCGAAAAAATGCCGGACGAAGGCGCGCTGTTGCCGGTATCCCGCGCAACCACCCCCCCCCTCCCCCTCCCCATCGCGCCCACCCTCCCGCCATCTCGTCATTCTCGCTCGTACGTAACGCTCGCGTGTTGCGCGTCGCTACGTTGCATGCGGCGGCCGGTTTTCAAGCCAGTCCTTCGCTTGCGAAATAGGAAATTTCAAATCGAACCCCTGCACACCCTCCCGTCCTCCTGCCCCACCTACCCTGCTGCTCTCGCTCCGGTCGCGCGACTCACCCCCTGATCATCGGCTGGTTCCCGGGTCTGGCAGCGGTGCGTCATCGTTGCACGGAAAATAAAATGATTTCGAGCGGCCTGCTCGCTTTGCAATTTTTCTCCCCCCCCCCCCAATCCTACCGTCACCCTCTCCACCCACCGCGTCCCATGTGTCGCAGATTTTTTCCCTCCCCCCACCCCCCCTCGTTCGTTTCGACGCGCCCCGTTCTCGACGATAAATTCTAGCCGACTGAAATTCCCTGATCCTGTGTTTCAACGATCGCGATTTCGAGACCCACCCCCGCCCATGTATACGCATTTTTTCGCGTTCGTTTTGCAACCATTTCACCGCCATTTCCCCGGGCTAATCGACATTTTTTAACAGCCCGTTCGTCGAACACCGATACCGATTCGCTGGCGGACTTGGGAAACTCTCGTTACGTGCCGTTTTAAGTAGCTTTGCGTTTCGCGACTTGCCGGCTTGCAACAGGCGGCTTCTAGAGCGGTATGGAGCCTTCCGAGGCTCGGAAATGTGCGGATTTTTGGCCCGATACCCGGGTATCGGGCAATTGGCGAGTGCAATTTGGAGTTGAGTAGAGATTGCACTTTGTTTACCCATCGGGGGTCCACGCAGCGTACGCAACGTGTCGTCGCCAGCCAGGTAGCCATCAGAACGTCGCGTACCGCTTAATAATCTGCGAATTATAATGATAATGCGCCTAATGGCAATAGTACGGGGCGACGGTAGTGATTACGGCGTAGTTGCTATGATTACGGACACTCTCGCGTTTAACCGATTTACTGTAATAAGTGTTGCAGCCGCGGCGAGCGCGCGGTGCTGTACGCACGAAAGTGTACAATTACGAGAGGCAACTTTTGCGGCAGTCGCTGATGGGTGTGCCATTCCGTAAAGGGATCTGTCATTATTGCGACGAGTAAGACTGCTCGCGAGCAAAGACCGCGTCCGTGTGATTTAGATGGCCCCGAACGACGCGACGCGGCTAACAGATCGCGGACGATCGAGATCAGTGCGAGGCGTTTTTCCCGAGCGTAAAAGTAATGGAGTTTCGGTAGCTGTATTTAATAGTAGAAAGAGCATGCAGCATGCCATGCGAACGTTTTGTTGCGGCTTGTTGGTTGAGGTACTTACGTTTGGAACCGAACTAATTGAAACAAGGACATAAGGCTTCTCTTAGTAGCAACGACTTTTAGATCACATTTTTAGTTATTAAGAATTTTATCGCTTTTCTTCATGTTTCGCGTTTAAAATTTACGTTTAAAATCTAAAGTTTCTCAAAACTTGTTAAAAATATACTTTAGTCATATCTTTACAATTTACTTTGTTAGGCGTCTAAAGTGTTTTTTTGTATTTTTTTTTCTTAATGTATTCTTTTTTCCCCCCTGTGTCTCCTGCTTGTTCCTTCGACAGTGTAGGTATACTCTTCTTCTCCTTAAGGCAATGCTTTTTTTTCTTTAAATTTCGTTTCTTCTCTTTTTTTGTGCTTTTTTGTATATTTTTTTCCCCTTGGTTTCCTATATCTTTTTCCCTCTTCTTCCTTTTCCTTTTCTTCAGTTTCTTCGTCGTCTTTTTCTTACTTGTCGTAATTTCGAAATGAGGATCGCTCGAAAGAAAGCTTGTGTTCTATTTAAGTAATCGAGTCCGGTTTCGGCAGAAACTTAAGAGGAGTTGTTCAGACTTTGTGTTTCACAGACAGAAATCGGTGCTGGTTTCGGAAACGGCGAAATTAATTTTTCAATGAAATAACTATGACAACACATAACAACACAGTGCGACGCGTCTGAAACAGAAAGAATACCCGGGGGGGGGGGGGGGGGGCTCGTCAAGGACCCGCGTCTTATCCGCTGACCGAGATCGATTCGATCCGACGATCTACGAGAATCGACGCGGTTCGCGATATCCGATCGAAGGACCGAGGTGGATAGATAAAGAATTCTGGGGCAAAGCTACGAGTCTCGATTGATCATATTTCTTAAGAAATATAAGAAGTATCACGCGAGAAATAATGGTGGAAGTTTGAAAAAAGAATAGCGCGGCTCATCATCGGTGGTGGAAGACCGTGGCGTCCGGTATCGAACGAGAGGTCTCACCTCCCTACGAGGGAGGGAGGGAGAGGGGTTAAGTAGTCGGGCGTAAGGGGTTCGAATTTCCCGCGGGACGAAAGGAAAAAGCTCTGTTATAAGAAGAGGCCCACGTGACTCGAGGAACGAATGAGCGTCTTTGCCACCCCCGCCGCGGCCACCCCTTTGCCACCCCCTCCAGCTCCTCGTTCCCCTTCTAGGGAGGCGCGCGGCGTCGCTCCTTGCGCGTCGTGGTAAGACGCGTCGGGACGCTGCTTCCGTCCTCCTCTCCCTTGCGTCGGTTCTCGCTCGTAGCCTCTTTCTCTTGCTCTCTCCTCGTGCTTTCCCGGACTTTTCTCCCCCACGTGCTCCTCGCGACTCGCCAGTGTCTGCTGGCACGTCGCGGGACGGTGATCTTGGGTGGAAAGCACAGAGGTCTCCTTGTTGCTCCTCACCCGCGCTCCTCCTTGAGCTCTTGCTCTTGCTCTTTCTCTCCCTCCTTTCCCTTCTCCCTCTCCTTCGCCCTCTCTCTCTCTCTCTCTCTCTCTCTCTCTCTCTCTCTCTCTCTCGCTCTTTCCCTTGGGGGCCTTCACCTCATCACGCGCCCTCGACCCCGTTCGCGAACGCGACGATCTCACCACCGGACGTGCCACGATCAACCGGCCCGCGCGCGCTCCTCGGTCCTCCTTTCTTTCGTTTCCATAGACTTGGAACGCGGCTCGACGCGCCCCCGCGATCCTCCCGAAGGCTCGGTCGAGCGGCCGCCTACGTCCTCGGCCTGGGCCCTCGTCTACGAGCACCTCGCGCGCACCCGACACCGATTTTCCCGGCGGTCGCGATACGGAAACCGGGCGTTTTAGGAAATTTTCGGTAACCTTTGATAGAGGCATTGCGAGCATCCCCGTGTCTGAGTAGCAACTGCGCCGTGGCCCTGTGCCGGGCACCCCCACCTCACCTCCTCGCCGACTCTATCGCACCAACGAGCCAGCAACCCTCTCTCGGACGCGCGCCCCTCGCCCTCCCCAGCACACCCGCGGCCCTCCTAGCCTCTCTCTCGGCCCGCGGCAGCCCACTCTGCCGGACCTTGTCCCGCTTCAACGCCACCCAAACCACCCCCTCGGCCACCCTCGCAGCCAGCGCTGGCTGCCCCATGCGCTGAAGCGGCTTTCTCTGCGCTCTCCTGCGTTTGCGTTTTGCGCTGCGCAAACCCGACACCCCGCCAGGTGGACGGCGCGGCGACCACTCGACGCCTACGCCGATCATCTCGTACGCTCTGTCCCCCGATTCTATCCGTGTATCGTCGCTCCGGGACAATCGGCTTCGCGGATATGCTTCATTTCCCTCGACGGAGCAGTTTTCAGAACGCTGTCTAAAAGTTGGTCGAAGGATCGAGGGTCCCCTGTCCTTTCGACTTGCCACCATTGGGTGTTCACCACCCTCCACCCCCTCCGCCCCCACCCCCACCCCCCCTCCCTCTCCACCGTCGTTTGCTCTTTCGAGCCTTATCCGCCCGCCACGGCTGCGTTCGTTTTATCGATTGTTTCGATTGGTACGCCGGCGATTCGGCTCGCACGTTTTACGACCACTCGTAATTCGGCCCGGGCTTCTGCGAGGAGGCCTGGGCCTTCGTAGCAGCGAACGCGCCACCGTATATGTATCATTTCGGGCTTACAAGCTGTTTTACCAGGTGTTCTTCGCGAAGGGACGGTAGTTTTTATGGTCAATCGAGAAGACACGGAACTGGCGCGATGAAGCTGCCCTCGAGTAAAGCTGGGATGAAGAGAGAGCTTGAAAAGGGGTCATGAGAGGACGAAGCTCGAACAGAATGCCACTGCTGACCCGCCCCCTGTTTAAACTACCCACGGCATCGGCTTCTTCCCGCCATTGGCCGCCCCTGCGAGGCAGGTCGTCAAAGAAAGTCGTATTTTTCGGGAATTACGCGGCTGGGGGCGGCGTAGAATTGCGCGATAGTTTTCCAGACATTGACTTGCCGGCTGTTTACGATGCTTCGTTTCCACGACAGAGCGGTTTGTAAACGATGAGGGGTGGCCTCTCTATCACACCCAATAACGATTCGGAGGCGTTATCGCGGCTTTACATCCCTTTGGCCCCGGCGTGACAGTAAGGTTAGCACGCCGTTGTTGCGTACACGCCAGAATGGACTGCACGTTCACCATCACATGTATTTCGAATACCGGCGTCGACCGCAGCTTGCCTCGTCCTCGCTTTATGAGCGACAGATCGTCTCCGCGAGAAACACTCGACGATCTTCCACGCTAAATTCCCGCGCTTCTTTCTATATTTCGGTACGCAGAAAAACTGGGGAGGGGGGGGGGGGGGTTTGAAAGTTTGAAAATTCTCAGAGCTCTTGAGGTTGTATTTAAAGTCACTGCGAGTACAGCTGCGCTTCCAAACAGTGGGCACGTGATAACTTTACTGTCTCGTCGCAGAATCTGCCAGCAATTTTTCTGAATTCCACCCTCCGCGTTGGTGTTATGAAAGCCTTGGCTGGTTCGTCGTGGCGAATAGCGATTGGGGGGTGTCAGCGCGACGCTACGTGCCACGCCACCATCCCAACGATAAGGTTAACATAACATCGTTGCGTACGCGACGTAACAGAGTACGTACACCGTCGTATTTCGAATCCTAGCGGTGACCGCAACTCGCTCCATCGCGTTTCCACGGGGGTTGATCGACAACCCCCAGAACGGCGTGCCTCGCCTCTGGAAATTCTCGGGCGGCATTCCCTAGCGCGAGCCTTTCATCGATAGACCAGATCTTATTACGACTGTTGCCCCGCGCTGCATACCTGCAAATCGCTGTGCAACTGCATCCTCGCATGTTTTCCTCGTCAATCGTGCCGCAGAATTTTTCGAAACTCTTCGTCCTCAGCAGTAACGCGACTTATTCTTCCACTCAAAGAAACTTGTCGCATCTCGCCCCCCCCCCCCTTTTTTTTGTGCGCCGCGCAGAGACAAGGGCGAGGTCTCTACGGAGAGGAAAACTCGAGGAGGGTTGGCCACCGATAGAAAAGAGGGACTCGAGTGACGACCCTTGAAGCGTCGTCTTCCCAGCGCCGATGGCGGTTCCTCGTAATTGTATCGATTGTCTTAGAACGACACTGTCCCCGACCGTTGAGCGTGTCCCAAAAGGTGAATGCCGCTTCCCTCCCCACAGTGGCCCCTCTCCTAAACACCCCTCGCGGTATTCTCCTTCGGGCCGACGTGTCAGGCTTTGACCCCCCTCCCCCTTTGTTGTTTCGTTCGTCGAAAAATAAAAATTCCCAACCGGATGAAAGTTTGACCTGGATCTTTTTGTCGACCGCGCGGAGGGATGGGGGGGGGGGTGCCAGGGAGATACAATGGTGC
Organism: Andrena bucephala; assembly: GCA_947577245.1. Classification (NCBI taxonomy): domain Eukaryota; kingdom Metazoa; phylum Arthropoda; class Insecta; order Hymenoptera; family Andrenidae; genus Andrena; species Andrena bucephala. Next base: position 72,192,081 of record OX387717.1, read on the forward strand.
CGTTAAATTTGCATACGCGGACAAGCGGCAACGTGACATGCCGTACATCCCAAACGCCACGTCTCTTTTCATCGTCGACGGCGACGTTCACTCCTGCGTCGTCGACCACGGCGAGAGGTTTTCGACTGACGAAAAGGATACGACGGAAGAATTTCGTCGTGGAAGTAGTACGAGCCAGTGTTTGGTCATACCACTTAGGTCAGGGGAACGAGCGACGGAAAGGCGCAGTGGAAAACTGGCCTCGCAGTCGGACGAAACGGGGATGATGAAACGGTTCGCCTGTCCCCTCGGGCGACCCTTCGCTAGGATAATCATAATAAGGACAGAAGGACCGGTTGACCAGCGGCTAGAGCCGCTGGGGACGATAAAACAATCGAGGCTGATTTTTTGCCGGGCCAGCTGCAGCGGCAGACCTCTGTCCCTGAATCGACGGATTCGACCCCGCTGGTGGACGGGCCATCCGAATTCTTTCGCGCACCTTCCCTTTCACCGCGGCCCGTCCGATTGTTCCCCTTAACCCTTCGCCGAGGATAACGATCGCCGTCGAAGAGAATCGTTGAACCCTACCGGGGGCAAATATTCGCGGAGGAAGAGCGGACAGTTTCACGGGAGCACGAAGGAACCGTCCCCAGGACGGGATATTAATTGAATATCGAGTCCCCTGTCTCCCCACGCTCCGCCAGGTCGAACAATAGTTTCGCCGCGTTATTTAAAAGCGAGAAAAGGAGCAATTCGCCGAGGACACCCTTTTGGCCGGCCGCCTAATGATCGGCGGACAAGACGGCCGGGGAGGAGGACTGGAAGGGAAGCTCGATGGCTGACTGGTCCTGGGTAATTAGTAAAAACAAAGGAGAAGCGCGTGGAGGCCGCGAGGGGACCGCGAGGAGGTGAGCAGGCCGTCCGACAGGAACATAAGAAAAGCGGCGCGCGACCGACTCAGATGAAATCTAAATGGGAAAGTAATCCCTGAAAGCCACGCGGTGGAGGAGCCGCCGGGGAAGGCAGAGGAGGATAGTCGGGGCGGGGGCGTAGAAATATTTTGGCCACGCGACTCCTTTTTCGCGGTAGGTCATGGTACCTGGGATCCTCGCGTGGTCTTCCCCGATGTAAACACCTAGCGTGCGATGTGACCTAGCAGCGCTATCGGGCTAAGCGCGAGCTTAACCTAACCTAACCTAACGCGCCGACACACGGCCAACGCGCATCCACACACCCGCACACCCACGCGTGAAATACGTGTGGGTGGCCCCTATCGATTCCGGCCCGTGAAAATAACGGAATCTCGTGGCGCGCTTTCGCCAACTTCCGCGCGCCCTCCACGTTGCTAACCAGCCGTTTTCCACCCCCGCCGGCCGAGCAGCGCGGCGGGGCCACGTCGGCAGGCCGAGCGGAGCTAATCAAATGAAAACAAAAATCACGGGCCAACCTCCACGCGGAAGAAAGTTACGCGGCCAACTTTTACCTTTTTCGCCGCAATTTGCGGCCGATTCAACCGTGAGCCACCCTCCAGCTACCAGCTATTCTTCCACCGCTTCTTCCGCCCCCACCTAGCCGACACTTTTGCTACGAGATCTTGGAACGGAGATGGAAAGCGGGACCGAGGGTAGGGTGTCCCTTATAATGACTTTTTTCTTAAATTTAAGAATTCGGTCCGAGACGCCCCCTGATTTATTTCCCTTTGGTGTGGTAAATATGTGTGCAAAATTTCGGCTCGATCAAACAACTATAAACCCTGCCTCAAGACGCTCAAAGTTTCGAACGAAACTACGCTCTTGCAAACAGCTGTTTTTTTAATATGCAACCCTGTATTTTAGGAAATGTGTGATGGAACTAGAGTTGAGACTGTCTATTATCGATATCTTATCGATAATATCGTTAAGATATTGTTAAGTGTTGGAAGAACGAAGGTGGTACAAGTTTTCCATTTATCCAATTTTTGGACTATGCTGCCCTCATTAGTGAAACTGTCCTATCTAGCATTTTTTCATTTTTTGAGATATGTTGAAATATTTGAAGTTCCACACGTCTTTTACCTTTTCAGTAAAGTTAGAAAACTCTACGTGCTTCGTAAAGATTAATAAACAGTCTAATGTATTTAACCTAACTTCTTTCAAAATGGTTGAAATATTTTATCTAGAACAATTAATTAATTGGTACGTTAATAATACATTCCCTACCGGTACACCTATTAAAAAAAATTATATTAGGCTATTACGAAATAATGACAACATGTGTTAATTTGAATGAAGGAAAATAAAGATGGTACAAAGTAAACGATTAAACTTCAGTTTTCTCGGTTGTTTCAAAATGCTCGATAGGACATTTTAACTAAAGAGGCCAGTATGGCTGTAAAATATTTATGCATTCCAGGAACCTCTGTTCCAAGTGAACGATTATTTTCTAAAGGTGGTCAAAAAAAATAAAAAAAGAGTTTATAGTAGTATATCGTAACTTTAAGCTTCTTGGGGCAGGGTTCGGAATAATTCGATTATGCCGACATTTTGCATACTTACTTAGCACACCAAAAGGAATAAAATTTGTAGGCATCCTATAATTTTTGTTCAAAATTATCAATGGCAAGTTGTGCAATCCACACGTAATCGGGTTAATTAATTTTAATGACTCTAGTAGGCCCTGCAGATGTTTCTACACTTCCAGGTTTGGTCATGCGGACCCCTTACATACGATCTGTAACCTGACCAATTTGCTTAGGAACGAGATTGATCTCTTCCATGGATCTCTTCCAGCATTTAAAGCCAGCGTATACAAAGTGGCATCAACGAGCAATATATAGGACCTAAGTCATGTTTAATATTTTACATTTTTTATATTCTGTTACTTTTTAGCTTTGTTAGTTTTGTTTCGTTTTCTTTTGTTTTGTTTAAAAAAGAATATTTTATTGCACCCTCAATTTTAAGGGACATCCTAACTGAGGGGGTAGGAATATTTTCCTTTCCATGGAACCTTCTTTACCCCTTTCTTTATCAGTCCAGATGGAACTTGCGCTCAGCAATCACAATTTACCAGAATTCTTGCTGATCGAAATCGTCAGTGGCCAAGAGTGAGCACAGCCATACTGTTGGGCCTCTTTCTTATGGAAACGTGCTAGCTCCGAAAAGGGTCGAGTCAGTTCCCTCATCTCGAAAGCCCAAAAAGTCCTACCTACGTCCATACATATGCTCGGATTGAAGTTCGCGTACGCCACCGTCTTCCTAGACCAACAAATCTCCACCTCCGCCCCTCGTCGGCGTTAGCCACGCTCGAAAAGCGATTCAATTAAACTTTCGGCTCCGCGGCGTGCCAGGAGTGATCTTCGATGCCGCGCGTATCGGGCACGCGGCAAGAGGGACAAACGAGCAAATAATCCTGCAAAGCACCGCGGGCAGGCCAGATGTCCATTCTCTCGAAGGTATACGCGTAGCATGTGGATAATCGGAAGAGTACCGGCGCGCCGACCACGCGGCGGCATATGCCCGCTACCTCCGCGAGCAGCAGCTGCACTCTTCGCCGTCCAAGCATCGCGATTATGCGCCGTAATCCCGCCGAATCGAGCCCGGATGGGGAGCTGCGTTATCGTCCGCGGACCCTGCCGTCTCACCGAACCAAATGCCCCTCGCTGATTTTTCGAGCTTTCGGCCAGAATCGCGGCTGACTGGCCTCGTTTCGTCTCGAGGTCACGCCATCGTCGCCCTGGCCCCTCATTGTTCCCAGCCTCTTCCTTTTGTGCCCGAGTTCTCCGCTCTGTCCTCGCCGGAGAACAAAAGGGCTGCGAGCCCGGGAAAAAAGGGAACCGGAGGACCTAAGACATTGTACTCCCATTGTACCCCCCTCTGACGAATCTGCGAAAAGTGCCCGCAGACTAATTTCTCGGCCCCGCTGGCTCCCTTCTTCCTCGACCCCTTGCAATCTTCGACGCTCGGTGCAGTTTATCGTCCACGCGGAACCCGCCAGACAGGCAACGCGCAAACTTTTCCATCGCGGGCACGGAAGAATCGCCGCGCTGATTGCGCCTCGCGGTCCGCTAGTCGCTCGGTTTTTCCCAGGGAGGCGCACAGTGGCGAGCTCGCCGGCGATATTTCGGCGACGAGTTTGCGGCATGGTAACTTTGTTTATCTAGAAAGCGACGGTCGCGCTGATTAAGTCGCGGAAAAGTCGCGGCCGAAACAGAAGGCGAGGGAGTGCTGGCGGTGAAATCCACGGCAATATTTCAAAAGGCCGCGATGTAAAGCGGGCGAGCGCGCCTCGGGCAAGTTGGCGAGTCGTCTTATCGCCGCGGCGCGGTGCGGCGGGAGAGCCGCGACACTTATAATGAAATTCCCGCGGCCAAGTAAGTTTTAAAAGTGCAAAAGTGTCCAGGGACAAAGGAGCCAGGCCGAGGGAGGGACCCGTCGAGATTTAGGAGGATCATAAATCGAGGCGACGTCCTCGTGCCGCGAAAATCTCGCGAAGATTAGAGAGCCACTCTCCCTTTCTCCCTTTCTCTCTCGAATCGGCTGACGAGTTTCAGAGGAGACACGGAAACCAACCCCTTTCACGGTTCAAATGCTGGACCTTTCAAAAATTCGTGACGTAGGGGAGAGTCGTGCAGCATCGACCGCTCTAAGTTTTTTTGTTATATCTTGGGGTAGAGTCGATAAAAATCAGAAATTCAAAAACGTGTTTGTAGTGTAGATGGACCTTAGTAAGAGGAGGGAAATTATTTTTGTGAAATTTAATAATAAGAATTGATAATTCGCAAAAGTAAAAAAGTTGTAATTTCTAGGAAACGAAAAATTGTCGTCCAGTACCGACCAACTATTAAATTAGTAGATTTTTAGATCTAAATGATTAAGAATGTTAATAAAAAGACTTTTAAATTAATACAATACAAGATTCTTTTCAAATTTTATTTGTACAAACTCGCAAATAAAATAATTAATATTCTCCTGGTTTGTGCATTCGACGTGTGCCCAACCGTCACAGTCGGTACACTGCACCCAATCTTTGTAAAATGATTCCTTACAAACAAAGATGGGCAAAATTTTTATTTAAATAAAATTTCGAGTAACGAATAAAAAAAAATTAACTTTGTTCGTCGAATAAATTCTCATCGAATAAAAAAATTAACTTTATTCGTCGAATAATCTAAAGTTAAAGTAACTTTTATTTGATCCTTAATTACATAATTTTTTATTTAGTTAATGCCCAACTCTGCTTGCAAATAACACACTGGATAACTTCTTCACTAAATCCCAGCTTCCTGTTTGTTAGGTTATCATACCTATCCTTATTTACTTTATTTTTCTGCGGGAAAAGGTAGAAAAAAGGCTAAATGAACATCTTATAAATTAATCTGAGTTGCTAACAGATTGAACTTACAGATAAGAAAAATTTGATCTTTACTGGTTGACAGAGTCTGTTGGTCGGTACTGCACGACAAACACGGGGAAACATTTTAGATCATTTTTTGGTATATTATGTACAAAAATATATTGCAAAACTAGGACGTTTTATTAAACTTGATAGATTCGAGATAGTATACATAACAGAACAAAATCGTTTACTTACACGAGAAACAAAAGATCAGCTACTTTAAATAATAAGTTACTTTAAAAAATAACTTTTAACCCACTGAATATCAATGTATACGTTTAATGCCTCAGAACATCGAGAGCAATGGAGTAAACAATATGACCCCGAAATAGGTTATAGAGAATTGTGATTTTCATTGATTAATTCAAATAAAGGGCTATCTGGTCAAAGAAGTGAGAACTAGCTGACTATAGTCACTAGCTTTGGTCCGTACTGTAAGCTGGTCGGTACTGCACGACTCTCCCCTAATTGGAGAATTTGCGGTGACCCACCCTGTCTGCACACTCAATATCTTTCAGTCTTTTGCGATAAATTCACCCCCGCGAGCATCAGCAAGCAGGCTCGCGTTTCTTCGCGTAACCATCCTTCCACCCGATGTTATTCTAAATTAGCAGTTTCCCCAAGATGCTCGGGAACATCAATATACTGCGATCGGTAGATTCGATCGACAAGATGCTTGCTCGTCGCATCGAAATAGCCGGGGTAATCGGTGGCCGCGCAGGCCACGGCATTTCGGTTTTTAATTGAAAGCAAAGTCTGTAGATTTTTAATTAAGAAAATTCAAGATCGACCTGCACCGGGTCCATCCATCCATCTATTCGTCCATCGAGTACTGGCTGCTCCTCGGAGTCTCCTCAAACAGTTTTATAATTGATTTCATTTTCATTTATTTTCGCGCGAACCTCCGACCCCGTCTTCTTCGCCGCTTCTCCAACCCCCTCGCTGCGCTGTCTCTCTTTTCCCTTTTTCTCCGAGCCCGTCTCTCGTTATGCTTCGTCCCGCCTCGGGAAGACGGTGCCACCCCCCCCCCTTCGCCGCCCCTCGACCTCACGCCGCAATCAATTTAATGTTTTAATTAAGAGAGTATCCGTGAAAAATTAGATTTTAATCGGATCGCGCCTCTCCATCGGCCGTGCCCACCCCCCGTCTTCCCTCTGTTTACCTTGGACCGGCGCCTTTTAATAAATAATTTTAATTGCCCGAGACGCCTTCGAAAGGGTTCGACGGCGCGGAAGAGTCCTCGAATCCGGCGGCGTCGAAGTTTTTCCGCGAGACGCTTCGCCCCTGTGGCCCACGCGCGTTTCGCAATCCCCGACACGCCGGCGTTTGGCTGAAGATGCGCTTCTAATACGTCTCTCTCTCGAGCCCTCCAAAAAATACCCGACATTTCGCGCGTGCTATTTTTGCACGGTCCCAGGTTTGCGCAACACACGATCGCGGATCGAAATCGCCGCGATAGAACGTCTCGGGCACGGCACTCGTTTACCTCGACTACTCGTCTGTCAGACGTCTAACACTTCGATTCCCTAGACGGGAAATATTATTATCTGTATATCCTTCGGCTGCACGCGCAACGTCGAGGCTGACAAGATGTCGACGAGATAGGACGATTGGCGGTTGTTAATTTCGGGCCGATCCTTCGGGGGGATAAATTTAGAGATGTAGTATTTAACGTCTTGTTATCGTCCAATTACTTACCCATTTTTAACGAGCAGTGACGCTAAATTTAATCTGCACTTCGCGTCTGTTCATTGTATCTTTGGAAAGTGTGGAAGACGGATCTGGTGCAACTGCGTAAAGGGTGAGACGGGGCGGGGTGGGGGGGGGGGGGAGGGGAGACTCCCCGGTATTGAGACGCAGAACCGAGCGGCGAAGACTAAAAAAGAAAAAGCTAGCCGCGAGAGAAGGTCCACCATTTTCCGAAGCTATTCTAGAGTGTTATGCAACCGCCGGCCAATGCATTTGGCCGGGCAGAGCTTTATGGCCGAAGCTCGCACGCGCAAAAATGTTTGTTTTAACTCGGTGCCGCCCTCCTCTGCCTCCGCTCCCCCCCCCCCAGCCTACAATCTATCCGCAGCCTTGAATTATTCGGAATGTGAGAATATTTGTAAAATTAGATATTCCGCTTTTCCGAAGTGACGCTCGACGCGCTCCCCTCGCGCATTATCTGCTCCCGAGCGACGATACAATTTTCCATTCCCGAGAAAAACTATTCGAAATCCTCCGAAATTCTTCGCCTCCCCGGGATGTTCCAACGAATAGATGCTGGCGATTCGTTGGAACAAAGAACACCGCAGATTCAACGTGCCAACGATCGAGGTGCCTCGAGGAACCAACTCGCCGGAGAAGTGGTCGGGAATAAATTAATTTTTTATAGCTCAGACGCGGCTCAGTTTTTCAGGCGGAGTACGTTCAGCCCCGAACCCTTTCGCTCGATGAACAGTCACGCGGCTTCTTAAGGCGATTTCCATTTGTAAATCGCCAGAGCGAACAACAGGCAGCATCCCTCTCTGACGGTGGTCGCTAATGGAAGACGTCTTAAAAAGTTGCCCCGCGCCCTGGGGACTAGAAATTTTGAAACGTTCCACTGCAAGCCTGTATTCCCATTGGAACGTCCGAAAAGGAGTGTCGAGAGAGAGGAGAACGTCAGCGGGGGTGGGGACTCGGGGAGACCCCAACCCACTCGTATTTTTCACCCTCCATTTTTACGCCATCTTTTACCGCCGGCCGGTCCACCCTCCCTTACTAACTCTGTCCCCCTCTGGGTTTCTGTTCCCCTCTCTGTCGCTCGTTCTTGGCGTTTCTCTGGAAAGTCGCGTCACAGAGACAGCTCTTCAATTGTTTTAATCAATAACGCTCGAGTGGATCGACGAATCTTTCTTTTCTTTCCCTCCCCGACTCCTCCGGCGTCTGTGTAAAGTTTCCTCTTCCAGGTCTCGCGAGCAGCAAGTTTTTCACTTTCCAGCGAGAAACACGGGACGAAATTGGCCTCGCTTGAACCGAGGGGTAGTGGCTCTCTGACGACGGGGCTGTTATTCGGAACTTTTATGGGTAATCCAGTGATAAGAAAACGGGAGGGAAGTTTTTGCCGCTTAAAAAGGAACGAGGAGATCCAATTTCCGGGCGATGATTGGCCGATTCAATCAGTCGTGACGATAATGGAATTCTTTGGGAGCGTTTTTCTGTTCTTTCACGCAAATTGGAAAGCCATTGTTTTCGTGGATCGATAGCCGTGCAGCATCTCGTTCGGTTCAAAGTTCCTTCATTAAAGTACGAGCCGCATGATTCTTTGATGTGCTTCTTAGAATAAAAGCTCGTTGTACTCGAGAAGGAACATTACAAACAGATATTGTTTGTTCGAATTAAGGAAAAACCTATCCCTTTCTAGATTTCACAGTTGGCAATTAATTCTTCCCTTTCAAGCGCTAAAGAATTTAAAAGACGACCCGGCTTTTCCCCCCCGTCAAAATATTTCATCCCGGTCCCACAGTTATTCCCGCGGTTTCAGCCACTCTTTCGTGCGCACGGGGGTAGTAATTATTTTTCCGGTCCGTCATCCTTGCGACGTTCCCTCGGCCTGCCGTCCCACCCTTCTCGCACCCCCTTGAGATTTTTAACGTCTCGCGAACCCTTTAACGTCTCTGCCTCTCCTTGCCTGTCTCTCCTCGGAGGAAGCACAGGGGTTGCAGCCCCTGCTGCAGCCCGAACGGAAGAAAAGAAATTAGCGAAATTAAACGAGTCGATACGGTCGCGTCGTTTTTCGGATCGAAGGGCGGCTCGCCCCAGCTTTCGCGAAAACCACCATTATTTACGATTAATTATTCGACAGGACGCGGGCCGATTGGCGCGACAAATTCGATAGAACCAGCACTATTGTTTTAATCCGATCCGGAGCGAGAATTATAAGATCGGGGAACGCGCGTGGAAAAAGCTTCGGCCCGTCTGCTTGCTGGACGGAAGTTTCAATGGGATCGCGTCTCTCTGTCGCGGGAGCGGCCCGCGTTCGGTAAATATTTGTTGATGGAACTACGAGCAACGATAAAACGACGAGTGGAAAACGAGAGGGGGGGGGGGGGAGCGCGAGAGGGCGAGAGAGACTGCGGGGGAAAAAAAAAAAGAAACGAACGTTTAATATTTCGGATCGTCTGGCTGGAGGCGCGGCCGCGTATTTGTTAAAACCTTGCTCGTGAAAAGCAGCGGGGCCCGCTGGAAATGGAATTAATCTGTCGATGCGTACCGTGCACCCATTTAATATCCATCACGCGTTCATCACTGCAGAAGCAATCCGGCGGTGGTTCTCGCGCCCCGTTGTTTTTCCTTCCCTTCTATCGCGCGCTCTTCCTTCGGCTCTTTGGTGTCTGTTCCTCTCTCCATCGGGGCTCCGTTGCGGGGGGTGGTGGTGGTGGTGGTGGTGGTGGTGGTGGTGGTGGTGGTGGGTGACGACGATGTATCCGTTGACGAGGAATAGCTACGCACCAGCGAAATTTTTTCACGCCGCGAGACACGATGACACGAGGTCGACGAGGAATTTTGAGCGTAGCATCTTAGTGCGCCGCGTGCCTGTCGAAAACTGACCCCGCAGCTGGCCGCCTTAAAAAAGGGGGGTGGAACGGGGGCCCAGCGGGGAAGGGCGAGCCCATCCATGATGCCCCTGTGTCCAGAGGGTGGGGGGTAGCCGAGGGGCGAGCAGCCAACTATCGAATATTATTTCCTTCCATCTCCTGGTTCTTCCTTTTTTTTTTATTCTTTCGAGATTTCTTACCCCCTCGGATGGCCTGCGAGGTCCGCGCACCCTCCGCGGCGTATTATCTCGTCACCCGGTGGCAAACGCGTTTCGTGGTGTCGCCGGGGCTGGACCTGTTTAAGGGTTTAATACGAGGGTCGGTTTTACGAGGTGCAGGGGGGAGGGGAGGGGGGGGGGGTGAAGGGGCGGCCGAGGGGAGGATCGAATACGCGACGCGTAAATCGCTACAATGTCGCGCTTCCAGCCAGGTAAATTTAATCGTAACGCGAGCTCAGTGCACTCGTCGCTCTGCCTTTTTATTTTATCGAAAACATAAATGACCCTGGGAGAGCGAAGGGTTTAGGGGTCGCAGATTCCTCGAGTGGCCTGTCGGCGCGCGTAGAATGGTGACGGTATAAGGGGTGAATGAATGTATCGAGTTTGGAAATGCAAGCCTCAGGTCGTGTTTTATTCAGCTTTTTATTCGGTAATGCACAATACATATGCCCTGGCGTTTGTTTATTCACACGCACACAGCGCGGCTTCGCTCTTCGCACGGCGATGCACGCTTTATTTGTCCTTTATTATATATATCGCCGGCGAAATTCTGCGCATTGTTTTCCAAAACACTGCAACTAATCACCCCGCTCCGCTCCACCTCTCCCTGCTTTCCGCGCAACACCCTTTCCATCCGCCACCTATTCGATCGATCGTTCCGCGAACGCCTGGCATGGCTCGCTTCGTTGGTCGATCCTCGATAGTTTTGCCGCCGTTTCGAGCAGAACCTCCACGGTCTTCCGTGCAGGGGCGACTCGACTCTTTCGTTTCTCTTATTTTCTTTTCGTGTGGGAGAGGGCGACAGGCTACACGAGCGAAGCGTGCTAATCAGCAAAGCAACGGAGAAAGCAGCTACCACGGAAATGCCGAGCAAACGAGTGGGAAGGAGAACGGTGCGGGTCTTTCGAGCTTAGTCCGCACCCAGCCATTTTCCTCCAATCCGCGTGCTTTCGGTTTGTTAGTTTTGCGGCTAAAGCGTACCGGTCAGAATTCTGCAAGCAAGGAATATTAATAGTTGTTAGATTCCAGCGCGGAAGAGGTTGAGCCGAAGGGACCCGCCGATCATCGATCAGGAATCGTTCGATGCCTGATCGCGAGCGGGTCTCTTCAGCGCCAGAGACAACAGCGTGAAGCTCACTATTAGGTATATAGCCAGAGTGCTGGTCGTTCGAAGGTGCCTAGCACAGTTTTACCTGAACTCGAACTCGCCTCCCGTCGATCCACTCTCTACCAGCCTCTCGTTATCATCCTCTTGCTCGTGCCCGTGTTGGCGATGGTGGCGGTGGTGGTGGTGGTCGTCGTCCTCCTCACCATCCTCTTCCACTTGGTGCAGCCCGTGTGTCCAGTTCATCCGACACTGTTTCGCGAAACTGAACGGTCCTCACTCACTCGCGACGCGACTAATCACCGACGTAAAATACCGAGCCGTCGACGACGGAACACGGAAGCGCACCTCTCTCGGCGTGCACGCGCCTCTTCTTATCGACGCGAGCCTCGCGAACAATCGCCCCAGGACCGGCGACGACGCTGCACCGCACCGATTCTTCCCACTTTCTCCCGTATTCTATCAAAGATGTCTCGACGGCCGAGCAGCGCTCATCTCCGCGAGCATCGCTCCGCTCGCTGGCTCGCGGTTCCGCTCGACTCTACGCTGACGACGACACTGTGCGTGCCCGTGTACAACCGAATCGAGTCGTCTCCTTCGTGGCTGCTCGCGTAAAAACCCACGTGCTCCCTGGACAAACTTTTCCACCAGCCAGGATGATCCCTCGCGACCGCCTCGCCGGCGAAAACGTGCACCAGGGCCGTAGAAGGCCCGCCAACGCAGAGGGCGCCGACTCGTTACTCCCGCTTTTCTGTTTCCGTTTTCTCGGGGCCCCGGGAATCGCTGGCCCGGCGATCTCTTTCTATGCCAGATTCGCTGCGCGCTATCACTCGCTCGACGAGTCTCCCCCTTTCCACCGTTCCTCGAGGAGAAGGAGAATCTTGGACTTTTCCCGCGGCTCGGATTTTTCCCGATTTCGTTGCGGTCACGTTGGAGGGAGTACGGTTCGCCAGGGTGCAGAGCTCGCGGTGGATCGCGACGACGTTACGATTTTCAGCGCACTGAAATCCGCGGCACGGAGCCCGCAAGTGGGAGGGACTGGTTCGCACGTGACTCGGTGCGTCGTATTCTTTTCTTCCTCCTTCGAAACGCGCTGCTCGCGTCCGCGGCAGCCCTTTCCCGTGGATGGTTACGCGCGTCCACGACGCGTGTCGCGCGCGGCCGGCTCGGCTGAACGCGTAACCTTTGTCACTTCCTGCCCGGTGAACGACGACCGTGGATCATCGCCACTAATTCGACGACGACCAACGCGTATCCGCGAGCGACTCGATCACTGCGACGCCTCCGAGTATTTTTCACCTGTCCCCCCCGCCCCGCCCCGAGATGGAGAAAAAAACGCCCGCGGCCCCGCGGGCCGAGCAACCCCCTGCCGCCACTGCAACTGCGACCACGCCGAGCAGGAGAGGGATCTACGGGATACGCGTCGAAAGACGTCACCAGGTTCGCACGTGCGTGTGCTGGAACGCGCGCGCGCGCGCGCGCACACTGTCACGAAATCCGATATCCGGTGCAACAGCGGCGGTTCCTCCCTCGGGGCCTTCGGGGTCCTCGGGGGTCTCCTCCTCGCGAGCAGAGTCGCGACGCGCGAGAGCAGAGCCTCCTCTTGGCGCACCAGATTACCGAATCCCTATGAAAATCGACTAGCCGGATCGTGTCTCCGTTTCCCGACGTCGAGTCAGCCAAGGCTCTCCTCTGCTCCTCTCTATCTGCACGATCCGTTCTAGTTCCCTTCCCGGTGGATGACCGCGTCTTCGTCGCGGTGGTCGTGATCGTGGTCGTTGGTCGTGGTCGTGGGTGGTGGTCGTGGTCGTGGTCGTCGCCGTGGATCGTTGGGTGTCACTGGGCCACGGTTTCGAGGCTTTTCGGGCCAGCGCGGGGCTCTCGACTTCGATATTTCTGCGATTTATTGCCGCGCGACTTAGAAATGCATCTAATGCGGTGCACGCCGCATAGAATGCATGCATGCACCTTGGCGGCGGGGAGGGCGAGCCACGGAGAGCCGAGGAGAACGAGGGCCGAGGCGAGTCGAGTGGAGTCGCGGCGCGGCGCGCAACCGCGTCTGCGCATGCGCCCACGATCAGACCGTGTGTACTCTACTCGCGCGCGCGGCTAGGCGAGCGCGAGCTCTAGCGAATATGAGCGAGCGAATCGGCCCGCCACCGCCGCCACCGCCGAGGAGTATCTTCGCTACGTCATTCATTGGCGTGGAGAGTGAAAATCAGAGCTTCGTGCAGGCTCCGTGCAACTGTACCAGCAACGGTGCACAGCGCGGGCGACATGTTGCCTCTCTGCCGCGAGCCTCGCTTCGTGGAAAAGTTCCGCGGATCGCGCAGTCTCCTGGGATTTCGCAACTTTCCACTGGGATGCTGTACTCTTTAGTACCGCCTCGGTGTTGTCCTCTCCCGCTCGATCATTCCGTCAAGGGGAAATCGAATTTTCCCTCCACCGCGATGGGGGACCCCCGTGGTACCCCAGAAGCGCCCGAGCTTGCGCGTTTCGCGGCAAATAGAAGCGTTAAATCCCCAGCGAACAGAGTGATCGAAGGAGATCGCGAAAGTTAAGAAGGGAACTGATTCGACTGTGGCCCAGTAATTCCAAATAGGGTCATTCGACGCGAAGTCGGAGTAACATTTCGGATTTTGGTGCAATTTGGATATGTTGCAGTCTTTAGGGATATATAAACATATCTCGAAGGATTTTTCAAAATGTCAAAAATTGTGAATGTTACAGCTCTTTGAAATATAGTGTTTACTTTTTTTCCAAAAATTGTAACTGTTGAACTAACAAACTGATAAAAATGACATTTTGGGTGCTTGCAGTGGAGATACAAGATTACCTAATAAAAATTATTTCACTTAATAAAAACGAATATTTGACCATTTATTTAGCAATTGTTCTTAACAAATGCAATTTTATAATTGAAGGCACCTTTTTAAAAATTTTGAAAAAATAGGAGGATATAGCCCTGTTTATCCTCTTTACAGACATGTTTTAAGAAACGTGGGCACTTTAAAATTGGCCACATGAAAATTAATTGAATGTAACGCTGCGTCAAATCACACCGGCTCAACTGGTCGCTCGGGCCGTGCGGTACTCGCTATACCTGCCACTTTTAAATAGGGTATTAATGAGAACCACTGCAAAGTTTAATACCGTCAATAGTTACTGGAAACTCACTCTCTGTCGATGGCACTTATTGTTTGAAACATTTTCCTACCCGTGTTCTGAGTCATCCTGGTCCTTAGACGTATTATTTTATTGGTCCTTAGACGTATTCAATCTTACCAAGGGTGGGGTTTCTTGGTTTCTTAGTCTCTGTTTGTCAGTGGCGTTTTTGCAGTCAAACCTTGTAGACGTGTCCATTCGTACTGCTGAAATTTAAAATGGTGCGAAAAGAGTGCTGCAATCCTTTTGCGAAACTGAATCACACCAAGGATCCTTAGAAAGATATTAGGCGTGTTACGGAAACATTGCAAAAGAAGTATCCAAATATTGAGATGGGTAAATATATTTGCAGTAGTTGTCGGTTAAAATGTGATCGTTTGCCTGAGTCTGAAACTTTGAACATTCTTGTACACGACGAACCTGTAGCATCTAGTAGTAATATCGTGTCATTCGAACCTTCAGATAATGATACTGACTGTGAAAGTACAAACGAAAATGTGGTATTTTTCACTATTCTTCCTCAATCGTGGAGTATTAGACAAATGGTACAAGAAATAGAATGTACTAAGCACATGGCAATCGTGGCCAAACAGTTACATTTAAAAAAGGGTATTTTGTCCTACCCTGACAAAAAGAAAGGAGTGCCATTATCTGATTCTACCATATCCATGGTGCAATCATTCTATTCGAGTGACGAAATCAGTAGAATAATGTCCGGGAAAAAAGACTGTATATCGGTTAAAAGAGACGGTTTAAAAATGCATATACAAAAGCGTTTGCTATTAAATAATTTAAATGAATTGCATTAATTTTTAAAAGAACACAATCCGTCGGTAAACATCGGCTTTAGTAAATTTGTTCAGCTTCGTCCTGAAGAGTGTATACTTGTAGGAGCCACTGGAACACATTCTGTACGTGGATGTGCTATACATGAAAATGTTAAATTACTACTTGCTGGTGCGAAACTCCAAAAATTGCTTCCTGTATCCTCTAATTTTCCATGCACATACAAGGAGATGCTATTAAATATGCGTTGTGATGTCTCCAGTGAATTTTACGACTTTAATAATTGTAAAGATTGCCCAGGATATGGACCTCTGTGTAAAAAATTGCAAGACTTATTTGAACAACATTTTATTATATCTATTTCATGTTGTCAATGGACAAATACTGACAGATCCAATTTAGAAGATATAGAACATACAACGGAAGAATTTCTTGAACATCTGGAAACTCGATTACCGACATTGCAAGTCCATGATTTTATTGCAAAAGATCAGAGTAATTATTTCAAATATTGCAAAGAAAATTCAGGGCCGGATGAGTTAGTTGTTGTCGGAGATTTTGCAGAAAATTATTCTTTTGTTATTCAGGATGAAGTTCAGAGCTATCATTGGTCTAACACACAGGCTACAATTCATCCATTCGTTGCTTATTATAGAATCAATAATTGTCTAGAGCATGACAACTTTGTCATTATTTCAGACTGTAAAGAGCATGACAGTATCGCAGTTCATTTATTCCAAATAAAGCTGATTAAATTTTTTAAACAAACTCACGGCACTGCTATTAATAAAATCAAATATTTCTCCGATGGGGCTTCATCAGAATATAAAAATAAATATAATTTACTGAATCTCAGCTTCCATTTCGAAGATTTCGGAATTAACGCCGAGTGGCATTTTTTTGCAACATCACATGGCAAAAATGCATGCAATGGTATTGGGGGGTCATTAAAACGTCTTGCAGCTCGACCCAGTTTACGAAGACCTCTAGAAGAACAAATAACGACACCACAGAAATTGTTTGATTGGGCGACTGCCAACATTCAAAACATTCATTTTCAATTCAGCTGAATAGAACAATATCAAAAACATTCACGATTATTACTAGAGAGACGTAGACTTGCAAAAACAATTTCTGGAACGCGAAACTTTCATTCATTTATACCAACGGACACAGTGTCACATTTAAAAGCTAAAGTCTATTCATACAGTGACAAATCAAAAGTTGTAGCAATTATCAAATAAGTAATTACATAACCGGTCATTTATTCCAAATGACGCTCAAAGATACGACAAAATATTTATCCTTTAACATCATCCCATCCTCTCCTGATGGAAGAATACTCACCACCTTCTCGTGGTTTCATTGAACAATGGCAACTTAAATGTTTCAAACAATAAGTGCCATCGACAGAGAGTGAGTTTCCAGTAACTATTAACGGTATTAAACCTTGCAGCGGTCCTCATTAATACCCTATATAAAAGTGGCAGGTATAGCGAGTACTACGGCACGGCCCGAGCGATCAGTCGAGCCGGTGTGATTTGACGCAGCGTTGCATTCAATTAATTTTCATTTGGCCAATTTTAAAGTGTCCACGTTTTTTAAAACATGTCCGTAAAGAGGACAAACAGGGCTATATCCTCCTATTTTTTCCAAATGTTTAAAAAGGCGCCTTCAATTATAAAATTGCATTTGTTAAAAACAATTGCTAAATAAATGGTCAAATATTCGTTTTTATTAAGTAAAATAAATTTTTATTAGGTACTCTTATATCTCCACTGTAAGCACCCAAGAGGTCATTTTTATCAGTTTGTTAGTTCAACAGTTACAATTTTTGGAAAAAAGTAAACACTATTTTTCAAAGAGCTGTAACATCCACAATTTTTGACATTTTGAAAAATCCTTCGAGATCTGTTTAGACGTCCCTAAAGACTACAACATATCCAAGTTGCACCAAAATCCGAAATGTTACTCCGAAAAGTGTCCGACTTCGCGTGGAATGACCCAATACGTAACCGGCAGGCGCGATCAAGAAAAGCTCGTGAAATATTTTTGCTCGGTGGCGCGCGAGAACTTCCTGCCTGGATGCAGTTACCGGCGGTAAATTCTCGCGGAACGGTTCGCCGCGGTAGGCAGATACTCGCGCGAGCAGCTCGCTCGTGCCCGCGCTGCGATGCATCCAGCGGGCGCTACAGTTGGCGCGAGTGTTGCATCTGTCTGCTGCGTGCATGTGCACGTTCTGGCGTTTCCACGTCGAAGCTATCCGCGTGGCCTATCCTAGAGTTGCTCGGCGAGCGTAGCGGCGGCGGCATGTGGAGAGGAGGGCTGCTGCGCTCCCCGTCGCGTTTCCTTCTCGTACTCTCGCGCTCTCTCGCCTTCTTCCCGCGGCTTCCCTTTCCTCTTGGTCGCTCTCGCGGTGGGTGGGAGGCAGTGCCCCCCGCTAGGTACGACACTGCATGATTTTTTGACGACCGATGAAAGTTACTCGCGAGATATTCTATTTTAAACTTTCGGCCGACAGCCGCTCCGCGGCCACCTCCACCCCCACCACGTCCGCGGAGACTTCCTACATCGCGATAATTCCTGAAAAGGAGGAAGCCATTTTGCTCGGCTATCCGTTCCACGCTGCTCGCGGGCCGCTCTGTCCCCCGTCTCGTCCACCCGCCATCGCTTTTTTTTCACCCTCTCGCAGTGGAACGCCGCTCGTCCCTTTTAAGACTAGAATTAAATGCGGCGAGTGCATCGTTCGTTTCAGTCGCGCCCAATTGCTTCCATCAATGGAAATGTTTTCGGTACGGTGAAAATCTCGTCGGAGCGATTGCAGGACTGTAAAAAAAATGGAGGGAAAATCGGTTTCGATTGGGGCGCCCGGGACGGAGACGCTCACAGAAGCGGGCAGGCACGCACACGAGCGCGTGTATCGTCCGTCGGCTGGTCCCGCGGTGCCTTTTTCTTTTTTTCCCCCCTCTCGACCACCCCGGCGCACTCCCACCCCATTGGCCGGCACCCCGTTCCGTTCTCTGGACGCAGCTCCGCACCGCCTGGCCCGCTCGCTTTTGTTTTCCTCTATTTTCCGGTTTTTCCGGGCGGGCCGACACCACGCCGCGCAACAAGTAGCAGATTATAAAAATCACTCGACGGCTCGGGGGCGTTCCGGGGGGGGGGGGCGGGCGGCGGGGGGGGGGGGGGGAAGCGGTGGTAAAAAAGAACGCGGCCGGCGTCCACGAAGAGCGATCGCTCCGGCGGCCGCGAGAGGGAGAGCCCCGTCGCGAGGAGCGAGAGAGCGCGAGGAGAGAGGGAGCGAAGGCGATCGAATGTGCGCGCAGCGCGAGAGGGATGGAGCTGGATCGAAAAAGAGAGCCGACCGGCCACCGTACGGGATGGAAGTATCCAGTGAAAGAGATGTGGGAGGAACGGGGAGAGAGTGAGAGAGAGAGAGGGGGTCATAGGGCTGGCGAGGGGGGCAGGGGGGGGCGGCAGAAAGAGAGGGGCAGGGGGAGGAAGAGAGTGAGTCGCGGGCGTAGGTACACATTTACCTATACATATGTATGTTTCTTCGTCCCACCCCTCGCTCGCTCCCTCTGGCCACCCCCGCCGACCCCCTGCCGCTCGTTCTCTCTTCCTCTCTCGCTCTCCACACACACCCCCCCCCCGAACCTCTCGCGCGCGCGGCCCGTGCGTGGCGATTTACATTAAACGCTGGGCCGTTGCCTCCCGTTCCGCAGAGACGCGCGAGCGTTGCCGTGGGGTGAGCAGAGGAGCAAAGGGGGAGGTACAGAGAGTGGCTCTCCTTCTTTATCCCCCTTACGATCTCTTCTCTCCCTTTCTGTTACTCGCGCGACGCGGCGCGACGCCGGCGGACAGAGGAGAAAATCGTCCGAAAATACGCGGACGCGAAACGCGGTGAGCCGATACGCGCGGGCACCGAGCGCGACAGAAAAGATTTCTCGATCCCCGGGCTTCGATCGCCAACCCCCCCTGCGCCCGCCTCGCCCCCTCCACGCCGGGGATGCATCGGGCTCGCGAACGATCGCGTCGGCGTCGGTTCAAAGGGAATTTTTCGGGGAATATTTCGGGGAATATTTCGGGGAAATTCATGGGCCAGGCACTAGAGCGTTATTTAACCTTTTTTATTCATTCTATTGTTTCATGATCGACTGCAGCCCTTTAATGGACGCGGTAATCACATTCATAAAGGAATAATCGCAATTCACTCCGTAGTTGAGCCCGTGACCACTGCAATACGTAAATTGGCCTCTATTGAGCTCCGCCGTCAAAGAAGTCTAATCCATTGCAGCAGGTATTTGCCGGCTTCCATATGCTGATTGTGGAACCGCCTCAGCTGTAATCTGAAAGCAGACTAACGCAAATCGTGGCGAAAGGAATCGCTTCGTGCTTCCTCCGTAGGAAGCCAATGAAATTCGATCGAGGTTTTTTCTCTGTTCATTTTCCACCAAACATAGTTTACGTACGATTTTTCATTGACGAAACCGTTCTATCTGAAGCCCTGGCGCTTTGGCGCTTCAACCCCCTAAACTAATTGTATTGTGCGCCTTTTCCTCATGATCAACTTGTAATCCTCCCACTTACTATCGATGTCGCCACATTTTTCAACGCTTATAACAAACAAAAGAAGGCGACCCTACTGCTCGTTCCCGATTAGCCACATGCTTGTAAGATTGGTTAAGAGAAAAATGGGTAAGAGAAATATATAGACGATCGTCATCCTCAGAAGAATATGACGAACGTTTGGAAAGACGTTTAACACGGCTAAAAAGGAGAATCAAGAAGAGGAAAAAAAGAAAAAGCCGGCAACGTAAAAGTCACAGAGAAAACAGTGAATCAACTGATTCAGACCAGTTGTCGAACTATGGCAGTATAAGTTGTAAGTAATTTCACGAATTAAACGATTGCAAAGGCCCTAACCTTTGCGAAATCCGAGTTTCTAGTCAAAAGAAAAATATTAATCAAACGTAATGCGTTAAAAATGGGCTCTAACCCAGACGAAGATAAGCGTCGTACTTCGCAGGCCCTAACCTTTGCGAAGTCCGAGTTTCTACTGAAAAGAAAAATATTAATCAAGCGTCATGCGTAAAAAATGAGCTCTAACCCAGACGAAGAGAAGCGTCGATCTCGCAGGCCCTAATCTGTGAGTGAGCTATGACTCACTGACGGACCTTGATTTAATATGTTTACATTGTATGTTGCGAAACGTAATAACAAATCTGGGAAGGGTTCGGGGGAACCTCCAGAGTTTGTCAGTGCCCTAATCCGTATTGCAACAACATTAAGGTTATAAATGGTTAATACTTTATCGGTCGGTAAGGTAGATCATCCTATGGCTTAGCCGATTAATAACCGGTCGGTAAGCGTCGGGAACAAAAAGCCGATTAATAGGCTACCGGTCAGGAAAGGGTTAATATAACCGCCCTAAGAATCAACCCCTAACTTGAATAATTCTTATCTGTAGAAAAAATAAAATGCAAAAAGTAACGGTATTTTCAGCTGAGATGAGAAGCGACGAAATATCAGGACGCTCGGAAAGCGAGGGAAAAAATCTCCAAAACCCGGAAGGACAAGCGGACATGTCTATACTAACTAAAGAGAACGAAGAGGAACTTTGCCTAAGCGAGGATATTTTGGAAAAGCTGTCTTCGCAGGCAAGACATTTTGAATCAGGGGTTACCAAATAAATCCGGAGATGAAAACTATTATTCAAGAACCGGTGTTTAATAGAGACACGCGTATCCTGTTAAAACAGAGCAAGTTTACCTCTGGGTTGGCTGCTATGGAGAAAGCAATGACTCTGGTCTTGAAACAAGGACAATCGGAGGAAAACCTAAAAATCCTGGAATGTCTAGGGGATGTAGGCAGCCTGTTAGCTGACCTACAACACGACAAATCGACCATCAGAAGAAACCTTATTTTGGCAAACATAAATCCAACATTAAAGAGTGCTCTAAAGGAGACACAGGCTGATGAATACCTGTTCAGTAACAAATTGGACGAGGTGTTGAAGGCCGCAAGAAGGAGCAACACCAGCAACAACAGAACCGTCGGAGGAGATACTAGAGAACTCAGTAAGTCAGATAGCTGGAAGACTCCCATAGTTTTGTGTTAAAATGAATACTAAAAAAATGAATACTTAAAATGAATGATATTTCAGATAAGACCACTTTATCTTGGGTCAATGGCTGTAAAATCCCTTTCATATCGAAACCAGTTCAAAAAAAAAAAAAAAAAAAAAAAACGGACCCAACGAAAAGAGGTGGTCGGCAGAGGAAATGCTAAACGTTAGAAATCTACTCTTAGAGCTAGAAGAGAAAGATGCTATTCGTAACTGTAGATATAACCCAGATCAGTTTGTTTAAGATATTTTCTTAGCTCAAAAACCTAATGGGAAAAAATTAATTAATCAAAATTGTTTCATGGCGAGTTTAGATCTCAAGGATGCCTACTACTTAATACCTATGCATAGATCATCTCAAAGATATTTAAGATTCAAAGTCGATAACATTTGGCTTAAATAGAGCACCATATATATTCACAAGAATTTAAAAACTGGTAGTTGCATATTTGCGTAAAAGAGGATATCGCTCCGTAATCTATTTAGACGAGTTATTACTTATAGGAGAATCGTTTTCAGATTGCCTATAGTATGTAACGGAAACCCAACGACTGTTAAAAGACTGAAAGGTTTATAATTAATATACATAAAAGCCAATTGACACCAAAACAAAGGTGCGGTTATACAGGCTTTATTTATGATTCTAGACAAATGGTAGTAGAACTAACAGAGATTAAGAGAACAAGTATAATTAGTTTACTTAAAGATTTGAAAGTGGGTTAACAATTAAAATAAGAAAAATTGCAAGGGAGGAACGCGCAGAGAGAGAGTAGTAGTACGAGAATGGCCAGCACAACCATGGTACCCGCTGTTTTGCGAGATGTTATCCTTGGATCTAGTAATCATTAAAGCAAAGAATAACGTTGATTTTTCTAACAGGGAACCAAAGCAATTTTGGAACAAAGTTACCCTGGTGGCCGGAATCTTGTCAGGAGAGCCTTCAAAACAAAGGACATTCCCCAGATATCGATAGAGATTACGATTTCCTCGTTAGCAGACTCATCGTTTAAGAAATATGAATGCTGTTTTAAAAAATGGTGGAATTTCTGCAGGAAAAGAAACATGGACCCCTTTAGGAGTTCAGTGCCAAGAATTATCGAGTTCCTAACAGAATTATATGAAAAAGGTGCAACTCATAGCTCAACCATTTGCCATAGATCCGCAATTTCATTACTTGTAGGACCGGAGATGGCTCAAGACTATAGAGTGTCAAAATTCTTTAAAGGTATAGCAAATCTAAGGCCATCAAATCCCAAGTACGACTCTACTTGGGACCCAAAAATTGTCCTGGACCATTTCTTGCCTCTACCCTGTAACGAACAAATGGCTATAAAGGACTTAAGTAGAAAACAATTATGCCTATTAACATTAATTACGGGTCACAGAATGCAAACCTTCTCCTTGATTAAGACGGAAAATATTGAAAAGCAAGAAAAGTCGTTGCAGATCAAGATACAGGACCGAATAAAGACATCAAACCGAAATAGAAATCAACCGATTCCAGTCTTGCCTTATTATCCAAAAAATAAGAATATTTGTGCTGCGTCGGCACTAGAATGCTATATTCGCCGAACGGACGAGGCTGGAAAAGGAATTAAATCAATCTTTATCACAAATAGGAAACCATTTGAAGCCGCTACACCCCAGACATTTGCCATTGGGTAAAGGATAAGTTTGCGGAAACCGGTATAAATACAAGTGTATTCACAGCTCACTCAACACGCCATGCCTCAGCATCGGCAGGAAAAAAGAAAGGCCTGGATTTAGACGTGTTGCGTAGGACAGCAGGTTGGACGAAAGATTTCAAAACATTTACAAAGTTCTACAATCTGAACTTAACAACAGATAAAAACAATAAGTATACTATATAAATACATTATATTATTATAGTAATAAGAAAGCCAATCATTTATACCCAATAATTAACACCTTTCCCCGCCGTAACTAAACATCCACAAGTTTATCATGAGGAACAGGCGCACAATGCAATTATATGATTAAACGAACTTACCTGTAAGTGAAGTTCTATCATAATTGTATGCAGCGCCTCTTCCGAAATGATCAGTTCCACCTCAGAAGATACACCCCTATTCAAGGGTGAATCTTGAGACCCCTAGTAAGCATTACGGCGAAGCTTTGAAAAAATGAGGCAATGCGGGAACGAGCAAAAGGGACGAGCGCTAGGCGTTGCCTTCTATCGTTTGTTATAAGCGCTGAAAAATGTGGCGACATCGGTAATAAGTAGGAGGACTACAATCATGTAGGTTGATCATTTCGGAAGAGGCGCTTCACACAATTATGATAGAACTTCACTTACAGGTAAGTTCGTTTAATCATATAATTTCCCGCGCTTTGCTCGCACTCGTCCGATTCTTCGGGGATCGCAGGAAAAACCACGGGACGAGATTTGGATCGCCGGGCGAGAAGCTTTCGCGCGTTTCGTTATTAGCGGGATTGCAATTTCTACCAGTTGACCCTCGTCCTTTCTGATCTCAACTCGATCGATTTTCCGTGGGGTCATTGACCCTCCTTTCGCTCCCCTCGCACGCCACGCAGAAGAAACGAAACGCGACCACTTTTGTCGCCGGCCATCGTCCGATTGACACTATTCCGCCATATTCATCGGCATATTAGAATACACTAGGACACGGGCTAGTGCAAACTATATATTTACTACGAAACGATCAATACTCACAATTCTGATGGGCACTGTGCAGTGTGCATGCACGAGTTATCCGCGCAACGATTCGGCCCGAGCCGCGCCGCCCGCGCGTTATTTACACAATGCGTTAAATAAATTTACCGCGTCGCCGCTCCCTACCCCTTGAAATATATCGAATCTGAATATTTTCATCGTCGCCCCGCGCCCCAGGCCGCCCCTCCGCGGCTTTTCCCGTGAAATTTCGAATCCCGATCGTCGCGAAAAATACAGCAAAAAAAACAGAATAGCGATCGGTTGGTGACGCGTCACCGGTTCTAGTAGAAGAGGTACGGTCGGAGACGGACGGCCCTCTCTGCTTGCACCGTTGCGCCTTTGCCAAGGCGGCAGTGGAAAAACTGGCGCGCGACGATGACTAACGGACGAGCGGCGACCGTCAAAAATTGCAGCTCGGCTGGCGTTTCGACAGTGACCGTACCTCGCCCAATATTTTTCGTGGTCAGTCGTAAGAATAAATTCGCGCGCGAGCGCTCGCCACCCGAACGCGGCTGCCAAGACCCGGAAAAAGGAGTGGCGGGTTTTCTAGAACGGCCAAAAATAGCGAGCGCACTCTTGAAAATAAAATGGCAGGTCGCGCGCGCGCGCGCGCGCGCGTATGAGACCGGTGGCAGAAGAAGAAGAAGAAGAAGAAGACGAAAAGCAGGGGAACGAAGCCGGCCGAACGTGGCTCGGTGGAGGAAGCAGATGAGAGAGAAAAAAAGGCAAAGCATCTAAAATTGGCGGGACTGGGTTTGCCAATACACCGCGATGCCGGCTGTTCTCTATGCCCCTCTATACACATAGGAGGAGGGACGGTCTCGTGTCAGAGAGAGAGTGGCACACGGGACGACGAGCATCGGGAGGAAATAGCGGGGAATGCACCCGAAACCGCGAACACAGAGACAGGAACAACGAAAGTACAGGCGAACGCATCGCATATTATTAGACTATCGATATTCTCGAGGCTTACGCAACGCGGAATCGCGAGTAATAAGCGCGAGGAATAGGGGCTCGCCGGGGGTAGGCACCCCGCGCTATGCATCATCCCCTTCGTTGCAACGGGGATTGATGCATCGCCGTCGTTGTAGGGTGAATTCTGAAGCACTTGGTCGAGGAGAATGGAACGAAGCGAAACGGAGCTGGATCGTTACTTTTCTCGGCCAGCACGAAAACACGAAACTTGGAAAACTCCTTTCGCCCCCTAGTTCCCTCCTCGATTAACAGGATGACGCAAAGATCGAGAGTGCGACTGCTAAAAATACGGCGGTGCCAAGAGTTTCGGGAGCCGATGAATTGGGTGCGTGGCCAAGTGGAAAGAAATCGCTGTGTCGCGAATTTCGTTGGACGCCGAGTGGGAAGCGGGACGAGAGGAGAGTTTACCGTGGACCTTTGATCGGGACCGCGCTCGCTGGACCTGACTCGCGTCTAGAAGAGTTGAGGAGAGTGGGATGAAAGGCTGCGCCATTGAGAAAGAAGAAGAGAGAGGTGACGAGGCCGGGGGCGAAGGGAACACACCGTCGACCTTGATGGAAATAACCCGTCGAACTGACCATACCTTCTACGCGCGAAATTAAAGAGTGCCTCTCGCGCGGAACTCATTCTTTTCGCGATGCACTGCTCCGAAACCACCGCGTCACATTCGAACTTGCATTCGTCATTCAAATTCATCCAATGCCAACGTCGCTTGTTTTTCTACTTGATAAGGGATGCTCCACTTTGCTCTATCTTCCTATCTAATCTTTGTGATGATTTCTAATCACCTTAACAAATGGCTCTGGCTCCGGTTTCATTTGTATGAAAGTTTTTCCAATTTCGAAACGCTCGAGAATTCTTGCCACGAGAATATCACGCGGACCAGAGGATCTCTCCCGCGAGAAAGGACTCTCGCTCAAGCGTGGGCGGCTTGGGGGCAGGATCGAACAATCCTTTTAGATTAGACGAGATCCACGAGCGATCTCGCTTTACCGACCCGGCGCTCGCGACTTCGAATCGAGGTAACTTGTGGCGCCTCTGCTACCAACTGCTGATCGCCGAACTACGCTTTCACGCCGAGTTTGCTACCGCGGGTTTGCTTCTGGGCTACAATCTCACCCCGCGGGAATTCAATCAACAGCCCGCGATAAAAGAAATCAGGTGGAATGATGATATACTTAGTTTATTATTTTATTACTATACTTTTCCACTGAAATATATATTTTAGCGAGAAATTGGTGAAGGAGGGGTGAGTTTAGGGTTCTGTTTCGAGAGTAAATGTATAAACTTGTATTTCGGCGTGCACGTATCACATTTCACGTTTGGTGTTTCATTCAATTCGAATTCCGAGACTCGTTGAATTGTAACGCGAAATAGGATTCGTTTAAATTTCCCGTCGTGTTTGTCCGGCCAATGGGTTTTAAGTGTTTTTACTATCATCAGTCAACAGCCGGGCGCACGAGATTTTATATTTACCGAGCGTTTCGGGCAAACGCGTGCACCGGCGCAGATAAATCATCATCGTCTGGCCGGTGTGACACATAAACATAAACACACCGACTTGTCGCCACCACTGCACCCTAGGGGTGAACGTTTTTTTTTTCATCCAGCCTGTTACCTGCGTCCCGTACTGCATCGAGGGGGTGCGAAAAATCGCCGACAAAAACAGGTCGATTAGAGGGTGCCCAGAAAAAAAGGGGGTGGCGTTGTTTAGGGTTAGATCGTCACCCCTGTTTTCCAGCCCCGATTTTTTGCCCACCTGTTAAAAAGAAGTCCGGGGTGTGCGCTCTCTTGGGGTGCGTGATTTTCGGGTGATCATCCCCCTACCTGCGAGGGATCGCGTTTTTTCTTCACTCAGCGTGTTGCGCTGGGTAGTAAGTTCTTTCTACTGGTTTTTCAAATACGTTTTTTCTTCACAGAGGGTTGGATCGCGTAAAAAAATTGACGACCCGCGATGGTGCACCTTAAATATCCCGAGGGGAGCCTTTATCGTGTGCCCAATGTAAGTCGAAGCGTTTGAGCCCGTTACTGCCTACATCGACCCTTTTCCTTCGCAGAGGGTGACTTCTGCAGCACGTTCCTCCGGCGGTGGATCGCCTTAACGTCCACTCTGTACCCCGAAATTTCGGAATCACCCGGGGCAGCCCCGTTGCCGTTGTCGCGTACTTTGCAAATTAAATAACATTGCAATGGGTTAACGAAGTGTAGACTCCGTCGCTCGGACGCCTATCGGGACACCCGACCCACCCTCGGCCGCCGTTCCTCCCGCACCCCCCCCCCCCCCAGCCCCTCGATTTAACCATCTAAGTGTCGCCCCCTCACCCCCCACCCGCGGCCTATTTTACCCCACTTTCGCGTCTTTTCCCCTCTTTCGCTTAAGGCTGGCCATCCCACTCACCCTACCGCCTTCGCGACTTATCCCCACCCTCGGGGCTCACCCTCCTGGAAAAATAAGCCGCCGGACACCTTGCCGGGTGGCCCTCTCGTCCAGGCTACCATTGGCTCTCTCCTTAAGCCGTGGCTAACTTGGACTTTAGCTTGTCTGCGGAAAATTCGTTCGTTCAAAATGGTCCCTCTGCTCGTTTAGCTTCCTTCCGCGAGAATTCACGGTCGCTGGCTGCTTGATCGCGGGAAAGAGTGACCCAAAAATCAGGCCTGTTTTAGCCTCTGTTTGGTACCACGATTTTGTAACTGAATTTTCTGCCAAATGATACCTTATTGTGAGACATCAGTCGCGACAAATTTTCAAGTTGAGGTGACAATTAGTTTCTGAGATATGGGAGGTGAAATAAGAGAAGTGAAAATTCGGTAATGCATCAGCCCATACGCTGCGGTGTACAGAGTTTTATGTCAGTTCTTATAATTAAAGAATTGTTCCCAGGGATTTTGCTGATTGCTAATAACAAATTCGAACTTAGATTTTCAAAAGTATAATAGGTAACTTCTATTGCGAGAATGTCGCTAATACAGAGTCACTCACAAGAAAGGATCCCGAATCCGGAAATTTTAAAAAATTCTGAAACTTTGTGAATATGTAGAGGATTTCTTCCTGATTACAACGCAATTTTTGTTTGCTGCCCAAAGTCAGTCTAAGGGGGTGAAATTGACCGCTTAATTCCGATTATTTTCCGAGTTTGTGTTATAACTCGCGAACTGTAAGAATTGTAAGTTACCAAATAATGGTCCTAATTAAAAGAAGTAACTTTTGTCTTGAAACTTTCTTTTTATCTCTTCCAGATTGCGAGTTACAAAATAAAATCTGAAAATAGCCGAATTGTCAGGTGTTAATTTAACCCCCTGAAAGTGCATTTGGGCAGCAAACAAAAATTACAAAAATTGTAATCAGTAGGAAATCCCCTACATATTTACAAAGTTTCAGATTTTTTTGAATTTTCGGGTTCGAAATCTTCCCTTGTCAGCGGCCACGGGCGTGAGTAAACATGTATATGGACATTCTATCAATCAGAATACACGGTTTCCACAAAATTGAAACTAATTATTGTTAAAACCATAAATATTACATTAGTTTTGAAAATTCATTTTATAACTTTTTACGTTACGAATATTAGACGAAAGTTTTATGAAAATTAGAATATTTTCTGTCATACGATTCGCTATATTGAATCGGTCATTGTGAATTTTGAATATCTAAATGCAAATTCGTTGTTAGCAGTTAGCAAAATCACTGGGAACAGTTCTTTAAATTATCGGACTGACATAAGGGGTCGATGCGTTGATGAATTTTCACTTCTTTGACCTCCCATATCTCAGAAACTAATTGTCACCTCAACTTGAAAATTTTTTGTGATTGTGATCTCAACATAAGGTCTCACAATGTCTCACCATTTGGCACAAAATTCAGTTCCAAAATCGTGGGACCAAAAAGAGGCTATTTCTTGGGTGACACTTTCTCCGCTGGTTTCTCGTTGATCCCCGGCCGATGAAAAGTAAAACCCTGGCCAGCTTTGGCGAGCGAATCGCGCTAAACACTCGGCGGCCCGGCAAATTCGATCGGTCGGTTGTTTATCCGGCCGCGACGCGGGAAAGAGCGCGGGCATAGAAGCGTGCCGCGGATTTATTAAGCGCTAATTATACGGTGGGTGGCGTGCAACAAAATGCAAACTGTTTATCGATATCGTAAACGATGTTTGGCGGGTGGCGATACGCGCGGCTGTTTTCCCATGCATCGTTGCACATTGGCAAATACACCTGTTTGCTCACCTTTGAACTGATCCACCTACGTGATGTCGGATTTTTCCTCCAACGATACGCGGCGTACATTTCCAGAGCGAGTATCCGCGACGGGAATGCGCGTCCCGTTTCCGCGGGCTTCCCACGGATCTTGTCCTGGCCGACAGGCGATAAAGAAACGGCTCGCGGCCGTAGAATCGAAATGCAAATGTCCCGAGGCCGGTCCTGGGCCGCTTTAAATCTCTGCCCCGCGCGTTTACCGGCCCCGGCTCGCTTGTTTATTTTTTAATTAAAGTCTTCCGTGGGCACAGCTTCTCTTGGATACGGTGGCGGGATTAAAAAAGGTCCCCCGGAGTTATTAAGCTAATAATGTGTCCCGTGGCGCGCGTCGCGCTCCTCGCCAGCAACAGGGAGGAAAAAAGGTGGCCGGGGAAAAGGTCCAGTCTCGGTCTCGGGCGGGCCGTGGGGGACGGGGCGAATGGAGACCACGGGCAGGGAGGTAGAGAGCGCGCGAGAAGGGGCCGAGGGCGCAAAAAATCACTTGGCCACGCGCACCACGCCGCCGCTCCTCCGATCCTCTCTCATTGATTCCCACCCCCTCGGCCCTCCGATCGCCACGGAAGTTTGCGGGGAAAAAGACGACTCGGCTTTTAAAGCGAGCTCGAGCGGCGACGTGCGGTCGTGTAGTTTACCGCGCGTACTAATGAACCTCCCTGCGGCCCACCCCCGGTTCGATTAAAGCCGGGGAAAAAAAGGTGAATGGAACCGCCGCGCCGTGGCCTCGGTTACCTGGGTCCAGCCGAGGCTTGATTCTGTTTGAGTTTTATTCGGTGAACGAGCCCGCGATTAACGCGTCCCCGGAAGAAGGACGATACCGGGCTGCTGCTTAAGAGGGTCAGCCCCGACATACTTGTGCCGGTGTCCGAGGCGTAAAATAAACGCTGCGCGCCGACGGCAGGAATTGTCCGAGCTTTTAAAAAAGAAGAATCCCTCGACGCGCGAAGAGTGGCCGTGTAGACGTAAGGGGGAAGGAGCAGTGACCAGAAAAGAAGACGGAAGAGGGAGGCGTCGGATGGTGAAGCGGCTGCAAAGAATGGCTGGAGGCTGTGGAAGGATGGTGGAAGGAAGGTCCGCTCTGCTCACCCCCCTCCCCCTCCCACCCCCTCCGCCCTCCCCCCCTGAAAACCATCCCCCGCGTTGCCCCTGCTCCTCGTGCTGGCACCCTCCTGCCTCTTCCTGGCCGTCATCTCCTGGGCGATTTTCCACGGCACCTAAGAGAAGGGGCCAATGAGACGCTGGGCGTCGGTATTGATCCGAGGCGTCGTCCAGGAGACGCCCGCTCCAAGACGCCCGGCTTGCCCGGCGCGAGAGAGCGGCACCACAGTTCCAGATAAAAGGACGAAAGCCGTTCCTAGAGACGAGCCGCGGGACCATTCGCAATCCTCGTTCTATTACTTCCATGACACCTCCTAGGATTTACGTGGACAGCTTGGACGGATCTCGAACGACGAGGCTCATTTTTCCTTGCCTATTTCGAGCCTGCTCGCCGATCGAATCACGTTCCGACTTGGGGACTCCGCGAGAGCTTTGGGTACTTTGCCGTTTTATTAGCCGAGAAATATGTAAGTCGTCGGACTCGTGGCTGAGGATAATTGGGGTCGGTTTTTGAATTTGAAATTGAGTTTATTCGATCGTAAAAATGCGATGCATCGGTAACTGGCGTGACTGTCACGGTCAATGTTTATTATATCAACGTCCACTCAGTCGAACCTAGCTTTCACGTTTTGTGAATTTTATAATCGTCTCAGGTTTTGTCGCGATCAATATTCATCGCGTCAACGCGGGCCCGATTAAATTTCCAAGCCATACGGAAATTGTAATTGTAGTTTTGCGGGAAGAGGCCCTGGTCTTCTCCACGTCGAAGGTCTCGGACCTCATTGCGCGGTTGAAAGAGGCCCGTTCAAATATAATTCAGGCATGTGATTGAAAAAGGGCACATACGCCAAAATGCCATTTCAAGAAAATCGATTTCAATGTTTTCATTATAGTATAACTCAATAAAAAGTAATGCAATTAAATTCAATTTTTTTAGGGATGTAGTTATCGTGTCCTTCAAACGTTCTAAAAACAGAAGTCATGATTTGGAAATGATATGTGTCTTTATTTATAAGTTTCAAGCAAGTGGTTTATGTGCCCTTTTTCCGAAAATGTGGTGAATTCGTAACAAGGGTTGCTTCTTTGTTTAGTTATTTAAATATAATTTTGTTTACTTACTTCGTTACACATCTTTTACACATTGCTTAAATAAAAAATACAAAATGAAGCACAAGAATAAACAAAAAATGTAATGTTTTAAGTAAGTATTAGTTTCTACGATTTTTTGCAGCAAGCTGTCTTCCAAATCAATTTTTTCTTTTCTAAATTAGCTTCTTTCCTTGCGGATTCGATACGCGCCTCACTTTCCATATTTCCTCGCTTACACAAAATCCTCTATGAAACAAAAGTATTTATTGCACGACAGCACGGTGGCGCGGCTGCTCAGCGACTATGTAGCTGCGTGTCGATCGCGCTACGTAATAAAACAGCATCTAGCTAATCTGAACGCGTGATAAGTAGTGCCCTTGATATATTATAAATATAACATAGGGTAGATGCACCATTTGTGGCCACTTTAAGGATTTCAGTGACTTTCATCGTAATTATCTTTAAAATTGTACTTCAAATCAGGAAACTAAAAGCTTTACTAAATTTTACACTATCTTTACTATTAATGTCTAAGTTACCATTAACTAGAGAAATCGTTAAAGAATTAATAAAGTTAAAAAATATAAAAAATCCATTTTTCACCGTTTGTGGCCACATGCCACTTTTCGCGGAAGCAATAAATGTAACCTTATATTTCTGATGGTATACTAAACAAAATATTTACGGTTTGAAATTCTACACATAATTATGTGTCTACAAGCAATTTCAAGCTAAGAAACCGCGATAATTATGCACATGGCCAAAAACGGTACATCTACCCTACACCTGACTCGATTTAAACGATTTAAGGAAAAAGGGCACATAAGCCTATGTGCCCTCTCTCCATCAAATGGCTCAATTATCCGTTGTGTTATCAGACAGAGTACGTGGACCTTTCCTCGGCCATCGTCCACTCTGGAACCAACCCTTAGCCCGTTCACCGTTCTCCTTTTCCCACGCAGATGGCCCGATACTCGAGCCGACTTGGGCGAACAACCAGAAATCATTCCAGCTTCCAATCGTGCCTTCCAACTGCTGTGTCCGGTCCCTGCGGTTCTTCCACTTTGTTCTACGCTCATCGTGAACCCTCGAGATTAGTCTCGCAAGGTTTTTGCGTGGATCGGCTCGCTGTACGTCAGCTGAGCCGTGAATTATCGAGGTGCGTTTGGTGCGCAGTCATTTCCGGCCGAACAGGGCGACAGCACCCTCGATCGCCACGATGCGACGTCGCACCAACGGCTCGATAGTATTTCGAAAATGGTAAATCACTTTAGGGCTGACGAAGGCCAAAGAAGCTTCCAGGGGATGGGCGACGCCCGCGGCTTGCGCGCGACGTGGATATTTGGACGCTCCTCCTTTTATTTTCCTTCAATTTCCCTCCTTTCAGCTTTCCCATCAGTCTCTCCATTAATATTAAAACGGTAGCGTGGCCTCGCGAGGGCTGTTTCAAAGAGGGGTGTCGGTGTATACCAGGCCGTGCTCGCTTCTCTGGAGGTACGGCGAACGGGGGTGGGGGATCGAAGGACCAGGCCTGCGGAGGGGCGGGTGGTGTTCAGCTCGTTTTTCATCTTGATCTTCTAGAGTTACCAATTTGGGCCGTCTAGGACCTCTCTCTTCCTCTTTCACTCCGCCCCGAACAGATACTGTACGAGTATTGATCAAGTAATACCTCCATCTGAAGAAAAACCAACGAGATGGCCGATTAGCCGAAGGAAAAGGCATCTGCTCGAGGAAAGTACGTAGTTGCAAGCTCGCGTTCGGCCAAGAAAAATCCAACGGCTCCGCTCGTGGGAAATCGTCTCCGCTCCTTGAACGACGAGTCGGCCTTTTTATCGTGACCTGGTCCTTTCTTGCGCGACCCTACTAGCCGCGAGCAACCCTCCAGGGTCGGCCAACGGTCAGCGAACCCCCGGCTTTCGGCTTTATGGGAACCGGTTTTTCGGACGCTTAGCATGCCCGGAACTTTTCCATCGAATTTTTATCGCGAACCCGTCCGACCGGTCAGCCGAACGTTCGTCCAGGTGGTCACTTCCTGACCACCCTGGTCCGGGTCACTCTTTACCTCCCCCCGCGTTCTGATCCCCCCTTTATGCCAAACGGTCGCGGCTCCTTCGTTCTGCAATCGGATTTCGCCGCTTCGCATTTCGATGCGTGAATTAAACAAGGGTGAATCGTAAGTTCCTGGGGCAATGAATGTTTCTAGGTAAAAGTATACTTCTGCCAGCAAACGTCAAAAGTTTTGTAAAAAGGTGGAGCTACTCGAGGGGGTTGATTTCTAGCGCAGTATCTCTTCACGGTTTGCATCTGTTATTCTGGAGACCTTCGGGCACCATTTCTTCCGCGAATCAAACGGTGCGCGCACCACCCACCCCTGACGCTTAATCTTGGCGGCCGCGCGTAATTCACGGCGGTTTTTGCGGTTCGAATGAACGCGCGACATCGGTCGACGCCGCCGTTGAAGGAGTACAGCTCGCCTCTTCAGTGTTTTACATTTGCATTCGATGGCAAGTCACCATCGGGCGGGAGGGGGCCGCGGGGGTGGCAGGGATGGCGCGGGGGTGATGTTTTGCAAGATCTGCTGGAGAGACCATTCGTCTTAGTATCTGCCTCGGGGGGGCGGTGAAATATAAGCTAGATCTACGGGAAAGATAAATGAATCCATCCTCCTGCCCCCGTCGCCGTTGCCGCCTTCTCCTCGCCCTCCCATCCTCCACCGCAACCCCCGTGCTCGCAGCAGAGGAGAAAATCAGCCGCAACAAGAATAGCGACTTCGCTAACCCCGGAGATCTCGCGAAACACCTATTTGCCCTCGCGAAAAGAAATAACCGGATGGCACGGACCGGTTTTAGTATTCCATTTTATCGCTTGTCAAATTACCACAGGCTAATTAAACATTAATTGACCGGGTAATTGGTTTAAATCGGTCCCCGTCGAGCCACGGTATTTTATAATCGCCTCGAATACCGTGGAAATTTTAGCTTCCGTTCTTTTTCAAGAGCTCTCGCCGATTCGAAACCTCAATTACAAGTTCCTCGTGCGTGAAATAAACGCGGTTCATCGAGAGCGATGTAGTGGAGATGTCACTTAGAAGGTGCACAAGAATCGTTCGGAATTAGCTCCCGATAGTGCGGATAATTTCGAGCGACCCGGTTGAACTTGAACGTTATTAATGTCCGAAGTCTCGGGAGCTAAATATATCGAATGGGGGTAAGTAAGTAGAAAGGGGTATCACTCCCTATCGGTTCTGGGAAATAAATAAGCTAGCGAACCCACCGAGGCAGCGACAAGAGGGAGTCGCGTGCAGAGGCGACGCGCAAGGTGCACGACGCGCTCGTCGTCGCCGGAGAAAAGGGGACAAGATTAAGAGGGAACGCGGAACGACAGAAAAGAAGGGACAGGAAGAAGGTGAACGTAACGGGGGAGTACGGCGGCATCTGCAAAGTCGGCGCCTCCTCTCTTTCTGCTCCGCTGGATAAGCATCGCTTTGCATACGATCGCCATTTTGCGGGGAGCATAATTTAAATTTCGTTCCATTGTTTTGTCGCTCTTCTTACGCCTCCCCCCCCCCCCCTCCTGGCCCACCCCCGTGTCGCCACGGCTCGGGGGGCCACCCCGGCCCCACCCTCGTCGCGCAACCCTCTCTGCACCCGCTCGTAACCCCCACCCTCGATCGGCCCTGTGCCCCGAGCACAGGCGGCCATTTGCATGAAATTAGAATCAGAATTTTCTTGCTGGAGAATTAGCCTCTCACCGCCCACCGTCTCGACCCGCGCCTGTGAAAATTTTAATTAATTCACGGAACCCTCGGTGTACACGCACGGGAACAGGGGGAAGGTGGCGGCGACGGCGAGGAAGAAGGAACCGGAGAGAGAAATCCTCCGGTGACGAGGGAAACAATTTTCTTGGGCGCATTCGATACGCGGCTGATGAGTTTTTCTCGACGGAGGACAGATTGCATATCAGCGGCGTTGAAGCGTAGCAACGGTTTCAATGCGCCCCGCTCGCCTTTGAATTCTTCAAAGAGGGCGGCAGAGGGGCGCGCGGAGGCCGCGGCTCTACTTTCTATAAATGGGATTTGTTAATTTGAAACGATGCACGGGCATAATTACACTAGCTCGCGATACTTATGGCTGTAAGTATTTCATCGTCGTATTAAGCTCGTAAGCTCGTTATCTCCGCAAAAGGTACGATAGACCCTTGGCTCCGGCGAGAGGGAATGTACGGGCTGGTAGGAGGACCCGCGGAGCGTTTCATAGCGTTTAGTCTTTATGGCGTGTGGTTCTGCAGCCATCTCGAGGTAGCTCTTCTCTCTACATTACCTCCCTCCAGCGCCAGCCACCCAGCCGCCACCCCCTCCCCCCCCCCCCCGTTTGCTCGTTCTTCCTCACCCTTTGCCTGGCAAGCCAAGCAACCTCGCAAGCCTGACTCCGCGTTACGGCGAAACAATGGACCGAAATAAATAGCCCGTCTTTCGTCTTTTGTTTCTTGGGGGCCCATTGTTGCCGCCGTAGATAAGAAAACAAGAGACTCTGTCGCTGTGTGTTTACGAGCCCCGGCCGAGGCTCCTGGATGCTGCGGCCCCCTTTTTGCCTCGTTCACCGAGCCACCTTCTTCTCACCCCCGTCTTGCAGCCCCGACGCCGACGGTTTCGCCTCTCGTCCACCTCCCGTTCTTCTTCGTCTCGGGTAATCCCTCTCGCGCCGCTCCGCGTTCCACGGAATCCTCGTGACGCGCGAGCCCATGTCACCCTTCCGTTTCAGCGATACCCCTTGGTAAACTCGCCGGCAAGAACTCGAATCGTCCTTGGCGTTTCTTTCGCTCGGGCGGGCCTTAGAGACACCAACTGGACCGCGGGTCGCGTCGCCTCCGTCTCGGGCACGTGAAAGCTGAATTGTACAGTTGCCTACCGGCGACCGTCGACTGTCCACTGTCGCCCCGTTGAACGCGGAGCAGGCCCGGGAACGGAGGCCGCGTATAAATTTCGGCTGGTCTCCTTAGCGGTTCGACAATGGGAAAGGAAAGAGGAACCGGTCGCCAGGCCTCGACATTGTTGCGACATATTCAGGGACACGCGGACACCCGGCGTTATTGGGGCCAGCCTTGCCCAGCGGCATGCACACCCCTTGGACACACTGGACATCGGCCAGTCGAGCTGTCCCGTTCGCCGGGGGAGCCTAATTTCGAAAACGGCAAACTGGTTTGTCCAGTTTCCGCCTTTATTCCGTTGCGATGGGGTTGGCCGGCCGCTCGTATCGGCGACTGGACCCAAAAAGAGGAGGTCCGGGCGGCCCCGAGGGGGGAAAACCATTGCGACGGTCACTTTTTCGTGCGGGTCCAGTCGGCCAGTCAACGCTGGACGCGCCTTGGCGGACAGTCGTTGGTATTCGCGCCGGTTCGCGATATAACACTCTCCTTCGTCGGGCGGAGGGATTCGGATCGATATTGGAAAGAAAATACGCGAAAGGTAGCGGTCCTTGGAGCTAGTCGAGGTGCGAGGAACAGTGGAACAGGGGTAGGGAAAGACTTGGAGGAATTTCCGAGCCCCTTGTGCCGCTTGTTACGTCACTTTTCACCCTCCCCCAGGCTGCTCCGCCTGTCCCCGGGAACTCGGTGTAATTCAAATTCGGTTAATTCCGGTGATTTTTCAAAGTTTCATTAGACCGGGCGAGCGCCGAGAGGGGCCAGGGAGGAGAGAAGCCCCCGCCGGTGAAGTATGGCCTCATACTTTACTCTGCGGTCGGCGAAGGCGTCTTAGGCAACTGGAATCCTGGAATAACAGGACTCGCGAGCACGAGAGGACGAAGTGGATGGAGGAGAGAATATGTACAACGGAGGCAAAGGATCGCCGAAGGAAGGAAAGAGAGAAGGAGAAGAGCATGGCCCGAACGAGATCCGGAATTGAAGACGGCTCGATTTAGATTGGACGAATTTATATCGCCACCCTATGCGTCCTGCCTCCATGGAGAAAAGTGCGCTAGACGATCGACGAATCGGATGGGAGCTAAAATTTCTGGTGAAGTGCATTCCTCCTTTCCAAAGTGCTGGTATCACTGGTGATAGTCTTGGACGATCTTGTTCTTCGCTGGTGCCCCGGATGTCCAGAGTTGCGAAATTAGGAGACGATCTCGAGGAAAGGGAGGACGCGTGCTACCGTGTCGTTGCTCGGTGGTTTGTAGGCCAGGCGGTGCAATCGGCGGAGAAGGGGGAGTCCACATGACGCGACATCTGGCCAGCCTCGGTGCATCGTGATTTTTTCACCCAGTTCTTTGATTTTTCAGCCGCTCGGCCCACCTTCTTCCGGCCCACTTACGCGCCGTCTCGTGCGCCTCCCTCAATGTCACGTGTCGCAACTCCCAGCCTAAATAAGTCACGACGGAGAAAGCGATTCCGCAATTTTCCCCCGCAGACAGAGGGTGGTAACCTCGTGGCGTTTGTCGTGTCGAGGGAGGATCCTTTGGCGTGCCACCCTCCGCTCGCTCCACCATTTTTGCCGGGGAAATTATCGTAGTTTGCCGGCTAACTGGTTATTTTCTTCATCGCCAGGCCTCCATTCCCTAGAAAATTGCTGTCATGCTGATTTCTTGCTTGCCATTATCGTCTCGCTCTCCTGATTATACGGCTGAGAGGGGTTCGCGCCGGCAACGGTCACCGAGCTAGCTGGCTCCATCTTTTCCAACGCATATTCCCAGGGCGACGGTTTTCTTCGACGAATTTTGCAAACAGTTGCTGAGAGAGATCTTGAGACGTCTCGAGAGACCACTGTGTCCCGTTCCATTAACGGCCCGCTCGTAAATCCTGCGCCTCTCTTAATCGAACCACTTCCCCACGGAAAGAATCTCCTGAAGGATCATTTCGGAGGATGGAATTCCCGGCTCTGTCGGGGGAGTCCTTGGCGAGGGATGGTTTTAATGATTTTTGGGGGTTGCCAGGAAAGACAGGCTTCCTCGTGGCGGACGAAGGAGGGCGGGGTGGGGCATTTTTAAGCCCTTACTTTCGCCAGGGACCCTTCGTGCTCTCGCGAGCTCTCCTCGCAGCTTTTACCCCCGGCGAGAGGCTGCTGGTCGGGGGTGGTTTGTTTCGGCCCGGGTGCACGACGAGAGGAAGAGATACGGCAAGGGGAAAGAAAAGCTAGTAGAACGAGGGTGAGTTAGGCAGTCCTGCGCGAAAGATGGCTGGCAAAATGGAGGGATCTCTTTCTATTATGCCTGGTCCCTCGGCTTCGCTCTACGCTTCGAAGAACTCCCTTATCGATCTTCGAAAAACTCCACGTCGGTCGTAGAAAACGGCTCTTTGCCAGGCTCTTTGATCGCCGACTTGACGAACGATTCCACCCTCGATGTGCTCCTTCCCTTCGGCCATCCATCGAACTCTCGAGCCGATCTTGGCAATTACGTGCCATTCTGTTGCATCGGAAGGTCAACGGCTGCGGACACTATCGTCCAAAGCGTAGGAACGGAAAATTGGCAGCAAAGAAAGTCGCCTGGCTGAACTCAGACAACTTCCGAGCTGTTGCCGCGTAGCCGGACAAGCGCGTCGAGCACGGCGACAGGAGGGAAACGCATTTCCTCTGGCGCGAACCAAGTCTTTTTCCCCGCGACGCGGCGCTCCATTGAAACACGACGTCCGGCGAAAAAAGAGGATACTCGAGAAAAGTCTGCTCCATAGCGGGGACGATGAAACGCGCAGAAAACTACCGTCGGCGAAAAGCGTAGCGCGATTTCCTCTCCTCAGTTCTCGCGGTCTCTCCTGCAACGCTGGCGCGCCACAGGGGTGTGGGTGGGTGGAGCGGCGGGAGGGAGGAAGGGAAGTCGCCTTCATTAGTAAACTTTCGTTTAAAATTTCTGCCGTTTCCCAGCGGCCGGGGGTCGACATCGAACAAAAACAAACGCCCGCACGCGCTACATCCCCCCCGCGCCCTCGCCAGCGCGCACATCCCCCCAAACTCGATTTCAACTTTCGAGATATAATTAATTTTTCGAGACCGACCGCGCGCGAGCGCGCTCACCCCCCCCTCCCCTTGTGTATCATCGCCGAGAAAAAGAGGAAACGAAAGGAAGGACTCGTTATTATCTCGAGATATCCTCGCTTTCCCGCCGCCCCCTGCCGAGCCAGGGGTTGAATTTTAAACGAGATTGCTGCCGGGCCAAGAATGCTCGCCCTTTATGCGCCCGCTGCTTCGCGATGAATCGTGCCTGCTAAAATTATTTCACCCGTTTCTTCGCGTCGGCTACGTATTTGTAAATCAAAAGACAGCTTTTTTTTTAACCGGCACGGTAAGAGGTAACAAGCCAACCCCTGAAAAGTCACAGTCATTTTTAATCGAAACTCGTCCCACGGTTTTTGCGCGTGTCGGCGGGTATGGGTACCGTGTCGGCTTGTCTCGTTCCCGAAGCGATCTCGCGCAGGGCGTGTGCCATGAAATAAATAGTAACGGAATCCCGTACGCGGCAACCACCCCCTACGACCACCGTTCGTGCCGGCCTCGTTGCAGCACGACGTGAGAACCCATAAACCAGGAATAACAAGCTCCGAGACGAGAAACCAACGGAGCTTCTCGGGTGTACCGGATTTCAGACCGCGAAAAACCACCGCCGACACTGTTTGCGCGGCTAACCGGGGCCTCGAGTTCGACCACTCGGGCGCAGACGTCGGAGAGTAACGAAATCAGGATTCCTTTTCGATTCACTATCTCCTCCCGCGAGGAACTATTTTTCAATCCCTCCGTGGCTGGGAACCCGGGCAAACGTTTGCGCTGGCAAGATTATTTGCCGAGCAAAGTTCACTGATCCCCGCTGGATCTGTAAATATTGGCAGAATTTCTTCGCGCCCTCTTTTCAGAGGCTCGATCCTGTTCCGCCAGCTTCAAAAATTCCCTCTCTATTTCTGCCGCTGACAACTCGGTGGTTCCGCGAGTCACGCTCGTCGAAACTTGACGCGGAAACTCGATTACCATCGGCGAGCCTTCCGAGCTGGATCCTTCCGCTTCTTCCTCCTTTCTTTTCCGTCACCGTACGTCTGCTTCGCGTGCCAGCCGCTGTGAAACGGCCGCTAGATTATTCATTCGGATGAAATAGTGTTAAAGCGAAGTTCGTGTGCAACTTTAATGCGCCATGGGCTCGGCCAGGCGGGGTTATACTCTTCGATGTCTCGCTCCCAGAAATTCGCGTCTGGCCTCTGTGTCTACCGCATTTGCCCCGAAAGAAATTCATCCAAGTGCCACTCTCCTCGACAGAGTAGTTCGGTCAGTATAACTTGAAATTCGGTTCCTTGAAATTCGAGCGTAGGGTTCATCCACTCTTCAATTTTCCACCAGTTTTTCCATCGGCCGACCGCGGGGAGGAGGCCGGCTTCGGGGTTAGACGGCACGGCTATCAGCGCACAAAGGCGACGAGGCGGAATGCGATACGAGAGAACGATGAACGGAGCGGGAGAAGCGTGTAAGCGGCGCGGAAAGAGCGTAAGAAAGGTGGCGCGGGGTGGAGCGAGACGGGGATGCACTCGACGCGAGGCGCGCGCTAGCGAGCGAGCTTTCTGCGGGCCTCCGCATTAAAACGAGAGGCGAATTCGAGTCTGGCAAAGTTTTAAATGATTTTCGCCGAAGTTGCCTCGCGAGTTGGTTTATTAGGAAAAGTCAATTTGCCCGGAGAGCCGGGCGAACGGGCGCGAGGGGGACGGGGAAAGAGAGAAAAGGGGTGGGAGAGGGACGACTCTGCGGAGCTGCAGCGCGGAAAAGTCCTGGAAAATTACGACGTTGCTTTTCTACGTTCGCGTAGCACGCCCACCGATCGGTAGGATCGCTGTTCGTCTCTCGAATATTCGTGTATCAATGGTACCACCCCCGAGATGTCCCTGTGGTTTACGCCGGCGGGGACCGGGGCAAATTTTGCACTCCACTTTGCCTGTCCCGCGGCAAAGTGGGTTGCGATATACGGCGGAGCTTTTTAAGCGGACTCGTTTTATATTTGACGACGCATCAGCGGCGAGCAAACGCACACCTGCCGGCAGGAGGAGCCGTGTGTCGACAGCGTAAACAACCACCCCGGAAAAAGTGGTCGAAACCGCTTTTCCCTCCGTAAACTCGGGGGCTGCTCTTACGAGACCGGCTAACGGCAGAGAGGCAGAAAGCCCGTGAGTCAATTTGACCGCTCCCTCCTCCCGCCCCGCGCGCGCGCTACCCCCGTAGTTAACGCAAACGCGGGGCCAACGGGGGATTTGAGAGACGGTACGCACCGGGCACACGCGTAAACGAAAAAAAGGTAGCCGGCAATTACCCGCTCGTTTCAATCCGACGACGTAAAAAACCACCCGGTCGACCTTTAATAACCGGGGTAAACTTTGCACGCCGACAGGGGGTTCGTTACTTTTTAATCGCGGGTAAATATTGACCGGTGGCCCAGATTCTTTGAAGCTCGCGGGATTGGCGAAGCATCGGGGATGAGACTTCGAGCGAGTCGATTAGAAAAATAAAAAGAAGGGTGGAGCGAGCGAGAGGGGAGGAAGGAAGAGAGGAAAGAGGATTTTGTGGAAGGCGAGGGGTTGGAAAATGTGGACGGTCGAAGGAGGATGGAGAGGGGAAGAAAAGGTCGAGCGCAAGTGACGGAGATCGCGAGCCCTCGTTCGTAAAAGGCACAGGCTGACGCGGGGACGAAGAGGGAAGACCGAGAAGGAGAGAAGTCCAGGAGCGGGTCCACCAGGCTTTTGCTCCTCCGTGAGGGTGGCTCCTCTGAATCAATAAGAACTGTTTCCCCCGCGAATGCCCCCCTCGCCCTCACCCCTCCCCGCCTCGTCCGTCGCTGTTCGTTCGTTCGTTCGTGGCACCCCCACAGGCCAACCTACCACCTTCGGCTCTGCTCCTCAGTTTTCTCCCCTTTTTCCTTTTATTACCCGTGAGGAGTAAGGTGGCTCCGGTGGGTGGCTCGGCCCCGGAGGCACGGGCGGCCATCTTTATTTCTCTCCTACCCTCCACCTCGACCCTCTCCTCCTCCTACGACCTCTCCTTTCGTCTCCTCCATCTCCTCCGGGCTAGGTCCTACGACCTCCATCCGTCTTGCCTCGCCGAGCTCACCCTCTTTCCACCCTCTCTCACTCTCTCCTCCTCTCCCCATTCTCTCCCCTGTGCAACCCTCTTGCTCTCGCGCACGTGGGAGCTCGACCTTTAGGAAACGAGCACCTTCTAACCTTGTCTTTCCACCTCTTCTTATTCTTGCCGCCACCCTCCGCTATTTCTTCCACCCGCTTTCCTTCCAACCGGTCTCCTTTTCTCGTCTCTTTGGCATTTCAACGGCTTGAACGTGTACCGTACAGCCAGCCGAAAATTGTTCCACGGGAAGTAACGCGAAAGGGCCTCCTGACTAATACGAGTCGACCCGCTCGTCCCTCCTCGATGATGATCGACCACTTTCCACCCTTCGAAACCACGAGCCTCTGGGGCTCGATGGACCCTGTGGTCAAGAAACACTTCCAGGAAGCTTCTCGCTAATTCTAACTTAGCGAGATCTTAAGGCTTAAGCTTAAGGGAACCACGTGTCAAGAGTCGAAAAGGTAACATCGGATCCGGACGAACGTCTCACCTGGAGGGCTCCACCTTCCGCTGCGTAATACCCATCGATCAAGGTCCTGGAGATCCGAGATAAAATCCCCGCAAAGGGTCAAGATCCTCGAGGACGTACCACAGGTGTCCGCGCGACCAGAACGAGAACGAGAGGATGCGGTGGCGGTTACCGATGGCGGCGATGCTGGAAAGGGAGAAAGAGGGATCGAAAGGGGAGAGGACAGGAGAGAGAGGGAGAGATAGAGAGAGAGAGAGAGAGAGAGAGAGAGCGTGGGCGTAGGGCTGGAGAGAGTGTTGGAGACAGTTGCCGCGGTGTTGCCGGATCAATTTCGGTGGACCGCAGACACAAACTGTTTCAGTGGACTCAATCGAGCGGTTCTATCTCCGACTCCTTTCTCCTCGGCTTCCCTTTTCGTCTTCCTTTCATCCCTTTTCCCCCGTTCATTCTTTCTCGCGGACCAATCTGCACGTTTCAATCGGCCGGAAATGTCCTCAGAACCGGCTATTTTCTGCCGTCTCTGTTCCCTTGTTCTTAAACGAGCCATCCCCTCGATTCCGCCCCACTAGAAGTCGAGGTGATTGGCTATCGCATTTGTTTTTCCCAAGTCGACGGCTTCTTATGTTTCTCTCCACTGATTGGAAGCTGTCGATGGGTGTAGCATTTCCATTGGCACTTAATAGTAGACGTAGCTATGCCTAACTATAGAAAGATTGACCTCTTCCTGTCTCTGCCTCAGTCTCGCCGAGTGCCATTTCCCAAAAATAGAGCAGACTACCCAAGCGGCCGGCTGCCTCTGCGACTCGACAAAAATTCACTCCGAAATCGTAAGAAACACGCGCCGGGTGAGACAGGTCCCC
Source organism: Andrena bucephala (assembly GCA_947577245.1). NCBI lineage: Eukaryota > Metazoa > Arthropoda > Insecta > Hymenoptera > Andrenidae > Andrena > Andrena bucephala. The sequence goes on from OX387717.1 coordinate 72,235,910, forward strand.
AGGAGGCAGCCAGGCGAAAATCAGGGTAATCAACCGTCCTTTATTTCGGGAGCAAACACACACCGGCATGCCTCAGCACGCGCATACACGTCCAACACCCCCGTGGACCGTCACAAATAGGGGTTGGCGATGCGTCGGTTGACGCGCGGCCCGATGCTTTTAATTAAGCGCCTTCAAATTTTTCCTCCCTCCGGATTTTTTCTCGCCTCGACTCCTCTCGGCCGAGGAGAAAGCCAGCCGGCCCCGCTTCTTCATACCCCTGCCTCGCTGTTCGTCTTCTATCGATTTTGCAATTAGCAAGAAAGTGATCCAACCCCTTATCCCTTTCTGCCTTGGAGCAGCCCCCTTGCAAAGATAATCGACGTTCCAAGAAAAGCGCCACTAATTGCGACGCTTGGAGGTCGCCCTTGCCAGCGGATTTTTCCCTCCACCGTGCAGTAGAGTGGATGAAGCCGGGATGAGATCGATGCCATCGAAGCGATGGGCTTCGTTTAATATTCATCCATCTGCCTCCTACCGCGGAGGACGCCGACTATTGGATTATCGGTCCTGCTGGAAGTCGCGGGGGTTGAGCGCGAGGGACCAGTTCTTCGCTCGCGAAAGGAAACGGAAGGGGGCTAAGAAGGACCGCGGATGGAAGTGGAGGAGCCGAGGGTACAGAGTAGGGGGGCACGGTTTGGAGGGGAGCGGGCGGATGGTCCCTCGAAATTCCAATTAAAATTTTCTTCACTAAAAACAGAAGACACCGGGAGGATGAATAGATAAAACGAACCGTCGCGGGGGGTGGAGTGTTGGAGTCTCGGTTGCGCGAGGGTGGCTAGCACGGAAGGGGTACCCCCGTGGATGGAAGTAGTTGCTCGCGAGGGGCGGCTGAACGTAATTAAAGAAGGGGGCGTAGCGCACGGTCTTGCAAGCCCCTGCACACTTATTCCAGATACGGAAAATATAGGGCGGGTAAGCTTCTTGGGGCGAGGGGGCATTATACCTGCGAGAGCCAAAAGGGGGAGTGGGGGTGGCGCGGGGGTAGCGAAAGACTTCGTTGTTTCCAGGACATTTTACTCTGTTTCCTCCGGCTGGCGCCTGCTGTCGGCCTCTCAAAGGACGAATTCGAGTTCCCTACCTATTCCCACCCCTGCCAGCCCCCCCCCCCACTCCCCCTTCACTCGCCCACCCGGTTCCTTCTTCGCGCCCTCTTCCCTTTCACCTTCTTCCTTCCTTTCGAGCGCTCGGCAACTACCCTCTGCCACCCCACGTCCGCCCACCCCCCCAGGCTGCCTCCTCCCTCGACGATCTTACTCTTGAGAATTTTCCTTATATAGATTTTCATAAGTTTCCTTACTTCCGTATCAGGCCCTCCTCGGAGGAACGGGCGAAGGAATAACACGGTGAATAATTTTACGGCGCTCGCTTACGACTGAAAGGGTAACTAATATTCCTCTCCCTTGGAAACGGCGAACGCCGAGCAGGCGAGGAACTTTCGATCGACCGGCATCGTCATTTATTTCGTTGCTGCGAGAACAAACGAGACGAGCTCTTCCTTAGAATCCGTATATTCGAAATAATACCGATTGCTGCGGCCCTTTGTCAGGGTCTGTGCAGCATCCATCGCGGTCGACATTTCACGAGCCTCTGTCGAGGATTTGAACGAATCTAGTCGATCGGGGCATCTGAAAAAAGAGACGGGATCAAAGATTATCACGATCGTAGACGTAGATCCATCTGATTAGCGGTTGAAGAGATTCCGTACGCGACGGGACGCGTAATAGTACGGTGGGAGTCGACGATTCCACGCTCGATCCTTTCATCAAAATCGGATTGGCGGCGGGGAACAGCTGGAAATTGCGTGGAAACGTCCCCGAGTCCTCGGCACGTTGGAGCGGTGGCTATATTTGAGAGCAAGTACACAGTTATTTGATTTGTGGCGACGCGTTTGGTACGGTGACCGAAGACATTGACCTACATCAAACACGTGACATCGCACACGTGATGCGCCACACGCGCGTCCAGGGGACGGGGTAACGCGAAATAACAGATCGAGCGTATTGTTTCCTCTTTAGGGGAAAATAATGTTCAACGCAATTGGGATAATACGTTGGATTTTAAACTCAGTTCGAGCCTGTTTAGAAAAAGTATATTGTATTATACATAGAAGAACCTCTCCACCGAGGTTGACACTAGATTTCACGTGTTTACGTTTGCATAACGAAATAAGAAAAAGCTTGTGCACAATCATAACGAGCTCGATCGATACTTGATGTTTCGCAGGGTACGGGAAGCGGAGTTTGGCGGGTCAGCAGAATTCGAGCCGTCGCTGGGGAGTTCTCGCAAGACAGACAATGGAATGCCGTGTTATTTCAGGGACACCGAGGGCCCCTGATAGTTTTTCCGAATTATGCGAGCCGGCATTCAGCCCCGGTGCATTCTCCGGGGCGGGGCGGCGGGGGAGAGGGTGGGCTGGCAATACTCGCGGCAGCCACCGCATACTCGTCGGCGCACGGTGTGTCATTATATCGGCGAAGTTGGCGATGTCGGGTCCAGAAAGGACAAAAGCGTCGGCGGGGGCCGTCCAATTAGCACGTAGCACTGCCTTAGCGGCGTCCTCCGACGTCGAACGGCTCTAAGACGCCTTTTCTCTGGCCGAGGATCGATAGGCGTGTGTGTGCGTGGGTGTACGTCCGCGTACCTCTGTATATATGTAGGTCCGCGACGGTGTGGCTGTGGGGGTGCATAAGCGAAGAACGGCTGGTAATGCGGGGAAGGACGGGGCGGGGGGGGGGGGGGGGGGGAGCGGGGGTGGGCGAGAAAGAGAAGAAGCGGTGACGGGAGAAAGAGGGTGGAAAGGTGGAAAGAGTGAGTAGCGGCGAGGAAGGGCAGGCGAGAGGGAAAGAGAGAGAGCCTGGTCCGCCCCTCGGAGCTTGATATTTAAATCTCCCCTTTTCTAATTTCTCCCCTCTCGCCGCGCCTGGCCCCCCTTAGCCCGCCTCTGGTGCTCCGTTCCGCTTGCCCACCCTCTTTCATCCACCCCGCACCTAGCCACCCTCGAGCTACCCACCGCCACCCACTCCCCATTTCCAAGCGGCTCCGCCAGCACCGGCCGCCATCATGAAAATATTAAGAACTCGGGAAAATGGCCGCCCCCACTCGCGAGCTAAGGAAAACCTCCGCTCTCTCTCGCCCCCCGTTCCCACACCCCCTCCCCCCCTCCCCACCCCCCCTCCCTCCCGCCCTCCGTCCACCCTCGCCGGTTCGCCCGTACCCGTCCCTTTCGTTCCCCGTTTCCTCCTCTCTTTCTTCCTCCAGCCTCTTCTGTCTCCGCGTCTCGCCCTCTGTCTTTCGCCCGCTCTCCGACACCGGCAACTTCGTTCTTGCACACCTACGGAGTTACACGGACGCCACCGCTGGGCACAGGGGTTGATACTGCCACCGGCGACGGGGGTGGGGTGGCACCGTGCCTCCGCGAAGGGGCTGCAGCCAGACTTTCCGGGCAGAAACTCGTTTTCTCGCCGGCAACTTGCTCGAGCCCGCTCCTCCTTCGTCGCCTTCTTCCTCTTCTTCCTCTTCTTCCCGTTCCACGCGACTTCGCCGTATTCGAAGCGCTCCGAGGCCATCCCCCAGCGTCCAATTTCGCCTACCCGCTTCGTCGCACGTACCTACCATCGATAGCGACGCCCTTACATCGGCACCTACTGCAAAAGAATTTTCCAACCGTCGACGCTAAGAAGAAGGAACCTTTCAGCCTTTTATCCCAGCCCGACCAGTTGTCCTGCAGATAGGACTCGCTCGTTATTCAGGTCCTCCGTCCTTTTGAGAATAAAAATCAATACGCGGAAAGTGAGGCTGGACGAAATAAATAGACGAGGGGGTAGGGCGGGGGGGGGGGGAGGGGAGGGGGAACAGACGGAGCGACGGAAGCGGGCTTCTCGACTTTCACCAGAAGGCAAACGCGGCTAGTATGGTTCGGATGAATGGGGTATGAGTTTGTCCCACATTCGGCTTCCTCCGTGCTCCCGGCTTCCGGCCGCGCGGGGGTGTGTGGGTACGTGCGTGCACGCGTGCGTTCGCTCGTCTCTGGATTACCTCGGAGGAGAGAGAGAGACCACGAACACGTGGCACGCAGCCTGTGTACGTGCGAGTACGTGCGCGCTCACAGATTAACGAAAGCGATCGAGTTAACCGCATCCTCCACGAGTTGCGAACCTGCTCTTTTCTTATTCCATTTCCTGCGAGTTCAACTTGAATGTAGCACGTGAAATACTCGCTAGGAATCTCGTATAAAGTTCCATAAGGAATGCCTGATTCCAAATGGACACGATCTCCGTCGTTTTCGGAAGAAAACCCACCCCCTCGTTCAATCACCATCCCCGGTTATTAACTCTTCGGACCGATATCGACGGGGACTCGCGTGTTAATCTCATCCGACTAAGGCGCTGGGATTACCAGCGATCTGGACGCGCAAAGAATCCGCTCGTTCGGGAGGTAAGTCCAATCTCTTAGAAATCCGCAGCCGATCCCTTTCAGCCCGGTAACGCGGCCCGGGTAATACGTCTTCGTCAACGGCCGCCATCTTGGCCAGTGAGAAGGGCGACGGGGGTGGAGGCGGCGGGAGGGTTCGGGAGGTGGCTGGGAGCGATTAAGAAAATGAAGATAGATACTGCAGGATAAAGGCGCTCCGAGGAAGGGAGCCGTGACGACGGTGATGAGGAGAGAAGACTGCGGAACCGAGACCGGAGCTGGCCTGGCTGGCTGGAGCGACGATCAGCAAGAAATAGCTCAGAAGAGGACCTGATCGCGCGGAAGATTTCCAACACGCCGGTGTGTAATCGCGCGGCACCGCCGCGATCAATTTCGTCCCTTCTTCGGACGGAGTTGAGCCCGCGGCGCGGTCGCCGTCGACGTCGAGATGCTGGAGACGCTCGCCTGTCGCCGAGATACAAACGACACCCTGCCCAGATGGATGGCTGACATTCGTTTGGGAACGGTATCGATTCGGCCCCCGGATGCTTGGGGAACCGGCGTCCGTGATTAAAAGTAATTTGCAACATAGCCAAGTGACAGTTGGAGTGATTCAACGATCCCTTTATAAATAAGAAGCGCGACCGTAAGAGTCATACACATAGGCGATCGAACGAGGGCTCCAGTTGCTGGAACAAACTCGGTACATACCAGTCGGAGGGTAGCGGAAGAAGCTGTGTTCGAGTCCTCGTTGCGGGGAAATATGGTTGGCTTGCAATTCATCTTTTTATGGGGCACTCAAGTGGGGTAACCATGGCGACGGTCCCGCTATCAGGGGGCAATCGTAAAATTAAGTAATGAGAAGATAAGAAAATATCATCTTGCCTCGCCTCCTAACCATCCAACTTGCCGTTCCCCCGGCGTTCCTCTCGCCCTGGCGCACCCCCGAAGAGGACCAACGGCGCTTCTCTTTCTCCTGTTTTCTCTCTGTTCGCGGCGCTGGCTGGAAGAGTCGCGGAGCAGCCTCCGGGCGGTTAGCGGAGCTGTTGCCGGAGAAGCTAGCACACTCGTAGACCGGCAAAGTGGTTAGAGCTAGCGAAGGGACGTGACGCGGGGGTGAGAGGCGGCCGCCGGGCGGAAGAGAGAGCGGGGCAGGGGCAAAAATGGATAAAGTTTCGTCCAATCCTCTTCAGCCTAGGCATCGGAGCCCGCCGGAGAATTTTCAGATAAACGAGGCCATTTTCTTCGGAATTATGTCTCCCCATCAGCGAGCTCCTCCCCTCCTGCCTCCTCGGAGACGTCGGGGGTGGTGATCATTTTTCATGGCCTCGTTCCTACCCCCCCCCCCCCCCCCGCAGCCATGAAGCATCGTGTGTCTCGGGAGGAAAAGCAATTTGTTCGTCGAAGTAAAAGTATGATTACATTTGCCCATATCCATACTAATTTCAATAAATGGGTCGTCTCAGAATTCATCCCTGCGCGGGGGCGGCGGTCGGGGGGAGGGGGGAGTGTGCGGGTCGGCTGCATTATCACCGCTAACGTTCGACATTAATGTTTTTGTCGGCGGTTTGCGGCCGGGTAGTAAACAAGTGATACACCCTCTTAACCCACCCCCTCGTGTTCGTTCAGACAGGGATGCAGTTCAACCACCCCTCCGTCCTCTTTCCTCACTGCCCCGTTAGCTCTCCTTCCTTCTCGTTTCACTTGCCCTCGCCCCCTCTCTGTCACACCGCCTCCCTCTGCCGCACTTGCTCTACTTGGGTGAAACGGGAACGTATACGCGTTACGCCGCTTCGTGGCCGGGCCGTACACCCCCTGTAACGTAATCGTTTCCACTCCAAAAAGAGGCAAAGCAAGAGGACGGGCACGCATCTACACGTGTGCGCTAATGGCCTCTTCAAAAATGTCGCCTCTTAAAACGCGCCACCGTCGGATCGGCTGACGCCCGTCGCACGCTAGGGCTGATTTTCTGCCGGCCGTCGCAGCCCACTTTACTCCGCCGGCTGAGAAATTTTCTTCCGCCGGAGTAACGCGAAACTCGTGCCACCTGAAACGCGCGCCGCCGTCGAGGTGACGAGCGCCCGGGAACCTTTAACTATCGCGTTGCACGCGCTGCGACGCGAGCTCTGCCCCTAATTCAACGGCTAATTACCTACGTAAGGGTGGCAGCACCAGTTTTTCACAAAATCTGCAGCGCACACTGCTCAAGAATTCCTCCAATGTGTCTACGCCGAGGAGCAAAGCAGTGGATGGACTTTCTTTCCTCGAGAAACGCAATTACACTCAGGGCAATCCTTGTTAATCTGTTCGCAAAAGTCACGAATCAACAATCCAGAAACGAGGTTTCTCCGAGGACATGGAAACGGGAGATCGGAGGAACGAAGGAATCATCGATCTCTTCCCTGACAAACACTCGTTCCGCGCGACGTAAGCCCTGATCAACGACTATATTCTTCCTCGCTCGACCACGGAGAAACGTTCCGTGGGAGGTCGAGGGTTGAAAACCCGATCACGAAATTCGGCAATCGGGAGAGCAGCGGGTGGCCGAGCGCGGGGAGCGGTAGTTTCTCGAAAAGTTTTATGGGCCGAATTTTGAAAGTTCCCCGCAATGGCGGCGCGCTCGAACGGGGCGGGGGCTGGCCTCGCGGAGTTTAAGAGGGTAGTTTGCGTGGCCGTAAATTTTCTCCCGGTCCTGCTGGTGGGGGGAGAGGGTGCTGGGGCTAGGGGGGTGGAGTTAAGGGCCGCGGGCGAACACGGAGGCGAGCCTCCGCCACATATCTTTCCACCATCTTCTATCAATAATTCCAACGCGAAACTTTCCGCCAACTTTCGTCGCGATAATGCAGCTCGCCGAAAAATCGCGCCGGGGGTAGGTTTGCTCGCGGCTGCGATCGGTTTCCGATCCGCGAGAGGGTGAGACGTTCACGAGGAGGCAGAGAGTCGAGGACTGGATGGAGAAAAACTCGTGGGGGGGGGTGGGGGGGGGCGAGAGTATCATCGAGCTGCAAATCAGCGCGATTGCTGGTGGGGTGGGGAGCTCACGGGCACGACGACGGACGTGGCTGGAGTCGCAAAGTCGCTGGTCGTCTCGCAACCCCTTTCTGGAGGCCGGCAAAACACACAAGACCCCTTCTCGCCGGTGCATGTACTTACTAAGTCGAGGACACTCGTCTCGGTGCACCCCTCCGGGTAGCCTCTTTCGCGCGGCAGCCACGACGACGGCGGACGTAGTATGCAGATTCGTGAAATAAATGCTCGAAAGTTTCACTATAACTCCTGCGCGCAAAATCTCCAGCTCGTCCTGCTATCCCCTCCTTCCTTACCAACCCCCTGTCGCCGCTCTCTCCTCCGTGGCTTAAACCAGAGCCATCCCCCATCCCTTCTTCCCGCCCGCCCCCCTCCACCCTCTCAGGACGCCAGGAGCATCCGCATTATTTAGTGCTTCCGCAGAGTCCACGGAAAATGGCCAGGAAAGCTACCGGAAAAACCCCACGTTGCTTCGTCCGAGGCAAGATGGCTTCTACTCTGGAATACACTAGCTTCCTCCTCAGACAAACCTCCATCCACCTCGAAAATACCTTCCCTACCCTCTGTCATATTTCATTTTTCAATCGATACCTTCGCCTTCTCGTTGCGTAGATATACTTCGAAGTGAAATAAACGAAGGAATCGACACTAGATTATGTACGGTAAGACTATTTTAGCAGAATTAAAAGGGATGGTAAGAAGCCAAATTCATTTGTACTGAGATAATATGAGTTCATAATTCGACGTGTAGTCGCATCGTGCTCTTTTCATTCCACTGAAGAATTCCCCACAGCGTCGGTGCGTCGGCGAACAGGTGGGAACGGGGCAACATTGACTCGACACGGTGATTGTCTGAAAAAACCGCAAAAAACTCGGCCCCTCGGGTCGAGATCCGCTCATCCCCCGTGAAATCAGGGCGGAAAAAGAATCACTGGATTGACTCGCTCGACGCCCTGCTTTTTTCTCACCCGCTCCGCATTTTTTCCCCTTCTCTTTTTCTCGCCCCGTGAGCCCTCCGATAAACGCGGCCAATAAAAATAACGAGCGGCCACCCGCACCTACGCCCCACGTAGCCCCCTTCCACCGGTGCTCGCTGGCTCGCCGAGTCGCGGGGGTGGTACGCGGCAGAGAAGGGAAGGAGGTTGTTGCTTGAAACCACAAGCCGCCAACGAGAGGATACGGGACTTTGCCGTGTATCCTGCGTCCTTTCGCCATCCCCGATTCCCTCACACCCTCCCCCCCCCCTTCGTCGGGGGTGTTTGTTGTTCTTCCCCGCGAGGAAAAAAGGACGACCGTTCGATCTCGACCCTTTGCGTCACGGATTTTTCCAACAGGAGGCCGCTCGACGTGACGATTTCACGCACCGGGGGATTTCGCGCGAATAGTTTCCCACCCCCTGCCCCCTTTGCTGTTCCATTTTTCCAGAGCACGATCGTGGATGGATTTTTTTAAGGCACTCGCGCCGCACTATTTTGTCGAGAGATCGTGCGTGGAATTTGTTACCCCAGTGACGTGACGTTTGCGTGATTTCGATAGATCTCGCGCTATCGGAACGAAGGAATACATACAATCCTAATTCACGGTTGACTCGAGAATCTTTTCTGGATTTTAAACCCGAGTTCCCATCGAACAATGAATCGGATGTCAGTGGAGTGAATTGGACACTTGGATCACTTCGTCACCAACGACGATGTCCAGACGGATCGAGGTTTATTTTAAATTCGCCGGCGACTTCCGCCAAGTTCCGCGGGCGGATTTCGAAAGGGCCAGCGCGATGAAGTTCCCGTATCCGCGGCAACAAACTTTTCGTGCGGAAACGTACACAATAATGGACGAACACACGCGGAGGGTCGTGCAAGTGCAGGGGAAGCGTTGGTCGCTCGGATGGTGTGCGCGCCCGATGCACCGCAGGGGTTGCACTCACGTTTGTTCCCAGCCCCTTTCTCTGTGCGCGTGTTCGCCCGCTCCTTTCCATAGACGTGGCAGCCACCTAATCCCGCCGAGATTAAGATAACCCCGAAAAATGTTCAGCTAAGTCGCCAACTTCGTCTGCAAGGCGCGCTTAAAACGTGAGAATCCGCCCCGAGCGAACGTGTCCCACCCCCGTCTTGGATTTATAACCGAGCTCGAACAGCTCTCTTTTCTCTTCTTTCTCTCGCCGAAGACTTTATCCCGTGACAACTTGGAGAGTGCCACGCTCGTATTTCTGAATTTCGATCGTCACCTCCGTTAGCAAAAATGCAAGAGCATCGACAAGGAAGGTAAAGATCGGCGAGCGACGTCACAACGACCGACGTAGGCGAGGGGTTGAAAGTGGTGGCACGGGGGTTGGTTGTCGGCATGCGTAATACCGATGCCATCAGGGCAACGTATCATTGGACTGGGTGCAATGAAATTACGTCTCCGCAGCGTCTTGCTACTCGGCTAGATTGGTGTGCATCGCGGGAAGTGTGTCGCAGGTCGGTTTGCTGCGTGGATAGATTACAGAGGGCTGCGTTTCAACCCCAGACTCGATTAAACGGTGGAAACTTCTTCGACGAAACGGTTTTACCAATCTGTAGATCCACGCGAATGAATTCGCGTTCCACTGAATACCGTGCTGCAATTCTTTTCAGTCTTACCGCGATTCGAGAAGGTCCTTTGCCTTCCGCACTCTCTAGAAGCAGGACTCGTAGCAGTTTCAGGAATTCGTTTAAAAGAACGGGAACATGGGACTGTGGAATTAAATTTCGTCGAAACAGCTTGAATCAGAGGACTGGGATGAAGAAATGGCAAATTGAGCGTGACATGCGAATGTAGTGGCTGCTGATGGCGATGGGGTGGGAAAAGGCGTCGGTTAAGGAAAAAGCTTCCGCGCATACGGGCCGTAAACTCCTCAGAGGGCGAGACCCTCGTCGACATACATATGTCGCGGTAAAAAATGGCCTCGGAAAAGGGACACCGGGGGCCACCACAAGGGCCGGACGAGTAATAAAGTAATTTTATGAAGTGGTCGGCGACGTCCGCTTGCAACGTGGGGGCTCGGGCCGAGTGAAAAATTGCCAGGGACACCGTGTCTCCTCCGTGGCGTTGGGAATATCGTGGCTAAACCGCCCTTTAAGTGAAAACATACTGTCTTGGTTGCTGCCGGACAAAAAGCACGGCTCGGAAGGGTTTCCCTTAACGCTCGTTCCCCGCTCCACTCGGTAAAAAGAACGATAGTCCTCTCCCTTCCTCGTGGACCGATGAAAATTGTGCAATTTCATTCAATTCCCCAAACGCGAGCACAGAGGCCTGCCTGAGTACGAGAGCTACGATTATTTTCCATGGGCCGAGACTTTTATATTATGTTCTGCTGTGAAAGGTTGGTGACTGAAAGGATTTACTCTGATGGAGGATGGATGAAGCCTTCTAATTATCAACCCTTAGTATCCTGATTTTTTTATTTTAACCAGAAAAATTCTTATCGGTGCATTTTTGTCCACACTTCGTCGTAAAAATAAGCAAAACATTTCTAGTGTAAGAATTTATTATATCAATGAAAAAACATGGATATAACATCATTGTCAAACCATGTACAAAGGTATCTATATATTATAATGTTAAGCCTATGCACGGTTTTGCAGAATGTCCCACTACTTAGTGTTATCCATTATTATGTTTGACATAAAATTTATTAAAAAATGAAAACCGAAATAATTGAGAGAGAAAAGGAGCATTTACCTGGTATTTTCACTGACCCTGGCGAAATTAAGAGTTGTGATCAACAATTCGAGACGGTGTATCACAGTATGGGACAGTATATCACGCGGGTGTTACACTATAGTAAGGGTTAATTACAGGGGGCGATCAGCTGTTGAGTGTCATTCTCCATGAAAGTGGCCACGTCGAGTTTAAGAGGAGACCATTTGAATTTGATATCCCTTCGACTGCCGGCGCGTTTCGGCAGCTTTTTACAATACCTACCACCGAGCAGCGTAATTCTCAAAGCGGAACGATCCGTTCCGGGAAATTCATCGACGTGGTCTGTGCATAAATTTGCGGAAAACTCGCGAGCAGCCGGGGTTCCGCGGGCCACCGGCAAGTAATAACGTAGAAATAACTTGGCGTAGGTGGAATCTGACGGCGAAAGGAGGGCCTGGGGTTTGGGGGAGGGCCGGTCTGGTCTGCGGGGGCGATATAATAAATTAGAAAAAGCCACGGGCTGGCCCGTCTTGGCCCCAGGCCGCCACCCTTCGCGCTGTAACTTCGCCGGCTGCTATTAGATTACGCGGAGCATCTGCAGAATCTCGGCTCGTGGTCGTTAATTTTCGTTAAAAAGCAAATGCTACGCGGAAGGCCCCCGTCCCTCTTCGCCCTACACTTTTCGCGCTCACCCACCCCCCCCCCCCCCCCCAGACAGTCCTCGCGGCCAGGGGCTGTTTTCCTCGAGATAAGTAAGTACGGTTTTACATGGTTAGCCGAACATTAACGCGGTCTTCCAGACTTCCATGAAGATTTAACGCCGCGACGCTTATTTCGCGGGATTGTCGCACCTCGCGACACGGGGGCCGAGACTCTCCCCTTTATTTCGCGAGACACGCCGGGGATATTTCATCTCGGGACCCGCCGGCCCTTGAGACCGACGCCGACGCTTGGAGCGTGCCGCGATACACCGTGCAGCCGAATTTACTGCTCGATCGCTGCGGAAATTTATCGCGATAGGGGTAGAATCCCGCAGGGGTTGATTGGTTTCAGGTGTGTCCTTAATATCGCTATGAAAACGCATGAATTAGTGCACCTTACGGGGACGAATTTTCTACGCAGCTTCATCTGTCGGTTGAATTACTTCAGAGGGGTGGTTCGGAATAAGGGGTTGCAAAAAAGCAGCTCGCTGCTCGTGTGAAGTCGCCTTGTCGCTACGAGGTCCAGCACCCTGCCGGCAGATGGCAACAGAGGGGTTGTTCTACCCTCGTCGGTTCGAGTCTCCGCTACCTAGATACGAAGTTTAGTTTAGCCATTTCTCCGTGCTAGAATTTTTCAGTAATTTCTGCCTCGAGACTCTCAGTGCCTGAATGCTGCCGATAAATTGTTGCTTTCCATAAAGTTTGAATGCTCACGTGGAAAAAAATTGCAGACTCATCCGCCGTGCAGATTTCATTAAGGGTGTTTTAACAGTGTTTTAAATTTATCATCCAATTCCCAGGAGCTTTACGACCGCCCGTGTTTTACCCTCTTTACTGGCGAAGCGCCGTCCATCCCTTTATCCTCCACCATTCTTTGCGCGGTTTTTATCTTCAGCGCCGGGCAACTTGGCTCTAATGGAAAGCGTTTAATAGCGAAGCAAATTAGAAACCAGCTGCGTTAGGAGGCGACCGTGTGAATCTTTTACGCGCCACAGAAAAGCTTCAGGCCCATGAAAAATTGAAACTGGCTATTCTGAAAGTTGGGAATCCAGCAAATTTATCAGAAAAAGTTTCGTCGGAACTCGTCAAATTCCCCTCTCCGCACCTGAAAACTTCTGCGAGCTTAAAAATGATGATGATCCACGTCGAGAAAAATCGTGCACCCTGCTTGAACTCCGTGGTGGAAGGGAAGTTACCCGTGAACGTTCGTGGACCGTCGGCACGTGGCATGCTTCACCACCCCCAGATTCTCTCTCGTCGCTTCAACCCCCTACGTGTGTATGTGTGTGTTTGGTCGTGCGCGCGCGTTCCTGGCTCTCGTTTTTTTTCGCCCCATCCCCTAGCGGCCGCGATCCTCCACGGGAGGGTACTTTTTCTAACAGGTGGTGGCCCACAGCGGCGCAGTTTTTTCCCTCTCTCGCGTTCCTCCCCTTCTTCTGCCTCTTTTTTTTCGCAGGTGCACCCATTATCCCCCGTTCCGCTTTCGCATCGGTGTCCTATTCATCCGCCGCAGAGCGGAGTGGCCACTTGCTCGACGCTTTTTCACTTAATTAGAGGTCATAAACTGCTGCCCCGTCCGCTTTACACGGCCACGGAAAAAAGAGAAGCGGGAACCCGGGGGGGATGAGGGTTGAGGGCGAAAGAGGGATGGGAAAACTGGACGACGTGTCTCTTTCGCTCGCGTTCCGCAAATTGCTCCGCACGGTTTTTTCTCTCCAACCTCTGCACGCCCTCCGCCTCTCTCGCTCACGCTCGCTTCTCGTGGCTGGTCGGTTTTTCAGAGCCGGTACTTTACGCGGCGTGAAGAGTTAATTAGCGTGCAGTGAAAACGAGCCGAGATCCTCGCTGTGTAATTAGCGTCACCGAAGCCACCCGGGGCTTTTCTTCGACCACTCGCTCGGAGAATACGCGAATTTATGCTTATCGAAGGAAAGATGTCTGTTCCTCCGTTCTTCGCGAGGGTAATCGACTTGAATATTACAGTACGCGCGTAGACATTTAGTTGAGAGGCGAGCACGGCTATTGCGGCGATCGTGGATACGGAAATGGCCCTTTATTCTTTCGCGGGGTGCAGCCAGCGCTCGGCAAACTACCCTCTTTGAAGCGGAACGATTACTACAAACGGCGGAAGCACCGCGATTCTTTCTTCCAACTTAGTTGCCGGTGAAAAAGGAGCAGCGGGAGAACGAATCCCATTAGATTGAAACGCAAAGGGAGAAGATTCCGCTCGTTTCCCGGCCGCGAAATGAAATCTCGCCGCGAAGTTTTTCCAGCGCGGTCTAGGGGGGTGGGTGCGAGAAACCGAGGCGAGAGTCGTCTCTCGTTCTATTTCTTTTCTCGCGCTCCACTTCCGGCCAATGAGACGGCGAGGAAACTTTTCACTTTTCTCGCCGCGTCGGCCCCCGGTGGACCTCGGAGATCTTTTCGCCCGCGAGCAATTCGCCGTTCCCTCGCCTCGCTGGAAAATTTTCCACCGTTGCGTGCCGCCGCGCCGGAAAAAGACAGAGATAAAGGCCGGAAAGGAGGGAAAAGTTTTCTTTCTTTTTCGTGGGTACTTTTCTTTAACGGCGTCCGTTGGAAAAGCCAACGGGTGGAGAGAGTTAGTCCGCCCCCGGGGGTGGGGGGTTTGAAAGGAAAAGAACCAGGAGGGAGGTAAGGAGAATCCATCCCCCTCGGCCCCTCGGAAAAAGGGGTGGCTGGGGCGCTGGACCAACGGTGGGGGTAAGACTAGCGGTTGGCGCCCCTTAACTACCCCTTACGAGGCAAATCAATAAAAATACGAAAGTGTTCTTCTTCGGTGCCGGCCGGGCACCGGCTGCAATACGATTCCTCAAATTCTCTACGAAACATTCTTCGAAATTCCCGAACAACGTGTCAAAACACACGCGACAATATCGCTGGATCATAGACAACGGCTAGACTGCTTAGCTTATGAAATAAAACGAATAAAAGTTGGAGATACTCAACGGAGATTTAATTCTAATTAAATAAAGTAAACCTACATTTTTTCGAAAGTGAGTTAGTAGTTAGTGTTTAGTACAATAGACTGTACTAACCATATAAAATTGGAAAGTTTAATTTTTTTTTTATCTGTTTTAGTCCATTTTTATTCTCAATGCCTCAATTCTTCTATTGTACATACTTGGGATTCGGGAAAAGGATGGGTTTAAGCAATTGAAGGCTACAAGAGACATTGAAATTTCGTGTATTTCATTTATTTTATTTAACTTTACATCGTAAAAAGGATACACTGTCCTTTTTAGTAGCAACAATTTATTCCAATAGACTCTACTAATCATATAAAATTGGAAAGTTTAATTTTTTTTTTTATCTGTGTTAGTCCATTTTTATTCTCAATGCCTCAATTCTTCTATTGTACATACTTGGGATTCGGGAAAGGGATGGGTTTAAGCAATTGAAGGCTACAAGAGACATTGAAATTTCATGTATTTCATTTATTTTATTTAACTTTACATCGTAAAACGGATACACTGTCTTTTCTAACCACTAGGAATTGCTTGAACTTTACACGCGCGGTCTCCATTCAGCGAACACCGTCGCGTCGCGTTCCTCTCGCGCTTACAAGTGCCGTGGCATGTGTTTTGCGCCGCGAGCGGCACTTGAACCTCGTTGCGTCCCTCCAACTAGCCTCACGTCGCTCTCGGATCGCAGCAAAGTGCCTTCGAGAGTCGAGGGTGCTCGTAAGACAAAGTGCTCCTCGAAGAAGCTGGCAAATGTTTGACCGACGCTCCACGTGCGAACGCAAACGCTTCGGATCGCTCAGCATTTTTCCTCGGTGTCACGAATGGGCCTCTTTGTACCCAGTAGTTGCAATCGAGCTTCTATAATCGTCTTCGTAAACTCTCATTACCTCCTCTGCCCACAGAGAAAAGTCGCACTGGAAAAAAAAAGAAAGAGTATCGTTAAATTCATCGATGTCTGACCATATACCTGCCTATTCCCCTCAGAAACTTCCAAACACAATTAGTGGCTATTTTCTCCACCTACGTTTCTCACACCCGTTTCACTCGATAAGTGAGACGTCGCCCCAACTACTTACCGAAACAATTTGCAATAATAATCGCGCGGTAGCCACGAGAGCGAATAAATTTTTCACCATTGCTTTGAGTAGCGTAATCGAGGTGTGCAACGTCCCTTCCTTCGGGCGGCTGAGTCGAAGGAAAAATCCACCCCTCCTCGATAGAGCGGCAGAGATAGCCGAGGGTGAATCTTAAAATACAACCCCTTCGAAGACTGCCGAGCGGCTGGCATCCCCCGCTTCTTTTACCCTCGTTCCTTCGGCAACCCCGTTCGCGCCCCCGTGTCCCGGGCCCCTCCTACGCCCCTGCGATCCGGCAAATCATCCGGGGCTGCGTTCTTTTGTTCCTTCTTCGTGCCGCGAAAGATTTTCTCGGGATGGAAGAGAGCGCGGCGCGGTACTTGAAGAGCTTCGCGAAAGCCCGACAAAAACCCTCAAGCGAGCCCCGGCGTCGCGTATAAATACACCGTTAAGATGCAAAACGAAAACACCGGCCAGAAAGCGTTTGTCGCTCGCTTCGATTGTTCCGAGTGGCCTGGAAAACTCCAATTGACGAAACAACGACGTTCGGACCAATGATCTTTCGGGTAACTCGCTGCACTTGCAATGAAATTTTGGATATGGTTGAATAAAATAGATTTCGTGGGAAGATTCGTTTTGTGTTTACGCGGGATGCACGTATTAACATTTTCGTTGCACGGGGTGGAGATATAAATCGGTGAACATAAAATTACTCGATGGTGGTGCAATAATCCTTTGCGAATTAATTCACGCGCCTCGCCAGGGGTAATTGTCCCAGGCCGACGCGAGATCGTCGATCGCCCAGAAGTTGACTCGGGCGTTGTATTAAAGAAGCAGGACAAAAGGGGTGACGCCGGGGCTGGAAGGGGGTAAAAATCTTAGGACCCTTTGTCTCGGTGACGCCATTTTATCATTCCTCGCCCCCGCGGGGTGCGGGCGAACGCACCCCTCGCTCAACATATTTCAAGTGACAAAAAGCGTCCCTCTTCCGAGGACCGAGATTCATCCCCTTCGCCGCCACCGTGGCTCGTTCCTTCTCCTCGATATGCAGCGGTGTTTCTAACTTTAATTACCCTTATCTGTTGGCAAAAAATACAGCGTCACCGTGGACTGGTAGACGCGTCTCTGCGATTAAGGGCCTTCGACGGAAGTTGCCGGGCCTTTTTTCCACCGCGTCACTCGGCGGATCGTCGAAATGCTTGGGCGATCTCCCACGCGAGCGGACCGCGCGAGGTATAACTATCGGGAAATTAAACGATAACGACGTTAGTGCGAGCGAATCTCGGGGCAAGGGTTTCTCTAATCGGAAACTCAATATGGAAACTTGGTTTGGTACTTTGCTCGCTCACGGAAAGACGACGAATTCGATTTTAGCTTGTTTGCGCGATCGATCGTAACCGGATACTTTTTACACGCGTCAGACTACCGGCGGCTTCGCAAACATTCGTTTCCAGAATTTCCCACGAATCGGGATAATAACGAGCAATCGAATTTGGACGCAGCGATTTGTATCTGTTGATAAAAATTCCTATACACCGGCGAAACAATCGAAACACAGCCCTTTATTTGCTCGTAGAAGTGGCAGCTTGTTCTCATTATCGATAGCTGTAGATCGACTTTCCTGCTCCTTTTCCTCCGCCCTTGACGTCCGCGCGTTTCAGACAGCCTTATTTCTGCCGCGCGCATTGTGGGTATTAAGCAAGCTATCGGCCATGTTATTCGTCTTTCATTCCTACCGAAAACCGAGGGTGAGGCGGGTAGACTGAGTTGCCGAGGGTGGGTTGACGTCAGAAAAACCACCCCCGTCCAATTCAGCCACCCTACCGTCCCCCGAGTTTTCTTCCATCCCCTTTCGCCATTGCGGACCACTGCGAGCCAGTCGACGAGGGGATTGCCTGGAAAAAGAAACTCCGAAGTAAAATGGCCGTGCTAGATTCCTTTTATTCTTCTTTTCATTTTTCGTCCCCTCGTTCCTTCGCGGGTCGACGAGTTTGATCATGCTGCCTCTGTCTCTCTCTCTGTATCTTTCCCTTCTCCTCCTCTCCTCCTCATCCTCTTTCTCTCATCAGGGAATCAGGTTGGAACGAAAGTTCTGCTAGTTTGTTTTCCTTAATTTTAACAGAAACTCGTTCGCATAAATAGAAAGCAATTAATTGATCGTCGATAGAATTTCCACGAGTTTTTCCATTCCACAGTTTCTGCCGTAGTGAAATTTCTTGAGATATTCGAGGTACAGTTTAAGAAACGGAATCACGGGTCTAAGGTTCAGCTTGAGTTGGCTTCAAGGGGATCTGTTTAGTCTTACGGAAACAAGGGTGCATTTGAAAGAACTTGTAAGCGAAGAGTAATGTTTTAAAACAGCAGTAATGCTGAACCTCGCCCATTCAGCACTTAATTATTTGAATTGGCGAAGTAATAAAGACGTTATTATTATTCTTATTATTATTATTATTATTAATGAGGTAGACGGAAGCTTAAGGCAATTGAGTTTTCATTGCGGGGTTCTTATTGATTAGCGAATTCTTTTGTTCCAGCCTGATGCAACACGCGATATTGAAGATCGAGCTTCATCAGGGCGGGCCTTTGGAAAGTTGCGTTTTACTTCGAGATTAATGAGGCTTCCGCGGAACTTGCAATTTTAATTTCGTTTTAATCGCCCACCCGAACCGGGGAAAAATTCTCATTCCCGTCTCGATCTCAGCCGCGAAGGGATCGGTGGAATGAGCTGCGTACTTCATGGAAGATCCGGGAAAAACAGGAAAGCGGGAACGACTATCGCGTTATTAGCTGCAGTTCCCGTGTTTCTACGATCTTTGAACCGACACGTCAGAGTCAAAGAGATTCCGAATGAAACTTAAAGCGGAGCTGCACATTATTGCCTGAATTGTTAACCCTTTTACAGACGAATCGATTCCTCGAACCTCGCAAACACTTGGCACTAGGCAATATTAATTTCTTACGAAAGAACGCGGTGAGCTGGCCTTCAGCCTGCAAACTTTAGCACTAACGAAGGTCGCGATCGAAGGGATTCACAAACACCTCCAGCTTCCATCCAATCACCGTAAGCCTCAAAGAGCAACACCACCTCCAAATAAACGTATCTTCACAATTCTACTCCACGTTATTCGATCACCCGAGCACGCGCTACGTCTCGCACGTTCCTCTCCGACGCGCCACGTCCTCCACCCTCCAACGCCGAGCAAATACACGTCCGAAGAAGCGACAGCGATCGAGAAAACTGCGAAACACAAGGGAAATCACGAACGGCCGCTATCCGCGCGTGTCCAGCAAAGCGTCTAACTCGGTTTCGTGGCGGAGATCGCGCTGGTCAGCCCCCTCCCTTGCAGGCGAACCCTTTGATCACGGCGAAAAAATCCGGAAACCCGTTCCTCAAAAGTGACCCTACCTGGCGTGCGTGGCTTTTGTGGAACGGCCGGAGAGGGAGGGTAGAGGACGCGGAGAGAACAGAGAGAACAGAGTGAACAGAGTGAAGAGAGTGAAGAAGGGAGAAGGCGGCAGAGAGATAGAGGGAGAGGGACAGCTTCCAAACGGCCCTTTCCGCATTAGCATAACCCTTCCGCGAGAGAGAGAGAGAGCTGTCCACGTGTGCGCCGGTATGTGTGCCAGGGGGCCCTGAGAACTGGTCAGGTAAGTTTTTTCGCACTTTTTAATTCTCGATGACCAGATGCCCCGTCGGCCTGCCGGCCGGCAGGCCTGCCTGAAAGGGGAGAGATCGGCTCTCTGACCTCAATGAGAGATGACCTCCCCTCTCGGCCGACCGGATGACCCCATAAAAATTGCGGAACCGGTTTCCAGCACAGCCCTCGGGATTTTTCGGACGTTTAACGGTCACCCGGACCGGGTGCAACGCCGGGTCTTCAGGTAAATGTGTCGACAACGAGTCTACCGGGTCGATGTTCCTTGCCCTGGTCGACAAGGGTTCATCTCGCCTCTGTTTCTTGGCCATGGGGTACGGCCTACTTAAGTGAACGTTATATTTCACTTTCGCTCATTCGAAACCTAGAAGCCCACCAGTCTAAACACGTCGCATTTCTATTACACTCGTATCTCCGTGTAAAGAGAAGTGGAACACGTCGAACGCGCGTCGATAACATTAATCCAGCGCTTAAGAAAATCCAGTTGGAAAGTTGGGGAATCTCCGGAGGGCCTTGACAGAGCTGCACAGTGGACTCCGGCGACAACGTGCTCGTAGAAACGGAGACGCTTTGACCGGGTCCTCGCCTTTGACCCGCGATCCACCCCTAACAGGCAATTTGCTTAATGACTTCTCGATAGCTGGCCGGCCCGCGAACAAACGCTGACCCCGAATCTTTTACCCCTCCGATCTTACCCAGTTCTCGGCAGAGTCTGCCTTCCGAAAAATAAAGCATCGGCCGGCGGGGGGCAGGGGTGAGACGGTGGATAGAGGGATGGCCAGCCCCGTGGAAACGCGAGCGATAAACGCGTCGGTCCCCGGGGTAGCTTCACGCGGGAAGAAGTTGGAAAGCAGTCGCTGGCCCGGTCCAGAGGAAAAAAAAGGGAAGCTCAGGGCGGTTCTCGCGCCCCCTCCCTGCGGAGAATCGGACAGAGAAGGCAACCGGAGAGAAAGGGTCGGTGGTGGGAGGGTGAGCGAGGGGTAGGTAAGAAGGAGGACGGGGCTGGCGGCGGTGGTAGAAGGAGGGCGGCATTAATTACGGTCTTTTATTATAAAAACTGAACTCCCTCCGGCCAGGAGGGAACGAAGAGAGAAGCAGATAAGGAGGGAAAAAGCCCCCGACTCCGACACGACTGCCTCCACCCGCCACCTCCCCCTTCTCCCCACCCACTCCCCCGGCCTAGCAGCCTCTCCTTCCTCTGTTCAATTTAAAATACTTAATCTGTCTTAGTCCGGAGCCGCGCGAGGTTGTCAAATGCAACTGTTGTTCCGGGGATGACGATCGCTGGGCTGCCTCGCCGCTCCGAACACGCAACGACGGACAGAGCCATCGTTTCACCGCGCTTCCGCCTCCGTTCTCCCTGTCCCGCCTAGCTTTTCTCCGAGGGTACTGTTAGGTGATGCAACTGCGGTATGAAAATCTTCGAGGATCCTCGGTTTATTTCACCGGGCCGGGGAGATGGGGGAGCTGTCTGGGTCTGGAGAAACCGCTGAATTTTTAGGGAGGGCAGTCGGATCTCGCAGCGACGCGTCGTTGGATGAGTTGCCGAAAGGCTATAATGCGGTGGCGATGAGGGCTTATCTTAGTGGTACGCGAGGAGACAAGCGAAGGGATCGGGGGTGGGCGGTAGGCGTCATCTTAACGAGGCCCGAGAACTTGGAATTACGCTCCACTGAATCTTTTGCGCGTTGCCGATCGATTTCGGCGCATTGTATTCTACTGATGGCGGAATTTCTTCGGGGGATTAAGTGGACTTTTCTAATCGAGGCTGATTACTTTTCATTTGCCGAGCCAAACGGTAATTGGATCGCTAATGCTTAGATATGTTGGCTGCCGACGAGTTTGTCAGCCGCGAGTCGATTTAACAGACATTATTGGCGCGCGAAACGGGCGAAACCGGCGATGCTTGGATCGGTTGAGAACCACCGCGGAAAATAAGAAACGGGAAAACGGCGAGGATTTTAATTTGCATCCCCCGTCCCCCCGCGGCAGCCACCTTCCACCCCACTCGCCACCCGGCCGCCCTTGTCTTTTGCAGAGCTCCGGAGAGCCTAGCTACTTTCTCCAGAGGGGTGGAAGAAGGAAGGTAAGAGGGATGGCGTGCAGGGGGATGAAGAAGAAGGGGCCAAACGGTTGGAAATATCATAGCCGCACGCGCAGAACGAAATTACCGATTTGCCTTGGGCGTTCCTTCCTTTTTTCCGATTCCAACCTATTCTCTCTCTCTCTCTCTTTCTCTCTCTCTCTCTCTCTTTCTGTAGCTCGCCCCCTCATCCTTCTTCTTTCGTCACCCCCTTGGCCCACCGACACCCTCGCCGACGAACCGCCCTTCTCGCAGAGCCCCGGCATAGCAAATAACTTTCATAATTCTCGATTAGAAAGTTTTCCTTCTCGGCCCTGCGAGAGAAGGGGTCATCCTCCGTTTCGGCCAACCCTTCGCCCCTCCTTTCGGCTTTTTCTCTTCTTTCCGACGGCTCCCGACGTCGGGGGTGAAAATCAAAATTCACTTCGGACGATGTTTTCAGCCATCGACCCTTCGCGCCACCCTCGCTGCTCGTCGTTTTCGATCAGGCTTAGTCCAAGACGACTTCTTCCATCACGCGTGGATGTTGTAAAGTTAAAAAATTCACGGTTTCGTTGAAGTGTGTCGTGGTAGCGCCGATTTCTTCACCTGAATTTGGGCTTCAGAACTGTTGACCGAATGATTGCGAAGAATATATCCGCGTGGATTTGGTAGAAGGGGCAGAATTGTATCCAGGACTGTACCGAGATCCCATTGAAAGTACCAAACGCGCCCTTTCAGGCGGAGGCTGCCGGGTCAGCGGCAAGGGTCACTCGACATATGGCCCAAATCCTGGCCCAGGCACTCATTACGCAGCACGAATTCGATCCCCTCCTGATTTCGGACAATTCTCGAAACACGCCCCATTTCCTTGTACACGCCACGGGATCACTGCGAACTCACGTCTCTCTGTGAACTATTTGGGCCACCTCCAAACAAAATAGTCCGATGACTCCCGCGATCCTAGCAACGTTAACCCTGCTAAGGCGCCTTGGAACAAGCATGACTTACACGGCAGACTTTAACATTTCACTGCCCATTGAGGAGGGAATAACCAAAGGTCAAAGTTTCCAGAAGGCAGGCAGATTCATGCTCCTCGGGGGACGTTGATCTCTGGTTCGCGTCAGGCCGAAAGAATCGAAGGACGCACGCAATCTGTTCGAGGGATTCGCGATTAAAGAGAGGGAGGGGGGGGGGGGGGTTGGCGAGTGCGCGGAATTAATTCGCGTGACGGGGGTGGAGGAGGAATCGGTGGGTCAAAGTTCCGGCTCGTTTCTCGTTTCTCGTCGGCGCTGTCCCCGGCTGCTCTCAGCCGAACGCAAAGAGTCCTGCCTCGACAACGCCAGTTTCGCGAAGATCAAAAAACAACGAGGACGCATCCGTGGTGGGGGTGGGGGGGGGGGGTCGAGTGAAGGGGCCACGAAGTCGGCGAAAGAGGGTCGGAATAAAGAGAGGAATCGGGAGAAAGAGGAAGAAAGAGATCAAGGAAAAGCTGCTGCCGGCATCTCGGCCATGGTACCCACTTCGCTTCATTAATTTCTCGCAAAGACAGTGTCAGAGTCACGGGGGTTTTCCGGCTGCAGGGGCTCCTGGGGACCCGATGCTCTGCTCCCTCCTACGCTCTGGTATTTAAATTCAAAAACGAGAGCGAGCCAACTCTCTGGTTCCTCCGCTTTCTTCCTCTGGCCCTTTCTCTCTCCCTCTTTTTCTCTTTCAGCTCCAGCCCGTCCTCGTCTCGCCCGCGGACTTTCCTAATGTTTTTCTCTCGTTTCTCATCCTTCCCTCGAAGCGCGGCCCACCCCCCCCTTAAACCGCTCTCCTCCGACAGTACCACCGGCCATCCCCCGCGCCCGCCCTCCATCCACCAAGGCTCAGTCAATAAAGTATTCTAAAAACCCCGCGCGAATAAGAGCCGTCTTACTCCCTCCTGCCCCCGCCCGCCCGCCCGTCCGCCCCAGCCACCCTCAACCCCCTTTTCGTTCGAGCTGGCAACCCAGCCCCCCGACGCCCCCCCGGCCGCGGCCCCGTCCTCCTGCTTCTTCGTCCCTGAGCCACCCCGTCAACCCCACCGTGACGATGGGTGGAGAAGGAAGGGGTGGAAAAATAGGGGTGGCAAAAAACGTCAATAATATCGGCAAGATGGAAGCTGCACGAATGTTTTAAGGGATTCCAGCCCCTGCGGTTTTCGTTCTTGCTTCTCGACTCCCACGTCGCCCCTTCGCCCCCCTCCGCCCCTCTACCTCTCTTTCGCTTTCCACCTTTCCGAATCGCTTCTTTACACGGCTGGGCTCCTTCCTCTTCGTCCTGCTAGCGTCATCGTCCAGCACCCCCGAGAATATTAACATCCCATCGCGACGAGCTGTCCGTCGCCCGTGTAACGGTGCCACGCGAGTGTCTGCTCCCGTTTCGGGAGCCACACGCGTGCACTTCGATGCCGTTTCGTCCATTCTCCGAGAAGTCAAACACCGCCGGGATAAGTTAAGCTTGTCAGCCTGGTCCCGCGAGCAACTCTTTGCACGGGCAAGTTCGCAAATTGCGTAAATTCGTTGCGCGACAGGAATACCCCTATCGGTCCCGCGATCTCTGGAATATTCTTTCCGAAGGTACCTCCGGCGATCGTGTCGATTAATCGACGCACATCGTTCGTAATTTCGCGTCGATGAATGAGGAATAGAGCCTAGGGAAAATCGAAGAAAGTGGGGGACACTTGGGTAACTTTATCAATTTCGATTAATTAGCAGGAGATGAACTTTGCTGCTTGCAATGAAATAATTCATCCTCCTTGAAAATGCTTCTGATAAAGTCATACCTTTAACGTCCAATCTTTTCCGATTGTAGTTTGCATTTATTTTATTCGTTTAAGGGTAATTGCGAGTAGAGTTAGCCACGGTTGTAGCGCGATCTCCTCGGCTACCTGCGCCTTAACCCCTACCACACGCACGGTGCCGCGAACCTGCGGCCAACATACTTCCGGCAACTTACGCCCGGTGGCTTGTTGATAAGCAAACCAACGAAATTTTCCTTGTAATCCTAGAGGTGAGGTACGGCTCAGTTCGCGTTTGACCTCCTTATCGAGTTGGTGCGTCGCGCGTGACAAATAATAGTTCCTTCGATTCAATCACCATTTACTCAAAACTCCATTTTTCGCGTACGAAAATATGTGCACGCGTTTGCAAGTGTATTCAAGTGTGACTGAGACGGAGAGGCGGATGAGAGGGGGAGATTTCGAGCAGAGGGTGTCAGAGTGATGCGACTCCAAGCAGTACACACGTATGAACTGCAAAATTAATTTATTTAACAGCGATCATTTCTATCCAATCTCGATTAAAATTGATCTTGCCCCGCGAGAACGTTCCACGAGCGTCCTAAGTAGTTTATCACAGTTTTAACGATACTACTACGTAACGCCAATGATTTTACATCCCCTCGGCCTCACCCTCTCAACCTACACACCTCGAATCGCGTCTGCCTCGTAAGCCCGCTCCAAAAAAGAAATGAAAACACAAGCAGGTCCGTTTGAAATCGCGTTCCTTTCAACCCAGCCGCCGTAGCATGCTTCCTCGATCTCTAGCTACACGCGGTTTTCACGTTTGCGCCACGGGAAAACAGGCTACGCCGTATTTTTCCGCGTGGCTGATAGCTAGGCGTTCTCCATGGTCGATCAAGGGGGGTGGGCCTGGCCCCCGTTACGTGTATACACGCTCGCACGGCAGTATCGTTGGGTAATTAGCGATGCTGAGAGGACCTAAGTACCTAGCATCCTCCTACGCCACCGTTCGCCAGCCCTCGTCCTGCCCTCCGCCTTCCATTCTAGCTTCCAATAAATGGATGGATAGATAGATACCCAACGTACGAGGCAGCTGCACAGAGGTCGCGTTCAAAAGACCAAGAGCGGGCGACCTTATTGGGTGGTAGGCTCGCGCGTACACAGAAACCACCCCCCCCCCCGTACGCCCTCCCCGCGGCACCCTCTTTAACCGGAGCGTTTGTATACGTCGGAGCGTGTGCACGCGCGCGTAAGTGCGTCGGGAGGTAGGCGCGCACACAGACAGGGCGGCGTGCACGCGTGGGAATATCATTACCCCAGTCGTGTGTTTTCCGTTAATTGCCATTATCGGCGGAACTTAGTTAGGGCTTGCGTTCCAGACCGTCGCCCCGGCAAGACCTTTAAGAACGGACAAGGCTCGCGCGCGGACTCTCCCTTTCTCTCATCTTTCACTACCTTTCTCTCCGTTGGTCGATTTCCAGCCAGCCTCGGACCGCTCTTTTTCCTGCTCGCGACACAAATTTCGTTTGGCCTCGCTCTGCTTAATGTGATTTGGTTGTAAACGATCCTTTGAGAGAGAGTCTGTCTGCTGGGGAGAGGACAAGAGCCCACTTGCCTGTTGTTTTTTCTTCGAAACTTCAAGTTTGTAGAGTGGACAGCCGTCTTTAACGTCGTTGCGGTCCTTCTTTTTTTGTCTCTCTTGAACGGTCTCGTCGCGAGCGTGAGTCGGGTCCCGTAAACGCATTCTCCACTTTAAAGTTCTAATGATCTGTAATGGTTCGCTCGTAAAGTTGTCAGAGTTTAGTCGCGCCTCTTTTATATTAAAGAAGTTAAGAAATGTAGAATAATTTGCCCTCGGTTAGTTTATATATATATATATACCCGAAGAATTGCCGTGAAATCGACAGTGTCGAGAGTCTGTGTCTCTATATCGCTCCCTGCCGCAGCTCGGTCCCCTCGGAATGATCGTAGAACGACGGCTAGCGATTGTACCGATCTCCAAGTGGCGGAGGCTAAGCGACAGATCGGAGTTTACATTTTTCTGCCCCGGATGAAAATTTGTGGAAACACGACTGGTTCCTCCCGACCTCTCTACCCTCCAGATACCCAGAGCAGTCTTCTCCACTTTCCCACCTCGGCAGCCCTGCTGGCCCTCACCCTCGCCCTCCCCCCTTGGCCCCGACTGCCTACCAGCTACACCACCTCCGCCTCACCTCCTCTTCCGGTTCTTCCTGCGAGCACAATGGAGCCCGAATCCATCTCGGACAACCTTACCCTCCTTGCCCGGCTTCTCCTTCAGCTCTCCATCTCCTCCTCCACCGCCGCCGCCGCCGCCACCCTTCTTTTTCTTCGTATCTCGCTGGAACAGCGTCGAGGAATAATTCCATTTTCTTGTGCGAGTACAATTTTGCTTTCAATTTATTTTCCCCCCTTTTTCCTTCCCTGGTGCTCTCTCCGGCACCGGGAGAGATCCCAACAGCCGTGGATCGCCTCTCTCTCTCCATCGCGGCCTCTCTTTCCCGCGCGCTCACCCCCGTTCCGCTGGCTCTGTTGCCTCTTCCACGAACCTTCTTCGCCACCTCCAACCTCCGTCTACGGAGGTCTCTCCCTCGATTTGCCTATCTCTCTCCCTCTCCCTCGGTCCTTCTCGTTCAGTCAACCTCTCGCCGCCACCCCCTCCCCCTCCCCCTCCCCCCCCCCCCCCCCGCCCCCTCCCCCTCGCCACCCTCTGCCCAGCCTCGCTCCGCCGTCCGTTCCTTTCGTCCTGCTTCCAGCCACCCCCGCGGCCACCCCCGCGGCCGTAGCCGCGCGCTCGCCTCTTCCGTCTTTCTTTATCGCTTCCTTAGTTTCTCCCGGTTCGCCGAGCCGTTTCTTTCTCTGTCGGCCGGCTCCTTCCGACCTTACCCCTTCGACCGTTGTAATTATTAAACATTGCGAGAGCCAGCGCCAGTAACAAGCGTTTTATAACTGCGCGAGCGAGCTGCCCGGGGTATTCTCCTTTTGTTGCCCTTTCCAGCCGCCTGGCCACCGGCAGCATCGACGTGGGAGGAGGAGAGAGCGTCCTTGAAAAAGGGAAGCCTCTCCTGGACGGCCAGAAGCGTATCTTCCTCCAGAAATCTGGCTGGATTCTGTCCTTTGGGAATTAATCGTTGAATCGTCTCTTCTTGGTCGATTCCAACAGATCGTCGAGCAGGGGAGAGGTGGTTAAGCTTCGAGTAATCGCACCGTGCACGGCAACGCTAGAATTTCTAAGCTACTTAACGGTTTTCAAGAGACGAATGAGTCGCGGGAGCCACGGATATCCTCGCCCTCGGGTAATTGGCAATTGCAATGTCAGAAGCATGCGTGCGCGGCTCGGAATCGAAGGTATTGTCGGGTTTCTTGTCTTCTCGCGGTGGAAAAGAAAATGAAGCCCCGGGAAATGGGGCGTAGGGCTCCTCTCGGACAGATTATTCCGATTAGCAAACGGAAGGGTCCGACGGTTTTGTTTCGTGGCTGCGAGCAGGATTTTCGCGAGCGATCGCTCTCGTCTCAATCTGGATTTTAATAATTCCCCGCGCCAGGGGGGATGGACGCACGAGCGAGCCGAAGAATTCGCCGGGCCTCCGAGGGTTGCGAATAATTGCCAGAGGGTGGAGGCGCGTTTTATATTCTCCTCGAACGTCTGTCAGTGGCTGGTTACACCACTCGGTCAAGTATCAGGAAAATCGCCCCTCGAATCTTCCCCGTTTCGCTGATTCTTCGACTCGTAATATTTAACAGCAAAACTCCGAAGACAGAGTCTTTCATTCATCCCCTGGACTGTTATTTCGTATTGATTTTAACCGCTGAAGTACGAAGCGTTAAAGTGCGCCGACAGGTTTCCTAGAGTGCCATAGTATGTGGGGTGCGAGGTTTTTTCTATCGAAGGGGTAACCTTTTAGGGCACGCGAGGGTCTCTCTGAAAAATCACCTGCCACCCCTTCACCCTTCTTTTTTATGTCGCAATCGTCCTGACATCTGCTGGCCCCGCAGAAAACTTTCCAACCCTGTATTACCAACTGGAATTACACCCTCCTGTCCTCTGCAGTGAAAATAGAAAAACCTTTCTATTTTTTTTCCTATCGACTGCGTGCATGAAAGTTTTCTAACGCGAGTCGGAGTCTATCGTGGGTATGTAATAATTCATATCATTGCAAAGTGGTCTGGTCTTGCTGCGGGTAGAAAGTTCACCGCATTCGCACCTCTATAATTCACATTCACTTGAAAAATTCAGCATCTTCGGTGTATTCCTCCAATAACCAGGATTTCAGTAAAGGTAATCAAGTACGTTTGCTTTATTCACAAATTTGAGTACGTAATAACTCTCTAGGTGAATTTGCCTGGAGTAATTCGTGGGAAAAGACGTGGAGATGTTATAAATTTGTAACGGAGAAATTTCCCGAGTCACCCCCATGCAAAGTATTAACTCCCTGATACGAGACACGAGCTTTAGAGCCACTTGAGGGCTCGTAAAGTACGAAGCAGTTTTCCTGCCAGTTCACTTCGGCATTGATATTTTTTTATACGGTTTTTGTGGCCGCGTCGTAAACATAAATCTCGCTCATCCCTCTCCCCGCTGAAAATTATTGTCTCTGAAAATATACTTGTCGGTTGCAGCCAGATTGCTACAATAGAACTTGAGATCCGATAGAAAACAGCAGACAATCAAGTGTCTTATTTATAATAAAGCACCTTGTATGTTGCGGAGGAAGTCCAACCCCCTATAGGAAGAACGTTTCCCGTTCTTTCTCGTCGCCCATGTTTCTATAGGGTACAGGGGTGAAACAGGCCCCGCCTCGGTACCCTCGGTGGGCCAGGCATTAGAGGGTGCCCCTTATACCAGGGGCGTCACCCTTCTAGGTCGAGATAATCTTGCAGATAATTTTTCTATAGCCCATTGCTGCTTACTATCAAATTCTCTTTGCATGTTACACGGACCTACCTGAACGTGGACGTATTCTAGTCGGGGCGGGGGGTGTGAATTGTATCGAAGGAAGTATTTCTCCCCGTAAAGCTTATAAACCGAGCGTATTATAGAGAATCTTTCTCACGTTCAGTCTCGATTCTTTTGCATTGCGGGAGCCGAGGGAGAGGCGTGGGTGGTTACATTTTCTCAGCAGCGGTCGTTATCAACACTCTCGTTCGCAGGTATGTGTGACGATGCACGTAGAGACAAGAGATGCAGAGAAAAAGGGGGGGGGGGAGACAGAGAGAGGCGTAACAGAGGGCCGCACACAAAGCATCGATAACCACGTCCTGCCTGCGCTAGTCCTCTTTGCAATTTGCCTGTTCCCGTAGATTGCACCTGCACGGTCTATTACCGTGCAAGTTCGTCTGCGAGAGAGTAACCTAGCCTCGAACCTTGCTACCTCATCCTTCTCGTGATGCGGGAGGGGGGTGGGCCGTCCCTATTATAAGTTGCGAACAAACTTTACTTATATGCTCGCGACTACCATCCGCATGCGCCCACTGTAGCCCCGCATCCCTCTTTCCCTCTTGCAGGATGTTATCCTGCCGCCTCCTCCCTCGCATCATCAGACCCCCTTCTGTGCCCCTTCGCACCGTCTCTCTTTCCCCTTTCCTTCTTGCTCGTCATATTTATCAACTTACCTAGGTGTTCATCTCTGTGGTGATGAGGCCATTTTTCTTAATTTAGTACCAATTTAATTGAAACAGAAGCGTGAAGTTGAATGTACCTCCATGGAAGCCGTGCATTCATTATTCTTGCTTCTGTCCCGTCAGTTCTGGGCCCGATAATGAACTCTTGCATCAACTATTCTACTCGCTGTTGTCAGATCTTTGGGAATCGTGGATTTTGGAGGCGAGCGTGAGGAGGAATGAAGAGAAGCCCTTGGATATTCCTCGCGACTAGGGCACCGAATAAATTTATTGTAAGTCTCATCAGTTTCTTAGGATCATCACTCTCGGATCGCCCATCGTCCATCCGTGCCTGCCGTCTCGACGCTTCTTCAAGGCGTGCCGCGAAATCCAACGTTCACCTACTACTATCGGTGAATTAATAGTCCCCGGTATTAATCACAGCCAGAGTGACCAATGACCAGAAACTAGTTCAGTGGCAGTTCGCTAGAAGGACTGGACAGAGGGGTGCCGATGCCTTGGGGCGATGGCTGCTCTAACAGAAAGGCACACACAAGTCGGCCGTGTGCATCGCGTGCTCGTACGTGGCCACCGTGGACGCACACGCGTCCCTCTGCATCCATCCCTCCACGCCGCCTCCCTCGGTAGAGCCCTTTTGTCGCGATCTTATGCGTCCGCGCGATCTAATGAGCCGTTGAATAATTGCTTATTAATGATCAACTGACCGCACGCGAGAGATTTGCCGGCATTGTCGCACTGGCACCGCTGGGCTAATGACGCCACGAAGAAAAGAGGAACACCGCTGACCACTGGTCACGCCGGACTAAAGGTCGATTCTTTTTTCTTCTCCTTTTTTTCCCTTCTCATCCGTGCACCCCTCTATGCACCGATCCATGCGCCCCACGCTGTGACTCGGACGGAATTAAAAGCCAAGTGTGTGCATTTCGAAATCAGTAATAGGTGGTCACTGTTTCCCTCTGGGATATTTCGAGCGAGAAATTCACGCGGGAAATTGTTTATCTTTCTTCGAAGTTGAGGATGTGATTTAGTTAGGATTCTCTTTAGCGAAGTAGATTCGTAGAAGCTTGAACGTAGAAAATAATAACAATAATTGCAACGATCTCCCAAGAACATGGCCCATGTCTGTCTTTATTACGAAACAACCCCCGTCAAGGCGGAGAAGCCCGTGCGCTACTAACGTCGATTTTAACGCGAGAAGAACTTCTTATACGCCTGCCGTTTCCCCTGGAACTTGATGGAACTTAATTAAAGTTTCTTAATGAACGTCTCTGGTGCACCCGTCATTACCTTCCGGCGTGTCGGCGCACGAAACTCCACGTTAGCTCTCCATTACTTTCGCGAGCGTGTACGTGCGTGGCGGGCCGGTGTTCTTTCCGCGTGTAGAACGTGTAGAAGCTTCTCCATAGAAAGAAACCGCTCGCAGAAGGATGGAATCGGGGAAAAAGGCGGCCCCCCCGATCACCGGGCCCCGCGATAAATCCTTTTCGTTGCGAGACACTTGAATCAAAAAGTAAATTTCACCCGGTGAGCGCGGCTCTTTCATCGGACACCGCATCTGCCGCTCCTCCTGGACATTGTCCTGTCCCAGAAATATTTGAAAACTGGTCGAACTAGACGCTCTGGCCGAATAGGCGCCACGAAACCGAACCGCTCGAAACTGGTCCCAACTGTCCGGCTGCAAATCCGGTCGCTCTTGTTTCGCTAGATCGCCCGTTCCGATGAAAATTGTCACATGTAGCTTGTCTGCTGAAGTAGCTTGCGATTCTCCATGCTATTTAGCAAACCCTTGCCAGCTAACTCTACTCATCGATAGATAAAGCTTGTTGGATAAAATATGTTAAGAACCTTAGCTCTGTAGGAAGAGTTTTCTGGCTGAAAACGTGCTGCTTCTTAAGGGGCTGAACCTAGTTTAGCACGCTGAAAACCCGGTGTTTTTTTAAGAATTATTTTCTCAACAAATATAAAGAGAATCTTTCCAAAACTTTAAGGGTGTTTTACTGTATATTGAGACAACAAGAATTTATTTTTTTTTATTCAATAATAATTCATTTAATATTGTTTTATTGGTATATATTCGTAGCGCCGCGCCGCTAGAGTTGTCACATCCTAGCGGATCCAATTTTTTCCCGAAATCAAAAAGCCGAAGTTTTTCTTAATTGACATGAATTTATATCGTCAATGAATGAAAAACATTTATGCAGAAATTAAATGAAACCATTTTTTTTTGCATAAAAACGTCGAAATTTTTCCGTCAGAATCGTAACTTTTTCGTTAAAGTCCCATAACTTTGTCAATTTTAGACTGTTTTCTTATTTTTTTTAATACATCGATGAATGAAAATTCGTGTCATTTAAGAAAAACTTCGGCTTTTTTATTTCGGCCAAACTTGAATCCGCTACTTACGATGTACACAATTTGACAACTCCGGCGACGCGGCGCAACGAAGATATACCAATAAAACAATATTAAATGAATTATTATTGAATAAAAAAATGTTTTCTTGTTGTCTAAATATACAGTAAAACACCCTTAATGTTTTGGAGAGATTTTCTTTATATTTGTTGAGAAAATAATTCTTAAAAAATCACATTATTTTCAATGTCCTAAACCAGGTTTCCCACTTAACTTGGCAGTGCACAAGTGAATTTTTGAGACCCAAGTATCCACAAGGGATGTTCGTGGACCCCCAGTAAAAATTAACATTGATTGACCGCGATATAGAAAAATCTATATGTTCACGTCTCTTTATTAACAATCAAACAATGTACACCTAGACGATCATTAACATTACTTCATAGTATACGAGAAACAATATTAATAAACGATTATTTTTTATTTATTTTTTGTTCAATATACTGAATGCAAACAGTGTATCTGGAAGCTCGACTGAGTGTCAACCTAATTGCTAAAGAAACAACAGACGACGATAAGATTTTCCACGGGTGGGGGTAAGACCCCCACGTGTGCACTGCCGGGTTAGGGGAGTCGGAGAATTTAATCTTGAAGGAAAGACGATTTCTCGATACTCTGGCAACTTTCCCACAGTGGAAGGATGCGAGCGGTCAGATTTTAGACGAGAAGGGGCCACCACCAGTTGGAATCCCTTCTCTGGGTCAGAAGGGCCAGAGACTGACCCAGAACAGGTTTCCCGTCTTGTGTCTCCTTCGCCGTCTTGTTTTTTCCCCCTTCGATCCTCGTGTCCGAGTCAGATTGACCTCCAGTCGATTGTCCATCTTTCTTGGCCCGCTATATCCTGCAGGGAACTGGTTTTCTTTCCCACATATCCGGGGCCTCCACCGGTCACTTAGGGGGAAACAGGAAGAGTGGGGCACCAGGACTGACCAGTTCCCGGATGCGTACCCCGGCCTTTGGTCAGTTTACAATTTTGTCCCGTGATCGACGGTGCCGCGTTGCTGGGAGTCTCTTGAATCGATCACCGGGAAAACTGGAAAGGAATAAAAAGAAACGGGGTAAGCTGTAACACTGTTCGTTTGTCCATTGTCGTTCATCTTTATTCTAATCCACTGCCAATTCAGTGGGGTAGTCTTCCTGCGCGTAAGTCTAGTCGAAAAGCACAGGTCTCGTAATTTCAGCGATAACGCTGACTGTCAATCTCAATTCGCTATCCCTCCTGTATGATTATTCAGAAAAAGATAGTGAATTCAGTGCACGTAGCATTAAAAGTAAACGTGGCACGTAAACGCTCGCTAGATTCCACGCAAGAAACGGCGCTCCACCCCCACTAGCATTCGCTTCACCCCCCATTTCGTTTCGCGCTACGCCGTAAGTACGTACTTTGTACTACCCTGTAGGATAGTCAGGTTTTCCAAGTTCTCTCCCCTTTCGAGGGAAGCCACTCGAGGGCGGAGTCCCGGAGTAAAGCGGCCATACTGCCACCCCCGTCTTACCGACCCTCTTCTACCCCCTCTGGCAAAATAAGGGATGAAAAACAGGATGAGGGCAATGGTGCTTCTAGCGCGCTCTCAAGCATGCCGCCTTGCTTGCTTCCCTGCTCGCGAAGCTTCATCGGGAATTCACCCCTCCGTGCCGCCTTTATTGCTTTTCCTACGCCATGAATTGCGCTTTGCGAAAATCTCTGAAACGGATGGCTCGGTTTTCGGGAGACAAATTGCCGGTGGTTTTGCTGCAAATTATCTGCCCTCGCCGCTTCTTTCCTTTCATGAAAGTGATATCCTGTGATTTCTTCAAACCTTTTCCACCGCGTCGTTAGTGCCGGTTTGTTCGTTGTACTTTCATAGAAAATCAGAGACTACGTTCAAGATGGAGGGACGGTGAATGACGTTTAGTATTCATCGGAAGCTGGGCGAGCCTGTCTCGCGCCTCGTTTCGATAAATGTGGGAGGGGAGGTGTTGCCCTTTGCAGGGAAAGATTCCGACCGGATTCTCTCGTATTCCAAACCAGTCGGCAGCTTTCACCTCCGTACCCGTCTCTCTCCCTATCTCCGCGTCTCTCCACAGAGAAGATATTTCTCCGTAGGAGCTTCTCGCAGAGTGAATGCTCCTTAATTTCCTTTGAGCCGTTTGCTTCCGAGTAAAATCCACCCTCCCCCCCCCCCCCACTCCGTCCCGCCCTTGCTCCGCTTTTCTAGCAACCCCCCAGCCCTGCCAGCATCGTCGCATAACCGTCGCCGGCTCGATGCTGACGCCAGCTCTCTATTCCTATCTTTCTTCAGCCCCGCAGCTCCTCCTCGCCAGCCTTATTCTGTAATTTCGTTTACAAATGAAAGGGCCGCGAGCTACGACTTTGTGCGCCGGGTACGCGCGTCTGCAAACGTTCCAGTCCGTGACTGTCAGCTACCCCCTTGCACCTTGAAAACCGTCTCTGCCGTTTCCTTAACGCAGGCCCCAGCCTGCTCGTTACTCCTTCGTCGACGTTTCTGCTTCTGTCGCCTTGTTGCACATATCCCTTGTTATCGGCACAGCACAGGGCCCTGTGCTAGAATCACCTCCAAGTAAAAACAAGTCCAGGCGGGATCAATTAGCTGCTGGGTTTTCATTTTTCTCAATTCGAAGCCCGCGCACCCTCTCCGAGAAGGCAAATCGCGAGACACTTTTGTGGCGGCTACGAAAACCCCGGCAGTGCGGGACACCCCGCACGTTCGGCACGGTATTTTAATTCGTCGGGAATGTTGGCCGACCGCCAAACGTCCGCAGAGATTTCTTAATACCCGCCGCAAATGCCTGGCGTCTGTGACTGCGTCGTTCAGGGATCGGGGGTGGTCTCTGTCGCGCGCTGGATCGGAAGAGGGTGCAGCCTGGAAACGATATCGTAAACGTTTATGGCTCGCGTTTTTCCCCTCAAGGGCCGCCGAATTTCTGCCTTTAAGTTGCCTCATCCCCGGCGTTCCTTCTACATCGTGGTCAATGTTTCGTGATGCATTCGAAGATTTCGAGGATCCCTAATGATAATCTGGGATCGTAAAAAGCCTCGATGCTGCTCCTCGAGGGGAGGAGGAGCCTCGTGACCTGTCTCGTCCCGAAAGATATTTCGAACGGACTCGCGCACAGTGGATGCAGACATTCGAAGCATCCTCTTCTCCCTTTCGAGGAGCTGGTCCCTTATATTCTCTGAAAACAGCCCTCCTCGGTCCTCAACTGGCGCGCTCTGTCTTCGTCCTCTCCCCCCACCCCCACCTCCCCTGCCCCCGAGAGCCGTTCTGAAGCCCTTTCTCTCTCTCACTCTCTCCCCGACTTTCTGTCGTCGCTGGCTTTTGTCTCGGTGCGCGCATTGATTTCTGAGGCCAACTTCGCTTCGTTGCCGGCGTCGTTAAATTATAATCGCGAAACACCCCGGCTCTGAAGTTGCAGACAAAGCCGCCGAGGCAGAGGACACGGGCTGCAGGCTAGGATGGGCACGGGGGGAGATGGAGCATTCCGCTGAAATGGAGGAGCCAGGGTACGAGGCTGGGGCCAGATACCTCGAGAAGTTCGGGGCACGTCGCTGCTACTCGTACAAGTGCCTCCAAGTCACTCGACCCCCCTCCCCCCTCCCCCCGCCGTTGCCGCGTTTTCATCCGCTCGAATCCTTGTGCTCATCGTCGGTACTCGAGTTTCAACATCTCCTTTTTTTTCTCGCGTGCACGAAACACGAAGATCGCGTGAGCCTTCCGTGGTCGATGTAACGATCCTCCAGCTTTCGAGATAGACTTCTTCTGTTTCGACAAGTTTCCTCTGTACATTTTCTGGTAAAGGAGCGATTCGTCTGAGAAATGATAGGCTTCATCCCTGATTTTTTGTATAAATCCACAGAGCTGTGGGTTTAGTGGATCAGCCAGTGAAACTGACGTCCTTCGCAGCCATCATTTTGAGACATCTTCGAATTTCCATGGTTCGTATCTGCGTGCACGCCCTCGAATCACTTTCCCTGTTAAATTTTCCCGGCTGCGGGGGTGAAATACGAGCTGACCCCGCCGCTGACACGAGCATAAGGCGCGCGACCACTCGAGCTCCCATGGCAAGTTGAATCCAGACGTGGCGGAAGAAAGCCAACGGGGGTGCGACAGCCAACGAGAACCCCGGCTTTCGCGCCCCTCTCCTCAAGGGGTTGCCTCTCCTTGCCGCTTTTGTACAAGATGCCTTAAATAAATGAAACTTCTACCGCGCCTCGCAAGAACAGCCGGCACAGGCATATAAATTCTCTCGCTTCGTAATTTCAAACTCAAACACCACCGGGGGTCGACTCACCCCCCGTGCTGGTTCCATCGTCCCGTTCGTGCCGTGGCTGCTCTGCTCGCGTATTCGAAGCACAGGCCGGAAAAGGGTATCGAAGGACGACTGAGATTTCCTCGAGGGTAAGAGTCTACTCGCCAGACCCTCCCTCGCCCTTTGGAAACCGACGGCGACGATTATCGCCGTCAAAGCTGACACAGTCTTCCCTCTCCCTCACCCCGGCGTGTCGATTTATATTTTCTCTAGTCCCTCATCCCCTCTGCATCAAGATAAAGGGAATAAGTGGAAGCAGAAGCTTGGAGCTGCCTTTCCACGAGCATCCTTCGATGCACAGTCTCCTCGTTTGTCGATCCGAACTCCGAGATCTGTTCTCCGCTGGAAATTAGATACAGACCCCCGCCGACGAGGCACGTATCCCGTAACAAAAGTGAAGTTTCAGCGATAAGACGGGCTACAAGAAGCGTCTCCCCTGCTCCGCGTTAATTAGAATTTACGTGCGAGCCGAGGAGGCTCGGCTGGTTAGGGGGCGAGAAGAGAAAATCCTAGAGGAGGAGAGGCCGCCGTGCGGCGAAGGGCGCGAGAGCCGAAGGCAAGGTCGATCGTAAAATTCGGGGAACCCCTTGGAAATTGAACGAAGCAGGCCGAGATTCACGAGGAGGGCCGCGTGCTCTTTCCACAATGGCATAAATTCATGGAGAGGCCTGTTTCGCCGGGGACCAACCAGCGACCCACTCGCCACCCTCGCCCACACTCCCATCCGTTTTCTCCGTTGCTCCTTGCAGTAATTTCCAGCAGCCCCGCCTAATCTCGTCCTAAAATCTAATTCCGCCAACAATTTCTAAGCCGGTCCATTAAAATTCTAAGCACAGTGCCGCGGCACCGGGAGAAGAGGGAGTAAACTCGTGGAGTGGCACCGGGAGGGCGAGGTGGGTGGGTGGTTGCGAGGCTGCGGGGGTGTTGGGGCTGCTGGGGGTGTTGGGGTGGCTGAAACAATAAGAACGTTGCGGAGGCAGCGGCCCCCAGCCCCCTCCCCCCCTCCCCCCTCCCCCCCCCCCCCCCCGCAATCCCCCGCCATACCGTAAGAACGCCGTAAAAGCTCGCCTCCGCGCGCTTTCATTGGCTGAGCCGGCGCCCAACGAGCGAGATATCGCGCAAATAGCGACGACGAAACGACGAAACGACGGGCCACGGGGAGAGAAAGAGAGAAACGCAGGGAAACAGCGCGGATTCGGGCGAAGAGGGAAAGAGAGGAGGCGCGCCGGCGGAACGGCATATAAGCATTCACGGTGCAGCCGCAGTAAAGGACGCTTTTCATTGAGCCGTCTTATTGTGCCGGTCCCGCTCAAGTTTCCAACGACGTTAGCGGCTCTGTTTGCCCACGTCCGCTGTTTTCCTTTCCTTAGCTCCGCCGGGCGCAGCTTCCGCCTTTGCTCGTTACGCTCCCTGTTCCCTCCGTCGACGGGGAAGCCGAACGATTTCTCCCCTATAGAATTAGCCCAGAATTACCTTTTTCTGGCTGCTCCAGTCGCTCAAAACACTCCGCCCAGACCACTCCGCGTCTAGTTGCCTCGTAGAAAGCCAATGTTGCCGCGTTGTGAGCCATCGTCAAAGAAGTCGGTGCCTCCTGGTCTTCTAAGTTTCGATTTACCAATCCCCAAGGGAACTCGACCGGGGGAACTCGCATCTTTTCAACCCTGTGGCGTCTTATCTGTTCGTCAACTTATCTGATTTTCAAACTACGACCCCGTGCCCAGGGCACTGGTATCCCAGGGCACGTAGGAACATCAGAGGGCAGGATTTTTCCTCGTCTGTGATGGAGCGCGAGGAGAAGGCCTCGGGAACGATAGCGTCTTGGGGGGCAGGCGGCTGTGGGGGTCGGTGTATTGGAGGGGGTGGGAAGCTCCTTTGCGAACCTACAGGGCAAATGCAGGTTTCAGGTTGCTTCACGTGCACAATTACCGGGCACAGGATGGGCGCGGGCGGGAATGAAATTTCGTCTTGTGTAGCGGGAGCAAGCAAAGTGTGCGCACCCTCTCCGTTCTACACGGCCTGGGGAATTGAGTTTCGCCTCGAGAGAGCGAGAGGAGCTCTCTCGCTCTCGGGAGAGCGAGGAGACTGCCGATGCCGCCGCGGAGCCGCACCGTGGAGATAGAGAGAGAGAGAGAGAGCAGAGTCGCGCGACGATAGACGAGGAGGGAGAGGCCTCTGGCTGGCTGGATGGGCTGCTGTAACACTGTTATTGCCAATAATGGCACGACTATGCGCGTATATGTCTCGCCGGTTGATCGAGAAATTGATTTATGAAAAGAAACGCCCCGGTCCACACGTGCGATTCCATTCCGACGCGATCGATTTATCGTCCCGGATCCTCGCGTTTTCTTGCACGTTTCTGCCCTGTCTCTCTCTCTCTCTCTCTCTCCAACTCTGTTCCTCTGTGTGGTCCGGAAATCTTCCTTCCTGGTCGCAGTATATTTTAATTTCGTACCGGACTCGACTGTTCCAGTTACCTGCGTCCGAGAATAGATTGAAAAAATTAATAGAGACGAATCTCTTAGTGGTCCGCAAAGAAGAGCTTTGTTCTGTGTTTTAAGTAACTATCTCCCAATAGTCGGCGTTCCGTGACAGATGTCGGTACCGTTCCCCCACGATCGCGGAGATGGCGTCAGTCGGTCGTTTGCTCCAAGTTCGACAGCGCCTAATCCGCGACTCGAAGTAAATCGAATGAAGTCTCGAATTAAATACAGCCCTCTCTGTATTCCGGGCATACCGAAAGGGGATGCAAGAAGACGAGGGGGATGGACGAGGGGGGAGAGAGACGGCGAGCACGAGCTGACTCCATGCGAGACGAGGCGAAGCAAGGTTCCTTGTATTTAATTACCAACTCTAAGTCTCCAGCCGGGAATGAGGGAGCTTCCACCCGGGCACACCTCTTCTTCGCCACCATCCACAACCACCACCCCCCCCCCCCCCTCCCACCCCCCGGACCCCATTTCTGCGCCCGCAATCTTCTTCCCCGCCTCTTCTTCCGAATGCCACCCTCTCGCCGAGCTTTTGCTTTAAACGACTCTGGGAATTCGGCGACTCCCTTGTTTTCCATCTGCAAGTCGAAGCCTGTTTGCCTTCTCACGGTCAGAAGACATCTCCACCGAAGACGCAGAGGGTGGATCATGTTTTTCGGGCGTTGAGAATTCTTTGCCACCTGTGTACGGTGTCTCGCGCGTCTGACAAATTGTTGACTAATTCCACTGACTTCCTAAGTATGATTCACTGAGCACCGGGAACGCGACGCGAGGACCAGGGCTACTTGATAAGAATGATCAATCGTGTAATTTAGCATCGGAAGACGGTGAGCCTGTGAGTCGAAGAAATTTATTGTAGTTGGAATTTTCACGGAAGATAATGGTGAGAAAGTTTAAACCTTGACAGCGGCTTGCGTCTTATCCACTCCTTCTCATCAAAGTTCTGTTTCCATGGACACGTGGCGTGATCCCGGGCTTAAATGAAGCGCGAGAAAACGGTTCAGGTCTCGGGACATTTGACAAATCTTCCGCGAAGGGATTAGAGTGTTGCTTGGAAGACCCGAATTACCAGCGAATATTCATTGACCACGGATCACTCTCACGGAAGAAACTAACTCTAGGTTGCTTATTTTTGCATCGATGGTAATCGCCAGTCTCCAGAAGAGCGATTCTCTCGGCCCCAAGGACGCCTCGAGTGATCGGCGACGACGTACAGAGGAAAATATTAAATTAACCATCGGCGTCTTCGCTCGTGCCTCGGTGGAAAGGCAGGCGAAGGGCGCCGGGTTAAATTTTCCAGAAGACGGGCCCTGAACTTTCGTCGCGTTCAATTCTCGCATTAATAATCCCGCGAAGGAAGCATTAATAATTTTTCGCGCGTCTTCCGAGTAGGTCGCCGAGCCGGAGTGAAAATTAGGCGGCAGGTCGAGTGACATCAAAGAGCTCTCCGCCGGAGGCAGCAAAGAAGGCTTCCTGCCCCTTTTCATCCCTTAAATCCCGCCCGAGTGGTATTTGCCAGGGCGACCCAGCCTCCCTCGCTTTCCATCATTAGCGGGACGGAGAGCCGGCGAGAGAGGGAGAGGAAGAGAGGGACAGCCCGACGTGCCTTCTCCCTCTCGGTGCCCCTCGAGCCGCGCCAACCCCCTCCCGTACCCGGCGAGCGCGTTCTGGTCCTGGGGTTCGCGCAAATATCGCCTTTCATATTCCTTCGAAGGAGCAGAAAATCGTTACGGTGCCTTTTGCGCGCGCGCTACGGGAAATACCTAGCCCCTCGTTCCTTTTCCTCCGCGTTCAGCCCCGCATCGTTTCGTCTCACCGCGGACAGAGAGAGCCCCGGCGAGGGTGTAAGTAAGTAAAGTCTCTCTCCCTCAACCTCTCCGCCTTTCTCCCTCCCCGGCCCGTCTCTGTCTTTTGCTATTTCTGCTACCTTCTCCGTCCGGCAGTCTCTCTCCTTCTTTCCACCCTCCCTTAGAAGAGCTTTCCGCTCTCTCCTTTCGATCTACGCCCCTCTTTCGCTGCCCTCCCGCCGCGCCGCCCCTCTGTCAGCCACCCCTGGGTCTCTCTCGTTTTCTCGTTGCCCGCTCTCCCTTTCCCACGACGGGAACCCTCGACGGGGCTGCAGAGCCGCTGGAGCCCGCTATTAACCCGCTCCTTTCCCTTCTGCTCCACCCGCCAACCGCCCCACCCCACCCCCACGCCCCCCCCCTATTCCCCTTTCGCACCCCCGTTTCGTCTAAGCGCGAACAAAGATGGCGGAAAACTAAACAACTAGGCGAGGGCACAAGGAACGACTCACCTTCTCGCTTCCTCTTTCGTCCTTTTATCGCGACGAATTTGACCCCCGCGCCACCGCCTCCCCCCGCAGCTACGCGCTTCCGACCAGGCAACGTAACCCTTTCTGTCGTCTTCCGACGCTCACCTCTTCCGATGGCTAAAGGAGGGATCCAGGGGTTGGTTGTGATTTCCCCCTGACTTCGCGCACTGCATTCCCTTTTTCCTCGTGGAAGAAAGAGATTATTGGGCACAAACAGTTCCCCGCAGAGGGTTGATCGCAGAACTTCTCCGTTGGTCGTGAAAGAATTAGGGAGGAGGGGCAAGAAGGTTCAACGAAACGAGCGGGATTTCATCCGCGATGCCATGAATTTTTCACGAAGGAGACGCACGGCAGTGTTGTTGGCGGAAGAATGTCTCGGAGGCCTCGTGAAGAAGCTCGTGGGTGAGGTCCAGCCTGAATAAACGATGTTTAATCATCATATCAGAAAAGCGGGCGAAGCAGTTGGGCTGGCGGGAGAAAGAGAGGATGGCGAGGCACGGAGGATCAGCACACGTTCGCAGATAGAAGTACCGGCGGAAGAGAGAGAGAGAGAGAGAGAGAGAGAGAACGAGGTGGGAGGGAGGCCAGGGGCGCCCAGGAAATTTCTAGAAACTTCAGGTTTAGCAATTAACGTCAGAAATTAACGACGCCCGCCTGCCTCGAGCGCAAAGCGCCGGAGAAATTAGTCTCGGAAATTCTCGTAAAATTTCTCGTTCGCTCGCGGGCGCCAACCGCCCCTTCTCTCACCACCCTCTCGCTCTGCTCACCCACCCCCCCCCCCCCCCCCGGCAGCCGCCTCCTGCGCCCCGGCGAAGGTAACATGGCGTCAGCAGTCGAGGCGAGCGGTAACTTTCCGGAAATTTTCATTAAGCCTGACAGTAATGACGTCATCAGTCAGTCGGCCCGACCTCATTTGGAATCGTTCGCACTCT
Source organism: Andrena bucephala (assembly GCA_947577245.1). Taxonomy (NCBI): domain Eukaryota; kingdom Metazoa; phylum Arthropoda; class Insecta; order Hymenoptera; family Andrenidae; genus Andrena; species Andrena bucephala. Next base: position 72,278,393 of record OX387717.1, read on the forward strand.
CGAAGCCATCTCGCGCTTTCGGCCTCCGACTCCCGTGGAAATCCTTTCTTCCCGCGGCGGCGATGTCTTCGCGAGCTGCTTCCCACCTTCGCGGTCTTACACCCCGCGCCCACGGATTTCCATTCTCGACCGTCTTGCGGAGATCCTCTAGATTAGATCCAAAGACCCGACAGTCCCTGCGCTGTCTCATACTTCACACTTTACAGCAAGTTTTATTTCGAAGCGCAACAATCCGTTCTCATGACCAGCCTGCCGTGATTTCATGGCCCCCTCGCCAACATTCCTCCGCGAAGTTTGTCGAGCTCCTGGAGATTTAATCGAAGCCGAGGCCGGGGGACGAGAAAAGTCTCCCTGGTCGTTTAACCGCGCAGGTGACCGGGAATTAATTCTCTCTCCCGAAGAGAAGGGTTGCCCGGGCCTGGAGCGGCGTTATCGCTGGCGGTCACGCGACGGCAATTCCGGCGTGACTCCCGAGCCTTCTTCGGCCGATTATCCTCGCGACTTGAAGAAGACCGGTAACGGAACAGGCCTGGCCGTTGAGTTCTCCAACAGGTCGTCCTGTAGTCAGGCAGGCAGGCAGGAAGGCCGGCGAAGAATCGATCGGACCGTCCTTTTCGTAGCTATCGGCCGGCGCGAGCGAACGACATATCCGTTTTCCCAAGTAATCTCGCGGCGCTTCGGGCGATTCTCAAACAATTCTATACATCTCCCGAGTGTCGGAAGTGGCTGGAGAGTGGCAAGGATAGCAAGAGGTGGAGTACAGAGGCACGGGAAGAGCGAGACGGAGACGGAGACGTAGACGTAGACGGAGAAAGGAGAGCGAAGGAGAAGGAGGAGCGTATAGAAAGGCTGGGGTAGGTGAAACAGACAATACACCTTCGCGGTGGGTGGCTTATCTAAGAGTCCATGGCGTAGCCCCGGGGGTGCAGTAATAACCGGGAGGGCGGGCTGATACCGGGCTAAGAAATGATAACGGCACTCGCAAGCCAGCCACCATTTTCGAGTTATATTGCCTCGAAAGCCAGAAGCGGCAGAGGAGAGCTGAGGAGAGGAGAGGAGAGACAGAGGGGGAGAGAGGGAGAGAGAGATACCTCTGCTACCACCTACACCACCTTCCACCTTCTCCGCCATCTCTTCGCTCTCTCTCTCTCTCTCTCTCTCTCTCTCTCCCTGCACCCCCCTCGTCGCTCTCCCGTTCCTCTTGGATGTTCGTCCTCCTCTTCTCCAGCGCCTTTCTCGTACATACCTATAACCTCGTAGTCGTTGCTGGAATCGGGCGCTATCTGGGGCCCACACCTCCTCCGCTGCCCTACACCCATTCGACCGCCTAGAGAAACGTTTCGCCTTCGAGTAGCAGCCTTCGTCGTTCCGATTCACCCCCCGGGGGAATAACCGGGGGAGAGAGATACATCGGTTCCGATGCACCGGCGATATTCGATTCCTTCGTGCGACCCATGAATTTTCAGCTAGTTGCATCCCCGATGGAACCCCTGGGTATTGCGTCCCCTGTAATCGCTGATAGCGCCCGGCTAAAAATGGCCCCCGTTAAGGGCAACCCTTTGGCCGTTCCGATCTGGGCTTCTTGGACCCGGATGCCGCGGCTGTGGTCCACCAGGGATCCCACATCCAAAACTCGGATCGTCTTGGGTTGTTATTGTTCCGTTTAGCTTCTCGAACCTAGGTATATCCCGCATCGTCGTTTCAACGACCACTAAGTAGCTTCGCGTCCTCCGAAAAGCAAGTGCGAAAGAACGAGTCGCTCCTCTTTCGTGGGAAGTTAAATAGCAGGCAACAAGTCCATTGAAACTGACACGTCGCCAAGTGGAAAAACGACGGTACGTTAGCTCCTGAAATTCGCGTGATCGCCGCCCGAGGGGAAGATCAAGAACGAGGCAGGAGAGGGACGAACCCACCCCCGAGCGAATTCGGACAGACAAAGCCGCAACGTGACCAATCTCGTCCGTGTTGAACTGCGGTTTGAACGAATGTTTTGCATTTCACTCCCGCGGGCTAATTTATGTGAGAGAAACGCCACCCTCGTTTCACACTCTCTTACCCGGCAGCTCGAGCGTTTTATTTTCACTTAGACCCGCGGACGAGACACTCAAACAGCCTCTGCCCTCCCTCCCGTCGCCCTCTCGCCCTGCTCGCGTCACTCGAATTTTCGGTACGCCCGAAATTTTTATCAAATCCCGGCAATTACGTTCTTCTTTTGAAGGCGCACCCTTCGGCGATTCATCGTGGCTTCCCTAACGAACATCACCGAAGAAAAAGGCAGCGCTGGAGGGGGGAATAAACCACCCCTGTGTCGTCTATAAAGTCGCCCCCTCCGCTAGGAGACAATTAAAAAGAGTGTCGGCCAGTAATTTGTGGCGCGGTGAGATTCACGTGGAGCTGAAATTAATATGAGATTCACTGGCGGCGTGCGCGGATCCGGTGCGGAAAAGGAACGGAGAAAGCGCGAGGGATGGATTGGGAAGAGTGGGAGGGGGGTATATTTAGCACAAAAAGCCTCTAATTTCCAACGAGGGTGTAAAAACGGGGTTGGCACCCGGTCGGGTCGGTATACGCGGGCCGCTTGTTGGGTCTATAAAACGCCGCTTAGCTTTTTTACCTCCTACCTCGACGCTCCCGAAGGGGTGGTTTTAACCCCGTTAAGCTGTTTCCCGTCTTTTCCTCCGTTCCTTTTTTCCGCGGCCGGTAAATTGAGCGCGGACCCTCCTTCCTCCGTCCCATCCCACTGCGGCACCGGTTACACGCGAGCCACCTTTTCCTCTTTTTTCCACTCTTCGCTTCCCCACCCCCGGACAGTCGTCGTGCTCCTCTCTTTTTACACCGCCCCGCCAGCCACACGGCCCGTTCGACCCAGATTTCTCTCTCGCCCGCACGATTATCCCCCATTTCACCGTGATTGCGTTCATACTTGGCCCTCCTCCTTTCGCCCAGAATGTTACTCGATTTCAACCCCTCGATGGCCAAACGGTACCCCTAGTCACCTTTTCACGGGCTCGTGTCCCGATCGCCGCGGCGAAACGAAATGCTCTTGAGGCGGGCTTGTTCTTTCCGACGCGACGGCGGGACACTGGCTTGCTGGAAGTACGAGATTAATAGACGAACAAATTAGAGCAAAGTTTGGGCAGCAGCCCCGCGTGCACCCGCGCCACTAATCCCGTGCATTAAAAGTTAACGTCGGGGCTGGCTGGCACGGGCTGTGTGTGTCCTCCTGGCATTAGATTTCTGAGTTTCCCCAGCCGAGTTAGGGCAACACCAGATCTGCGTTTCAACTGGAAACTACGTTAGGGACAGATTCGAACCGATCCCCCCCCCCTGTCCGTGGTCCAGTGTGTATCTATGTGGCCGGCTGCAGCCGGACGCCCTTTGGCGTCGGAAGTGGCCGACAACTCGAGGAAACCGGTTCGTCGGTGAAAAATCTCCTCTTCCTTCGACGAACGAAGCTTTCCTCCAGGCTGATTCCGAGGAAACCCTTGCAGATGTTCGATCGGAACGGGAGGAATGTTATTTTACCTCATTGATGGATGCAAGTTAGAATTTCAACATATATTATATAATGATCCGGAAGATTCGTCAGCCCTGGAAGGGTCGATTCCCGGTATTTATCGTCCAGACTGTACCACGGTGGGAGGTATCTTTAAAATTATAAATTGAGCGGGGGTGGAACCGTAGCCGGCTGGCTCCGCGCGCGCGATATTAATTCCGCGCGTTATCTAAGGTGGCGGCCGCCATTGTAACCGAGTATCCCGTGCCGCTGGGGGGTGAGTAAGAAACTACCCCCAACATTAATCAACCGTCATCTTTGCCGGAAACCGAGCGTTCTCCTATCGCCTTCCATCCCGTGTTTTTAGCCCCCTTAATAATTCCCAAGCTCGTTGAATCTTCGAGGGTGGCGAAGCAGAATCTTTCGTCTTTTCGATGTTGCCCATTGCCGCCTCGAGTTGTCGAGCAATCCGCGCGGTTAATCCTGAAGGAGCATCGGCGGGAACGCTTCTCCCCAAGCGGAGGCGTCTATCGACCGGAAATAATCGAGTCGAGGAATATTTGCGATTCCAAATGGCGGGAGTGGCCAACGATGACCTTCGATCAGCCGGAACAACGACCTTGACGTTCTCCACTGGCGAGGCGAAGCTCCTCGAGAGTTTCAACAAGATCTCTCGATGCGGGCGGACCTAATTCCGATGGGTGACGGGGTTAACAAAGGGCGAGGGGGGACGGGGTGCTCGCGACGAGAGGGATCTTTAATTTCACGATCATTTGATCATTAGACGGACAGGCGAACGTTCACGTTCGAGATGGTTCCGGGAAGCGCGTTTTATTGGAAAAAGCGCGGTACCTACGTATCGGGGTCGTAATTAGGCGATATTTCAGGCGGCACGTGTCCTTTATCCCGGAGCTCGGATTGCAGCAGCGACGAAACCACCAAAGCTGGAAGATGTTCTGCGAAACGAGGCAGCCCGTTCATCGAGGGAGGTTCGATCCTCGATCGCTGCAGAGACACGTCGATCATCCACCCCCCGAGGGGAGAAGCTGCTGGAGGACGATACGGACAAGAGGAAACAAGAGGAAGTAAGAGATGGTTTGAATAATGACTCGGTTGGCACGTTGGGGTATGGGGGTTTGCCAGTCGGGCGCGCCATCTTGCCTCGGCTCTCTACTTATAATTATTGATGTGGCCCGAACTTTATATAAACTCGAAACTCGTCTCCCTCGCACCGTCGGTTCACCACCACCACCGCCACTACCACCACGACGAGCCGGCACCAGCATCACCAGCCTGGAACCATCTCCTCCGCGTAGCGGGTAAAACCACCCCCCCTGAGCCCCGGCCATCCCCTTCACTCCCCAGCCTCCTCCTCTTTCGGCTCTCCAACCAGGCGGCAGGAGGAAATTGTTGGAGTTTTCAAAGTCTGACGTGCAGGATATTATGAACGAGGGTATGGCGTCGTCGAGGAGGTGGAGAAGGTGGTGGAGTAGTAACTGGTGGCGGCACGAGAGGGGCGCAGGGAACACGGGGGTGGAGGTTGGCGAGGTGGAGTGGCGGTACCCAGGCAAAACTACCCGCCTCGGCTCACTCTTCTGCCTTCAGAACCACCCACCAGCCCATTCGTCTAGCTTAAACTATATTCCGACCTAACCTCCGCGTAGGTACCTTCCTTCTACCAGACCTCTACATACTACCCACCATCTGACAGCCGGCCAATACTTGCTCGACGCACCGACACCCTTGCCATCCTCCTTCTTTCCTACATTTTTACCTCCAACCCCCTCGGAAATCTCTACCCCGGTCCGATCGCGTTGAATTCTGAAGAAATGGAACAACAGGGTTCGCCACGACTCCAGCTGTAAACTTTTCAATCCCATAGATCGCTGAGTAGCCGGGTCAGCTGCATTTCGAATACATTAAGCCTCTACTTGGAAGACTTTCGGCTGTACCATTCGTTGGCCCCGCTACGATAACCGACTTGGTCGCAACGAGACTGGAATATAGCACGTGCACGAGTATATTGTAAAGGGAGGTGGTAGGCGACTGCACATATATCTATACAGTGTCTACAGGGGGTAGAAGTATAAGCTTTCCTCTCGCAAATGAGGTAATATATATACAAAAGCTAATACGACCGAAAGTTGCCAACTTGGATGAGTCTCTCCTCCGCCACCTACGAGCTCCTCCGCCACGTTCTCCTCCGCCTCTTCTCCCCTCGTCCCTCGACTGGAGATCGTCTAAATATTTTAAAGGAGAGCAAGAATTCGGTTTACGAGTTCTGTGTAAACACTTCGATTCAAAGATACCCCTTCGCCATGAAAAATTCCGTCTGCGCCCGCGTTAATATCTTCCCCGTGAGCTCACCCCTTAAGATCCCGTGGCGCTCGAGGCGCCAACCTTTGACCCCTTTGAGCTGACATTTTAATTTCACGTTGCAGGTAGCTGCGGCACACGAGATGCCAGTGAATCCATCATTCGATTCCACCATACCGTTCCTGGCGCCTGCAACTAGGCAGCCGAAGTTGCAGCGCAGGCAAAGGGGGGTGAAAAAATCTGGAAGAAGGATAATTTAGCTGGCAATGGAGCAGCTTCCGGCAGACTGGGCCGCGCACAATATATTCCACGAAGCCCAGTTAATCCCACCTTTCGGATCTGAATTCGAGGTTTCTGTTATACACCGCAGCCTGGCTCGGTCCACCCGATCAAAGTGAATTAAATCGCGGAGGGCGCGTTCCACGCGACTCTCCTCGCTCCCTCCTCCTGCCGTTCTCTCGCCACCCTTCAAAAATATTCCGGGGGGGGGACGGAACGCGCGCGTTACGGCCAATTGAAATTACCGCGATAAAGACGCGGAGAGGAGCGCAGGTAAGAGGGAACGAAGAGATACGCTCCTTCGCGAGAATTCCGTGCCCGAAATGGTCGCACTAAAACTGATGCTTGTATTTTATCGGATACGTTAACGGCTCCGTAAATCAGCCACCCTCTCGGCCGTTTCAGGTTTAACGGATGTTGGTGGACGAGGTAAGACGGAGTTGCTCGCGTTTTACGCTCGGTACCCTCGGGGGAAAATAATTGAGGGTAATTGAATGGCTCCAGGGGGCAATCTTTGAAGAGGAACAAGTTCAAAGTAGGATATCTTCGGAGCTATGGCCGACAGCGTGCCTTTAGTAGAAAGGGGAGTCCAAACGCTGGCAGGGATTTCGCTGGACTCCGAGTAGTCTTTGCTCCCGGACAGTTGACGAGGATATCCCGCGATCAGGATCCTCGAGGCTTTAAAGAGCTCGCGGTATTTTTCACAATCAGCGAAATGGCGGCAGCCAAGTGGGGCCGGATTGAACAAACACGAGCAATCGGTGCGCGCAAGCGATTCGCGAGCTAGGCGGGAACGAAATGGAGAGACGTGGAATATAATCTATCCTGTTTGAGCAGAACTGGCACCGACTGCAAGTTAGAACAAACTCCCAGTGTACTCTGGGAACGTCGTAGCCGGCAACCAATCCACCAGCGTATCAACACCCCTTTCACCCCCTGGTCGCTATCGTTCCCCCTTCGTCGACCGCGAACATCCTGAAATTAGATAAAATAACATCCTCCGTGATCCATCTGGAAATGAGAATGGTGGAGGCTCGACTTTGTTCGCGATCCTGCTGGAAAACCACCCCTGGAAAATCCCCCAGCGTTCGATGATTCTTCCTCTGGTGATACGAGAGCTCGATGCTTAATACTCATAAGTATACATAGAACTTAATCACTTTTATTCCATGCGTGGGTGACCAAGAAGACGCAGAAAACGAGGCAGCGTTTTGCTTGAATGTTAAATCCTGCGACAAGGAACGCGAGGGTGAGCAAGCTGCAACTTTGCGATGGCGTAATGAAAGGAATTCTTCTGTGGCATAGCTTGAAGGGAAACTTGATTCTCAGGTTCTATGAAGAACGAGGAGGAATGGGGTAGGCAGCGTATATAGAAGGTGACGCTACTACCAATCCATCGGCAACGCCACCTTCCACTGCCTTCCCTTCGGTTCTCGCTGGCAATTAGATAAAGCAATATCCTGCGACGGTAAATAGAAATAGGATTGCTATAATTAATCCAAACGCAGCCGAGGCTGGATATTTCCAGCGGAACTGGTTCCCTGAATTCTATAACACGTTGATCGGCGTTCAACTGTTAAACAGATCTAATTCTCACCCCTTAAGAACGCGCTCGCGCCCTAAGCTGTTAGGGTTCAACGAATTCTCTACGCGTGGCTTGTTTAAAAATCTTTATTCCTGAATTGTATAAAATAAATAAATAACTTGAATGCATGCTGGACCTCTCCTTCCACGACAGCTTCATCACGGTTATCATCATGAAAAATAAAGAAAAAGTGCGGCGAAGCTGGAAGGGTAGGTCCAGGAGAAGTTTGGTGACGAAATTTAATAAACACTCCGTATCTTCCCATGGAATATCTGGTTTTTTCCCCAGCTGGGTCGGGTCTCGAATCAAGAAGGTAGAGACGGCGAAGCCGGTGGCTCATGAATATTCATTTCTTGCCGGTTTCTTACAGGAGGTCGACACGGGGGTGAGCACGGAACGGAGCAGCCAGGGCCGTACTTTTAAGCACGAGAGTGGGGGTTCTGGATCAATGCCGAGGCCACGCCTCCTTCGTCTTACATCCTGCACCCTCTTCCTCGCCCCCCAGCAATGCGCCTTCCTTTCCTTTTGCTTTTCCACCCTCTTCATCCTCGCCCCGGAAAATCCGCCTCAGCAGAGTAAATACGCAGGTCGGGGAAAAACCTGAAGGGTGTATAATATACCACTTATGCTTTTGTATCCTTCTTGCAAACCTCTTCTTTCCGAGGTAGACACGGAGGTAGAAATTAGAACTATTTCGACGCCAATAAATTTTAAAAAATCCGGTAAAAATTCCACTATAGATAAATTATATAATAAGTTAATCTATTCCAGGGTAAGATTTTAAACACAGCAACTTGCTGAATCTCGCCCATTGCACTTTTCCAACCAATATATTTTCACCAATAAATTCAAAAAATTCCGTGGCAACATATAGATAAATTATATAATAAGTTAATCTACTTCAGTGTAAGATTTTAAACACAGCATCTTGCCGAATCTCGCCCATTGCACTTTTCGAACCAATTTATTTTCACCAATAAATTCAAAAAATTCCGTGGCAACATATAGATAAATTATATAACAAGTTAATCTATTCCAGGGTAAAATTTTAAACACAGCATCTTGCTGAATCTCGCCCATTGCACTTTTCCTGCCAATTTATTTTCACCAATAAATTAAAAAAATTCCGTGGCTACATATAAATAAATTATATAATAAGTTAATCTATTCCAGGGTAAGATTTTAAACACAACATCTTACTGAATCTAGCCCATTGTACCATTGTAGCCCATGTACCTGAAATGGAATATACCTGTAGGTGTAATAAAAACGTATTATTATTCTAATAATAATATTATATTTCCCTGTCGACCAAGGGAAATAAAGAAAAAATAGAAGGCACTCGAAGTGCAGTGATGGGTTCCGTTATCATTGCAAGTCAGCAAAGACAGCTCGCGGGCCAGCTCCACGAACCTTTGCCGTCCCCGGAGTATGTATCTCATTCCATCGTCGTGCTGTTTCTCATCTCGTCTCGTCGTCGTTCCTCTCTCATCGCGGCGCGTCTCGTCCCATTCGAAGCCGACGACTTCGTCGGCTCTTAACTCGTGCCTCGTCTACTCTAGCCACGTCTTACCTCATATCCTAGGGCGAAACGGCCCCGGGCTGTTCTTTCCTTCGAAAGCCAAGACGCAGCAACCAGAAGCCCCGTCCAATCAGAGCCGCGAATCTTCCGCGGCGTCCAAATCAAACAGTACGACTAATTACTGATCCCCGACTCCCTGGCGTTCTCGCCCCTTCGACTGAATTATATTCCCAGGGGTTGATTTTTCTTGGATCCATGTTGCTGTAAAGGGTTACTCGAGACCTCGGGAGTGCACGCGTGGTTTCCCATCGAAGTGCCCTCTCTTCATAAAGGTTTTCTGCTGTGAACGTTCCTCGGCGTGATTAAGTAGAAACAGATATATGTACAAGTGGAGTTTTGTGTCACGGCCATGGTAAGGAGTCGTCGCTCCCTGGGATCATTCCTCCCAGGCGTGTCGAGGGTGTCTTGCTCATTGTTTCGGAACGATCGATCGAGACGAGCGTTGATTGATAATCGAATGTCGGTCAATCGGTCGAACGTTTGCTGGCTCAAGTGACGAGGCTCCTCCGAATGGAAAATCAATAGGGTGAACGAAGAAGGGGGCACGGACCTACGCGTAGTCCCAAGGGGTTGCAATCATTGTCCGAAGGTACATTGACGGTTATCACTGGGAAATCACCGCCACCTAAGTGCGTCATTTGCGGTAATGGCGGAGCTCGATTGCTAGAGCGCGTTGCGTCGAGGGCCGCAGATGATCTCTCGAATCGATCAATCGATCTTCGGTCCCTTGGCTAGAACTTTTAATCCTATAAAAGCTTCTGCGAAGTCACGAGTATCTTTGGTAATAATTTATTGCTCCGTTGTGTAACGTCCTCAATCTTTCTCGAACATTTTTTAAAGAAGTTTTGTATATTGTGTAAGATGGTCCATTGACTTTAGGGAATTTTAAACACTTCTAGGAACATTTCAAACGAAATCACGGCGATGTATCAAGCAACTTCTTCGAATTTATTTTTCCGAAATTTCATAGAGTATTACTTGGCGAAAATCTTCTCTGGAAATATGTCTCCACGAAAAGGGGTAGCATTTTACCACCCCCTGGTTGCCGTGGCGTCCACGTCGCGGCAGCACCGACTACCTTAGCCCGGTTTCGAACCAACCACCCATAGAACTCGTTTCCCCGAAGGGTGTTCCCGACGGGCGGCGATCATTTTCTTAGTTACCCAGCGAGCGAAAGAGTACTCCGCGGATAAACGAGCACGATCACCGGCCACGCGTAACACGAAATCATGCGATCGTTCCGTTTCAACCACCATCACCCCATATAATTACCCACAGATTTAATGGCTCGACTATCAAACGCCGCTCGCGGCGACGACTGGCTAATCTATCCACTTTCGGTCACCAATTAAAAGGGAATCTAAATAGCTTCGGTGTAAAAACAAGTACGAAAAGTCTCTGAAAATTGATATTAGTTTTGAAAGAATTTTTCATTTTCTTAGCTCTTCTCGCGGTGAATTCGATCGCAACAGATCGTTTCTTCCACTCCGTATCGGAGATCGACTCACCCCCACTCGCGAATGAAATTTTCGTCTCTTCTAACGTGCACAAACGAGTCTAGACGCAGCGGGGTACGTGTCTTGGGGCTCGGTTTCCTCCCACTAGCGGCATTGTGTAATTTATCAATGTAATTTACGGCCGGAGACAGTGGCAGGGAAATTGAAAAACTTTCGCGGCCAATTCAGGCTGCCTCTAATAATGGGAATCAATTTACCGGCGTGAGAGATAATAGCCTGGCAGTGGAACTCGAACGAACGACCAGAACCACTTTTTGTCCCTCCACCCCCACGTATCGAGTATTTTTTCACCGCTGACGAACGTCACACCGGACGAGACCGCCGCGAAATACGCCTTCCAATAATTACCTCGCGCGGCTGACTACGCGCTGACCGATACTACTTAAACCGTTCCACTGCCCACGGGCTGAACGTGTTCCTTGAATCTTTCGGAGCAATGTTTGCGTGCAAAAATTCATCGGGGGTTTTGGGAACGTTAAAAGAAGGGTTTCTTCCTCTCGCGACTAGTATCTACGGCAGCGATTGGCGCGGAGGAGATGATCAATAAGAAAGCAGCCGGGCTAGGTAATCCCGCAGATTCGTGGGAGCTAAGACCGCGCGCACACCGATCCGCCGGGAAGTATAACGGCCGGTAGCCGCAGGCAACCCTTAGGAACGTAATTAATATTTATCCCACCCCCTGACACGGCCCTGTGTACCAGCCGACGGTCGCGTTCCCCCTCCGTGACCCCTCTAAAATCCCGGCAAGCTCCTTGTAAAATCTAATATCTGAGGAAGCGACGGCGTCGTGCCGCTGCTGGTCGGGCCAGCTCGCCCTCTTCCTCGTCTTCCACGCCTGTTCCACCCCCGTGTTTCGTCGCGCTGCAACGGGGGCTCGTGGGGCAGGCTGGGAGAAGAAGGATACGGAGGAAACGGCGGGGCGGGCGGTGGGGGGAGGGGGGTGGGTGGTGGTGGTGCAGGGTGCGGGAACGAAACGAAAGCAGGGATGGATGGAAAGTGGGAGGAGGGGGGGGGGGGGAAAGAACGTGGCTGCGAACACGGAGGATCGCGGAAGACCAGGGAGAAACAGAGGGCGAGGGTTGTCGCGGAGGAACGACCGGGAGAAAGAGAGGAAAGACGTGGGAACGAGGTGCTGGCGGAGGGTGGAGGAGGCTCGGAGGCGGCTTGGAGGCTCGGTGGCGCGCCAGGTGGCCGACGAAGAGGGAACGGAGAAGAAAGCAGGGCGGAAGCGAGAGAAAACGAAGGCGCGCGCGACGCCGGAGGAAGGAAAAGCCTGGATTGAGAGAGGGAACGAAGAGCGGAGAGAGCTCTGTTTTCCCGGGTTGTTCGCCGAGGGGCGGTGTCAAGACGCTGCGGCTCCGCCAATCGCGGGCCAACCGGTCGATTTTGCGCCGCTGCGATTCGCTGCGGGCGTCTTTCTTAGAGGCGTCGCCGCCGCGGAAAAATCACCAGGGTAAAAAGGCGACGAGGAGCAGCCGGCACGGCCATTGGCTCCGCGCTCGCTTTTCTTCGCTTTTCGCGAACCTTTAAGGGGGGCCAATGGCATATCCGGGCGGCCGCGAAAGGAGAGGCTGAGAAATCGATAAGTTAGACTCACGGACCTGTGCGCGCTCCTAACGTGCCGGGGAACCGACCCTTCTGTCCTTTCGACTCGCAGCCTCCGCGCGAAAGACGATATTTTACTCGATTACGCAATTACCGGGGTAATCCGGTTTCCCGTTAAATTTATGTCGCCCGAAGTGCACCCGGCTCTCGATCTACGCTCCGGACGGGGCTAGCTTCAATTTAGCGAAGAAACGGGACTCCTGGCTGGACAGCGTGGCTCTATTTTTCACGGGAAATTCGAGTGCCTTCGACGAGGGACAGTCCAATCGAGGAACAGATCGATCCAGCTTGACTCTCTTTTCCCTGGATCCAATTAATCGAAAGAACGGCTCGCAACCGAGCAGAAAAAGCTGGGGCGAAAGTCGAGCCCCCACGCTCCTTCCTCTGCTCTCAGCCTCTCCCTCATTATTGCCGCCCGAATCGTCAGCTTGCCGGAACTCCAGCGCCGAGTTGCCTCGGGAAACATCCCTGAGACAATTAGCAAAGACTAAAGGACAGGCTGGGGGCCGAAGGGAGCCGAGGGGGTGTGTTCGGGCAACAGCAGGGTAGCTGGTTCGGCTGGCTGCTGCCGCTGATCTTCCTCCATTCGCTGCTCTTACGGTGCCTTAGCGCGCCTCTCTTCCTAAATCCGTCTTATCCGGAAGCGGGCCCGCGCTCTCCGTTGCTCTATCGCGCGTTCACGTGTCTCGTAACATTAATAATACGAGCGAAGAGGGAACTGCCGCGTTCCATCGTACCGCCGTCCCCCCCCCCCCCGTTCCGCCTCCACCTGCAGACTTCAGGGCTGCCTCGGTTGCGAGGAACTTGGACTGGAAGTAAGTTCTCGAGAGCCTGGATGGAAATTGACGTTAATGTGCCCCGAAAGCAGCTACCAACCACCCCCTCATCTCCCGCGCGTCCCCCTGCACCCCGCCGAGCCAGCAACGCCGGCATGATCGTCCTTACTCGAAAGAACCCACCCCGGGCGAGTCTGCGGAGGTAGTTAGCGAAGTAGTTCCCCGGGAGATGGATTATGACGGTGTCGTAGGAAGAATCCGTGATCGGTGTCTTGCTCCGGCCGTGCCTCGAATCCCTTCACCACCACTACACAGACTCGATTTTGCTGGTAATCGAAGTTTGCGACCGAGGTGGGTTGCGCGGCAAATTGCTTCCAAGCTTTTTCTGAGAAATTGTTGAACCGTGTGTCCGACTGCGGCCGTTAATTGTAGAAGCAACACTGCTTTCATGGTTAAAAAGACTTGGGGCGGATTGGAAAGTGTCCTGTCACTGTCAACTTCTATCGAACGCGTATCTTTGGTTCTTCCCGATAAAGTGTGTTTCATGGACCCTCCATCTGGTTTCCAGCCGCGTACGCGTAACAGGGGCCGCGAGACGGGCAAACAAAGGGGTCAGTTAGAGACACAGCGGGGCAATTTTGAGGTGACCGTCTTCATCAGCGTTTCCTACGGTCCTTCGGTCTTCGCTAATTGTCTCGGAGATGTTCCTCGATGTCCCCCGGACGTCAGTGGAGGAACTCTGGCCCAGAGTAGACAAGGCGACCGCACTGCTAACTGAAAAATCCGATTTACCGAGTTAAACGGGATTAATTACGGTAATTAGAGTTTGTTGTTCCAGACCGTGGCCGCGTCTCGAACTTCCCTAATGTCCGAATAGGATTTTCGGACTGTAGCTCGCCTCTGACAACCCGTCTCGCTCTCTGACCGCGTTCCCCGCTGGCACCACGGAAGATCGATGGAAGATCGCTAAACCTGTCTGAAATTTTATTTCCAATTCAGACTACGCGGCCAGTTTTTCACCTGGTTAAATCTTGAAACTTGCACGACGATTGCCACCGAGACGGAGGGGTCCATAAAAATGTTTCAGTCCGCGCTAAGGCAAGAATTCACCCTCTGTTACTTCAACCCTTATCCGCGAAATAATCTCACCGGTTCGTATCGTTGATTCTCGATACCTGGGGCAACTGTTTCCCCGCATTCCCTCGCTATCGCTTGCTACGTGCCGGTTCAAGGGTCTCCGGTGTTGCTTGACCACCGGTCAGCGGTGGGAAAGTGCCGTGTGCTTGCTCGAAACTCCTTTACCGGTATTACTAGTCCCGAACGGGTCTCCATCACACGCGTGACTTTCTCAACTTCCCTCAGAGACGTTGCAATTTTTCTTCTCGACAGAGATTACCGTCGAGCGGAATCCAATCACTGCTGGAATCCTTCGAGCACAAAACTGTCCCCGGCATGGCTTCGACTGGCTCCTATTTCGATTACCCAGTAATTGCCACGCCAACAGCGTCAAGAAACCGCCTGAAATAGTACTCGCAAACGATCAATTCAGCCGAATTGGAAGCAGAAGGATATTCTCGGAGGCGCCGTGTCTTTAACACTGACAATAAATTATAACAGCCAGCAGTTCGGCTTACAACCCACCCCGAATTTTCTCACGAAACCAGAATCGTCGATGGGATCCCCGGTAGTTCTCCCATCGCCCCACTTTGTATCTCGATAAACTTGTTTCGATCAATTTTCACGCGATTCCAGAGAGTCGCGGGGTGAAACGAACAGGTTTGCTACGAGGTGGTCCGCCAGCTTGATGCTCCTGCGAAAAGGTCTTGCAGGAGTTGGAGTCCGCGAACGGAGGATACAATAACCACAATGAGAGCGCGTTTACTCGTCTGGACGAGTTCCCGAAGGACGGCCGAGATCGCCTTTTGCGCCTCGTCCTTCGAGGACACGCCGGACCTAGGGCCAGGGGGACCGGTTACTCGAGAAACTTCTTTTCAGCGTTCTCGCAAATCCCTCGTTTGCCCAATTACGAGTGGCTTGTTGCTCGAGCGGATCGTAGGACCAGGTCCGAAGAAATTGGGAGCCAAGAGAAAGGAAGACTGTGGGGTTGGAAATTGCTAACCCCGCAGAAGCCGCCGTTCAATTTTCAAGCCCTTCCCCTACAGAAGCGGCAAACGAATACTTGCGTGGATTGATCAGACGCTGCCTTGAGGGGATTCGAATTTAATTTCGCCTTGGCGTAATTGATGATACGAGGAAGTAGAACGTAACGAAATTTCCTTGCAACCGACTTCAGACAGAGGACGCTAATATAGGATTTACGTTACCCAGCCGACCGCGCGCCGCTAGACTACATAGCGATAAATATATAGCTCCGGTATAGTAATGAAAGTTTCCCTCTGAACATCCAAGGCTCCTGGGATCCAACATTATGATCCCTTGCCTCCCCCCCTGGGCCCGCTAGACGGTGGCGGCGGCTTAAAACCCTCCACTGGAAAGTGTTGTCCGTGGAAAGCTGCTTCGAGAGTTCGCAGACCCTTCAAGGTCACCGCGGCTGACCTCGAACCGTTCACCGATCGACCTGGACACGGCGTGGCCAGCGGTGGTAGCGGAAGAGCGACGAAAATCCGCTGAGAATCGAAAGGCATCAGGCGGCTGGGAAATTTTTCGCGCGTCATCAGGAGAACGGGCGAACTCTCTCCTTTCCCGGTATGCTAATAAAACGGATCTTATGTGGCGAAGACGCCATTTTGAATAATGTCGACCAATCAGAAGCCCCGCCCGGGCGTCTTGGGGGGGTGGCGGGTGTCGACGAAGGGGGAGACACGTGCGGAGCGTACTACCACTAGCTGCTCCAACACAAACTACCCTTATATTATGCCGTACTGTAAACCCGAGCCACCCTTTGCGCACCCGGCCATCCCCCTCACCCTGCAAACACCCTTCGCCGTACCGATGCTCCTTCGTCTCGAGCTTCCACGTACCCTTCCTTCCCGAGGCTTTCCAATCTCTTCTGTGACAGCAGCTACGCCGCAAGGGTGGAAAAGAAACGAGAAAGCCTCGCAGGCCTTCCTCGTGCAATTGCGTAGCGGGGGATGGTTCGTTCCCTATCCACAGTAGCTTAGGTTCCCAGCGTGGTTCTGCGTTGTCTTCAAGACCAGTCATACACCTTTCAAGTCGGCGAGCTGAAAAACCCATCGAGCCTCTTCCGACGCACGCAGCACTCCAGGGACAGCCGAGAGTGAATGGATCATTGGGCATGCACCCAACGAACTCCCCCATCGTTCAGAGAGTAAAAGCAATAGCTTCCATTTCCCGGAGTAGCTGGGATACTGGTGGAACGTCGTCGTTTCTGATTGCGCGAGGCACGCATTCATCTCCATTGCGTCAGTTTGTCATTCAAATAGGAAGATTCCTTGGAAACGCGGATGTACTCAGTCTTAGCGCGCCTTCAAGGGGTTATTCGTCCTATGCGGCTGAGAATACGCGACGTCTGGCGGGAGGGGATAGCTACGAAGGAGACGGCAGGGGGTGGCTTTGCTCGACTCAGCTCGATCTCTCATGTTTCTCATTTCATTGTGCAGCCTCCCTTAGAAACCCAAAGGCGCACGTACACGCAGAGATGGATGACGGCAGGAAGACGTTGGAAGGACGAGCCGTGGGGGGTGGGTGGTGCGATGCCCCCGCGAGGTGGGTGGTGAGCGAAAAGGGGGATGAAACGGTGGATGGGGGGGAGGGGGGCCACCGGCTCCGCGCTCTCTTGGATCTCATACATACATTAACGTCGCTTGTCAGGCGTACCGAGCCACCCTGTAAGACTTAAGATACCGCTCCGGAGAAAGGGGGAAGTTGTCTGTCTCCCCGTCCTCGTTCCCGGCTACCTCTCTCGCTCTATCTCTTTCAGCAGCCCCGCCGTACATTCCTCGATGCCTGGTGCACCTCCAACTCGTTACTAAAACCACCCACTGTCTTGGGAACACCCGCTTCGTTTCCTCGAATATGCCCGCCCCGAGTTCCGGATTCCATTTGCATCTGATTATACATTTTACAAGACTCCGCCAGACGGGGGTGTGCCCCGCGCTGGAAAAGATTCGCCCCCGCGTAACCGAGCTCCTCCGAGTCCCTGGATCCGGCGGTCGGTGGTTCGAGTAATAATGGAAATTGGATTAGTCGGAGCGGAGAATAGAGCTGGGACAATTGAGAAGACGAGGGGCAGCAAAAGCACCAATTACTAAGACGCGAATTCATTATAGAGAGGGGGATTAACGAGCTCGTAAACGAAATGGAGGATAAGAGAAGAATCCTCTGCCGAGGGGTTTCCGCGGGCGTCGAAGATCTCGCATGACCCACTCGGGGAGCAGCGCGCCATCATCCAGCGCCGAGCAACCCCCTCTGCAAAATGCGCCGGGACCGAGAACGGCGGAACTTGCGTGGAACGTTTCACGGTAACTGGCAAGACAACACCACCCGCGAGGCTCGTCTCGTGTAATCAGCAGAGACGCGTCTGCTTTTCGTTGCTGAGGCGTCATCCTCCCCCATCCTCGTGGTGCCGTTGTTTCTCCTTCGAGCAACCCGTTCCATTTCGCCCCTCTGCCACCCACATTCAGGGAGTTTGGAAAAGGAGCCGCTAAGCCCAAGTACATAGGCATCAACGGTGACGTAGCTACGTATTTACTTAGCAAGATACCGCGAGACGAGCCCCGAATTCTCACCCCCCTACGTCCCCTTCCTCGCGAAGAAACAGCCTACGAGATCCTCTATACGGGAGCTGCGATTACAGCGACGAGTGAATCGCGAGACACTTCTCCCCTTCGAACGACGTTTCTATGGTGCCTGGGTGCCTCGGGGCGCGGCGGCTCGGTTGAGCGAAAAAAAAAGGGAGGCTGTTAGCGGAGAAAAGAATATCCTTCCACCCCGCATCGATGTCTCCGCGACCCAGTGGGTGTGACTTTTCGTTTTCCACCGACGAATCCCCGTTTTTTCCTCACCTTCCACCCTTCCACTACTTCGCCCCGCAGGGAGCGGCGCGGGCAAAAACTTTCCATGGAAACGTGCGCGCGATGCTGCTAAAAATCTACCTCCGCTCTCCGCGATATCTCCCAGCGAGCTGCCAACCACTCCCCTCCGAAACTGCATTTCCGCAATTACGGAACAGCTCTCCCCGAGTAGGTATACCTGGGTTAGCAAACGATTTCCGAGTGAGGAATCGTTTCGGAGGATAATTGGATCGCCGAAAGTCCCGAGAAATTGATCAACGGGAGAAAAATGTCTCCCCGCCTCCGTCTGTCGTTGGACTTCATCGAAATTCGCCTCACGCGGGAGCAGCAGCTTGCAGGAATCAGGGATGGCGGCCGTGGAAAGGGGTTGACGGCGTTGCTCGTGGGGGGAGGATGGTGCCCCAAGGGTGTGTTCCGGAATCGGGGTAAGATGGAGGAAAATCGTTACTCACTAGTCGCGGGGAAGTCGAGGGTTGAGAGGGCAGAGCGAGGGTGTAGGGGAGCCCAGAGACTCCGGGGCTTGAAAGAGGGAGATTCGTGCGCACTCACGGACGTGCACACACGCTCGCCCAGCCACACACGACCCTCCGTCTAGGTTCGAGCAAGACGATCCCGGGGAAAACGCCTAAAATACGTCGATATGAGAGGACCTGAGGAACCCCGTCTTTGCTCCGACACCCATCCCCGATCCCCGTCCCGTCGAGCCTCCGTTTCCAAGAAAAACTTTAGGGAAATTCGATGGGGCTTGCCTCGGGGTTCTTTGAGGTTTAGGGACGTGGTTGGGAACGTAGGGTATTTCAGAATGAATAATCGTTCTCCCACAGAAAACAGTCGTTTCGAGACTCGTTCTTTTGCCGAGGGGATGTTCCGATTGATTTGTTACGAATCTTTGCAACACTTTCTTCAACTGGAATGGTTCTATAGACTATAGAGGACCTTCAGAAAAAGTAGCTTAATTATAGAGAAAAGAATTCTTTCAAAATAACAGACGCTCGTTACTGCAAAGAATCCCCGGGGGATGGGAGATTGCCTGGAGACAGCCTGAAGAAACAACCCTATGTCACGGTGCGACAGTTCACCGACGTCATCCCCATCCCCAAAGCCGTATTAATTGAAACTATCCATCTAGTCGGTGTCTGTAACGATGCAAAGACGAAGCCTTATAGTCTACCCGCGAACATCCGCCATTTTCCCGGAGATACGCGGAAGAGGGAAAGAGGGTGGTTAGGGGGCTGGGGCTAGAGCCGTTCCTTTGAGAATTTCGATGTAAGATACTCGGGTGCGCCGTGGCAGCTTCAATTTAGATAATTAATGATACGAGCGCAGGTTAGGTACAGTTAGTACAGTAAGACCGAGTGGAAAACAGTTTCGAAGCCCGTCCGCCCCTCGCCGCTCCTCCAGCCACCCTCGTTGCTCCCCGAGAGCACGAGAGTTTCTCGAGACGGCGCGGCGCGGCGTAGTACCTTCTGCCATCGTGAGAGAGTTGGGTGACGAGGAGGCTGGGGGCGGACGGCTCTTGCCAGCGGTACCATAGGGGGTGGAAAGGGGTGTCGTTCGCGGGGTGGCGGCGCAAGGGCTGGCCGTGTGCACGGCTCGTTTTATCTCCTCTTCGAGATGGCGAGGAGGAGGTAGGCGGTGGTTTTCAATGCAGCCCACCCTTTCACCTTCCTATTTTCCAACTCCTCCAGCAACCCTCTCCTCTCGCTCGCTCGTCGTCTCACCCACCGCCACCCACTTCCCACTTGCCACCCCCGTACAGCGACTCGCGATTCCCGACGCGCTGCGACGCCGAGAGCGGCGGGATACATGCCGGGGAAATTGAATTCAATCTAGAGATGAATATCGAATCGAACGAACGACGCGACGGCCAGACTCCAGCGGAGCTTCGACCTTCGCTTTCCCACCGTTCTCTTTATCGGTCTTACGAACCGACCGCGTCCTCTGTACCCCTCGCGATACCTACGTCGATCACCACCCCTGGACCCACCCTCTCTCGAACTCGTTCGCTCGATTTCGTCGAGGGCTGTCGGGGCACGTTCCAGCAACTCGCAAACGCTTTGACTCCGAAACGTTCCTCTCGGTCCCAGCTTCCGTCTCCTCCAACGTTCCGGCTGCTTTAATTAAGAGGAGAATCTTTGCCTCGCGTAATTGCGGGGACAGTGTATCGAAGATTAAATATTCCAGCGACCACTCGGCCGGATCGATCGATCGATGCGCTTGATCGAATGATTTTTGCCGGCGACCGGGAAGTGGAACGGACTAGAGGCTGATCAATCCAGCCGGTGGACGCGGAAGGGCGGCGAAATTGCAATTTGCAAACCGTTTAACGGCCGCTTAGGTCCATTCTCGTACGAAAACTTGCACGGTCCAAGTTGCCGGAAGTCCCCCTAACGACTTAATTGTACACTTGTCGCCTTTGAGAACTTAAGTTTCTCCTCGGGGCCGCGACAATGAGCATTGTCGGCCTTTGTGGACCGGCCAGTGTCTGTAGTACCGTACACGAGGCCCACTGCCAATCGCGATTTACAAGGACAATGGTTTAAAAAGCCGCCAAAACAATGGCCCTGTCGCACCTTTTAATTAACCAATTAGACCCTTTGAATTACACCCCGTGACGCAATCTTTTCGCGACGGGTTCGCTTCTACAATGGTCCGAGAACTAAGAAATAAAAGTCACAGAAGGTTTGTAAACGGGGACTGAAACAGGGGTACCGTCTGGAGAATTGATACTTTTTAATATTTCAACGGGACCTCCTGTTCTACTCTCGCAAAAGCTTCTCTCGCCCTAGCGTGTTTCGACAACATCAAAGATCTTGATGCTCGTGATTGCTGGCGAAATTAAAGTACCGTTAAGGAACTAGTTTCTGATCAGTTTAGAGGGCTTCCCGCTTTAATATTTATTTTTAACCTAATAAAACTTTAAACCATAAACTTTTTTTATACTAAAAGATGAATTAATGTTTAAACTTTAAGGAAGAATTGTAAACAGTTGAAAATAAGTATAATTTAATTATTTATAAGGTACGGAATAATAAGGTGACTACTTAGGAACTAGTTTTTGATCAACTAAAATACATGGGAACTAATTTTTGATCAGTGTCAGGAACTTGTTTTTGATCATCTAAAATACATGGGAACTAATTTTTTGATCAGGTGAGGAACTAGTTTATGATCATTTGAAATACATGGGAACTAATTTCTTATCAAGTAAGGAACTAATATTTGATCAGATACTAATATTAATTAAAAATAAAGTACCAAATAATCTTATTTTTAGTATTATATTATAATTTTAGTATTAGATACTAATACTAATTAAAAAGAAAGTACCAAATACTCTTATTTTTAGTATTATACCATTTAAATTTAATTTGTCTACAAGTATATAATGTCCTAATCTATTTTTTATTCAGGTGAACAAACATTAGTTCCACAAGAAAAAATTGGAACTAAATAATGGTCACTTACTTTTAAAGCAAAATGATACATATAATACTAAAATTCTTGCGCTACATTGTAAAGTAAACTATTGTAAACAGAATGTATGAAAATAACCTTTAATACCGCAACATCCAGCTAGGAAATCGACTGTGGCTTCGATGGTGATCTCTTATTTCGAACAGTAAGATATGGCGTTCAACAGGGGCTTCCTTCAAGTGGGCTACCTTACACATTTATTTTCACGAAAACTAACAATATTAACTGCTTTCACAGACAACACATATATTTTTGAATTATCAATTTTTATGTTAGTAATTATTTCAACCAATTATTTATTGACATAAACTTAAAAGAACGGTTTATTTCACGAACTGATAAAAAATTAGTGCCTGATCAAGAACTAGTTCCTTAACGGTACCTCGAATCGCAAAACTTTCGAAGGATATCGACTCGTACTTTGTCAATATTTTAATAATTCTTTCGACTGCTAGACACGCTAGATATTTCCAATGTTTGAGGGTCTTCTCTGGTCGTCGCGACGCCCGTCTGCCGTCGGAAAATGGCCGAGCAACCCCACTAGGATTGCAATTGCCATCTCTATCGGTGCAGACTCTTTTCTCCCTCGAACAGCACGGTTTAGTTTGTCAACGAATTATTAAAGCACTTCGAAAGCAGAAGATATTTCCAATTGGGAAAAAAGTCACAGGTACTTGAATTCTAGTTGAAATTTTATTTCATCGTTACTTGGGTATTTACAAACTATCCACACTTGCCATCGCGAGGATCTTCCAAGTCTCTGGGCCAGGTTAGGTAGGCGAGCTCCCCGCAGACGTCTCCTTGGAGCCTCGGCGAGACCGACTTGACCAGTCAGCGACTGGTCAGTATCTATTTGCGGAGCATACGAGTAGAAACAACGATAACAGGTTACTAGGACCAGTCCTGTGGGAATTCTGGCGGTGCTGTCCCACATTCACGGCCCACGGAAAGCGAGTCTGTTTTCACAATGCTCATCGGGCCACCGCGTTGCGATTCTCACGTGACTGGTCAGCAACGGGTGTCCAACAGGTTTATCTTTGGAAGTGGACGAGACGCCGCCGACTCCGATCTCAGATACGGAACTTGACAGTCTCGTATCGTTTCTAGCCGAAGGAACATCGCGATATCCTCTCCGCGATCGGCGAACGGGACTACCGTTTGAAAAGTTCACGGAGAAAAGATGCCCGCGTGGGTGTTCAAACTCGATACGAATCTTTATCACGGAGAAACACGAGGCACCAGAATATCACTTCGAGAGAAGGATGTTGCAACGAAACGTTCCTACGTGGTGGGAAAGAAGCAGCACTTGCACGAGTTGTACACGGAGGAAAGTCGCGGGGAAGATTAATCGATCCGCGGTAATGCAACCCGTAGGTGGGAGAATTAAATCATTTTCCACGATACGCACGTGGCTGGAAGGAAAGGGGCGAATCCGTGCCGGAAAATGGAGAGCTGCCGGCAGACACCTTCTTTCTCATTCGGGATTATGTAACCGAGAGGGTGCGGGCACGCGGGGGCGGGAGGCGGGGAAAACGGTGGTGCGAAAACACGCTTCTCCGTGGAACAGTCGGACCCTCGTTTCGACGTTTTAATTGTTTCGTGCTCGTGGCGCGAGAAGGTAGAACAGAAAGAGAAACCGGGGATGCCGGGGGGGGAAGGAGGGGCGGTATAAATATACGGGACGTTTAAAAAGTGCTTAAACGCGTAGCCGGCCACCTAGCCCACCCCTGTTGCGGTAACGAGGGTGAGACCGGCGAAAATTTAGCGTAAAAAGCCGCAGGTTAAGGGAGAATTAAGAGCCGACACCGAGGAACGAGTGCAGCGAATTAAGCTCGCTTTCTCCGCGTCCGCTTGATCGAATCATATTAAAAAATTGGGTCTTTCTTGTTCTTTTCAACTTCGTAAGATTCGAATCATTTGATCTGCGAACTATTGCTTTATCGAAGCCTTCGCCGCACGCGAGTCGAAATGTTTTCTTATCGCGCGTCCATTACACTTTCAGGGAAATTCGCGACGTGACGGTTAGTCGATAGGAAGGTGGGGGATGGCGCGGCGTGGGGTGGCTGGAGCAGGGTATGTGCAGAACCGATCGACGAATAGAGATTTGCTGGAGTTCGACGACGTTCAAAATTTGAATTTGCCACGGGTATTCATTTCGCGACCGGCTCGACTTGCCGGGGCTTTCTCAGATATATGGAAATTTCCTTAGCCGGCGCCGTATTCAGAGGGGAGGCCAAGTAATATAAATTCAAATCAGTCCCTGTTTTCTCACACAACAAACTTGGAGGAACTCCGAAGCTGGTTCTCCGACGGTAGTTACTGCCTCCTTCCTGCGCGCCCCCGCCTCCCTCTGCGGACTAAGTACCCTCCTATCCTGACGGTTGCCACCCCCTTAATGAAGATATGTGACAGGGCCTACCACCGTACGAATCTCTGCCTCTTCCATCTTGTCGTGAACACTCAGCTACATCCTCGGTTCCCTGAAGCCCTGCAAAAGAATCGAGTGTCCAAGTAGGAAGCTTTTCACTTCTCGAAACTTATTATTCTATATTTATTAATACGCGATGGTTTCTACATAGGTAGTGTTTCAGTAAGAACACGAGGCATCCTATTGTGAAATCAATTTTCGCTTCTAATTTCGAAGGAGCTCGCTGGTGGAGGTGTTCTAGGGTTGCCTTCCACGCTCCTTTCCGCCCCTTTCCTCCTCCACCGCCACCACCACCACCTTCCCTTAATACCCATCGCGATTTCCATAATCTTGGGAGGCGCTGCAGCACCCCCTTATAATATAATAATATTCGCCGCAGAAGGCTCGCATACGCGCAGCTCCGAGGCCTTGCAAAATGGCCGACCACGTTAATGCCCCCTTAATATTTAGGGATCTCGCGTGTCTGTCCGCTTCGAAGCTCAACTACCGGCGCCTTCACCCTCCGCCCTTTTAAAATCCACTTTGCCCTCCGCGCTTCGCTTAAATAAATGTAAAGGCATCCTTAATTTCTCTCGCGTCATTGGCGAAACATTCCACTTTGACACCGTCGATCAGATCGAAATAGAATTCAGCTCGAAGATGAGCGATTCATGTTTCATTAATTGCTGAAGTCGTGCCTCCACTATCGATGCTACACTGCCTCGAAAACTTTGTCCATCGACTTTTCTCCACTCTGTTCTTGGAGATTCTCATCCCCTCGACACACTCCGGGGAATCCAATCGACTCCCATCGCGTTCTTGGCAGCGAGGGGATGGAGGAGCGCGGCCAGGCGGTTTCGCAACTATTCGAGGAATCTGAAAAGTCAAAATTCGCAGTTGTACGGCACCTTTTGCCGAGCCCCGGGACGCTCCCTCTTAGGTGGTAACGGCGTTGCAGGCAGAAACGTAGGTATTGCCGGAGTTCTCAGGGATTCGTGTCTGCTGGCGATGCGGGGTAAGGGGTAGGTGTGGGACGCGGTTGGGCCAGGGGGAGGGTGGAGGTAGGTGGGAAAGGGGGGACGCGCCCACCCTCCGGTGCAGCCACCCGACGAGCCCCCCTGCGTCTTGCCTTACCCCTCCGTCAACCCCTGAACGACGATACCACGGGCACGAAGAGGGTGGAGGAAACCGGCAGAGAGAGTCTAAGGTAGATTATATTATTTCTCCGCCCCCGCCGGGGGCTCACCCGCCATTTTGTGAATGTTAAATCATTTATTGATCCAAGAAGGTGGCACTCACCCTCCTACCTCGGCTCGACCTACCCCCGACTAGAACTCACGCCACCCCCTCGCCACTACGCCGCCCGGCCGACGTCTAAAAGGGGCCGATCCTTATTCCGCGAAGCGAATTTATATGTTCACCCTCTCTCTATCGGTGTAAGTGTGGTACGCGTGGCGTAGGTGTGCGTGTACGCGCGCGTGCAACTGGCTCTCTCTCTCTCTCTTTCTCCTTCCAGTTTCCCGCGACCGTGTACGCGAGGACCTAGCGGCATCGTTCGTACATAGGTGAGCGAGAATTTCGGAACGAGCGGCGAATTTATGGTCTCGCGAGGCTCGATTCAACCGCCCCCGCTCGCCTCCTCTCAGGCTATTCCTTTAGACTTCGTCCGGCTTCAGACGGCACCCTTATCCCACGCCCGCCCTCCGTCTAGTCTTCTTGAATAATAGTTGCCCGCTTCCGGCCTCGCCTTGGCATCCAACGACGCTGGGATCCACTATATAGGGGCTTTCCCTGGATTTATCTCCCAGTGGTGGACGCCGAGATTGGCCCAACGGACACACGCGATATTTGACATTTATTTCATTCCGCGCGCTGGTTAGGCACCCCTCGGTGGAAAGCGTGTCGCTGAGTAAATGTTGAGATTCTTGATCGGTTGGGAGAGGTACTTTCTCGGCGCTCAAGTTGTATTAAGTGACAAGAGGAAATTAGAGAATCGGTACGCTTATAATCTCGGCTGGAAAAATTAGATTATAATAAAGTGGTTGGAAAGTAGCCTAGCATCTACGTGCTGGAAGTAGGGTAGACCGGGGCGAATCGTATCACTTTGTTTTTAAGGATGAAAAAATAATAGTAAAATATTAAAATACTAATTTTTTATTATATATTCGTGCCAAGTACACTTTTGGCTTGAACATTAATATATAAAAATTGAAACTAAACATAAAAATCTTTCATTTATAAAACAAAAACGATAAAGTGAGAAATATCGCCCATGTTTCGGGGCTAATCGGGGATAACTCAGAAATGTCTGAAAATACTACAATTTTCGTAACAAAATCTTTAGAATCAACTTAAACAAATCTAATTTAATGACGGTGAAGTCGAGTGATACTACTTAGCACACAGATCGGAAGGATATTGCCGTTTTTTTTCCGCTTCTATCAGCACAATTCTCGTGGCACCACTCTTCTCAGACAATCTTCTGAAAGTGGACGAATTAATTTTTCACCACAGTAAATACAATGCCATCTGCTTAAGACCATTAAGTTATTTATTTATTTTATCATTTCTTTAGATTTAATTTCTATCACAGCTTACTTTATTTTTTTTTTTTGCACACCATGATCCCTGATTGCTCTTTTTTATATACGTACAAACCATTTGTATATAAACAAATATCCTATTTATAATCATAAAAACGCACAAGTGAAAAAAAGAGTGATCTGATTCGCCCTATATTATGATATAATAATCTAAAATACATCAAATACTAAACTGGACACCGGGCAAACTAATAATAAACACATTTGAATTTTCTACCTTACTTTTCATTTTAAATACGAAATTGCAGATCACGTAGGTTACAATCGGACCAAAATTGTAACGTCCGCACGCGTCCCATCTCACTAAAAACGTATGCCAGCTTTAAACAATGACTTAAAGCAATTGACGGACTATGGCGGTAGGTGCGGGGCAGAGGGACGAGGTACTACGAACGATCGTAATGCTCATTTCTATCGCGATGTTAGAAATATGTACTAAATTCTTATTCCAATCCGATTCGCCCTGTGGTCCGATTCGCCCCGGTGCACCCTCCCTACGCACGAAGAAACGATAAGGGAGGCTGCAGAAAGAATTGGGTCGACGAGGCGCGTCGACGCGCAGGCTTGGCCGTCGGAAAAAGGCGATTTTTCCACGCGCAGAATCGTAAAAAACAGGAGCGCTAGGAAGAGGGGAGGATCGGCGACGAGGAGGGAGCGATAGGGACCAAGGAATGAACGGGTCCGAAAAATAAGGGCGAGGTCAGTTGGACGCGAGCCGTGGAAAAATTCACGCATTTTCTCGCGTCGTCTCGTCCCTCCGCTCTAAGTCTTCCGTACACGAGGCGCGAATTTGTGGAAATCGGAAAGCAACCGTACCCCAGACAAATGGATAAATGTGAGTGGATGATTTCGAGAAGCCGAAGACAACTGGTGAGTCTCGAAAACTGGAACCGAATACGCGAGCCTCGTGATACATAAGGAATTAAATACTACCCATCACTTTACCCTGCAAATATCCACGGACCACCGATTCCAAGCGCAAAAGACAGAGATTCCACGTATCAGTATCGCGTGCGGGCACCACGTTTCACTCGGCAATCATCGAATTCCACGGCGACCCGTCAGCGACGGCCAACTATTTTATTTTCCGCAAATACCGCGCAGCCGGCGCAGGCCGCGCAATGACACCCGTCATCGAACGGACCTGGCTAATGCGGTTTACGGACGAACGGCGATTATGCGACGCGGCGGGCGCAATTTCGACGGCAATTCGACGGGGCACGGGGAGCTGCGGGAAAAACCGGAAGAAACTGCGAAAGTGTCGCGCGAGGACGCCACAAGTGCCCTAACTATCTCGCTGCTGGAATTCGGAGCACGGTGATTATATGGACAGGGCAGCGAAATCTCGGCGGTCGTCGAAATTTGCGGGACGGACGCGGCCCTCCTCCCCCCTCCCCCCTACCCCCATGCCGCTCGCGATGTCCGAATTCGCATTCCGACACACCGAACCGCCCCCTCTTTCGCCACCCTCGTTGCAGCACCGATCCCTCCTCCCCCCCCCCTCCCCCGCACGGTTTCCTGCTCCCGGCTGAATGTCCAACGAACACTCAGCGCGAAAATGTTATCGCCGCGATATCTCCGCACACCGTCTGTTTGCGTGCACGCAATTCTGTGGCCGGCGATGGGCCAGGGATTGCGGAGTCGTCTGCGTTTCCTCTTTAAGGGAGCATCGTTCGCGTTCGAACGGTAGGATCGTTCGTTCGTTATGATGCTTTTGGACTGTCCCTGACATCCAAGTGTCTAAACGTTGCTAGACGCCACCCTTCTGAGTCCACGATAAAATGTCTGCAGTCTGTTTTTTTGTACATTCTTTCGCTGTTTGGGGCGACGGAGAGCGCGGCCTCGTTGCGCCGGAAAAAAATCGGCCGTGGTCTGGCGGAGGGTTAGCGGGAAGCCCCGCGGGAAATCGCGCACGGAGCAGACGGAAAGCTAGCTAGGCTTAGGCTCGTGGAAAATGCGGGATTTCAATTTGTTGGTCGAGTTCCGAGACGCGAGTAGCGTGAGGATCTAGGGTGCAGGCCGGAGGGTGTACGGGGCGCCATAGTTGGGTGGCCCCACCCCTGACGCGCTGCCTCGGCTAGGGTCGAGGATCGTAGGGGCGGCAGGGGGATGCCGGGGAGGCCAGGCAGGGCTGCGAATGATATAGGGGCTGCGACGCCATTTTGAATTAGCCGTGCTTAGAGAGCGAGCGGGAGAAAGACCGCGCGCAACGGCTGAAAGAAGACGGATTTCCAGAGGACTGAAAGAGAAAGGGCCGGGGGATGAGACAGGGGTGGGGTGAAATAGAAGGGGGGGGGGGTGAGAGATTTTTAGGAGAGCCTTAGCAATGGTCGCTCGGCTCCTCCGCTCCCCCGTCCCTTCCACCAAACTCTAAACACAGTTTTACCCCTCTAAACAGCCCCGTAAGCTTCCGTTTCTCGGGAAAAAGAACGCCCGGTCCCTTCCCAGCCATTTTCTGCTAGGCGTAACCCTTTGAATCTCATTCGAAATCGATTGCCCTCCTCCTCGCGGGGGTTGTTGCTCGCATTTCAGTGGAGAGGATAGAAGAATCGACGCCAGTCAATATCGCAACTCAGACCCCGTGCATCCCCTTTAATTCACTTCTGTTGACGTTCGAAGAGAGACTCGAATTCGCATAGAGAATGTATCACGGAATGCTTTCTGAACGATATAAAACATTAGCGGTATTATATCAATTCGGCTTTCCTAAGGGCGTTAACGTGTTTTTTAATCGTAGGTGGGGGCCGGTGAAAGTGACGCGTGAAATGCGAATTAAAAGCGTGAAACAAAAGCGGGAACGGGGATTAACGAGGGCGGTTATTATTAACGCTCGCGGGGAAACGAAAACCGGCCGCCGCCCATTTATTTGCCGACGATAAATCGCGAAATCAGCGACGAGGGCCGTTGATACGGTCCGTCCAGCGAAATTAGGTCGTCGACTTTTTATCGGGCTCGTTAGCAGTCATTTAATTTCACGGCGACACACCCGACGCACCGGCTGAAAACGAATTATCGGCCCTGCCGATACACGCGTATCGAATTACACAAACGGGCAGCAGAGACGCTTACAAAAATTAATTGCCCGATAGACTGAATAATTAACCGGCCGGCCGGCGTATAATTGCGCGTATTTAATTTCCACACGCAAATTCGCTGCCAGCGTCGAATCACGCTCGCGAATAATTTTATTATAATCGCGCCATATCGCTGGCTTAACGACCAGCTCGATTTCGCGCGGACAAAAAGCCACGGATATATTGGAAATTTGCACCCCTCGGGGTAAATAAAATTCTCCTTTCGCTCTCGTTAAACCCGAAAGGTTTTTACAAAAATGTAACAGTCAAATTCACTTGTAATACCAATATATATATGAAGATGTGGAATTTAAAACACACGGGGCTAGTGGATCCAGTGTCTAGTGTGCTATGACAGATACGTGTGCCGGGAATAAATCGTTCGAGTAGATAAGGTTGAAAGAATGATGGCGGAGCGGAAATATCGCGTCAGTGGAGCCGATTAGCCGATTAATTTTACACATCGATCCCGAGCATACGTTCCCCTGGTCGTCGAATTTCACGGGGGTAGGCTGCCCTGCTGGTAATCGTTTCATTTGCCTCGATTCGTTTGACGCGATGTAATCTGGTCGCGTTGCGAGCTCGTCTGTCGCGTTAATTATAAACTTCATTAGCGCTGGCCGGCTGTATGACGTTTAAGCGGCGATGGGAAGCGCGCATTTTTCCCGTGCAGACGTCCACCATCGATCCGTAGTCGATTTTATTTATTCAAAGGGCCCCTGCCGACGTGGCCTGCCTTGTTACGAATTTACACAGAGCCGAGTACACCGGCCTCGCCCAACACTTCACTTACGAATTAATCATCGCATAGGAATTGCTGTTTGATCCAATTTTTATCCTCGCCCCTTGTGCGTCGCTTTGCCCATTAAAACCAAAGGGATTCGATCACAGCACGGGCGATGTTATTCTTCCAGCTTGAAATAGATTGCCTCGATATTGCGGTGTATCAATTTATTTTTAAGATAAGCGTAGATTTTTTAATTACTTTCGAAACTACGTTAGAGCACTGCAGGCACTTGTTCAACCCTTGTTCTATTAAGTGATGGAAGCTGAATTATTAATTTTTATTTTTTTCTAAATTTCTATTGTAAAGAGAGAGTTCCAGCGTTTTATCAGATTCTTTAATCCTGCCGCCCTCTGGCATCCGCTCCTTATCAGGGCTTTTCAAACACGAATAGTTTCCTTCCTGCTCGATCGGGAGGAAAGCCTCCGCACAGTCCACGGGCATAGAATAGATGGCAGCTTTCGTAGTTTCTAAAATCGATAAAGCAGTCGCCTATTTTACCCCACAGGAGAACCCCTGAAAAACCACCCCTAAGGACAACAGTATAAGCGGAGTAAAGTTATTCGATTTCCTCGCGCGTCTAAAAGCATGCCAAAGGATCTTTATAAATGTCCTCTGCTAAGCAGAATGAAATTACAAGCAGAGTGTCCTAAGAGGTCGCAGGAGCGGAGGCCGTTAGGAAATTTGGTGCATCTCGGTGGCATGCATCAAGTGGCTTGTAAACTGCCCTTAAATTCTCTCGCTTTAAGCTGGGTAGCTACGCGGAAAAATCTATGACCCGGCTTAAAAGACGCCGCTTCTAATTGCCCGGCACGTCGGAGGCAGTTAAAGTAAGTCTCGAGGGGCAGGAGGGGGGGGGGGGGGGACGTGAAAGCGTTTCGTGAAATAAAAAGAAGGGAACGAGCCAGGCATTTCCCAGTTTCTGGCTTCCCGGAGAAACGAGCCGGCGGAACGTAAACCCTTGATACGATTAATGGCGCCCGCCGCGAATTTTTCGCGAATTCCCCACCGCGCCCCTTCTGCTCTTGCTTCCCACCGCTAATTTAGAGCCCTCGATTTCACGCGTTAGGGGCCGGCGGTGGAGTGTTTCCGAAACTAGTAACGCGCGAGTTTCTCTTCCTCCATCCAGTAGCAGCTGACGTTAAGAAATATAATAGGCGCGTGTTCGGGGGTGGAAAAGTTTGCTTTGAAATATGCTGTCCACGGTATTAATCCAATTTGCGCGGGCAAATTCACCGGGGAGCCGCAATTTTCTCGTGGCCAAGGAAAATGAGAAAGAAGAAGGAAGAAAGGGGGCAAGGAAAAATAAAACAAGGTACAAGAGTGCTACCCCTCCGCGGGGGGGTGGGGGGTGGGGGTGGGGGGTTGAGCCAGGTCCGATGAAATTTATAATTTGCCGAAGTTGCTCGTGGCGAGATGGCGATAATGGGGGCCCGGGCTTGCTTTGGGTCTAGCCTCGTTCCTTTTTAAGTTTTAAATAGTTTCTCGCGAGTTTTAATTAGGAAATTCATCCCGCCGCCCCATTCGCCTCTATTACGTCCGAGCCCGTTCGCAAGATAGCTACCGACCCACCAGGGCTGAGGGTTCGGTGATGAAAAAAGGGTAACGACTCGTCGTTTTTCAGTTAACACCGCGAGGAAAATTGCGGGCAACTTCTAATGACTATTAACACACGTAGTTCTCGTCGAGGAAATATTGTCGAGGTGGTAGGGGCACGCGCCTCCCCCAGCGCGACTGGTCTCCCATGCGGTCGCTCGTAAGAATTGTTATGGTGCGTCAGTATTTGGGTCGAGACTCGGTAACGGCAGGTTGTCCCGCTGCTCGCTCGAGTGATTTTCCAAATGTAACCTATTATTCTATTCCGCCAGCGATTCACTCAACATTCCACCATTTACTGAAACTTAAAACGCACCTCGGCGATGCTTCCTAAATTAGTGCGTGAACTCTGTGGCCTACCCGGTCTCGCGAGTACCTCGATTGGAAAGAAGGTGCGGCAGGAGGGGGGTGGAAGGAAGGAAACGCGAGACACGGTGCCGTGATTGTACTCCGTGTGGCCGGCAGAATCGATCGTCGTACTTTTTGCTTCACCCCTTTCGCTTTGATACGGCCCAGTCGGAGAGGCATCACCCACCCCCGTCGCCGTCACCCCTGCCCGGCTGGATGCTGCAGCCACCCCTCTAGCAACCCCATTCGCCGTTTACTTTATTCTTATCTGAAATACCGGAGAGACGAAGGTGGTCGCTCTTTCTTCGTGCCCTCCTAACCGCCCGTTGCCGCTGGGGGTGGCTCGCCCCCGCCTTCGCTCCAGGAAAAACCTGGGAAAGAAGCAAAAGAACGGTGGGGGTGACCTGCTAAGTGGGGAGCCTGCACAATTTTTAGGGGTTGCTCGAGTTCCTCTCACTCTGCAGCGATCGCGCCTGTAGCTATTTACGTGTTGGTGATTGCCGTGCAATCAATGATTCCCGGTATTCGCATCTAATTTGTAAGTCTTATTTTATTCAT
Source organism: Andrena bucephala (assembly GCA_947577245.1). Taxonomy (NCBI): domain Eukaryota; kingdom Metazoa; phylum Arthropoda; class Insecta; order Hymenoptera; family Andrenidae; genus Andrena; species Andrena bucephala. The sequence goes on from OX387717.1 coordinate 72,311,390, forward strand.
CTTGACATTAACTATTTTATGTTTAGTATAAGTAAGCCGTGCTCTGTAAGAAAAGAAGATTGTAAAGAACAAAGAGGACGAAATAAAGGAGACCGGGAGCCACGAGAGAGGGTTTAAAGATTTTCAGACGTCCCGTCTTTCCTCCAAGTTTACGAGCACCCCACAGGGCCAGCCTTTATCACCGTGCCTGCACTTTTTAGACGCGCGTAAAAGTGCGGAACGACGCTTCAAGCCGTCAGAGTTTTTAGTGTGCCGCGATCAACGGCATCTATATGCCCCCCTACACTCGCAGGGGCAGGGGGGGAGGGGGTGGCTCCTCGCTAGCCTCCAGCAGCTTAATGATCCTCGACTTTTCTTTAATTAAGAACGTCCGCGCGCGAGCTACTTTGAAATTTTCTGGCCGCCCTCGGAGGGCACGTTTCACCCTTACAATTTCGCAACGGGCCAATGAGGGTTATTACTATCCACAGACCGCATTTCATTCTTGCTGGAATTGCGTTGCGTTTACCTCACCCTTCCCCCCTGGCGGATCGCCGATGCAAAGGGCACGAGCTTGGACAGCCCTGACGAAGGGCTCGGGTAGGGAAAAAACGCTGACCAAAAGGCTTCCGGGTGTCCAGGAAACCTGTTTCACGATTCACGAGTTTTCAAACCGTACTCTTCCGTCCGCAACCCCTCGTGTCAACCCCTCGCCCTCCTGCCCTACTAACCTTCGTGGTAGGAATTAGCAGCCTCTCGAGAAATGCTTCATCGAAACGCTCCAACTTATCCCTGCGAAAAGAATGGAATAGCCACGGCTACTGAATATCGGATCGGGGAAAATGACGAGAACGATAACGCGAAGATGACGGCTATAAAGTTGAAGCCAGCGAGGCAGCCACTGCGTAAAAACAAAGGGCCTTGAATTTATAGTAGCATCCAAGAGTCTTTATTATTTTCCCAGTCGAGCCGCCATCTTTTGTTGCCGCCTTATAACGTAATAATTTATCCAACGCGATTCTCACCCCCTCCCTCCACTCCAGTGTCATCGGGCCCCTTTTGCCTCTGCTGCTTTCCTTCCACGGCTATTGTCCCTTTCAGAAGATTACCAAAGGAACGTCTTCAGAACGGAAACTGTCGGTGTATGTACAATAATCGCGCAAATGGATGTTTAGGATCGATATAAAACACAAGTTGCTTGGTTATTAAAGCAGCTGGGTAGACCGTTCCATCGGAAGTAGACCTCGCCCCGACCATTTAACGATCACCGAACCCCTCATTTGCGAGGAGAGTCGGCACGATCGACCGGCGAAAGACGAATCGAGCGTTTCCGCGCGTCCGCGTTGGTAGGTACTCCTCGGGCGTCGGGGAGAACGGACGTTCCAGGACGATCGGCGGATAATCGAAAAGCCAAGCGACGGGAAAATTGCGAACGGAGGGTGACCAATCGTCCGTGAAGATTGAAAAACTATTTCGATCGACACCGGAACGGGGAAGAGCATCAAAGTTGCCCGGGCTCGCTCGATCGCGCGCGTTACCGCTAATGTCGACGCGGGTAATGGTGTATCGGCGCTATGGCGTTTCTGGTTACCCATTACCGTCATTTGCTAGCTACAGATAAAACTAGCGACGATTAATCATTGGTTAAATAAGCGAATCGCCCACGCCCGGTTCCGGATGAAATTTAACGACAAACGGCCAACTAATTGCCGCGCGATTAAATCAATAAACTGCCGCGCTAGCTCGCCTCCCGCGCCGCCACTGTAATTTTATATCCTGTCACGCGGAATAGCTGACTACTGGAATTTTCGGTGACGCTGGACAATCGAACTGGAACTGTTTTGCGGACACGTCGAACAGCGGGTATCTTCTTTCCAAAACCAATTACGCGCCGCGTTACATGTCCGTCTACTCGTTATACGTGTCCCCTCTCAACCCCTAACGAAATCAACTCGAGTTTCGACCAAAAATTAATCCCAGCCAGGCAACCAGGAAGTGGTGGTGCCCGAAACGGACCAGGGTAAAGGGATGCCAGCAGCTGTTCGGAATTCAACCCTCGGCAAAGATCGTCGGAACGGGGCCTTTTTCAAGGGACGATGGTCAACCGGCGATTTGCATTTTCAAACGCCACCATCGCACGCCTTTCGCATACGTATTTATACCGACCTCGCCACGCTCTCCAGCTCAGTTTGCCCTCCTCCTTCGTAGGGGTGCGTGTAAGGTCGGTGCCGGACACTTGGCTCGCGTAATAATAATCGATGAATAATAACCGAACTCCCCTCGGAATCTTAATTTACCAGACGCCCGACCGCTGCGTAGTTTAACTATTTCAGAGAACTGTGATAGCTGCAACGTCTGTTTAATAGAATCGCGGTTTAATGCAGACGCGGCTGATCAAGCCGATTAAAGCCACGAGCGTCGGGGGTGTGTTCCGGCATCAGTGAAAAAGTGGTTCGCGCTGCAAACAGCGGTGAACAGGTTCGATCGTGGGGGTTTCTCTGTTCTCTCGTTCTCCCGTTCTCGATCGTTTACCTTGAAAAGCCGCGGGGTTCCCAGCGAGTTTTTGCGCAGAGAAAAGTCTCGAGCGGAGCGGGTGTGTGGGTGAAAAACAGAAAAGAGGGAAACAGGAACGACTCGTGATTTCTTGCATACCATTCGCATTACTGGCCCCATCCTCTCAGCCCCGGCAGCATCGAGCCTCATTTGCTTTTCCTTTCCAGCGTCCCGACCACCCCCGCCACTTCCCTCCACTCCTCTCCGCCCGCCAGCGGAACGACTGCCCCCGCTTTCCGCGTTCGGGCAATAAAAACAAAGGCGAGCGTTTTCTCGGTCTCGAGGAAGCTTCAAGGAAAATACTGCGATGCCGTTCGGTCAATACCTGGCCCCGTGCAACCAGAGAAAGAATAGAGAAAAAGGAGCTTGTCTGATGGATCGGGGAGGCTCAGGGAGCGCTGGGGCGGTTTCCGGATGCCTATAAGAGAGGTAGGAGCATTCACTTGGCGAGCTTCCACGAGGATAGAGTAAGTAACCCTGTTTTCAAACGTTCCGCTTGGTTTTCCGCGCGTAATTAAAAATAATGTTCGCTTAAGCATTTAATTCGCAGCCCCCAACGCGTTGTAGATTCTTTTGGCGTTACTTTGCAAAGGGCGCTAATCGTTTTTAAGTTATCGTGTTGGAAGGATGGGTGATTACCCTGTTAGGGGTTATAATGAAAGAAGTCGAATACTTCGAAATATTTTTAATAATTTATTTATTTAAATTCTTTTACAAAGGGGGATACAGGAATTTAGATCGTAAGTTGCAAACGTAATGGCAGACATTTTGACGGTCCACTGCCATCATCCAGACACTGCAACTGGTTGAGGGGAGAGGCCGAGGGTGCTCACCCCTACTTGGATTTCCTTCGAAAATATTTCCAGCCATTTTTCGCCCCTCCAAGGCGAGCCACCCTGCTGAGACGGCCGAGAGAAAGCGGGACGGATCTAGGGGGTGTAGAAACAATGGAAAAAGTACCGCCATCTTTAATTCCGTCTACGGCCACCCCCACACAAGTAAACACCTCAAGACAGTAGTGTCCAGGTTCAGGAGAAAGAAAAGCTGGGATCAATAAGTTCTTGCTAAGTGCGACTTACTATTCCGTGCATTGAAACGAACCCTTTCCCTCGGGTGGCTAGCCGATGACAGCTTTATCGCCCCCATATTATGTAATATCGCGATATTATTTGTAAGTCAAGATCATGTCGCTAGAATTATTGAGATTTTTAGAATAATAAAAATAGGGAGAACTTGTAAACTTATGTTTAAACTCAAGTTATATTTGTAACTAGTTTATTCAGAACTTGAGAGTAAGTCGAAATTATTTGAGCACAATAATTGTAGTTCAATTGTATTGTATTAATTTATATAGGAAAATGTTATTATTTACATTCGACCCACTTTAAATTTAAAACTCATACCAACCGTCAGCAAGGACGGCAGTCACAGAATCCTACGTTATCCACAATCGAGAATGAAACATTTTATCATAGGCGAGGTTGAAGATGGACCACAGACCAGGTAGAGGATAGAACTATCACGCAATGTAATTGCGTGTCACTTGCTCGGGGGGCTCGCGAGCCCTCTGACCATTTTCGTGTCACACCCAACGTTATCGATTCAGTCTAAAATAAGATTACACTACTACGAGTGGTAGGAATTGAAATTAAATCTTATCGGAAGCATTTAAAATTTAAAATGGTCTGCATGTTACGACTAATTTCAAGAAACATGTTGCATAATTCCGTTTACTAATACATTTTGATAGTAGCATAACTTGCACTTATTTTCATAAATTTCGATCAGAAATATTATATAAATACAACCGCGTAACAAATATTTCTACAGTCTCTTAGTTAGGTTATATTTTCTGTCACTTCGAGGAGCGGATTTTCTGTCACAATAAATGTTTATTAGCTATTTCGTTCTTTTACGCTACATTTGTGAACTTTTTATGACTTAACATCCTTTCAGAATATTATTGTTACGCCGGAACGGTATTTTTATGAAATCGAGAAAAGTAATTATGCGTGGTTAAGAAATCCAAATTTCCATTCGCACGAGAATAGGGATGGCGATACATGCCAATTGTATCGATATTTCGTACCGATATTTATGTATCTCTTATGCGAGAAACAGAATAGTACCCGGGATAAGAATAAAATGCTGTGTATTTTGCAAATAAATATAATATTGAATAAGTTTGCTTTAAAGTAGTAAGAACTATCGAGTGTATTATTTAGTGTTCAATTAGCAATTATATTGAGGACTGGTTAATTAATTCGGAGCATTCATCTGTTATAGGTAAGCAATTCTTTCCTTTGGAAGTGTCGGTTCTTGTCAACTGGTCTAACGAAAACGCACTGGACGAGTGCAGCATTTACAATACCTATATGGTTTTTAAGTGGAAGTTAAACTTAATTAATTAGACAATGAAATTATAAGCACCTCTGTACTAAGTATCACTGTACATTATTCAGAGTATTTTAATAAACCACATGTAGAGAAAAACCGCATCTTTTAATTTAGAACTACACGCTATAACTTCCATTTCCTAATTAAATCCCAAATTTGATAATCACAAGTAATGTCTGCGTCCTGCGTTGATTAGTTCTCCGCCTTGGATTCTCTCTCCGAAGATGCTAACTTTGTGCCACCTCTTTCGACGTCATGTTCTCCTGTTACGAAGCTCAATTTTAGAGCGTTCAGAAAATTTTGGCCAGATTTTAGCAAATGTATCAGGAGAACATGAAGCGAAAGGAGGTACGCCCTGAATTTCATCGTCGAAGCCTTTCGAAGACGCTGCGCCTCTACGTCGAATAGTTCTCCGCCTTGGATTCTCTCTCCGAAGACGCTAACATAGGGCCACCTCTTTCGACATCATGTTCTCCTGTTACAATCTCAATTTTGGAGCGTTCAGAAAATTTTGGCCAGATTTTAGCAAATGTATCAGGAGAACATGAAGCGAAAGGAGGTCCGCCCTGAATTTCATCGTCGAAGCCTTTCGAAGACGCTGCGCCTCTACGTCGAATAGTTCTCCGCCTTGGATTCTCTCTCCGAAGACGCTAACATAGTGCCACCTCTTTCGACATCATGTTCTCCTGTTACAATCTCAATTTTGGAGCGTTCAGAAAATTTTGGCCAGATTTTAGCAAATGTATCAGGAGAACATGAAGCGAAAGGAGGTACGCCCTGAATTTCATCGTCGAAGCCTTTCGAAGACGCTGCGCCTCTACGTCGAATAGTTCTCCGCCTTGGATTCTCTCTCCGAAGACGCTAACATAGGGCCACCTCTTTCGACATCATGTTCTCCTGTTACAATCTCAATTTTGGAGCGTTGAGAAAATTTTGGCCAGATTTTAGCAAATGTATCAGGAGAACATGAAGCGAAAGGAGGTACGCTCTGAATTTCATTGTCGAAGGCCTTTCGAAGACGCTGTGCCTCTACGTCGAATAGTTCTCCGCCTTGAATTCTCTCTCCGAAGACGCTAACATAGTGCCACCTCTTTCGACATCATGTTCTCCTGTTACAATCTCAATTTTGGAGCGTTCAGAAAATTTTGGCCAGATTTTAGCAAATGTATCAGGAGAACATGAAGCGAAAGGAGGTACGCCCTGAATTTCATCGTCGAAGCCTTTCGAAGACGCTGCACCTCTACGTCGAATAGTTCTCCGCCTTGGATTCTCTCTCCGAAGACGCTAACATAGTGCCACCTCTTTCGACATCATGTTCTCCTGTTACAATCTCAATTTTGGAGCGTTCAGAAAATTTTGGCCAGATTTTAACAAATGTATCAGGAGAACATGAAGCGAAAGGAGGTACGCCCTGAATTTCATCGTCGAAGCCTTTCGAAGACGCTGCGCCTCTACGTCGAATAGTTCTCCGCCTTGGATTCTCTCTCCGAAGACGCTAACATAGGGCCACCTCTTTCGACATCATGTTCTCCTGTTACAATCTCAATTTTGGAGCGTTCAGAAAATTTTGGCCAGATTTTAGCAAATGTATCAGGAGAACATGAAGCGAAAGGAGGTACGCCCTGAATTTCATCGTCGAAGCCTTTCGAAGACGCTGCGCCTCTACGTCGAATAGTTCTCCGCCTTGGATTCTCTCTCCGAAGACGCTAACATAGGGCCACCTCTTTCGACATCATGTTCTCCTGTTACAATCTCAATTTTGGAGCGTTGAGAAAATTTTGGCCAGATTTTAGCAAATGTATCAGGAGAACATGAAGCGAAAGGAGGTATGCTCTGAATTTCATTGTCGAAGGCCTTTCGAAGACGCTGTGCCTCTACGTCGAATAGTTCTCCGCCTTGGATTCTCTCTCCGAAGACGCTAACATAGTGCCACCTCTTTCGACATCATGTTCTCCTGTTACAATCTCAATTTTGGAGCGTTCAGAAAATTTTGGCCAGATTTTAGCAAATGTATCAGGAGAACATGAAGCGAAAGGAGGTACGCCCTGAATTTCATCGTCGAAGCCTTTCGAAGACGCTGCGCCTCTACGTCGAATAGTTCTCCGCCTTGGATTCTCTCTCCGAAGACGCTAACATAGTGCCACCTCTTTCGACATCATGTTCTCCTGTTACAATCTCAATTTTGGAGCGTTGAGAAAATTTTGGCCAGATTTTAGCAAATGTATCAGGAGAACATGAAGCGAAAGGAGGTACGCCCTGAATTTCATCGTCGAAGCCTTTCGAAGACGCTGCGCCTCTACGTCGAATAGTTCTCCGCCTTGGATTCTCTCTCCGAAGACGCTAACATAGGGCCACCTCTTTCGACATCATGTTCTCCTGTTACAATCTCAATTTTGGAGCGTTGAGAAAATTTTGGCCAGATTTTAGCAAATGTATCAGGAGAACATGAAGCGAAAGGAGGTATGCTCTGAATTTCATTGTCGAAGGCCTTTCGAAGACGCTGTGCCTCTACGTCGAATAGTTCTCCGCCTTGGATTCTCTCTCCGAAGACGCTAACATAGTGCCACCTCTTTCGACATCATGTTCTCCTGTTACAATCTCAATTTTGGAGCGTTCAGAAAATTTTGGCCAGATTTTAGCAAATGTATCAGGAGAACATGAAGCGAAAGGAGGTACGCCCTGAATTTCATCGTCGAAGCCTTTCGAAGACGCTGCGCCTCTACGTCGAATAGTTCTCCGCCTTGGATTCTCTCTCCGAACACGCTAACATAGTGCCACCTCTTTCGACATCATGTTCTCCTGTTACAATCTCAATTTTGGAGCGTTGAGAAAATTTTGGCCAGATTTTAGCAAATGTATCAGGAGAACATGAAGCGAAAGGAGGTACGCCCTGAATTTCATCGTCGAAGCCTTTCGAAGACGCTGCGCCTCTACGTCGAATAGTTCTCCGCCTTGGATTCTCTCTCCGAAGACGCTAACATAGGGCCACCTCTTTCGACATCATGTTCTCCTGTTACAATCTCAATTTTGGAGCGTTGAGAAAATTTTGGCCAGATTTTAGCAAATGTATCAGGAGAACATGAAGCGAAAGGAGGTATGCTCTGAATTTCATTGTCGAAGGCCTTTCGAAGACGCTGCGCCTCTACGTCGAATAGTTCTCCGCCTTGGATTCTCTCTCCGAAGACGCTAACATAGTGCCACCTCTTTCGACATCATGTTCTCCTGTTACAATCTCAATTTTGGAGCGTTCAGAAAATTTTGGCCAGATTTTAGCAAATGTATCAGGAGAACATGAAGCGAAAGGAGGTACGCCCTGAATTTCATCGTCGAAGCCTTTCGAAGACGCTGCGCCTCTACGTCGAATAGTTCTCCGCCTTGGATTCTCTCTCCGAAGACGCTAACATAGTGCCACCTCTTTCGACATCATGTTCTCCTGTTACAATCTCAATTTTGGAGCGTTCAGAAATTTTTGGCCAGATTTTAGCAAATGTATCAGGAGAACATGAAGCGAAAGGAGGTACGCCCTGAATTTCATCGTCGAAGCCTTTCGAAGACGCTGCGCCTCTACGTCGAATAGTTCTCCGCCTTGGATTCTCTCTCCGAAGACGCTAACATAGTGCCACCTCTTTCGACATCATGTTCTCCTGTTACAATCTCAATTTTGGAGCGTTGAGAAAATTTTGGCCAGATTTTAGCAAATGTATCAGGAGAACATGAAGCGAAAGGAGGTACGCCCTGAATTTCATCGTCGAAGCCTTTCGAAGACGCTGCGCCTCTACGTCGAATAGTTCTCCGCCTTGGATTCTCTCTCCGAAGACGCTAACATAGGGCCACCTCTTTCGACATCATGTTCTCCTGTTACAATCTCAATTTTGGAGCGTTGAGAAAATTTTGGCCAGATTTTAGCAAATGTATCAGGAGAACATGAAGCGAAAGGAGGTATGCTCTGAATTTCATTGTCGAAGGCCTTTCGAAGACGCTGCGCCTCTACGTCGAATAGTTCTCCGCCTTGGATTCTCTCTCCGAAGACGCTAACATAGTGCCACCTCTTTCGACATCATGTTCTCCTGTTACAATCTCAATTTTGGAGCGTTCAGAAAATTTTGGCCAGATTTTAGCAAATGTATCAGGAGAACATGAAGCGAAAGGAGGTACGCCCTGAATTTCATCGTCGAAGCCTTTCGAAGACGCTGCGCCTCTACGTCGAATAGTTCTCCGCCTTGGATTCTCTCTCCGAAGACGCTAACATAGGGCCACCTCTTTCGACATCATGTTCTCCTGTTACAATCTCAATTTTGGAGCGTTGAGAAAATTTTGGCCAGATTTTAGCAAATGTATCAGGAGAACATGAAGCGAAAGGAGGTATGCTCTGAATTTCATTGTCGAAGGCCTTTCGAAGACGCTGTGCCTCTACGTCGAATAGTTCTCCGCCTTGAATTCTCTCTCCGAAGACGCTAACATAGTGCCACCTCTTTCGACATCATGTTCTCCTGTTACAATCTCAATTTTGGAGCGTTCAGAAAATTTTGGCCAGATTTTAGCAAATGTATCAGGAGAACATGAAGCGAAAGGAGGTACGCCCTGAATTTCATCGTCGAAGCCTTTCGAAGACGCTGCACCTCTACGTCGAATAGTTCTCCGCCTTGGATTCTCTCTCCGAAGACGCTAACATAGTGCCACCTCTTTCGACATCATGTTCTCCTGTTACAATCTCAATTTTGGAGCGTTCAGAAAATTTTGGCCAGATTTTAACAAATGTATCAGGAGAACATGAAGCGAAAGGAGGTACGCCCTGAATTTCATTGTCGAAGCCCTTCGAAGACGCTGCGCCTCTACGTCGAATAGTTCTCCGCCTTGGATTCTCTCTCCGAAGACGCTAACATAGGGCCACCTCTTTCGACATCATGTTCTCCTGTTACAATCTCAATTTTGGAGCGTTGAGAAAATTTTGGCCAGATTTTAGCAAATGTATCAGGAGAACATGAAGCGAAAGGAGGTATGCTCTGAATTTCATTGTCGAAGGCCTTTCGAAGACGCTGTGCCTCTACGTCGAATAGTTCTCCGCCTTGAATTCTCTCTCCGAAGACGCTAACATAGTGCCACCTCTTTCGACATCATGTTCTCCTGTTACAATCTCAATTTTGGAGCGTTCAGAAAATTTTGGCCAGATTTTAGCAAATGTATCAGGAGAACATGAAGCGAAAGGAGGTACGCCCTGAATTTCATCGTCGAAGCCTTTCGAAGACGCTGCACCTCTACGTCGAATAGTTCTCCGCCTTGGATTCTCTCTCCGAAGACGCTAACATAGTGCCACCTCTTTCGACATCATGTTCTCCTGTTACAATCTCAATTTTGGAGCGTTCAGAAAATTTTGGCCAGATTTTAACAAATGTATCAGGAGAACATGAAGCGAAAGGAGGTACGCCCTGAATTTCATCGTCGAAGCCTTTCGAAGACGCTGCGCCTCTACGTCGAATAGTTCTCCGCCTTGGATTCTCTCTCCGAAGACGCTAACATAGGGCCACCTCTTTCGACATCATGTTCTCCTGTTACAATCTCAATTTTGGAGCGTTCAGAAAATTTTGGCCAGATTTTAGCAAATGTATCAGGAGAACATGAAGCGAAAGGAGGTACGCCCTGAATTTCATCGTCGAAGCCTTTCGAAGACGCTGCGCCTCTACGTCGAATAGTTCTCCGCCTTGGATTCTCTCTCCGAAGACGCTAACATAGGGCCACCTCTTTCGACATCATGTTCTCCTGTTACAATCTCAATTTTGGAGCGTTGAGAAAATTTTGGCCAGATTTTAGCAAATGTATCAGGAGAACATGAAGCGAAAGGAGGTATGCTCTGAATTTCATTGTCGAAGGCCTTTCGAAGATGCTGTGCCTCTACGTCGAATAGTTCTCCGCCTTGGATTCTCTCTCCGAAGACGCTAACATAGTGCCACCTCTTTCGACATCATGTTCTCCTGTTACAATCTCAATTTTGGAGCGTCCAGAAAATTTTGGCCAGATTTTAGCAAATGTATCAGGGGAACATGAAGCGAAAGGAGGTACGCCCTGAATTTCATCGTCGAAGCCTTTCGAAGACGCTGCGCCTCTACGTCGAATAGTTCTCCGCCTTGGATTCTCTCTCCGAAGACGCTAACATAGTGCCACCTCTTTCGACATCATGTTCTCCTGTTACAATCTCAATTTTGGAGCGTTGAGAAAATTTTGGCCAGATTTTAGCAAATGTATCAGGAGAACATGAAGCGAAAGGAGGTACGCCCTGAATTTCATCGTCGAAGCCTTTCGAAGACGCTGCGCCTCTACGTCGAATAGTTCTCCGCCTTGGATTCTCTCTCCGAAGACGCTAACATAGGGCCACCTCTTTCGACATCATGTTCTCCTGTTACAATCTCAATTTTGGAGCGTTCAGAAAATTTTGGCCAGATTTTAGCAAATGTATCAGGAGAACATGAAGCGAAAGGAGGTACGCCCTGAATTTCATCGTCGAAGCCTTTCGAAGACGCTGCGCCTCTACGTCGAATAGTTCTCCGCCTTGGATTCTCTCTCCGAAGACGCTAACATAGTGCCACCTCTTTCGACATCATGTTCTCCTGTTACAATCTCAATTTTGGAGCGTTCAGAAATTTTTGGCCAGATTTTAGCAAATGTATCAGGAGAACATGAAGCGAAAGGAGGTACGCCCTGAATTTCATCGTCGAAGCCTTTCGAAGACGCTGCGCCTCTACGTCGAATAGTTCTCCGCCTTGGATTCTCTCTCCGAAGACGCTAACATAGTGCCACCTCTTTCGACATCATGTTCTCCTGTTACAATCTCAATTTTGGAGCGTTGAGAAAATTTTGGCCAGATTTTAGCAAATGTATCAGGAGAACATGAAGCGAAAGGAGGTACGCCCTGAATTTCATCGTCGAAGCCTTTCGAAGACGCTGCGCCTCTACGTCGAATAGTTCTCCGCCTTGGATTCTCTCTCCGAAGACGCTAACATAGGGCCACCTCTTTCGACATCATGTTCTCCTGTTACAATCTCAATTTTGGAGCGTTGAGAAAATTTTGGCCAGATTTTAGCAAATGTATCAGGAGAACATGAAGCGAAAGGAGGTATGCTCTGAATTTCATTGTCGAAGGCCTTTCGAAGACGCTGCGCCTCTACGTCGAATAGTTCTCCGCCTTGGATTCTCTCTCCGAAGACGCTAACATAGTGCCACCTCTTTCGACATCATGTTCTCCTGTTACAATCTCAATTTTGGAGCGTTCAGAAAATTTTGGCCAGATTTTAGCAAATGTATCAGGAGAACATGAAGCGAAAGGAGGTACGCCCTGAATTTCATCGTCGAAGCCTTTCGAAGACGCTGCGCCTCTACGTCGAATAGTTCTCCGCCTTGGATTCTCTCTCCGAAGACGCTAACATAGGGCCACCTCTTTCGACATCATGTTCTCCTGTTACAATCTCAATTTTGGAGCGTTCAGAAAATTTTGGCCAGATTTTAGCAAATGTATCAGGAGAACATGAAGCGAAAGGAGGTACGCCCTGAATTTCATCGTCGAAGCCTTTCGAAGACGCTGCGCCTCTACGTCGAATAGTTCTCCGCCTTGGATTCTCTCTCCGAAGACGCTAACATAGGGCCACCTCTTTCGACATCATGTTCTCCTGTTACAATCTCAATTTTGGAGCGTTGAGAAAATTTTGGCCAGATTTTAGCAAATGTATCAGGAGAACATGAAGCGAAAGGAGGTATGCTCTGAATTTCATTGTCGAAGGCCTTTCGAAGACGCTGTGCCTCTACGTCGAATAGTTCTCCGCCTTGGATTCTCTCTCCGAAGACGCTAACATAGTGCCACCTCTTTCGACATCATGTTCTCCTGTTACAATCTCAATTTTGGAGCGTTCAGAAAATTTTGGCCAGATTTTAGCAAATGTATCAGGAGAACATGAAGCGAAAGGAGGTACGCCCTGAATTTCATCGTCGAAGCCTTTCGAAGACGCTGCGCCTCTACGTCGAATAGTTCTCCGCCTTGGATTCTCTCTCCGAAGACGCTAACATAGGGCCACCTCTTTCGACATCATGTTCTCCTGTTACAATCTCAATTTTGGAGCGTTGAGAAAATTTTGGCCAGATTTTAGCAAATGTATCAGGAGAACATGAAGCGAAAGGAGGTATGCTCTGAATTTCATTGTCGAAGGCCTTTCGAAGACGCTGCGCCTCTACGTCGAATAGTTCTCCGCCTTGGATTCTCTCTCCGAAGACGCTAACATAGTGCCACCTCTTTCGACATCATGTTCTCCTGTTACAATCTCAATTTTGGAGCGTTCAGAAAATTTTGGCCAGATTTTAGCAAATGTATCAGGAGAACATGAAGCGAAAGGAGGTACGCCCTGAATTTCATCGTCGAAGCCTTTCGAAGACGCTGCGCCTCTACGTCGAATAGTTCTCCGCCTTGGATTCTCTCTCCGAAGACGCTAACATAGTGCCACCTCTTTCGACATCATGTTCTCCTGTTACAATCTCAATTTTGGAGCGTTCAGAAATTTTTGGCCAGATTTTAGCAAATGTATCAGGAGAACATGAAGCGAAAGGAGGTACGCCCTGAATTTCATCGTCGAAGCCTTTCGAAGACGCTGCGCCTCTACGTCGAATAGTTCTCCGCCTTGGATTCTCTCTCCGAAGACGCTAACATAGGGCCACCTCTTTCGACATCATGTTCTCCTGTTACAATCTCAATTTTGGAGCGTTCAGAAAATTTTGGCCAGATTTTAGCAAATGTATCAGGAGAACATGAAGCGAAAGGAGGTACGCCCTGAATTTCATCGTCGAAGCCTTTCGAAGACGCTGCGCCTCTACGTCGAATAGTTCTCCGCCTTGGATTCTCTCTCCGAAGACGCTAACATAGTGCCACCTCTTTCGACATCATGTTCTCCTGTTACAATCTCAATTTTGGAGCGTTCAGAAAATTTTGGCCAGATTTTAGCAAATGTATCAGGAGAACATGAAGCGAAAGGAGGTACGCCCTGAATTTCATCGTCGAAGCCTTTCGAAGACGCTGTGCCTCTACGTCGAATAGTTCTCCGCCTTGAATTCTCTCTCCGAAGACGCTAACATAGTGCCACCTCTTTCGACATCATGTTCTCCTGTTACAATCTCAATTTTGGAGCGTTCAGAAAATTTTGGCCAGATTTTAGCAAATGTATCAGGAGAACATGAAGCGAAAGGAGGTACGCCCTGAATTTCATCGTCGAAGCCTTTCGAAGACGCTGCACCTCTACGTCGAATAGTTCTCCGCCTTGGATTCTCTCTCCGAAGACGCTAACATAGTGCCACCTCTTTCGACATCATGTTCTCCTGTTACAATCTCAATTTTGGAGCGTTCAGAAAATTTTGGCCAGATTTTAACAAATGTATCAGGAGAACATGAAGCGAAAGGAGGTACGCCCTGAATTTCATTGTCGAAGCCTTTCGAAGACGCTGCGCCTCTACGTCGAATAGTTCTCCGCCTTGGATTCTCTCTCCGAAGACGCTAACATAGGGCCACCTCTTTCGACATCATGTTCTCCTGTTACAATCTCAATTTTGGAGCGTTGAGAAAATTTTGGCCAGATTTTAGCAAATGTATCAGGAGAACATGAAGCGAAAGGAGGTATGCTCTGAATTTCATTGTCGAAGGCCTTTCGAAGACGCTGTGCCTCTACGTCGAATAGTTCTCCGCCTTGAATTCTCTCTCCGAAGACGCTAACATAGTGCCACCTCTTTCGACATCATGTTCTCCTGTTACAATCTCAATTTTGGAGCGTTCAGAAAATTTTGGCCAGATTTTAGCAAATGTATCAGGAGAACATGAAGCGAAAGGAGGTACGCCCTGAATTTCATCGTCGAAGCCTTTCGAAGACGCTGCACCTCTACGTCGAATAGTTCTCCGCCTTGGATTCTCTCTCCGAAGACGCTAACATAGTGCCACCTCTTTCGACATCATGTTCTCCTGTTACAATCTCAATTTTGGAGCGTTCAGAAAATTTTGGCCAGATTTTAGCAAATGTATCAGGAGAACATGAAGCGAAAGGAGGTACGCCCTGAATTTCATCGTCGAAGCCTTTCGAAGACGCTGCGCCTCTACGTCGAATAGTTCTCCGCCTTGGATTCTCTCTCCGAAGACGCTAACATAGGGCCACCTCTTTCGACATCATGTTCTCCTGTTACAATCTCAATTTTGGAGCGTTGAGAAAATTTTGGCCAGATTTTAGCAAATGTATCAGGAGAACATGAAGCGAAAGGAGGTATGCTCTGAATTTCATTGTCGAAGGCCTTTCGAAGACGCTGCGCCTCTACGTCGAATAGTTCTCCGCCTTGGATTCTCTCTCCGAAGACGCTAACATAGTGCCACCTCTTTCGACATCATGTTCTCCTGTTACAATCTCAATTTTGGAGCGTTCAGAAAATTTTGGCCAGATTTTAGCAAATGTATCAGGAGAACATGAAGCGAAAGGAGGTACGCCCTGAATTTCATCGTCGAAGCCTTTCGAAGACGCTGCGCCTCTACGTCGAATAGTTCTCCGCCTTGGATTCTCTCTCCGAAGACGCTAACATAGTGCCACCTCTTTCGACATCATGTTCTCCTGTTACAATCTCAATTTTGGAGCGTTCAGAAATTTTTGGCCAGATTTTAGCAAATGTATCAGGAGAACATGAAGCGAAAGGAGGTACGCCCTGAATTTCATCGTCGAAGCCTTTCGAAGACGCTGCGCCTCTACGTCGAATAGTTCTCCGCCTTGGATTCTCTCTCCGAAGACGCTAACATAGTGCCACCTCTTTCGACATCATGTTCTCCTGTTACAATCTCAATTTTGGAGCGTTGAGAAAATTTTGGCCAGATTTTAGCAAATGTATCAGGAGAACATGAAGCGAAAGGAGGTACGCCCTGAATTTCATCGTCGAAGCCTTTCGAAGACGCTGCGCCTCTACGTCGAATAGTTCTCCGCCTTGGATTCTCTCTCCGAAGACGCTAACATAGGGCCACCTCTTTCGACATCATGTTCTCCTGTTACAATCTCAATTTTGGAGCGTTGAGAAAATTTTGGCCAGATTTTAGCAAATGTATCAGGAGAACATGAAGCGAAAGGAGGTATGCTCTGAATTTCATTGTCGAAGGCCTTTCGAAGACGCTGTGCCTCTACGTCGAATAGTTCTCCGCCTTGGATTCTCTCTCCGAAGACGCTAACATAGTGCCACCTCTTTCGACATCATGTTCTCCTGTTACAATCTCAATTTTGGAGCGTTCAGAAAATTTTGGCCAGATTTTAGCAAATGTATCAGGAGAACATGAAGCGAAAGGAGGTACGCCCTGAATTTCATCGTCGAAGCCTTTCGAAGACGCTGCGCCTCTACGTCGAATAGTTCTCCGCCTTGGATTCTCTCTCCGAAGACGCTAACATAGGGCCACCTCTTTCGACATCATGTTCTCCTGTTACAATCTCAATTTTGGAGCGTTGAGAAAATTTTGGCCAGATTTTAGCAAATGTATCAGGAGAACATGAAGCGAAAGGAGGTATGCTCTGAATTTCATTGTCGAAGGCCTTTCGAAGACGCTGCGCCTCTACGTCGAATAGTTCTCCGCCTTGGATTCTCTCTCCGAAGACGCTAACATAGTGCCACCTCTTTCGACATCATGTTCTCCTGTTACAATCTCAATTTTGGAGCGTTCAGAAAATTTTGGCCAGATTTTAGCAAATGTATCAGGAGAACATGAAGCGAAAGGAGGTACGCCCTGAATTTCATCGTCGAAGCCTTTCGAAGACGCTGCGCCTCTACGTCGAATAGTTCTCCGCCTTGGATTCTCTCTCCGAAGACGCTAACATAGTGCCACCTCTTTCGACATCATGTTCTCCTGTTACAATCTCAATTTTGGAGCGTTCAGAAATTTTTGGCCAGATTTTAGCAAATGTATCAGGAGAACATGAAGCGAAAGGAGGTACGCCCTGAATTTCATCGTCGAAGCCTTTCGAAGACGCTGCGCCTCTACGTCGAATAGTTCTCCGCCTTGGATTCTCTCTCCGAAGACGCTAACATAGGGCCACCTCTTTCGACATCATGTTCTCCTGTTACAATCTCAATTTTGGAGCGTTCAGAAAATTTTGGCCAGATTTTAGCAAATGTATCAGGAGAACATGAAGCGAAAGGAGGTACGCCCTGAATTTCATCGTCGAAGCCTTTCGAAGACGCTGCGCCTCTACGTCGAATAGTTCTCCGCCTTGGATTCTCTCTCCGAAGACGCTAACATAGTGCCACCTCTTTCGACATCATGTTCTCCTGTTACAATCTCAATTTTGGAGCGTTCAGAAAATTTTGGCCAGATTTTAGCAAATGTATCAGGAGAACATGAAGCGAAAGGAGGTACGCCCTGAATTTCATCGTCGAAGCCTTTCGAAGACGCTGTGCCTCTACGTCGAATAGTTCTCCGCCTTGAATTCTCTCTCCGAAGACGCTAACATAGTGCCACCTCTTTCGACATCATGTTCTCCTGTTACAATCTCAATTTTGGAGCGTTCAGAAAATTTTGGCCAGATTTTAGCAAATGTATCAGGAGAACATGAAGCGAAAGGAGGTACGCCCTGAATTTCATCGTCGAAGCCTTTCGAAGACGCTGCACCTCTACGTCGAATAGTTCTCCGCCTTGGATTCTCTCTCCGAAGACGCTAACATAGTGCCACCTCTTTCGACATCATGTTCTCCTGTTACAATCTCAATTTTGGAGCGTTCAGAAAATTTTGGCCAGATTTTAACAAATGTATCAGGAGAACATGAAGCGAAAGGAGGTACGCCCTGAATTTCATTGTCGAAGCCTTTCGAAGACGCTGCGCCTCTACGTCGAATAGTTCTCCGCCTTGGATTCTCTCTCCGAAGACGCTAACATAGGGCCACCTCTTTCGACATCATGTTCTCCTGTTACAATCTCAATTTTGGAGCGTTGAGAAAATTTTGGCCAGATTTTAGCAAATGTATCAGGAGAACATGAAGCGAAAGGAGGTATGCTCTGAATTTCATTGTCGAAGGCCTTTCGAAGACGCTGTGCCTCTACGTCGAATAGTTCTCCGCCTTGAATTCTCTCTCCGAAGACGCTAACATAGTGCCACCTCTTTCGACATCATGTTCTCCTGTTACAATCTCAATTTTGGAGCGTTCAGAAAATTTTGGCCAGATTTTAGCAAATGTATCAGGAGAACATGAAGCGAAAGGAGGTACGCCCTGAATTTCATCGTCGAAGCCTTTCGAAGACGCTGCACCTCTACGTCGAATAGTTCTCCGCCTTGGATTCTCTCTCCGAAGACGCTAACATAGTGCCACCTCTTTCGACATCATGTTCTCCTGTTACAATCTCAATTTTGGAGCGTTCAGAAAATTTTGGCCAGATTTTAGCAAATGTATCAGGAGAACATGAAGCGAAAGGAGGTACGCCCTGAATTTCATCGTCGAAGCCTTTCGAAGACGCTGCGCCTCTACGTCGAATAGTTCTCCGCCTTGGATTCTCTCTCCGAAGACGCTAACATAGGGCCACCTCTTTCGACATCATGTTCTCCTGTTACAATCTCAATTTTGGAGCGTTGAGAAAATTTTGGCCAGATTTTAGCAAATGTATCAGGAGAACATGAAGCGAAAGGAGGTATGCTCTGAATTTCATTGTCGAAGGCCTTTCGAAGACGCTGCGCCTCTACGTCGAATAGTTCTCCGCCTTGGATTCTCTCTCCGAAGACGCTAACATAGTGCCACCTCTTTCGACATCATGTTCTCCTGTTACAATCTCAATTTTGGAGCGTTCAGAAAATTTTGGCCAGATTTTAGCAAATGTATCAGGAGAACATGAAGCGAAAGGAGGTACGCCCTGAATTTCATCGTCGAAGCCTTTCGAAGACGCTGCGCCTCTACGTCGAATAGTTCTCCGCCTTGGATTCTCTCTCCGAAGACGCTAACATAGTGCCACCTCTTTCGACATCATGTTCTCCTGTTACAATCTCAATTTTGGAGCGTTCAGAAATTTTTGGCCAGATTTTAGCAAATGTATCAGGAGAACATGAAGCGAAAGGAGGTACGCCCTGAATTTCATCGTCGAAGCCTTTCGAAGACGCTGCGCCTCTACGTCGAATAGTTCTCCGCCTTGGATTCTCTCTCCGAAGACGCTAACATAGTGCCACCTCTTTCGACATCATGTTCTCCTGTTACAATCTCAATTTTGGAGCGTTGAGAAAATTTTGGCCAGATTTTAGCAAATGTATCAGGAGAACATGAAGCGAAAGGAGGTACGCCCTGAATTTCATCGTCGAAGCCTTTCGAAGACGCTGCGCCTCTACGTCGAATAGTTCTCCGCCTTGGATTCTCTCTCCGAAGACGCTAACATAGGGCCACCTCTTTCGACATCATGTTCTCCTGTTACAATCTCAATTTTGGAGCGTTGAGAAAATTTTGGCCAGATTTTAGCAAATGTATCAGGAGAACATGAAGCGAAAGGAGGTATGCTCTGAATTTCATTGTCGAAGGCCTTTCGAAGACGCTGCGCCTCTACGTCGAATAGTTCTCCGCCTTGGATTCTCTCTCCGAAGACGCTAACATAGTGGCACCTCTTTCGACATCATGTTCTCCTGTTACAATCTCAATTTTGGAGCGTTCAGAAAATTTTGGCCAGATTTTAGCAAATGTATCAGGAGAACATGAAGCGAAAGGAGGTACGCCCTGAATTTCATCGTCGAAGCCTTTCGAAGACGCTGCGCCTCTACGTCGAATAGTTCTCCGCCTTGGATTCTCTCTCCGAAGACGCTAACATAGTGCCACCTCTTTCGACATCATGTTCTCCTGTTACAATCTCAATTTTGGAGCGTTCAGAAAATTTTGGCCAGATTTTAGCAAATGTATCAGGAGAACATGAAGCGAAAGGAGGTACGCCCTGAATTTCATCGTCGAAGCCTTTCGAAGACGCTGCGCCTCTACGTCGAATAGTTCTCCGCCTTGGATTCTCTCTCCGAAGACGCTAACATAGTGCCACCTCTTTCGACATCATGTTCTCCTGTTACAATCTCAATTTTGGAGCGTTCAGAAAATTTTGGCCAGATTTTAGCAAATGTATCAGGAGAACATGAAGCGAAAGGAGGTACGCCCTGAATTTCATCGTCGAAGCCTTTCGAAGACGCTGCACCTCTACGTCGAATAGTTCTCCGCCTTGGATTCTCTCTCCGAAGACGCTAACATAGTGCCACCTCTTTCGACATCATGTTCTCCTGTTACAATCTCAATTTTGGAGCGTTCAGAAAATTTTGGCCAGATTTTAACAAATGTATCAGGAGAACATGAAGCGAAAGGAGGTACGCCCTGAATTTCATTGTCGAAGCCTTTCGAAGACGCTGCGCCTCTACGTCGAATAGTTCTCCGCCTTGGATTCTCTCTCCGAAGACGCTAACATAGGGCCACCTCTTTCGACATCATGTTCTCCTGTTACAATCTCAATTTTGGAGCGTTGAGAAAATTTTGGCCAGATTTTAGCAAATGTATCAGGAGAACATGAAGCGAAAGGAGGTATGCTCTGAATTTCATTGTCGAAGGCCTTTCGAAGACGCTGTGCCTCTACGTCGAATAGTTCTCCGCCTTGAATTCTCTCTCCGAAGACGCTAACATAGTGCCACCTCTTTCGACATCATGTTCTCCTGTTACAATCTCAATTTTGGAGCGTTCAGAAAATTTTGGCCAGATTTTAGCAAATGTATCAGGAGAACATGAAGCGAAAGGAGGTACGCCCTGAATTTCATCGTCGAAGCCTTTCGAAGACGCTGCACCTCTACGTCGAATAGTTCTCCGCCTTGGATTCTCTCTCCGAAGACGCTAACATAGTGCCACCTCTTTCGACATCATGTTCTCCTGTTACAATCTCAATTTTGGAGCGTTCAGAAAATTTTGGCCAGATTTTAGCAAATGTATCAGGAGAACATGAAGCGAAAGGAGGTACGCCCTGAATTTCATCGTCGAAGCCTTTCGAAGACGCTGCGCCTCTACGTCGAATAGTTCTCCGCCTTGGATTCTCTCTCCGAAGACGCTAACATAGGGCCACCTCTTTCGACATCATGTTCTCCTGTTACAATCTCAATTTTGGAGCGTTGAGAAAATTTTGGCCAGATTTTAGCAAATGTATCAGGAGAACATGAAGCGAAAGGAGGTATGCTCTGAATTTCATTGTCGAAGGCCTTTCGAAGACGCTGCGCCTCTACGTCGAATAGTTCTCCGCCTTGGATTCTCTCTCCGAAGACGCTAACATAGTGCCACCTCTTTCGACATCATGTTCTCCTGTTACAATCTCAATTTTGGAGCGTTCAGAAAATTTTGGCCAGATTTTAGCAAATGTATCAGGAGAACATGAAGCGAAAGGAGGTACGCCCTGAATTTCATCGTCGAAGCCTTTCGAAGACGCTGCGCCTCTACGTCGAATAGTTCTCCGCCTTGGATTCTCTCTCCGAAGACGCTAACATAGTGCCACCTCTTTCGACATCATGTTCTCCTGTTACAATCTCAATTTTGGAGCGTTCAGAAATTTTTGGCCAGATTTTAGCAAATGTATCAGGAGAACATGAAGCGAAAGGAGGTACGCCCTGAATTTCATCGTCGAAGCCTTTCGAAGACGCTGCGCCTCTACGTCGAATAGTTCTCCGCCTTGGATTCTCTCTCCGAAGACGCTAACATAGTGCCACCTCTTTCGACATCATGTTCTCCTGTTACAATCTCAATTTTGGAGCGTTGAGAAAATTTTGGCCAGATTTTAGCAAATGTATCAGGAGAACATGAAGCGAAAGGAGGTACGCCCTGAATTTCATCGTCGAAGCCTTTCGAAGACGCTGCGCCTCTACGTCGAATAGTTCTCCGCCTTGGATTCTCTCTCCGAAGACGCTAACATAGGGCCACCTCTTTCGACATCATGTTCTCCTGTTACAATCTCAATTTTGGAGCGTTGAGAAAATTTTGGCCAGATTTTAGCAAATGTATCAGGAGAACATGAAGCGAAAGGAGGTATGCTCTGAATTTCATTGTCGAAGGCCTTTCGAAGACGCTGCGCCTCTACGTCGAATAGTTCTCCGCCTTGGATTCTCTCTCCGAAGACGCTAACATAGTGGCACCTCTTTCGACATCATGTTCTCCTGTTACAATCTCAATTTTGGAGCGTTCAGAAAATTTTGGCCAGATTTTAGCAAATGTATCAGGAGAACATGAAGCGAAAGGAGGTACGCCCTGAATTTCATCGTCGAAGCCTTTCGAAGACGCTGCGCCTCTACGTCGAATAGTTCTCCGCCTTGGATTCTCTCTCCGAAGACGCTAACATAGTGCCACCTCTTTCGACATCATGTTCTCCTGTTACAATCTCAATTTTGGAGCGTTCAGAAAATTTTGGCCAGATTTTAGCAAATGTATCAGGAGAACATGAAGCGAAAGGAGGTACGCCCTGAATTTCATCGTCGAAGCCTTTCGAAGACGCTGCGCCTCTACGTCGAATAGTTCTCCGCCTTGGATTCTCTCTCCGAAGACGCTAACATAGTGCCACCTCTTTCGACATCATGTTCTCCTGTTACAATCTCAATTTTGGAGCGTTCAGAAAAATTTGGCCAGATTTTAGCAAATGTATCAGGAGAACATGAAGCGAAAGGAGGTATCTTGTAATTTCACCATTGAAGGCGTTGCCTTGAAGTAGCGAACAAGAGCTGCGCCTTCTAAAGGCCTTTTACCATGGAAATCATAGGTTTGGAATTTGGATAGGAATTTGTAAAAGGTATTTGTAAATAATAATACAGTTCTTTCCCAATTTTTTTCCACTTTATTTGCATGAAAGGCCTTTTTTCAGTGTTACAATATTGTATAATTTCATTTTACTTTTTGTATAAAATCACTATCTTCTTCATGTTCATTGTTGAGGCTGACAGCTTTCCATCGTTTGTCTCATTTAAAGTTCCTGGCCTCGGAGGAATGTTCCCAAGATTTATCTGCAAGAAGAAGAAAAATATTTTCATTAACCTGATTTGTCTATTATGTATAGAAAATACGACAAATATTACAATATAATTTCATGTAAAACGTATAAAGAATTTAATTATCTTCCCAATTTAACCTTTATTTCATGTAGAATACATTTAAACGCAGTCCAATTCTATCATATCACAGAAAACGTATACAAATGACAACAGGTAAAAAAAATTAGGTACCCTTTTGTTTGAAAACAAAAGAACCGTACTTTTCTTCGCGCACAAAAAATTTAAAGACAAATTTGCGCAACCGCCCAATTTTTATAGCTCGACGAATCTGAATGAATCTGAATCGAGCTGAACTGAAGTTAGCGACCATATAACAATTTATTTAACCTCACACGCTGCATAATTCTAATATTATATTAGTAAGGTACTCAAAAGACGCATACAACTAAGAAAGGAAAAGAAAAGATTGACGAAGAGAATGTTAAGTTATCACACGTATGCAAGCACGCACACACCTTTCAGCATTTCAACACATTTCAGAGTAGTTCCGGAGTTGGACGCTGTTCATGAACAGAGGCCGCTAAATTCAGTCCTCGAGTTATGGGTCGGTAATACAGTTTGGGTGGTGACACGAAGTCCCATAAGTTGATAGGTCTATCCTATATTTCGTCGATGGATGGACCTTACCATCTAAAGGTAAATCGTAATATGCGAACTGCAAAGGTACGTTAATGAAGCGCTGCTGATATGAAATGATAGGTAAGATTTCATTCTTATTCCGACACCACTCCCTGGTGTGGTGGAACTGTGGTCCACCATTTCACAACATTTTCACACTATATTCACCCCAGTCAATAATTTGCCTCTGTTACAACGGTACTCAACTTGTCATTTTGTTGCACCTGTAAAAACCCAAATATTCGCCGCGTCGTTTCTCTTGCAGGTGCAGCGCGAAAATCTGTTTCTCTTGCAGGTGCAGCACTTCAAAAAGCCCTCGTTCCGAAATTCGTGGTACGATTCTTGCACCTGCAAGAAAGCCAGATTTTCGCGCCGCACCTGCAAGAGAAGTTGCGGGGCCGAAATGTGCGGTTTTGTGGGAAAAAGAGAGTTTATTTTAGCTTGTGGGCGAATTAAAAATCTCAATTTGTGGGGAAAGGAAAGTTTATTTTGACTTGTGGTCTAGTTAGAATCCGCAATTTGTGGGAAAATGTCATTCGTGTGGGGAAAGGGAATTTTATTTTGGCTTGTGGGCTAGACAATTTGTGGGTCGTACAGCTTGGGAATTCTAACTAGCCCACAAGCCAAAATAAAATCCTTTTTTCCCCACAAAATCAAAAACTTGGGCCCTGCAACTTCTCTTGCAGGTGCAGTGCGAAATTCTGTTTTTCTTGCAGGTGCAAGAATCGTGCCACGAATTTCGGAACAGGGGGTTTTTTAAATGTCGCACCTGCAAGAGAAGCAGAGTTTCGCGCTGCACCTGCAAGAATAACAGGGCGGCGAATTTTTGGATTTATGCAGGTGCAACAAAATGACAAGTCAACCGTTCTAACTTATCGCAAATTATCGACTGGAGTGAAAATGGTGAAAGAATGAAGTGAATATATTCCGGGAAAAGGTAGTTTAAGCAATCTAAAAATAATACGCGAAGACTGTATAAATAGTGTTCAAGTTGTTCACTGATAGCCCATTATTATACACAGTACATACATATTCAATCTTATTGTTACTATAAATTCTTACATTGACCAGTAAAATACAACGTTACGCACTCGAATGTAGTGTTACGAGGTGCACCGTACACCTACGTTTTTTTCCACGCATGGGAAATCCTCTCTGACGAGTACCTGTGCTGTGGTCGATGTCAGGGCGCAGGGTCATTAACAGTGTGACGGTTCACGGTCACTCTCGTCGAGTGGAAAGTAGAAAGAGGTGGTTCCAAGCGAGAGCCTTAAAAAAATCCAAGGACGAACTGGTTCCATCACGAAGAAACGACGAGTAGTGGGCAGTGGAACGATTGTTTCGTGTTTTCTCGCCTCGCCTTGAACCGACCAGACAGCTCCATTTTGGAGATGTTCCCCGAAGACCATATCCTTGGAAATACATGAATTCGGAATTCTGTAACAGTTGCAAAATATTTATGAGTTGCGTAATGCCGGTCAGTCGCGCTAATCTGAAAATAAAAATATTCCGTCCTGCGCTTAAGCTTTGATCCATTTTGCCAAGGAACCTTCGCACGGTGAAAGAACTGTAGGGAACCGGTTCGGAACGATTCCGAAACG
The DNA here is from genome assembly GCA_947577245.1 of Andrena bucephala. Taxonomy (NCBI): domain Eukaryota; kingdom Metazoa; phylum Arthropoda; class Insecta; order Hymenoptera; family Andrenidae; genus Andrena; species Andrena bucephala. The sequence goes on from OX387717.1 coordinate 72,336,588, forward strand.
CCGAATCGTTGCCACACAATGAGACTAGCGCGACGGTCCGCGTTTAACTGCCGATAGAAACGCACGGACCGGGAAGGAAAGGCGGAAGGGGAAAGTGGGAAGACGGGCCTGCGCGTTGCCCGCTCGAAATTCCTCGAGAAAAGCGAATCGATAGTAAGTATGCTAGTCTAAGTATAGATAGTGGTGGTTAGCGCGGGAAAAGAGCGCGGTGGCCAGGGCGGTTCAAGTTGAAATACTTGTTAAAAGTTGCCATGAGCGGGCCGCCGCAAGGACAACTAACGCCACGGCTGACTCGCGACCAGTCGCCTGAATAATTGCTGCTCTTATCAACGGTTTCGAACCGTCGCGTCGGTTATTATTTCCTTTATGCAGAACGTATTTTGGCGGACGGGACAGGTTTGACACTGTTTGCACGAGAGGAATAAAACGTCATTGGCGCGGGTACATTCTTTGCCGATGACCCAGCCAGTACATAGTAGACACCAACCCAATTCTGTCTAAGTTTCCGTCGCCATATCGGCGAGGATGACATTCGAGTATCTCCGAGCGTAATACAGTAGGTAATTATACGGAATTAAAAGACAATCGTGCAATAAATGGGTCGCATCGTGTGGCAAGAATCTCCATACCGGGTTCGATCGGTTACATGCATCCGAGTCAAGTAATATTGCGTTAGCGTCACGGGATTACGATTCACCGGTGTAGGCACTCTTATCGTTGGCTACGGTTTTCCTGCATGGGCGATCTATCAGACTTGTCAGGAGTCGAATAAATCTTGATTGCTAAATCGACCGTGCACGCGCGGCGAGACACTACAAGGCTGAGGAACCCGTTCGATATTTTACTCGATAAACCGCCCGTTTGGATAAATTCTTTATACCCTTGTTAAATGACGTTGCGAGGAAAGCTACGAGTGAAATGGCATCGGACCGTTTCGAAGAGAGACGTTCGAGCCGCGAGTTTGAAATCCGAGGAAATCCAAGTCGCTCGTACCTCGGCAGATGCGCATTATATTCAGGCATATTAACGAAGCTTCTCAATGCCGCTGAAAAGATACGATCCGCCATTGATTGACGCCTACGAATAATTAAACAGAGCTAATCTCACTTAACCCTCCGCTTCGTATGAACTAGTTACACTCATTGCGCGCGAGTTCGATTAAACTTTAACCTTCTCCTTGTACATACGTTAGCGCAGCCTTGTAGAACGTGGAATCTTCCTTTGCTTTGGTAACGCTGAAATATTCAAACTTGACCTTTAACAATATTAATTAAGCGCCGCGACAGTCGTAAAGAAGTGAGAGAGGGCCGGCATGATGAATGGTGCGTTCGAAAACCTACGGTTCTTGAATCTATCCGTATGAATTGACAATAGAATGTCCGTGCAGGTTGTACCGAAAGAAAAAAAAGCAAGAAAGGTTGAGGTGAAAAGAGAGCGATGGAAGTGAAAAGAGATGACAGAAGCGACGCGTTAGAAGGGCGAATCGCGCCAACGAGCCGCGCGTATGTAAACTGACGGCGGAGGCGAGCGGGGCGCATCGAGCACGAGCGCAATTTCCTCGACAACTCGCGTCGCCACGCTGCGAATCGCATTCTGTTCCGCGCGGTGTCTTCGAGTTGCCGCGCAAGCTTCGGTTCCGCGATCCGTCCCTCGCTCGGGCCCTCAAGCTTCTGGATCTGGACCTAGTTTTTCCTGCGAGTCGCTGCGAGAAGTTTCGGTTTTCCTAGAAGCCGGCTGCAAAGATCGCTGCTCGATTTTACTTCGGTGAGTGAAGCAAACCGCTCGGAGGACCGTTCTAGTACTCCAAGCTCGGAGAAGTTTGTTGAGCGACTTTTCGGAGGACTCCTGTCGCCTTTTCGAAGCTGTCGCTCGAGTAGCAGTTCGGACAGCTATTCTAACCATCCTGCGGCACGGAGGGTGAAAGTGAACTCATCTTTTCCACCGCTATCGTCATCATTTCGAAGATATCATTTCGATTATCAATAGACAGATACAATCCTATTCGAGTTTCGCTTTAGCACGGACGCGATGCTACTTCTGATTTAGCATTCTGCAATGTTAATGAGCTGCCGTCCTACTTAATCACTGTATATCGTAAGTGCATAAGCTTGTAAAAGAGAACACTCGCCCACGAGTGAGACAGTTCAATCGTAAAGCCGTGCCTTTACACGGCCGCATGAAAAATTCAATTCTAAAATGACGCAGTCAGTTCGGAAACACTCGTAATCTATTCTTCGTTTCGTTACCAAGCAAACAAGTGAGAATTCGATTTCGAATCGTCACCTCCGCCCGACAGAATTTCGATAATAACGCGTCGATCCTCTTTCAACGCTGCACGGCCTAAAGATCTAGACCGTTACCTGCATTCTTATCAGCGCTCGCGGCTCCAGCTCTTTAATCGCCGGCGCTCGTAGGTTCGCCTCACATTCCGCGACACGACGCTGTCGAAATTTCGTGGAGCAATAACACGGAGAGGGAACGGGGCGTCGCAGAATGAATGTCACCGTGGACTTTGCGCGGTCTTGGATAACTTGCCGAGCAATAGATGACTTTTTTCTAAACTTTAGCTGACGTTAGCGAATCCAAAGAAAGTTGTATCGTCGATGAAACGACCCTGACCTTGCAGTAGATGACTGATGATTTCACTTAAGCGGCGACATTTTTCCGCCGTCCAATGCGGCTGAATCTTTTACACGATAAGAACCATAGACTTAGATGTATAGGTATAGACGAGGTATATAGCGCGAGCTCGGACTATCGGCGAGTAAAACGTAGGATCGGAGGGGAAATGGCAGAGGTTCGTTTAAGGACGCGTCGGTTATCTTCGGGAGTCGCGAATCTCACCACCCCCGCAGCTTAAGCTCCGTGTATATATGTCCATGATAGGGACCCTCTGCTCATCGGCAACTGCGAAGGCGATGCAAGTTTCTCTCGGCATAGCGCCGCCGTCGTCGGAGCAAATCGCGATGAAGTTTAGACGACTGGAAGTGAAGCTAAGCTCTCCGTGCAACGGTCCTCCCACGTGATAGGGCTAAGCAGAGGAAAAAAATGTTTACACAAATCGGCGAGTCGGTGCCGAAGTACCCGACCGTCAGTGAAATCGCTAATAATAAATTGATGTGCGAGATCGATGCGCGTGACTTTGTATCGGCCGACAGTTTTCGCGAAAACGTCGGAGACCGTTGCTTTTTGAGGAAACGGGGCGTCGATGAAGCGCCACGCGAATTACGTAAGTGCGACAGAAAGATCCTAGCCGTATAAATTACCCTTTTAATCGCGACGACAGCTAAAAAAGAACGACCCGCGGGGAATTACGTGGAGAGCCTCGGTGGCGACAGCGTAATAATTGATGGGCGGAACTATTCAGCTAAAAAGGTTAATGACTATAGGGAATTCGAATTGTTAGAAATATATCAAATACAATGGCAACGCAAAAAGTGACAGTAATGCCGCTCTATTAACATATTTCGTATGCAAATGCATTCTAACGTAGATACGGTTTGATGGTACGGAACGAGTGTGTCTATTTTTTATTGACATCGATCGACTTACAGATGAAAAACTAATCTAGACAAAAATGTAATAAAAGCAATTAGTTTTCATATGCTTTGCGATTCCCCGGCTTTTCAGTGGATAGTGGACATTGAAGGGATTGATGGAGAAAGGTGGACGGAACGTGGCGAAGTTCGAACGCGGAACGTCACGCGGATGAAGAAGCTGCTCCGAATGACGGTCAAGGCGGCGAAAAAGGAAGACTGTGTCGCAAACGCATGAATAACCAGTGAAACTGGATTACGGATAGCAATGAAACTGCGAGATGTTTCCTTCTCTTTTGAAATTTAAAACCCTCTTCCACGGAATTTCGATGCGCCTCCAAGTAGGTGCACACTTATCCAAACCGTTCGCTAGCCAGTCGTTTGGAGAAGCTTCTATGGGAATCTTGATGAAACCTTTATTAACTCAGGCTTCGTGTACCGATAACGGAACCCTCTGAGAGCCTCGGTCGACTGAATCAGACAATTCGATCCAACGAACGCCTCCAGGCTTCATAAACAAAGCTCATAAAATACTCCATAACCGAAGGCGGCAAAAGCTGATTTAGTGTAATTTATCTCTTCGTCATTGATGCTCGATGAATGTGCAACGGACACGTAATATAAAAACTAGTTGAATGCTCTGATCGAGCATACATACACAGGTAAATGGGATATCGTTGATCGGAAGGCGACGCCTTAGGGGCTACAAGCTTTGCCGTATTTCTGCATCGTATGCAAAATTATAGCGAGGAAGAAATACGTTAGCACTTTGTGTCGACGGACGCATGCTCCTAGATTTGCGTTGATAAACTTGAATGAAGTAATTCAGCAACTCCCAAGTAGATTCCACGAAGAAAGGTAAAATGCTCGAGTCCCTCGGTCAGCTACCTCCCGTTTACGATATGTTTGCGTAAACAGATACAACAGATTTTGTAGGCTATAAATCTTGACATCTAGTTGTCAAGGACTATGTAAATTCCCTGTGGCCTTATCATGGGACCCATCAGAAAGTACGCCTTCGTTCCTATTAAACACGAACGTTTTCGTGCCCGTTACCAACTCTTAAACGCCGCGATGGTCTGCGGTACCGTGATTGCTAATTAATGCCAGCCGCCGTCTACTTAAACTTTTGTTAGGGAGTGCCTATCTAATAGCTGGAGATTATTGACTCACTCCCGTCGCTCAAACCACTTCCTCATTTTTTCCTGCTTAACTGCTCGATCACCGTAATTATAAATTGTAATAGCATCGGTGACGTTACATCATTTATGCACGCGTAATAGTGAACCCTTCTCGCCCAGAAATTAATAACAGTGTGCGTAAGTATGTATATCGCTGTGAACGTGTGTCGCGTATCTTATCCCCTATCGCGGCAGTCTTTTCGCGGGAGGCTGGATTTAGAGAAGAGCCCCGGCGATACGTCGCAGGCCATTCTCCTTCCTCGAGCGCCGCGCACCTTTTCGTGGGACAATCGTAGTAATGAGAAGCGTCAATCGACTCAGGTGTTGGTTTCTTTTTCGCCACGGGCTCGCGGTTTCCGTGACGACACTGTTGACCGGTTTCCTCGATGAACGTATTTTTCTTGCCGCCGCGCGGAGCTCGTGCAATCCGACTTAATAATTGCATATCGGTGATGGTCGTTGGCCGATCGATCGTAATAAATCACAGGCCAATCTTCTATTCAGATCGGTGATAAATTATGAGCTTTGTTACCCACTGATTATCACCGTTTAACATCGGTATTGTATCGAGCTGAGAACGAAGTGGCCAAGGGTGAGAAAAAAGTGAGCTGAATGTTTCATGATGCAGCGTCTTCCAAGGGTCAGATTTAAGTATTGGTCGGGTATAACACGCGTGTGCTGTAATTACATTAGAATTACATAAACCGCGGGACGACGCGTGCAGTGCCGATACTGTTCGGCGAGGGAGCAGAATAGAGTGGAATGAAAAGTTGAAGAGGTAAAAAGAAACAGGCAGATTGTTGACGGTGTCCCAACGGTGAAATGGCTCTCGGAGCAATTCGCCCGCTGATTCAAGGCCAGCAATTATGCACGGTTCAAGATCATGTTTATGTAACGCACCGCATGAAACCTGCTTGTTTCGCGATACACTGAATAGTGGTATAACGAGACAATAAAATTGTCGGCTGACACGTGGCGGAAGGCCTAATTCCCCTCAGCTATTTTTATCTCGCGATTTTACCATCAAATCCATCGGACGCATGTATAATTCAGCGGCATGCAGTAATTTTATCGCGCGGCGTCGGGAAACCCACCACGCCTTCCTCGTTGAATCATCTACTACTACATATTACAGGCCGCCAATTGTTTAGGGCTGGTAAACAGCGAAGCCGCGAAATATTATAGCTATTATCGCACCTGTTTACTCGGAAAAGTTTAGGCGTGCACCAGGTTCTCCACCTCCAACAGATTTAATTACCCCGATGTAACGATATGTTGTTAAAGCTTCGTTAATAATCGCTCTTTTTTTGCCGCCAGCTCCGTTAATGAAACTCGGCACAAGCGCGGCATATCTTCTTCCTCCCGTTTCATATGGTAATGCCTCGCGGTGGACAGTCGTTTCCATTTTTTCGTTATCATTAATGATTGTCGATCCGGCGCACTCATTCAATTACCATAGATGCACAAAGTTTTCATAGAACTGTTGCCTCGTGTTCCGTACATCATACGGTCGAGTATTTTCTAGACTTGTGTGATCTCAGATTTTTTCGAAATATGCAGAAATATACATCTTCCTGCTAATCATTAGAGTATGCACTTTTTTCGAAGCCAACCAATCAGCACACTTGCGCAACGCTGACAACTCTACTGATAAGAATTCGAGGAATTAGATTCTTGCAAACTTGTTGCATGATTGCTAGAATCATTTATAAGCTTCATTTTCAAATCAGTGGAATTCCTATACTGATCGAACGCGTTATAAAGTGTTGAATAATTCGTTGCAGATGACGTAGTCGAACAGCGTCAAGGAAGTGCAAAGGTGCCCGTGGAGATGCTGCGGGCTTTTCTATCTGCAAGTGTTTATTGTGTCTACGAGACACGGGCCTAGCAGACATCAGAGCCAAAGGACATGTGATAAACGCGACGAGGGAGCCGATTACACGGAAACTACGATATTAGCCACTTGTGTTTATCGAGTAAACGAATCTGCCGTACGGTTTCCGCGGAGGACCTGCAAGGATCAAAGACAGGAAGATGATCCGCGGCGCGTGACCGATAAGAAGAATCGTGGACGCGAAAGCAGAGGAAGCGTGAAGCAGTTGTACTTACCGGCGACTCGCCTGTTCGAATCGCGACCGATATGTAAGCACTGCAGAGCGCTCGGGAACACTGTAGTTCCACGGAAGATCGTTAACGACAGCTCGAAAGCAGCGAATTCGTTGGAATTTTCTTGCAGCAAGCGCCTGACCCCGTTGCAGTGCCGCGCTAGGAATTGTTTGTGGCAGAGTGATAAGAGTCGCGCTGATAGCCCGCGATTTACGTGGTGCATCGCCAAGGGGAGAAAGGGAGGGACCATAGAGCTGCCCCGCGACGCAGCGCAACCTCTTCTCAGTGGGTCATACGGATCACTGGATTCACTGGGTCGAGATGTATCAGCGAGCGGTGCTGGTGAACCTCCCGAAAGCTGAGTCCATTGACATTCAGTTCTCGGACGTCACCTATGACACGAGAAAACGCTTCCGAAATCCCTCGAAGCGGATCCTGAAGGGGGTCAGCGGGACCTTCAAGTCCGGGGAGCTGACGGCGATCATGGGGCCGTCTGGCGCTGGCAAGTCCACCCTGCTCAATATCCTCACGGGCTTCGAGAGGAACAACTGGAAGGGCCAGATCGAGTACATTGGCAAGGAGGGTAAACACACTTGGAACCAGTACAGGAAGCAGTCGTGCTACATCCAGCAAGACGACAAATTGCACCCGTTGTTCACCGTGCTGGAGGCGATGTGGATCGCCATCGATCTGAAGATCGGCAGCAACATCAGTCGAAAGGCGAAGGAGATACTGATCGACGATGTGCTGGACAACCTGGATCTTAGCAAGACCAAGGAGACCAGGTGCGGTAGATTGAGCGGGGGCCAGAAGAAGAGGCTGAGCATCGCCCTGGAGCTGATCGACAATCCGCCGGTGATGTTCCTGGACGAGCCGACCACCGGTCTCGACGCGCTGTCCTCTTATCAGTGCATCAGGCTACTGCAGAACCTCGCCAAGGCTGGCAGGACGATCATCTGCACCATCCACCAGCCCAGCGCGGCGATCTACGAGATGTTCGACAGCGTCTATCTCCTGGCGGACGGCAAGCGTATATACGCCGGCGCGTCCAACAACACCATCGACTATTTCGCCACGATCGGCCTTCACTGTCCGAAATACCACAATCCGGCTGACTACATGATAGAAGTGGTCAGTAAGGAGTACGGCGACTACAACGACCAGCTGGCCCAGCTGTGCGACAGCACCGACCGACACTGGAGATCGGACGAGCCGCAAATAATCGAGGAATACATTACCCGCAATCCCGTGAACGAGAGTAAAGCAATGGTGCTGGTCGCGCCGCCCTCCGAGATGGAGAAGTTCTTCATACTGTTGCATCGCTGCATGGTCCAGATGTTCAGGGACTGGACGGTCACCCACTTGAAGCTGGTGCTTCACCTCCTGGTGGGCATTCTGCTTGGCCTTTTGTACACGGACTCCGGTATAAACGGCAGCAAGTCTATCAACAACGTCGGGTACTTTATGGTGAGCAGCGTGTATCTATGCTACACGAGCGCGATGCCGGCGGTGCTCAAGTTCCCGTCGGAGTTCCCGACGCTGAAGAAGGAGAGGTTCAACAACTGGTACCAATTGAGGACGTATTACATCGCGTCTCTGATTACCAACATGCCGCTGCAGGCTTTGTCCGCGTTGTTCTACAGCTCTCCGTCTTATTTCCTCAGTCACCAGCCTATGGACACCAACAGGTTCCTCATGTTTCTGGTGGTGGCGGTCCTGACGGCGATGATAGCGGAGAGCTTCGGCCTACTGATCGGTACTATCTGCAATCCCGTGAACGGGACCTTCATGGCGGCGATCCTCACGTGCACCATGCTGGCCATGACTGGATTCCTCGCTCTCTACAATCACATGTCGGTTGCCCTTGTCTACATCAGCTATCTGAGCTACATGAAATACTCGGTCCACGCCCTCGTCCACGCGATATACGGCTTCAGCCGGGAGAAGCTCTTCTGCCCGAAAAACTACTGTCACTATCGGATGCCGGAAATGCTGATGTCGGAGTTCGCGATGACAGACAGCAAGTACTGGATCGACATCGTCGTGCTGTCCTGCTACTACGTACTATTCAAGCTCATGGCCTACTGCACGCTCAAGAGGAAGCTCTCCTCCGCCTAAAAGAACCGTTGTGGTCCGCGATATCCTCGCGGTAAAGAGAATTTTATTGGACATTGACAGCTGTGTCGGACATCTTATCCAGTGAAGTTTCCATCCAGCTATCCCAACAGCGTTTCGAATATCGTGATATTTCGCGTATGCTCGCGGCAGTTACCGATGACGGCCGCGGCGAGGCGAACGTGATGCGTGGTCGTGTGAATGGGAACGAATGAATAGCAATTACTGTAATGGATGTACGGGGAGTGTCGATCGTAAGGACAGTGATATCCGGTTATTTTTAGAATTCTATTAGGTAATGATTCTTAAGATGTACTGTTTTGTATTGGAGACCTACAGGGGAAGTCTATTAAAGAAATGTTAACTAAACTCTCTGTTTCTTTTCTGACCCACTGGTCGACACAGATCGCGCAACACCCCGCGGTGAATGAGGAGATCTGGGCGCAAGGTAAATTCAGGGGACGTTCTTTAAAGTACGCTGCTCGAAATAACGTCCACATGATATTCCTGGTCATCCTCGTGAGCCAGCTTTGACCAATTTTCCAGCAGCGTACCGTCGCGCTACCACGGACGGTCCATTCAGCGGAACGTAAAAGGAGAGAAATCATTAGAGCGTGTGCTTCCTGAAAACGTTGAAAATCTGTATTACAAACATCCACCGACCGACATTTGCATAGCCTTCACAGCTGAACGATTCAAAGGTGACCGACAAATACAGCCACGTTCGCCGTACTTGTGTACGATGGTTGGAACTGTACGTCTTATCGACTAAACGTATCTACAATCGTGTTATATGCTCGTATCTATGCAGAAGTAGGCGGCTGAACAAACGAAACTGAAACACAGGCGCACTTAGAAAGTAAAAGCGAGACAAAACGTAATTGGGTGCTCTTTCCCGCGATCGTTTAATGCCGGAGGGAGCGCACAGCTATACAAAACGGAAGCTCGAATGAGAAAGAAAAAAAAGAAAGAAAGAAAAGTGAACGAAAAATGGCCGGAAGAGAAGCCGCGTGAAAGAGCGTGAAGCATAGAGGCGTCATCGTCGGGCCGGAGTCAGGCACCATGATCATGGAAAAAATGGCACATTTATTATATTATTAGTGATAATAATATTACTAGCGATAATTATACATTCCTTCTTTTTTCTTTTTCTTTCTCAAACGCAACGCTCTCTCGACACACACACACACACTCCCTCTCTTTCTCTCGCGCGTACTCTCGCCTCCCTTTCTTTCGATATACGCATAATATTCCAGCTCGTGTTTCATCGATGTCGATAGAGTCGCAACTGTTCCATTTTTTTTTTTCTCCCCTAACAATCGCATGCGTGTCGGAAAGATCGCTTCAGTGCCCTCTTTTAAGGCCCGGTGTCACGCGAGCTAGCCACGCCAGACCTACGTACGCTTCTCGTTTAATTACAATATTATACAGTAATGTCGTTAGATCTAATGTACACGTGCGATTTCGCTCGTCGATAATCGGTATCCCGGGCGACCGAGGGGAGTTGTCCGTGTCGCGCAAACTGATCCTGCACGGAAGAAGATTGCATCGATCGCAAGCGGCGCCGCGAGTTTCAGCGTTCGGAATGGAGGAACACTGGAAATCGCGGCCGAACAGTTTGTCCTCTCAACAGTTGAGGCGATCTTCCTCGCGGGATCGAAACTCGAATAATTCAGAGTTGGGTATTATCTAGATAAAAAATTATTTAAATAACGATCCAATAAATGATACTTTATCTTTGTTCGTTACTCGAGGCTCGAATAATCGAAGTTATCTTTATTCGAAGAGCAACGAATAAATAATTTTGTACCATGAGAATTTATTCGACGAATAAAGGTAATTTTTTTGAAAATTATTTGAAGCTCAAATAACTCTGGAAGTGGAGAGCGAGAGAGATGGGGAGCGTGTGCTAGAGTGTGGTAAGCAGGAGAGCATGATGCGAGGAAGTAGTCTTGAGTATAATATCGCTAATAATGACAGTTCAAATTGTGTCGAGTTTGGTATCTTTCCATCTTTCCTCCTTACACTCCCATCATGCTCTCCTGCTTACCGCTCTCTAGCACACGTTCCCCATCTCTCTCGTTTTCTACTTCCAGAGTTATTTGAGCTTCAAATAATTTTCAAAAAAAATTATCCTTATTCGTCGAATAAATTCTCATCGAACAAAATTATTTATTCGTTGCTCTTCGAATAAAGATAACTTCAATTATTCGAGCCTCGAGTAACGAATAAAAATTATTTATCTTTTGTTCGTTAATTGAGATTTTTATTTAGATAAACTTTTGCCCAACTCTGAGTCTCGAATTAACGAAAGACGGGGTCGATTTCGCAAATCTCACGGCTCCGCAGCCCGCCGGGCCGCGGGCTGACGGAGGACACGCGTATGACTGGGAAATGTTAAAAGAGTAGTAAACTAAAAAAAAACCACTTCGTAATAGCTTAACGCAATTAACGCACGGTGGCGATTTGAAACTTAAGACAGGTTCGCCCAGAGAGCTGCGCGAAGAGACCTTTGCGATCGTAGTTCTCAACTCGAACCGAGCTGCACACTCTCCTCACCTTTCGCCCTTTTCCACTTTGACTATCTAAGACTATCGACAGGTGTGCCTAGCTTAGACGGGCTTACGAGCTATTTATTGTCGTTATTATTTTACATGATTACCATCGCGAATATACGTGTGTGTATGCGTGTGTTTGTAATTTATCTCCCACGAATCGCCGCTGACCTCCTCTATCGCAATACCGTTCAATTAAATCCCTACCTTGCGTGCGTGCCTCTGCTTTTTCGCGTTTCCCCCCTCCTCGTCTTCGGTTTTCCCTTCGGGGAGGCAATAGCCGCGACGCTTCGCGCGATTCTGTGATCCTAGATTAAATGTAAAGCGAGGTTGTGCGAGTTATCTCGACCGAGCCTGGACGCGGTCCATTCATCGGGAACGAATGCAACGGCGATAGATTGCCGGTCGATATCTTTCGCGGCCCGTTTCGACGGTCCGGACTCTGCTGATCGAACTAAACCGGGACCTGTCGAAATTTCTCATGAATTGCCTAGCCTTTCTGGTTCGCGAACGTTCCATATTCGCCGCCTTTATCTCGGTTTCCTCGGCGATCGGCATGCGGAAAGCAAAGAAAATAGCCGAGCGCGGTTGCGAGAACGTATCGGTTATCGTTCGTCGAGATTCCAGACAGCAGCGAGAGAGGAACACGAAGGTACAGCGAGCGAAATACGCGTGTGAATTCCCCTCAGGACCGCGCGGAACGGTTGATATGCTTTTGAAGAAAAATATAGCTGCACGCGTGTGATATGTGTGAGGAGAGGATGTACATCGCGTGGTCGCTCGAGGGAACGGAAGCCAGAACCAAATGCAGGCAAAGAAGACTGAAAAAGCAAGAGAAAATAAATGAGAGATAGAGAACAGAACGTGTAGCGGAATTAATCAGAGTTGAACACGGGCGCTCGATACACGTGTTCTTCGATGGTCAGTTCTTGTTCCTGTCGACGTCGTACTATTTTTCCTTTTTATTCAATAAAATTTATTTATGAATCTAAATAAATTAAAATACATGGCAACTGGGTACACATTGAGTTGAGCTATATTTTTGTTCAAAAACAAAAATGTCCCCTCTTTCTGTCGCGGAGGATTTCCTCGGCGATCAATGATTGGTAGCATTAAAATAATTAATAATAATAAAATCATGATCGTGACAATAATAATAATAATAATAATAATAATAATAACCATCGTAATGATGACGATAATAATAATAATAGTAATAGTAGTAATAATAATAATAGTAATAATAATAATAATCATAATGTAATAAGGTATTTGATTAGGCGTACGTCACTGCTGTATATGTACAATTATGCGTGAGATATGTTTGAACTTTTTTTCCGTGATCGATGGGTAGATGTTCCGATATTTCATTTTCTCCCTTCTTATCCTACCACTCACACCTATACACGTGCACCGCGTCACGATGAATCGTTCCGAACTACCCCCTATGCACGACGAAGAAGGTTCCTCTTCTTAGGTGTCTCCCAACCAGAGACAGAGAGCGCGAAAGATGCCCGTGCGTAGCACGTGGTTGGAAACCGCATAGGTACGGGCACCTTTTCCCCAAATGCAATAAGCGATCAGCCGAAACGATTCGTCGGAGCCCGGTGTACTCTGCCTTTTTGCTCGATCCTTGCACTTGTGCATTGTCTCTCACTCTCTCATCGTATTTGCCCGTGGTCCGAATCATTTAAACTCCGCGAGAACGATTCAATCGTGCCGCCGCCGTTCCACGCGAATTTCTCCCCTCCTCCTAATTTAATTTTCTCGATCGTTCGTCACGATCCTCCCTCTATTCCCCTTCGTACGCGTAAGTACAGAAAGTTTGCCACTGAACTAACTTCACGCGTCCTCGATTCACACTGAACGCTCGCGAAACAATCGTCTCCTCTATGCATGTATGTACAGTTTACACCATCAGCCCTGGCCGAGGACGATCGTGGATCTCGCCAGCCCTGCGCCTCGAGTCGTCTGTCGTTTATCGTTTATGTACACCGACGGCAACCGAGAACTCTAGCTGAACTTCACGAAGGGAAAAATAAAATGAAAACCCTTCCTACCTCGTCCAGCTGTCGACTCCGACGGACCTACGACGAGCGCTCGCGATCGCCCTCGGCCGCTAGGCCTTTTCTCTTGTCTGTGCGCCGTGTCTAGACCTCGTCTCCTCTACAATTATTACCGCTCTGTAACGCAACGGGACGCGCCGCCAGTAGCGTACACACACACAGAAGTGGGCAATTTCAACAAGAATCGGTTGTACCGGATAGCCGGGGATCGATCGTTTCAATAGAATCTCGATCGCACTACACGCTTCCTTACACCTCGAAAGAGAGGAACCATATTCCTTTGTCTTCTCGCTATTTATAAAAATAATTTCAAGCCGCCTTCGGGGGATAGGGATGGGAATGGGGGTAGATGCCTTTTAAAGGTAATCGCGTGGCTCTCACTCCCTCTGTCCCCGATGCTCGCGCATCGGCATACAGAATCCTGGTTCCCTGTTCGTCGTACGCGCGTACGAGAGTCACTCAGGGAACCCATGGATATTACCGGGTGCTCGTTTGCACTTGGTTCATACAGCATGCACCATGTTGTGCTGTTCCAGCGCAGTATCCTTCTCCGACTGCCTACTCTCTCTATCCCGTAAGCAGCGACCAAGCGTCCTTGCCTCCGTGGAACGTACGTTAATTACGTTCGAAGAGTGTGCCGCGACACGCCGCGTAATACCCCCAATCTTTCTCGAATCTGTATGTGCAAGTCCCTCAAAAGTCCCAAAACTATCACCGTCTTAAGCTGTATCTACCCCTTTAACAGAGGATCACACCGCCGCCACTGAGCCGCTGCTACTGCGGCTGCGATGGATTGTGCTGAAGGGAAGGTGGCGGGCCCTGGAACAAACAGTTTCCTCGTGCCGTCAACCAGTTAATGAAACACGCGCCTAGGCGCATCTTTCGCAAGGATACTTACAGGCATCGTGGAAAAGGGTGGCTGAGAATGCGCGTGGGGATGAGGATGTGGGTGAGCTATGTGCGCCGCGAGATGACCGGGTAGTTTTGGCCCGTCCTCTGCCTTCTCCTCTTCCCTCCTCTTCAAACACGCTGCCTTTGGGTTGAGGTTTCGTTCTGCAAACAAACACCGACACCTTCGTTAGGGGAACAGTCCAGGATGCTGTTGCGATTAAAGAGAACCCGGGGACTCTAATTACCTCTAACTTGCTGCTCCAACGTCATGATCACTTCGACAGCCATGTTGAGGATACCGAGCTTCGTCTGAGGTTTGTCCGTCTTCAGGTGCGTCATGCACATTCTGCCGAGCTCCTTCAAAGCCTCGTTGATGTCCCTGATACGTATCCTGAAGCGACAGATCTTTGTTACGCGGCGCGAGCAGAGCCGCCCGTTAGGGCAGTGCAGGGGAACGAAACACTCGACGGGAAACGAGAAATGTGGTTAGACTTCGCGAATCCTTCGGGCAAGCAGCTTTCTCACGCGTCCGAGACCAGAGGAGAGGTTTTGCATCGGCTACTCAAGATTCTTCTACGTAATAGCACGAGAGCCGGATCGTTCGCAAGTAGAGATCCGAAACGCTGACTGCGGGGCGAGCAGCCTCTTTGTACTTTTCACGCATACATAGAATACGGGCCGACCTGTTGTCGAATCACAGCTTGTAGGTGGGCAAGTGGGTTTCGCGATGGATTCACTGCACACTACCATCGAGTTCCTTACCTTTCCCTAGCATTGTTCGCCTGCCGCCTCTCTTTCTCCCTTTGCGCCTTCACGTCGGGATCGTCATCCTCGTCCTCGACGCTCGAACAACAGTTGCGCAATAACAATACTCGATTAATCACCTGACGTAGGCGGTTACTTTGTCCTAGAATCGAGCACGCGACCCGACAGCAGTAAAACCGACGTGGCACCGTGATCGTTTAACAAAACCGAAGCGGTACCGGCGAGAGGCGATTAAAGGAGATTTCACTCGGCTAGCCGATTATCCGAATACGACAGGGTTGCACGAGCAAGATATACTCGGTGGCTGAACACACGCAGAGCTCTCTGGTCGGCTTGTGGTTATGGACAGAAATCAGCTTTCCATTCTCGAATGGGGCCCGTATTCTTTGCACAGAGAACGAACGACACGGAAGGAAAGGTGCGGATCTAACGCACAGAGTTCATTTCGTGCTGTTACCTAGAAAATTCAGAATCCAGGCGATGTCCGAGGGACCACGTGGATTCGGGATGGCATCGAAACGTAGTGGAAAGGATAGGGATATCTTTGAATGGTGCTGGATTCTGAAATAAACGTGTCTTCATTATATGCACAAGTGGTCCCTCGTTCGTCACCTTCGTTTAGGCACGAGAAATAATGGCGGCAAGCTGATTGAAGGATTCACGAGAATCTAGATGGAAAATGTACCGAGAGACAGAGAGAGAGAGAGAGAGAGAGAGAGAGAGAGAGAGAGAGAGAGAGAGAGAGAGAGAGAGAGAGAGAGAGGAGAGAGCAGAAGCCTCTCGATGCAATAATGTTTAGTGTGACGCGGGTGATGGAAAGGTGCTCGCACGCTGTGAAGTAAAGGGAGCATGCCTAGAGGGGGCCGAATCGCAGCCGAATTAAAATGAGACTGATTGATAGGTGAGCACGAGAGCTGTCGATCTTTCGCCTGAACCAGAAACATTTTAATTTCCACGCTAGAATACGGGCCTCGGTGACGGGGAGGATGTAGGCATGCTGAATAGTCATCGAGGAGTAATCGAATCTTGAGGATCCCGCGAATCGTCCGTTCGTTATTCTTATCTTATATCGGGCATGCATACGAGGATAGGAGGATTCCAAGTCCCGCAAGGAACTCGAAGGACTTGAACGTACAACGGGAGTGCGTACTGCGTGTGTTCACTAACCTTTCACGCACGTTGTTGGCCTGGCGACGTTCCTTCTCGCGCACCGCTTTGGTGCTGGGATCGTCGCAATCTTCATCAGCGCTCGAACAACGGTTGTTTAAATACATTGGTTAGTTTAATTCTGCATTGCACGGTGACAAGAGGGGGGGGGGGGGGGGACATCTAGCTCGTTGATGTCTCAACGACGACAACGCGAGAAAGATTTTGCGTCTTACGTTCTACGTTCTACGTTCTACGCGCAACGTTACCCCCTCGAACGGAGATGTGAATCGATACGATAGCCCCTTCGAGGCGGTAACGTTGTCGTCTCGAGTGAACAAAGATTCAAACAACGTTTTCCAATTAGTCACTGGACAAGAGATCAAGTCTAGTCGCCTTGGGCATTGTTTAATTCGGTTTCACTACTGCCGTTTCACGATCGACGTGGACGTAACGCGCTTTATTCCCAGAAAGAAGGACACATCCAATATATACTTACTATCTGCGCGATCTCTTCGTCCCCTTTCCCTGAGACGTGGAATTCACCGTGCCAGTACCAATGACACCCCCTGCCGTCAGATCGCTGCTCGAAGGTTTCGTCTCGCCGCCACTACTATCCGGCGGATCCTTTCTCTTCTCCAAAGAGACGTATTCTGTTCATTAGAAATAGCGCTGTTTAACATCACCATATAGCATTCACGTTGATATAACGACGACAGCAACATTCATGGAACGGGGAGGACAAAACGTCGCGGTTTACGATAAAAACTCAAGGTGGCACGGAGCGACTAGTTCCTTGTACTCGACCATTCTTCAGCGACAAATGAATAAGGCTTCGAGCCGTTTAGGAAAGCCGGACTGACGGTCCGCCTAAGGACCGTCGTCGACGATCTCCGACGGCGATCAATGGGAAAAAATGCGGCTCGATCTGAGCCGGAAACCCAGCGACCTTCGCCGAACACGGCGATCGCGATCCTCGATATTATCCTCGAGCTTTGGGCAGGCTGCTTAGTCACGAAACCGTGAAAACCGTCCAATTACGAGCAGGAAGCGCTCGATACTGATTCAACGGTCTCCTTAAACGCTCGCCACGGCTGACAATACGCCGTGCGTTTCGCGAATGCATTAGGCTCAGCGCAGTGCGTTTCTCGGGAAGTCACCGTTGGCCGAGTCAGATAAATCAGCCTCGCGATTGTGTGCAAAGCTCCAACGGCGTACGACTTTTCATTCTGAACTCGGCTATCGATGCTGCAGCGAAAGTCTCGCGAGCGTTTTTCCCTGGACGAAAGGGAAGGACCGTTTAGAAAAAGATTGATTTAATTGGACCGAGGATTGTACGCGCGTCTGGACGCGGCTTGAGTCGCTGGGATTCAGAGTCTCCGGCGGCCGAGTGGGTGCAGGCGGAGTGTACCTATACGTGCGCTCTGAATTCCAATCGCCAAAAATGGTGGCCGCCGGAGAAAAGAGCGCTTCTTTGCGAAGGGCCCTCGGAAAACTTGCGCATTCCATTAGCCAGCTCGCGGGGGGGAGAAGAATTGCGAGCGTTAGCCGAGTAAAAGGAAGGCGCGTGACAGAAACGGAAGCGGGGAGAAAGAGAGACGGACGGCCAGAGACAGAGGTCTCGGGGAATAATAAAGGCACGACACAACGATACAGGATAGTAGCTACTTCGCGTGATTTATCTAATGTTTCCTTATCGGGCTCCAACTCCGCCGTGGAACACCTGGGAACTCCTTCTCTCCTTTTCCCCTCTCTCCCTCGCGCGCTGCTCATGAGAAAAAGTGTTGGCCCGATGATGCGACACCGAGAATAGAACAACGCCGTTTCGATTTGCCTTTGTCGGGGCCCATTCGCGCTTTTTAACGCGAATCAACGGGCCCCGACGGTATCTGACTCGGTCTGTTCCCTATTCCATGAATCTCTTCGAGAGACGTAGAATGATGGAAAGAATTGCTCCAACTTACTGGCATTTGACACAGGTAACCTCTCGATCTTGATGGAGCCGTCTGTGTCTGGAGTGGGCGTGAGGCCGGGATAGGATCCCTGAGGTTGCGCCACTGTTACCGCGGGATGCGGACTCGTCTGTAACGAAGAAGTCGGCGTGTATAGGTTTGCTGCCCCCCCCCCCCCCCGGGGTGGTGCAGAAGATTTCGTGGCGAGAGCAGACGACTTACCAAGTGGTCCAGTTGCGGTGGTGATGTGTGGGAGTAGAGGGAACCGTGCGGACCAACGGGACCGAGGTGCAGGCCCAGTTGGCTCTCCGCGTGGTTCCTCAGGACGTTTATGGCATCGTCCAGTCGCTCCTCCATCCGCGTTCCCTGTACCAACAGAATATCCAACGTTCGATTCGATTACGCGTCGTGTTCGACCTTTGTCACCTGCTTCCACAGGTACCAGTGCAGAAGATCTGTCACCGATAATGCCCCCTCTGTATGCAATTTATCGGGCACAATGTCAGGACGTCTCCAGCACTGGTACAGTGGTTCGAATGTATGTACGTTAGAGGCGACAGAGAAGCGTGTGTAAAGACAGAGAGGGTTGTATCGAGTAATTATGTTCGAAAGTAGGCGTTGTGGGTAATAGAAAGGTCGCGGGGGTCGGGAATTCAGCATGCCATTAATCCTCCAACTGCAGAAACCAGCTGCGATCCACGAGCTTGAGCGGGTAAAAGTTTGCTGCTGCAGTTTAAGGATCATCCGAAGTCACGGAATAATTAGTCTGCGGGGAAGTGACGTTAGATTAGAGAGGAAAAGGGGGGAAGTAGCACGGTTAGTCTCGCCGAAAACGTCACAGTCGTTAGTAGACATAGAAACCACTGTGGTAAGTATGTACTTTCGCAGATAGTTCGTGTAGTGTGAAAAAATCATGCACAAAGTGGCGTAGGTGGATGAGTGGGTGAGAGAGGGGCTGAAATAAGAATGAACGGGGGAGAAAAAAAAAAACTGAAAATCGGCAATCCTCACCTCGGCGTGGTCGCGAAGGAAGCCGATGGCATCGTCTAGCCTCTGCTGTTCAGGCGCCGGCTTCACACACAACACCAACGCAACAACAAAACCAAAAAAAAAAAGAGAGAACAACCAAGTCAACACAACGTTCACAACAAACAAGGAGTGAATGATGAACAAAAGAGAGAGAAAAAAACACGTAAAATGACGGTGGGGATGAACGGACTCGAACGACTGCGTCGAGGGAGATCGAGCGGAGTTAGTTCTTGCAACGTAGATCACACGCTTGGTGCATTTCCGGTGCATCGAGTGCATGCTACTTTGTGCGACATCCAGGAGCGGTCGCGAGGCGGGATGAACAGTTGAAACGATCTCTGCAGCATCCCTGCCGCGACCGATCCTCGACTGCGAGTGCAAAGGTGCACAGGGTTGCCTCTCGTTCGGTCTCCCGGTGTCGACGAACCGACTCGATCCTCCCCCGATCGGAACTGAAGTCAGTGCGTGTAACAGCGGTACTTCCAACGAATCGCCGTGGTGCCGTACGATAGAATATCGCAAGAGAAGTGAACGAGCACGAGAGGTTTCTGTTACGACTGTCCTTGACCCGTTTCCGAAGCGCACCGAAACGGCGACGAAGCGTGCCTGCGTTCAACGATGCACCCGTCACTTTCCAACGAGATCCTCGTCGGAATCTAGCTCAACGATACGAGCACTCCTAAGAACTCTCGGGGGGTCCCTCGAACGAAAAGGCTCGAATCTCTCGTTGCAAGTGTCGGGTAACGGTCGAACGATAGATAAACTGAGTTGAAGGTAGGTGGGTACGAATCTCGTAATTGCGAAGGCATTGATGCATACCATGTGGATAGTTCCACGGTTGGGATCCGCCGTGAAGTGTGGAGACACTGGTGCAGCACCCGGTGCCCAGCCTGGCGCCGATCCCGTCAAGGGTGGCGGTGAACTGACTGGCGTGGACGGGTTGCTGCTGTAACTCGATACCGATTGGTCCGTGGGGTAAATCTGCGGCGTGAAAATGTGGCAATGTTTATATATAAATCTGAGGATAAGAAGTGAATGGAACGTTGTCTACTGGCAACGAGTGTCTTGTCCCCGGAACTGGTCCTCAAGATACTACCAACGCTTTAGACTTTAGACAATAGAAGAGTCGGGACGATCGACCCAGCGATGCAACGGATACTTACTCTTGTGCTTACTACAGAGGCGAGAGTTTTGCCGAGGTTGTCCCCCGTGGTGGGCTGCTGGTTCGTCGTGGGCGCCGAGTTGGGTGCGGAGGGTGCGGTGGTCGGTGCACCGGGACTATGACTATATTGCAAGGACGCCGGGGATGGCGCACCGGTACCGCTGTTCGCCGCCACTGCTCCGCTACCCCGGAATGTCGACATCGGTGGTAGTGAGGCAGCGCTGGTCACCGCCGAGCCCAGAATCGGCGCAGCCGGCTCTCCGTTCGGCGACATGGCCGAGTACGCCTGCAACCATCCAGCAAATTCACCCTCTTGGCTCCTACAACGACCTGTAGGTGCAAGCTGGACGTGGACGCTGAATTACGGGCCGATTCGCCAAGCGTCACACAGCTCGAGCTCATTGGCCGAAACGTACGACCGTAGGTAGACGGTGTTTCGGCATAAAAACCAGGCACGAGGGATATCGTAAAGTGGCAGAGGACGACTGACGACTCGCACGACCTTTCGGCTAAGACTGGGAACCTTCTTCAGGTTCATAATGGACCGGGCCAGGACAGCTTTGATATCGGATACGGTTAGTGGCCTGTAGCCACGCTCGCTCGCACCTACTGGAGCTAGCTCGTAAAACGTCTAATTTTAAGCATCTTCTCCGGCCGAACAGCGAAGAGTATTTATCAACAAATTAGAGGGGGAGTTTGCACGTGACCACGGCCCTCGGGGGCTTTCACGAGCGGCTAGCACCGTTAATTGTTCGCTTTACGAACGTAGGAACGAGCCGATAACTAAGGACGAGGAGGGCTCCGTCGTCGGCCCGCTTTTCGGCCGGTCCATCGAGGAGCCGGGGTGGCCCCGTCGCCAAAGACGAGTTCCAACAAAAGGGAGTTCCGCCGCCGGTGAGGCCAGCTTCTCGGAAGAGGGGGTCATTAAACCGCGGGATCGTAAATGTTTAACCTTTCGACCGGCCTCAGCGGCTCGAAGCTGCGTCTTTTGTCGAACGTTCACCTCCGTTATGCATCATGGTCCGAGATGCTTATTTCACGTTGATCCACGCATTCTGCCCGAACGTGAGATCCCAACGACGCGATCGTTTCATCCATCCTGCATTCGAAATTCACAGCCGATTCGCCGTGGCTAATTAGAGACTCGTCGACTCGAAACCGTGGAGCGGCGCCGAAGGGGCCAGGCTGCACGCTCCTGCCCGCTCCAGGTCACTGTTGCTCGCTCGCGAGAAGGGAATTCAGGGTGCCGCGAACGGGAGGATTTCGTGGTAACCATGAACGGTGTAAATCAAACGAAGGCTGCACTTGACTAGAAACAGCGAGTAGCGGGAGGGTCGTTCTATATATAGAATCCACTGAGTCATTTGACGTTGCTGCGAGTACACGGAGCACTGTCAACAGTGTCTCTCAACCACCTCGGGCCAGGCCGACAGGCTAGACCAGACAGCCGGACATCGGGTGGTCCGAAATAAGACGGCGACGAAGGTTCGCCAGCTGGTCTCCTGGATATCAGCCCCGATCGGGAGGATTAAAGTCATCGGGCGCGAGCTAGCGAGAGGGAGTTAACGACGGGCAGAGCGTGCCCTCGGAACTGACGGTGTCAGACGGGTCGAACGTCTTCCAGGGAGTCGCAGAGAAATGGCTGAGAGCCGACGGAATTTATGGCGCTGCAGCGAAACGCCTAACCGAGAGGAGATCGCGATTTTTCACCTGCAAGTTTTCCTCTCCCACCATGCGGGGAATATATCAGCGGACGCTTCGGGGAGTTGGATCGAGGGGGAATTCGTAGTAACGCGATCTGTCGTTAAACATCGCGGGCTAAGTTTCCTCGAGGGGCATCGATCTTCCGGGGCGGACGAAGATTAGGCGGAAGGTTTTTAATCGAACGACTTGGTCGCCAGCTGGCCGACCGGCGACACAATTTCGGGGGTGGTGCCTCGTGTCTATCGCCAAGTTCCTGGAGTGTCGGGTCCGAAGAAACGAGCGCAGTCACGCGTGATTGATCGTCGAGGGTGCGCGTACAAACGAGAGAAAGAAAGGCAAAGGGGAGAGAGGAGTTGCTTACCATGGGGTCGTGGGGTAGGTGCATAGGGTAAGCTGGTTGGGCCAGGTGAGGGGGTGCGTATCCGCTGTACGGGGGCTGAACACCGCCGCCGCCACCCGTCCATGGATCACCAGGACCCGTTCCTGCAGCGTTTCCATCTGGAACACAAGGAAAATCACAAGTTCATTAATCGTAACTTCGACGGGGATTGGGCCGGAAGAGATTGGGTGCAATGTCCCTGGCTATATTTCAGCAAACGTCCTTGGTATTATTTAATTAGAATTCTACCGAAGCTGCAGGGTAAACTGACCCCCTTCGACGCGAGAAAAAGGGATTCTTCTCTCCAGACAAGTGTAATCCGATCGTTTGCGTCCGCACACTTTCGACACCGGTGGACGGTCGAGCAACAAATAGCGGCACGTGGCGTTCAGTGACCAGAGAATGTCGCGCACGTGCTCGAATAATGCTCACCGGTGAACCGAGTTAAGGGACACGTACCAGCCAACTTCGACCGAATTACCCGCCGTTCGATATTATCGTTCGGCTGCTCGACGATCGACGGGTAAAAAGCTTCCATCGGATTCCTCAAATGTGATTCCCCGAGATCCGATTCCGCTCGGGGCGAACGAAATTTCTAGCTTCCGAGAGGCCGACGATTCTCCTGGTTCTCTTTGGACACCCGATATCGAGGACAATAGGCGGCGCAACGCGGTGGGCCATTATTTCAGTTGAAAACAACAGCAATAAGCTTCGGGAACGTATTTCTTGATACTTTTGCTTGATATAATTCCGTGCGCGGGGCTTTCCTCCGCGGAGCAAACTGAAACTAAGCCAAACTACTCGCCCGTTCCTACCCAACTACCGGCATTCGATGTCTGATAAAACTTTTTCGTCCCGCCCTCCAGCCCCCGCCGCCATTTATAAGCTATTCCACTCTCGCCTACCGGGTGTCACGAGTCGGGACCGTACTCCACAAGCTGCCCAACGAGTCTCCTTACCCTCTGATCTTTAATAACAACTTCACCCGACAAACTTTACCGATCTTATTGATTTACCGCCTCGGTAATCCGTCCCGGAAACTTCGAACACGCTCGGCGAGGACTCACGCGGGAACGTGCTCGAAAAAATTACTCGCCAAGGAAACCACGAAACGTTTCTAGACGCCCAAAATGGCATCACAATATTCACAGATGTATCCTGCGAGTTGAAATCGCGCGAATAGTGCGCTACTCCGATAGCTATCTTGGGCCCACGTTTCCCTGGCCCCAGGGGTCCAAGAATTTTATTGGGTCTCCGTTGGTCTGAGCGTAGTCGATGGCGGTTTATCAAGTTTCTTTCGTTAGTTTCGACCGGCGGAATACATCTGTAAATTGTCTGACGTCGTTTCGGGAGCACCTCGTCCGAAAAACAAACAGAACGCACCGACGATCGCGAATATACGGCGCGAGGGAGAAGTCGGTCGCGCGAAATAGCATCGCGACGTCGGTTTCGCAACGCGATTAAATTATATCGGCGTAAAATAGGAACAGCCAGCCGCGATATAAAGTTTATTGTGTGCCGCGGGGGGTGGGGCACGTCGACGCGGCTTTTCCACGAGCCGGGAGCTCGCAATTTTTCCTTCTCTCTGCTATCTTTTTTTTTCTCTCTCTTTCTCTCTCCGCTGCAGCCACGAATTTCACCGGCTAACTACGACGCGCCGCACGCTCGAACAAATAACGAGAGATTGTTATTGTTTTTACGCGCGACAGCCAGAGCGACGAATTTTACGAGCGGGCGTTAAACAGTTGAATATTACTGCGATCGTAAACTCCCTTTTATCGTTCGTTCGAATCGTTACGCGATTTCCAGCAGATATAGAAGCAAGCGCGCCACGATCGCTCGAGCGACGCTGGGCGGCGGGCCTCGATCGCTAGACAACGATCGATCGATCCAACTACTTTTATTGTTTGTCCCGTCCGGTAACGAGCGGCCTACATTTTCGACTTGCGCTCCTTGTACCAGTTTAGGAGAGCGCGGTAATGGGGGTAGACACTTTGTTTATACTTTGCCGAGTTTTTCTAGGCGGTGCGTTTTTATAGAACGTTCTTAAATAGACCGTAAGAACGCGGGAAGAGAATGGGGTGTAAAAAGATGCGTAAACTTACCGATATAATAGGGGTCTGCGTAGAGGGCCGCAGCCTTGGGGGAGGTGTATCTCGGCGAGTCCTGGCCGAATTCGTCCGAGCCGTACTGGAAAAAAAGTAACGATCAAGGTTAGTCATGGGCGACAGCGAGAATGCATGCATAGTTGAATGGCTGTCGCGTCGGGAGGTGAGAATCGCAGTGAATGGAGTTTCGGAGCAACACGTTACAACAACGGACCTAACGCATTGTCTGAACGGCGTGGACGTCAACTAGAATATCGATTCGCGCAATCTACAATCAGCGTAAATTTACGATGCCAATCGGGGGTAGGAAACGATTGGGGATTGAAAACAATACAATAGCGGATACACTGCGCGTACACCGAGGATCAGCCGCTCTTTTCACCCTTACCATTCTATAGCTGGCGTACTCCGCAGGGCACACAAACATATTGCCGGTGAACAGAAGAAGCAGTGAAAAGGAAGTCAGATCGCGTCGCGAGGCAACATAACCGCGCCGGAGCAGGGAAACGGCGATCTACGACGGGGGATGGAAAGTGCCGCGCGGAGGAGAGCCTCGCAGCAGCATACCCTCGTCCCAATTTCACCGTGATATATGTTAAAATATTCCACGCCGGTTCCCTTATCCTAGCAGCTCCTCTGCTCCCGCCGCCGCCGCTCTGCCGAAAACTTTCGTCCGCGGTCCTCGCTCCGCCGTCCCCTTTGCTCTTCCACCCACCTCCACCTGCTACCAGCTACGAGGAAAAGTGCCGAGGAACCAGAGAGGGACAGCTAAGTTTCGGCTAACGCGACGACTATGGCCAGCGAGCCCGAATTTAACGGCACTGGAGCACCACCGTGAAAGAATCGCGCGACTTCCAACAACTTTCCGAGTCTCGCCCCGAAACCGAAGGCCGCCCAACCCTCGCGGTCTCTACTCGCAGCTCTGATTGAAGCACTCGGCCACTTCGCGCGGCTTCGGTAAACGATGCACTTTTCCAAACACACTGCACGTACACAGGGGCAACTGCCGATGGCCAAGGAAACAATGAAGGAAAATCGACCACAGTCACGCGAAGGGCGACACGAGACTGCGAGGCAGTCGCCGCGTCAGCGCGCCGATTGACTCCGAGCGGGGTAGTGGGGCCAGCGGTCGGCGGCCTACCAATGGGGGCACGGCTTTGCCACCGGGCAGCTATGATCCATATAGATCCTGCCCGATCTGTTACGAGTTATCACTTCTCGGCTAGAAATTTTTTAATAATTAAGCTGTCGGTCCAGGTGTTTACAGGGAAGCTGGTTGAAAAGTGTGTGGGTTGCAGGGCGAAGCAACGCGGTGCTGAAAGGGTGCAGTGCGTAAAAAGGTGGCGGGAGATCGGTCCCAAGAACAAAAGATCTTCGAGAGCGTTCGCGATGCAACGTATCTGGCGGGGGAGGGTCGGGGTACATAATTGTACGGCGATAAAAGCGTCGAGTTTATCGCGGCAGCAGTCGATAACGGGCTTACAAATACGAACGCCTGTTCAGGGAGGGGGGCATGTAAAAAAAAGCTGCTGCTAATCGCGCGATAAACGCTCGGCCTCTGGACCTATTAATTTAAATGAATTGCTTTGACATTAGTGGCTCCGATACCGCGGCTCGTTCAATATCATTACTTCCCTCCGCGATCCCGTCCTCGATTTCTTCTTCCACTTTCGTCCATGGTACCGCGGTAGCAGAGATCTCGAGCTGTCGAGCGATCCGGTAAAAATCGGCCGCCTGATCCCGATGAATCACAGGCATCGAGCAACAGATATCGCGGCTCCAGGGTCCCATTAGCGTCCGACGTAGTCAATACCCGCGAAAGCTCGCGATGCTTACAAGAATTGACGTAGATCGCTCGATGGAAACGTCATCGGGGATCAGCTGCCCATGTCCCTGATCCCGATCGACGCGATCGATCCGAGGAAGCGACGATGGACGCGAGAAAGCAGAGCGGACGGGGGTTCGTCGCAGGGGAAAAGACACCGCGTGGCCAATAATTCACCTTTTATTTCCCAGCCGCGATAGCCGGGGGAGGAGGACACGCAATAATAAAAATGTCCAGCGGCCGGCAAGGCGGATCAGAAATCTTAATATGTCCTGGTGGGTGTCCACGGTGGCGAGAGTCAGCGATTTCCAGCCAATATAAATGTCCTACATTGATTTAGTTCTCTTTTTCCCGGGCTTGCCGCCGCCAACGACGACGAGCTGGAGTAGGGGAGGAAACGAATGGAAACGTCTCTGTCAGGGAAATTAGCTTCCTTCGGGGGTTTGAAATAGGACAGAAGGAAGGGTCGTCGCAGCGGTACGAGCGAAAGGACGCGTGTTACGTGACGCCTTCGGGAGATTCAGCACGTGATGTCCGTCTCACGTTCTCATACCGGCTGTTTTGCCATCTTAGAAATTATTCCCTTCCCGTCCCTCTCGGATATAATCTCGATTCCGTTGCGTCACCGTTCGAACCGTCGCTGGAGAATGCAGGGAGAATTCGCGAAAACTCGGCGAAGCGACGTTTCCAATTCCGCTGGAGCCGCGGATAAAACCGACGCCGACGACGCCGACGACGCCGACGACGTCGCCCCGGAACAGGCTGTAGTATCGAGATTATAAAAAACCAGGAAATATTCGAGACGTTTTAATCGATTAACATCTTCCTCCTCTTCGTCCAGGCAGGTCGTCTTCGTTATCGACTACACGTGGGCGGAAACGAGTTTAAGAGCAGAGGGGAGAGCTGTGAGAGTGGAGGGTCACCGGTCCGGGTATAATGGATCGGCGATTACCCCCTTATTAATTACTGTACCCAAGACTTTTGCCCGGCGAGGAGCGATTAGACGAAACCAGGTGCCTCCTTGGTCCCGTGAGAATTCTTCTACCGGCATCGCTGCACACTTATGCATATTTCACGAGTCATCTCCTCTACCAGCATGCAATTCGAATGATAAAACGATTCCGTAAATACCGCGTTCCTAGTCAGTCAAATAAATAGCTGAATAACTTTAGAATAGCTCCACAATACTGTCCAAGCTCGACGTTCAACAAAATAAATTCAACGTTCAATGTTCTCGCGTCTTCCTTGTCCTTTATTGCAAACAGATACTGTGTTCGACAACGTGTCCGCTCGTCGATTAAATTAGACTTTAATTAAAGAAGCGCATAGATCCATTTCACCGGTCGGCCTGTTTACAGCGTTAAACCCGAGCGCGAGGAGCTCCATTTGTCTCCCCTCGCTATCGGTGGAGCTCGCATAACGGATTAATGCTTGGCGATTTGTAAAAAGGCTAGATGCAACGGTCTTTAAAGCTTAATGGCCGTCCTGTCGCAGATGAATGTCGGATAATTTCTAACGAGCTCGCGGACTCCCCTGCACGCACCCGTATGAAACTGTTTGACTCCACGCAAATTGCTCGTGTCACGCGGACCCATCGTGTCCACGAATCGGTAATAAAAGCCAGTTCCTTGCGATAGGGGGTGCCCTAATCCTCCCTTGAGAGCGACGGGCAGGTGTTGACGAGGAGTAGACACTGACTCGAGTGTCCAAGTAGCAGGAGTCAAAGATTATCGACAATTTAATCTCATCTACGTCCGATCCATGGCAAGGCTAGTTCTGCAGCCGTGGCGAACGGCGAAAGATCGTGGGGTAAACTCGGGTAGGTTTTCGTGGTACAGGTTACTCCGTGATACTTTTTCATTTATCTGTAACTCGAAATTGTCTGACTCAATTTAGATGGATCAAAAACTAACAGACAGCGTTGATCTTCTAGTTTATGTTCTGGTAAAATAACTAGTCAATTGATGTTAGTGTGATAGAGTGAGAGAGCATTTTGTTCCAGCAACGCATTAGTCGTGAAATTTTTCGTGCTAGTTATGGACGATCGCTTGTTTATGTATTATATGAGACAGTTAGCGCAACAACGGACTAACCCACATTTTTTTTCGAAATTGAATTAGTAGCAATAACGTATTCCAATACGCTCTACTAACAATATAAAATAAGAAGAGAAATTTTTTTTTAATGTGGGTTGGTCCGTTGTTACTCTGACTGCTTCATATGTGCTTCAGACGATGAATGGAAAGTTCAAACTGCAGATAAGTGATGGTAAAATGACACTTTAACAAGTCTTACTCTTGAAATTATCATACAATAAGGCATCAGTGTTATTTTTGCTTATGAAAAGTGACTAAATTCTTATTTATAATGTGAAATGTGAAATAAATTTTTCGTGCGTCCGAGCCTGCGTTTCTGATTGTGCTGTTCGAGAAATTCTGATGGCAAATACCAGTTACCATGTTTCCTTACGGCTCAGACATCTAACAATCATGAAACGATTGATCATACACAAAATAACAATAATTTAAAATAATATGAAATAATATAAAATAATATAAAATAATATAAAATAATATAAAATAATGTAAAATAATGTCAACTAATGTATAATAATATAAAATAATATAAAAAATGTAGCTGATGGCCATATCACGGGCTAGCGAGAACTATCACGGAGTTACCCGAGTATGTCATGACAAATTAATTTTGTATATTTTCAATTAAATATACTTAGTAAATTTCTGTTAACCTATTGTTTCTCTGATGTCTGACCTATCATTATATCCTAGGCTCACTTTCAGAGTATATAAATATTAGCAGTTAATAGACAAATTCTAAAACTATCACGGACTCACCCGAGTTTACCCTACGCGTTACAAGAAGAATGTGAGAAAGAATCGTGCCGAAGGATAAAACGTTGATCGCCGTATTTTCCTTTTCGAAATTTATGTTTCTTCGGCTCGTGTAGGACGGTGTTCCAATGGGTTCCCATGGCGGAGGGAACGGCCGGCCGTAAAGGAAATACCCGTAGATGGAATAGGCATGTTCTGACACAGGATGACTTCCGGTAGTGCCATTCCGAACCGTCGCGACGAATAGGAATCGGAAGACACGCTCCTCTGTTTTTTCCTTCGGCGACCACAATGATGTGCGCGGGCTCGTGTTCGTGCCGTTTGCGCGCATAATTTTCGAGACACGCTTGAGACGGAAACGCAGCTAGAAAACGGAAGGTTTTAATTGCCACCTCGGGAGGAGAAGGTTAACAGGAGAGGGACACACGATTCGAGAGCGTGTATCGAACTTTACTCTCCCCTTGCGGCTCGGTATCACGACTCGCGTTCCGCGGCTCCGATTTCGCGGAATCGCGATTATCGTATCGTAGAAAGAAGCCGCTGCGCGAACAGGAGAAGAGGCGGCGCGGGGAGAGGAGGAGGGGGGGGGAGGTTTTGCAAAACACGAGATACGATGCCGCCTAATATTTGAGATTTCATTAGTGGACGTTATTCCACACCGACATCCGATCCGGTTGTTGTGCTGACGCGGAAACAAAGTTTACAAATCACTATTATATTTTACCGGCCGCGAGCGATCGTCGACATCGGCCGGCAACTACGCTTCCACGGGCAATTACGCGCCTCTTTGGCGCAGAAAAACCCTGTATGTATCTATAGGCGGCGGATGACTAAACGGCACCGAAGTAAATTTCCCCGAGTCCGCACGTTAAACAAAGAAGCCGCGTGTCGACGGCGATACGTAGCGCAAACAGAGGACGCGAAGAGGAGAGGACCTGGAATCCATCGGTGACGTGTAAATCTTCGGTTAAAGGAGGAGACGGGGATCGGGGAGCGCGGGCGTGATCGAAATGCATGCCTCCCCCGTTTTAATTGGCACCCACTAATTGGTAATTATCAGGCGTACCCACTCGCGGGGACCTGACGTAAGAGGCTTAAGGCCGTTTACACGGGATGGAGGATCCGGTGGCAGCGGTACCAATACAACCGCGGGCGTAAGGTGTACGTCGGTTTACAACGGCCGAACACACAGCGCAGGTGTGCATATGTAATTCCGAATGGGTGCCTCGGCTAGCAGCGCAGCACGTGAAAAGAGACCAGAGATCCACGACGTCTACATTATTTATTAGCCGTATCGTCGCCGCGTATATAGCGAAGAGCCAAGACAAACGGCTGCATAATCAACAATTAGTTGGCTGATACGGTCTACGTGAGCGGTTTTTAACGAGGGGACGCGGTGCGTTTGCATTCGGGCCTCTTGCGTTCCCGTTCAGACGGACGCTACCGAAAAGCTCGGCATCGCGATGGACATCGCGTGTGGGACAAATGGATCTGCGTAGAGCGACGCCGTCCGCCGAAATTATAGGAAATCTAGATTGCGCTGCTTCTGATTTCTGATATACCCACGGTTTATAGGGGAGCCGGACTGCATACGTAGAAGCTAAACTAGGATGACCTGTAAGGTGGGTATCTAATCTGTAGCCGCAGATAGAGCTGATCTAAGTTATGGTGGATCCATTCTACCCCGAATCTGGGTTACACCGCGCCTAACTCATGGTAAGCCTAGCCCGCGGCGGACCAAGTTTCGTCTGGCTGCTAAATCAGTGCAGACTTGGCACGAATACGCGCCGCTGGCCGGCGCGTAATTCGTCTTCCGGTGGAATCAATCTCGCCGTAAATCTCGGTGAACTTAAAACGCGCCCGCGGTTTTTCCACGGCAATAAAAATAAGTGGCGAGACGTAAACGCGTTCGTCGATCGGAGTTTCTTTCTCGCCTCCCCTTCCCCACCCCCCCCCCCCCCCCCGCCCCCCGCCCGGGCACTGAGTCACCGGATCAGAATGCGACTGAGACCCCAGCGAGCACCAGCCTCCCACAAAAGGATCAAATGGACGGAATCGAGCGGGGCTCGCCGTCATTCCGCGCCGAACACCCGGTAGAATCCACCGAACGCGAGCGTTTCTGTTCGAAGGGTCGACTCATTCTTCGAGAATGTGATTTAAGCCTGCATAAAAGACGACGGCCGTGCAGAATTACAAGAGGCATGCAGTTCCGCTCGTCGACATACACCGCGCCGAGGAACTTTCCTCTCTTGTCACCGCGCGCGGAATACCGAACGATCGCTTATCGCGCGTTCCCGCTTGCTTCGAGAGCGGAGCCGACCTTTTCACGGACCCCTCCGAGGGAGAACTTTTTCCTTGGAAATAAACCGATTCCTACCAGACCCTCCCCCATTTATTCCCTTCTCCCTCCCCTACTTAGCCACTCTCCGGTGCTACCGAGCTTCCAGACCAAAAATTTATTCTCCCAAATAGGCGAGGAACCGAGAAACGAGCCACCTTCGATTCCATTCGCATTCGGCGGGGCTCCTGGCGCGTTCGCGCGCAATTAGCCCTCGTTCGCGAAGCCAAGGGGACAAGAAACCGTGGAAAGGAGCGGAATTTTTGCGACGCTCGGATCATCCACGCGAGCCGAGCAAGCCTTCGCGTCGCAAGAAGATCATTTTCTGTCATTTCGAGGTGGGGAGAGTAAGGATAGCCTACATTTTCACCGGTTGCACACGCGTTTTTCTGCGCTGCTCGGTTCGTGGAAGGCGTTTCGTAATTGTAACCACGGCAGCGGAGCGTTCAAGTTTATTCCTCCCGCGGGCATGGAGCGACGCTTCTGCTCGCCGCTTCAAGGCTTCCCCGCGGCTCGCTCGTGGACGGGACTGCCTCGTGTAAACGTATACTCGATCGGAGGGAACGCGATTCATTAAATTTAGCCGCTTAATGGCCGAGTTTTTCTCGCCGGGTCGGGGCAGAGCGCTTTCTGCCACGAGTGTTGTAAGCTGGTCCAATTAAAATACAACTCGTGTGCATTCTGTTGCATCGGAGTAGACGAGTGGGTTTGAAATGCTGCGACGAGCAGCAAACGGGAACGAGTATTCGCAGGCTGCTCCCGAAATTCTTTGGCAAAATCTTCGAAAAAGAACTCGCCACACGCGAGCATTCGGGCCGGAACAATCGCGCGACGGCGATACCGATTAAGCTCCGCGGCTGGAACACCGCGAGCAGAGAATAGAAAGGCGAGAGACAGGACTCTACGCCCGTGTGGGACGTGCACCACGCCCGATCCGGAATATTTCATTCGCTTTTTCCATAATAGCGCCTCGCGATTATTAACGCGATCCGCGTGTACAGAGAACGCCCGATAATTTCGCCGAGAGCACGGCCATATTTCAACCACTTGCAAATGACTAGCTGGAAAAGTATAGAGTCCGAAAAAAGGGGGGCCGAAGCTTTGTGACGCGCGAATTTTACTCGCGGTTATTTTCACGTTTTATCCCTTGAAAAACAGTCGTAATTACGCGGCCCAGGCACTGCGGGGATCGCGCATTTTCGTGGAATTTATTCGCCGGCGATTTTAGCGTTCCCGGGACTATCGGCCGATAAATTCATCGTATTTTTCGATCCGCGGAAACCATCAGCGGGCGCACCCGACGATTTACGGAAAAACCGAGATGGGGGGGACACGAGAGCCAGGGGGGAAAACCATCTTCCTCCGTTGTAAATTTCGTTCGCGGTGAGGAAGACGAGCGCGACTGAAATGTACGCGGCAGAGGCCGTACACAAGAGAGCATCGCAGGCACTTTAATGATCTCGCCAACTAATTAATATAATTGTCCTACGACGACGCACGTTCAATTGCCGTACCGCCAGGGCGCTATTTCTATTTATTTATCTCGCCAAGAACTACACCTGCAGGCATTAACGGCTACGATTATCAATTAAACGGCCATTAATCGGGGAGAGACGAGCCCGTGCACCGTGACGAATTGTTTTTCAGAGTTTTTGACAGCTCGAGCACTCCGAGCGGAACTGACGAAGCTTCTTGGATACAGATCCCGCAGAATGTAAAGCTCACCGACGCACAGTGAGGTATTTGGCCCCAAAACCCGGACATGGCTATTTTAAAATCTTTAAACTGCCATAACTTTGTTAAAATTTATGCAAAGATGATGTGAAACAAAAACCATTTTAATGTTTAAACTTTCTACTTTTCGACTCATTAAATCAATTTTATCGAAATCGGTATCCAGGGGGTAAAATCCGCCCTTAAAGGGGAATGTGCCAAACTGTAGAAATTTCTTGATGTTTGTCAAGTGCAACAGAGTGCAAACAATATTTTTTGTAATTTTTATGTATACTATCGGAAAGTATGATCCTTTTCCTTTACGATAAGCCGAACCTCATAAAAAAGATGTTTTTTTAACAAAGATACAGCCATTTAAAAAAAACTGCATTTTTAAATGTTTTTACAGAAGAAGTAAATCTATTGTTTCATTTAGGAATTACATCTTGACAGCTTTTTTTTTGTATAAATTTTATGTTTTCTCGCGTCATCAGTTTAATTCCAGATTGACCCGCAGCTTGCACCGAACAATTTGCTGACATTTTAATACCTATACGTATATATATATTCTCGTTAAATATGTAATATCTGAATAACAATAGCGGAAAATATCTAGTTCATGTGACAAATGTTTAAGCGTACTTACCAAGTACAAGTAAAATGAATTTTAATATAAAAGTAAAATCAAAACAGTACTTAAGTATG
This sequence comes from Andrena bucephala, assembly GCA_947577245.1. Taxonomy (NCBI): domain Eukaryota; kingdom Metazoa; phylum Arthropoda; class Insecta; order Hymenoptera; family Andrenidae; genus Andrena; species Andrena bucephala. The sequence goes on from OX387717.1 coordinate 72,370,716, forward strand.
AACTCAACTAATGAACTTAATAAATGCAGGATAAATATACATAACGCACACTAAATATAGGCTATACAAAACAAAACTTTAACCGAATAAAATGTAGGAAAAAATAAAATATAACATATAAGTACGTAAAAAGAGCTTCGAATATTTTGCCGTGTAGTCTTTGATGGCACTGTTTCATCTGAATGCAGACATAATTTCATAAAATGTTTATGTTATGCTGTAGATAAATCTTTCACTAATTGTAAGTTGCATTCAGTTGCAACAGTGCCATCAGAGACTACACGGCGAAATATTCAAAGTATTTTTTACGTACTTATATATTATATTTTAATTTTTCTTTCATTTTATTCAGTTAATACACATATGCCCATAATTTAAACAGTTCCATTGAAGAATTCCTTAACACCTCACGAAGGCCTGGCGAGCGCGACTGTACAGGCGTACGTGAAACGCAGCAGCTCTTGATTGCCATTTTTACCTAATTTAGCTATAAAACTTAAATCCGCACAAATCCGGAACCAATCTTTTTTGCACTGTCATCACAAACCTTTATCAAATGTAATGGCACCAACAAAAACAGTGGGCAGGGCTCAGCAGTATAACAAAATCGTTAATGAAATCCTATAATCGTAGAGAAAATTTACTGAATTCTCGATTATTTTCAAATGTTAATAACTATGCAAATATATATGATGAAAAAGTAAACCCTTTTGGAAAGTGTAGTATATACCTACCGAAAAAGCTTCCATAATGCAAGAATTCACAAAATTTCTTTACAACATGTAGAAAACTCTAATAAGCCAACGATGTTTCAGAGGACGGTTAAGAAAGAATCGAGAGCTCTAAAATCTGTTAACTTTCGACAAAAGCCTGTTACTTCATGAGTGCACAAATGAAAAAAAACAATATTCAGACATTGTTCCTCAGATATTCAACAGCCTCGAGCACCAAAAATTTTACGGTTTACGCAAAACTTTTTAAATCGATTTATGTCCGGGTTTTGGGGCCAAATACCCCACTGTGCGACGTAAAGCCTCGACGCGGCAGAAACGGGCAAGGAGCAAGAGGATTCTTCAAATTCCATCGAGCGATTTTTCTCCAGCGACCAATGCGACAGTGGTGGTGGAACGACGCGCCCTGTGCGCGTGGCTTTCGTATGCAAGTGTGACTGCCGCCTAATACGTGCCACCACGGCACATACTAATTAGCTGTGCGAGCGAAACGCGCCGTGAATACGACTTCACGTCGAGAGACAAACATTAGATACGAGCCGCGGCACTTGAGGTTAGGCCGCGGCTGAGGCTCGGACTTGCGAGCCACTTCCTGCTGCCAGCTGCTCGCGGATCATGTTCAGGACGATTAAAATTATACTTAATTCAACGCGACGCAGGTTCAACGTATCCTAAGTGCACCTGGGTAGCTTGGACTCAGCAGAACTCGAGTTTGCCGTACCTTAGACCCAACGTGCCGCAAACCCAGCACGATGGAACCTTACTAGACCCACCGGGGTGCCCAAAAAGACCCAGAGATTTAAGGATCTCCTCTGCTCCCTGACAGCCGAGCATTAAACTTGCCTGCGACTAAACAACGGCAAGTGCATCTGGTGCGTGCGCGGTGCAATAAAAGTTGCCAGCCGGCTGGAAGTCACGTACAGGTACTAAACCGGTCCTATACCGTCTGGGACTAATCGTCCGGTCTTGTGGGACAGGCCTCGTGCGAGACTTTCGTCCGATAACAGGTATTCCGGCCGTAAAACTGTCATACCTGTCGAAACGCAAATGCGAAATTCCGCGCGAGGCCACGGCGCGCAGCCCAGCCGAGTAGGCTACACCGAAGGATCATTCCTCCAGAGATTTACGAACAGGGACAAGTTCTAGCCGGACCGGGTACGCTTTCGAAACGCAACCTCTTCGCGGCATGTTCCGACGAATCATCTACTTTCTGCGAAACGACTGTTGATTGGTTTACCCCGCTCTCCTGGCCGCTGTAGTGGCTCCAGTAGCCGGGGGATGGCACCGAGGAGACGGTGGGCTGCAGCATCGAGCCGCTTCCGGGCATGCTGTTCGGGCTGGATGCTTGGAACCGATCCGAGGCCACGCTCTGCAACTGGCCGATCGACTGCGATTGATTCGGGCTCCTCCGTAGCTGATGGCTGTTGCACGTCAACGGGGAACCGTTCGGAGTCAAACGGGACCGATTGCAGGCGACTTGCAGGGGGCTCGATCCACTGGAGCCCGGGCCCACTCTTCCGGGTCTCATTTGCACCTGCTGCGACTGCACGCTCGCGATCTGAGCGTACCTCAAGACAGCCTTGCACTGGTCGCCCGCGTGGCTCGGCTTCGCCTCGATCCCGAAGTCGCTCAGCTTGAAGTTCTGCTGATTCATCCTGAAGTCAGCGTTGTTCTTGAAACTCCGATCCATGTCGAGCGGGTGGGTTATTTCCTTGGTTTTGGTTCAACGGGATCTATGCCGAGTGCACGACGATTCCATGGACGCGTTCACTTCAAAACTGGCCGACCTAAATCTTCACCGTTCGAACGTTGCGATCACTGCTGCACTCTGTCCAACGAAAATATCCCTTCGATTGGCTGCATCTCGGCCCCTCGGCGTGGCTAATTGCGCGACTGATACGCTCGAAGAAATTCGCTGGACTGTCAACTGTTCGCTGGCCGCCTTGACACGAATTCGATCCTAGCATCGTAGCTTGGTCCTTTCGAGCCAGTTCGATCGGAGCGTCTGAATCGGCGGATCTATTAACGGAAACGTCGGTAGACCCTCGAAAAGCTGGGCTGGCCGAAGCGCGCACGCGACCACCGAGCGTCACTGGCCACCGGGATCGGAGAAAATTATGCAAAGTCGCGAGATAAATTCGTATCCGGCGTGCAACGTCGAGGATAAACAATCTCGCGTAGGACGAGCGGCTCTCCCCGTCCCCGTGCCCTCCTCCACTAACATTTAACGCAATTTATCGCTGCAGGAACTGCTGGAATCGGAGGCAAAGTCTACCGTTCCTCGTTACTCGGTTAAACTCGCGTGCACGGCGATGATCATTAATCAGCGTGGAAAGTTTGCGAGAAACCGTGTCCCGGCTCCCTTCGACTCGAATTCTTCGAATGGTTCCAGTCTTTCGTCGAACCAGCGAGATATTACGAGAGTGCCGCCGCGGCGCGACTATTCGCGAGCAACGCGTTTCACGCACTCGGCTGCACGAGGACTTTCACGCGCGTTAAAAGCACGCTCACTGCGAAAACGCGCCCGCTCTTCGCCTTCCTTCTTCCTAACACCTCCCGCTGACGGAGCTCGGGACGAAAAGCGATTCCAAATCGATTCCAGGCGATCTCAACAGGTGATTGCCAGCCTCGCGGAATAATCGCCGAGGTGAGTTGAGGCCGCGGCTGATGATTGCTCGAGAGGTTGAACGATTGAAGCAGAGGAAACGCGGCGGGTCAGGCGCGCAGAGTGGTGTGGCGAGACGATCGCAGCGAAAACAATCGCCAGAGGATTAGAAGGCAGGCGACGGGCAGCTGGTTAGCCAGTAGAGAGACGACTGGTTTTGTTACTCGGCTCATAAGCTACGCGCTGCTACACGGAGCCTGGGTCCAGCGTGCCCCTCCACGATCGCGAGCGTGCTTGTTCCGTGCACGTAGACGTAGACGCTAGTGTGCAAACCTCTCTCTCTCTCTCGCTTCTCGACCCTAGACTGTACTCGTCGTCCCGTTTCCACGCGCCCCGTTGCACCGTTGCACCGCTGCACTCGCCACGCCAGTTGCAGTTTCTCGAAGTTCGCGGAACACCGATAAGAATTTCACGGGGGCACCTATTTAAAACTATTTTCCCGGCGAGAGGAAAGATTCCTGTGCAGGCTGCATTCCATCCTGAACGTTTGATTCGATGGACCACTCGTGGAAGGCAAGGCTATTCCATCGGTTTGTTAGCGTTTACCGACTAATCGTAACGATAACAGTTTTTTTCGGGCGCGGAGAAGGCGCGACAAGGCTTCCCAGAACTGGAGCAAATGGCCGCAGAGAGTGGGTGGTCGCTGGCGCGGCCCGCTTTGTCACGGGCATCTCGATCGAAAGCGTTCCCCTCCCCCGTGGTGTCTTCTTTTCCCTTGAATCGGGAGTGATCAACATAGAATAGAGGTTTCAGCGTTTCAGGAGGGAGAAGGGTCCGACGCTTCCCGTCGCGAGATTTATTCCGGAGCGCGCTGGGCATCGTCAAAAACAGCTAGTGTATATTGATTCATGGAGGCCGAGCGTTGTTCGCCGCGGCTATCTGCCCTCCGTATTCGCGCGTGCAGTGATCGCGATATCTTAATCGGCCGTTTCTTCCCTTTTTTACCAGGGGTCAAGCACCTCGCCGGCCTCGGATCTCGTCGGTGATTGGGAAACCGAGCTACGAGAGATCTTGCGTTTCAGCGTGGAAACTCTGCGAGCGAACCGCAGCGGCGTGCGACCCGCGCGAGGGAATCTCGTGGCCGTGCAGCCGAGAAAATCGAATCGGCCACGACGAATTGCGGTTCCGTCGAGCGGCCAGAGGCGTCGCGTTCCCGTTAAAACGCGATCGTGTACTCGGCGGCGCGAGCCAGTTGGAAAGTTCTCGCGTGCATCGTTGCATCTCTCGTTGCACCGCGCCGCGCCGCGGAGCTACCAGAAATAGTTCATCCGCGGGAGCGCGAAGGGATTTCGGGAGGGGGGCGCGACTGCGGCGAGCAGCCAGGGAGACGAAGAGAGAGAGAGAGAAAGAGAGAGGGGGGGAGAGAGAGAGAGATAGAGAGAGAGGAGAACGAGAGAAAATACGAGCGGGAGTTACGAGTTACGGCGGAAAACGGTGGATTATGTGTGTTTAACCCCCCACACTTCCGAAAGGCCTGGAGTTATGTTTGAGCACGAAAAGTAAACTTCGACTTCGCGGCGACGTGAGGCGCTTTGTGAGGATTAGGAGGAGGCCGCCACCGGTGAATCGGCTCCTTTGTCCCGACTTCCGTGCGCTCAGGGATCGATTCTTCCCAGAGACTACGAAGCCTTTCGAGCCTTCTTCTGCGAAACGAAACAACGCGAGGGCACTCTAATGGAGATCTAATTGTGCCATCTCTGAAGAGCCGAGGACATTTGATTCTCGATGAATTTCGAAAGCGTCGGGGCTAAAATGGCAATCGCGTGGCGAGATCTTACTCAGAGATTCATTGGGCCCGTGCGTGGAGGCAGCTCAGCCCGCGTGCTCCACCCCCGTAGCGTCAAGGGAGGCACGGCTTTCGGGGGAGGTAAATCCGAGGAAAAACTGGCCTGGCCAACGTGCAACAGGTAGGAAAGCGAATGCACAGGCCAGTGCAAGTCCAAGCAGGCCGTCAAATATCGGCGGAACGAAGGCAGCGGTTAAGCTCCCCTTCGGGAAACCGAAATATCGACTGCGCACCGACCTCTTTCCAATTGGAATCGTCACCCCGCTAGGAGGAAAGCAACTTTTTGCGGGGCTTATCGGAACGAATCCACCAGAGACTTTTCACTATCCAATACCGGAGGAACGTAATCAATCTCCGCTCGTTTCTCCATCCGCTGGAATGAATGAATAAATCCAATTTTTTTTCTCTCACTCCGGGGCAGAGAACTGTCCGGTGGGTCATTCCACGCGAAGTCGAACACTTTTCTGAGTAACATTTCGGATTTTGGTGCAACGTGGATATGTTGTAGTCTTTAGGGATATATAAACATATCTCGAAGGATTTTTCAGAATGTCAAAAATTGTGAATGTTACAGCTCTTTGAAATATAGTGTTTACTTTTTTTTCCAAAAATTATAACTGTGGAACTAACAAACTGATAAGAATGACCTTTTGGGTGCTTACAGTGGAGATATATAAGTACCTAATAAAAATTATTTCACTTAATAATAACGAATATTTGACCATTTATTTAGCAATTGTTCTTAACAAATGCAATTTTATAATTGACGGCACTTTTTTAAAAATTTGGAAAAACTAGGAGGATATAGCCCTGTTTGTCCTCTTTACGGACATGTTTTAAAAAAGGTGGACACTTTAAAATTGGCCAAAAGAAAATTAATTGAATGTAACGCTGCGTCAAATCACACCAGCTCAACTGGTCGCTCGGGCCGGGCAGTACTCGCTATACCTGCCACTTTAATATAGGGTATTAATGAGGACCGCTGCAAGGTTTAATACCGTCAATAGTTACTGCAAACTTGAAACAAACACACGGCACTGCTATTAATAAAATCAAATATTTCTCCGATGGAGCTTCATCACAATACAAAAATAAATATGATTTACTGAATCTCAGCTTCCATTTCGAGAATTTCGGAATTAACACCGAGTGACATTTTTTTGCAACATCAAATGGCAAAAGTTCATGCGATGGTATTGGGGGGTCATTAAAACGTCTCGCAGCTAGTGCCAGTTTACAAAGACCGCTAGAAGAACAAATAACGACACCACAGAAATTGTCTGATTGGCCGACTGCCAACATTCAAAACATTAATTTTCAATTCAGCTGAATAGAACAATATCAAAAACATTCACGATTATTACTAGAGAGACGTGGATTTGCAAAAACAATTTCTGGAACGCGAAACTTTCATTCAGTTATACCAACGGATACAGTGTCTCATTTAAAAGGTAATGTCTATTCATACAGTGACAAATCAAAAGTTGTAGCAATTATCAAATAAGTAATTACATAACCGGTCATTTATTCCAAAAGTCGCTCAAAGATACGACAAAATATTTATCCTTTAACATCATCCCATCCTCTCCTGATGGAAGAATACTCACCACCTTCTCGTGGTTTCATTGAACAATGGCAACTTAAATGTTTTAAACAATAAGTGCCATCGACAGAGAGTGAGTTTCCGGTAACTATTAACGGTATTAAACCTTTCAGCGGTCCTCATTAATACCCTATATAAAAGTGGTAGGTATAGCGAGTACGGCACGGCCCGAGTGACCAGTCGGAGCCGGTGTGTTTTGACGCAGCGTTACATTCAATTAATTTTCATTTGGCCAATTTTAAAGTGTCCACGTTTCTTAAAACATGTCTGTAAAGAGGACAAACAGGACTATATCCTCCTATATTTTCTAAATTTTTAAAAAGGTGCCTTCAATTAAAAAATTGCATTTGTTAAGAATAATTGCTAAATAAATGGTCAAATATTCGTTTTTATTAAGTGAAATAATTTTTATTAGGTACTCTTATATCTCCAGTGTAAGCACCCAAAAGGTCATTTTTACCAGTTTGTTAGTTCAACAGTTACAATTTTTGGAAGAAAAGTAAACGTTATATTTCAAAGAGCTGTAACATCCACAATTTTTGACATTTTGAAAAATCCTTCAAGATATGTGTAGATATCCCTAAAGAGTACAACATATCCAAGTTGCACCAAAATCCGAAATGTTACTCCGAAAAGTGTCCGACTTCGCGTGGAATGACCCCGGTGGGATTTCGCACGGGGAAGGCGAATCGGTGCGCGTAATCGAGCAGCCAACGCGTTCCAGGATCGGCCGCCGGTTGCTCAACGAAAACTAGTACCGTACCACGGGCCGTGAGGTGCCTAATCGTACACCTTCACCTAGATATCCGTCGATGTTTGCGCGACAACGTACCCTTTCGAATCGCGCACGGTTACTCGTGTTACGCCGACCGGCACGAGCTCGACGCAATAACGCGGCTGAGCCACCGCGGCGACAGGTTCATTTTTTCCAGAACCGGTTCGATCGTCGAGCCGACACATATTTTCCATTTCGACGGCGAACTCGTATTTTCTTCTATCGCCGAATACCTACGCAGAAGTTGCCGGCGATGTGTCGTCCAGCAGACCAAGACGCGCCACCGTTGTGCGCACGATGCACCGGCAAATCGCTAGAAGGAAGACGAAGCGGAAGGAGAAACAGGACGAAAAAACTCGAGCCTGGAAGCTCGGAGGGAGCGCGGAACGACTAAGGGCGTGTTCCAGCCGATATGCTTTCTATCGGTACTGTACCGGTTTTAAAGGACACGGGAGGAGTAGAAACGAGAGACGAGAGACGAGAGAGGAACGAGCGACGGCGTAGGCTCTCGGTCGCGCGCACACGCGTGCACCGCAGGTATGATTCGCGTACCTGAGAGGTGCGCGCGACAAGGACGGAGCCGAGAGGTGATCGTGCCGTGGCTCGAGAATAGGCGATAGAGAAGGGAAGAGAGAATCGTGTAGAGCGGATACGAGCAGGACGGCTAAAACGAGAAGAGAGGTGGACTAGCCACTGAGAAGAGCAAACTGGCCAGACTGCCTGCCGCCGTCGACAACGTAACACCGTTCTTCAGACAGCCACGGAGAGCGGTGGTAGGGGAACGTGCAGAGAGCAATCGGAGGAACAGCGACACGCTGCATATAAAACAATATGTCCTGGGCGAAATACCTTGCGATGCCTACGCTTATTTCTTTCGAGGCGATACATTAGGGGGGAATAGAAGAGACATCCTTACGGTATGCAGCAGGTGGGATTGGGTATCCTATCGAATCCGTCTAAATAACCAGAATGGAGAGGCTTATCTTGGAGCTTCAAGTATTCGGGTACCGTGGCAGATAGCCACCGCACCGGTGGGAGTGGTTGCTCGCAATTTCTGGACCTCTTCCGAGTAGACAACGGGCGGATCGATTAACGGGACGTTCTCCTTTTGTTCGCTCGCCGAAAGAATTAATCAGCGAAGAGTAAATTGGCCCAGACTGCCTGTCGCCTTTGGGAGCGTGGCTACACGTGCCAATAAAACTGGTCGGAGGAGAAGGAGCAGGAGGGGGAGGCGGAAGAACGGGGAGAACGTGCGATTAAAACGACCCCACCGACGTGGGGCACCTTTTCTGACCTTATTCGACGAAATTAGAAATCTATTGGGCACTGCTGAAAGACACGATCGCCGTTCCGCCTCTGAATAACTCGTCATCAAAGCGAGCCCGGCTATCCCCGAACTGATCCGTCCGAGTTCTGGAGCTAGAACTGGGGCTGGCTGTATCGAAACCTCCAACGACATCCTGTTGCGTAAACCTCGGCCAATAACGCGTAACAATTGGGTCAGGCACCCGTTTGATAACGCGTCAGTTAACTTTTCTTCCTACACCACGCCATCTATTCCCACTCTGCTCTTCACCACGATCGCCCACGCGTTCGTACTTTAATTGCCGAGTGGTATTCCAAGGCGAAGCTTTTGGCCCGGACTGTTCGATCGGCCCGAGTGTCGATTGCCGACGAAAAAATAACACCTTGGACGGTTCAACGATCCCGCCGAGTTTGACGGCAACCGGCTGCGGCCCCGAATTCGCTGATCGCGCGTGATAATCCGGAAGAGAAGATTCCGTAGGCAGATAACCGGGCTGGTACAATTAGAAGGCGTTCCTCGGTCGATTTCTAACAGTCTCCCAGTACCGTTAACTCATCCGGCGTGATTCGTCGATCGCGAGCTTCCTGAATCTTAAACGATCGTTGGTTAGACTCTAGAGAATACCAACCGACCGTTCGCGACCTTGTCCAGGAATTCCTCTCGCCGAAAATCGATGTAGCCCTTTCTCCTTCGCAATTGGAAGCCGCGAGGAGAACGGAGCTGATCCGAGGAAAGAGATACACACCTACTCCCGCCTCTGTGCCCGTTTCCCGCGCCACGGCTGGCTAGTATAAATATCATATCGACAAGCAACTATAAAATACTGGCTTACGACTCTCCCGATGCGTGCGCGGGGAACCTTACGATTTCCACGCGAGATTTACAGGTCGTTCCACGAGGCGCGGTCAAAGATTAATGATCGGGCTAGGTAAACACATAAAATGCCTGCATATTACGCGGCAGCTGAATAAAGAAACGGCACGAACGCCAATGACAAACAATTCCGCGCGGTGCGTGGAAAATATCTCCGGCGGCGACAAGCCGCGAGAGGTAGGCGCGGTGCTAGAAAGTTGAATGAATTAAGCACGCCTGTTTACGATTGTTAGCGGCTGCCCACGTGCTTCGCGATCGCGAGCCAAGTCTGTAGGCTCGTTTGGTCCCCGCCGTGTCCGCGGAATTTACCTTCCACCTTCCACCTTCGTTCCCTCGAGACAACGCGTCGCTCGAGCTCGATGCAACGGGCCTCGTTGTTCCGCCCGTAACCGATCAGCTGTCTCTCCAATTTCTCGCGTACTCGACTACTCTACAAAAGTCGCACTCACTCTCACCGCTCAAGGGTGAAACAAGGAATTGCAAGCTCGACCGATTCGCGCTCGACTCTATCCTGAATCTCTCCGGAATCGGCGATCCCACCTCGGGAAACGCGGCCCGACAGCTTTGTCCGTTGCTCGATCACTTACCTGAAACAAAACCGAGGAATTTCAATTAGTAACGGCCCCGGTGGGGGGGAAGAGGTAGTCGGACGTTGCGGGACGTAATGACGCGTGGGACAAGCTAATTGCTACCTGCGACGCTCAAGGCGACCGGAAGTAACGGGCGAACGATTTTCATGGAAAGTCCTCGAGAGCAACGCCGTTCAGCGCGCTGCTCCCTCGAAGAGGCCGACAATCACGGATCCACCGAACGAGGAGGGGGAACCGAGAGGCAAAGAATTCATCGCGTGTCACCGTCGCCCTCCTGTGACCAAGGCCACGTGATTATTCCGATCGGATAAGCGGCTGCAAGTCATCTACCAGTGAACGGCCACTTTTTCCCAAACATGGGCTCGAGGTTGCGCCTCCACTAGGCGATCCTCTTCGCTTTGTGCCGCACACCGTGACTGAGTATCTTTTACAAGGAAAGCATGCCACCTAATCACTGCCACTGCAATTACTCCCCTCGATATCGTACATCGTCGCGAACGCCAACAATTTCTGCGGCGCACAGTGGCTCAAGTATACTACATGCTAGCTGGACAAACTTATTTTTTCGCGGTATTAGGTTTATATGGGGTTTAAATTGTTAGAAAATAAACCTGATTCGTATCACAGTTTATTATTTTATTAAAAATATCAATAAAATAAAAACATGACTAATTCAATAAAGGAAAAAGAACAAAAGACAGTATTGTACTTTAACTACAATTATCAGTTATAACATTATGTCTATTCCTGTGATTTCTGAGTTTTTAAGTTTAAAACCTGGTTTTTTAAATCAGTTGTCTCTGCATCACTATTAAAACAGTATTTCTTACTATATGTTCCACGCCGTTCCACGCAACAAGCGTTCAATGTACGGAAAGTACAGACTTTCTAGTTTTTTTTTTTAATCAGATTATCGATCTGCAAAAATTTGCAAAACTATGTTTTGTGAATTATTTTCGAGTGCGACGCTCGGCAAGAGGGATTTTTAGTAACATAATAAACTGTGATTTGAATCAGGTTTGTTTTCTAACAATTTGAACCCCATATAAACCCAATACCGCGAAAAAAATAAGTTTGTCCAGCTAACATGTATACTCGAACCACTGAGTGGTGGCTACCGAGCGTCGCACTCGAAAATAATTCACAAAACATAGTTTTGCAAATTTTTGCAGATCGATCATTTGATTAAAAAAAAATAGACAGTCTACTTTCCGTACATTCAACCCTTGTCGCGTGGAACGACGTGGAACATATAGAAAAACATTATTATACTAGCGATGCAGAGAAAACTGATTTCAAAAACCAGGTTTTAAACTTCAAAACTCAGAAATTACAGGAATAGACATAATGTTATAACTGATAATTGTAGTTAAAGTACAATACTTTTGTTTTGTTCTTTTTCCTTTATTGAATTAATCATATTTTTATTTTATTGATATTTTTAGTGAAATAATAAACTGTAATACGAATCAGGTTTGTTTTCTGACAATTTGAACCCCATATAAACCCAAACCCGCGAAACAATAATTTTTGTCCAGCCAGCATGTAGTATATTCGAACCACTGTGCGACGCTTCGTTAAAGGTACGACGGCGTGTCTGACCAGGCACTGTCCGTCTCCCCTGAAAAGTAGTTTCCACTTGGCGGTACAAAACCACTCTCCTTCCAATTTCTCCGTCGATTACAGTGTGCCAATCGGTAGGAAATTGATGCCGAGATTCGGGGGAGAGCCCCGCCACCCTCGCCGACTGAAAGCCAACCCCCCAATTATCGATATACCATCTCCGATTAGTGTTGAAAGCGACCTGTTCCGCGAACGCTTTCGCGGTTCTCGATCGCGGTCGCCGGAAGTCTCCTACGCATCGGCTGACGCAAACGTGCCGATAACGGAAGAAGAAAAAGCGGAGGGCCGCGCGAATGGGGGAGGAGTCCAGGGCGGCGATAACGAAGAGAACACGTCGATTCAACGACACTCGTAAAGCTGGACATTTAACGATGGCGATTTAACTGTCGCGGCGTGGCGCGCATACAATGTGCTCTCTCTACGGCCGCGACCTGTACAATAATAATTATGGTCCTGGCTACGATTGTTTATGGAGGCGGCAGTTAAATTACCGCCGGTTGACGTTACACGGGCATTTCGGTGGCTGCTTTCCCTCGTCGCGTTGTAATTGTTATTTAACAGTGGTTTGTACCATCATCGTCCGGCAGCGATAAATTTCCGGCCCCGGTCAAATGAAGATTAACCATTGCGCGATGCGCGTTTTCATCAAAGGCTCGTTAAGCCGCGATTAAAACCTGCGTGCGGCCACTTTCGTTTCCCAAAACCCTCTATCAATCGCGTTAATTATTCCCATCGTCCACCGGTCCAATCGGCGGGACGTGTCCACGGTTTTCGAGGAACGGAGAGGAGCGCGAGCTTTTCCAGACGGAATTCGAACGACTTTAATCGCGAGGCGCGCGATTGTCGGGAACCGTTGCGGCGCAGGCTTTCCGTGAAATTTCGTGTGCAGTTATACGACACTCTTGCTGACGCGTGACGTCATCCCCCGAGTGGTGCAGCAAGCACCTCCGACACGTGATTTTTCGCGTCGCGTCGCGAGCGCGTAAGTAGCCACAGGCTACGTGGGAGGAACGATAGCGTGCGAAATATCTGGCAGGGAGGCCATCGTAAGTAATGCACTTACTCGATCTGCGGCTGAATTACTCGCTTCACGAAAATGCCAAGTGATTCGGGGGGGGGGGCGGGGGGGGGGGGGGGGATCGCCAATTACACGGAGTAATTCTAGAATGCTTTGAAGAACTAGAGTTGGGTGTTCGATCGATTGGAAATTCTAGCGCGTCCATCGGCAATGTTGTCAGAATGCATTCGTCTCGAGCCTCTGGATTGTCCGAGGCGGGTTCGACGCGCCGTCGATTCCCCTATCGATCGTTCGTTAAAATAATCGAGATTTTTGTGCGAAGGTGTTTTCCGCGGGCGACGCGCGACATGCAAACAATCCTTGACAGCGGTGTCACTCGACACCCGCGTCAAGTGTTTAATGAGAACGCACGGTCATCAGCCAACTATCTCCCGTCTATCGAGTTACGTGAGTCACGAGCTTGTAATCTGAAATAATGTCGGGGCGAAAATTCTCCGAACCCCGGGATCTTTGCGCCCGCGAGAGAAAACAAAAAGGAAGCGTATCGACTTATCGCTGCTCACCCGCCCACCAGCCGCGCGATGTTCCCAAAATCGCGAGGAAATTCTGCGCGCCTCTTCCTGGACCCTATCTCCCTTTCTCCTTTTCTCCCATTCCGCCTGCAGAGTTCCGCGGACGTGTTTACGCGTGGCTCCGGTAAGTGGCCAGAAAAAGGCGAGGGTGAATTTCCGTTAGTCCAAGAGGGAGTTAACGCGATTGGCCACGAGCTTCCGTGTAATTGGGAACAATTCATAAATTTATTGCGACAGACAACACACAGGAGTCTTCCCCTGCTTCCCTTTCTCGCTCACCCTCGTTCCGTAGCTCGGGGCCGACCCTCCTCCGACACTCGCTCCGCCAGGAGGGGTTGAATCGTTGGCTCGAGTGGCTTCGGGGGAGAATCGGCGCGGCAGGGGCGAGAACCAGAGCACGGGCTTGTCGGTGTTCCTGTATCAACTTGGACACATTAAAAATTTAATAACTCGCCTCCGGTCGGTTGGTAATGTAGGCAGCTAGCCGCTAAGGGAGTCCCCCTAAATCCAGAGCTCTGGCAGCGTAGTCAGTGGCTTTCAATTTTCATCCCCCTTCGATCGTTCCTTAACGCTTCCGCGGCTCCCTTCGCCGCCTTTTGCCAAGTCTGACGCGCTGGTAAAGCAAACACTCGCTCCCTTAATTTACCATCAGATTCGAGGGGGTGGATCGGTCAACGATTCGGAGGGGGGGGGGGGGGGGGGGAGGGTGTAGGCACTTTGATGGTCCGACTCGGGTGGCTGTGGTTACTGTGCCCCCAACAGAACTGAGAGCCACTGGGCAATGTATTATCGAACTACTACCACATTTCTCCCTCGCGTACCATTCGTCTCAGTCTCTCTACCAGCGACTGTACCAATGGATTTCTTTTTTCCTTCTCCTGCCACCGGTTAACAACGGTAAAACCGTCTTCGTTTCGCAATTCAGCTCCACCCCACTCCGCCATCAATTTAGGCCACGTACAGAGTGACTGGGTAATGGTGGCGAACCTCTTGCAGAAGTAACAAAGACAAGGAGAAAAGCCACATCCGAGAAAAGCTCGACGAGAAAGCCGCCCCAAGTTTTAGACTCTTCAAAGTAAAGTCCACGCACAGTTCTCGATTTTCAAGCGGTCATAGGACAAATTTCCTTCGACACTGCGCCGCTAAATTATTTCGCGATTAAGCGCATCGGCGGATCCATTAACGCGCGCGACCTCGGTTTAATTAACTCCCCGCCGCGGAATTAAATACTATCGCGGGAGCGCGTATGAATTTGTTACGGGGAGAGATAACGGTCAGCTGCTTCATAAATTTTGCCAGCCAGTATCGCCCCATCTAGACGAGTCCACGGCTTTTCACGATCCGCTCGGCTGGAAGCTGAGGCGGCGTTAATTCCTCTGGGGGATCGAAATACCGCCGAGATCCAGGTCGGCGATGTTACCAGAGTTTCTGGAGAGGCTTTCATCGAAATCGAAACTTCGGGGATCCCCGAATACTCCTGGATCAACGGTGACGTCACGATGCTTGGAGGAGAAGGCTCGGATGCACAAACGCGAAGGCGAAATAGAGGAAAAAAAATACGAATGGGGAGCGGAGAAAGGGGGTAAAAGAGGGGGGGGGGGGGGCGAAAGGGGACACGTAGTAACGACGTGTACACCAATCCTGAAGGCCCCTCGTGGGGTGGCAGTTTTCGGGGGTGCGCCACCCCTGCCTGCACCAACGGTATATACAGTACACAGAGCGTGTAACGTCCCACTGTCAGGCGACCCTTCCGCCGAACACAAACGGCTACGAGCTCACTAACACGAGCACACGTACACGAGCCAGGAGCGCACAGCTACGGGGATAGCAGGGGTCTGCCCTATGATTTGTAGCGGCACTATAATGCCTCAACTACCCGGCACCCTGACTCACCCTCTCGCCCCTCTACCCACCTCCCGGACCCCACGACGTCTCCCTCCACAAACACACAAGTACAGGGCGAGTAGCAAACACGCAGGGCGTCCGTGAAACACGCACCGATTCCTCCCTTCACGGCCCTTGGTCGCTGGTATAGCAACACGTAGCAACGTTTTCCGTTGAAAAACAGGGAGGCGGAGGGGGCAGCGAAGAGTTACAAAGCCGGGAACGCGGTGGACCCGTCGCAAAAGCGGCGCGACGTCCAGTGTTCCGTGTTCGGCGCGTATACGCTTCGATTTCGAAGCAGACAGGGAAGTATGAAGTCTGCCGGGCTCTAACTGGAGGAATTCCAGCCCCTAGAATTCCGGAGGTACGGGAGCCGGCCGGTCCCTCCCTTCTGGCAGTTGACGAAACCCAGGCGCACAGTGATTGATACTGTCGCGTCGCAGAGTCGCAAGCCACTCCAAGGTACAAAGGGGTGGACGGAGAAAGAAAAGGGAGCCGGCATTAAAGCGTTTCAATTATTTGATCGACCGATAGAGTTATACGCGTGGAAGCGGATTTGGATCGGACCGAGGAGGGTGGCAACGGAAAAAAATATTCCTCCGAGAGGGGGAGCGAAGCACAAAGCCGATCACGAGGCAACGCACCCCCGTAGCGAAGATTATACACCGTGTCAAAAATAACCTAGCCGCGTCCCCGTCACCGCGTAATCCTTCCGTCTCCCGGTCGCTCGCTCGCTCGCTCGCTCGAAGCGATTATACGCTCTGGAATTTTTATTTCTGCGAATGGTGCGAGACACGCGAGGTAGAACGAGTGCCGATTAATTAATCGGGAAAGGGAGGAAAAGTCGATGCGGTTGGAACGTCGTCGGACACGGCCTATCGGCTGGCTCGCGATTCTTCTTCTCGTCGCTTGTTAGTCGATTCATAAATTACAAGTTCGCCGGCGAGAGGCGGAGGGACAGGGAGGGACGAGGAGAGAAACGAAACCGGGTTTTTCGAGCTAATTGGAAGAGCTGCTCCGACGCTCGTAATTAATGGCTATTTCGCTATCGCAGCGCGTCGCCCGTCCACGTTTTTCGCCGGTCCAACGCTCGCTTCCCGATAACCTGTGCGACTGTAACACGGCGGGAAGGAAAACCTCTTCTGTCCAACCGTAACGAACCGGAGCACCGGCGTACCGGGCGTAAAGGCAAGTTGTAATCGAGGAATCAAGATTTTTGGGAGAAGGGAAAGAGCGACGGACACCGCGAGACGGTAAATCTGATTTTCACGAAAATTCCACTTCTCCCAGTGGCTGGTTTTCATCGTCGGGGTGTTCGAAAACGGTGGGGGCTTACAGCTTTATCCCCGCGGGTGGATCGATCGACGATAGGAAAGCTGCGACGCGTACGGAGCTGGTGCACACGAGCCGCGGATCTCCGAGAATCGTTCCAGACGTCGTAAGTATTATTTCGTGCTCGACTCTTTTCGCCAGCGAACGGGCAGAAGAGAGTTAAGCCCTCTCGCGCTTTCTTTCGCGCGCCCTGGCAAACTGTATTAAAGGCAAAGTATAAATGTTCAACGGCGCGCGAATTTACGAAGCGCGTGCGAGCACCAGATAAATATCTTACGGCTCGGTACTCCGCTCCGATCCGCGTCCTCTGACCCTCGCGCGCGGGCTCGTCCAGCGGAACGCCGTAGGCGTACGCCTGCCAAATCGCGCGTGGAAATACTTATCGCCAATCGCATCACATTAACCCTTGAATTCGGGGTGGATCGGGCAACGCGTCGTTCGAGGAAACCTTCCGTTTCCCGGTCGAGACAGAGATCGAATCTTACACGCGATACGCTCGGACGAATGAAACTTTGTCGGGCGCGTTTGTCTAACGTTCTGCATTATACAGCAACGCGTGGAGAAAATCGAGTCCAGAAGGGTTGATAGAAAGCAGCGACGCGGTTACGACCTACGGCGGAAGTGGCTACGCGACCCCGTGGCCCCTTCACAATTGATCCATCGATTTCAGCCCGAGTGGACGGTGCCGCTCGTATTTCGCATTCAGCTGCGGCGACTCTTGCCGATCAACCGCACGCAGCATTCCGAAAGCGAGCCATCGATATGCATGTACATCCGAGGATATAGCCGCGACCCGCGCGAGTGGTGCATCTGTGTGCACGCGCATGCAAATGGCTCGCGTATCCATACAAATATACGCGATAGAGCCGGTGTGCTGCGTATACGTCGCGGCCTCGTCGACGATTTATTACGTTTTTGCGGCGGGCCCGGCCCCGTTCGGCCGCAATACCTTGTGTCGCGGTAATTGAATATCTGAAAATGTCAGGAAGCGTATAAGACGGCCAAGGGGGGCAGAGGGCTGATTGCGCTCGAGGGGGGAAAATGGCGCGTTGCGAGCAACGAAACGATGTCACTGGTCGCGGATAGAAATTAGTCGGAGTTTTCCTTCGAGTATCGCGGCTCCCTCGTATTCCAGGCAAGTGGAACGTAGAGGGGGCACGGCTCGCGTGAGGCTTCCAATTTTTCCCAAAGCCCTAGGCTCGCCAGACCACTGGAAATTCCGAGGAGAGGGACACCGGTGATCTATGCCGGTCCATTGATCTACGACGAATTCGCGAGGCGGCCGCACAAATCATGCTTCGATCGCCGGCCAGTCGTACGGAGGATGCGGCTCCTCGTGCAAGCAGAAATTGCTGGCGATAAATAATAAAACGAGCCGTGTAATTTGAGCTAACGGCTTTTCTGTAGGGTAAGTCCGGGAGACGCGATCGGGCCGGAGAGTCGGTCGAGTCGTTATATTTCAGACCCGAGACGCAAGAGCGCGTTAAGGTCCAGAACAATTGCTTTTCTAGGAGTCAAACAGTTGACTGAATAGCGTCACCACGCTTCATTCTGTGTTTTCCGCGATTTACAGGTTACAAAATGTAAGTGGACGCTACATTTAACCTCTTTTATGAAACAGTGGTGTACAGGATCGTATTTTAAATATACTTCTAAGTTAATTTTCGTTTAATATTTTAGGTAATAAGATAGAGGTATTGAGGGACAATACAGCGAAAATGTTTGGTCATATTAAGCTTTCCTTGCGAAGCTATCAAGAAGACTACCTCTCCCTGCAGAAAGGTGAGACGGTCGAGTTATAATTGGGATAGATAGCTGACTTTCAAATTAAAGAGGAAAAACAGGGCCGTTCCTAGCGCGGGGTACAGGTGCCTCACTTTCTAGATTTTTATTCTATCAGTTAAGGGGGAATACCACTGTGATGGCCATAAATTTTAATATATTAATTAATCTTCTAGACCCCTCACGCGCGCTAGTAGGATGAAACTTTTTCTTCTAAAGTGCACTATTTTAACAAAAATAATTTGTTTAAAAAATCGTTACGTGCAACGGAAACTACACACATATAGTTTATTAAAAAAAAAATGAAATTTGATATCGAACCTACTGATCCATAGTTACACATTTTTCTCAACCAGAAGCAGTAAATGTACCAGCAAGCCAGCCACTTACTCAACAAATAGCTAGCATTGAAATTACTAAAGTACTAAAAAGTACTAAAAGAAAATCTCATAATACGAGCCCCTCGAGACATCTGCACAAAATCAGCTCAGTCCCAAAATTGGAACAGCAAGGGGAAAATCGACGAAAGCATTCTGCTAAGATTCTTGATAAAGAATTTATACAAAAGAAGAAACAAGCAATTAAAAGAAAATCGATCGAGGGTGAAAATAAAATTGAAGCCACAAATAATTAACGAAGAAGAAACAGAAAATACAAATAAAAGTTGAAAATCCGGTAGATGATCTTCGAGTGAATCGTCTTGAATCCTCATTACAAAACGAATAAGATTATTGCATAGAATGTTTTGAAAATTATTTCAAAACAACTAAAAAGGTTGACTGGCTAAGATGCATTATCTGCAATAATTGGATGCACGAAACATGTACAATGTATGGTGATAGATGTCATAGTTGCGGTCGAATAGAAAAATTCAATGCCCACAATAAAGTGAAAAAATTCGTGTTTGTCTATTTTTTGTACAATTATTCAAATAAAATTTTTGTTCATTTATTTTATTTGTTCACTTTTGTATTTATTTGCTTTGCTAATTCCCAGTAAGTAGTTCACTTTTCGTTTGATGTGTTCTTTCAATAAAAGACTTTTTAAGTTAAACAATTTTGTGTAAAGTGCAAAAACACCATCAAAATTGTAGTACAAGAAAATAATTCTTTTTTAGTTTTTAGTGCATTTTAAATAAAATCGTTTAACTTAAAAAGTTTTCTTATTTCTTACTTCAGTTTTCAACCCGCTTTTCAGCAAATATTGTCTTGAAGCAAATATCGACCAGTTTTTCTGAACTAGCATAAAATTCTGAACATATTAGGTTCATTCTGATAAAATAAATAATATCAGGATTAGTTTAAAAGCCATTTCAAATTAGGTCGACCGCGTCTCCCGGATTTACTCTATCCCTTTTTTCCTTCGTTGCTCGGCTCTTCCACGATCGGTGTACGCAACCTTGTCTCTCTCCCTCTCTCTCTCTTCTGTTCCGCTTCAATGCACCCTCGTGCGCTGTTGCTTCGCAAGAAAACGCGCGCGAGAAGTCCCTGGCGCGTGCTCGACACGCACAGGTGGAGGGCCACGGTTCGACCGATCGCGTTAACTCCGACACTCTGGCGGAAACCGCTCTGAAATCGTCCCCTCCTTCGATTTCCATCGTAGCGAGCGCCCGTACGCCGCAGCCAGGAAGTCGGCGCAATTTATTTCGCCGCGCTTGATCGTGGAAACGAAACTGAGAGTGGAAAGGGGCCGTCGCGTTGCCCAATTCCAATTAATCGAATCGCGGCTGATTCTCGGCTTTTCACCAGCGGCCACTCGCCGCGAGACAGATGCACCGTCCGCTCTCCCTAAATAAATAAATGCTCGTCGGCGCGATTAATTAAACGATAACAAATAATTATGACGCGAGAAATCGTGGCCGCACCTGCGGCAATTACGCGATTGTAACGCTCGCTCCGATCGATCCCCAGACTTGCGATAATATTTGCCGCCTAGCGGTGTATCCACGGCGAGATCGATTGTTAATCAGCAGCCGAGGCGAGTCGATTAATCTCAAGTTCACCGAAGATACTGGTCGATCCCATGGCAACCGATAATCGTCGATCGCTGGAGATACTCCGTTTGTATCTTGGGGCGAGAGACGGTTAATCTGGATCGGAGCCGTATATCCTTTACGCTTTTCCAGCCCACTTTCCGCAAATTTAACCCGAGTGGACGGGGGGGGGGGGGGGGGAAATACGGCGGCAGGAATTTACCGGGTGGAAAGTCGCGGTGTCAATGCTCCGCTCTGGCTCGAGCTCGCATCGACGCGTAAACGTACGTGTCCGACCACGAGAGATCGTACAACGGCCCGTGGCTGTTCGATATTTGCATAAACACACCGCACACCTGTAAATAATTTCTTTCCCGCCGAGCTCGCGCGCTTCCACGCGCGCGTAGATCATCCGCAGAGGCGTTATGGATCGCGGCGCGATCCAGTGCTCCCGGCGGATTCGCGTCGATGGAGACGGTCTCCACGGGGGACAGGCGCATTTTTCCGGGAATTAATGAGACCGCAGAGAGAAGAGGTCGTAAACAGGAAGCCCCGCCGCTTTTCTTTTCTTCTACATTTTTCGCCTGCGTACAATGGTACAGAGACGCCTAGCTACCGGGCTAATTAGCATATAGAGTGGATAATTAATTACACGGAAACGGCGAGTCCGTTCGCGCCCGTTTTTACCTGTGCCACTGCCGCCGAGGCCAATCGAATGCAACAGGGAAATTAAGTTGCGAAAAGAGCAAGGCGATCGTCGCCGGGCCGCGAACGAATTCGAAGCAGAGCGACACGGGCGCGAGCTCGCCGCGGAAATAACGCGGAATCGAAACTAGGGAGAGGGCCTCGACCGCGAAAACGTTTCGCAGTATCGAAGCCCGAGGTCGAGGGCACTCGAGGGTTCTCGCGCGCGATCGAGGGTGCGTTTTTCGACGAGCGGCATCGAGCCGTCGAGGGCACTCTGCTAATTTTTCGATTATCCCCCCGGTCATCGAGTGGAATATCATTTTTGATACGTCGACGACCCTCCAAGCGACAACTGTTTCGCGATTCCCCGAGTGCCATCGATTCCATTAATTCGCACCGCGGGCAAAGTGGGTCCATTAACGTTCAGGTTCTCGCCGATCGCGTATACCGCGCGATCCCGATGCGGAATTAGCTTTCCGAAGGCGCCAGCCGCGCAAAAATTCCCGGCAAAAGTGCAGTCGGTGAAGCAGAAGGTAGTGGGAATAAACTTGAGGAATCGGGGCTCGTCCCACGAAAGAGCAAAGAAGGGAAGGCTGGAAAGTGGGAGATGGAATTTTCGAAAGGCATTTCCTTGCTCCGGTGAATTTCCGCGGGACACAGAAACGTACTTAAGCCGGTTTCTAAGAGAGCCAATAAAACCGCGATTGGACTCTCTGCCGCCGTCTTCGCCACCGCGAGATATCTCACGGATAAAGATAAGGGATGCTTGGTGATGTCCCCGCCCGGCGTCTTCACGCCCTGCCGCGTACTCCCTCGGAGTGAAATGCTCTGTTACTTAAATATTTAAGCAAAGCGAGCCGAGTTTCTCCCTCCTGTTTCTGCGTCTCGCGAGAATATCCCGCGGCAACCCCGATTCCCGACTCCTCTCCGAACTTATTAAACGAAACAAATACGGAAGCCGGAGTCAATGGTTTTCTTAAAAAGATCACGGAACGGCACAGAGGAATCCCGCCGCTTCGAAGTAAACGATCAACTGTTTTTATCGCATCTGCTCGACGGCAGATCTCCCTTTTGTTTATCCCCGAGGAGAAAGTTTACCTTTCGGGCCTCTCTGGACAAGGGCCTGGCGCGCTTTAGTAGCCAAAACATTCCCAAGAGCATCCTTCAGATTTCCACGAGCGGGCCAAACGAAAAGAGGAAAAGGGGCCTGAGGAATCGACAGCGGTAAACATTTTAACGGGTTTTAATCCCGCGGAAAAACCGTGGAAATCCGGATGGATCGGCAGCCTACGCGGCTAACAGGACCGATGATCAATGGCTCGTGCAGGCTCCGCTCCCGTGAAAAGTTACATTCGTATTCCCCGGCCTCTGCTCGTGCCCGTGCTCCTGCTCGTTCAATCACACAAAGGAATCCCCCGTGTCTGGGTGCGCGGGTGGATCGCATTGTGAGCGGACGATTCGCGTGCGTGGGCGGTTGATTTTTCAAAGCGCATTATAACGAAAAATCAGCGCCGCGATGCCTCGCCATGGTAATGGAGCCATTCGTCGAAAGCGGGATGAAACATTATTATCGGTCAAACGCACGCCGAAATATGTAAATCGTCCGACTGTGCGGGAGTGTCGCGTCGCGATGTGCGCCAGCCCAGCGAGGGAAAGAGAGCAGAGTTCAAACAGAGAATTGAAATCGAGACAATGGAGTTTTCCACTTGTCGAGCGACGTGTACGTTGCAGTTTCCCCGTGGAAACGCTACGGGAACGACCTTTCCACGGCTAGAATTTCGAACCGATCGGACAGTACTTTATTCCTTTAACTTTGCCCTTCTAACAGCTACGGAAGGGCTGTAAAAAGGGAAACTCGAAATCGAGGCGGTGCAGTTTTCCCGGAGTGGACCGACGGCGCGGCGCTTCGACCTCCCCGCGGCCGCAATTTCCAATCGACCAGATACTGCCTTGCTCCCCAAGGATACTCTATTCCTGCGAGAGAAAAAATATTTCAATTCCTCGGCGATGCACGCCCACGTGTCTCGAGGCGGTCCGCGGGCCAGGAGTCGATAAGAGAGATGCTTATCTGGCCGTGGAATAATGAACGGGCACGAATCCGATGTAAACGAGAGCGGTAATGCGATACCGGAGACGATAAGGAGATAATGACGATGATCACGGCAAGGAAACCTGCACTTTGTTCTCCGTACGATGATAATAATAATTACAATTAGGTTCGGCCAGCGAGGAAAGCGCCTTTAATGGTATGCACACAGGCCGCGACCGCTAGAGGAGAGAAAAAAATCCGCCTCTCGCAACCTATTATATCGGCTCCTCGCGAGATTTATCGCGAGAGCACGCAGGTGATCGGCGACGCGGCCGATCGATCGGTACCGAGCCAACACTCCAATGATACGCGCGACGCCACGGAATTTACATTAAATTAAACACTACCATTACTCTCCCCCAGCCTGGCTGTAACCATATACAATTATCTAGCACGATACGCCGATAATCTGCCGAGAACAACTCACTTTTTCCGCGACACAATGCGGAACGTTTGTACGAATTATATTATAGAATCCGCATCGCGCACGACGAATCTCCGCCGCCGACGGACAAGTGATTTTTCTATCTGTAACCCTGCGGCTATCACCGTCCACCGTTCCCCCCCCCCCCTCTCTCTCTCTCTCTCTCTCTCTCTCTCTCTCTCTCTCTCTCTCTCTCTCTCTCTCCCTCTCTCCCACCGCCCGCCCCCGTTTGCTGTTGCAATTCCAGCAGCCTTGGGATACGTAATTGTCTGCCGATTGTTATTTATTCCACAACGTTATTCTCGCGGGGAGCGGGCTTTTCGCGCTGGCTGCCAGGGTGAACGGCGCTCATTGGGAAGCACCGCGGCGCGCCTGTTCCGGGGGAGTAAAAATGATGTTTGCGCGGATACGAAAATTACGGGCGATGGGCGAGCAACGAGTGACCGCCACGTTATTGGCTATACTTCGGTCGGGCTCGCGTCTGCTTTATTCTCGCGCTATTCCGCTTTAATTCGCCACGCCCGGTGTGAATAACAATTATGTAATAATTTCAACCGGCCCGAACCCCCCCGCCCGAGTATAGGTATATGCACGTATATATCGCGGAGAGGCGAAAAACGCGGCACACATCGGCGCCAGGATAAATCGAAAATTTCATGCTGTCGCGACAAATGAATTTTTGAACTCCCACCTCCTCTCCCCCGCCCACCCCCAGAGGCCGGAGGTCATATCTCAAAAACCGCGATTCGAAAGCGCTCTCGGGGAAAAAAATGCTTTCGCGTGGGCGTAGAAAAAAAAACACAGCCCGCTCGTTTAAACGAATTTCATTTTCACCGTTTCGCCGCGACCCGCTGTCCGGCGCGCGTGTTATCGTCGCGATTCCGATCGTCCGGTTCAAAAGAGATTTTAATTTATCGCGGTGGATGTTTCCGACGATTAAATTTCATCGTCGAGCCTCGGCTTGCTTTGGGAATCGCGATCGCGAACAATAGCGCGAACGCGATTCACGGAAAAAAAAGAAAGAGAAGAGGAGGTAGAGAAAAATCCTCGCGCGGATCGAGATAGTACACCCGCGTATCGTTGGAAAAATCACGGATCTCGGTCGTGACCGGGCGCTTTTTAATCGGCTCGGTCAGCCAGCAAACTCTTCCTAGTCGAATGTCAATCACGACCAATGAGGTGATGATAAACGGGCAGACAACATGGCGCTCCTCGGTGATCCGCGACTATCGGTTGCCTCTGATTAAAATAAACGGCCGGCAAACTTTATCTACCCGCGGCCCGGGGGTTATCTAATTTTTCTCCCTTGCCCTCGTTCATCCTGCACGCCGCCGCGGCCGCTCCTTGTTCCCTGTCGCCCCGAACGAGGGAAGATAGCGTCCGACGCGACGATGTGGGAGAGCACCCTCGAGAAAAATGACGAGCCGTGTTTCTTGGAAGTGACGACAATGTCTCTGCGCGTTATTACTAATTACCAGTTCGCTTCATCTTCCAGCTCGCGTGTCACGGCGAGCTTACTACACGAGATAACACATTTTTCCGTGCCGCTGCCCCGAGGGACCTAATAGATATGTAACTAACTATGTAACCGCCGCGCGTGTACAATGAATTACGTTCGCGCCGCAATTATACAACGCGGATTTTCCAAATCAATTACGTCGTTCTCCGGAGCCAGAGCGAGAGAGAGAGAGAGAGAGAGAGAGAGAGAGAGAGAGAGAGAGATAGAGTGGTAGTGTGAGAGAGGATAAAGGAGAGGACGCGTAAGTCCGCGAGCAAACGAACGGAAGATTTTTCACGGTATTGCCGGATGTCTAACATCGATTTCCTCCCACGGCATCGACGATTGTCCTTCCATTCGGTACGTAATCCTCCTTAAGACGTTTTCTAACCCCTCGCCGAGATTAACCGAAAGAGGATTCCAGGATCTGCCCAGTTTGTCTGATATAAACGCGTCTGCCCTGCCAACCGGCTCGTATAATTGGTTGTCAGTCAAGTAGTCACTGGCAACCCCCTCGGGCTAGGCTAGCGCCGTTTTCCGTTCTTGCTCGCCGAACCTCCAGGGACACCCTGTACATAAGACGGCCAGCGAGAGGCCTGATGGGATTTCACGTGCGATCGAGTCAAGAATTCCCGCCGATTTCGAAATTACGGGGGCAAAGCAGGCCGGCCGGCGCGATGAATTTCACGGGGGACGAGACGCGGGAAGCTTTCTTCAAATCGAGTCGATCGCGAGGCGCAAGGGCCCCGGTGGTCCTGCCGCGAAATAAGTATGGAAAAGTGAAAGCCAGCGAAGGGTGGGGAAAAAGTACGAGCCTTGTCGAGCGAGAACACGAATAAAAGAGGAAGAGAGAGAGAGGGAGAGAGAGGGAGAGAGAGAGAGAGAGAGAGAGAGAGACAGAGAGAGAGAGAGAGAGAGAGAGAGAGAGACGAGAGAGACGAGGCTGCAGGCTTCTCTCGAGCTAATGGCTTTTGGTACGAACGAGACTGTCCAAAGTACCCTTGACCCATCTAACGGGAGGGGGGCAATAAATAATTCATCGGCTGACTTGGTCCTGCCGCGACAACTCGGTCCGGTTATTCGCCGGGCAAATTATCGGAGACTAATTAAGGGCCAATTAAGCGAGAACCTGCTGAATAATTCGCCACCCGTTTGCGCGAATACCAGGTTCCCAGAAGAGAGACAACCCCCTTGCGCCTCGAGAGCACATTCTTTATTAAGCTTTCCACTGTCTCTCTCCTCCCCCTCACCACCCCCCCCCCACCCCCCACTCGGGAACAACGTGTAGGAGGGTGGAGTTCTTTGCGGCAGGCGAAACGGCAGAATTTCCCGCCGATCACGTAACTAACGGAGCCAACGAAATTGTTGCGTCGCAACGTTGATATCATCGCGAGCGGACGGTTACGCGGACGATGTACGAAAGCCACGTGATCACCGAAGGCAAGTCCATTTCCTGGTACATTAAGGCCAGCGGTTAACGCGATTGAACACCACACGGAATGCACACTGTAGGGGAGAGAGAGGAGAGAGAGAGAGAGAGAGAGAGAGAGAGAGAGAGAGGCCGCAGTCAGTAAGCGTCGCGTAATGTATGTAATTAATGATTACTGGCACGCATCAAAGCCTCTCATTAATCTCACTAGCATGCCCGACGATGCGCGAAACGTTTGATCGTTCGATAGTAAACCGGCCGATTTCACGGTGCGTCGACGGATACGGACTCGTCGATTGTATCTAGCACAACACGACTGCGTTATTAATAGTGCGATTGTCTGGTGAACAAACAGCGCAGCGCTCAGCGATGCACTTTGTGCGCCGGACATTCAAAAGAAGACAACAGGCCCCGAAATCGAGCTCAGTTCGGAAACATACTCTGCCCTAGACCAAAATCCACCGCTCTCCACTGTGTACACACGCTTGCATCGCTCAAGTTTGAAACACCAGCGACGAAAGAATGCTGGAAAGAGTGCTGGTCAGGTTTCGAGAACAAAGGTGTCGCTGGGAGCAAAAGTGACAGAAGAGCATGAGTAAGAACACGCGTTCTCCAGTTTCGCAATCGCTGGTTCCCACAATTTGCATTTTCTCCGTTGGCAAAACCGCCCGCCAAGAAAATGTCACTTCCTGACTCCCCCTCTGCATCGCCCAGCCAACCCCTTCTGTTTTCCACTGTCGCCATCAATCGTCCCTTGCCTAAACTCGGCGCGCACGTTGCGCGTTGCACGTTGCACGTGCACGTGCGACATTTCCCCAACGTTTCCTCGGCAAATCAGCGGCAAATCTTGCGCGGGCGTTTCAAAGGCGCCGCCGTTTTCCCTAAACGGTTAACTCGCGGCTCTCGTCGGCTCTGGTAACAGCGAAACCATTTTTCCCCCGCGCGCACCTCCCTCGTTTTCCTCTCCGCTTTCATCCTCTCTCCCGTTCGCGCGACACTGCCGGCGCAATTTCTCTCGAGAGCCACGCCGAGTAATTAGGTCCCGTGCTTCAGAATTCGTCGCGACTGACCCTAGCAGAACCGCGGCCCGGGAGTTTTCGCGGCCGGATTAAAGCCGCGCACCGCCCGGCCAGTTACCATAACGAGCGGGGAATCGATTTCTCTAGGGCGACCCGGCATTTGTACCCTTTTATGTTCTACACGGTACACGTATCACCGAATAATAGTACCAACGACTCTTAAGTCGGGCCCGCACAATAAGTGATTACGTCGGATAGGAGTTGTAAAATTTTTCCCCAGTAACGCACGATCGTGCTCCCTGTGGGTGTGCGCGCGAGCGCGATCCAGGGTATCTTTCTTCCTCGCCCGGACAATAAGACGGAATGGCGTCCATTGTCGGCCAACTCGGGACAATTCGCCATGGATAAAGTTAGCCGGATCGGCCAGCTGAAGCCGATCGCCTTTAATGGATCGCTCGTACGTTTCGATTCTTTGCCCCTTATCCTAGCCATAGGTCGCCCGGCTCGGTTTGCTTGCCTACTCCCTCGCTGGTTCGTTCGCCTCGGTTTCGCACGGAGACGTTTCGCAACGCGGACCCACGTGGACGGGTGCGCGAAAATCGCTCTTTTCGAGCAGCTGCGTGAATTCTGATTGCGATAATACGTCCAGGCTCGGGGATAAACTACCGCGGTGCGTCCGCGTAGGTATCCAACGCTGCTATATCGCGGCAGATCCCGCTCGCCGCGAGCTTTCGTTATTACTAGCACCGAGCGAAGCTATTCGCACGTCCTAGCCCCGAGAAATTGCCAACGGCGTTCGGCCTGGGTATCGAGTTTAACGCAGTCCGGCGATACGTACTCGTGAAATGAGTTTCTCGAGAAGAGATCGCTCGAAAGGGAGTGCTCCTCCGGAGGAGGATGTCTCCGAGCACGGTGGGTCGCAGTTTCCAAGAGGAAAGGCGACTATCTCGCGAGGGAGGCGAGATATTCGAGAGGCAGACGTTCCGTGCGGCTGGTCGCAGGTTACATGTTACAAGAACCCACGGGAAAAGGGCGCAGGTAATCGAGGGCACCGAAGGTTGAGCACCCCCCGGTCAAGGGGAGGCCCCTGATTGGTCGAGCGGGCCACGCACCTGGCGGACAGCTGCTACGATACCACGTACGCGCATGCGTCAGCGCCGTTACGGCGAGTACGTGTGAATGCACGCGCACATGCGCGCTATCTGCCCTGCATCGTTGTCAACACGCAGACTAGCGCGCGTCCAACGTTTGCGCGGATGTAAATCTTCCTTGCATTCAGCGGAATAAGAGAAACAAAAAGTGAAAATGATTAATAGACACGCTCTCGCAATATTTGCCAATTCGTGGCACACCGCCGCGCCGAATGGATCCACCGAAACGGGCAGAGATCACCTGCGATCTTAATTCAATGAATGCAAATCTCTGCTGTTACTCAGCCCCCCGAGGCACTGGAACTTACTCGAGTTTGGGGGATCACAACGTCGCACAGTGGTTCGAGTATACTACATGCTAGCTGGACAAAATAATTTTTTCGCGGGTTTGGGTTTTATGGTATAGGGGTTCAATAAAATTGTTAGAAAACAAACCTGATTCGTATTGCAGTTTATTATTTCACTAAAAATATCAATAAAATAAAAATATGACTAATTCAATAAAGGAAAAAGAACAAAACGACAGTATTTTAGTTTAACTATAATTATCAGTTTTAACATTATGTCTATTCCTGTTATTTCTGAGTTTAGAAGTTTAAAACCTGGTTTTTGAAATCAGTTTTCTCTGCATCGCTATTAAAATAGTGTTTTACTATATGTTCCACGTCGTTCCACGTGACAAGGGTCGAATGTACGGAAAGTATAGACTTTCTAGTTTTTTTAAATCAAATGATCGATCTGCAAA
Organism: Andrena bucephala; assembly: GCA_947577245.1. Classification (NCBI taxonomy): domain Eukaryota; kingdom Metazoa; phylum Arthropoda; class Insecta; order Hymenoptera; family Andrenidae; genus Andrena; species Andrena bucephala. The sequence continues at coordinate 72,400,270 of OX387717.1, forward strand.
AATTTGCAAAACTATGTTTTGTGAATTGTTTTCAAGTGCGACGCTCGACAGGAGAGATTTTTAGTGACATAATAAACTGTGATATGAATCAGGTTTGTTTTCTAACAATTTGAACCCCATATAAATCCAATACCGCGAAAAAATAAGTTTGTCCAGCTAGCATGTGGTAAACTCAAACCACTGAGTGGTGGCTACCGAGCGTCGCAATCGAAAACAATTCACAAAACATAGTTTTGCAAATTTTTGCAGATCGATCATTTGATTAAAAAAAACTAGAAAGTCGCTACTTTCCGTACATTCGACCCTTGTCACGTGGAACATATAGTAAAACACTATTTTAATAGCGATGCAGAAAAAACTGATTTCAAAAACCAGGTTTTAAACTTCTAAACTCAGAAATAACAGGAATAGACATAATGTTAAAACTGATAATTATAGTTAAACTAAAATACTGTCGTTTTGTTCTGTTTCCTTTACTAAATTAGTCATATTTTTATTTTATTGATATTTTTAGTGAAATAATAAACTGTAATACGAATCAGGTTTGTTTTCTAACACTGTGAATCCCATATAAACCCAAGCCCACGAAAAAATAAATTTGTCCAGCTAGCATGTAGTATACTCGAACCACTGTGCGTCGGTTCGCCTAACGATTTCGGGAAGCTCGAAGGGAAACGCGGAAAGTGTGAAGATCGCTGGAACAGGTAGACACTAGCAGAGGGTGAAGACGCGGTACGGAAAGCATTGCTCGCAAGGGCTGCGAGGGAAGTGGGGAAGAGGGGAAGTGGGTGCACAGGCAGTAGCACTATCCTGTGGCAGGTCTCTCCTCGCCAGGATTATGGGTTTTAAAAGCGTGCGACCGGTTTTCGAGCGGCGCCTAATCTCATTGTTTTACACACGGAACAGCAATAACGAGGTTGTGCAAGGAGACGAGGGTCCCTGGATTAGGGGTCTGGAAGAACCTAAACCGCAGGCTCGGAGGATCTCCGCGATGAGTTTGGCCCCGGGTATGCCGTGAAAGATTCGGTGGATAGATTTTCATCACGAGGTCAGGTCTCCGCCAGAGATGCGAGCGATAACGAGAGCGAACAAAAGTTACGGCCGTGGGGATGGCAGAAAATTTTGGCGAGCTGCAAGTTCGTAAATCTAGCCGCGGGGCGTAATTGCTCGCGAGCTTTCCCTGCCCCGAAACGAAACCCGGGGCAACGTTTTCCGTTGCCTCCCCTGCGTCGCGGGGGATGCAGCCGGGGGGAACAGAGAGCTCGCGGAAGGAGAATTGACAGCGAGGCGAGAGCCTCTCGAGCGAGAGCGGCTATCGCAACGATTGCACAATTCAATCATCGATAGTTGAAAAGCAGTCCAGATTAGGCACACCTGTGTAAAGAGATCGACGCATCGATGCCTGGAACCTCCGTAATATTTCCCCTGCCTCGAGTCTATTACGTTAATCTCGGTGTAGAGAGGAAAAAAAAAGTGGATTCCGCCGCGATACTCGCGATGAAAAGTTTCACGGCGGAGGTAAAATTGATTCGCCCCCGAGTCGACGGGAAAAAGTAACGGGCGACCAGCGTTATCGATCCGCGCTCGACTTTTCCACGCAATCTTCCAGCCGAGATCCATGCGTTACTGGCCACATATTGGCCGGTGCCGAGCGTCTCGAAAAACCGCTCGCCCCTTGCGCCGCGATGGAAAGTCATTTCGGTCTAGACCATGTACATCATCGAGATCCCCGAGCGGGGACTTTTTCCTCGGCCGTGAACGAGGGTCACATTTTTTCCCTCCGAGCTTCTTTTTTTACATCTGTAATTTTCCTTCTCCATGGAACGAACGAACTATTCCCCTGTCGGGCGAGGAAGAAGTAGGTAGCCACGGTTAAGTGCAGTTAAGGAGGGATAAAAAGGGGAGCAGAAGGAGAGGAGACGGAGGAAAAGAGAGCAAGGCAGAGAGAAAGAAGAAAGCGCAGAGGGAGAGAGACGGGGAGAGAAGCAAGAACCCCCGACACTCAGGAAATGACCCACCCATTGGCGCAGCAAAACCATCATTCTGACCGTCGAGAGCATAATTCCCTGGGACCAACGGGAACACTCTCGTGTTTCTGCTGCCCCCGGAACTCGCTTCTGGGACCGTCCTCGTAATTTCGGATCGAATTTCGGGTCCGGTCACCGGGTCTCGAATTAAAATCCGAGACTCGTCGCGTAAATAACCCCTCGTGAGAACAAATCCGACCCCGCTGCCGGTAGAGCTGCTTCTCTCCGCACCGCTCGGCGTGAATCCGACGGGGGAACTTTCGAACCGATCCGAAGGAAAAAAAGAAAAAACAACAGGCGACTCGAAAACGCCGCCTATCGGGTAAAAAGCATTGAAATACGGAAAGGGACGACGTTTGGATAACGATCTCGATGCCCCAAGGTTCGCGCAAACGGCTATAGCAAGCGTTAGCGGGAGTATTTATAGCAACAGTCAATAATTTCGTGGCAGAAAGCATCGTGTTTCGTCGAGAGCCGAGTACGGCTCGACCAACCAACCGGCGCTACGTTCTTGGCGCAATCCAGGCCCGAAAAGCACTTTGAAAACGCATCGGGAATAATCCCCGTCGATCGCGAAATTGCTCTATCGATGACGATTATCCCGCTGTTCAGAAATTCAAGACGCTAGCCGGCCCGCCGGAGTATAGTAGTCTATAAGTTAATTCGAATCGATCAAGCTGGTCGCGGCGAACGTACACGTGTCTCTTCAATTTGCCACTGAAAGCGACCGTCTCGCGTCCCTTCCGAGGGACGGACTTTTTTCGAAAGCAAGCGCCCTGTAATCCAAGCGGAATCGGCTCCGCCGGTACGCGGCTCCAGGAAAGATTACCCGCCGCGTGTAATTTTCCTGCAATAAAGCTATCATTTATCTGAGACCGTCTCCCGCGTTAATCCCTCTGATATCGATTACGTCACACGCCACACCGTGATACGCCGTTAAACGGTAACGCGTAACGTTCGACGCGTCGCGTCGTTTGTCAACCGAAAGCGCGACGTCGGGAGCCCGCCTCGGCGACTGGGATTGTACTATGAAACGAGCGAGCGGGCGAAACTCTTATTGCGAATGATAACTAGCCGGGTCTACGATAAAGGCGCGCATGTCGGGGAGGGAAAAAGAGAAGCGAGGCGAAGATCGAAGATACGGAAGCGAAATTGAGGCGAGGGCGGCGGCTATCTTCGAAACCGAAACTTGCTTCGTGACTTGCAGGGGCGAAGGGGAGCGGAGAAAAGTTTCCGCTCGGGCTAAATGCGTCGAGGGGGTGGTAGCGGCGCGAGCAACAATAGCAAGAACAGCACGTAGGGACGAAAACTCGTCGGAGGATCAGCGGGATATAATCTGGAGGCAGGCACCGAGGTAGGCACCATCTACCGTGAGATCTCCACGGAAATCGGAACTGGCTCGGGGCAACCCTAATCCGAACCTGATACGACGTGCTCTACGTACGCTCGCCACAGGCTTCTCAATTATTCAGCCGGCGATTTCATGGCATCCAATCAAACTTTGACAGATAAAACGGCTAAATGAACGATAGATGTTCAGAGAGGGGAAAAAAAAAAGAAAGTAAAACTCTGGTGCCTCCTCCCCTGACGTCTCCTCGAGCAGAGAGTTCGCGGTGGAAAGAAACAATCGTTCGATTAACGGGTGGGCTTGTAACGTCACTATGCAGGTAAGGCGGGTCGGGTGAAATAATGTAATCCCTGGGAACAATGCGTGTAATTGAATGACAAAAGCGCGGGGGTACTCGAGCGTTGCGGAGGAAAGCAAAATTGAGCGTGGAGAAAAATGACGGAGGAGAGATATGAAAAGATACGGCGGGGATCGGGGCAACAGTGAAATCTGGAGGTAGGCACGGCGGTAGGCACGATCTACCGTGAGATCTCCACGGAAATCGGAACTGGCTCGAGCCAACCTAATCTAAGCCTGATTCAACCCCCCAAGACACCTAACCTGGCTTGCACATTGGCGGCGTGTTATGGAGCTCCCTGGTGCGCTGGACACATACACGCGCGCGAATCCGCCTCCCGTGCATGTGCCCGGTTGCTCTACACGTTTTCCGCGATTATGCGAGCTACCGCTATGCAGATCGATCCCCGGAGTCGAAGGTGAGGCCCGTTTCGCTGGCAAGAACGCGCCTGTGTGCTGCCGCCGCGTATATTGGTGTTCCGTGCCGCCACCCCCCCCCCCCCCCCTCCCCCCCCGATGCACTATACTGAATACAATTTCGGTCACAAATGTCTGAAGGGTTTAATAACCGGGGCTCGATCCCCCCGCGCCATTAATCCTGACTGCCGAGCACGATTCTATTTTTCCACGATTTTCCTCCGGCTCGGTTGCGCGAGATGTTATTCGCTCCCCTGTTATTTCCAGCCGGAAGATCGAGTTCGAATCGTAGGGCTGCCGATCGTACCAGGTTCCGACTAATGCGCTGCGGTTCGTGACTTCGGGCCGAGACCATTCGTCGTCCTTTAAGGGCCTGACGGTTGTTGATTAGTGGCTCCCGTTCGAGACCAGCGAGGGAGAAAGAGAGAAACGGTGAGGTCAGGTTATGTCCGTGGAAGTTTTACGGTGGTTGGGTATCCGTAAACGCCATATGGCCCGAAAGTCGCCATGCTTCCCTTCGTTTTCTTTCGTCTCGGAGCGGACCCAACGTCCCTGTCCCTCATTTTTTTTAACGCCGCTGCTTCCCTCTCTCCCTCGTTAAGATCCCGAGAGTCATGTTCCGCGACGCGCATTCTTCGCACCCGATAGAATATTAGATAGCTCCGGGTAAATCCGGGAGACGCGGTCGACCTAATATAAAATGGCTATTAAAACTAATATAGAAATTACTTATTTTATAAGAACAAACTTATATGTTCAGAATTTTATGCTGATTCAGAAAAACTGTTCGAATATTTGTTTTAAGACAATATTTACTGTAAATCGGGTTGAAAACCGAAGTCATGAGATCTGACCACCTCTCCCGAGGTGCCGGGAGAAATGGTTTTCGTCGTTGGAAGAGATCACTCACATAATTTTTCTGAATGAAAAATTATTTACGAGTGAATACAATAACAGATTTATTCATATTTAATTTGTTTACGCTAAACAAGTAAGGAAAACTGAACTACCTACTGGCTGTTAGCAAGACAAATGAATACAAAAGTGAATAAATAAACTAAATAAACAAAAATAATAATTGAATAATAATAAAAAATTAAAAAATAAACAGAAATAATAAAAAAAATCATAATTCGACCATCTCTCCTATCTGCAGCGAGAGATGGTCTTCTCGTTAGCTTTGAGAGGAAGAATTAATATGGCCAAATACTTTGGCTGCATTATCCCTCAATATCTCTACTATCTTATTATTCCAAACATTAAACGAAAATAAACTTAGAAATATATTTTAAATCTGATTCTGTACACCGCTGTTTGACAAACGAGGATAAATGTAACCTCAATTTACCTTTTGTAGCCTATAAATCCAGGAAAAAAACACAGAAGGAAGCGAAATGACGCTATTCATTCAACTATCTGGCTTCTAGAGAAGTAATTGATCTGCACTTTAACGTGTTTTTACGTATAGAGTCTGAAATATACCGACTCGACCAACTCCCCGGCCCGACCGCGTCTCCCGGATTTACCCTATATACTCGGAGAGGAGGAACGTCTGGCGATTCGGGCGAACTTACTATCAAAGGGGAGGAAGAATCGGGAGCGACAGACCTAACCGCTCGACACCGTCGCGTACGTGTCTCTGTCTCTGACGCCACTTAATCGACAAGATACAGGAACTGTTAACTCACCTGGAACAGAAGGAGAACGAAACCGTTAGCGGAGAACAGATCTTAGCGTCTGAAAGCGTGTAATTACAGATGAGCTGACACGTGTACTCCTTTGTACGGGCAAGCAGACGTACACAGAGACAGTTCTACATATAATCGACCATCGGCACATATCGAAACTGTATATTGGAGTATTCCGTGGCGTACGGGCGACGCCCACTCGAGCTGCGTTACTAAATCGCTCGTACACGCCTCGGCTAACGCCACTAATGCCGATACTAATAACCATTGTTTGCTCACACCTCGAGAGCGCGGGGAAAAGTTGCGACTAACAACGCGTAATTACCGCCCGAGCAGATTAAGCCGGAGGACAAAGAGCGCGGAGCTCTGCCGCGACTTCTTATTGTCTCTGTTGCGAATGGATGAATTCATAAATCAACTGAAACGCACGTTTAACTAAAGCGATCCACGAATTTCCCTACTCTTTTACAGAAAAACCGGAAATCCTCGGAAGAACTCTTTAGACTCTTCGAAGATTCGGTGAATCGGTCTGGACTTATCTCCAAGGCTCGGTGGAAAGTTCGTGGTCACCGATATAGTCAGTCCCCGTCATCATCAACGTCATCGTAGTCGACGTACACGAAAGCGAGATAGCAGAGGCTGGAGGAAGGGGTTGGAAGGGGTGCGTTCCGAAACATCCAGCTGGCGCCTCTCGGCGCTATGGCGGCCGTTATAAGCCCGCTACCAAATCAAGCGTGTGTGACACACTAATAATCGGACGTATATATGGTGTCTATACAGTGGCTCCGAGCACACGTGTATACATAAGGGGTGGCGCGGGCGTAGCCGTTTATATATGTACGTATCACACATTCCTGTCAAGCCCCGTCTATCGTCCATAGGTGTGCACACCCTGGAGCTTGTGTACGCGGCACACACGCGTCACGTGCGAATCCATACAGACGGGCATGGGCGTGTAGGTATCTTGTCAGTCGGTACGTACACGAAAGGCCAAACACAGGTGAGCGAGAGTATACCGGGCAATTAAAACGATACGAGCGGCGTGATTTGCCGCGGAATTTTCACGCCAGCGCTTTATTAATTCCAGCTTAATTACAGCGCGCCTAGGATTACTCCTGAGTCATCAACCGAGCCCTAAATCCCGTGATACTTTGAAGGAGAGTTACGTCGGAACGACCATTACCAAGTTCCGAACGACCATCTTTCAGGCACCACGGCGAATCGGGCGATTATTTCGCGACCTCAGATTGAAAAGTCTCATCGTCTACCTCGGGAGGGCAGGGTGGCACGTGCGCGCGTAATACGCGTGTCCCCGTGCTACCGTACCCGTGCAAACAGAGGCAAGAGGATAATGGTTACGAGAAATGGATATATCAGTAGGCGAGCGTCGGATCCTAGGATACCGCTATTAGTAGAGCTCCAGGCACAGGGACACACTGTTGTCATGCGACTAGCTGGTATGCGAGCGAGTGCACGCGTGCACACGTCGCCTGTGCGTGTGTCTAATTACGCGTCCGTGAGTGCCCGCTCGTGCACACGCGCGCCACTGCGAATATATTCCTAGGCGGAGTATCTATTTACGCGCGTGTATATGTCGGGGGCAAATTGTGGAGCGGATTGGCGGCGGAGCGCTCGCGCGCGCCTACGTGCACCCGGAGATGTAGCTACAAGCATGATCATATGGGTTACACATACGTGGCTAAGTACTAATGCTAATCCCGAGCATAGATTACGAGAGGAGCAGCGACGATCAAGCGGAACACCGATGCCGCAGGAAATTCGTGGGGCCCTTTGGCTTCTAGCTTCTGGCTTCTCGTCCGACATCGGGACCATCTAATATCGTTTCGCGTCAAGTTCCTTAAGCCGGAATTTATTCGGCGGCTTAAAAATAGCCGGTGGATCGGGTCGGGACAGCGGCGTTGATAATCACGAGGGAATTTGTCCGGGGACCCGTAGCACGGCCTTTAATTTCGCGCGTTTCCACGCCGCCGTCACGGCGAAAGCTCGAAAACCGACTGGTCGCCGTAATAAAGTGGCACTTGTCGGCCAATTCGACGATAGGGGAAAGAAAAAACAATCAGCCTCGAGACCGGAGCCAGGTCGCCGTCCCATTTATATCAATTCTATTCATTGCCGCTTTTAACCTAGCCCTCTCGTCGCCAGTGACTCTCACCCCGAGATCTAACTCGATCCCCGGCACGGCAGCTAGGGTCCTTCGCGATTTCCCATGCCCCGTGGAACGATCGTCCAGCCCTTGGCCGCGTCACGCTCGTTGCAATTCAAGCGCCGAATTACGAGGAGGGCCAATTTCGCGTATCTAAACATCGAGCCCCGAAAACGGCCCGATTATCGCCCGTGCGATCGATAAGTCTACCGTGAATGGCGGTTAAGACCGAGCGTTGCCGTGTATTGAGATCTCGCTCGCGCGATTTGCATAAATTTCTGGCCTCGAAGCGACTTTGTCGTCAGCCCCGTGGACGGACAGGTGAAACGGGGCGACCGCGACGTAACGGGGCCTATCGGTTTCATTCAATCCCACCGGTGCCGGTGTTCGGGCCGGCAATTACAACGTCGACCTCCTGGAAATCGAGCAGCGTCGATTTTCTGACGACCAGACGAGCGTGCAAGGTAAATGTCCCAATACCTGGACACGTCCCAGTACTTGGACACTAGTGCAAATAATACTGATCATTACATTTAATATGCACTTTATCCATAAAAGAACTATTTTATTAAATTACTCAAATATTTAATAAAATATATTCATATACACATTTTTTTTAGTAAACTTGTAACACTCGTAATATAAAAGTTATTTATAAATTTATTTTCGACCGTAATAATTAATATATATGATTCCGGCGCACTAAGATCGGGGCCATATATATTGGCCGGTGAGTTTCGTGAGGGGTATTCTCCCACCACACATTTTGCTTGCCTCGGTGCTACTTTTCTCAACGTTTTCTGACTCGCTCTCGTTCCATCTCGCTCTCGCCTTCGCAGAACAAGAGTGAGCCAGAAATGGTGGGGATAGTGCCAAGCTTCTGGGGTGTAGACCAAACCGAGCTGTCAGCGTAGAAATACACGCATCAGAATAGGTGTGCGTTACTACGAAAAAATTCAGGCGCTTTATTGATTAGAACATTGATACTTTCTCGATAGCTTCATCTCGTATTGGTCTACGCATAGCTTCGTAACGCACACAACTATTACGCTAAGGACAAATAACAGCCAAACGGCTACACTGCGTTCCATATAAGAGTGTACTGACGCCCCTACCGATTTGCGACCGATCTGCGCAGCTCCCACGGATCTGACACACGCGATTGGTCGTAGCACTTTCGCGATTGGTCGTAGCACTTTCCCTGCCTGTTTACTGCCAATCAACAGTGTATCCCTGCGCGAAACGAGTATGCTCTAATGTGGAACGCAGTTTAGGTTCAGGTGGAGCCGAGCAGCGTTCCCGTTACCCCACCATGCCCTGCGAGGACCAAGCAACTCCAACTGGCAAATCCACGATCGTCAGATGGTGGTGGCTGATTTCTCCTCGATCGCTGTTCGCGAAAACGAATTCACCGGCCAATATATCTGGCCCCGACCTTAGTTCGGTCAATTTAAAACAATAAAAACAAGCTATTTTGCAATTATAATTGTATAAGCTTCCGACGTTTCGATCTTGGTTTAGATCATCTTCAGGAAAGTTTAGAACAAATATAAAATACTGCTTTTGCTATTAAAATTGAGTCGCAGTGCTCTGGCACTACGTGTGACCCGCGAGTCGGTTGGAATATGACTAACGTATACCGTGAACAAAACATCTGCTTCTAGAAGGTGAAAACAAGGTAAATACCCTTGACAGTTCTAACCATATTTAAACTCCATGAAATTCAAAATTAAAGAATATACCGTTTGCAGTAACCAAACATTCTAGTATTGCTCTTATCTGATTTGCCTTTTTTTTCTGATTCACTTTTCCTTAAGTAAATATTATTAATAATGTTTAGTATATTGGTACAATACAGTTTTAGAAAAATGGTACCTTGTAGTATTATTTTTTGATTGGAAGATTAAAATTAAAGTTCGTATTAGTTTTTTATTCGCATGTCTATCTGACCATGTGTGCGAACTGTAAAATAAGTACGCGTTATTGTTGACACAATAATAAAATAATTACTTCACACCTTGACAATTATTGCTTTTTATTCTTGGTATCTTGTTTTAATGATAATATTTAATTCAGGTGTCAAATTCGTGTGTTACACACGAATGCACATACCCTTAAAATTAGTCATTTAATAATAGATTCTTTTTACTTAAGTTTGTTTATTGATTTGAATAAATTACTTATACAGAAGAAATATGCTAAAAGAAAAAACTATTGTTTTTTATTTATTTTTTTTATTAAATTCCCAAGAAAACATACAAATTTCGTCATGTGGCCAGGTAATGGGACAGTAAAATATACTAGTTAAGCTGTCCCGGAATTGGGCCATTGTAAGGACTAAATTTTCAATATTTTACAAAATTATTCAATCCTACAATATGTTGTTTTTTGTTATGATAAAGTACACACGATTCCCCATGTAATTGCAAAATTGTTTTTACATAAATCGATTTGTATAACTGAAAAATTCTCAAACGTGTGTCCGCCGTACCTTAAATGTCCAGGTATTGGGAGATTTACCTTAGATCGCTTGTAAAACCTCCCATTCGACAGCTTTCGCGCGACCATCGTCTCGAATTTTCGTCCTAATTGAAACGGCGCGGCGGCACACGCACCGGACCACCGCCATCGACGAGTCCCAGCACTTTCGCTTTCTCGTTTCTCTCATTCTCTTCTCTCCTTTTTTTTTTTTACCCTTTCCCCCGCGGCGCGTGTCCCGGTCACTCTTTCTCCTCCTCTTCCCAGCTCCGTTCGGCTGGATCGCCGGCGCGTATTAACGGGAGAAACGCGACAGACGGTCGCACGCCCGATCGCGAGTTATCAAAAAGCTAAATGTTCCGTCCGGGGCGGTCGGAGGTGTAAGTACCTTATACGGTGGCCGACGAGCGGTTGAGTGGCCGATCGCGGAGGAAAACCAGATCGAAATTACACGAACGGCCCCAGTAGGTTACGAAACGGCGTTTCGCCGGCCACTCGCGCTAGCCGCTAATTTAAACGTTTAATTGCGACTCCGTTTTTAGCGGGAAAATGAACGCGCCCGTGCGCGAGCGGCTAATTAAGTCTGTCCCAAAGGGAGATAACGCTTTCATAACGAACGTGGCTCGCTTTTTGTTGTATTTTCAAGTGGTTGCCTCGGCCACCCTCTCTGCTCCCGTGCCGCTCATCCTTCTCCAACGACCGCGATGACTCCGCCAAGATTTTATGCCCGACAAAGCCCGAAAAAAGCTCCTACGGCGGCGTGTACGGCCGAGCCGAGCGTTTCGAACGTTGCAAGTGCCGTACCGGATATGAGCCGCGGACGGAGGGAGGAGCACACCGACCGGAAATGGCTGGCCTTACCACGGCCCGATCAAAAACTGGTTTCACCAGACGCTCGAAATCGAGATCAGGGGGATAAAAAAAGGGCCACCGCCGCCCCCTCTTCGTGTATTACCGGGCGATAGCACAAATTCTCATCGCCGCGCGCGCCGTTGTTATCGCTATCTTTGTCCAAGTTGTGTAATCGTATCGACAATTTCGCGAGATAAAAGTTTCTCGCTCGATAGGGCCGTCGAATCGATACCCGTCCAGTGGCATTGGGCAATCACCGTTCCTACCGGCAACTGGCGATCCGGAGAAGCTGTGCCAACAGTTCTTTCGAATAATGGACCGGCAGCTGTCGATCGAACGTCGATCGAGCAAGAGGAGACCACGTCCGCCAACCTGTTGTCCCGCGACGGTGACGTTCGTCTTTTGTAAGTGCGATTCTTTTGTCCCGCCGCAGTTAATGAGCCGCTCGAGTTTCGAAAGAGGCGCGAAAAGGGGTCGGAGAAGCAGAAATTCTTTGCCGCGAGAAAATTGCGCAACGTCGGGCGCCGAACGAACGTTTCCGTCGCCGTCCGAGTTCTACTTGGATACACGATTCGAGGAAGCCAACAGCGGAAAGGCTGCGAGAAAACTCGCTAGGAGGAACCGTGACCACAGTTGCTGCGGGGGCGAAGTAAAACGCGCCCCCGTAACAACGGGCAGATTTATCGAACGACGCAAGTTCCGGAGGCGCGATTAAGGAGAAATTAAAGTTCCAACTGGAAAAGGAGAACCGCTGCGACCAGTCCATAAGCCAGAGAGGATCTAGCGGCTGTGTGTGGACTGTACTGAAATAATGTACAGTGCCGTACAAAACGGCAAACTGCAGGGGAAGCGGGGGGTTTGAGTACACGGAACATCGTGGCTCTCTCTCTCTCTCTCTCTCTCTCTCTCTCTCTCTCTTCCTCCCGTTCTCCCATTCTCTTTCCCTCTATCTCGCGCCTATAGCTCTATACCTTCGCCTCACTCACCGTCAGGGTGACAATGGTGTGCAAAGGAGATTAACAAACAGAATAAGCTAACGCATAATCGCATTATTTCTGGCTAAGCCGCATTTAAATTAGATAGAAATTCCATTTAACGAAACAATGCAGGGATGACGATGAGTCATTCCGCTGGCATACGAGTCGAAATAGACGTTCTCGCTCCTCCACCGCCGGCCTTTCTGATATTCCTCGATGCCTTATTGCGCGTGGATTGTTGTCGCGAAGATAATAACGCCGGGGCGGTAGAAATTCGTAGAAATTCCCAACCAACAACTACCTAATACAGAGAAAGCTCGCCAAGAGAGACAAAAGGAGCCGGAGATGGAAAGAGGCAAGCAAGTTAACCGGGTTCACCTTCAATCGCCTTCGATGCGAGTGCATCGGGATTCGAAAATACCGGGGCACCCCGTGCAGGGAGAAAAGGGGTGGTAGGCGCAAAAAGAGCGAACGACCGACGTGCCCGCCCACGTGACGACGGCCATGCTCGTGACGTAATCCTGACGTCAGTGGGCCGATGGCGTGCTCGGCACGCTCCGTCGGCTACACGGACAAAATCGTAAACGTGCCCCTATTTCCAATTGACGGGCAATCGGATTTACAGGGAGACGCTGTGCACCGTGAAAAACCTTGGAGATTGAAGGGAACTCGTTTCCAAGTGGCGCATCCGGGCTGCGCCCGGTCGCAACGGGGCCAACCCAGCAGCCCCGAACAGCCGAGGAGACCGGGCAGACCGTTCCACGACACCGACGTGGAAAAGTTTCTTCGGAGGGCCGAGCTTCGACGCGACACGGTCAGTGAATTGAAGCGTTTCGAGATAGTACAGAGAATTCCCATCAGCGGGGGATGGAAAACGGTGCTGCGGTGAAGGATTTGTTTTTCTCCCTTACCTGGGGACCACCGCCGACGATCGACTGATAGGCCGATTGAAAGACGCTCCCCAGCTGCGTGAGGCCGTCATCCTCCATCTGGAACATTATGTCCGCCCCCGGGGATCCGTTGTTGTTCAGATTGTTGTTGTTGTTGTTATTGTTGCCCATCAGCTTCTCCGTGCTGATGATGTCGCGCAGTAGCGTGTTCGATTGCATCTCGCGGCTACGAGGAGTCCGCTGGCAACGTAGACGAGACCCGGCTTCGCTATCAAATCTCGGCGAGGATCGCGGCTCGATACAGGCTGTTTATCGGTCTCATTGTTCGCCGAAACGACCGTCGGCAGTGCCAGCACGCGTGTCTAGGCGCGCTATCGTGGACGGGCGAGAGCTCTACGTAAGATTCCACTCGGGAGGAACAACACACCTCCGGTCACGTACGAGCTTCCCGCAGCGTGTCGGGAAGGAGGATCAACGATATCGTCGGCATAGTCGGTCTCGGTCGCGCACCTTCGGGTCCTTGGTCACCAGGGATCACGCGAACAAAGTCGCCAAGAGGTCACCACGCAACGGTAGCACGTTTTCCAACAGCGAGAAAGAGCGAGCAAGAGGTGACGAGAGAGGCTCGATTCACCGACGCCGCCGCGTGCCACGAGGACGCATCGCGTACTCGCGTTACTACGATTCACCCGCGCGTCCCCGCTCCATCCTCCAAGCGCGGCGTCGCTTTCCGATCAGCACCTCGAACACCTGTTTGGCCACGGTCGCGGGCCCCGCGAGCAAACGTGCCGATTCGAGCAAGCCTCGCGAGCTGAAGCGGCTCGAAAGGGGATCGTACGTGGCGCACGGCACGGAGCACTGAGTCCACGCGAGCACTCGACGCACTCTACCGATCACACAACTTTGTCGTTCACCGTCCGATACACTGGGGATACCGGTGCAGAGCAAGAGATCGATCGGGAAGGAGGCAGGCAACGATTGAGCGCAGAGATAGAACGATGTGCGTTCACACGAGCTCCTTCCTGTACGGGGTACGCGACGAGACTGACGCTCCGTGCGGGGAGGCGGCCGCCGCACCCCTCCCCGTACGCCGGGCCTACCCCCGCCAGAACCACGATCGCATTCCCCCACTTCGCTCCCGGCGCGAGGATAGCGATGGCCCGTTCTCTCTCGAGCTCCCCCGAGTTTTCAAACAATTCCATCTCCTCGTTGAAACTTCAAATCGTCTTCAATTTCATTTGACTTTCCCGTGATATCCAGAATTTCTCAGTTAAGCGTGTCATATCAAAGAGGATAAAGAACGAGGGAGACTTGTAGCTAACTCTGTACTCGGAATTATGCCACCTGAGGTAAACAGGTAGTCTTTAACCCTCATCGACTTAAACACATTCAGACATATTTGTGTTTAAAAAATGTGGATCAATGAATGTTTTGAGGCATCCAAGTTTCATGGGGAGTAACGCTCGACTCAAAGCCATCGCTAGGAGGGCCTCTCTTTCTCACTCGGTCCCGATGAGAGCACAGACTCTCTCCTCTCCCCCTGTGTCGGGCCTACATCGTTTCGGTTTCGCCTCGCCTCCCCACGCCTCGTAGCCCCAGTGCACGACTCTCACAGGAAGCAACCCCTAGCGCGAAGGGCCACCGTTTTTGCCTGCACAACCCGCCACTCTCCTGCTCGTGTAGCAACGACAAGCCCAGCTACGAGTGTGGGTGGATGGCTCTCTGGCTCTCTGGCTCTCCGGCTCTCCGCCGGCTATGTACCGTGGCGAAAACATCGGTCCACTTGTTGAGTCGAAAAGAGAGCGAGAGAAAGAGCAAGGGAGAGCCGGATGAACGCCACGGCTATCTTCTCTCCGCGTACGAGAAAGTGCCGCCGTTTTCGGCGGACAAAAGCCGCTGCGAGAAGGCGGGACCCACCGCCAAGGGGGACAAAGTTGCGCGTAGCACACGAGACGAAACCAGTACACCGTGTACGGGACGCGAAACGCAAGACGAGCCCGATGGATCGACCACGAGACGCTTAATCCAGGGGGGAAACCTGCACTTTCCCTTTTCGCGAAATACCTTTCGCTGGTTTCGGCAAAAAGCGGTGGCTTGGACCCACGGACAGCTTCGAGAACAGGACGATGCTCGAGTATCCCGTGGATTCGGTAAACTCTGTCTCCTTTTTGGAAGCGTAAAAGACGAGTTTAGTTGGAGATGCGCAGAAAAGCCGTCAAGCGGTCCAACGAGAGGGAAAGGCACGAAGCATTAATTCTGCAAACGGCACCGTCGAGATACCTTCGCGTTGAAGCGTCGCTAAACGATCCGTTAGGCGAAAATATCTTTATTCCGAGGGGCGGAAGGCTCGCGACGATGCCGCGGTTTCGGAAAATCTGTCTCCGGAGACAAACGAGATGCCTCGTGGCGCCGAAGGTAGTGCTCGTTAGTTGGAAATTCGTGAGTAATTTTAGTGTCGTACCCACGCGACTGGCCGAAGGTATATAATTACCTAACCTCACCCGACCCAATCTAACCCACTTGGCAAACGAACGAGAGTTCCAGTTTTCCCGGACTGAAATCCGGATATGGCCAGCCGGACGTCGACGTCGAGTGGGGAAAAAAGCCCCGCCGAGACATGGCGGCCGGACCGGAGAAAAAGCCTAATTAGTTGCCTAAAACCGGGAGCGCGCCGCACCTTTTTCGCCGGCGATCGCCAATAAGACCGCGAACGGAGCAATTATTCGTACACGCGGAACGTATTCCGCTGGCCACGAGTCCGTTCGGACGACGACGGAACGAGTTGACATCAATCGCCGTCGGGACCTTTCGATTGGAGACACTTGATCCGAGTTTCGATCACGGGAACGAACAGTTGGAGCGGATCGATCGATCCTCTGCATGGTCTCGCCTCGATAGGTGCAGGCCAGGGCGCAGGTACTCCGGAACCTCCGGCAGAACCGACTAACCTCTCTCTCTCTCTCTCTCTCTCTCTCCCTCTCTCTCACTCTCTCACACCCGCCCTCCTCCTAATGTCCTAAACGTTTTTTGAGGGCAATTAAGGACAATGAGCTCGCATGAACGAAGATTCGGCAGTAAAACAGTAAAGGCCGGACAAAGGGGCAGTATGGGCAGCAAAGGAGGCCCACCCGAGTCAAAACAAATGACCGTGTCTTGCGGAGACGCTTGTCGTCAGGTGGAAAGAAACGGTCAATGCCCGCCTAGCTGGTGCTTGGCTGTAAAATAATTAAAAGTGACGGGTACCGGGCACCGAACCCAAATGAAAATAAGCTGCGAGTACAATGTAGCACCAGCCATGAACAGTTAGGGAGGATTTCGTACCTGTCCCCGCGGGAGGTAATCTTCCCGAGGCACCCAAGAAAATTCTATTTTCTCCTTACCCCCATATTACGATTCCGGGGAACCGGGGCCCCATAAGTTTTTAGGACTGCACGATTCCTACGCGCGCTCGTTAAAAACCCATTGATTTTTCCGACACAAAAGCGACCAACGTCTGTCGCTCGACCAGCGGCGAGCTGTTAAATCGACCTCTGGCATTTACGCGACGCACGGGACACAAATTGTACGCGGCGAATTTCCTTCGCAGGCTTTATTATTAGTGCGTTAAAGCAATCCCCGAGGGTTAATTTCACCGGACATAGGGTAGTTGTGGGAGAGTTGCCGCACGTTACGCAAAATTGTCACCGTGTCTAAATTTTGCAATGAAAATGTTTTCCAAGGATACATATTATTAGGTCAACATCTTGTGATTCTACTAGCATTAAAGAAAATCAAAATTTTAATATTTGTCACCCTTAAAAAATTGAAACTAAAAACATCCTTTGGTAGGAGCGACGCCGCACATGCGGGAGTGATGCCGCATTTCGAAAAACGTTTAATTTTCGATTTAAACTTGTTAATTCTAACTTTTTATATAAAAAAAAATTAGTAAAAACAGAGTAAAATGAAATATATTTATATTATACAATTATAAAATTGGAAAATTAAATGAGTACAGTAGGTACAGATATTATTTCTGCTTTTCAAAATTTAACATTCTTTTTTCCTTCCTCCCACATTCGTTAGAGCCACTTTTTACATTTTGGACAAATAATCCAGTCAGCCTTGGATTTCGTGGTATAATAATTCTCCCAACACTCAACACAATTGTTCGTATCTAAATAATTTGCCTTGAGATACCACGTTAACTATTTCAAAAAACTTTTTTGGTATTTTAAACATTAAAAACACCATTTAAATCGACTTAGTTTCCGAAACAGTACGATATCAAAGTGCGGCATCTATGTATCCGAAGTAAAAGTGCGGCGGCTATCCGTAATGCCCGGGAGAGGCGCCGCACTTTCGTGTTTCCACATGCTATGTCGAAAGAAACCTATTCTGCCAAGGAAATATTCTACAAGCTCCCTTTAACATATTACAAAAGTTGTATCAAGAAAAACTATGAATTTTTAGTTACTATGATAGTAAAAATAAACGCGACGTATAACTATTCAGGCAAAGTGCGCTAGGCTTACCTCGAAAAACAGCAAAATCTTTAACAATAATACAGGAAACACGCTCTTGCTTGGCAAACTGACCCAAATTAATAGCCTCAAACGAATGAAATCGGCAGTGGTGTGTTTTATTACCGACATCCCTGAAATACAGATAGTGCGGCATCTCTCCCAGAATTACCCTAAAAGAGTCGAAGGAACGCTCCACTATCGTGGCATATTTTCCCCAACTGCAAGCTTATCTACATCGCGATAGATGTTTCCCTCGATATCAGATCTAAACGCTGAGGAGATACTGGTCTGGAGTCCCGTGTCTCGCGTTAACGTAGGCAGCCAGAAAGTTCGTCAAGCTCGAAGATAAATAACGATGCCGTTCGAATAAATAGTTGCGTAATTCCGATTCGTTGATTCAGTTGATAAGGTGTACGATGCGTCGCGGCGTCCCGGTGCCTAGGCCTCTCACAGATTCCGTTGCTAGAATTTTACGTCGAAGCCAAGGGCTAGAGGGGATTTCCCTGGACTCCCGCGGTGCACTTGCTGCCATTAATATGGCCGCAGTAAATCTCGAAAGGTACTTGTCGCGCCACCAGACTACCTCCGGATCACTGGCATATGGTGTTCACGAATATCATTCCGGGGCACCTTGCCCCTCCGAGGAATCGGTGCCCGGGGCACAAACGCGTACACTCGGGGAAAAAATGCGGGCTACCTAGCCGGTCCCTTCGCTCTTCCACTCTGTACAGCCTGAAATATGGAATGCGTAGGTGGGTGCAAGAAGCTTCGGGCTACTGCTTTCGCTTTTTTCCCCGATCCACGATTCGTCTGGATATTGCGACACGTACGCTCGGTAAGCAGCGAGGGGGGGGGGGGGGGGAGGCGGCGCGAAAGGAAAGAAGACACGACACATAACCTGCCAGTGAGAAACGTTTCGTCATTGGCAGCGGGTAACAAATAATTAGGTAACCTCGCCTGACCAACTGTGTAAACTGCGGCTTCACGCGATCATCCGCGCCGCTCTGCGCCCCGTCCGGCCACGGAGCGCGCAGTAGACATCCAAAGTACAAGGAAGAGGAGAAGAACGGCGAGAGGAAGAAGCGGAGACGAGAAAGAAAGGTGGAGGAGAGTCGTCGACCCGGACGCCTCCTCTCCTTCTTCTTCGTCGTCGTCGTATGGCCCCTCCCCCCCTCCCCCCGTTCGAGCTTCGGAAGGGAAAAAAAATCATAAGACCGTGGTCGTAGTCGCGGTCGTCATCGTCGTCGCCGCTGATCCTCCTTGTCGAGCGTTCGCGAGGACCCCGACAAAAAGCCCCGCTCGCAAGAAGACGGAACTCCGTGCCTCGTGCCGTAACGAGCCGCTGTGTCTCGGAGCGCGGCTCCCCAGGATCGACGATATAATCGAGGTCGATCGTTGGATAACGCGCGCGACGAGACAGAGAAACTCTCGCGGAGAATCAGATTCGCCGGAGGGGAGCGAAAGAATGGTCGCGAGTACGAAGTTCCATAAAAGTGATTTAATTTGCCTGTACTGGGCTCGTTCGGGCGCGCGAGGGTGAGCGGCTAGAGGAGGTAATAGTTAATAACAGCGCAGCTGAAAAGGGGATTCGGTAATCCGCTTCTAATTTCTAAAACAAAGAGAGAAAGCGTATTACGCGAGCGAGCGCCTCCTCCTCCGAAAGGAGGAGCTCGAAAGAAACGGAGAGAAACCGAAATACGAGTGCAGGGAGAGGGCGAGGGAAGAGGGGATGGGGAGGTCGTGCGAGGGAAAGAGAAATATTCTCTCTGCCGTTGAGGCAAACCCGAGATCCTGAGAGTCGGGTGGGTTTCGGAAGGCGGGAGGCAGGGAGGCAGAGGGGCAGAGAGACAGAGAGAGGTAAACGGTAAGGGTAGATGTGGAAAGAGGGCTGAAATTGGGGGCGGTCTGAGAGGAGGGGAGCCCAGGGTTCCACCCTGGAACACATTAACTGCAGGGCGACGGGGTATATAGAGATGGGTTGGGGGCGACGCCACTGGCGTAAGCTCAATGGAAAACGGGATTGCTCGAGAGCGCGTAGCAAGGAGACGGCTTAATCTGGCCTTTCTTGCGAGTCACGGAGGTGTACTCCGGGGTATTGGCTTGTGTACCCTGAACGCGGCCCGCGAACATTATCAAGACGACACGTCGCGTCACGCGAAACGAAACTGATCGCGTGGCATCGACCAGAAAAAAATTCTCTCGGAGGCTGGGCGACCGGTTATCGCGAACCGTTCTGACTAACTAGCCGAGCGAATTTCGAGGGAGCTCGGCGAGCCAGGCGGAGGCGATCGTCAAAGGATTCGAGTCCGCTCGGGCCGCGTAAAGAGTCCGCTCTGAATGAGGAAATAAATCTCGGCCACTCTCTCGGTGGCTGCGTTCCGCATTCCATCGTTACTTATCCTGTTAATTAAGCCGCTAACGAAGGGTCAATTTTCGATAGATTTATGCAGGCGGTCGGCGAGCGAGACACGAGGCAGGGGGGGCAGGAAAGAATCACCGGCGTGACTCCCCGCGGTGCAGGCTCGTCGTTAGCGGGGCCTCGATATCTAATCTCTCTCTAATTAATTATTTTTAATTCGCTGGCTCTCGGGCCCGAGTGGGCCAGCATAGACGCAGAAGAACAAGCGCGGTCGGTCTTTCTCTCGTTGCGAGATCCGCGAGATTAATCCCGATTAGCCTTAATCGAGGCTTGCGCTAGCGGTGTATTTTCCCCTCCCTTTCGATCGATTCGTCCAAATATAGATCGACCTAACGAATCTCGATCGCGAGCCAGAGCCACGACGTGTGTATCCTGGCACGTCGATTCCTAGATCCTCGTTTGCGCGCGGCCGAGAGAGGGGCACAGAGAAACGCATAATACCGGGGCATATGTGCAGCGGTTTATAGTATACGTAGGTACCTAACGTGGATGAAGCCGGCTGCCCTAAAAAGGAGACGAAAGCCAACGACCATATCGAGAGAGACGTGTCTCTCGTTTGCTCGCTACGCGCCATTCTATTTTCTTTCAGCTCTCTTTATCGACTCGCGGCGCTCGCGCGACCCACCGTGTCCCCGTCTTATCGATCGTTCTGCTCCACGGGCGATTTTCATCCGATGAAATAAATACTCTCTGCTCGATTAAACCTGCACGACCTCTCCCCACACCGCCCCGCTTCACCGTCCTGCGATTCGAAATTAATCCGCGAGCTAACGGTGGCTTTCGACTCTCGCTACGTCCGCCGTCCACGCTCCGGCAGCGTTTCAGAAACCGTTCGCGGCGCATTCTTCGTCTAGTAGCTGATTGTCCAAAGGTGAAGCGAGGCGAAGAGAAGCAGCCCGCCCCGATCGACAAATGCGAGTTGGTTAAACGTTGAATAGCAAATGTTTGCGGTGTCGGCGGAAAGCTGCTGGCAAAGGCAGCCGGAGTTCCTTCCGGCGTTAGCTACGCCAATGCGAGACACTGAACGAGGGGTGGCAGGAGCACTAGTAGCGTAGTTAGGGGTGGCTCGGTAGGGATGCTTTAGGGTGAGATTTAGTACCAACCTCCGCCGCTTAGTCTACCCATCCTGGCTATAGCGTATATACGTGTGTACCGGTACGTCCCAAACTATAGTCGATACTCATGAGAAATATCAAACTACTGCAAAATATTGTCCCCTAAAATTGATCGGTCCTCCGGTTTTCCTCCGTCAGCGGCACCGAGAGAGCTCGATCGCCGCCCGCTCCCATTCCCGCTCTCAACGGGCCAAACTTTCACGCAGTTCGGAATGACGCGGATCAACGGTGACCCGGGCAGGCGTCGTTTGTCCCGAGGGGATTAAGCTCAACTCGAGAAATCAATTCTCATGGTATTAAGAAACAAAGCTACCTCCCGTGCGGCTGAACGAGCTCACCCCCGCGCGGCCCACTGATCCGCGCTACAACGGGCGCAGAAGAGGGAGAGAAAGAGAGGAAACAGGAAGCTCGAGTTACGAGAGCGTGTTAAACGAGTCTGCAAATTGACAACGAAGAGGGAAATGTTTAGGAGCCGGAAGAAGCATCGCTGCCCCCGACGAAGGGAGGGAGGATAGGAGGAGACAAGGTCGTACGAGCGGCGTAGGTCGATCCTAATAAATTCCCGGGAATGTTGGATACAACGTGAAGCCAGTGGTGACTGAGCAGCGCGTAGCGTGGATGCTGGTGTTATCCATCCTGGTTCACCCCACTTACTGTTATCTTATATGGCTGTACTTAGGGTACATTACCCGGATACGAAGGTACTGAGCCCCGAAATTTCTATTAGTTCTAGAGGAGGAAACCACTCCACGAAATGGGACCCTTAACTTCCCGTGGGGGAGAGACGCGAAAGAATCCTCGGAGCAGTTCTCCCCGGCTCGATACGAGCCAGCCAAAACAGTGTTGGACTATTTATGATATATTTTCGAGGGGGGAGTTGGGCGAAATTTCGCGCAACTTTAACCACCGAATTACCATCGGAACTGGGAGGAGAGGGTTCACCCTTAAACTTCAGCGGGCGCGGCCGAAATACTTTCATCGTCGAATCGGCCTAACTGCTGGATTCACACGGATGTTTGGCCAACGTCTTCCGCGGCGGTAGTCGTTTCGAGAGTTCGGTGAGACAAGTCGGGCCACTTGGAACGATGGAAAGAGGGATTGTAGCTCGTTTCGTAAAGCAAGGACTCGGCCCCTCGGAGGAAGGGGCACGAGGGGAAGGAGAGAGAATCCTCGGAGGGGAGGGACTCGAGTCAAGTAAACTCGAGAACCGTCGGCCTCTTTCATCCCCGAAACTTCAAAAGCCGAGCGAGTCGCGCCATATGCCACCCTTCGGCAACCTCTTTTCCCTGCTTTTTTTTCTCTCCTCCTTCGCGATAATAAAATTCTAATCAGCTCCGCTGTACGCCCTCGATAGTTCCCGAAGAATCCCCCGGAGGGGCGGGACACGTGAAATACGGGAAAAAAGACTCGAGCAGACTCGGGAGGGTCAATCTCGAATGCCACGTGAAAAACGGCGCCGATTTTCGAGTCCGGCGAACTCCAAGTTCCGCCGCAATTACCATAAACCATTCGCGGCGACGAACGCCGACTATTAAAATAAAGAGATTCCGTCGTCGAAAGTGGATGATGATAGAGCCTGCTGGGAGGCCAAGTATACCGTTTCCAGGGATCCCCAGATACGTGTATCGCTGGGGAATTAATTTAACGACGGCGCCGAAACGAGCTTTCACCCTTTGGCTCCCCTTCCCTCCCCCCCCCCCACCTTTACAACCGCTGGCAACACGAATTAATTCGGGAAAGTACCTGTCTTTCCACACAATAAGTCCCTAATAGGATAATTTCTTTGTGTACAAATCGTTTTTACGAGGTTCCAATTAAAGCAAAGCCGAACGGCACGGCAGGGGGTTAAAATATCGTAAACTAGGGAAAACACGGAGTTTACGATGCGCAATACAAACCTAAACACGCCGAAAAGGTTCAAAGGGTACGGCGTGCCTCAAGTACACGCCGGACCAAATAATTTGGGCCCACCACGGGACGCACGGGTTATTTACCTTGAGGGGGGGTGTTTGCACACACGATCGTGGCTTTCCGTCGGCTCTCTATTTCCATCCCCGTCCGCGAAACCCACTCTTTCGCCCCGAAGGTCGGCCAGCCACGTTCCGGTCCCGTCCACATCGCCCCGAATTCGATTTTCGGGACGACCAGCACCTTTCCCGCCCCTGCCTTGTTAGCTTTACGGCCCGCCGGAGCTGCCACTCTGCACTTTTCACGGAATTATAACGAAAGGAGGCTCGCCACTGGTCCACCCTTTGTCCACCTTCCTTCTGGCCCGCCGTCCTTCCTCTTACCTACCCTGATCCCGCTTCGAAAATTTCCGGGCGCCCCGCGAGGCGATAGGGGTTGAAACGAACGGGACAGGTTAAATCCGCGATCCCGCCGAGAAGCTTCACCTCCAATTCTACGTAGCTTTCGTTTACATTATACCCCTGATAGTCGACAAATCGTCGCGAGCTGGGGGATGAACGCGACGAGCGCGGTGAACGCGAGGAGGTTGGAGGGGCATCCCCCGAATTTCACAGGCCGGTACGCCACAAATGAAGCACACTTGGGTGGTGCTCGATTTAGCTCGTATCATCCCGCACCCTCGGCTAGGCTGTACGCATCGTGCAAACACTGCCGCGTACGTAGAACAAACACACACACGCGCCGCCCTGTGTACACATGTAATTTCAGGGAATTATAGATGCATATGCCGGCTCGGAATCTGCCTCCGTATCCGCCAGACGGCGAGGGCACTGGAGCAGCGTTTCGCAAAGCGCATTCCAGATTACGAGACTCGAAGCTCCCTGGCTAATCGTCTTTCGGACGTGGAACTTTTAGAGCATTGAATAGCCAGCGCTACGGGCACACATTCACATTGACACGGAAACCGCGATGAAAGCTGAGAATGACGACGCGTTCTCTGCGCAGCCTGTTCAAACACACGCGTCTCGTTTCACGTGCTGGCACACGCGAGGATCCACGCGCGCCACCCTCGCGGATCTCCTCGATTCGAGGGGAGAGGCTCGGCGATCGAGCCCCGTCCTTTTACGGTTTACGCAATCGTCTATGCAACAGTAACGAGCCACTGGTGTGTGCACCGAGCGTGCGCGCACGCATGCGAGACCAAGGCAGCCGCACCGACATTTATCGCGACCGTTATCTTCGCGCGAAAGTGCTGGAAACGCGCGTGAAACCAGAACCGGCAAGAGTTCGGTACCCATCCAGCAACCGGCGGGCGCCCGATCGATCGCTCGAAAATTCTATTGGCCGAGTCGAGCGGCAAGATGAATCCGTTTAGCGCGATTGATATGTTAATTGGCGTGCAGTTCTCACCGCGGTCGTTAATCTCCCATGAAAACGATCACGGGGGTGCACGTGGAGCGGCCACTCGAGTAGAAGACCCTCGGCCGGCCACGTGACCCTGGCCAGGGGGGGTGGAACAGATAGTGGCCACTCGAAATTTCGTGCCGGTCGAAGGTAATAGATTAATCTCGTACGTCGACGGCCGGAGGAACGAATGAGCGGACGAAAGGATCGTTAAATATCCTGCGCACGCCATGGAGGAGAGCTCAACCGTCCATGGGATTCGCCGTATGGGCCGGTTTTCAACCCTTCGCAGGACAGGCCGCGTCATCTCGGCCGTGTAATTACCGGTGTCTTCCTTTTGATCGAACCGGCCTTACGAAAGAGAAGCCGCGTCGGCTAACGGAATAATTAACCGGCCACGAGGGACACGCGCGCTGCTCTTACAATTCGCGGCTTGTTCCTTTTTAAACGCGGCTAGGGAGCAGGAAAAACTACCAACGGCCACAATATCGCAGGAAATCCGGCTCTATCCCGGGGAACACTGGTAATTATTATTGATACATTCCCGGTAATAATCTCGACGACCCAATTAATGCTATCGACATACCGATAGGCGCAGTTGCGATACACCTAATAATTTATCGCGATAATCCCACAATGACCGTAAACTATCGCTCACGCGTGCATTTTCGGCCGATCGCGCGCCAGATATATACGCCCCGTGTCTTCCACAACCAGCCCGATTGTAGATCGGCTGTAATCTGCAACGTCGCGATAAATCCTGCTCCTCCCTTCAAATTAATTCCCCGCAAAAACTCGCGGAAATGCCGGTGTCCAGTAATTATCTATCGCCCGGGAAGAAAGGTCCGCGGAGGCCTGGTGTAACGAATTAAAGTGCCCGGTCGGCCAACGGGCGAGCTTGCGTATATACACACGGTGGAGCTCGGTTTTCGTTGCAAGCCAGAAAATATGTGTATAGATGATATCTCTCCTTCTCTCCTCTCTCTCTCGCCATGCTTTATCCACGCGGATGCAAAGCCTCCCCTCGTCTCGACCGACTACCACCGCCCGCCAACACAACCGCTCGTCGCCAACCCCCCCCCCCCCCCCTCCCCGTGCCCCTGGTCGGCGACGGGTGGTGGTTTACCCGTTGTAAGTCGACAACTCACTCCATAAACCCGTGCTGCGCCGCGCTGTGTACTCTGTGTACTCTGTACACTGCGGCGAGTTTGCACGCCGACCCGCGATGGAAAGAGAGGGCCGAACGTGGAGGGAAGATCGACGGGGAAAGGTAAAGAAAAGGAAGGGGGATAAATACGATAAGAGCCACGCGATAATTCCGCGGACGCTCCTCGCGACTGAACCCCGCTCCTCTGTCAACACGCTGTTTACCGTGGCTCGCGTGCACCTTTAGCGCCACCGGGTCGAATAGGCGAGTCGTTAAACCCTTTAGGGCCACGGACCGATTGGAAATGTGGCGAGGGAACTTTGATTCTTTGCCGAGCAAACGAAGGCCCGAGTGGATGGGAGAATAATGGAGATGTAAGTGGGTCTGCTGGAGCAACGAGCAATTTTAACGTTGGACAGAGAGTGCACCGGCGATGCGATTGCCGCGGAGCGAGGAGAATGGCAGAAGGGGGGGGGGGGGTTAGATTTATCACCCCTTGGCGAGGAAAAAATCGACCTCCCCAAGAAAAGTTCCGGACATGATACGCGAATTTACTGCACGGCCAGGCTAGTAAAGCTCGGAAACGGAAGCCAGACACAATGGCGAGACAATAAGGTAAAATTGTTGAGGGGTGGAGGGGAGCCCCCGAGGGATTAAATACAACGTGCTTCTTCGACAGGGCAACCACTTTGCGAGCGAGATAAGGGGCAGGATCGTGGAGTGCACTTACGAGTGCGCGCGTAATCGCCGCTTCGACACCTCGTTTTACGAGCTTAACGCGACCGCGAAAAATCCCCGATTTCTCGTACTCGCTGCCCGCGCGTGTTCGTTACGTCACCCCGCGGCTGTCCAATAATAGCGCGTGTTCGAGACAGCGGCGGTCATAAATTACGCAAAATTCCCAACATATTTGCGTCATGAGCCGGGCCCGACTCGATCCGCCGTCTAAATAGAACGGTGCCACCAGAGATTAGCCGCGAGTGCCCGCGCGAATTCGACCGGCTCGAGGGCGAGGGCCCCGGCAGCTTCCTGCCTGGCAATTGCGAGCGGCGAAGATGCAATTGCGAAAGCCTCCGGGAGGGATCGATCCCCGACCGCGAAAGCCCGCAAGACGGAAGGAGCAAACAAAAGGTGCGACGAGGCAAAATAGCCCGCGCGAACGGAGCAAGGGGCCAAAGTAACACAAAGGGGGAGGCCGGGGAACGAGAGGGAAGGCGAGTGCAAGCCAAAGAGGCATTGGCTCGTGTGCTACCAGCAACAGGTGCCCGTCAAACAGCGTTCAACGTCTCTGGTGAACCGTCCCTTTCTATCTCTCGCGCACGCCTTATTCCCTTTTTCCCTTCTTTCCCTCCTGCATCGGCTCGCACGCGATTCCTGATAATTGATTCGTAGACGAGACAGCCTGGCTGATCCCTTGTCCAGCCGGCCAGTCGTTCATCGACCGATCCCTCTACGGAGATTTCCCCAGGCTTCCTACCATTAACTCGTCTTATCGGACGTACGAATGCGATCCGAGAGTGGCCGACCTTGCATCCGAGAGATGTAATTTGAAATCCCCGAGAACGCGTAGCGGAGACTAACCCCGATAATGAGTCCCGTCCAAGTCTGACAAAGGACGGGAATGAGGCTTGCTCTCGGCCGCCGTGGCGCCACCGAAATCATTGCCAGCTTTTTGAAACGCTAGGGGTTCACGTGGCGGACCGATCGTTACGAAGCGCGAGCTGCACGATTAAATAAATGATACAGCAGGCTCCTTTGGAGCCGCGGCTTCATCGACTGGAAGGATCCAGAGGAATCGAATTTCATTGGCATTCAGGGAATTCATGGATCGTCTAATTGCAAGTCGAGTGGTAGTAAGGATCAGGCTGTAACTGTGTGAAACGCAGAAAGCGCGGAGCAGAGGCGTTCACCGTGCAACACTCGGCTGGCTCTCGAGTTATGCGGTCCATAAACGTCAAAGCGAGCAAATGAATATTGAAAACTGCTCGTAAAGCTGCTACAATGTTTGACGACGCTCGAGGAAAAAATCGCTCGCCGGCCCATTAATCCTGCACGCGCGATTAAGCACGTCATAAAGCCAGATCTAATAACGTAATCGAGTTATCTAATGAATGCGGCTCTGGACACCGCCAACGTGGACGGGGGAGAGGCACGAAATTCTTTAAAGGGCCGACTATTTGGCGTTACGAAACGCGGCCTGTAAAAGTAGCAGGCTTAATGATGTTCGCTGTAAACCTTGCGCGGTCAGCAGCAGGGTATTACGATGCAATTAAAAGCGAAACCTCAAAAGCGCCCGCGGTTTAATTTCTTCGACAAGCACCTGCTGGTATCGTAAATTCGAGGCGAGTCAATCAAAGTACCCACGAGGCCGACGCATCTTGTCTGAAAATATCTTCTGTCTGCAGTGAGTGGTCGATGAAATTGTCGGGTAGGGTTTCTATGTAGAATATAGGGGAACAGCAGAGACAGGAGCGACGCGTTATCCACGGAATGTCGAAGGTGGTCCACGGTGAAGATCGTCCAGCGAGCTGTACAAATGCGTGCCACTTACACGGGAGCCTGGATCCTCGATTCTACGAGGCAGCCACAAAATTCCTCGAGGCCACGAATTAGCGGGAAGCCATTCAGGCAGCCATAGCGCGAGCCATGGTAGCGAACTGGAAGGGCTCCACGGTCTGGCGACCGTAGCACGCGACACCATATGGTCCCTCTCCCGATACCCATGACCCCCCGATGCACAAACACGCTGTCCTGAACTGCTCCTAAAGATACGGGCCCCGAGATCTCAACCGACGAGAACGACGGAACGATGCATCGAGGAGAACCCGAAGCAGATAAGAAGAATTCCCTTTTTTACGAGCGCGCAGGGAAACGGGGCACGGCTGGACACGCTGGGTGCTCTGGATCTCCTCAAGCTCGTCGTGCACGACGATCGCTGGAAAAAAGATGGAACCTATGGCTCCCCCGTCGATTACTCCGGTATCCATAATTCCAACTGTCCCTCGCCCTAACGAAGATTCCATTTCCACCGTGGCTCTATGGTAGTAACGGAGTATTTATATTTTGGAAGAGAAGCAGGGGTCTGGTGTGTTTTCTTATGGGGCAGAACGCCACCGGACACGGTCGAGAGGTCTCGAAAAAACAGACGAGGGATGGGGCGTTGCAGAGGGACGGTGGTAACGATAAGTGAAACTCCCAGCGGAGATGACGGGAATACGGTTACAGCACCCTCGAGGACACTAGAACGCTCATATCCTAATAGAAACGTAATCGCGCAGTGTCCTGCACGCTGAATAAATTATTAGCTGGCTTACGGTGTGGCCGAGGGTCCGCGTAACACGCCATATCGCTCGGATTAACGACGATCTGCACCGTGGGATAGCCGAGGATTTATTCGGCCGTGACTCTCCGCGCTTATTTATTATTGTTTTGGCCCCATTACCCATTACTGCACCCGCGATTTTTCCAGAGGCAAGATTACGGACCATCGCCGATGGATACACCTCACTTTTCGTTTCATACCCGTCTGCCAGCACTGCCGCGGCGACGTCGCACAGTGGGACAAACTGCTCCATTTTGGGTCAAAATCGTAGAACTTTTGATAGGAATATGATAGAGGGATGAATCTTTTTCGAGGTTAAAGCTAAGGTGTTGCAGAATAAGGGAAAAATATTGAGAATGTATGACAACCAGTTTTGACCTTGAAAATCTACGTAAAAGTTAACATTTTCGAAGAAAATGTCGGGTTTTCCGTTATAACGTGTGGTTGAAGTTTTTCCTTGACTTGTTATACGTAATTTCCTATAGATTTCGACGTGCTAAATTCAAATCTGTTCGCATAATTTGTCTAGAGCTTCAGAATTCGAAGAAAAATGCGATTTAATGGGTTGCGCTCACAAGGGACGTTCGGCAAGCCGGAAATTCAGAAAATTATGAAACTCGGTGTGCCAGTGCAGTAGTTCATCCGTAACGCAACCCTATTTTTTGTTGGTGCCATAATGCAATTTTGGGGGGTGAAATCACCCCTGGAAAAAATTCAGTTTTCTTTTCCATGCAATATCTCGAGAACGGTCAGAGATGTCGAAAATAAGTTTAAACAGAAGCATCGTTTTCTTATATCTACAAACCCGCGTAAAAATAATTTTCGAAAAGTCCATATTTTTCAACTTAAGCCCACCACGAAACCTTAAAATTAAGATTTTGTATTTTGTAAATATATGCTGAAATACCTCTGGATAATCTCTTTTCAAACATATAAATAGTTTGTGTTATATTTTTATTTGCAAACAAATATAACCTCCATTACCGAATTTGAAGTCCATTTTAGCAGTTTCCATTAATAAAATGGTTTCTTAAAACCATATTTAAATTATTATTTACATAAATTTTAGACAGCTTTCAATTATTTAAGGCAGACCCATCTCTTTTTATACACCCTGTATTGTTTGATTATACATTCGAAGAGTTATACTAATAGAAAACGATAGATACTTTGAAAATAACGGTTTGTAATTGGCACAATAATGATATTTTTCATAGAAATGATTAAAACAAAAATACTTGCCACACCATGCACATCGCATAAAAGCCGGCTATCCACAAATACCGCATTTGAGTATCAGCTTATCATTCATGAAGTAACAGAAATCTAAAGGATTTTGAAATTCGCTGGGATGCGTTTCTAGATGCGTCTCTTGCATAAATAATTGAACGGTGTCTAAACTTTATATAAAAAATAATACAAATATGGCTTTAAGAAACCATTTTATTAATGGAAACTGCTAAAATGGACTTCAAATTCGGTAATAGAGGTTTTATTTGTTTGCAAATAAAAATATAACACATAAACTATTTATATGTTTGAAAAGAGATTATCCAGAGGTATTTCAGCATATATTTACAAAATACAAAAACTTAATTATAAGGGTTAGTGGTGGGGGTAACTTGAAAAATATGGATTTTTCGAAAATTATTTTTACACGGTTTTGTGGATATAAGAAAATAATGTACCTTCTGTTTAAACTTCTTTTCGACATCTCTCACCGTTCTCGAGATATTCCACGGAATAAAAAATTCTGCATTTTTTTCAAGGGGTGATTTCACTCCCAAAAAGAGCATTATGGCACCAACAAAAAATAGGGTTGCATTACAGATAAACTGTTCTACTTGCATACCGAGTTTCATAATTTTCTGCTTGCCGAACGTCCCTTGTGATCGTAACCCATTAAATCGTATTTTTCTTCGAATCCTGAAGGGCTAGACAAATTATGCGAACAGATTTGACTTCAGCGCGTTGACATCTATAGGAAATGACGTATAACAAGCTATGGAAAAACTTCAACCACACGTTATAACTTAAAAACCGAAATTTTCTTCGAAAATGTCATCTTTGACGTAGATTTTCAAGGTCAAAACTTGTTTGTCATACATTCTCAATATTTTTCCCTTATTCTGCAACATCTTAGCTTCAACCTCGAAAAAGGTTCATCCCTCTATCTTATTCTTATCAAAAGTTCTGACACAAAAAGGAGCAGTTTCTCCCACTGTGCGTCGGTAAGAATCTTAACAACGGCATGATAACAGCCGAATAGGAATTACGGGGAGGTCGATCGTTGGCGACGATAAAGCGTCAGCTCGCGCAATTAGTTAAGTCACGCGTCGCCGAAAAGCAAAACAACGAATCGTCATAATTAATCTTATCGATTTCACTCGGCCCGAGAGTGCTATCGAACTAATTTCCAGGGAAACGTCCAATCACGCGGGACGGTTATTTTTAATCGCCGATGGCCCTGAATATTCCCGAACGTTCGCGAAATTTCAGACATCGAGCGGGCCTGATAAATTGTAGCTACGTGCCACGCGCCACAAGTTTCTTTCGCGGAACAATCGGAAGAATCTCGCGATCCAGGCAGAATTATTGACTTCCCTATGTTGCGGGGAATATCTTTTAACGATTGCAAGTAATCGAGGGAGGGTGCGAAAACGCCACCCACGACCCTTTTCCAGAGCCTCCCTCAACAAATTTACCCCTGTTTGCCTGGTAATCACGGAAGTGGTGGTTTATCGGCGAGGAACGATTGCGCCTGGAATGGTATAGACCGTAGAGAACTAATACAAAGACAACGATCGACACGGCCGCCGGAGAAACGAATTTCTAAGCCTCAAATATCCCCGGATTTATCCTCCTATAAATCAGTTAAGCGGATGCACGGGACGAGAATTTAAACAGGTGTGGGAGCGTGTTTGATCACACCACGGCAATTTGTTTTCGCCTCTTTTTCTTCGCCACTCGAAGGAAAGTCACGAACGGCGGATGACAAATATTTAACCTTCTCCTATCGATCGATACTGTACTCTATTTGCCAAGAGGCCGCTGCTGCGTGCCCGAGCGCGTGTCACAATACTGACGCCACCTCTCCGAAATCGTCGCCATTCGATCTCAAACTTCGCCGCGCCTCGACCGAATTCTGATCCCTCCTTTCCCCGTGTCGTGCACGGTAGTTCCATCGGATGAGAAACGAGGGTCGCGCGACCAACGTGGGTAACGTCCATGAGAAAACGACTGGAGTTCTATCTCGCGCGAGGCTCTTGGTAAAATCATTATCCCCCGTAACTCTGCTCGTAAAGATTACGATCGTGAGCGGTGCCTGAGATCATCGGAGCGAGTGTCTTCCCTGCGGCTCCACTCGGGGGAAAAGTGTAATTTACGGGGCCAGCTAATTCTACGGTTTTTCCGTCGTTGGCGTTTATCAATCGCCCCTCGAACGGTCCCCGATACAACGAGGTCATTATCCACTAGGGAGCGCTCTTCTCCAGAAACTGGCATGCATTTATCGAATCATTCGGAGGCACTCACCCAATGCTGCGTCGTCACCACTTCGCCGTCCGCTCCTTCAAGGGCCTGCTAAACGGAACAGCGAAAGATCAGTTTCCTCTGCTGGACTCGACAACACCCCCTCCGTTAACTAGCTAAAGATACTTACGTCCTTCTTCCGTTTCACCGACGCCGCACCTGAAACAGTCCAACGAGACGGTTCAACTTTCACGAATTCCTAGCGCGGAGGAAAAGGGTGGGCGAGAAAAGACTAACCGGCTGTGGAATTTGGTAACCGTGCCCCGTTGGTGCCGGTGGGTGCTGCAGGGTTAGCGCCGGGGGTGGGTGTCCCCACGGAGGGCGGTACGCCCCGCGTCCCGAACGGGAAGTACGGGGAGTCCGGGGGGTATGTGGCGCCCTCGACGGCACCGCCGCCCCCTCCGCCCCCGACGCCTCCCCCGGGCCCCCCGCCTGGCCCTCCAGCGGTCGGGCCGAATGCTCCTCCGCCGTACGTCTGCAACAACAACATGTTACTCTCGTTAGTCCAGCGCTGAAGAAGGTTGAAGAAGGCTGAAGAGCGGCGTTAAGTTCGAACGGGGGAGTGCTTGGGAACGTTTCAATCGGAGGACGCGCGAGGAGGAGCCGAAGGAAAGAAGCGGGGCCAGAGAGTGACTCGAATAAATCGCCCATCGAAATCAATACTTCTTATCAGCTGCAGTTTAACGACTGCCGATTAGATACTGCTCTTCGCCGGCGTCGAAAAATCTCTCCTATCTCCGCCCTCTTCCCAGAAACTTCGCCGGCCACTCGCGCACGCACCCACGCTCTTTTCGGATAACACGGAGAAAGCCGGGGCAGCTTCAAAGGCAGATGGGAAATGCCCGGGATCCGTTAATTATCCGCCGAGGTTATTGTACAAACGTCCACTCTCGCAGATAAAAGGAAGGCCGCTGAGATGGGAGAGTGAAATGTGTAGCAACAAACCGCCGTCGTATGCGGGCGCAAGGCCGCCTTCCTATTACGCGTTTAATAAATTCGACGTGCGCTCGATAACGCGACGCTTTTAAAATCACGAGCGAACTTCGTCGATAATTGCACGCCGCGTAAATAATTTCAATCGATCGCCTTCGTGACGTTAACGCGCCTCTAATTCCCCTCTTAGCGGGTTTTATTGGACATAAAGCGGAAACGTTCCGTCCCGACGGCAGTTTTGGAATAGCTCCTCTAATTAGCGATCGCGGTTGCGCGGAAGAAACGAATGTTCGAAACGAGGCGCGAGAAGAAAATACGGGCGACTTTATTCGCACTTCGGGATAACTTTTCATCCGGGCGCCGTTTAACCCCCTTCAACCCCCCGCCGGATCCTTTGTTCCACGTAATATATATATATATATATATATATATATATATGTATATTAATATCTAAGTGTCCGTGTGTGGATGTGCGCGTACATGAGCGCATAAATACATCGTCGCGAACGAGGGAGAGCGTAAGTGATATTAAAGCTGGCGGTTGACGACGCTCAACCTTCGCGATATTGGTTAATTCGTATTTCGGCGATTAAAGAACGTGAACGATCGTCTCGAGCACTTAATTAATCACTCTCGCGAAGAAATATCACTGGTCCCCGGGGGACGTCTAATTGCCTGCATCGAATAAGCTTTTAATGAGCACGCTGATATCTTAAAACGGAGGTGGCTTTAAAACTATTTCATCGCGACGGTGTTCCTCCTTAGCGGGACCGGAGAAATTTAATCTCGGTTTTACGAATCGATTAAGAGGATCGCGGCGTGCTTCCTCCGAGGAGAGAACTTTATGCGCGATGAGAACCGCTTCTCAAAAATATTGCTCGGGCTAAAGTTTTCGGATTACCCGGAGGGCGGTCGAGGGGCTCGGCACGAGAGGGTGGAAGAGAGGGAGTAACTTTTTCTCGGATAAATTTGCCTCTACGGCTGCAATAATTATTACGCTCCTGTTCCTTACGTAATCCCGCTCCGTCTTTAGATCCGAGCCGGCCAGATAGAGGGTGAACAACTTCTAAATCTAAAGAATGAAAGTGTGAGAAAGCACTCACCATTCCGTTGTCCATCGTGGAGCCATACGGAGACTGGAAACCCGACTTTTCTGTAACAGAGAAAGGAATGAAACGTTAGAAGAATGTTTCCACGTGGTGCTTCCACGTCCGAGGGCAAATGTCAGCGAATACGGCCGCTCCCGTTAACACAGCCGGAAATATTGATAATAACGAGATCGCGCGATATTCTTGGCGCAGTCCCCGGCGAAAAGGGGAGCAGAGGAGGATCCCCACCGTAGCGAACACGTACGACGCCCGGCGAAGTCGATGCAAAATTAATGTCGGGGCATAAATTCACGGCGCGTCTTTATAAATCAAAACCGCGATCGCGCTAAGAATCCGCGCGCCCCGCCAGTAGGATGTGCGCGTTTTCCGCGTTGCGGCTGCCACGCACGCGGAATAAACAACGAGATAAACATTACGATCTTCCCCCGCGAGTCGGGGCTTCATCCGTTATTAATGCCCACCCCGTATACAGGCGCGCATGCAGAGAGACGAGAGCGCGAATTCTACGTGCACGCGCGTCTTGCCAAGAATTTATGAGGATCCGTTGGATTTACTGGTTTCGAAAACCGCCGGTGGAAGAGTTCGGATTAATCTTAATTCGACGATATTTCTTTGCGCCTCAGCTCCTTCTCCCCCGATCCGTCGCGAATTCCGTTGCTCGGGAAACGGTGCGTTCAAGTTCCGAGGAACACTTGCGACGACGGGAAAAAGAGATCGCGATGAAAGGGAATTCGAATACTCGGCGGTTTATTATTAATTATTCCGAGTAATTCACCTGGCAGCGTACAAAGAGGAGGTCGGAGTAAGCGTTTACTCTTATCAAAGTTGTAAGAGCAGAAAGTTCAGCTGCCCGATAACTGGCTGGGAAAAGGCCAGCACAGAAGGAGTATATCATGTTACAGAGGACGTGGATATAGCGGTGGGTGCGTGGACGATAGGGCGAGTGTCCGACTACGACACGATCGGCCGAGATAACTATGAATCCTAACAGTTTCGGCTTGCTCGTGACATGTTTGCCGAAGCGTGCAGCGCCGAGTCTGCAATATCATGCATCAAAGGACAAGCTAAACCATGGTCCATCGTGTCATCCTCAGAGCCTAGCCGGTGCAAGCCAGCTCGACCGTTATGACGTAGTGTTGAGCACCGGGCAGCCTCGTGTCACGACTAGTGTTCGTCTTCCACGTTGTCTCCTGCCGGCGTCACCTCTATCGACTGGCTGCACGATGAAGAATTGCCCACGGATTCCCGGCCAGCACGAGCGAGATTCCGTTGCCACTGGCCTTGTCCGACTTGCCGAGCAAGCGGTGCGCGAAACACGCAGATATACAATGTCGCCGGTGTTTCGGTGCACAAGGATTAGCGATTAAACGCTCGACCAGCCCGCCCCGCCTCTACACTCCACTCGCAACTTCGGCTAGCACGTGTTTTTTCGCTGTCTAGGCTATGGAATATGGGCCGAGGAAGAGGGAAATCGAGCACCGGCTGGCGAATTACGTGCTACAAGCGGCCGCTGGTCAACGCGATACCCATCTACATGGATTTCGGCCGGCATCAATACGGCATTACAGCTCGCGAAACGCGCGACACAACCTCGAAAACCGCGCGTACCTTGCCCGCGCGCGCTGCTACCAGCGATTTTCAGCGCGCTAGACACGACCGCGATTCGGTGGTCAGCCTCCGCACGGCGTCGTATATCAGCGCGACATCATCGAATTAGAATTACCGAAAATTATCTTCCCCCGTTCGTGGTGTCGACTACCGCGCTCCTCCTAGCTCCTACTTATGTATCTTCGTTTCATTCAAGCCCTTCGATATTCTGACTCGACGAGCAGCGAGATCGTATCGAAGAACGTTTCCACTTTTAATCGGCCCCGAAACGCGGACCCATTAAACGATGCAGGCTTCGCGGATCCGCGGGAAAAAGGGAGGGAATACCGTCGAATATTACGGGCGACGAAAATGCCAGACACTTTCAGCGTTGACGATCTCGTAAAAAAAGCGCGTGGAACGCGAATCGTTGGAAAACAAGGGCGGACATAAAAAAGATATGGCCAGCGAAGGCAGAGGTACACGCTGGAATGAAACGGAAGCGAGCAAACGCATCTGCATTTCGCGGTACTGGAAAACAGCAGCCCAGAAGGGTTTTCGTGTTGCATGCTTAGGTCGAAGGAGGCAGCCGCCGTCGGCAGAAGTAACCAAGAAGAAGTTAATGGGCGGTTGGAATCCGAAATTTCGGAGAAATCTGAAGAGGGTGCGTTAAAGTGCACGATTACACGCTCGATCGAACGTCCTTAATGCAGGCCGGGATTGGGTGGCTGCTCGTCTGGACTTTGACCCAAGATTCCTGGGTCCACCTTGCGGGACAATTTTTTCCCCTTTTTCGAAAAATGATAGGACGCCTGATCCGCGTGGGTACCTTGCAGCCAGCGCTCGTGAAACTTAGACCGAGGGATCCTTCTCCTTTCCGTGTCCATACAGAGCAGACAGACATTTCGAGCATTTCGATCGAGTTTCTACGCGGAGACGAGGAGCAGAGATTTTACCAAAAAATGATTCGTCCCGCTATCTGTCCTGCCGATCGAGATTCCCAACGAGACGCATCACCACCTGCCGAGAGCGCGATTAAACCGAGTCGAACGTAAACGAACGCCGAGAAAAATCCAAGGGAATTAGCCGCGACAAAGGCGAGGCCTGTAAAACGGCCGAAGAAATAATGGAACACCTGCGCGCCCTCGAAAGGCTTAATTCGATTATCTTGCGCGACGGATAGCCGACGCATTTTTTTATGCCCGCGAGTAAATTTTAACAGTCGCCCTCGGTGTTCCGTGCCGCCTAAAAGACAGAACGAAACTGCCGGCATCCTCCGCGGCGAAAGAGGTAAAAGGAAAGCTCGGCATTCAGCTAGGAAATTCGCCGAGAAGACGGCAAAGGATTACTGTCTCGAGGGAGCCGATGGCGCGTCTATCCTGAAACCCGAAGAATCGAAGGCGCACAAAACGCGTCTATCTGGATATCGTTTTACCTCCAGCACCATTTTTTTTCTCCACCGTATTTGCGAGACACCCGATACGTGGACGGCCACCGTGCAGTCCCACGCACCCCAACCAGCCATTTCTATGGGAGAATTCGCGTGCGTACCGTGCCGGTGCACGGTGCCACGCGACCCAAAAGGGTGTTCCAGCCTTTCGAGTTTCGAGCCTTCACATGTAAGAACGAGAGAGCAGCAGTGGGAAAGAGGAAGGGAGGCGGGAGAAAGGAGAAAAAAAAGAAGTTCGCGGCCGGCAGAGAATAGGGGCAGGAACGGGAGGGGAAGGTTCGCCACCCTTGGGGCCCTCGACCCCAACGGTAGAGGGGGTACGCACACCTCTGCAGAGGGAGGAAGAATAGAGAGCCAGGAGAAAGAGGAAAAAAATGTGGAAAAGAACTCAGGTAGCCACTGGTGCTCAACCGAAGTTGCACTTTGACTTCACCAGGTGTGTCCTGTCGATCGGTCATTTCAATTACAATTACGATCCTACGATATTTAGTTAGTTGGCCATTCTACACTATTCAATTCTATGGGAATATGCGCGCACGTTAAGCGATGCCCAGTCTGAGCTAGTATCCTATAATAGTGGTTGCGCAAGAGGCACGAAGGGTTTTATAACGAGAACCGACCATTTGCACCCGTTAGACAGGAACGTGGAGGCACCTCCGTGGCCTGGGTTTCGAAAGGTTGCTTCGGCAAGGGCACAGTGGAGCCAGCGGACTGAAAGTAATCGGAAGAGCGTGTACGCTACACTTCCACCTATAATATACCAGCTTGCTCGGCACTGGCAGGGTTCGTGGGGCCCGAAACCGCAGGGCATTATACGTGTAGCGGATCCGTGAGTCCCGGGGACCTCCACAGGATCGGAAGGAGAATGATCCAAGTCGTTATTATATGGTAGCGGTTTCGGATTGCTCCGAAGCAGCGACGCTTCTGTAAAGTTTCAGCGAAGAAACTGCAGAAGCTCTGTTGTGCCTTGAATCGAAGAGCTGGAACT
Source organism: Andrena bucephala (assembly GCA_947577245.1). Classification (NCBI taxonomy): domain Eukaryota; kingdom Metazoa; phylum Arthropoda; class Insecta; order Hymenoptera; family Andrenidae; genus Andrena; species Andrena bucephala. The sequence goes on from OX387717.1 coordinate 72,438,865, forward strand.
TGATCGGTATGCGGTCACCAGCGTGCCCATTGCGACTTCGACGAACCTAACTGTGACTCTGGCACCTGAACACGCTACCGAGTGCCTCCCTGCCTCTTTGCCTCCGATCTGATAATTCGGAAGCTGTACGCCCTTAGAGCGAGTCGGGCCACGCTCGATACCCCGCCACAAAGGCTGGCGTGTAAAAGAGAGGAGCAAACATTCCGGAACCGTTACTTTCTGGAACGGAAAGGTACCAGGAGGCGCATAAAAATTCCCAGGCGAAAAGAACACCGGGCCTCGCGGAGAGTAGTAGCATCGGTGGTCACGACTCGACCTTAGCCCAATCGGGCTGAGAAATTCACAGAGAGCACGGCTGGGCTCGCGCGTCGGCCTCGCGAACACCCAGGAAAGGAAGCTACGGGCCTCGGGAGAAAGAGAATAGAACGAAGAGAGGGAGCGAGAGGGAGGGAGAGAGAAAGAAAGACAGAGAAGAGAGAAAAAGGGGGAGATGGTCGGTTGCGGCGTTTGGGAGTAAACGGAACAGCGAAGGTGTATTTTGTGGAGGAGAAGGCTGGCTGCCACGCGACCATGGGGCCCTATGGTGGGGATGCCGTGGTGCTAAGGGGCCCTGCGGGACCGAGAGAGCCACGGCTCGGCAAAAGGGACCGAGCTCAAGCAGAGAAACGTAGAAGGGAAAGAGGGGAATGCAGCAACAGCAGCGGCAGCTGTCGCTGTCAGTGCCCCCCTTCGTGTTACCCTAGAAGGGGCCCACCGGAGGACAGTGGCGCAGACCACAGGGGCTCCAGTGGCTCTCAATGGCTTCTCAGCCACCTTTCAACCTCCTCCGCTAACGATTATCTTCCCCGACCAGCGTGTCTTCGAAATTCCCCGGCAAACGGGAGACGGAGAAACGGTTCGACCAGCAGGACTGATTGCGGAGACCGATTCGGAATGTTCTGGAAGTGGATTATCTGGCCTGGGTATCTCCTCGGCGGGCGTTTTGCTCGTCTCCTTTGGAAGGAGTCCAAGTCGATGTTCCGAGCGGAGACGAAGATTGCCGATAGACGAGAGATTGCCTCTCGAAATTTAGGTATATCGACCCTGCGACTCACTTTCCAAGCCCTCCGGTACCTCAAGAGCTCGAAATTTTTTCTACATCCACCTCCTGGCCTCCTTCGATGCTTCGAACTTTAAACGAGAATAAAATTGGGAGAAAACATGTCGTGTCGCATTTTGCATTGCACCGGCCAAGCCAGCGAACCTCGATGCTCAAGAACTTAGCCGGAGTAGGACGAGTAAAAGAGGACCGACCGGTCCAGCGGTGATTCTGCGATCGGTGAAAACGGTCGAGGGCCGCGCGTAAAATCGCGTCGAAAAAGTGGTAAAGGTGCGTGCGTACGCGCGCGCGTGCCGCCCATGGCACGTGGCGTACACGTGCTCCGGTTTCCCGTTGCCTCTCTCTCTCTCTCTCTCTCTCTCTCTCTCTCTCTCTCTCTCTCTCTCTCTCTCTCTCTCTCTCTCTCTCTCTCTCTCTCTCTCTCCTCTCTCTCTCTTCCTCGTCCTCTCGTCGTCTCCTTCCCTTTTGCACGGGGTGCAAGTTAACGCGCATTTTCATTCAGAGGTTCACGCGAACCGCCGCGGAACAACAGGGCGAAGGTTCGAGGCAGGAGGAAATCTTGTGGATCGCCTCGGGGATGCGTTCAACAGGTGAGAGCCTGCCGCCATGTTCGCCTCTACGTTTTACAGGCACGCGTTCTCACGCAGCCAACGAACGGATCCAGGCGAGCCGAGAGAGCAATCTTCTCCTCCCGGGGTGAGAAAATAAAAGAACCAGGCACGCTGACTGCCTACCAAAGCGTGCTTCATTAATCGACCAAGATTAGACGAAAAATAGCGGAGCGAATGATCGCCAGGGCGAAATTACTAGGCAGACGAGGAGTTCGAGGGTCGAGGCTGACCCCGAGGAATCTCTTGTCCAATTAGAATGGAGATTCCTCCGGGTTCCGTCGGCCACGCAGGCTATTGAACGTCGGAAGGTGACGCTGGCCGAGGACAGTGGCACCTGCCAAAAAATCAGAGCCCCCTTTTCGGCTGGCGCCAGGAGGCGAATGCACATTTGTTCGAGAGCCCCGGTGTGTCGCGTGTACGCGTCTCCGCACACGTGTACACGGCGCTTACGTATATGTACGAGGTGTACACGTGGGCCAGGACTTGACGAAATCTGGCCAGATGTCTATTCCCGAACGTGGTGCAGGTCGGCGCAGCCATACCCACCAGCGGCTCGCACTTGCGTGCACTTGTGCACGCGCGTAGATGCCTGCACACGCGTCCGTGCCAACAGCTTTTCGCCGATTGCCCGCGCTCCCCGGCCCGGTACAGGTGGCATCCTTCTTCCTGGCCGGTTCTTATCGGGCTGCGATCGACCTTTTCGTCTCCGTGAGAGCCGCCGCCGAACCACGAGGCTACGATTTCTTTCGCTCCTTTTCGAGGAGGGGGCCGTATTATTTTTGGAACCGACCGAGAAATGGTATCCGCGAACGATCGAGCCAATCGACACCGGGGGAACTCTACCGGTGCCTCTGCAAGCCTTCACGAGACGATGGAGAAAGGAAGTTGAGAACAGCGCTGCCTACGCCAATGCAGCAAGGGGATACCAGGATATGGTACCTCGTAGGGTGGTGCTTTCAGTCAGACTGCTAAGAGACTCTCTAGGGCGATGGATGCCCTTCGGAAGCGAACCCGTGCAAAGACATTCCTGAGCAAGGGACACGCGTGTCCTCTGGTAAATACAGTGCTATGATCTGCTGCGTGCAGAATAACGAGATTCGTCTACGAGTCTCGCGCGACGCTTCCACGAACAGCACTGAATGCAGAGTGCAGAGGAGGACGGTTGCTTTCGAGAAAATCACCTCGTTCGAGGACGGTGCCATGCATTTAAAGATAGCCCGTACAGCAACCGATCAAAGAGCCGAAGATCGGTGCCTGGTGGAACGTGAGCGCTTGCACGGGATATCCCGCAGAGTCGCACTGCATCGAGCGACAGGCGAAAGGCGAGGAACGCGCGGCAAACACAGAATCGTCGGGGATCTTTTTTTTTAATCGGTCCAAGCCCCTTTCGGTAACCCAGTTCTCGCGTCGGCTAATGGACTTTTGCTCTTCTCCGCGGAGCATCGCGAATTCACCAAGACCCGGTCTCGCTCGCCACGGCCACGGCGGGGAAACGCGGATAGAACGGAGACACGAGGCTGCCGGAGCTGCAAAGCCAACGGAGAAAGAGAGGGAACCGGAGAGTTTCAGGACGATGGTGTTCCACGGTGTGGCAAATTCATATCGACCATAACGGGAGCGCGGCGAATGGCGGCGCGCGTTCGGTAACGAGGGACTTGCATTAGTCAGGAATTCGAGTCGCACCGCGCACTCGCCCGTTTCACCAACTTCTCCAAACCATTTCGGTGCTACCTTCTGCCTCTATGCCCCGTCGCCGAAAACTCCTCGCATCTTCTCGAAAAATATGCAAACCGAATCGACGTTAGCTCGTGCGCGCGAGCTTATCGCGAAAAATGCAACTGCGCGTTGCGCTCGCATGGTTGAGTCAACCGGTCGGCTGTTTCATCGGACGAATTTTTATCCCTACCGAGGCGAAACGATCGTCGATTAACAATTATCGACGCACATTTCGCGGAGAACGCAATAGACGAGGGCGATCTAAAAGAATCGCGGGGGAATTGAAAAGTCGAGCGCGAACGATTGCCGGCAGCTTTTTTTTTGTGATTCGCGATACGGCGAATAATGAAGGCTCGGCAGGCGATAACGCGCCGAGATCTCTCCGCGTGACCTATCGACACTGGTGTGTGCACGCGTGCACGCGTTCCTGTGCAGAAAGGAAAGAGAGGAGGCGAGCTGGCGGAGTTGCACGCGGACGAAGAGGAAGCTATCGTGATTGGGAGTGAATGCACAGTGGGAGGATGCTCTCGTCGGCGGAGAAAGGGATTCGGGGCTAGGGCGTCGAGGGATGAGGGGTCGAGGCCGAGAGGGGTGGAAGCAGATGCTCATCGGGCCCCTGCTGTAAATGTAGATTATGCTCATCCTTGATTTGTGTGCGCGCCCGTACGTGAAACGCACTTTGGACTTGGCCTTTCCTAAGGAGGGAATCGTAAGGTCTTGTAGCTCGTAGCCCGGTCGCGGGAAAAACACTTCCCTGATTTACTAACGCTGGGGAGTCCGCTTCCGGGGGACGCTTGTCCGCGACGCGAGCTTCGTTAGGAACCGCGCAACTGACTGCCTCGTGAATATGAATTTCCCAATTGCGGGCTAACATACTGTTAACTGTTATACACCTCCGGAGCCGAAAAAGTTTCAACTCCCGTGAAATATCCGTCGCCACTGAGCATGAGATTGTTTCAGACGAGGGCACGAAATCCCTTGGAAATCTATCAACTTCTCCGCTCCAAGTACCTACGCGAATTTCCATACGCGGGCGATTATGATTCCGAAGTCGTGTGCGAGGCGCGTGTGCGACCAAGGAGCGAGGCGAGAGAGAACGAGGGAGAGGATGCCGGGAAGAGAGGGATATAGTGGGAGTGAGAAAAAAAGAGAGAAAGAGGGAGAGAGCAAGAGGCAGGTGCATCACGGTGACACTCCCTCGATAATTCTCCAAAGAAAGAGAGAGAGAAAGAGCGAGGGGGAGAAAGAGAGCCGGGCAGAAGGAGAGAAAGGGAGACCGAATCATGGTAAGAGAGTATCGAAGGAGAAGGAAAGAAGAGGAGCTAAGTCACGAGTGTTGTGTCTGGAGCTCGTTTATGGTTGTTCGTTTAAACTCTCGCTCGAAGGAACGAGAGAGTTTCAGAAACGGCGCTCTGGGGTCAGATCAAATCGGCCACGTTTCCCTGCGAGAAGGTAATCTTCGGATTACCTGAAAGTCGCCCGAACGCGTCGCCACCGTTTACGAGCGAAATCCAAGTCCCCGTATCGACCATTCGACTTATAAGAACCTTCCACAGATCTTACCGAAGTTCTTCGTATAGAGAACCACCGATTCGAGAAAGAAGCACGGTAAACCGTGGAAAATTTCACGTTAACTACCTCGGCTCTGTTGCTCGAGCTACGAAGAAACAGCGTTCCATGAATCAATTTCTTTCCCCGCACGTTTTTGCCTACGTCGAGCGTGTAATTCGTCCATCGCCGGAGGATAATTAACGCGCACTTCGAGCATTTACTGTAAACCCACGGTACGCGTCGGTTGTTGTTGAACATACGTTTTATCGTAGCACGGTTTCCTGAAACAAACTCCGCTCCAGGTAGATTTACTCGTGAGTCACCGGCTGATAATTTTAGATCGGATCGGCGGTCGGGATCCGCGCGTTTTCGCCGCGTTACGTGCAATTTCGAATTGATTTTCACGGCGCTGTCGCGGTACAGAGGCCTGTCCCCGCTTCGATCGAGGCAGCGGGCATAAAAAGAAGCGTCTCGCCCGGCGTGGGCGAGCGCTTCTGAAAGGAAGAAAATATTTCCGGAGTGCAGGCCGCGGCTCGCTACGTATTTTTAGATACCCTTGCACTTGAACGATCGCGGGCCTGACCCTTAAGAGATTGGACAATGAACGTTGACGGGCGCTCGCGTTACAATTCCATCGGCGGATTCGAGGAAACCAAACGCGAAAACGCTCCGGGATGGATACGCTGCGCAGCGTTTCCAGTGTTTCCACTCAAAGTGGCAATCGTTGAAATTAACCGGCCGAAACGAGCGTGGAATTAACCGGATTGTTGGCAATTGCCCGCCGGCTCGGCGGAACAATTGACGCTTAACGAACCTGACACCGCGCGCGCGCGAGCGCTCAAACATCGGAATATAAATGAGTAAGACGACGACGATCGATCCCCAAACAAACCGATATATATATTTTCGAAATTGCTTCTGTCCGGTGATCAAACACCGCCGTAAAACACGACGCGAGCCATGTATCTAATCTCCGATTAAACACGAGCCTGACGCGTGCATCGACATTAGCGCAACTCGACCGTTCTAACGAGAATGAATTACTAAGCTGGTGCATATGAAATGTCAATGACAGTTGCTATAAACACTGTACCAACGAGGAGGCAGGTTCTTCCGACGCGTGTGCATCACGCTCTAGAATAGCATTCTCGGTTCGCTCCTTAGCGTTTCCTATTTACATCCTTTCCTAATTACAAGGATGTTGAATCGTCGCGGAGGATTTGTCAGCCAAGGAAGCGGGGAAGGGGTGTAACTACCATATCAGGGACGGGTAGTGGGTGCTCTGCCAAGTGGAATCTTTTTTCGACCCCACTATAAACAAACGTCCCGTACTCTCGATCCGATTGCCTCGAACCAGCGACGTTAGAACTACCTTTCGCCCGGAACTTTCGAATGATTTCGCGGTATCGCGACGGACAACATTAGTACAAGCTTATCAAACGTCTTATCGCAGATAAATCAAAGCTCGACAATGTTGCCGCGTTAGATAACATCGTTTTTTGAAAACAGATAAGAATATTAAAGCGCGAGCGTGTGTGGGAGCGTCGATAACGTACGCGAGGGAGAGACAAGGCGGACACGTGCCGTGAGCGGTGACGTTAGAAAGTCGCGAAAAATTGAGAACCACTTTCGTACGGTTCTACGACACGCAGCGGTTACGGCGCATCGCTCAGCGTAGAGATCCTTCTCTCTTTCGCTCATTCCGCCCGTACCTTTCTCCCTCGCTCTGTCGGGCAGGTGTATGAAAAGAAGAAAAATAAAGAGAAGAAAAAAAAAAAGCACGCTAGTCCCCTTCCCTCGAGATCTCCCCCAGGGCTGTCCGCCGAGAAAAAGACTCCGATTTATGGTCTCTCGTGCATTACGTCCGAGCGATTAACCTCTAACGATTCCAGCGGCGTCACGAAGACACGTGGTACGCGACCGATCGCGAGCACGCCCGATTCTCTAGCAGCTTTTACATTGAATCTCGCGGCGGCTACATGGTGCATTCGTGGACGAACATACGATAACTTTCGGGGCAGTCTTTTTCTCGTGTCTGAGGCCTGATCGCGTAGCAAGTAGCGAGCACGTCCCAACGGTCTCCGTGGACTGAACGCTGTTGCACATGACAGGCGACAGAGACAGCGACGGGGGCCTCTCTGGTGTGTCTAGGTTATGTCGACTTTGTATTTAAACGTCCGGCATGTCTGTCAGACGCAGGAAAACGCGTGTTTTAAGTGTAAACGGCGACAGTGATGCAGAGAGCAGAAGGGAGAACCGATCTGTCCCGGGGGTTAGTTCACTACCACGGGGCAGCACTGTCCAAAGCACTGACAAGCAAACCAAAACACAGGACAGACCGAGTCGGTCGAGAGATACGTCCGGCGCGATCCTCGAGGAGATCGGTGCCTCGATCGACCCAAACACGACACTCGGATCTCTAGCTGGCCGTTGCAGGAGAGACCCGTTGGACACATTAATACCGTGGTAGCCTCCCTCGCGAGATTTAATGCACGGTGCATCTTTCGCAAGAATACACTAGACACACGAGAGACTCCGCTGTCGCTGTTATTTTTCACACGCACAGCATAAGATCGTGGCGGCCGTGGCTCGGGAAAGGGACTGTTTGGTGGCTGACGGCACTCACCGGGCTGCTTGTTGGCGATCTTATTGAAGCAGTTCTGAAAGACCTCGTAGAGATGCATCGGCTCGTCGTCGCTGGCCGCCATGTTTTCACGAGACGAGAAAACGAGTGGACGTCTGTGGTTGAGGCGAGTGGGCACGGTTTCGCGGTGTGGCCGCGCGCGGAGCCACCCTCCTCCCGGAACGGTCACGCACACTACTGAACCACGCCGCCTCACCGACGCTACTCTTATAGCCCATCAGTGGCGCCACCTCTCATCCACCACTCGCGCCACCCACGCTAAGCGGCTCTTTTCAATCTCACTCTTTCTTCTTTCCGTACCTTGAAAACAAACAGAACATCCATCTATTGTAAAATATATCGTATGCGACCGCTATTTATTTGCCGCGAAAATAAATTATAAACTTATCGAAAGATCGCTTCACCAGCTCGCACCAGAATTCCTTAAATAACAACGTTAGAGACCTAACGAGTCTTCATTAGCTTGTAACGACTTTTTATTTATACGTTATAAATACAAACAATTATATAGAATAAATCTCCGTTGGTTCGACGTATGAAATATAAATCTAGAGTAACGTTTATTACAGTGTTATAACAATACAATTTCGTCGGGTATTAAGATTGTACAATGCGCGTTGCATTTTCTCGTCAACGTGTGGACAGATAACAGTAGCTGGGATCGCTAGGCTGCGTTTGGGTGTCACAAAACTAGGTGATACGATAAAAAAATAACGATCAACCGCTTTCGTGTTGAGATATTTTCTGAGATTCTGATATATGAACGTTCTGTTCCAAAAATTAGGATTGCATATCGAAGCTATACATGCGCGTACATCTTACGAGCAGATATAGGTATGACAACGATATTGTGACCTTCGATATATCTAGATTTAGAAATATCACGTCAGATCCTTAGACTCCAGCAAAATCAGAATTTTGTGGAATCGAATGAGATATGTCCTCGTAATCCTGTCGGCCAAAGCCTAAAATAGAAAAATGCTTGTGAACATCCTGCCCCCTGAACATTTTAAATCCGACGCACGACACAACGTAACACACATTTCACAATGCTCGTGTACAAGAAGCTCGCAACTGCACGGTCTACATTCACACTAGCTTTAAACAAAGTAATAAAAATTCTGCTCGAACGTAAAGAAAATATCATGCACGTACTCAAAGCGAAATGATGAAGAAGCAATGCAGCTCTACAAAACATGGATCTGTATCGAATCTATTACTGACCCATCGCAGGACTCTGTGGAAATATTGTGGCTAAACCTCCACCTCTTGCCTGCCCTATTCTCAGGAGGTTCACGCTTGTGAAGACGCGCACAATCATGTTTATTATCATAATTCCTGCGCTAAACTTCTCGAATGCATCTACAAGTTTGTGCGATCAGATAGATACATCTCTGCGCAGGGAGGTTAATTAGAATGACGTAATTATGTACGCTTTGTGTTAGTCGTAAATTAATATAAAACGGATGAACACATTCGACAGACTTACATGTTGTTGGGAAGTAGACCGCTAATGTTACTACGTCAAAAAATATGGAAACTACGTTTATAAAGAGTGCCTAAAATATTCAACTTTATTATACACACGCCAGCTAAGGAAATGCAGCGTATAATAATGTTAGTTGCTTACAAATTGCAATGGCTCGTCCGATTCGATATTGTGAACAGCCCATAATAAGCAGATAAAGAATAGGGTGTTGTAAAACATAACTGATTTCGGGCACCAGGCACCCTGAATACCCCTAAAATAGTCATTTCTTAAGTAAAGTCATCGCGCTCTGTACGCTGCGCTATAAAGTACTTGTACATTATAGATTGTTACGTATAACGTTATAAAATTTATTCTTACCATGTTACTAGCACTAAATGAATTGCAAATATCACCTGAAAAATTCCGAGAGGATTGTAAGAAGTGATTTCAGAATATAAACGCGAAGTGTACGGCTCTAAAACACGGATTCTCGAAAATAGAGATATCGGTAACGCGTAGACCACTTCGATAATACGAGAAACTCGTCAAGCAAGTTATGGAATTGTTTCATTGCCGTATACCCTTATGTAATTGTATTTTATCTCGTGCTGAACGTCCACCGCATCGAAAGAATTACATAAAAGCTTCCACGAAAACATAATTACATTTACAAGGGATTATCTGACATGTGGTCCCGTAATCGGGCACATTAAAAGACAACGGATAGAAATATTTGCACGCGTGCGTGCGAGGGGAAAGCGATAAAAATGCGAAATGATAACGGGACAATTATAACGTGCAACGAATTGTGCTTTAAAATAAGGAGTAAACAGTTTGCATGTAATATGAAGTTCAGGTGAGAAAATGGGGAAAACGTAACGACATTACGATAATATTTACCTTTAACGGGTAATGAGATATACTGGATGTATCCGGCATTTTTCTGTCGTGAAATCTTACTCGTATACTATACTCTGAAGTTACTGACAGACTCCTTCTTTAAACGACAGTTGATGTCGATTATTTGTTCATCAAAACACGAGTGTTTACTCTCGACTCTCAAAATGTTCTTGCTACCGAAACGTCCCACCAACGCAACACAAAACGAATACGTACTGCGTATGAAACAATACCGCCTACGACCTACTGCAACGCCATCTCTAGTGAGATTTCCGCATTGCAAACAGAGCTGAAACCTAACCTCAATCCCTCCCAATCAATGTTTACGACTTTCTGTAGAATTAATTAACACACGATAGTGTATTAGTCATGAAAACGTATGTTTTAAATAAAAAATGCATCGTAGAACTATTTATTTCTCTACTGGGACGCGTGGGAAACTTGTTTTTGTATTTCATCTTTCGATATGTATGTACGTTAGAAGAATGGGTGGAAAAGCAAACAGCTTTCAATACTTTGCATCGTAGGAATTATTCGTGGACCTTGGATCACTTATATGTGCAAATTTTACCTCATTTTGCGATCTTTTTCCGACAAAAGCTGCCTCTGCCAGAATTCTGAATTACTCGCGCCATACGTTGAACACTAGTCGCTGTACTACGCGTGACTACGATGAGAGGGCACTGAGACTTGTTCCCTGAAATAAGCGAATCGCATTGTCGTAACCACCGTATGGTACACACGTGAATTGTTGTTCACTGCCTAAGTACGTGTGTTAGCACGTAGTTTGAAAAAGTAGAATAAAGTTATTATCAATAAACGATGTTGCGAAAGAGTAGCTTTTTAACGAGACGCTTGCAAGTGCTTACAAGGACATTTCACGATGAAGCGATTATTATCGGCAGTACGCAGGACTCCGGGTCATCAGCCTACCAGGTTAGAATGATAATGCACCCATTTTCCGTTCGCAACGCAATAACTTGGGTTCTTCTCTATCGTGAATCCGATTGTCGGTACATTTTGCCTTCGTTTTCTCGAAAAAGGTACAAAGCTGGTCGCAGCACAATGTCGTGACCTCCATTATCTTTTCTAAGATAAATGAAAAATGTTTACGAAAGCGCGTTGGACTCCGACGCGCGACTGACGTACAATCACTGCGCGCGTATTATGAATGCTACGAAACTCTGCGCATGCTCCGATCGTTTCTACCTCAGATTTCAAATGTTTAGAATGTATTAAAACTCATAATATTCCAGGAGAATTATATTGAAATGAAAAGTGCGGTAGACAGATTGAAGAAGACGGTTGAGAAAATCACAGAGGGTGGAGGGCAAAAAGCGAGAGAGAGACATACGAAAAAGGGTAAACTTTTGCCACGGGAACGAATACACGCGCTGCTCGATCAATCATCCCCTTTTCTTGAATTCTCCCAATTGGCGGGCTACGAATTATACGAGAAAGAGGATGTGCCGGCCGGTGGTATTATCACTGGTATAGGCAGAGTGGAGGGGTAAATATTAACCAACGTCTTCATTGCACTCACGAAAGACGATAGCGTAAAAATCCGGTTATTCGTTACTAGGACCGAGTGTGTGATACTTGCTAACGATGCGACCGTGAAGGGTGGTACGTACTACCCCATCACGGTGAAGAAGCAGTTGCGAGCACAGGAGATCGCGGAAGAGAACCAGTTACCATGCGTGTATTTAGTGGACAGCGGTGGTGCGAATCTGTCCAAGCAATCCGAGGTGTTTGCCGATAAGATGCATTTCGGTAGATGCTTTTATAACCAGGCGATCATGAGCGCGAAGGGAATCGCGCAGATCGCAGTGGTCCTGGGGAGTTGCACGGCAGGTCTGAATATTGTCAACTCGTTCTACTCGCGGTTCTTCCGCAACTCGATGCATTACTTCCTTACATATACCTATTCGTGATATTATTCAACTGTTTGCCACAGGGGGTGCGTACATTCCAGCGATGGCTGACGAAAACGTGATCGTTGCCGACCAGGGTACAATTTTCCTAGCCGGACCACCCTTGGTGAAAGCTTCTACAGGCGAAGACGTTACCGCCGAAGATTTGGGTGGTGCTGCACTTCACTGTCGGTAATAGACAAGTACACTTTAACCCTCCGCTACCGTGTGCAACTATAATCGCCGAAATCTGATTTCAGAATATCAGGAGTCACCGATCATTACGCCATAGACGACCCCCACGCCTTGTTCCTGGCCCGTCAGATCGTCAAGGATTTGAACAGACAGAGACCGATGCACGTAAACGTGAACAGGGACGTGGAAATACCGGTCCACGCGGTCGACGAAATTTACGGTATCGTCGGGAGGAATGTGAAGCAGCCGTACGACGTCAGGGAAGTGATCGCGAGGGTCGTGGACGGCTCCAAGTTTCGCGAATTCAAAGAGCAGTACGGGGAAACGCTGGTCACTGGATTCGCCAGGATCTACGGGTACCCCGTGGGAATCGTCGCGAATAATGGCGTGCTTTTCTCAGAGAGCGCGTTGAAGGGTGCCCATTTCGTGCAGCTCTGTGCGAAGAGAAAGATACCGCTTATTTTCTTGCAGAACGTCACAGGCACGTAGCTCGCTCGTCCAAGTTCCAGCTAACCTAACCCGCGAATAACGTTGTTTATTATAAAACTGCAGGGTTTATGGTGGGCAGGGACGCAGAGGCCGGGGGCATTGCCAAACACGGGGCAAAGTTGGTGACTGCTGTAGCCTGCGCCCAAGTGCCTAAAATCACGGTGGTGATAGGAGGCTCTTACGGTGCAGGAAATTTCGGTACGTTGCGATTAAGAGCCCAGTGTTTAATTTGGTGTACGTTCCGACTGATTTCTACGCAGGCATGTGCGGTCGATCTTATTCCCCGAGATTTATGTATCTGTGGCCGAACGCCAAGATGTCCGTGATGGGGGGAGAGCAGGCTGCCGGTGTGCTGGCTCAGATTACCAAGGATCAGCGGAAGAGAGATGGGAAAGAGGTATTAACTTCGTGATTTCTTTCGTTTGGATTTGATGTGAGCTCTGATTGTATCGACAGTGGACGGCGGAAGAGGAGAGGGAACTGAAGAAACCGATCTTGGAGCAGTTCGAGAAGGAGAGTACACCGTACTTCTGCAGCGCGAGGTAAGTTGTCTGGTGCGGGCAAGCTGCGAGGAAGAATCGTTCGAATGGATTATCTTTCAGACTGTTTGACGATGGGGTGATCGATCCCGCGGACACCAGAGTGGTGCTCGGCCTCAGCTTATCGGCCACTCTAAACGCGCCCATACCGGAAACAAAGTACGGAATTTTCCGGATGTGAAGTGGCTTCAATGATGGAAACGATGATCTGCAACTACATATGACATTGTAAGTCGGTTGGTGTGGTCGTTATTGTGCCTGTATCTGAGATAATTTTAAGCCAAAGATATACATATATATTTTTTATACGGAAACATCGTGTATACATGAGTGTTAAACATTCCAAGTATATACGTAATTTTTACGTTTCTATGCGTGTCTTTACTAGCCTTCTCTCTTCTCCATACGCGACCAAAAGATAAGGACAACTCCTCCACGTAGGCGAGAAATAACGAGCGCGAATCTAAGCGCATCGGCCCGTTCGCTCTCTCGCTTTATTAACAGCTATTTTACACTAGCGCGTTCCGTTATAATTACTTTGAGATTATAGCAGCAATTAATTATCTCGCGATCGTCCAAGTGGCTTAAGTGATAATTGCGATGTGACAGCTGGTCGCGCGACTAGGTCCCCGGCATTCTCCGCTCGCAAAGGCCGATTTTCTTCTGGCGGTATAGCGACTGTATGCAATATTAGGCGGTTATTCGCGAGCGTATGACTAAGAACGTATAAAAGTTATAGGAAAGTGGGGAAATGGTGGAAAATTCGGCGGTCGCAGAGCGGAGAAATTTCTTGAGCACTCGCGCCGTTGCCTGCCTGCCATCCTGACCACCGGAATCAAAGCTATGCGATTACTCTGCCAGCGGCGAACCTCGTGCCTCTCGAATAGTCGATCGACTTCTCTTTCGATTCGATGCCGCGCAAAGTGGATGCGCGTCGTCGGGCACGTTTGAGAGTCACAGTTTCTTTCTACGCATAAAGAAAAGGAATTATACTAACGTCCAGCGAGAAAATTCGATCCTCCCAGCTCGTGGCGCACTCGAATCCTGCCGACATTCAAGCTGCCTCCTATTTACAATCAGAAAATCGTTCGTCGACGTTCGGGTTCTACAAGAACTTGCAGAGACAGAGGAAGGAAAGGACTATGGTGAGGGGCAGCGTTCTACACGAGCAGCCGTTCGTCTCGGTCTCGGTGACCTTGTACTTGAATTGCTCGTTGACTTCCTGCGCTATGAAAGCTCTCTCCTCTGTCCTGATGGTAGTCGGGGCAGCCTGCTCCCTGACTTCCTCGGCGATCACAGCCCTAGCTTTCGTCCGGTTCTTGCCCCGTCTGATGTACAATTCCGACAGAGCTGTGGAGCGCGAAACTTTCGTTAAATCACCCGAAAGGCGGGGCCAAGTCTGCAGTGGATGATTTACCTTTGTCGACCACGGCGTCCTCTTCGAAGTCGACTTTGATGAAAGTCGACATTGTCACTTCGAAGATCTTGTTCTTGTCAGTGCTCGAGACGTCGATGGCTCTCCTCTTCCTGCCGAATCCTACTTGGCCGTTGCTGCATTCGATCTGACAAAGCAGATCCAGAAAGGTAAGTATCGGTTAACTTTAGTTAACGAGCACGCTTGACGCACGAGAATCGACTTACCCCTTGGCACTTGTCCAGGCAGACGTTGACAGTGCCGCGGAACTGAACGTAAGTGCTTTCCGGGAACTTGAAAGCTCGGAACTTGGCCGTCAGGAAGTCCCCGTCCACTGTGTTGAAGTTCTCGAACAGATACGGATCCACGGAGCAACTGAAGGTAAACCGATTATGCACAAGCTCCACAAACCAGACACACAGATCAACAACTAATTACCCGTTAATAATGATCGTTTCCTCTTGCGATTTCGTGTCCGTTACCAACATGTAGCTCACCAACAGCCCATAAACTGGTGCAGATATGTTGTCCAAGAAGATTTCCATCTGCAAAGGTGTGCCTGGACTGACGTTCAGCTCCCCAGTCACCAAAATGCCACCTTGTCTAACGCCAACCCCCAAAATCGGTACCGGAGCCGAATTCGAGATCTCACCCTTGATCTCGACCATACTAGCGCGAGAAACAAACGATGCAGATTAAGCTTCTTACTCCTTCGGATGGCGGGCATCTGGCGAACGCAACGCTCGATTTAGAATTTAGAGGAAGATGCGTCCGAATGGAATTTCCAAGGAAAAAGGAAACAGCCAACGAACGGTATCGCGCCGCGTCGAATCGCTAGATCGCGATGATCTACATGTTTCGGTGAACAGTTAGGGAAAGATTCGGTCCGCGTTGCAAGAACGCTGAAAACCGTGAACGAGTCCCGCCACTTTTCACAGTCATCGAACACTTTGTTCGTCAACCCGAATCGCTGTCCCGCTTTCGCAGACTCATCCGCCGTTTTCGTAGAACCGTACGTTCTGAAGATTGGAACGGCACGGGCTACATATGCGCCTGTGTAGAAACGGTACTGAAATCGCGCGACGATGACAAAGAAGGGAAGAACGTTGGACGTTTTTCCAGGCCGCATCCATTATCTCGCGTGAGTCGAGGGGCATCCGAAGAATCTTCAGTTGCTCCGATCGTCGGTCGATAGCCGAGTGACGCGCGCGGCGATCCCTAATCGCGGTGGACGCGTCCAATCGGGCAGGCATGCGATTCCGTGGACTTCGCGGAGGCAGAAACAGTTATCAAGATCGAGAAAGAATTTTCCCGTGGTGCGTGTCTCGAACCCTGGCGGGGGGATCGGCCGCGCGAGATACAGCCTGATAATTCAACAATAAAGATTTTACGGCTTCCTGGTTTCGCAGGCGACATCGGCGATCCCGCGGTATCCGCGCAACAGCCATCGCCGGCCACGATCGATTAGTGCCAATAAATTAGCTTAGCAGGAAAACAGGAACGGGAGAAAAATTCTCGGCGAGACTGCGGCTCTGGCGGGCCGAGTCCCGGGAGTATACCAGAAGAATGTCGCCTGGCGAAGTGACTTTCGTCCACGGGAAACAGGAAGAGAGGACCCGTGACAGCCGTCCACTCCGTAACCAAGCTGAAATTACATTACGGCTTTTCTACCATCTGCTCGTTACCGTCGGCTATGCTAATACGCCCAGTAAATCACAATTTGGAAAGTGTTCGCTGGGACCTCGTCGCGGCACCTCCGCTTCTTTCGAAACGTAACAGCGAGTGGGATTATGACAGCTGATTGGTACGAGATGGATGAAAGCGAGAGGCATAAGATGAAGCGCGGAGAAAGCTGCAGGAGCCAAGTTTTATTCGAATCGAGAAGCGATCTTTAATGTTGGAAAAGGCTGGTTCGACACGGTCGTTAGTGCTTCTTAGACCACATTTACATGTTTCTGGGCGAATAAAAAGATCCCTGTTGATAGCCGCGCGCCAGCTGGAGCATTTTACTGGGAATACACGGGGAATACGAATGACTCGCGAAGCTGAGATGTATGGAGCAAGCAGAAGAGGGAAGGAGACTCTGTGACGCGACGTGTTCGAGGCTAAAATTACATTTCAGGTTTTCCAGCACCTGCGCGCGTATAGTCTCGATTAATAAATGGATCGTGCAAACCATGAATCAAGTCGGTGACCACGGTCCCCGTCCACCTTGCCCGTCCTTCGGCTGAGAACGCGACGAGTCCTTGAATTCTCTACTTCATGGACCGAGTGGATAATAGAAATTTCGTTAAACAAAGTTGAACCTATTTTTCACTGAAATCTGAACGAGTCTAATTAGCCTAGTAATTATCCCGGACAATTATGCCGAATTAGCACTGCTCGCGAGTGGACAACCCCGTCTGGCCATGCACGGCCTCGTGTCACTGCAGCCAGCGCGGAATATGCGAAGCGCTGAAATCGTTGGAGTGGAAAACGCTTCACACATCCGTGAGTCAGAGCCGGGTGGAACGAAGCGTTCGAAGAAGACCATAACTATCGCTTCTCATTGCTACTGGCTGCTAGAGTCTATTAGACGAGGCTGTCCTTGATGAGGGAGCGCAACTGTTGCACGCGCACAATCACTTAACCGCCTTCAACAGCTGTTTCGCTCTTTGTCGTCGCACTTGCACGCGAACGGTTTAATTCGAAGCGCGGTGAAGCGAGGGTTCTGCGAAACAAACGTGAAGGAACTCACTCTGGTTCTTGGAAGCCTGCTGGAAAGACGCTGCGCCGAACCGTGGTGTGATTGGAGGCGACCGAGATTCCAGGCTTCACGAGGACCTCGGTGATCACACACTTTACCGTGAACGTGTGCTTGCTCGAGTCGGCCGGCTCCTCCACTATTATCCGATGAAAGTACACCTTCTGACCCTGTGTATCATTACGCGAGTGTAATTTCGTGAGGGATCGTGAACACGGGGAAACAATGAAAGCAATCGCGTCGGATTATCGTTCGATGCGCCCGCGTTGCAACGTTCGTCTCAAAAGCTGCCTTCTCGTACATTTTCTTCCACCGCGGCGGGCGAACCGTGACGGGAAATTGGACGCAAAGGTGCCTTTAGTTGCGCCCTCCGCCGGATGCGAGCTTAATCGATTCCCTTCCCCGAGCTTTGAGCACGAGAACGCAATCGATCCGGCAAGAGTTTATCGCGCCGGCCCGCAGGAATGTCTACGACGCGAGGTGGATTGAAAATTCATCGCATAAATCACGTTGCATCGCCGTCGCGCAAATTGTCCGTTCATTTAATTATTCGGAAGTCATAGCGGTTTATCGGCCATCAGGCTGGTAATTATGCCTTACCGTGACTTTGTTAACGACTTTCGTGATGCCGCATCGTAATATGTCCTCCTCCAGGAGCGATAATCGGAACGTGGCGACGCCGTTGCTCAGCTGCGGCTTGCAAGCCTCGTCTGCAAACGGAGATACGTTTCAGCGTGGAAAATACGCGCGTACCTTCGCTTCCTGTGTACGTTTCACGGCCGCGCCGGTGACGGAAAGTTCACAGGGATCCATGTTTACCTGGGAAGTCCTTCAACTGCTGCAGATATATGCTCGCTCGTGGACTACTCCTCACGATGTCCACCTCCATCCACTGCTCCGAGCACCTCACTTTGCTTTGAACTGCAACGAACAAACAGCTAGAAATCTTTGATTTTTCAGCGTCGCGACGGGATGTAAACGTCGACGCTTAATGTCACGTGGGTCCTCCGGACGGCAGGAAATTGTAATTCAAGGAGCGAAAGAACGACGGACCAGTTCCCCCATAAAGTATCGCGCGATATCGCTCGGGTAGATTAGACGGTTCGGAAAAAAGAGGGTAGAGGAGGCTTGGAAAGGTGCGCAGCACGATCCTGACCGCGCGACTGACAGGGAAAAGAAAAGGAAGAAGAAGGAGTCTGGCCTAGCCGCAAACTAACTTGCAGTATACCACGGTAATTGCCCCATAAAGTCGTAAACGTCTCGACCTTGAAAAGCGAACAGCTCGACATCGCGCGCTCGAGGATCCCTCGCTGATGTATATCCCGCTTGGGCTGGTCCCTGTTTATTCGCGGTACACGATGATAGATACTTTCACCGTTCGCGAGTAATGTCCGCGTGATACACCGAAACCACCGGTTTGCATTATCGCGATGGAAAAAGAACGCCCCATCCGGCCGCGAATAACCAAAAGGCAAGAAGAAATCGCCGCGTATCCCACAGATCATTTCCTCCCCGGGTAATTGAATTCCCAGCCGTGAATGCCCGAGCCAGAAATAAACGTGGCCTGATTGCAGTCGGTATCGTAACCCGGTATCCCATTAAACCTACTTAGTCAACGATAATTGTGTTTGAATGGCAGATTAAAGGATTCGACGACCGGTGATTCGGGCTGTCGCCTTGTCGAAACGTTGGCCCCACCTTCGGGTCTATCTAAAACAATGTCGAGGGTATCGTTCGGAACGTGTGTAGTTTCAGCGTGCATCCGAGGGAGAAGCGTGATATTCTCCACGGGACGTAGCGCACGCACTTGGCCGGCAGGTTCGCGGACCGAGCAATAATTCACGGTGAAGTATCATCGTCACGTGCGCAACACGGTGTTAAAGAACCTGGCGAGCGTTCTACACGACAAGGGAACGGGCTCGAGAAAGTTTCGTGCACGTCCCGGCTCGGTTGCCAGGGGTAAACTGCTCGGTTCTCTTTAATGAAAAATGGGTACACGTAGCAGGTATCACGGGAAAGATCCTTCCCTCACCTTTTCCCTGCTCGGGGGAACCTATGACCTTACCGGTTTCGTGTCAGAAGCCGACGAAGAAGAGTGACCAGCGGTGACCGGGTCTCCGCGAGGATCTACGGTTAACGCGAGTATATTACGCGAGTGCGCTGCGTGTCGCTTTCAATTAGCCACGGGGGTCGGTGGTCTTTTCCATTAGCAAGTTTAAACGCTTCCCTAGGTAGCACCACCACCACCTGTGGGATCCTTCGACCAAGGTCCGTAACCTTAAGCCTCTTTCTCGTCTTCTTCCTCTCCTTTTTTCCATTTTTGACATCCGCTACGTTTTTGTCCCGCCGCGCAGTCCGACTCGCCTTTATTTGCTCCACCTCCGGTACTCCAAGTTCAAAGATACCCGGCCCGACTCTCGCGTAGAGAATCGCGCCAGGTTTCTTCGTTTTCTGCTCCTCCTCGCGCTTCTTCTGTCTTCCGTCGCCGTTCGTCTCTTTGTGTTTTGATTCGCGGCGTCTCCCGAAGTCGTGTTCGCCGCGAGGGATCCCGCACCTCCCATTCCTCCTTCTCCCTTTCTTTTCTCTGGCCACCGTGTCCCCATCTTCTGCGCGGTGTCATTTATTTACCCCGCTGTCAGGCGCGAGGACGACTTCCTGTTTCGGTTTTTCAACGCCGTCCACCGTGGCCCCGAACGAGCGAGCGACGAGTTTTTTTTTTTTGCCAGCATCCTGCGTTCGGACACTTGTCCATTGTTTTCGTAATTTATGCCGCCGCGGCACCGATAGGGATCCGCGTTCATCGCCGAGTGATTCTTCCGTCCGAAAGCGGGCTTCTGCCTTCGACGAGCCCTCCTCGATCCTGCCAGGGCGTCCGTGACCCCTCGCATCTTCCTTCTTTATTATTCCATCCCGACGGTGTTTTCCGCCATTAAATCCGAGAAGCACGCACCACCCTGCTCTGAGAATTCCGCTCCTCTCGCCTCTCCCCTCGCCGTCGTCCTCTACTTCCTCCTCAGCTCGTTCTCGCGGGGTCTGCACACTCTGCGCACTCCGTCCACAGAGATTGAGATCTCAGGAAGTTTACGAACAAGTCGAAGACGACCTCTGTGCCCCCGCACGGGTCTCCTGTCTTCGCGACTCTCTTCGTCTACCCGCCTTGTATCATAATTGCCTCCCGCTTTCCGTTTCTATCGACGAGCTTTTCCGCCTTCGCCCCGCCCGCCCTCCGAGCAATTAAACTCTCCGATCGGGAATCGCAACAGATGCCACGGGGTTTTGACACTCCGCCGCGCACCGTGAATCAGCAGCCGATATCGGCGCGCGGATCCACGCGGCGATCTTTATTCCGGCCCGCGATCCAACGCGGATAACGTCCACGCCGAAGCAGAGCCGTAGATCCACGGCCCTGAACTTTGTCCTCCTCTCCTCCCTCTCCCCCTCATTTCTCGCGTTTCTTCGGGTTTCGTGGCGTATCCTCGGCGTTTCAAACAGCACGCGACTATCGTAGATAGGGGTCCGAGGAGGAGAGAATCCGTTGTCGAGCGACCGGTTTCACTGTCGATGCCAGAGATAGTTTTCATGGATTTGCATGATGTTCCCTCGAGCGCTCTACTCTTCCGGCCTCTGTCTTTGTCCCTCGCGCACCCCGCAGCCGCCTTTTCTCCGACTGTCTCGTAAAGTTGCGGGCAGCGCAGAAGAATCGGCGCAAATTGCGGCAACGTGCGATCAGTGGGATTACAATAATTTCAGGCCATTACTGGCCGAGTGTTAAGACGGGAGCGAAGCGGCATAATTACGCGTCATCGCGCGATCTTGCGTACCTACCGCGTTTTCTGACGATTACCGTGCCAGGGATCAAGGACACCTGCGCTGAGGGAGAATCACAGCCAGAGTCATGGGTTTTTCTCTAAAACGAGCGTAATGTAAACTCGGGTAAGTACGTGATAGTTTTATAATTTGTCTATTAACTTCTAATATTTACATATTCTGAAAGTGAGTCTAGGATATAATGATATGTCCGACATCAGAGAAACAAATAATAGGTTAACAGAAATTTACTAAGTATATTTAATTGAAAATATACAAAATTAAGTTGTCATGACATACTCTGGTTACTCCGTGATAGTACTCTGGTAACTCCGTGATAATTCTCGTTAGCCCGTGATATAGCCATCAGCTACTTTTTTTATATTATTTTATATTATTTTACATTAGTTTACATTAGTTTAAATTATTTTATATTATGTTATATTATTTTATATTATTGTTATTTTGTATATAATCAATTGTTTCATGATCGTTAGATGTCTGAGATGTAAGGAAACATGGTAAGGTAATTGCCCAAGTTGTTGAACAGTTAGTTTAGTTAGTAGGAGGTCGAAATGTTTTTAATGAAAAAATTTATGTAAATGAACCAAAATTAATTTTTTTTCTTTTAGCAGTTAATTTTAACATTAATATAGATAATTGCAAAGTAAAAAAATAGAATCTATATATATTTAAATGTGGAAATTATAATTGAGATAAAAAATGTCGATGCCCCAGATGTCGATCACTAAATTACGGTCGGAACTATTTAGTTGTCGATCAGTAATTGCTCTAGTAGTCGATCAAGAAAAGAGAGGTTATAAAGAAAACTTAAAGTACAAAAACGGGTAAAAAATCCATCCGAAACATTTATAAATAATTTATCTTATTAAATTATCTTATAAGTTTGAATAATTCAATATTTATTAAATACTTAAGTGCAGAAAATAATTTTTTTTATAAAATACTTGTATAAACATACAAAACATGTTCAACAGAAACTTTTAAATTACTAATAAGTAGCAATAATAATTTATTTATTCTTTTGTAAAGGGTGTTTAATATTATTTTGAACACCTTTTATGGCTATCATAATATTTGTGAAAATGATCGAGAACTGGGACTTGATCGACAACTGGGGCAATTACCTTATCTGGTATTTGCCATCAGAATTTCTCGAACAGCACAATCAGAAACGCAGGCGCGGGCGCACGAAAAATAAGAATTTAATCACTTTTCATAAGCAAAAATAACACTGATGCCTTATTGTATGATAATTTCAAGAGTAAGACTTGTTAAAGTGTCATTTTACCATCACTTATTTGCAATTCGAACTTTCCGTTTATCTTCTAAAGCACATATAATACATAATCAAGCGATCGTCCACAACTGGCACGAAAAATTTTACGAATAATGCGCTGCTGGAACAAAATGCTCTCTAACTCTATCACACTAACTTCATTTGACTAATTATTTTACCACAACATAAACTAGAAGATCAACGCTGTCTGTTAGTTTTTATTAACCGACTTCAAAAAGGAGGAGGTTACCTATAAATTCGAACTGTATGTTTTTTTATGTTTGTTCCCTCATAACTCCTCAGCATATGGACCGATTTTGATGATCTTTTTTTTATTCGAAAGGGGGTGATGTCCCGGTAGTCCCATCTTACGCTAAATCAACATTGGCTCAATATTTTGCCATTTCTGGTTAATAATAAAGACTATTGTCACCTAATTATTATTATTTTATGTACGTACGCGCATATCTCCTCAGCATGTTGTGTCAATATATATATATAACTAAAAAGATAAAAATAAAAAAAATTTAAAAAAAATAAAACCGACTTAAAAAAAATAAAATTGCACTAAAAAATAAAAAATCATTTTTCCCTTATTTAATCTACGACTCTCATATTTTTTAAGTCGGTGCTCCATCATTTGCACTGTGTAAATCTGGCGCCGACTTAAAAAATATGAGAGTCGTAGATTAAATAAGGGAAAAAATTATGTTTTACTTTTTAATGGAATTTTATTTTTTTGAAGTCGGTTTTAATTTAAAAATTTTTTTTTTTATTGTTCCATCTAAATTGATTTAGACAATTTCGAGTTACAGATAAATGAAAAAGTATCACGGAGTAACCTGTACCACGAACTTACCCGAGTTTACCCTACACCGTCGCGTCGCGTCGTTGCCAAAGTCCTCGCGAGAATAAAGAACTGCTCGAGGAGGAGCGTTCTCATCGCGAGGCACGCAGCGACGCGGAAGGGTGGAAATCCGGTACCACGACGACCGCCGCGCGATTAGCATTCGCGTTCCGTCGCCCATACGTCGCCGCGTTAACTGTACACCGAAGAGTGGCTCGGCGGACTGTTAATCTCGCATATCGGAAGAACGAAATGCTTGGAAATTTCTGCGGTCAGCAATTAACCCGACCGATAAACACAGCGCGAGCAGGAAGCCAACCCGAACGTAGGCGTGACTCGGAACGGTGTTATCCTTTTTCCGTCCACGCGGGGCGTGGAGTGTCTCGCGTGAGAAATCGATCGCGCTTTGCAATTAGGAGCACCGCGCCGTGGAGAGGCGACGCCGCCCGCCGCTGCCGTTTCGTTTCGCCGGCGACAAATTGGCCGATTTACCAACTGCATCGCGGTTAGTCGCGGCGGCAAAGTAACGATCATTATCGCGCTCCTATTGCCTCTAACAGCGCGAACGCGGGTTGATCGAGCCGGCAGGGGTGCGGGAACCCCACTGCTTTCGTGGGGATCGAGAAATTAGATTGGAGCCACGGTATTCTACGAAGGCGGTCGCGTCCGTTGCAAATCACCGCGATACGAACAGGCAGACGCTGAAGGAACGATTCTCGTAGGACTTTCGCAACCTCCGGAGCGCACATGGCGCGGATTTCTGCGGTTACAGTTAGCTTCGCTGGATTTAGAGAAGCATCCGCTGCGCGATAGCGATCGAGATGGGACAGATCTAATCGTTTCCAAGGCGACTAAGTAGGCTATTCATCGAACGCGCCATCGGCAGTGATTCAAGGCGGACAAATGAAGCTTTAAAAAAGCTCTTAATCGTTACAGGTTACGCTATATCGGCCCGTAATTAAGAACAGCGTGATATTAATTGGCACAATTTCCCGCGAACCACGTCCATTGGCCGGCTGGGGAGGCTCGTTACGCGTGACGTTAATTAAACGGTTGCCTACGTTTTCGCAGTTATGCAAATAAATTCGCCACTCGCATTCCACCGGTCGCCGTCAACACGGCCCCGCTAATTCAAACGTCAGCTCTCTACATAATTCAATTACTCAATTACTCGACGGCGGCGTTGCTCGACGGTTGGATCTCGACGCGCGAGCTTGAATTATGCTCCCCCCCCCGACAATGCAACTGTTGCGCGGTTCTGCGCCGGTTAGGGTGGCTCTTATTTACTCTTGGTAAAATTTTTTTTCAAGATTTTCTTCGGGGCACCCTCCAGAATAGTTCCAAATAATTAAAAAAAAATCTGTGTAAAGTTTGAGCTCGATCGGATAACGGGAAATGGTGCCCGTGGGCCCTTAAACATTTAAATCATTATTTAACAGCTCGCGAAGTAGATTTTATATAATATACTCCAAGTTATTAATTAAATAAAAAAATATGTGCAACAAAAGTTGTAGATCCGGACAAGGAGCATCTTTTATGTTTTATTACTTTTTCTCGTGCGACAAATGGTTTTCGAAAAAAGTCGGAAAAACTGAAAAAAATCAAACTTTTTTTCCCTCAAATTTTGAAAGTTTAAATGCTTCTAGAACATTTTTTATTTATGAAGGCGAACAAAAAAAATTGAATTTGTTTTCTTATTTTTAGTGTTTGACATGTCATGAATGTTTCCTGAAAAATTGGGGCCGAAATTCGCAAAAATATCGAATTTCGGTAGCAAATTTTCAGGAAACATTCATGACATATCAAACACTGAAAATAAGATTTTTTTTTATGTTTTTCGCATATTTCGGTATATGCCCTCCCTTAAATGTTTAAAAAATAGTCCTCGAAAATAAAAATTCCATTTTTTTGTTCGCCTTCATAAATAAGAACTGTTCTAGAAGCATTTAAATTTTCAAAATTTGAGGGAAAAAAGTTTGCTTTTTTCAGTTTTTCCGACCTTTTTCGAAAACCGTTTGTCACACGAGAAAAAGTAATATAACATTAAATATGTTCCTTGTCCGGATCTACAACTTTTGTTTGACATATTTTTTTATTTAATCAATAATTTGGAGGATATTATATAAAATCGACTTCGGGAGCTGTTAAATAATGATTTAAATATTTAAGGACCCAGGGGCACCCTTTTCCGTTATCGGATCGAGCTCAAACTTTACACAGATTTTCTTTTAATTATTTGTAACTATTCTGGAGGGTGCCCCGAAGAAAATTCAAAAATCGTAAATAAGAACCACCCTCGTGCCGGTGCGTCTGGCGCGAGGTATTCAGAAAAAGACCGCGATCGAGTTTCCCGCGTCTGCTCCGGGGGGGGGGTTAAGGATCGCGAGCGTGCGTCGACGCGCACCGTCTCGCGAATGTCGAGCATTTTAAACGGCGTCAGAAGCGCTCAATTATGATCTAACGCTCGGAACGGCCCGCGCCTAGGAATTACAGGATCCCGGGGCGTTCGTCTATGGACGCGTGGAGCGATGTACGCGGCTGCGTAACAGGATCGAAAGTTCGTAATCGTTGCGAGGCAGGTTGCCCGCGAGAGTGATAAAAGAGGAGCGGCTGAGACTCGGTAACGGTGATTTCATTCCGGTTCCTTTGGCCGGGGCTATACACGCCGGACCGATTACACAACGGCTGCCAGCGGTAAATCACTGATCATCAGAGATCATTAGCGGTCCACGATTCTGTCGATAGGACCGCGGGAAACGACGGAATCGCCGCGAAACCGACTGCATATGGTTGCCGAAGACTGCAAGCTGCGAGCCATGCGACCACCGCTACAACCTTCGATATCTCGATGCTATCTCGCCGATGCCTTCTTACTTCTTACTAAGTACTCGGTGACTCGATAATCTTATCTCTTTCGGGGAACCGCGCTCTCCTCTCCGTCATCCTTTTACTTCGTTTTCCACCACCATGGTACGCCAAAGTCTAAAGAGGTTCGGAAAAGACGAGAGGGGAAACGGTGGGATCCGAGGCATCTGGCGGCTATGCGACCCGCTGATTTCCTCGTTGGACGGGAGAAGAAATAATTGTCAAGCGACGCCGTGCAACTGGTCACCCGTAAGGTCGCGGCTAGTCACGAAAGCCAAACGGCACAAAGAGCAAGGTGCATCGAGCGCGAGCTGAATGCAGGATGAATAATTTATCACGGCGGCAGGGATCCGTGCAGGAATAATGCGACTGGCCTGTGATTACCGTTATGCACATTTTCGGTAATCTCGGGAACGATTAAACCGGTGGCGGTGGCGCGATCATTTGAACGATTTTACGCCTGGACTCGCTGGTGCATAAAACGTTCACACGCGTCGTTACGCGTCCCGTTCGCCGCGCAATTTTTTCGGCCCGCATTCTTCGGATGGTATTGTGCGCGAGACGTAACGAGCTGCGTCGATCTTTCCTCCCCGGGGCATCCGCGGTATTCTTTCGCCAGCCAGGATTTCGGAACAGCGAGGATTCTGCTTAATTACGACCGACGCGTAACGGGACCTCTCCACTCTGAATCTCTGTTCGCCACTCGCGAAAATACGCAGGCTGTACGATAATATACCTATAGTATTGTATTATAATTTTGTCTAGAATACTATATACTGTTAGAAAAATACATAGTACGTAAAAATACTATATTTCCGATATATCGATAAAATTCTGCAATTTTTCCTTATTTTTAACCGACTTCAAAAGGAGGTTTCTCGCGCATAGGTAACTTTTTAACGCGTGGACCGATTTGGATGATTCTTTTGTTGTTATATGGACCATGTTCCCGAATTGATACCACGATAAATGTTTTTTAACCAAGTTCAAACAAAGGTAACTAAACATTAAATAACTAAAAAGTAATAAACTTTTTAAAAAAAAGTAAAAAATCGACTTCAAAGGTGCGCTAAAAAGAATAAAATAATTTTCTTTAAGTCGGTGCTAAAATAGAAACAAAATTTTCAACATCGAAACTTTAATTTGCGTATTTAAATCTTAACAGAGAGGATTTTCCTATCATTATATTCATTAATATGAAGTGGCGAGAAGAAGGAAACAGAGCCAGTCTATTTCTCATAAAAAATGAGCCCCATACACCTATGTTAATTTGGAGTTTTAGTGCAATCAAACTTTTGACATATTTGTTAAGACAATAAATTAATTAATAATGCAGAATGCAGAAAAATATATACATTTCAGAAATAAGATTTCGTTGTTTTAATGTAGTTTCATTCAGTACTATATTTTTCATTAGATATAGTACAGCTGTATTTTCACGAAAAAAAGGGAATCACGAGGAAACATCATTGCCTCGTTTTTATCATCGCTCCCTCGCGAAGCAAGGGAAATTGATCGGGATCGAATCTATGGGCCGCGATTCCATCAGTGATTTCTTGTTTGTCCAGCGGCTAAGCCTGAACGAATGGGGTAGCCGAGGAGGAATGAATTAGAAGAGGAAGAAATTAGTATTCGATACGATCGAGAGTCGCTGTCGCCTCTCACGCGGCAATAAGTTTCTCGATAATCGCAGGCTGGCGATCAATCGCAGTGATCAGCCGCACAGGGCATCGAAAGTGGAGCGGGAACGTATCGCCTCAGACGCAGCGAGGTAATTCATGAGGAAATTATTGGAGGAACGATAATCCCTGATCGCTCAAAGGGACATGCTCGTGCTGTCGCAACGTGTCGTATCGAGATATCGAATCAGGCTGGATCTATCTCTAGGCGACTTCCGGCACGCTTTATTATCCGGACTTTGTAGCTCTCGACCCGAGCGTGGAATACATTTTCCGGAGGATACTCGCGCGCTTATCTGATCGCAGGATTTAATTGTTTCCTCGAGTCCGTCCTATCCACCTTGATTCTTGGACCTCTCCCGAGGGGGAATAACATTAGACCCTGCGGATCCTGCTTAAGCCCACGGGCGCAACCCGTGTCACTTTGAAATCGCTGCTTTCGAAAATGCGCGGTGTTCGCCGATTAATTAAAGTCAAGGCGATGCGATAGATCACTATTGGATACAGAAGACAGCCGACAAAGGTGATGGCAGTGTACGCCACGTTCTCCCCGACAGAAAGCTATTTTCACGAAACGATCCATGACCAAAGGAGAATTGCCCGGCGTTTCGCGGGTCGTTAATTTATTTTTAATTTCAGCCGCGCCGCTACCAGGCCTCGCAGCGCGCAATTATCGCAAAGTAGGTATAAGTAAACGTATGCGGAGGGCGCGGGTACGCGAGGCCAGATTTATTGCGCTTGATAGCCGAGCTAACGATCGAAGAACGCATTGGCAGAAATGTGGAATTCTCGGGTACAGGGGCTGACGAAAGACACGCACGAACGACGCGTGCGTCTGGGAACCTATACGCGCGATCCAGCCGCGATAATGCGCTCGCACACTCGACGAGCGAACGCGTGGCGGTGCATACTCGACACGCTTCCCTGAAGAAGACGGCTTTTTAATCCTTACAAATGCGCTGCTTGTAAGCCGCGCGAGGCCTTCGGAGCCCATAGACCACCGGTCTCCAAGGCGTTGCGGAGTTTCCACCGATTCATTCGAAGTTTTTCCTCGCCGGAATGGCTAGCGTGATGCTCGCCACTCAGGCTAATTGCCAGCAATAACGTCGAGCGAGGGAGCGCTCTGATATCGAGGCGCCGTGAGTTCTCCATGATCCCGCGGAGATCGGTTTGCTTTTTGTCGCGGGAACGCCGCGCCGTCTAGTCTGCGCGATTCGCGAATCGGTCACGCATCATAATGCCGGCGCAAACGTTGCCCGCGATTCGGTTCTAATTGCCCGAGTCTGCCGAGAATTTGCACAAACGCGGTTCGTTAACGACTGTTATAATCGTCCCTGTAATTCCCCGCTGATTCGATACCCGGGCAACGGAACGATCGGCCGCCGGTAGTTTCGTTAACCGGCCGTTTCATTGCCGTTACGTTACAGCCAATGTCACCCGTTTTTACGGCAGCCCTCTCCTTCTTCGTCAGGGCCTTATCTGATCGAGGAAATCCTCGCGCGATTACTTTTTCGTTAATAGATCCCCCATGCACGACTTTCGACGGTATTTTCTACCCTTATCCCATTAGGATTGCTCATTCCGTTCGCGTTATGGTACTTCCTTTTGAACGCCGCCGTAATTATTACGTTCGTTAGCATTAATTCTTCATTAATCTCCCAAGCTTCACCGCGAAATTGCCTTTAACGCGATCTCGCGGGAGCACCTACCCTCTATCAATTCATTAATGTTTCCGCGAGTGCAACGGCGACCGCGCCAGCACTTTGGGCTCCGATCGGTTGCGTGAAACGATCGTCACACGGTCGGCGCGGAAACGGAAACTACTCAGGGACTATCTAGTTGAATTCGAATCGAGGGGAAGAGTTTGCGGGTCGATGATGGAAGACCAATTAAATTCGCTTATATAAATCTTAAATCGCGGGGAAATACATGTTCCGCGTGTAGGTAAACGAATGGTTACGTTCACGTGAGGTCATTCTTCCTCAATGAAAACAAAGCGCTTGGATAATGAATTAAGAATGACTAGCTACTTCGCGGGATTACGGGGCCGGCGAAAAAGACGCCACGAATGATTAATGACCGGGTGACTTCACGAACTCCAAACGATGGTCCGTGCGTGTAACTTGTTCCCGGAGTTTGGTCGACGATTATTAAACGCGAAGACAAGCGGCCGGAAAGTCCGGGGAATAGGATCGAACGGTTCTAATGGGACGGACGAACGCGAAGACAATTGCTCGAACAAAGTGGGAAGATCTGTGAAGAGGCACGTCGACAGGCGGTATCGTCATTGACATTCTCGAGTGGAGGATAGAAATAAGAATGTGTCGACTCGCTGGCTTGATTATACCCACTCCGTTCCTTGGAAATTGCTACTCTGTACGCGACGCGAGACCAGCTTGAAATTACGTCCCAGATGCGTAGATCCGGTTGCTGGAAACCCTTCAAGCTGAACTACTGAACTCGCCTAATGCGTTTCACTTTTATAGCCTCGTGGCGAGTCTAAGGGAATGAAAGATCCTTAGGAGAAACGACGCGAGTCTGTTTATACAGAGGAATGCTCCTAGGAGACCTGGCAAAAATTTCATCCAAGGGAATAGAAGTGTCTTGCCGGACAGCTTCGTTGAATCCACCGCGGGGCTTGGCGGAAAGAAAAGCGCAGCGTGTTCTTTACGTGTCAATCGACGCGCACGGTTCGCTTAAACGGCCTCGCAAGAAGACATCGTCAGCCTAAAACGGAGGCTCGGTACCGGTGGGCGATTTTTACGGCGAACCTCTCCGAGGAGAAGCTTATACGGCATCGAACGGCGATCGTCGAACGGCAGGAATTCGCCCGTGGGTGCTCCTGTCTGTTCTTCGTCTCCAGTTCTCCACACGCACAGGCGCGCGTGCCCACGCAGCCGCGGTGACACGCGTGCACCACGAGTGGTTCGACCGGTATCCGCCATATTTGGCTGGGGGAACAGCCGCGTGAACTACAGAGAAGCAGAAATCCACCGGGAGAAGAGGTCACGAAAGCTATCGCGGCCAGGGTAAGGCTTTCTACGATCGTTCTATGGCAACATCTCCTTGGAACTCGGAGACTCAGCAACGTCTTCTACCGCTGGTTAACCAGATCGAAGCACGGAGTGCCTCGAACGGCCACGGTTCGCGTGCAGGATCGGGAAAATTAAGACCCTGTAATTTTACACTTCTTTTCGGCACACGAAGCAAGCGAGTCGAAGTAGTCCTTTCATACGGGAACATAACGATTCTCCGCTCTATCGATTTCACGGTTTTTGCGCGGATCGTGTCAAGTCATCGAATTGAGAAAACCGCTTTTACGTAACCGTTGAATATCCAGGGACGTGCGCGGAGAGCGAACTACACGCCTCCGAGATTTTAACGGCTGATTCTTACCTATTTGAAAAAGCTTCTCCGCGGTGAAATAACATTTACGAGGGAATAACGTAGGCAGCGTGGCGTGGATCGTTAAAGAAGGTACGAAAAATAGACGGCTCGTTTCTTCCTCGGACGTATCACCATTCATGCGCGAGCTGACATAAAAAGTTCTCGTGTCAGAGATCACGATCCCGTGGCGATCGTTTTCGCGGAGGAACGGCGCAATAACTGTACAAATTTTTCCCCCGTCGCCGCTATCTTTCGCCGAGCAATTTCCCGTCCGCAGAATTCGCAGAGGCGGCGTGGAAAAAAGCACCCGCAGACGCGTCGTGGATCGTTGAACGATCAAACAGACACGACCTAGTTCCACCCTCAGGAAAATAGTCGATAGATGTATCGCTCCAGATGGCTAGCTATTCTTCACGGATCAGGATTGATTAACGAACGAACAAAGAACTGGGTGCTCGATTTCTCTCAACGCCCAATCGAGGCTATTAGTCGCGAAGGGGCGATCGAGTGATCCATCGGCCGATAACTAGGCCTTCTAAGGAGATGTAGGATCGAGTCTCCGATCTGGAAATCCGAGCTCGATTCATTTTCAGACCTCCCAGGCGGGGAGATCGCTTCGGCTCCGATCGACGACAGGATCGTTCAAACTTTTTGAACTGCTTCTCCCTGCGCTGCTTTACGATCGCGAATGGTTTTTTTTCTCTGCGTGCTTGAAGCGCTTCGAATATTCCTTCATGGCTCTCGCTCGTTACTTGTCTTATTAATCTGTACCTACATTTACTTCGCGTTCCCATCCACGGTGGTCTCGAGCAAAAATCAGTGAAAATGGTTCGAACGGTAGGTGTTTGGTTTGCTGAAAACCGGAGTGCCGGTCCTTTTGGCCTTTTATTCCCTCTCTCGCTCTCTTTCTCTCGGTTTCTCTCTCTCCGGCGATGTCCAACGTCCGCGCAGATTGGCAACCGGTTTTCCTATGGCCTCTCCCAGCCGATTCCTCACTCCCACTCTCACTCCCACCTCCGATTCCCATTCCAGCGAACCCTCTCGCATTCTCCGCGCCCTCCTCGTCCTCCTCGTCCAGGGCCGCCGCGTTATCCCGTCTTCTCCCTTTCTTCCTCGCCCCCTTATCTTTTCCCCGGCTCTTTGAGCGTCCGCCGTATCACGAGGAGAGGAACACTGTTATGCCGGATGTTACGCGGTGTCGACGCCCGATATCGCAAATTCGCCCCAGAGGCCAGAGGCGCTCTACGGCGATCTCCTTTAACGGGTCAGTCTTCAACCGTCTACGATACTGGCCGACACCCACTCGATTCACTTTTCCGCGAATACTCATTTTGCATACAAGGTGAGCGTTCGCAAGGCACTGCCTTGCAATTAAATGCGCTACGACCTCGGTGTGTCTCTCGAGCGCGAACGCTCTTTACATCACCGATCGCGAGACAGTCTCGTACAACGCGACGCACGGTTCCCTCTAGGGCTGTAGCTGTGGACCGAGTACCCGAGATACCCGGGTACCCGGGTACCTGTGAGATACCCGGGACGAAGAAAATTCCCGGA
This sequence comes from Andrena bucephala, assembly GCA_947577245.1. Lineage (NCBI taxonomy): Eukaryota > Metazoa > Arthropoda > Insecta > Hymenoptera > Andrenidae > Andrena > Andrena bucephala. The sequence continues at coordinate 72,471,589 of OX387717.1, forward strand.
TAAGCGCTACCCGAGAAAACTACCCGAGACTCTCGAGAATCTGGAGAACTTACAGAGTACAGAACGTAATTCTGGAGCGATGCCTGTCAGAAAGATGCCGTCTGGCACCCTGTGGCGAGGTCAACCCCTTGCGGTACCTCACCAAATTTTAAGGCTTTCGACCCTCGAAGGGGTTGGAATAACATTAAGAAGTGAGAAATGAACAGGATTTCCGAATTTCTCATCAGATCTTTGCGAAAACGACGGCAATCAATTCCTTATGTTTCTCCGAGGAAAATACAAGAACGACGTAATTCGGACCATAATGAAGGAAATTCCATGAACAAATGTTTTGCATTATTTCAAATTACATCGTAACAGTAGATTCGTGTGCGGCCGCAGCAATTGACCGTCGAATGTTTTCTTTCGTTCACTATTGTAATTTTCTCTACGTGCCTAACAGTAACTTTTTGGGATTACCAGCTAGAGCGCTACAACTGCACATCTGCACGGCAGACTTCCGTCCGTAACGTACACACCTCCAAAAAATCATAAACCCATAAAATCATAAACGACCTTCAAGTCATTCCAGTTCGAAAAGTCGAAAAAAAACTCGCGCATGCGCATGAGCGGCGCCGGGGGGACGTCTGCGCAGGGCCCAGACCGCGGAAGATGGAAAAGTTTCGAAAAAATTTTTTTTTCCGAAAAGTCGAAAAAAAAACTCGCGCATGCGCACGAGCGGCGCCGGGGGGACGTCTGCGCAGGGCCCAGACCGCGGAAGATGGAAAAGTTTCGAAAAAAAAAAAATTTCCGAAAAATCGAAAAAAACTCGCGCATGCGCACGAACGGCGCCGGGGGACGTGCGCGCAGGGCCCAGACCGCGGAAGATGGAAAAGTTTCGAAAAAATTTTTTTTTCCGAAAAGTCGAAAAAAACTCGCGCATGCGCACGAGCGGCGCCGGGGGACGTGCGCGCAGAGCCCAGACCGCGGAAGATGGAAAAGTTTCGAAAAAAAAAAAAATTTCCGAAAAATCGAAAAAACTCGCGCATGCGCACGAGCGGCGCCGGGGGGACGTCTGCGCAGGGCCCAGACCGTGGAAGATGGAAAAATTTCGAAAAAAAAAAAATTTCCGAAAAGTCGAAAAAAAATTCGCGCATGCGCACGAGCGGCGCCGGGGGGGCGTCTGCGCAGTGCCCAGACCGCGGAAGATGGAAAAGTTTCGAAAAAAAAAAAAATTCCGAAAAGTCGAAAAAAACTCGCGCATGCGCACGAGCGGCGCCGGGGGACGCGCGCGCAGAGCCCAGACCGCGGAAGATGGAAAAGTTTCGAAAAAAAAAAAAATTTCCGAAAAATCGAAAAAACTCGCGCATGCGCACGAGCGGCGCCGGGGGGACGTCTGCGCAGGGCCCAGACCGCGGAAGATGGAAAAGTTTCGAAAAAAAAAAAATTTCCGAAAAATCGAAAAAAACTCGCGCATGCGCACGAACGGCGCCGGGGGACGTGCGCGCAGGGCCCAGACCGCGGAAGATGGAAAAGTTTCGAAAAAATTTTTTTTTCCGAAAAGTCGAAAAAAACTCGCGCATGCGCACGAGCGGCGCCGGGGGACGTGCGCGCAGAGCCCAGACCGCGGAAGATGGAAAAGTTTCGAAAAAAAAAAAAATTTCCGAAAAATCGAAAAAACTCGCGCATGCGCACGAGCGGCGCCGGGGGGACGTCTGCGCAGGGCCCAGACCGTGGAAGATGGAAAAATTTCGAAAAAAAAAAAATTTCCGAAAAGTCGAAAAAAAATTCGCGCATGCGCACGAGCGGCGCCGGGGGGGCGTCTGCGCAGTGCCCAGACCGCGGAAGATGGAAAAGTTTCGAAAAAAAAGAAATTCCGAAAAGTCGAAAAAAACTCGCGCATGCGCACGAGCGGCGCCGGGGGACGTCTGCGCAGGGCCCAGACCGTGGAAGATGGAAAAGATTCGAAAAAAAAAAAATTTCCGAAAAGTCGAAAAAAAAACTCGCGCATGCGCACGAGCGGCGCCGGGGGACGTCTGCGCAGTGCCCAGACCGCGGAAGATGAAAAAGTTTCGAAAAAAAAAAAAATTCCGAAAAGTCGAAAAAAACTCGCGCATGCGCACGAGCGGCGCCGGGGGACGTCTGCGCAGGGCCCAGACCGTGGAAGATGGAAAAGTTTCGAAAAAAAAAAATTTCCGAAAAGTCGAAAAAAAACTCGCGCATGCGCACGAGCGGCGCCGGGGGACGTGCGCGCAGAGCCCAGACCGCGGAAGATGGAAAAGTTTCGAAAAAAAAAAAATTTTCGAAAAGTCGAAAAAAAACTCGCGCATGCGCACGAGCGGCGCCGGGGGGGCGTCTGCGCAGTGCCCAGACCGCGGAAGATGGAAAAGTTTCGAAAAAAAAAAAATTTCCGAAAAGTCGAAAAAAAACTCGCGCATGCGCACGAGCGGCGCCGGGGGACGTGCGCGCAGAGCCCAGACCGCGGAAGATGGAAAAGTTTCGAAAAAAAAAAATTTCCGAAAAGTCGAAAAAAAACTCGCGCATGCGCACGAGCGGCACCGGGGGGGCGTCTGCGCAGCGCCCAGACCGCGGAAGATGGAAAAGTTTCGAAAAAAAAAAAATTCCGAAAAGTCGAAAAAAACTCGCGCATGCGCACGAGCGGCGCCGGGGGACGTCTGCGCAGGGCCCAGACCGTGGAAGATGGAAAAGTTTCGAAAAAAAAAAAAATTTCCGAAAAGTCGAAAAAAAACTCGCGCATGCGCACGAGCGGCGCCGGGGGACGTGCGCGCAGAGCCCAGACCGCGGAAGATGGAAAAGTTTCGAAAAAAAAAAATTTCCGAAAAGTCGAAAAAAAACTCGCGCATGCGCACGAGCGGCGCCGGGGGACGTGCGCGCAGAGCCCAGACCGCGGAAGATGGAAAAGTTTCGAAAAAAAAAAAATTTCCGAAAAGTCGAAAAAAAACTCGCGCATGCGCACGAGCGGCGCCGGGGGGACGTCTGCGCAGGGCCCAGACCGTGGAAGATGGAAAAGTTTCGAAAAAAAAAAAATTTCCGAAAAGTCGAAAAAAAACACTCGCGCATGCGCACGAGCGGCGCCGGGGGGGCGTCTGCGCAGTGCCCAGACCGCGGAAGATGGAAAAGTTTCGAAAAAAAAAAAATTCCGAAAAGTCGAAAAAAACTCGCGCATGCGCACGAGCGGCGCCGGAGGACGCGCGCGCAGAGCCCAGACCGCGGAAGATGGAAAAGTTTCGAAAAAAAAAAATTTCCGAAAAGTCGAAAAAAAACTCGCGCATGCGCACGAGCGGCGCCGGGGGACGTCTGCGCAGTGCCCAGACCGCGGAAGATGAAAAAGTTTCGAAAAAAAAAAAATTCCGAAAAGTCGAAAAAAACTCGCGCATGCGCACGAGCGGCGCCGGGGGACGTCTGCGCAGGGCCCAGACCGTGGAAGATGGAAAAGTTTCGAAAAAAAAAAATTTCCGAAAAGTCGAAAAAAAACTCGCGCATGCGCACGAGCGGCGCCGGGGGACGTGCGCGCAGAGCCCAGACCGCGGAAGATGGAAAAGTTTCGAAAAAAAAAAAATTTCCGAAAAGTCGAAAAAAAACTCGCGCATGCGCACGAGCGGCGCCGGGGGGGCGTCTGCGCAGCGCCCAGACCGCGGAAGATGGAAAAGTTTCGAAAAAAAAAAAATTTCCGAAAAGTCGAAAAAAACCTCGCGCATGCGCACGAGCGGCGCCGGGGGGACGTCTGCGCAATGTTGATGTAAATGTAGTCCGATTTGCATCACATTTAGTATAATTATAATCGGGAGAACGCCAGGAATCCATTGGTGTCATTTTCATATCGACACGATGAACAATAAAGAACTTCTTAATATACTGTAATGAATATTTTACCCTCGACTACGGGGGGCCGACTTCGATTCGCTGCGGTCGGCCAAAGATTCATACCTGATTCAGAAGTAAAATAATTCTTAACTCTTTATCGTATCGATATGGAAGTGACACCGATGGATTTCTTATGTTTTTCCGATGAAAATCATACAAAATTTCATGTAAATCGGACTATTGTTAACGAAGTGAATTTGAAATTATGCAAAACATTTGTTCATGGAATTTGTTTCATTATGGTCCGAATTATGTCGTTCTTGGTGTTATTTTCATCGGAGGAACAGAAGGAATCGATTGGCGTAGTTTTCGCAAAGATCTGAAGAGAAATTCGGAACTGGAGATTCCTCACTTCTTAATGGGTATTCCTGTCGCCCCGGGGATCGAAGCCTTCGACCCGAAGGCCATGATGCTCAGTGTCGCTTCAATTATGGAACGGTACTCTATGAGATCTCGAGACTCTCGAGTATCTTGGGTGTACCCGGGTAGCGCCTACCGGGGAATTGTTTTTTTTCCCGGGTATCTCACGGGTACCCGTTCTCCCGGGTATCAACAGCTCTAGTTCCCTCCCTCCACGGCCTGTCTTTTTGTCCCTGATCTGCATAAAGCAGAAGAGCAGGGCGTCAAGCTCCACGGCTGCGTGGCTGACCGATCCTTGGTACTCTCATTAGGTAGTCCTCATTCCTCGCCACGCGTCTCAGCTCCCAGCCGATCGTGAAGCGAACCTCTTTCGCGAACTGGTTTTCGCTTTCCCGCGAGAATCTCGCCGCTGGCGGCGGATTTTTCACGGCTTCCCTCGCGGCCTTCTAGGCGGAGATAAGGGCCGCGGTGCCTCGAAACCACCGGCGATTACTGTTTCATCTGGCCACGGACCGCTGCGGCCTGGCCGCTTTATTTTAATCGGACAACTCGATTTATTCCGTGATTGAACGCGTTTCTTGCGTTACGCTCGATCTCCGCTTTTTCATTTCCTCCGGCGAGCCGTTGATCTCAGGGGAGGATATCGAATCGAGGCGGTTTCCTACAATGTTACATTCATCCAACTTCTCTTCTTCTCCTCAAATGATGGTGTAGCGTGTACTTCTATCAAGGGGGACTCGATTACTTCGACTCCACCCCCTTTTAGTCGCCTCTTACGACAAGCAGGGGATACTGCGGGTGTATTCTATCCCCCCACCTACAGGGGCACGCAAAAACCGGGCACATCTCTCGTGATGGAGCGAGGCGACTCTTTGTTGGTAGGTAAAAACGCTAACTTAATTCGCGCATCCTTTGCCGATGCGTTCGAGGCGCGAGATCTCTTCACCGTCCACCGAAGAGACATCGCTCATCGTTCCTAAACCTTCCGTCGCTCGACGCAAAGCAGCAGCGACGAGAGTGAACTAGTTAGATCGAATTTCACCTTCTCTTTCCTCGATTCTCCTACCCACGTGCAGCGAATCTGAAACGACCGAAGCGGAGGAGCTGCATACGAAAACCAGCCTCGCCTCTGGCCAACGTCCTAGGCCCCCTTCTCCACTCCGAATCCAGGAAAACTCGTCCGATCTTCGGACAGAGAGCAACGAGCCTCGAACGACTCTCCGGATGCTCGGCATTCCTTTTAACCTCTCGACAATTTTACGAGCAGGCAGGAATGACCGAGCTGGGGCACAGCTCTGAGCGCGGAAAATCACTTTCCTCCTCACCTTCCCTTTCTTTCAGCGACAGAAAGGATCTGCGCGCGGCCAGCATTCTCCAGGGTCGCCTCAATTACGCGAACCTGAGGCTGGATAATCAATTTCACCCGCCGGACTGTTGGACGAGAATTCGAAGCGGCACAACAGAGAAGCGAGGAAGAAAATCGATCGCGGTCGATCAAGCAGCAAGATGGAGCCCATTAGGCCTACACCGAGGAATTAACTGGAGGAAGCAATCAAGAACAATATGTCTTCCCTCGGTTCTCGCAAAAAAGCGGTCTCGCCGGATCAAAGAGCACCGAGATCTATCCTAGCTTCTTACGGGCACGACCGATTCGCAATTAAATTAATTTCCCGCCTGCCGTTTCACTTTTATCGCGCGATCCCGCTAATAACTAACGCCGTGTTTGCAGTAGACAGACGCAATGCGAGCGGAATAATGAGATTTACGGGGATCGCGTGATTCATCGGACAGCCTTATTGTTCGCGCGTAAATCACGCAACTGGCGAGGCTTTCGCGCGGTATTATTAGAATCCTTACGCAATTCCTCCAGGCTTTCCTACTCGCGAAAGTGCACCGCACACTCGCGGACTTGTTCTTATTCTACCGGGTCCCCGATGATTGCGCAATCGATCGCGATGGTAACGATGACAGCCGCCACAGTGAAATTCGCGCTTGATACCTACTCGAATGGAACTAGAACCTGAGTAATCACACCAGGATTGGTAGCGATTCCCGCTTCTTAAACTGGCGCGACACTTCCGTCTACTCTCGGAACAAAAGAACCTGCAATCAGCCTAAACGGCGCGGGTGAGAATTGCCGGTATTGTCCAGGTTTCGCACAATTTTGGTGCCGGGTGTAGGGAAGAGGAGCGATGTCTCGGCGAACGGAGAACGCGAGATCCGTGAGAGCCGCGAATGGACGAGTGAACGCCTGTCGGCCTTGAGACACGCATCCACCGTCCACCGTCCATCGTCCATCGCCCATCGCCCACGTGACGCTTCGAGAGTCTCGAAATTAAGGACGTGTCCCGTTTTCCCTGTCGCTCTCCCCCGGGAAATCCGCTCGAGGGACTCGGTACGTTTGCTCACCGTTGGCCCACGCTGCTCCCAGCACACATATCCAGCACAGGGTCAATCTCCAAAATCCAGTCTCCATGGCCCACACGTTTGATCGTCGGTAACGACGACGCACTCAGGGATCGGAGCCGGAAATAGGGGAGAAAGAGGGACGAGAAAGGGGGGAGAAGGGGGGAAGAAGGAGAAGGAACGAAGTTTTCGGTCTAACCGCAGAAAAGTCTCATTTAGTCGGATTGCCGTGGCTGCTGGTGGACGAGCTTTCTCAGCGTCGTTGCGCGTCCACCGTTGGGAAAACGTTCGCTGTGCGAGTGGGTTGGCGCGGAACACAGAAGACGCACAGGAGGACCGAGCACGGAATACGAGACAGAGACGAGGCAGCGACAGAGACACCGCGATCCGCAACTCAGAGACGCGACGGAGATGTTCCCCGTGCGAGAACGCGAGAGACACTGACTGGGCCCGACCACTGGCGGGAGAGTTCGAACCGCACACCGACACACACCGGGCCCCCAGCGGGCCCGCACCCGCCCGCGCCGCCAGGCCGGACGTCCACGCGGAACGGGGCAACATCTTTTTAACGGGGCGCACGTGAGTATCCGCTGGCTGTTAGGCGTGTATGTACTTTGCGCAGCAGGTACCATTCTCACGAATTAAACAATTAGAGAATTCCAGGGGAATCTACGCCACTTTCGACAACGAGGCAGTTCACCTTTCACGGCCCAACTGCTCCTCTATCTCTCGACGAATCTGGAGAATACGCGGATGTAGTTCGTGTCCAGAAACCCTCATGGACTTTAAGGATGTATCGGACGTATAATATCAGACAAAAGTATATGAAATTTGAAATACTTGAATATCTACGTCTTAAGCATAGTAAATCTAGATGTAAGGAATTCGAACGACAGTTGGAGTCTTGTTTTTAATCCTAGGAAAGTATTTTTCACTTTACAAATGATTTCTCAAGCATTATTTGCTAAACTTTTGCCAGTGAAAATGCCCAGAATTCACCATTTTCTCGAGTTATAACTTAACTAAAATTTATTTTTTTAAAACGGTGTAGTGAATACAATTGAAACTCGGCAGATATTTTCATCTACCCATATACTGCACGTACAATAAAATTGAAAACATTGGCACTATCTCTTCAACATTTTTTCAGATGGTTTATCCGTCAAGATCGTCTCTTTCCATAAGAGTACGTGTAAAATCAGTGAAAATTCAAATTGTTATAACTCAGTAACCGTTTAGTGAATTCGTTTAAAATTTTTGGAGCACATCAGGAAGATTAAAAAGAACAATCTCACAAATTTTCATCAACTTGGCACTATTTTGAAAATAGGTCCAATACATCCTTAAAAAATTTGTGCAGAGTAGCGGAGATATCAAACTTCAAGTGGTACCGTGAATAGCGAGTTTAGAAACTTCTGGAGATCTGGAGCCTCCTTGGAATTTTTATTTCCGAAATGGACATTGAGCCGAGTCTCGTCGTAGGCGTTCAGATTCGCGAGATACTGGACACACGGATACTGAGTGAGTCACTGGCCAAAGTGGACTATGTAAATGAGTCCCAGCGAGCTTGGAGAACTGGTCGTCCCTTTCCCCGTGAAATCTTTCAGTCTATTCATAATTGCTCTCTGCTGTGGATGGACCTCGAAGCAGATCGATGATTATTTATTGCGTTTTTGCGAGAGGAAACCGTGCGAGGTGCGTCAGACACGGTTCAACGAAACCGAGGCTAATGGCGACTAGCTCGACCAACGAGGAAAGGACTCGCATAAATTTCTTTCACGTTAAACAGCCTTGGGGCCTTATGGCCCGACCGGGGCCAGACGAACGGATGTCTGCCACTCGTATGTAGACACAGGCTGCGCCACGACTTCGTGGCGGTTCGTCAGCGCTCGTGCACGCTCGTGCACGGCACCCGGAGGAGCCACGGCATCGCTAGCCCTCCGGGTGAAAGTGTCCAAGGATTTCGTAACGAGCCACCGATACCGATTACGATTGCGACGAGAAATCGTTTGGCTTCGTAACGACCGCCACGGCTCGAGGCTAATTGGACTCCTTCCGCGGCGACTGCCTCGCAAATATTCGATAATTAAAGCGATCGCACGAAACAACATTTCCGGTTACGTGTTATCGTGGATCCCCGCCTATCGCGCAAACAGATCGCAATATATAACGATTCTGTCTGGAGAGAAAAAGGGACGCGCTTCTGCCTCGTCCCGCAGAATCGCGGATACCCCATCGCCTTCTGCTATGCCATTTATTTGGCAACGATGCCTTCCAACCATCCGATACCTAATTGTCAATCTTTAACGTATGCTAATGATCTCGGAGTCCTCTTCCCCGCCAGATCACGGCAGCACCAATGCCTTCTGAAACCCCCGAGTCCATGGCGCAACTCCTTTTCGAGACACGCGCAACGAGAGAAGGCGCGTAAGTACGTTTGATTGTTTTTTCCCTTTGCAGCCAGGCGATAATGATCGGCGCACGCTGCGCGTTTACTGATTCCAAGTACCGTTAATCGTCAACGACCCAAGCCCGTTCCTCGCTAAATCGCGAAGAACCTTTGGAACTGAGGCCTGCAGCGGTGCTAGCCCCCGTCGCGGAGAGTACCCTGCGAGATGCACCAGCGGAGGAATGCTAGGACGATAGGAAGTGGAGCGAAAGATGTCGCGTGGACGATCGTGTCGTAGGCGTTGACGGCATTAATCTTGCCGTTGGATCGTTTTGCGGAAGCGACAACTTGCACGGGACCAAGGCCTCATTACAAAGCCCCCAAGCCGTTCCTCTTCCTCCGGGATAACCGTGGATGCTAATTATAATGCGGGGAATAATGAAATCATGTTGGTGCGCGAGGCCCGGGAGGCCCGCGAGCCCGCAGCCCGCTCCGACTTCCTTGAGAACTTTTTCAACCGGGCCTCGAGAGAAACACCTTTATTAGCGACGGGACAACGCTCTGCGGAGGAATTAGGCTCGTGGGATTAGCCGGCCGGAGTTATTAAGACAAATTGTCCGGTAATCGTCTCGACCTCCCTACCCACCTAACGATCTCAAATTATTCCCCGATCCCGTCCTCTTCCCGCCTTCCTGTCTACCTTCGATCACTCTCAATCGATCAATCTTCCAGTTCAATTCGCCATCCGCCGATCCCACTTTCGTTCCGTTGATCGATCCGGGCTGCTGCCTGGAAACTCTTCGCTGGCAATGGAGGATCAGGCACGATCTTACGGAATCGTTCAGCGTATATTTTACAAAAATAAATACACGACGTTCAACGCCCTCGCAAATTCGCACTGGTAACGATGCAACCTATGTATATACAACCACGAACCGCGTCGCCATTTACCTACGCGGTTAATTGTGAGACCTAGGACCTACCAAACTCGGCGTTCCGCTGAAAACACGTACTTTCCCCTCTACCGTCACAGCAGATTGCTGAAGGACACAGCGATTAGGATTAAGGGTAGGGTGACCGTGAACCTCGTCGACGAATCGTACGCGCCCTGCGCCAAAATCTGACACTGCGAGCTCCGGAAGTGCTTCACGTTCCCCTCGGAGTCCCTAGCGAGGACGCACAGCTCGTACTTGGACCTGGACTCCTGCAGATCTTGGATCTTAAACGATCGCTCGCTGTAGACCAGATCCTTCTCGATTGCAGACTTGCTGCTTCCGGACTCTCTCACCACCACGTAGAAGTCGCCGATATCTTCCCTGGACGTCACGTACCACGTCGCTTTCCAGCTTCTGTCGTCCTCGTTGCTGGAAAATATGTATTTGTTCGCTACGTGAAGGAAATGCTGGCCTGCTGGACTAGCCTATGCCCTCTGACGACGTAAATTAAGTAACATTCAGTGGACCAACTGCTGGAGAATACGTACTACTCGATCGCTCGATATTTCACGTCCGGTGTGATATCGAACTCGGGATACTCTTTGATCTCCCGCTCCCCGCAACCCATTAAATCCTCCGTCACATCCGCAATCAATTTGTTCGCGAGGAAGTTTGGACTTTCGCAGCCGACGTTCAGCCATTCCTTTGGTATCTCCGTGTGCGTGTTCAGCCACCTCTTCAGAGGCCGCACGTAGCAGTCGCAATGCAACGGATTCCCTGAAAATCAAATTTGCATTCCTTCTGTTGGAAAACGCCCACGCGTAGCTTAACTCTTCTTTACCAGAATACTGCAGCTTCGTGCCGTTCTGAATGATTTTCATGAAGACATCGTCAAACACACCGATACTGTTGGACTCGACGTCGAGGATCTTCAAATTTGGCAACGGCAGGATTTTGTGCAAAGGTATGTGACTCAGATGGTTGTGACTCAGATGCAAGGTAGTCAGGTTTCTCGGTGGATCGAACACGTCGGTTTCGGAGAGGTCGCTGATGTCATTATGGGAGAGATCCAGCGTCTGCAGCGCTGTCAGATTCCCGATCACATCTAAAGCGATACATTTAGAAGAAAAACATATGAAAATTATCTAACTACAACTTGAGACAACAAGTCCCCTCTTTGGGGCCGTCCTTAAATTACGTAAGAGTAATTTTAGCGATTTCTTACCTCGTCCCTCCCGCCCTATAAGAATTCATAAGATTTTATATTCCAACCCCCTCCCCTCCTTCTTTACGTAATATTTTTTACCTTGCATTTTTTCAGTTATTAAAATTCTTTAAAGGTTTATATAATTCATTTAACTCGGTTTCATGTATGAGTGAAAATAGATTAAATTAGGTTAACAAATATTACGTAAGACGCTCCCTGACGCTCATGTAAGAAAACGTAAGAAATTCGCGATCCTCCCCACCAAAAAAATATCACGTAATTTAAGGACGACCCTTTTGGTTACTCACATCTTCGAATCTCGTTGATGTTATTGTGACTGACGTTCAAGAACTGAACCTTTTTCGTCCCGATGGTCAGTTCAAAGGTGAGCACAGGCATGGTGTTGTAGGAGAGATCGATCTCTTTCAACCTGTAAGGAATCCACGGGTCGTATGGGAAGGTTTTCCTGGTGATAAAGGAGATCTTGTTGTGACTGAGGTTCAGCCTCTCCAGGGACAGGCAATCGTCTAGCAATCCGTTGGTCTTATTGTCCAGTCTTTCTAGTTTATTGTGGGAGAGATCGAGCGTTCTCAGGGAGACGAGTCCCTGGAAGGCTCCGTTTGGAATGTGGCTGAGTTTGTTGCCCGTCAGATTCAACGTCAGCAGCTGCAGCAGGCCCTCGAACGCGCGACTGCTCACGTTCCTTATCTGATTGTTGGCCAAATTCAGCTCGAACACTATCGGCAGTCGACCGAACGCGGACTTTCCCAGTTCGGTTAGCTGGTTGTCCTAAATTATTGGTTACAGTTAACACGCTGCCTGGTGGATCTAGCCTCGACGAGAAGAGAGAGAGTTTCTTTATATTTTTCAACCTGTAGGTGGAGATACTGCAGGCTGTTGAGTGTGCTGAGCGCCTCCCAAGGCGGCCTCGTGATGTTGTTCGACTGGAGGTTCAGGGTCCTCAAGGTAAGCAGGTTCTCGAAGCTCTTATGCTTGAGATTATCGCCCAGCCGATTCTTCGAAAGGTCTAAAGAGAGGAGGGCGTTCATCGCCGGCCACACGTCCATCGTGGGTATGTCTTCCATTAAATTTTCAGAAAAATCCAACGAGCCCAAAGAAATTGGGAGCTGGAAGATCTTTGTCAGGCGGTTGCTCCTCACTGTCAAGCTCCTGCAATTTAACACGTCGCAGTCTCTCGCTAACTCGAATCTCTTACCTAACATCGAGTTCTCGTGAAATTATCTATCACCTGCAGCTGGCCAATCTCGTCAGGCTGCCGCGAGCCACGTCGTTTAACTGATTGTAACTCATATCCAGGTCCAAGAGCGTCGGTAGAGGGCCAAACGTGGACGGCTTGATCTTCTCCAGGGAGTTGTGCGAGAGATTCAAATACCGAAGGCTAAACAGAGTCTGAAAGACCGCGTTGTGTATCTCTGACAAGTTGTTGTGGGACAGGTCGATCGTGTGCAACTCGTACAACTTTGGAAACGTCTGTCGAGGCACAGAGTGTAACAGGTTGTGAGAAACGTTCAGGACTTTCAGACCGGTCATGTTGTGCAGAGGCACCTGCAATCATTATTGATCGTTTAGCTCCAGAATCCTTAGCATTCAGAGTTTCGATTCGTAGGTTTACTCGACGCTCCAACGATACCTGGCTGAGGGAAGTGAACTGATTGTAACTCAATTGCAAGTCTGTGGCGTAGGTTGACGCGTCGAACGAGAACTTGGAAATATTCTCCAGCTTGTTGTGGCTCATGTCCAGGACCGTCATGTTCACGCAGTTCTCGAAGGCCCCTGGCTCTATCTTCGAGATCTCGTTGTGCGACAAGTTGATCTTAGCTAGATAGAGGTCTTTGAAAGACAGCTTCTCCACCACTGACACGAAATTCTCAGAAACGTCCAGCACCTACGAAACAGAACAAATAAATAGTCGAAGGGACTCCTTCGCAACAGCCAGTGGTCGTACCTCGGCGAACTGCAGCTGATTAAACATCTGAAAGTCGATCTTTCTGATGAAATTCCTAGCCAGATCGATGGTGCCTATTCGGGTGACTGGCCCAAAGGTCCCCCTGCCCACGTCGTCGATCTGATTGTCGCTCAGATACAGCCTCACCAAGAAACGCATGCCACGGAAGGTGTTGGAGTCGAGCTTTCTGATTTTATTGTGATTCAAGTTGAGGACTTTGAGCAGAGAGTTCCTGGCGAAGGTTCCCCTGTGCTCGAGAGAAAACGTGTATCGATGAAGCCAGCGATCAAGGAAATCTCTCTATAGACTAACAAGGCAAGATCCCGATCCCCCGAAAATTCAAAAAATTCTGAAACTTTGTGAATATGTAGGGTATTTCCTCCTGATTACAAGGCAATTTTTGTTTGCGGCCTAAATTCACTCGAAGGGGGTGAAATCAACCCCTGAATATTCGGCTATTTTCCGATTTTGTGTTATAACTCGCGAAATGTAAGAGATAGAAAAAAAGTTTCAAGACAAAAGTTACTTCTTTTAATTAGATCTATCATTTAGTGAAAAAATTATTTTACAGTTCACGAGTTATAACACAAAATCGGAAAATAACCGGATATTCAGCGGTTAATTACAGCCCCTTAGAGTGAATTTGGGCAGCAAACAAAAATTGCGTTGAAATCAGGAGGAAATTCCCTATATATTCACAAAGTTTCAGAATTTTTCGAATTTCCGGGTTCGGAATGTTCCCTTGTAAGTACCTCTTCAGGTCGGCGATCGCGTTGTGAGACAAATTGCACCACCCCATCTTCGTGAGATCAGCCAAATGGGAACCATCCAGTTTGCTGATGAAATTGTGGGACAGATCCAAGTACTCGGTGTCCCTCAGCCCTTTGAATTGATTCCTCTTCAGCTCTTTGATCTCGTTATCGTGAAGGTCGAGCCTCTTCAGTTTCTTCAGAGACGCCAATGCCTCGACAGGCAGGGAAGCCAGCGTCCCTAGAAAGCAAACTGGAAAGTCAAGGAGAAAATCTACATCGACGCGGCTTCCTTTTGCGAAAGGCAGTACCGTTACTAATCTCGAGCTTCTCAATTTTTGCTCCGCTCTCGGCGAAGCTGTCCGCTGGCAGTGTGGAGATACGATGACCAGCGATGATCAGAATGCTCAGATTACCCAAGATCTGCAACGCCTCGCTCGGGAATTTCTCCAGCGCGCTGTTCAGCACGTACAGTTCCTGCAGTGTCCTGTTCACACCCAGGAAGCTGTGCTCCTCGATCAGCCTCAGCGGTGTGTCGATGAACTTCAACATCCGGACATCCAGAGGATAGAGCGCCGGCCCATAAAACCGTCCTTTAAACGGGACACGTTCAAGTGAGCGAGGGTTCGGTGAATCGGCCGCTACACTTACCTATGTTACATTTGTACAGAATCAGCTCCTCGATGGGCGTGCCCTCGTTGCCCAAATTCGAGAAGGCCAAGCTGAGACTGGCCAGATTGGTGTTCTCGCAGCGAACGTAGAGTCCCCTGTCGCTGCCGCGGAGGCAAACGCAGGGGTAGATGTACTTGGGCTCCCTGGGACACCTGAACCGCGGCCCAGGTGGAACGTATCCGCCCATGGCGGGCAGGACCAAGGCCCATAATAACGGGAACAGTATCATCTGCGCGACAAACAATGGGGCGTTCCAATTAATACCTCATTCCTCGGGCAGCGCCAAGCATCCGCGAGCACCCCCGATGGAAACGCGAGCCGGGAACAATCGTTTCCGAGACCTACAACTTTTATTAGTCACCGTTCCTGTTGTAATCGCGCACTGTTTTGCGCGAAACGTGAGAAAGTTTTCCCCGCGGTCGGTTGGCCCCGCGTTAGATCCGCGCCGCGATAAAACTCGCCTATAGATACGCGGGCCAATTAAAATTCTCTCTCTCCCCCCCCCCCCCCTCCTCCCCGGTTCGAAACGAGACCCTCGAATCGACTGGGCATTCTACTCTCCTCGCCTCGTTTCGTTTCGTTTCAAAAACCGTGACGCATCGGGTTTCGAAACTTCTCGACTCACTTGAGATTTCCGCGACGGAACGATCGACGAGCTGGACTCTGAGAACTCTAAGAAACTAATCGGTCATGTTCCCCCGCTTGTTTTTCTAAGTGGCGACCCACGCGGACGATGATGATTCATTAAGGACCCGTTGTCTGTAAAAACGCGAATTTCGTGGGCGCTTCGCTCATATCGAGGCGCGACTAATTCGTTCGCGGCCCGGCGATCGCCGCTTCGAGAGGCCGACGGAGACAAAGAAGTCGTAAAGAGACGAACGACCCCGTTGCTGCTACTTCCTCGCCGTGTCCGTGTTACGAAGAATTGCGTGCAGGCACTGTTATCCTGTTGCGTATCTGCTTAAGCCGTGATTCCAGCTGACAATTCCACTCGCGGGGTCACCGCGATAAAAGTTACGCGAGTGGGCACCGTCGAAGCTGTCGTTCCCAGCAAGCAATTACACTAATTGAGTTTGTACAAATATCCCGGATGGAGCACTGCAACTAACTGAGGAATCGTTAATCTTTCCGCGAACTATCGGCAAGGTGGAAAAACACGGGGCCGTTGATGGGCTCCCCGGTTGGCAGAGCTCCGACGGAAAGTGAAATGAAGGCTTCTCGCGATGCGCGGTCGAATGCAAATACTTTCTTCCAGATTAGCGGGTTCTCGATGATAGAGATCCGAGGCGAAACGAGTGGTTGCGTGCGAGCATCAATTTGGCTAAATGAAATCGTTCCCTCAGAAAGCAGCGTAGCAGCTACTCGTAGGCGCTGCTCTTTTTAAAACTGGACTTAATAGGCCCGCGGAGGAGCTGTTGGTTGGAGCCGTTAGATCGTGGGCAACCGTTTACCGTGAAGAGGAGCCACGGGGGAAAAGCGTGGGCCAGGGATGATTGCGAATCGAGTGTTTTCATTTCAAGGTACTTACATATCGATGATGCGCGAAGGCGATCGGGGCGGCCTTGAAATGGAGTGTTTAAACGGGTCAATGAGCGGGGAGGAGGGAAGAGAAGAATGGCGAAGATTTTTGCTAGTGGAAGCAGCCATCGAGGCCCACTAACCCGGCAAATGAATAAGCAGACTTTATTACGGTGCCAGTAATCTAGTAATTCAGCGAGCGAGAAGGTAAAAAGAAACGCGCGGTGATCTAGTTTCGCCGCTAGTTTATGCAACGTGCCGAACATAATATGAGCCTTCCATGACAGCCAACCATAAATCCGTCGCTTACCAGTGGAAACGGCTGTTTCCTAGGAAGCTCCGCCAAGTTTTTTTTAACGCGGTTGCGCAATACGCTCGCCGCCAAATGTAGCGGAAAGTTCTCTCATGAAAATTAGAAAGAAAAGCTTGATGCACGGGCGAGAAGTATGCGGATGGAGCCGTAAGTACGCAGAACGAAAACACTCGCTCCTTTCACTTATTTCGAGCCGACCTTAGCTGCCGCTGCGATAAGCAATGAACCGAATCACTTGGACTTCAAACTCGTATTAAAAGATTTCCTTGCACCGGTTCTACTGACGTAACATCGCGTTTGACACCTGATATTTCAGGTCGCCCCGTATCCGTAAGAACAGGAGAAATCGGGCGATTATAACGAAAGTCGAGTGGAAAAGGTGCACCGCTGACTGGGCTCCGTTCGAAAAAGCGCCATGACGCGCCGGGAATAATTAAAAAGAAATCTGATCTCGTGAGAGCACGCTGTTTCCGTTCCTTGATCGCGGAAGAAATAATTGATGCGCGAAGAAAATACAATAAACCGCGCTCCACTTTCCGAGGCCAATTAATGTTGTTGTAAACAGCGCGGCAAGGGAAAGCTCCGACGAACTAGAGTAACGCCAATCGTTAACTCCAGATGCGTCTCCATTTAATCTATATTTGCTGCGCGAGGAAAATCAAGCTTGCGCAATTCAGATGCATTCTCGTTTCTATTCTTCTGCGTCAACCGAGCCCAAGGATATTTTCGTTTCACCGGTTGTCCTTGCAGCTGTGGCTTCGTGCAAGATAGTGTTAGGAAAGGTTTGAAATTTTTTTGTAACGCGACACGTTTCGTGGCGGAGTGAGTTTCAAGTTATTCAACGCGAAATTCATAGTAAGCAAGGAATTACTTATTGTTACTTAGATATTTTCTTCAGAGCTATGAACTTGGATCGGAAAAAATATTACACAAGCAATCGAACCGTTCGTTGCCAAAGTGAAGTAATTACTATAAAGTGAGTCGAGCTTAATCGCGAGTAATCTCTCTGTCCACGCGTTGAAATCACCACTCAGCGAGCCTAGCAGATGACACACGACACACGTGGAACCGTGACGCGCGATACCAACATGCTTTTGCTCCACTTTACCGAGCAATTGTAATTTATAAATGATTTCAACTTCGCCTCAGCAATTCCAGATAAAAGTTACATTAAAAAAAAAGCAGTTTCCATTGTCGACAGCTGTCTACCAAACAACAGTCCTTCCAAAGTGATCTCTTTACTCGGGATAAAATACCTTGTTATTGCACTTTGCCCGGAATGACTCCGAAAGCACGATGACAGTCGTTGCTTTTAGGACAACCTCGTCCTCGGGTCACATATTCGTCGTTGGACCAGTCCTTGTTCTCTGTGCACGCGCGCGCCGTGTGACAGTGCCAGAAAAGAGAAGAAGAAGGAGGAGGAGATCACGAGAACGTTTCACCACATCTCTGCCTTGAAGACATTGTGCCAGTGGTTTCTGGATGAGGCTGCCGTGAAAACTGAGCGGTGGCTAGGAGCTAAAGAGAAAGGTAGCCTGAGAAGCGAGGCTTCTCTCATTGGCAGTTGATACGCGCTGTCCTTTCGTGGACACGCGACTCTCTGGCTCTAAACCCGGCTTACTTCTAACCGAGACTGGACGCTAAGGTTGCGCTTCATTGGTTCATTGGCTTCCAGGACCGTCTCAAACACCATTATTACGTTTCCCATAACGATTCCAAGCGAGTCATGCCTCGATCTTCGGTTCTTTTTTATGTCCAAGCTCTGCCAAAGTTAAGGGAGGTCATAAGCTTGGTCGTTTTAGTATTAGAAGCCAAGAAAATCATGTTCAGAAGCATTTCTAACGGGGCTTTCTGAGTCGACGCACGTCCCTGAAAGGCGCGCTCGCGGTAGAAGAAAGTTAACTCAAGAACGGCCATTGCCATTGGTCGACGTTGGTGAAAGTCACTTAGAACACGGTTACCTGGCTTCTTCCTCTGCCAGTGACATCTGTTGGCACCTTAAAATATTCGTAGTGAACTGTTCGATCGATTATATCGTTCGAGCAATTTGAAACTGATGAACCTATTGACGATTTCATGGTTGACCGTGTACTTGCCAATTTTGTTCTACTTCTCAAAATTTCCCACCGCTTTCCGGTGACGCGGTTTAACACCGAGGACCAAGAAGCTTCGCCGGTAATTCAAATAACCGCAAAGATTTTTAAAGTCGCGTGAAATAACCGGACATCCCAGTTAGCCATCGTTTAGACCGTAACGCGAAATAGCGTCACGCCTTTCGAGACATTACGCGCTCATTAAGGTCGATAAGTTCTCCGAGCAGCTTGGTCCATGAACCGAGTGCCAGTGAGGAAAGCTGCTGCATCAGCCGAGTATCGAATCGACGCGCAGAGATCCCGAAGCATTTCGTCAAGTTTATTGGCAATGGACCACGAAATTTTACCAGTGTTGAAGCATCTCCTGATACTCCGTAAGTGAAACGTAATCATGTGTTCTCTGGTGGGAAACGCTTGAATGTCATCGGGTTGCAGGGATGTTAATCACAGTCGTCGCGTTACCAACCCTGGGTTACATCGTAAGGAATCTCGTTCGTTCGAAAAATAATGGTCACTGTCGTGTTAAATTCGAAAAAGTTTCACTGAACAGGACCGACATCGCTTGGAGACGTACGAGGATCTGTCGGGGGAGTCGAACGACATGGACCTCTTCGGCAATCTAACGTTTCAATTCTCCTGCGAGGGCAGACCCATCGGCTTGTACGCCGATCCGGAATACGAATGTCGAATTTTTCACGCCTGCGACGATTCTGGAAGAGGCTTTCCCGTGATCTGTCCTAACAACACACTGTTCGATCAGAGGGAGCGTGTCTGCGTGGAAGAAGAACACGTTGACTGCGGACGTGTGGATGAATGGTACCTTAAATCCTGATACCTGATTTGCACCGTTATGAATTTAATTACTTCGTATAATCGATTCTTTCAGGTATTACTTAAACGAGCTGCCCTACTCTGTGGAAGTGACAGACGCGAATGACATTAGGGCGGAGGAAAGGGAAGACATTCCTTCAGTGTTACCTCTCCTGGCAACATGACACTAATAAGCGTAAAGTATCCATAATCATTATTATATTTATAATATATTGATGAATAAAGAAAAGACTTTATGTTTTCGAAATCGTTTCGCCCGAGATTGCTACCATTTGCAAGTTCAATACCCACGATAAACGGATTCCTCGGGAGGTATCGTAGCTTGCCGACGCGTTTTTCCGATCGCGGCTATTGCAAATAAAACCTGTAGACAGATTTCGTTGCTCTTTTTGCCTCCTTCCGTGGCTGCAAATACTCGCAGTGGCGCAATATGGAGTGCGTGGCAGTAGCAGCCGACTAATAGTATACAGCAAACATTAAGATGATCGGCAAAGTGGCCGACGTGTAGGGAAAGCAAAAGCTATTAAAATAAACGATCGGGTTGCTAAGGACGTCTACTTTTCAATTATCGGGGGCAGATATTTTCTTCTCGCTTTCTTTCTTGCGATACCCTTCGGTCTTCAAAGGGTTCAACGCTCGATCGGGTGACCTCGCGTGCCGTTTCCTCGGTTCCTAACACGTGCAGATGCAACGTCCGCTCGTATGCACTTTGATAAAAAAGTGGGGCAAATAAAGAAGCAAGCGTATATACCAGGGGGCCCTGCGCTGCAAACCGAGAATAATCTCGGGCTTATCTTAACCCTGACCTTTCGGAGGGAGCTCCTCCAGGTCCTTGAGGCCCCAGCCAGCGGCGGTTCCGATCGCGATAGAGCCGCAGGATTCAATAACGATCTTTTCTCCTTCTACTGCTGCCTTTTCTTCTTCCTTTTAACGTAATAAAGTGCGCTGGAACCACGAGCAATTACGTTGCCCGTACGCGCATCTCAAGATGCTTATCACGAGAAGAAGTCGATGCGGAATTCGAGGCGCTCGAGCGAAGGAAACCAGGGTACATGGATTACTCAAACGTTTATTTTCGTAAACGTGGAATTAAACGAGAGCCGTCGAGTGTCTTACAAGCTAAGGGTTTTACAATGTTCCATACAGATGATGGCGGTTTTATTGTTGAGCGGATTGATTACATGGAGAGATTGTTACCCATCACCGTGAAATCCCATAGGAACGAATGAGAGCTGATGTGCACCTTAACATACGAGTAATGAACAGAACGTCCAAACCAACAGAATACTAGCTATTCGCAGCTAACTAAAACCGAGTCTTCCAAGTCCGTGCTACTAAAAACGTCTACGTAGATGCTTATGTCCAAGGGGATCGGGAGAAAGCACCGGCGGTCATCGTAGACCGCGTACGGAAGAAAATTAAAGCTAGCCCAATGAACGTTCACAGTTGTTCAACATTTAAGGAAACAAACGAACGTTAGAACGATCACGTTCAATCTTAACTCTTAGTGGACCAAGTGCCGTGCGTCATCTACGATTCTACGAGGATACAGTCCCTATCGTTAACCCTAGAACCCTCATACTAGTCGTAAGTAAAAATGGCTCGTAGGCGATTCTAATTGTAAGTGGGAGTCCGATCGAGGCCACCCCAAAAGCAAACGCTTCCAAGTTCCCAAATGTATCTCTCTCAGATATCGTCTAGGTCTAGCCTTATCCCTATAGCTATTAAATTTCTTTCAGCGACGTCGATCGTTCACCGAAGTCGCCACGCCCGCAAACAGTATACCCTAGGTTTTGATAAAATTCTCGATTAGGAGGACTTGCTCAGTTATCCGTGATGCTGGGCAGTAGGGCCGTAGGCGGGCCAGGAGATGCCCGGCCCCACCTTGTCGTTGTCGTAAACGTACTTGATTTGCGGTTGCTTGTTCGATCCGAAAAAGGAGTCGCGGATCATTCCGATCACGGCAGAGCCCATGGCCATATTACTGATCATCCCAGCCATCGAAGCAGCGGTCCGCGCGTGAGCCAGGCCCATTTGAATCAAGAAGGACAAGACCAGCCCGACTCCCGGCATCATCTGCATCATCTTCGTCTTCATGGACCTGCCCACGTGCGCTAGCGTGCCGGTCAGTTTCTTCAGCGTGATTTTATCGTCCAGACGCGGCAGCTTAACGATCAGGCCAGACTTCCCATCGTTCCCTTGCTGTTTATCGGTGATTTTATTGTCCTCGATATCTTCGAACCTCTTCGTGTCAGGCTCCTTCGAGAATTTGTGCAAGTGTTTGTCCAGTAACGACTTGAAGAAATTTTTGCCTCGCTTCTGCCTCTGCCCCTCTCCCTGTTCTGTAGATGACTCTTTCTCCAAGTCATACATTACTTCGCTCTTTAAAGGTAGAACCTTCAATTGATCGGAGCCTTCGCGTGATTCCAACGGCACGATTTCTACTTCTTTGTTCGCCCCGCTGGGGCTGGCCTCCTCCAGGGATCTCAGTTGACGATCGACGCTCTGAAGTTTGTGGGCGAGTCTGGTGTGCAAACGAGTACCGAAGAGAACCCCGAAGGCATTGTACGCATCCTCCAGACCGAAATGCGTTGCCTTGTCGCCATCCGATTTGGAGTCGTTGGACTTGATTTTATCCAGGAACATCGTGATGATCTCGTCGTCGTTTATCGACCGTTTGATGTCGACGTACTCCTCGCTGTCCTTCAAGAACTGGATATCAGACTCCCTCGACACGTCTATGCTCCTATCCTTCTTCTCCTTGTCTCTCTTCGGCTTCTCGCCTTCCGGCTTCTGCTCGAGGACCTCCTCCATGATGTCGCTAATGATCGTCAGTATACTGGGGAGGTTCTTGTTGTCCTTCAGCTTCGCGCCCCTTCCCTCTCTGAAACCGGAGAAGCTGAACCCCAGTTCGCCGTTCCCATAGCCCTTGATCTTTATGAAGCCCACGTTCGCCTGGAACTTGTCCTCGGCCAGCTTCTTGTACCAGTCGAGGAAGGAAGTCTCGATCGACTCTTTCCTTGTCAGCAGCTCGCTCTCGAAATCAGTAGCGGACATGCCGAAATATTCCTGTACCTTGTTCTCCATGTCGAGGGAACGTCCAAAGATACCCAGGCCGGGGAAAGACGGAAGTCCGATCAAGGAAGGCAGATTGTTGGTGATCAGGGGCCAGACAAAGATTCCCATGCACCTGATGAAGCTGAGACTCTGAATGCACTGGGCGACCTGCTGAACGATTCCTCTGCTCGACGCCTTCTGCTCCAAGTCCTCGACAAGCTTGAGAATTTCGTACTGATCCGCGGTCAGGGAATCCCTGATCGTGGAATTGAATGTGTCGACAAAGTACCGTTTCGAGGAGATTCCGCTGGCGATTCTCGCGTTCTGCTTAATTTTAACTAGAAGCTCGAGGTATCTGGATTCCGTGATGTTTGGAAACATTTGGGGCGAGGATGAAGAGCCGTTGAACCCTTCGCCGGTCTCGTAATAAGAATTCGAAAGGTCTACGCTCCTGCGCATTCTGCTGCTAGCTTCTACGGCCGGTCTCGTGGGGGGTGTGTTTCCCTGTCGCTGAAAGTTATCGGGCAACTGGACTTTCTCCTTCGAGATATCTATGAGGATGCCTGGCGGTTGTCCTGCGTAGCCGGGTACTTCTCCTTCGTCACCTGCAAACACAGGGGGAGTCAGAAATCGTCCCGAGAGCCTAAACGGGTGTCAGGCGAATGACAGATTCACCTACTGACGGCGTGAACGCTGATGTTGGTGTCCCTTGGCTTTCTGATCGGGAGGAAGGCTGCACCTGCGTGGCTCTCTGTTCAGAAGATCCTGGGAAGCTCGGCAGATGAGAAACTTCGTCGGGGATCGGAGGAAATCCGATAGGAATTTGAAAGTTACTTGGGATGATCGGAATGTCGCCATCAGAGTCTGCCATGGGTCCAGCTGAATCCAGAGCGGGCTCAGTGACTGCAAACATTTGCAAAATCATCTCGTCCAGGGTGCCAGCTTTTCGAGAGGAACGAGCGAACTGCTTGCTGGTGGGCACGGTGATGCTCTGCGTGCCAGCTTTCGCAACGCGGTTTAACAGAATATCTTCTATCCTGTCCTCACCCTCCTTCGAGAGGTCTTCTTCCGAATTCTGGCTCAAGTTCTCCTGAGGGGGTTGCGCGTTTAAATCGGACGCCGGAGGTTTCTCAGCCAGGAACACTTGGAACCTGATCCTGGGAAAGTTCTGAAGGCTCCCGAAGTTCGGGAAGCTCGGCAGCCACGGATAAGACTGGGCGATGATGGGCCAAGTTATGTCTCTGGTGCATTCCAGGAAGTTCTTCTCCCGGAGGCAAGAGCGGATTCTACCGATGAAATTCACTCGGATCGGAATGGGTAGCAAGTTCTCCGCGATATGTAGGATGCTGATCTGTTGGTCTGTCAAAGCAGTGGAGAACTCCTGCTTCCTCGCTGGCACTGGTGTGCCGGGTTGGCTCGGGACGGAGAGCTGCACGGCTTTCAGAATGTTCAGTATCACCGACTCCGGCACCTCGTTGAAAATTGGGAAGAATCTGGTGTCTGTTATCGTGACGGTGGTGTCTCCGTGTAGGCCGGTCTTGACGTCGGTTTCCGAAAGGAGGCGAGAGTCCGAGCTGGAACTGGTCTCCGTGAGATTGAGTCTGGCAGACTGGGGTGGCGTGTCGCTGGGAGGATTGACTGGGGGGCTGAAATTCGAGAAATTCGGGAAGGCAGGCAACCAGGGGAAATACTGCATCACCGTTGGCCAGATCACGTCTCTGGTACAGATTAGGAAATTGTTTGTTCGGAGGCATATGATCAATTGGTTGGCAAATTCTGGTCGAATGCTCTGGGGGAGCAAGCTGTCCACGAGGTTTACGATAATCAGCTGTTGCTGGTTGAGGAAATCGACGAATTGTTGATTCTTAGTTGCCGGGACGATGCTTGCTCGATTGAAGTTAAATGCCTGCAGCTGGACCGATCGAAGGATGTTGAGGATCACCGATTCCGGATGCTCCGTGAATATTGGCACAAATCTGGTACCAGACACGCTGATCACTGGACCGTTCTGTTGACCCTGGTTTCCTGATTCTTTATCCTGTAGAGGAGTCGAACTGATCGCCTCAGCGTCCGAATTGATTCGTTCCTGTATCTTTTCGCCAGGGCTGATAGCAGGGGCCTCCGTCTTCAGCAGGGTCTGTGCACTCTCTGAACTTATGAGCTCCCCTTTCCTCCCCAGTGTAGGGAATTCGGGAAAGTTCGACAGGTATCTCGCGATCGTCGGCCACATTACGTATCTAACGCAATCGATAAAGTTGTCGTTCCTCTGAAGATAGACGATGACTTCGGTAATCAGAGCTGGTCGAGCAGCAGCCGGTATGAGACACTCGGTCAGCTGCAGAATGTCCAACTGCCTCTTCGTAAGCATCGAGAACGTTATCGAGTTACTCGTTAGGATGAACGGCGATATTTCTTGGGATTTCTCGATGGACTTTCGAACATTCAACAGAACCTCCAAGATCTTTGCCTCCAGCTCGTCTATGGAACGAAGGATCTCTGGGCGACTGTTCAACAAGATGTAAGTCGAGGTTCCTGCCGTCCCCTCATCGGGAGCACCCCCGAATGGCCAGTAAGAACCGAAGTCTGGGAAGCTTGGAAGCTGTGGAAAGTAGCCGAAAATGTCCGGCAGTCCTGGAATTTGGAAGTCTGGCAGCAGACCAGAGATGTTGGGCAAGGTGGGTATGATCTGCCGGATGGTAGGCCAGGTGGAATACTTGATACAAGTCAGATAGTTGTACTCCTTCATACAGTTAACGGTTTTCTGAGCGAATTCAGGTCGCATGGAAATTGGGAGCAGTTGTTCGGCCATGGTGAAGATCTGCAGCTGATCTTGCGGTATCAGAGCGATGTAGGAGTCCGTAGAGGGATCCAGGAAAGACGGTATGTTCGATATTCGTGGCTGCTCCTTCAAGATATTCTCAAGATAGAGAATGATGTGATGATTACGATTCGCGGCTGAGGGTCTGGATCTCCACTGTCTGGTTGCATCAGTGTCAACCACCTCTGGTAGCTCTCCCACCTCTCCAGAGAAGCTGGGGAAGGGTAGAATAGGATACTGTGTGATGAAATCGACGATTGGGTACCAGCTCGGATAATCTGGGAAGGACGGGAGAGTTGGGAAGTACTGCTTGATCAGGGGCCAGGCAAAGTATTTCACGCAGCTGAAGTACTCGAATCTCCTGACGCACGAAAACATACTGTCGGAGTACTCCTGCCGCAACGTCTGCGGCAGAAACTTCTCGGCCAGTTGAAGGATGGTCATCTGATTGGATGTCAGAAGTTCCCTCAGCGTCTTGTTATTCGGGTTCACGTAGGATACCAGAGTCTCGTCTTTGGGATACGTGTCCAGAGCATCCTGCAAAATGCTGTACACCATGGTTTCTGGAGGGATCAGCTTGACCTGGTGGACATTTTGAGCCCTGCCGGACTTTTGTTTGTTGCCCTGAAACAAGTCAAACACGTTTATCTCGATGGGCAAGCTGCCGAGATTCTGGCTGATAGATGTCGGTAGATTGTCCACAACAATAGGCCAGGCGAAGATCTTTATGCAATTAAACACACTGAGTCCTCGAATGCAATCTGCCAAATTCGCGACGAAGGATTGCCGCTCTCTTGCGGCTAACAATTGCGCGGCACATTTGACTATCCGCAGCTGATTATCGGTCAGCCCGAGATCTTTCACGGTGCTCGCGTAAGAATCGTTTGAATGCTGATCGGTTAAAGACTTCCTCGAAAGCGCGATCTGCTCCAACATGTCCAGCAACTGGTTCTCCGTAAATTTAGGAATTTCTGGGAGTAGCTCGGTTGCTTGCTCCTTCAAACGGGATAGGAACGTTCTATTTCGAATCTGTTCTTGAAGCATTATAGCCTGATCCCGCCATTTCTTAAAAACACCGTTGCTGCCTACCGATTGCCTAGCCTGTATTAGCGTAATGTCTTTTACCTTGTTCTCCGGCTCGCTTTCATCCTTCTGCTGCGTGAAGGCGACCTCGTCCATTCCGACCTCCCGCTTCGAACTGAGAACCTTAGCCTCGTCCAGCTTGTCTACCTTTTGCGCGTCCAGAGCATCATCGCGAATCGATATCAGCCTTTTTATCTGTCCTTCGACGATCGACTGCTGCTCCCCATCGGGTATCTTCTTCTCCTCGGCGTTCAGGTAGACGGTGGAACTCTTCCGTCTGGATTTGCTCTGGGAGTCGGTCAGATACCTGTTCTCTCTGTTCTTGGTAGACGCGTCTTCGATAACGGAATCACCTTTCGAGCCGATTCCCTCGTCGCCCTTCTTCAGTTCGTCATCATCGACCGCTCCGGATTTGCGGAAATAGACAGGAATTTCTTCCTTCGGTTCTTGGACATGTTTGACGTCGCTGCCTCCATTCGGTTTTAGCTCCTGTTCTTCATTGTGTCGAACGTCTATCAGTATTCTGATATCATCAGCGTCGCTCACTGTTGTGGCGTCAACGTTTTCTTGAGAAGGAGCCGCACCCTCTGCGTCTACTTGCACGTCGAACCTCCGGATCCCTTCGCTCTTGGCCTCTTCCGCCTGCTCAGCAGGGATTCCTTCG
Source organism: Andrena bucephala (assembly GCA_947577245.1). Taxonomy (NCBI): domain Eukaryota; kingdom Metazoa; phylum Arthropoda; class Insecta; order Hymenoptera; family Andrenidae; genus Andrena; species Andrena bucephala. The sequence continues at coordinate 72,498,514 of OX387717.1, forward strand.
TTCCCCTGAATCTCAGATTTACCGACGAGAGTAACGTCGTTCCTCCTCCGTTTCTTAGCCACGCTAGCCTCTTCGTCCTCCTGATTCAACACCTCGCTACCCTCAACAGCAACCCCGATCTTGACGTCTGCAGCAATCGGTGTCTCCACTGCATCAATTTCTTTCGCCCCTTCTTTCTCAATACTGAGTTGCTCGGGGAGCAATGGGGTGTCCTCTCGCGAAAGATCAACGACCCGTTTGACGTTGCTGGCATCAGCCAATTCCAAGGTGCCTTCAATCTTCGGCTGCGAAATCTCCCCCTGGATACTCTCCGGTTTCTCAGGCTCGACTTTCTCACCGTGAACGCCATCGTCCTGGGGGGCGAGGAGCAGCTTCCCTTGCACTTGTTCCGGCGCACTGTTCCCTTCCGCTTTGCCCGAAGTTAGCTGAACGTCAGGCTGGTTTTCGGCTGGCGAAAGCTTGCCCTCGGGCTGGACCAGCCCATCTTCGTCGCGTGGCACACTGCGCGCTCGACCAGCGTGAATAACGAACAGCAGCAGCAGAAGGCAGAGGAAGGAACGAGGGAAGAGACAGAAGGTACTAGTTAGTTGTGGGCGTCGCGAGTTGAGTGCTCTCATGGTCGCGGTCGAGAGGCGAATGTCGCGGCCACTTCTGAGCCGGTCTATGGTCAGCCATGGCAGAGGTATGGTAATACACATACCATCGTCCCTTCTGCAGCGTGCCAAGATGCCCGTCGCAGTGTACGTACAAGCTCAACCAACGAGACGCGGGGAATCGCGAGTCTGTGTGGATAGGCAACAGCCCGGCTATTCCCATTTTTACGCTGCCCCTCTACAACTCTCCTCGGGGTTGCGAGGGGATCGAGTTCACGGTCTAACGGGCGCAGATGCATTTAGCTCGATGCATCCTCCGATCAGCTCGTCCAGAACAAAGATTCGCGGGATCGTTTCAGTGAACGAGCGACTCAGGTGGACGGAACACGAAGAGCAACAAACAAGTACCATCGAAACGCTGATGCTGCAATTTTCTGCCTATATTCGAACATTTTTATTATTATTATTAGCCCCAACTGAAACTTCCAGTATGCAGTTTTTGTGACAATTGAGGCGATAAAACAAAGACCCCAGAAATCGAGTTCCAGCGGTGCTATGAAGATTGGAAAACCCGTTGGCATAAGTGTATTGCAAGCAATAAGGATCGCTTTGAAGGCGACCAAATAGATATCGCTGAATAAATGAATAATTTCGGTTTCATTTGATTTCTCCTGGAAGCTTTCCAACAGAGTAGTATCTTTGGTTTAAGTTCTGCTTTTCTTGACAATTGGAATTATCAGAGCGACGAGTTAATCACAGAAGCGTATGGGCAAATAGTGACCAACCGCTATGAGTGTCCAGTTCTGTTTCTTCTTGCGGCCAGGGCGGTAATGAGCCAATTAGCCTTGAAGCAGTGGTGCTTGGAAAGTAACGTGGTACATTCTGTCTGAGTGAGATCTAACATGGACATCACCTGCGGTTCGCTACTCGGCCACTTGCTCCGCATATTCAACAACCACGTTCCTAGCTACTCGCGTCTCTTCCTTGATCCATGATTCTGATAGATCAACGTACGCCCACTGATACGCGTTACAGAGGGAAAAAAGTTGTCTGCTGTTTTCTAGACAGCGTAGCGATGGAATCTGCAGTCAGGTTAATAGCTACCTATAAACGAATCGCTGAAGAAATTATTGCAACCGTGTTTGGTAACGTCTGAACAAACTTTCGATTGAGGAATATGTTTTTAATCGGCGCGGTAAACGTTCAGGCCTTCGCCGAGATCGAGTACCATCGAGTGGAAAGAAAAGGGAGTAAAACGGCAGCGGGTGGAAGAAGTCGTCTTGGAGACGCGGAGGATGCAGCTCGAACAAAGTCCAGACCAGGTTTCAGGCTCATCTTTAATACGGCCTTTCTGGTTCTGGCGCAAGGGGTTGTATTTTTAGTCCTTGAAGGAATCGAAGCTAGAAGAGACGGCCAGGGGGAGGAAGAGGTGTTCTCAGGGACAGGGTACGGGAGGGTGAAGAATTTTTACGGCGCGCATTATTTTCCAAGATGGCCTCCCTCGTTTCCTTCTTCGGCCTTCTCTTCTCTCTCTCTTTCCCTGCAGGATTCGCGGCGCAAAGCCGCTGCACTAAACCTGTACTGCATTTCTTCCTTTTAACCGTCGAGTTGCACGATGCGCTTAAGGTGCATCCACAACAGCTGAATTGATTTTACTGGCCACAACTGTTTGCAAATGCGATTCGAGACCGTTGCAGCCATTCGTTTCGCCCATTTACTTCTGTCGTTTTCTTTCACCCAACAATTTACACATTTATCTGTCGATGTCGCAATGGTCTGGGTTTGGTCGCCAACGCTACGCTTTCCGTTTCGATTCGAGCGAGCGAAAACGCTCGACTGTGGCGAATCTTCGGTTTTATGTCACCCATTAATTCGCGAAATTTTACATCAACGGAATGCCGCAAAATTCAGCGAGCTATTGACTCTCCGGGAGTTACTACGACCTTCGAATTCGCGTGGAAGTAACAGGTAACGAAACTACAAATGTACCTTGACAGATTAGACGCCTACTTCCACTTCTACGCTGCAGTCGTTCTTTGATTTGGATTTTAGCCTTAGAAAAAAGACCACCAAGCCCTTTTCTATTCTCCGACAACAATGGAGGATGAATGCCTCGCCCCATTGACAAGGCGATCGTGTGATTGCACGTTTCCACGGTCAGGCAGTGCCAGTAAAGGCGAGGAGTGCGCGCGGACTATTGCGGGGCCGTGACCGTGGCAGTGATACCTATAGAAAGTGGGACGATACGTTCGATGCGCGAAAACGCTTAAAACCCGAAATTCCTTTATACAACAGCCGCCTGGACATTTCTCGTCTTACATAGGCCGATATTTTGAGGAAGCATCGCGGGAACGAGGCGTGGAGTGCGGTACTCGTGGGCAAGTGCATGAAAAAAATGCGCGCTCGGAAACGCAACGATGCGATCATCGACTGCATAACAGGCGGAGCACGCGGAACGTTTCTATCGACATTCTCGCAAAGTGTTTCAGCCGCGTTCCGCGCGCGTCCACGAAATTCAAGGCGGTGCGCAGATCTACCGCGCACACGTCGCGGAGCGTCGCGTCGGCCGATCCTCTTTTGAGTTGGAACGGCGCCGTGGCCGTTCGTCCGAATCATACGCCGACTCGTACGGGCTCGATTAGCACGTAATTCGTGGTTCCAGTTGGAGGATCGCGGGACGCTACAGCGACAGGGCGAATCCATTATTCGGACGGATACCGCGGTGTCGATGCGGAGGATCACGTGATAGCTGGCAACCGGTTCGATAATGCGGCCGATTGGTTGGACGCTGGCGTGCGTGCTGCTCGCGACCAGTTTTTCAAAAAGCGCGATCTCGTCGGTCGTCGAGAACGTTCGTGTCCCCACGGCGAGCCAGCATCAACCTGCACGCGGCAAAGTCACGAAACTATTGCCAATTGCCAATCGCACCGCCCTGGATCCCGATGTTCGACAGCTCAGGGAATTTTTCGACGATCTGTTCAGTGGCGGGAGCAAAGGTCAAGGTGAGTTCAAAGCGTACCTTTTCACCTATCTCCTTCGATCGTATAAAACCCTATTTCTTCAACCTGATAAACTGCACGATCGAGAAATTAATGGATCTTGGTGTACCTAGAAACGACATCGAGAGAAGCTCGGACTTTCGGCGTGAAGCGGCTACAATTTATGTTAATGCCGATGATGTACAAAATGGGAGTGATGATGACCATGTTGACAGTGTTGACTGTGATCTCGCTGAAGGGACTGCTGATCGGTAAGCACAGATTATGGAGTATCGTTGGTTCCACGAAAAGATAACGGTGAAGGTATGCTGGCCGTACACCTTGCGCATGCACAATCAGGGGACATTGCCGACCTATTTATCGATAAAGCCTCTCCACGGTTCACCGGTCGCGATAGAACCAAATTTTACCGGTGGACCCACTTTCCTTTCTCGGACCATTGTTCGATACGAAAATCAGTTTTCATTCGGCTGCCTCTGTTCTACTGGATACCCTAACTGACTCGTTAAATCGACGAGCACAGGAAAATACAGAGATACTAAATTCGTTGCAGGTGCCACTCTGCTGGTGCTGAAGCTGGGCACGATTATAGCCAAGTTTTCCTCCGGTTGGCAGCAGCACCATGCACCGGCCTGGTCGCCTCAACCGGTCCATGTGCACGTTCACAACAGCCTACCAGTCGGTCACAATCAGCCGTACGCCGGCTGGATGAGTCCTCACAGTGCCAGCGGTCCAGGAGACGAGGAGCACTATTATTACAGAGGATAAATGAGGAAACGCTGATCTCGCGGACGAGATACTGTTTCTACTTCTACGAAGACCACAAACGGAACCAGGCTATCGCGCTTCACCCGCGATCCTTCGTCGTTCCCTTTTTATTATCGTCTACTTCTCTGCTAACGCGAACGAACGTTAATGGAACGGCTGTTGCTGTGGTTTTCGCGCGACGACTTTGCTGTTTAGTCTACGGAGACATCTCCTGAGAACCAAAGGACCTCTACAACTTGTAACGATAATCTTAAGAGTATTTTATCTCGCTTGAAAGTGACTAAGCGTGGATAGATCGCAAGTCTACTTTAGTCTCGTGTCCTGCACCACCTAGCCCGACCAAACTGTAAAACCAAAATTCCACACTCGTACGTTTAAGGAACAACCGTTTACCTCACGTTAACAGTAACTTATTTGTAAGAAGCTGCGTCTCGCGCCGCGCTTCCATTTATTTATACTATCATATGTATCATCGTCGATCGTATTTATTAAATTCATTGTCAAATTCATTCCGTTGTTCCGTCAGTGCCGTCGGCTCTCGTAACGGGGAGCAGACGGCCATCCTAGATTTCCAGGATGATTGAAATTTAGAGAAGTTGGATAAAACGAAGCTCGTCAGCTATTTAACGAGGAGATGAAAATCGAAAGCACCGTTTTCAACGGCGATCCCCGGTTGAATTTTCCACGTTTCAAGGTCTGCTGAACGCGCCTGAGTCCGTGGCCAGCAGCGTGTGTATTACACCGTCTATGACATGAATTGCACAGGCTGCACAGACCCAGTTTCCTGGCTTTAGTGGGGTGAGCGTACAGCGAAAAAGAAAAATGTCTGTTCTCCGCTTGGCGGATCACCCGGTAGTCTCTTCGCCGATCTAATGCAAGAGAGGCGCGTTTTGCTAGCCGTTTACCAGCCGTCCAGAAGGAAGGAGGCCATTTGCCCTGGAATGCGTGAAATCGTTGCAGTGTCGAATGTGCTGCGATATGAAAAGATGTTCCCGCTGATCTGAGTGTTGATTTAACTTGACAGTGTCTCCGGAAGTGAGGAAAAGGTAGCGATAAATACGTAGAATTATATGTGACACGCGATCGAGTGAGTAACGGTGTCCGGTATCGAGATTCTGCACTGCGCATAACGAGTGAAATCGAGAAAATGGTAAGGGAGAATGTAGAGAGCAGTCTAGGAGTCCTTTGGCTCTCACCGGGAGACCTAATCTCGGACAGATTTGATTAATTCCTGCTCTGTGTTTTAGAAATTAACGCTGTAAGTGGACCGTGATTACGAGCTATGAATAGAGTGGAAGCGATTCTTTGGTGTCTCTGTTTCATGATTGCGTTTAAGAGTATTGTTGGAGCAGATGGTGGGACGGGAAAATCGAAGGGCTCGAAGCAGAGCCTGCAGTTTGAGATTTCTCGAGGTATGAGGCTGCAAATCGCAAACAACGAAACGAGTATCACCGTAAGAATGTCGGCTCTGCTTTCTGGTAGGTGATGTTACGAACTACCAATTATCTTCGAGGCGTGACGATGTTCTCATCAGTACTGCGATTCTGTTATTTAGGAAACGAGGTGGAGCAACGAAGCAAGCCTAGATTGAAGTTCAAAGATGGCCTGAAAAAGATTGGAATGGCGATAATGATGGCCCCAGTTGTGATACAGGTTTGAACGAATATCTTGTACCATTTGAAATAATATCGAACGTGGAATTCGATGACTTGGTAATTTTAACGCCCCACTACTTTTCAGCTGATGTCCTTACCCGGTGCGCTCGCAACCATAAAGATGAGTCTCCTGAGAAGCCTGTTCGTGGGGAAAATGGCGTTGCTCGTAATACTCTACAACATAATCAAGAATTCACAAAGGTCTGAGGTGGTGCTGGTCCATAAACCCGAATACCACGATCACTACTATCACAGTAATTATCAACCGGAAGACGACGACCAAGGCTGGTTCAGAAGATGAGCGAGATGACAAAGCCTCCATCAACGAAACATCCGACACATTACCTCGAATCACTTTGCTCTCTTCCTACCTTTTTCGAACTCTGTTACTCTTTTTGCGACAAAATTGCGCGCCTGTGATACGTGACAATCACGAAGTGGCTAGTTGATAAGATATTCGAAAGCGGTTCCTTTTGTACGAATTGTAACACTTGCGTGAAAATATACAGAGACTCAAAAGTATTACGACTCTCCACGTAATCAAGCGACACTCGATCGATTACTAAATGAAATCGGTTCTCGAATAACCATCCGATGAGGTGACCAATGGCGAGATATTTGGTGACCTACTTCGGTCCCCGCGTAACGGCATTTCGGTCCAGATACTGCGGCGACCATCTCCGACAGCGTGCCGGGTTTCCCTTTTCTCTGTCGTCAAAGCCAACGTCGAAATCGAAATTAGTATAATCTTAATCGGTCTCATCATCGATGCAAATATAGACGGGCTGGACTGTAACGGTCTGCTTTTAACATTCCCGTAATGGTGTCCTTCAAATCACATTACTATTCGCCGATTTCTAAGCCCCGTCGGTCTATAATTAGAATAATCAAATTATTGCGAGCGATATGTCCCACTTTGTTGAGGGAACAAACGCGACGTAATGTTGCGTGCAGAGCGTAGATCGTTAGATCGTTAGGCGCGTACTACGAACATATTTAGATCAGTGTTAGGGGCACGTAACGAAAGTTCTGTCAATGTCGAATTTATTTCCCAAGGCCTCGATATTCGCGGTGCGTATACGTGCCAGAAACCCACCTTCCGTTTGTACATTGTATAGTTAGTATGCCAGCCGCCGTCGATCCTGTATCGACACCTCGCCATACCGAGTCGTAACGCTATACCGTTTTCTAAACTACAAAATGCACGATGCACGACGCATACGAGGCAAATCGGATTCGAACCCGGATTAATCTTTGCATACCTCGCTGCTTAGATCGTCGCCAGCGGTCTGCCGACGTGAAAGCATCCAGGCTTTTCAGAAATCCATCCTCGCCTTTCTAGTTTGCCAAACTGTCCAACGACCTGTTGGAAAAGTCGCAGGCCTTCGCCGACCGTTGCCCCTTTGCGTTTGACAATACAAATTGGCAGCATTTATTCCCCGTGTCCGATCGTATACAGTTTCATTCATAATTAATTCTCTTAATCGGCCCTTTCACTGTGATTCCTCGAACCCAGAGGAGAACAGCATGGGGAATGCTCTGCTGACATTATGAACATTGATTCCTCTGGCAGATTACCGATGCCTCTCGGTTCTCCTCGATTTATTACGTCCGTCTGACACTACGCAGAAAAATCTCTAGGCCACGATGTTCTTAATAACAATTGCACTTGCGTCTCGTCAAAAGGACTTCGAAGGTTCGCGTTCGAGTGGAGAAGATGCTTATCTCGAACGTCATAGGTAATCGTACAAGTTATAACAACGCGATGACGGGTTGATAGGAAGGATCTGCTGCGAAGGAATTCGCGGGATTCTATTATGCAGCCTTCTCACTTTGTTAGCAATTATTTATTACTGGGTCGCGTGAACTCTGGCCACGCCTGGCGTCGCCTTCCAAAAACGCAGGATCTTTACGACTCTGTGTCTCCGGAGTAGATGGTCGTTCCTTTGCTCCAGCACCAAGATTTACGATCGTTCTTGGCCGATGTATAATTACTCGAAGACGCGAAACGCGTGAAAGCGAACGTCGAGGATCCCTGTCAGCCTCCCAGGATTTTTTCCCTCGCGCGGATTCCACAATTTCCTCTTCTCCCTCTGCGAATCCCTCGAGAGGGAAAACATTTTTCTCGCTTAGTTGCATCACCGTGCAACGATCGAGGTATCTAATGGCCCTCCTCATTCAGTCTTGCGATCTTAAAGCTGCGGCATCCTCGTGGAAATGTTGTCCTTCCCCTGTCAGAAGACAGGTCTCGCTGTTCTACGTCTCCTTTGCTACGTCTCGCTGGCAAGCATCGCGACGGGGGACGAGGCGAGGAACCAGACCAGGCCTTACGAATTTTCATTCAACATCGTCGATTTCCAGCACAGATACGAGAAGAAAGGTACGTAAAAGGAGGAGAGGTTGAAGCGTCGAGAAGGCAGATTAACATGGCGCGATTACTTTACGAGATGCCGACGGAATTATCACCGGGGAGTTCGGATTCATAACCGCGGACGGAGTGTATCACGAGACCGGATACGCGACGGACAAGAACGACGATTTCATTATCACCAGGATGAGAAACAGAAAGATCAACAGCCGTGAGTTTGCCAAATATCAACCTCGCGAGTATACATCTTCATCTGATCACTGCACGGTTTGGCAATAATTTGGACGAACCGTGATTTTACTTTCACAAGTGAAGGATGCTCAGGAAATATTCAAAGACCGACCGGAAGCTGCGAAGAAGCTGGTGGAGGCTGTGATGAAGGCCTGCGGTGGGTGTACGATTCCCATAACGCAAGACAAGATTGATACAACCACGAAAGCACCTCCAACAGTCTCAACATCCACTTCTGCAGCAAAATTGGGTCCGATATTAAAGGAGATGATGAAGACTCTAGCTGAAAGCAGGAGAATTGGTAAAAATTGACTTACGAACAACCTTAGCGCTTAGGATTCCTTCTTTTTTAATTCAGTTACTTTTGCAGAAGGAGCCTCGAAGGGCAAAGTTCTCCAAGGAAAGAACAAAATTCCTCAGGATTCTAAAGACGAGTCGAATGAGAGACGAGGGAAGAGCTTGAAAGAGGGAATTGTGAGGGACATGGTGAACTCGGCGAAGAAGCTGTTGAGCAAAGGGGGTGCTGGTGATGGGAATTCCAGAAATATGCTCACCAGCGATCGAGTTCTTGAGAAAATGGCGGATGATCTGTACTATCGATTCAATTATACGATTACGACGCACGGGCACCACGAGGACGGGTACAGGAGCGGTAAAAAGGACGGCAGTTATCGAGCACAAAGTGAAAATGGTGTCGACACGCGGGTGAAGTATCTGGCGAACGAATTCGGTCATCAGCCCAACATTTCGTTCGTTCCCAGGGCCAATGGGACCACGGAGGACCAGCGTCTCAAGGGATACTCCTTTCTTTGGTACTGGTCGTGAGAGATCATTCTCTCGAACAAGTTTTTCCCTCCGACAGGAGGCCCATGTAACAATGTAGCATTAGAAAGACGCGAAATAAAGATTATATCGATGATTAATAAGGCAGTCCTCATTGGCGAAGCGACATGTGTTTAGAAATCTTTCTTCCTAACGTTAATTCGGCCAGACGAAACTGGTTCCGCAAAAAATCTAGTTTGACCGGTCAAAGTGTGCCGTGCGGGTCGCGACGGGACCATTATACAGAAATTAAACGGCCGGCAAATTTCACGCGGACAATTTTGACGGAGGAGTTAATTGCCGTTGATGAATACAAAGATAAATGACCAAGCCTTCGTTTCTTCGTCTAAAAGTGGCAGCTCGATCACGCCATCTCAATTTTCTCTTTTACTCGTAATGTACAGGTCATAGCATTCTCTTAAACGATGAAATTTTACGTCGATTATGCTTTTCCACTTCCTTCATAAACGCCGTGAAACTCTACCGGTTCTTGCACCATAAAACATCTGCAAATACTTATCTGGCAATCGAATAAATTAGCTTTTACTCGAAGGGAGGATGAACATCATCATGACCATTTTCAGCTTCCACGGTGAATCGTCCGAAGAATAATCTACAAGCTGTTGTGACAGTCGTTTCGTTGCGCTCGTACACGCGAGACTGTGCTCCTAACGATTGTAAGACGGACGTCTTTATTATGGTAATCGAGCCGAACGAAAGGTGGTGCTTCATTTCCTCGATTGTTCGAGTGTCGCGAGAACAGTGCCGCTTTGATAAATCTCACGGCATTCCACCATTGTCATCGAAAGTTTTATTAAAAGAAAGGTCACGAGCGCAGCGAGATAGTGTACGTAAAAAATGCGCGTTGTTCTTGATCCCATGGTGTTTGGAAAGTAACGATTTCACTACGATTCCGTGTCCGTTGATTCTTTAAATAACGATAAAGAGGGCCGGAATTAGGTTGTATTAGCATCCCAGCATAGTTGAGGCGGAATTTCTGTCGTCGGTCCACGTACGTGACCCACACCGGTGTGCCAAGTTACACGCGCGTAATCCTAAATTCATTATGCTTTTTCAGCAACGGGGAAACATCGCCGAACGTGCCATAAAAATTCATTTCCACCGCGCAGGTACAAGCGGATTTCGATTGTGTACCGATTCCGGAGGAATGCAACCGGGAGCCGTGGAAAGAAGATCAAAGGGACCCTGACAACGAATCTCACGCGTTACAAGAAGGCCCCGTTAGTGCGTAGCGTTAGAGTCGATTAAGGAATCAATTAACGAACGAAAGGTCGCACGTTTGGAGGGCCATCGGCCTGTTACACAGATATCCGGTAAAATTCTTTCCCATTCACGGGAGCGTCTAGCCCCACGAGGTGGCCAGAATTCCTTAAGGAGAGGCAGACGTCGCCGTTCGGTTACAACGGCGTGTGCCCACGAAAAGCATGGCAGTGGGGGGATGCCGGTCAGGTCTCACCTGAAACAGGACCAACTTGATTGGAGGAAGTGCAGGAGGAAGGGGTTAGACTCTCATATATGTTCGACCACGCGCCTTCCACAACCACTTGGTGCCTGTGACACGCGGTCCAAGGATATAAAAAGCGGAAGGTCGAGCGCGGATTAATGAAAAGCCGGCCAAGGGTGTAGAAGAGGAAGCACACGAGGGACGCTAGTCAGTGGTAACGCGTGGTGACAGTGACTATTCCCAAATTCACCAAGGATCACGTATCGCAGACGTAGCTCGAACGAACCATGAGGATAACAGTGTCCGTCTTCCTGCTCCTGGGGCTCGCCCTGTGCGCCCAGGCTGACTCTTCCACCGAGAGGAAGGAGGAAGAGCAAAGTGCCCTGGACTGTGTGTTCGAGGACAACGCTGTGACATGTCTGAGGACGAGGCTGGCCAGGGACATTGACCGGGTGGAGATGCAGGTGACTGGGAAAAACAGCGAACCACCGATGAGCGCGGTCATCGAGCAGGCTGGCAACTTTGTGGCCGAGGTCGTCGATGACATTCAAAATCCTGGGCGAGCGGAACAAACGGAAGAGGAGGAGGCGGAAGCTGGTGAACAAGGTGAGGCTTAATTGTAAGACTGTCAGAGAACTCGCGACAGGTCACGGGAAAGCAATCTCGAAGTACCATTCCAAGAGAGAATCGAGAGGACGTTTTCCTTCGAAAACGGTCCCAAATCGTGGCACCGATTGTTTCGCGAAAGGATAGATCGATCGCGTGAATGGCAGCTCGAATTTCTAATTGATTCGCCGGCACGTGGAGTGCATGATAAAATCAACCGTCAACTTTCCTTCGCGGCTCTTAGCACCGGTAAAAAAGCCGGCTAACTTTTACCAACCTTCAGCTTGCCTGCCTTATCGAAACTGGGCTCGAGATTCGTTTAATTAACCTCTGAATTCGTTCGTTCGTTGTCTTCGTTTTTCCTCCGCGAAAGGTTACGAAGCCTCACAAGTTACTGACCGTGTAGAGGAACGTTGAATCTAAATTCGAACGCCCAAGGTTAATTGATGAATGGCGTTGCAGAGTCTTGCGCGTAACGCGAGGCTCGTTTTTATGAATGGATCCTAGGAAAGAGCGAGCCAGACGTTTCCGAGATGGTTACGCAAAGAGCGAACTTTTTACCGATCAACATCCTAGATTTCACGACGTTTGTTTAAAGAAAAGCAATTAGCATGGGAACATTAGCGGGAGACGAGCCTTCTGACATCAAGCGAATACGTGTCTTTAGGTCAGCAACGATCGCTTGAAATTCAACATCCGATATGTCACCGACTTGTGCTCGCAGTTTGCACGCCGTTTGATGCCACGAGTTAGGCAAATCTACGCTAACGGTTCTCGGGCTCGTTATCGTCCTTATCTTTTCGAGCAGATCGCTGCCAGAAAATTGATCAATTTCCCGGGCATCAGGGTAATCTTTCTGAAAGCACCAAAACGTCGGCTTTGCTTCCGGGGCATCAGGGTCGAGGACTATTTTCATGAAGAAAATCGTGACTCGTTTTTAAGAAAGCAGGACCGCCAGACAGGAATTACGTGGCCTGCGAGAGCTAGAGGTTTCTGGGTCACGCGACTGGGACATCCTAAAAATTACTTTAATTATTCCGACCAGCCCCGCGCTGTTTAGGTCGTCCGACGTCCACTCGCGTTCTTTTTCTCTGCCCGTGGCAAGTCAGCTGATCTTTTATTGCCAGCTGAAGCTTTGCTCGACGGAGATAAGTATTGAATGAAAGTGGAGACGAGCGGAGACCATGTAAATCGATGTCGTAAACATCCTGCTACGCGTGATCTGGCCGATAGAAACGAATAACGACCACGTATGTATGTAGTCCAGCGAAGAGAGTGAGGTCGTGGTAAGAAACGAGTCGCTTGTTTCCATGGTTTCTGTGTCGATTCACGCATTAATGTGAGTATGGGTCGGAGAAGGGTGGCAGGGAAAATCGGTGCCACGGGTTCCAGGAGCGTCTTCGGGATCATAACGGTGCTACGGTGCCTTCGATTCCTATTGTACTTTACCTGATTACGGTACATCTCGTCAGGCCTGGCACGTCCCTACAAGCAAAATTAGGCACCTGCGCGAAGTTGACAAGGGGCCCAAAATGATATTTTCATCTTAGCATTTTTTTAAATAAAGCTTAATTTAAATGAAATATTACAGATTACACTATAAATGCTTCAAGCTACGAATAAAAATTCAAAGCAAGGTCATCAAAAACTGAAATAAGTGTATTATAAATAAAGGCCCCGATTTAGCAAGTTCGCCTGGGGCGCAAACAAGTCTCGAGCCGGGTCTGCATCTCGTTGATCAATGATCGTTTGCGTGTCTGCTTTTTTTTAGAATTTGTTTGTAGTTTTTTCCCATCCGCTGAACCTTTCCTCAAACTTTGATTGCAGTGGAAGGACGCCGGAAGAAATTCGGCAAGAAGAAGAAGCAGCTCGCGAAGCTGTTGAGTTTGGCGATGCTGTTCAAAGCGAAGCTGAGCCTGTTGCTTCAGCTGATTTCCAACCACGTGCAGCTCAAGTTCTTCGCAATCGCCATCATCAGTTTGGTGATCAACGCTGCTAGGTTCTGGCTGGACCTGAAGAAATCCCACCCCCCTGCCAAGGTTATCTACTACGAGCATGCTCAGCACCAGCATCACTACGATCACGAGGACCACGAGCCTGGCTACTGGGGACGATCCTCCAACGATTCCCCTCAGGATCTCGCTTACTCTGCCTACGCTCCGAAAAATTAACGGGGGATGGGACCGGGGAGGGCAGCTTCGTCTTCTCGATGAAAACTAATGGCAGAGAGAAAGATCGAATCTACGCTCCTGCTAATTATTTTCGTCGTGCTCAGGTTTCTAGTTAATTGTTGAAAGGATCGAGGAGTTGATCGTCGCTCGTTTCGTAACCTACGTAACTTCTATATTTATATTAAATTATTTATTTGTCTATTTATATCGCGACAGAGCGTAAATATTCTAATGTAAAATATCCTCGCTGACTCGCAAAGCGTTCGATCGAGATCACGCTTCCCGAACCAAAGTCCGCTTTGCGTATCTGTTGTACACTCACTGTCTATACCTGCCAAGTTTCCGTAATTTATTATCTAACAACACCTGTAAGCAACGTACAAGCAATAAATTATTTTCATATTAAGCCAAGACCTGGGAACATTTTCTCCTTGACCAAGCACCTCCGTGCAGAACACTCCATTAACACGTCCGTGTAATTGAACGCGGTATTAAACATTCAACGCGAACCGTAGATCGTCGGTTTATCGACGGTGAATAAGAAACACCCATGCTCGAGACGCCACCGCGAAAGTTTGCCGAATCGACTTACGACCTTCTTTCTCCGCGGAGCGTGGACCAACCCGAAGAATGCCCTTTGTATTCCCGGTGATCGCGCGGAGGGAAAATGCGGATGGAATTTTCAACGAGCACCGATACTTTCGGGCTGTTCACCTTGCCGCGAATGTGATCGAACGATAAACACCGTAGATTTACGCGGTGATTGCACTCCCGGGACGTTCGTCCTTACACACTCCACAAATTCCCAGCGCACTTTGATCCCCATCGTAGGAAAAATGTAGTATAAACCAGTTCCCTAGGGCCCGGGCAGTCGGAACTCGATAAATTCTGGCGGAATGCTTGTCGAAGTGAAGCAAACGCGAGGATCATTATTCACGCAGAAGAAGACGCGATCGAGTGTATCACGATCAACATTTTTCGTGATCCTCATGGTCAATGACTTGTGGCGGGCTGGGTTTCGTAACAGGTGGGGACCCCATGGAAACTGTTAAGTATTCACCTCCCGAAGAATCGGGTGGTCGCGGTGCGGCCTTACCGAAGACGAGGCCCGCTGGCCGGCCTGCTTGCCCTCGGCGGGCGGCTCGCTTCTCGACGGCTGAAACCTCTTTTCGGAGCTCCGATTGGACCGCGGCCAACCGGACCACCGTGTCACATCGGAATCATCGAAATTCGTGAGAAGAGACGCTGAAATATCCTTCCGCCGTTCATTTATAGAATTTCTTCGGCGACCCGGCTACGTTCAACTTTTTCTTAATCAGCTAACGAAATTCAATCCAGCTTAGCGGGGGCTATTTCGATTCCACCGCCATTTGCATCCGACCTTCGGCAGGCACGTCCTCAGGATATTCAGAGAGCATCCACCGGCGTGCCCGATTCCTTTCAGGAATACTCCTCCTTCGACGGAAGGACGTCTGCGGCTCGCGGGACTCTTAAGGGCATATTAATGCCTCTTTGTTCAACTCCCGGGTAAGAAAGAATCGTCTTATCGAATGGACGTTTGCTCGTAAACGTACCGATCGGAAGAACCAGCCTGGCCAGCTGAAATCGCTGAATGGGCATGGCGAACGATCGCTGAATGATGAAATAATAAGCTTTACGCGCTCGCCAGCCCGAAGGAATTTCGTCGCGGCTGCACGAGGAGCGCGTATCATTCGGCACATCAGCGAGGAAATTTGCATCGGGCCTTCGAGGATGATGTGGACGTCTGGATGGTCATTGGCAGACCAAACGTGATGAACTTACTAATTTCTGCCTACCGAGAATTGGCCATTCATACAATATTCAAGATCCTTACGCCGCAGGTCGCTATATAACACCCTTCCGCGGATCGAATCATCAGTCTTCTCAGGATACTCGAAGACAGAACTCGACACAACTCTTCCAATCCCCCTGGAGAGTCTCACGAAACTCGGCTCAACGCTTCTGCAATATTACTAGAGATAGATTCCGTTCGAGTTATCATGATTCGTAGAACGTGTCTGATCGCGCTGCTCGTTGGTGTGCTCGCCACTGTTTGGGGTCTTCCTCAGCAACCCAAGTCTAGGAGACCCCTTCCAGAATTCAAGGTTTGTCACAAGAGACACAGCTGGCTCCATATTCGAGCAGCTAATCTGGAAAATGTAGCTACATGAAATTTCTGTGAATCTCAGAACAAGACCGGAGGCTTAGAACTGCCGGACAACGCGACGCTCATTCGAGAGGACATCGTGGACAATTTCTCCTGCAACGACAGGATCTATGGATATTACGCCGACATGGAGAATGACTGTCAGATTTTCCACGTCTGTATGCCGCAAGCTAGGGGCGCGGCAAGGTGGAGCTTCATCTGCCCTGCGGAGACAGTGTTCAATCAAGTAAGTGGCCGTTTCCCTTGGATCTATCCTACGTTTCCACTTTGGGGCGATACAAATTCTTTCTTGTTAGGCCACGTTCGTTTGCACGCGAACCGAGAACTCTATTCCCTGCGAGGAATCCGAGAGCTTCTACAATCTGAACGAGGCGATTGGCAAGGAAGTGGAAGAGGAGGAAAGGGACATGGAGCAGTCGACGAAGGAATCGGATGCTGTGGAGCCGATCTCGAGCAAGCCGCCAGCTAGAACGTCGAGGATTTTGAACAGGAAGAAGTCCTCCCGACGACACTGAGGCGATGCTCATCGAGACACAACAATTATGGACTGTACGCGTTACAGAATCATTCGTCCACCTCGTGGACTACGAAACACACGGAATCGACTATAAATACTTGCCTGGAGCACGATCGAGCGAAGAATTAGATTATCTAGTATTTAAGCGTTAATTGTAAAGCTTGTAGTCGCAAGGTATGCACGAGACGTGTAAAAATGTGCAATACATTAGAGATAGAGGTTTGTGAGTTTCTGACAAACTTGAGTCCTTTGACCGGTGTCGCAATAAATGGGTTAAATTGTCCGTAGAAAATTTATTATACACTATATCCATACAAGTCGCTAATACTGGTAATTAGATGGCTATAATTAAGCAGTCGACTCACGCGCGTAAAGGAGTTACACAAATGTCCCAAGCCTACAATGTGCAGCGGTTCGATATGTTTCAATTAAAAGCAAAAAAAAATAGTGACTTAATAACTAAACGGAACTCTGGCGTTACTGAACAACCATCTTCTCGATTATTTATTTACAACGATTGATATGTGTCGATATTGGTTTCGTGACTTAACGGTAAGTCGAAGGTAATAAATTAAGTAATTGAGAGAGTAAGGAAGATAATGAACGTTGCTGTACACTAAAAGAAGAAAACAAAAACAACACACGCACACGCACACACGTAAAGCGGCTAGAAGTAAATCCAATGTTTTTTTGTTTTAATTCAAGTGATAAGAGACCACACGATATGAAATCTTTATGAAATCGCAAGAATCGCCGAGACCAGTCGGCAACCTTCGGTTGTTTTTTCCTATTTGGTATCTTTGGATAACTAGCCATTATGTCGTGGAATTAGACGGCGCCTAATTCCTCCGCTCGTAAATGCCGATAGCGTAATTAACAATCAACAAGTACACCAACTTTCGTGCCCGCAAACAGTTTCGCGACAAGCCTTTCTCAACCAACGATCCTAAAGTACGTACTCGACCATTGACTTAAGTACTTTACTAGTGAAAAGAAGAAAATGTAAACTTAATTCGCTTCCCGTTTAACTTCGAACAGTCGCTGACCACTGGTTACACTTAGTTACACCAACGCAAGAAGCAGTGATCAGTATTTAAACGACTTGATATTTATTTAATCGATATATACTATCCTTTATACAGGTAGAGCTTGTATTTACATAAAGTTGTCAAGGATACGAGCGTTCGCGAACGTGAACGCGAGCCCTCGCATCTTTAACGAACCACCTAACGCCTAGTCTTTTATTTCGTAACGGTTAAAAGAATAATACTAATACTTTCCTCGTAAAGGAGCATGCGGCTACCAACGTAAATAGTGTCCTATATACAAATTAAATATTTTCGACAATGTGTACCCTGTGTTGTCCTCCGAGTAGACGTCCTTGCATTCCAGCGTACCACTTTTCCTCCAGAATTTTCCTGTAGCCGGCAGCTTTTGCCGTGCCCAAGCAACAATCGAAATCAGTTCGGGCAGACTGTCGAGAGCTAAGCCTCGGAGTCTAACGCCAGATCGGCCTCGATCTCCTCGGGGCTCCTTAGATCTATGGCGAATCTCTTTTTCGCGTTGTTGCCTGCCATCTCTGCCATCTTATCCTGGGCTTTCACGGTCCTGGAGTAGATCTCGAAGGCCGTGGCCAGGGCGTAAGTCAGCTGCCTGGCGTGGTGCTTGGACTCGCAAACGAAACCGTGGCACTCGAACGGCGAGACTCTCCTGAAGTTCTCGGTCTCCCGGACAACGATCATGGAGAACACCCTGGTGTAGACGAGATCCTGGACCCCGTACGAGATCGTCTCGATAGCGTACATTCTGGCGAAGTTCGGGTCCTGCTTCCTCTTCTCGAGAGGCAGCAGAGCGACACCTTCTTGCGAGACGATCAGCTTGATGAGAGGAAGCATGGTGTTGGCTGGCAAGGCTTTCGCCGCTGCCACCATATTATCGACGGGCCTTCTGGTGTGCTTGATGCCCCAAAGGCCCCTGGCATCATGAGAGCCCAGATATTTCACCTGAAAAGGGTCCCCTTTAGTCTCCCACGCGTCGGTCGGTCCGCTCAGGTAGTAATTAAACCTATGCAGAGGCCTTGGGCCCATAGCGTACGAGTTTTACTTTCGAAACAGCTCGAGTAGGAGGCTACGAAACGCCCGTAACGATACTAACTGGACGCAAAAATTCTACCACGTTTGGTCAATGAATTAGGAAGCCTCCGACTTTGACTGTATTGTTATGGTGATCGCGGGACGAGCACTTTCGAATGCTTTCGACACGGCCAGCAGCCTTTAAATGCACTAGTTAGCGGGGGCAGGTAAAAGGTAAACATCGAAAGTTATACCTGAAACACTTGTGGCAAATCCGTGGACCCCTCGAACACGTTATTGTCGATGGACAGGCGGGATAGCTTTGACACGAGGTCTTTCTTTTTGTCACCGCTGGAGACAGGGCTCTTCTCTTTCTTCATCTCTTCCGCCGCTTCACTTCTCTGTGCGAACAACCGGCAAACATTTGTATATAAACCTAACGAATCTTTCCGAACGATTCCTAAACCGAGTGCACGAGGCAAGATGCTGTCTTCACGATACGAAACGGACGTGAGGCGAGAGTTGTATCATCGCATCACTTGACGCACTCAGTGAAATTACGAAGCAGCTTCGAATTCCTCTAAATCTCCCGAGAATATCGAAAGACAGCTCGAGCAGTGAATCGTTGGAAATCGTTGGAAATCGTTGCGTGCGTTGATTGGTACTCACTGGAGTGTTATCGAGCCGGTAGACTCTCTGCGCTTGTCCAGGCTTCACTTTCAGGTGATACTCGACTACGTTCGGTATGTTCGGCGGGTTGGAAACGACTGAGGAAGCCGGAGAGGACGCAGAGACGGTCGCTGGCCGCTCAGGGACGGCGTTTCCGGCCTCGGTCGCCCCGGATAACGGCGCTGACGTCACCGATCCAGACCCTTCAACCACCCCTCCCGTCTAACAAATTTTCAAAATTTCTCCATCACCGACCCTCATCCAATAATCATCCATTTCCTACAGTATCGTAACATTTCCCTGCGACCTGTAGTCCCCCTCTTCCGAGACAAAATTTACAGAGCCCCCATCCTCTCTTTCTCTTTCTAAAAACGAACCTTTGTCGTTGGAGGGCTACCGTCCTTCTCGTCCCTTCCTGCATCTTTGCCCTCATCTGGCTGACTGCTCACGTTCCTCAGGATCCCGTCATCCCTCTTCGTGAAACCAAAGTCCTCGTCCTCCATAATGATCTTTGGATCCCCTTGACAATCGAAATATCTCGCTCTATCCAAGCTCACCTATTTCCTCCCCTCACTTCTATCCTACACCGTAAGACGTGCAGAAATGCTTAGTTCTTCTTATGGCCCTCTAAGACCGCCCGCCAGAAAGTGCAACATTAAGCGTTTGTGCCAAATAAAGCATACAGCGTTCCCTTTGTTTACGGACAATTCGAGCAGCCCGCAATTTACGGTGGAGCAACGGCCGAGGGGGACGATCCGGCCCTCCTAGCCGTCATTATCGTCATCGTTGTATCCCGAAACGCGTTCAGCCGCGGAATTAAAAACGAGCTTAACGTCTCGGCTTAAAGCGGAAAACAGCTGTCGCGCAGCACGTGTTGCACCTTGCGCTCCGCTCGGTCGTTCCGTTCGCTCTCTTTCCGTCCGGCCACTTGGACGACCGTTTTATTACGAATACGCGGCGCCGAACGGCTCTCGAAGCTTCGAAAATCGATGAGCGAGGGAATCAAGCCGCGGGGACAACAGCGTCGAAGTAACGAGACATCGGCGGCCGATTCCATCCGCGGTCGCAGATCTAATCGAACGAAACGGATGCGAGGTGGCGCGTAGAACGTAAATTGCGATGATATCGTGGATCCTAAATGCGTACAGGGGGCTTGGCTTTGAACGGGCAGGAAATGAGTCAGGTGACCGATAGTCAGGTGAAAAGGGATTCATTAATGTATTCCGTCCGTTGATCAGGTGTGCGGGCATTCTGTTGTGCGTGCCCCCGTCGGTGAGTCCGTGTGCACGGTCACCGTTTCGAAAACACGCGCCGGTGGACACGCAGAAATTCAAGAACGAAGGTCGAAACCAGCCGACCGAGGCGAAATGACATTCGTGAAATTTTACCTCGCCTCTGGCCACCTCTTTCCCCCGTGCGAAATTAGATAACGCGCTTGCCGGCGATCGGAAATAAGAAGCACGAGGAACGAATTAACTTGAATTAACGAGACGTGAAACGTCGTTGACTCGAGCTCGATGGTGCAAGTTCAGGAGGTCCTCGAGCGATAAAAGGTGGACGAGTTTATTCTCGAACACCTTGTATACTCGCGGCGCCTGTACACCTGTCGTCCAATTACACCCGCGTACAATACTAGAACTGTTAACGCGCGTGTCCACGTACCGGGTGCTCGAATAAAGAAGCAGTCCTCCTCCGGCGGGTCGTATGCAAGCTATCGGAGAAAAGGGCGAGGATTTGTTGGTTGACCAATTACGGCGGCCCAAGGACATCTACGCGGGGAAAAGAAAAAGGCTTGGCAGTGGCGGTAACGGTATCGTTCGAGGATCAAATGAAACGATAGACAGTCACTGCTCGTTATTACGGTTTTCCGAGATTTCCGTTACGCCGCCGGGGTATCGGGCTTCGTTGGGTTTTCGCGGCGAGGTCGATATTTATTATTTATGCGTAATAACGCGACAGCGCCGAGGATGTCTGTGCGGTGCGCCCGGCAAGCGGAGAAGGAGAACGATTCCCTGTTCGTTTCGAGCTCACGAGAGGGTAACAACTATACCGGAAGCGGAGGTAGATGGGTGTCTGACCGGAAACTATTATACTCGTGTCACGAGCGAACCGCAACGACGCGCGTCTCGGCTCGCTGGAATTTCAACCGTACCCGGCCGTATTTACTCTGTTTAATCGCAGCGATGCTGTTTTCTTTCAATTACTGGTTAACGCTTCGCGAATCGCCTAATTAATTAAAGTCGAGCATTAATCAGGGAACGGACTGTTCGATGGCTAACTTGCCCCGACAAAATGGGATGGTGCAACGGGTTATTCATAGCCGTTCCTTCCCACACTTTCCCACGATAGGACGATACTGGTCGCGATTCATCACGCGGAAGAGGAACTTTGCAGGAGTCGAAGATAACGATGCTGCGTTGGATACGCGGGCTTTTAAGACCCTTTCAGCGTCGAGAGTAGAAAGTAGAAGGATTGCGAAAGAACTTTGTTTTTCGAGGCAATCGGCCAGAAATCATTGCCGACCTTATCACCAGCAAATACCGCCGGAAAGATAAGGAGGCATTATTGTGCTCGATAGAGGACGATTTCATTAGAGTAGCTACGCAGAGACGGAGCCAAGGATGCAGCGCGTTCGCACGCGTTCTGGCAAAATAATGATGCATACTGAACAGCAGCATCGAGCGATCAGATTTCGCGAGACTTCTCTAGCCGGAGAAGTGAATCGAAGCTGACTCTCTACGCCTTACCTACTACGCGAAAATTAACAACGATCCGGCGAAATTACTTTCAATGATTTACCGTGACAGTTCCTGGAGGTGGAACGACAACTGCCATCACCGGGGGAACACGTTCACCAAACACTTGGCCGTATCGAGATCGAGATCGAGACGGAGCCGGCGCTTGCTGCACACAGGTGCAATCTCAGGTGATCTGGATTCGAATGCAGCTGCGGCTCGCGGCACGCAGCGCGCAGCTACGAGTTCCAGCTATCCGGAAACATGGCCGTGGACGTGGTGGCTACCGGCGGTGCCGGCCGATCGATCCGCGCTCGTTCAACCGCGAAACCGTTCTGAGGATGGACCCGATCTAGGATCGAGCAACGATCGACAGCCAGCTGCGTGCTATGCACTGTCGCGTGGACGCGCCACTGAAAATCTGGGACAACGCGGCTCGCCTCGACTCCACTCCGCTCCGCTCGCGCCGACTGATAAAACGCGTCGCGAGCTGCCACGACGCACGCATGCCTCTGTCTTCCTCGCCCATTATCGCCGTGCTTCTGATAAATCTCAGCTATTGCTGGCCAGATAACGCCGCTACACCTGGGCGAAATAGCGCGTGGCAGAAAGCAGTCACTACTTATGTTCATTCGCTGGAATGGTACTAACGTTGGTCGTAATTTCATTCAAGTGCCCTCCCGATAAAGTAACAAGAGAGAACGATCGCGCTCATCGAAAGATATTCAACCTTTGTCCCTGGGACGAGAAATTTGCCTCGTCGATGGGCAACGACCAGCACCCACTTATCAATTCACTCGCGGACAGGTGTCACGTACGCACCGCTGAAAATCTGGGACATCTTTGAGCGATGGTATATACAGCGTGGAATGTATGATTCATAAACGATAAAGCAGCGTGTCGAACATGAGATAAGTACAAGGGAGAATGATTATAAAGATGTTTCCTTGCGCGTACCTGCCGATACTTCCAAATATAGACATGGCAAAGACTGATTGCGAGGGCTACAGAACGCTAGAACGTTACTCGCGTCACCTGGGCGACAAAACGAGACGTGCTTCCTAGGATTCGTTATAATTGATGGTATATTGCTTACGTAACTCCGAATACAATAAAATCCATGCGATGCCGGCGCAGTCTCTTACGTAACAAAGATATCACGGATTTGATTGTGCGCGCGCTGGCGCAGGTACGAAGATGCGGATAAAAGGCTAGGTAGGAATTAAAGTAATTGGACAATCGGCGGACGCGGAGCTCAACCGATAAGGATTTCCAGCGATACGGTCCAAACGATGTCGAAAATTGATTAATCATCGCCGAATGTAGAAAGGGTACGGGGAAAAGGAGGAAATGTCACAAACCAGCTTTATCGAAAAAATTTAGTGTTTTGTTCCAATGCAAAGTGGACATTATCTGTTTATAATCAGTATAACAGATCTTTAAAATTATCTTACGGGGATTTTACTTACATTTGAACTTTATTACCTTTTGTGTTTCGACAGTTCTGCAGTCCCAGTTGCCACCAACAAAATATGCTATAAATCGCGAAATCACGAAGAATGGTCCTTTTAAGGATGTATTGGACCTATTTTCAAAATAGTGCCAAGTTGATGAAAATTTGTGAGATTGTTCTTTTTAATCTTCCCGATGTGCTCCAAAAATTTTAAACGAATTCACTAAACGGTTACTGAGTTATAACGATTTTGATTTTCACTGATTTTACACGCACTGTTATGGAAAGAGACGATCTTGACGGATAAACCACCTGAAAAAATGTTGAAGAAATAGTGCCAATGTTTTCAATTTTTTTGTACATGCAGTATATGGGTGGATGAAAATATCTGCCAAGTTTTAATTGTTTTCACTACACCGTTTTAAAGAAATAAATTATAACTTGAGAAAATTGTGAATTCTGGGCGTTTTCACTGCCAAAAGTTTAGCAAATAATGGTTGAGAAAGCATTTGTAAAGTGAAAAATACCTTCCTAGGATTAAAAATAAGACTTCAACTGTCGTTCGAATTCCTTACATCTAGATTTACTATGCGTAAGACGTAGATATTCAAGTATTTCAAATTTCATATACTTTTGTCTGATATTGTACGTCCGATACATCCTTAACCTTGAATTGTAAATTATATAAATTTGTGGCCGTTTTCCAATGCGTGGCGATCGGCCTGGCTGAACGGATTGCTAAACCCGCGGCATAATTCGAGACGCGACTATCGGGCTCCCGCAGCGTATCGTGATAATTAAATATTTAATCGGCCAGCAGTGGTAGAAACGTGAGAAAGACTTTCATGACGCTGTTGTACGCGACAGGAAAGATGCTCGGAAGTCAACTCGTTATGAAATTACGAAAGCTTATATAGGCTGAACATCGCCGAGCGTGTGAAGATTCGGGATATAAAGGTAACCGTCTGACGAAAGTGTCCATTAAAACAAATGGTCTTCTTCTGATTGCCCTCCCGAAGAGAGGAAGAGCAGCAGGTGGCTCTGCCATTCTTTGCTCGCGGACGGAATAACGCCCGCGCCTTTGCACCATGCAAACAAAATACGACAAGATGTTGGAACTTTTCACCTGATTAATAAAATTTGGGGAAGGAATAGGGGGAAAGTTCCTAATAGTAGATTCCTCGGCAAGCGGAGGACACGCGAGCTTTCTTCTCCGTCAACGATGACAACAAGATGATTCCGGGCTACGCTCAATCGTAAAAGAAAGAAGTAGACCTTCCCACGAATGTTACACGGATCTCGCAACTGCCCCAATATATAATTAACGATAATTCAATTCATAGCGATGACTGCACTCACCCTCTCGCCCTCTTCTCCGCTGCTGGCCCGCTGCATTCAGCCCACGCAGCTGAAACAGAAAAGAAAACGCGTTAGCTCCTGTCCCACGTGTCTACGTGTGAGAAGATGTTTTGCCA
This sequence comes from Andrena bucephala, assembly GCA_947577245.1. Taxonomy (NCBI): domain Eukaryota; kingdom Metazoa; phylum Arthropoda; class Insecta; order Hymenoptera; family Andrenidae; genus Andrena; species Andrena bucephala. The sequence continues at coordinate 72,523,301 of OX387717.1, forward strand.
TAAAACTTTGTTATCCAATTCGAGGCTGAACTAAGCGAACCGTTGCTGAGATCGGCCGTCTAATTCCGTGGAATTTGCATGTCAATCTGTAAAAGTTCGCGGGCAACAATTACGCGCCGCTAATTGGCGACTGAACGCGCCTCGAAAATTGAGGGGCTGCCGAGATGGAGCAGGCAACAGCATGCAAATGAACGATTTGATCGCATACGCGATTACGAGATTCCAGTTTTCCGCCTGTTCGACTGCAATGGACGTCTACTTAACGCATAGTAACGTGGCGTCTTCGAACTGGCTACGCTCTTCGCTACATATGTTTCTAAATGAATAGTTGCCGAACCCTGTAAGTGAATGACGAAGGAGATGAGGCAACGCGCAGGCTCCTTCGGGGGCTGTTACTCGTGATGAGCATTTTCCGTTCCGCCAGCGGATCCCACGAAATAAAAGACATTCGTATCTGATCGATAGGATCTGTGAAATAATCTCGAGCATCCTCCTGGAGAAAAACACACAGAGTGTAATTAATCGATAGGATCGCGTTCAATTTACGAAAGGTGTCGGGGTTGGCGAAGCATGAGCTTCTCCGGGAGATTGGCGATACGGGAGGTGGTTTTGAAAGGGGCAAAGTTTAAGGAAACCTCGTGGACTCTCCCTTTGGTCCTTGCAGCTCGATCGTTTTCACGCTTCTGGAAGCAGAGCCGTTGCGTAACCGGCCGGCAACGTCCACTTAGCATTCGCGGCGAAAAAAATAACGAGAGTATGTGGGTAATGGATGAGAAGAGTCGGGAACGTTTCCTGTTATCGAGCCGTGCAGGGGAAGGATCTTGCGCGCGATTGACAGCGCTTTCGCGTGCAGATGAAGAAACCCTGCGCTGCTCAAGGTCTCGACCAGGCGAATTTCTGGCCGTCGAAGGACTACCGTGTCTCTCTCTTTTGGCAGCCCTCGCCTCGGCGAGGCGTATACAACCTCGCTCGCGTCGGTACCTCGTATACCTACGTGGAAAAAGTCGCATCCCTGGTTCAAGTACGAGCGTTACGACTGTTTTCACGGGTGTAAGAGCACGAACGGATTGCGTAAGAGAAGAGAAGAATCTGCGGCATCGCACAAGTGGATCCCTCCCCTACCTCCCTGGGATCTTCTCTTTCTCCGTTCGTCCGGTGTGGGAGCCCCGGGAAAGAGGGGCTCTCAAGAACCCCCCCTTGTTCCTGCTCGATCTCTAAAGCCATATATATACCACCTCTTCGTGGTAGCATCCTTCGAGAAAGAAACTTTGCCGGTAACACCGTGGAGACCAAACTTGTGTAGGCGGAGGTCCAGCGGATCAGGACCGGTGAGTGCATTGTGCGATCGAACAACAAGGATCACCCTATGATAAATGAACACCACGTGGAAAGATAGTGCGGATTAAGGTGATTGGATTCTCTACGAAAAGGTGAGTCGATCTCATTCCCCCCGTTCCAAAGAGAAATTTCCAAAAGAATCCTGTACGTCGTCAGTGTTCTGCTTGCTGCTACACTAAAGTCCACCTTTTGCCCTGTGCGTTTAACTCTCCGTTCGAAAATGGAACCACGATCGAATCTTCAGGTTTTGTTAAATTACACCAAACTTGTCAGGTAGATAATCACTGTTCTGATCTGTTTCTAGATGATTTCGCGATATGAAATTCTGTGCGCGATCCTGGTGTACGGCGCGGTTTTGCTGTACCAGGCGATGGCGGTAAGTACATTGTGGACGAAGCGGCGCGCGATCGTGCTCCGAGAAGGATTCGATTGAAAAGTCGAGCGAGGCGCGCGACACGCGACATCCCGCTGGATACCAGCCGGCGGGTACAATGCCTTTACGAAACCCGGGCTGAACTAAAGCGCGAAATTATTATATTCATCGGAGCATTCTCACGTGCAACAATGACAGAGGGAGGACGCGGTATCTTCTCGCGTCATCTCGCGCAGGTGGCAGTATGAAGTAATTCATTAATTAGCTCGCCTTACGCGAGCGTGCTTTCTCGCGCGCGCTGCCTGCGCTTCGTTAGACAAAGTCGTTCAGGGAACGTTAGCTGAAATTTCCGTCTCTTCCTTCTACGATTGTTGCGCCGGACCAGCTATATAGTATACTAGTTTGCGCAACACAACGGTCCGCAAAAACCGCGCTCGATCCCAGAATTACGAAAGCCCCTATCAAGGGCGTCCGCAGGCTTGTTTCCAGGAGGGCAACTTTGAGAAACAGTCAAGTTGACAGGCGAAAATTGGTTGCTCGTTTGAAGCCACTTTTGAGCGCCAATTTAATTAAAAATATTAAAATTGAAATTTGGAAATATTCTCTTTTTTAGTACAAACTTATTTTAAAACATATGCTATTTTTTCTCAAACCCCCAACTGGCTCCCTTGCACCCCTCCCGTCCCTCTGCGGACGCCCATGGCCCCTATCCAATTTCAGCCCGGCTCCCATCGTGCCCCTGCCCACGATACTTTTATTCGCAAGTTTATCGACAGGCGATCGTGCGACCAGCGAGCCGCGAGGATGTCCATTTTCACCGGAAACGATGGCCGTGAAAGCAGGTCGCGAAGGAAGGGCGGGAACGGAAAGGCACCGAATTTTCAATGCCGCCGGGGCGGCGGCCAGAAAACTGAGAGAGATTAATTAATCGGAGGATCGTTATCGCGGCTAACATTCACGGTGCGCGCCTCTGGACATTCTCCTTTAATCCTCTATTCAGAGATTACGGGATCTCTGAGAATTCGACGATCGCTGGCGTCGAAGCCAATAATGGTTGGTGAAATTCGTTGGTTGATGCCCGCGCGAGACCCTGACCTGCCCTAATCTCCTGCTCGGCGACACGATTGGCGGCTCCGCCTTCCTACCCAGGCGTCGAAATCACCCGGCGACGTCACGTCGAGAGGGTGGAGGTCGCGTTTTGCGGTTGCGCGGCTACCGCTGGACGAGAGATCGAATACAAAGGCACGGAGATGCGCATCCGCTTGCGGGGAACAATGTAACCCGACTTCCGGTCAGACATCGGCACGTGCACGCACTGGACTGGCTCGATCCGGCCTTCTCGTCTGTCGCAACGGCCTCCTTTTTTTTCTTCTTCTCATTTCGTCCGATAGCCGATTGCGAAAAAGATCTCGCCGAGAGATCCCCTTCGATCGCCGCGCTGGTCTAGACGTTCTTTTAGAGCTGCTCGGATCATTAACCGCCGCTCCTCGCCCCCTCCTCGACCTCTCTACAACCCTTTACCTTTCGCGCCGGAAACGCGAACATCTGTTTACCATACAATCGCGAAAGAATCGTTAGCTTTTACGGGGGAGCTTGACGCGAGAAAAGCGGGAGGTGGTTGGACGTTGGCGAAAAGCGTAAGCAAGCTCTTTCTATCCGCAGCCGATGAAACGCGCGCGATAACCCAGCTAATATGGACAGGAAGTGCGTGCTTATAGCGTGCATACCCGCTCGGTCCACGTTCCATTGTGAACGATGATACATGACGAAAGCTGTCGGTGCTGTTTCGACAGAATTACGGGGGAATCTCGATGCAAATAATGCTTTTCTTAATTGCGTCTCTCGGCTAATTGCCTTTGTTCCGAGGGAAACCGAGATGCGATTCACGCAACTACTCGGCTCTTTCAATTCAAATCAGCGGCGGCTCGAATGGCTCGCGCGAAAACTTTCCGAATCCACGAAACATCTTCGCATAATACCATTGATAATCACCATCGAATAATTAGCATTAATTAGGCTGCTTCCGTTCGAGTTTAAAACACCTTGCCGAGCAATGCTAACTGACGTGTTCCAGCAAGTAGACGGTTACACACCTGGCGTGGACTACCCGATCTACGATTCCGTACCTTTCGGCCTGACATTTACCTGCGGAGGCAAGTTGCCTGGCTACTATGCCGATCCTGAAGCCAGATGTCAGGTAACTCCCGATACCGACGTCTCGGTAGTGACGCATCAAATTGCGATACTTAATTATTTGATAATTTTATATACCGATATTTAATTATTTAATTATTTTTTAAGGTTTGGCACTGGTGCTTGCCGAATGGACGCCAGTTCAGCTTCCTCTGTCCAAACGGCACCGTTTTTAGCCAGTCGGCTCGCGTCTGTGATTGGTGGTTCAAGGTATGTTTAAGGTGGAAGAGGTATCAATCAGGCGTTAAATAGTTAATTGAAACACGTGTCGAAACTTGGTGCAAGCGGAGCAACCCCTAAGGCTGGGGGTACACGAGCGTTTTTTTCGACGTCCGTCACGACGGACTTAAATGATGGCGGACGTACGTATACACCGCACACTAGCGTAAGTCTAATATACTGCAATGTATTGTCGTAACGTCCGTCAAGAAAACGCTCGTGTGCCCCCAGCCTAAGATTCAGCAGCGTTAGATCGGGCAGCCGGAATACTCCGATACAGCCGTCTACGGTGTGCTTCTTTAAGGGGGGAAGCTTACCTAGACATTTTTTAAAAATCGATTTTTCGATTTTTATATTTTCTTGAAGTACATCTTGAAAATATTTCCTGAAAGTGTCAAGTCAATCCGACCAAAATTGACAAGTTATACGCGTGTAAGTAGGTAGGTGTTTCTCGGTGTAGCGCTCAGACCCAAAACTTTAAACGCGTTTTCCTCAAAATCAGGTTTCAAATTCGTTGACACAGATAACTAAAAAATTAATGAACCGATGTACTCGAGGCTTTGCAGGCTTATTTTAGGATTAAAAATCTAAGCGCTGTCGGGAGCTTTTCCTTTTTTGCCTAGATTTTTTTTTACATTCGAAAAACGGGCGATTTTTTGCCAAATATGTTTTAATTTTGCACAGCCGCCATTTTGTTTCAAAATTATTTTTCCAAAGTCTGGCTCGATAGCGCCTAGATAATTTCATATATTATCTAAAAAAAATCGAATTTTCAATTTTGGATGATCCTGCACCGAGCTACGGTTGTCACCGCAAAGCGCCTAAAAAAAGGACGTCTCGGGCATCGTCTATAACTCACAAAGCTTTCAATACTTTTTACCACAAAAATACTGAAATATCCGTAAGATCTACTCTTTCCAATAGACTAACGTTTAATAATAAAAGTTTATAGGTTCTTCTAGAAACAATTCCCAAAGAAAGATGTTCTTTTAACCGTTCTAGAGCGATCTATGTACATACATATATATGAATTCCTTACGACCCCTCGAAAGCCTCGAGCTTGTTCACACCTTTTTTTTCTTCACGGCTTGTTTACTTTCTCGCGAGGCAGAGCTGACCCCGTCTCGTATTTCACTCACCCCGCTTGTCGTCGCGACGAAACCGGAATAGATCAGAGGGTCAACTCGTCGGACTTCGAAGCAGAAAAGCCTCGGTCGTTGAAACAATGGGCTAGAAAAAAAACATGGGAAAAGAAACAGGCTCCGAGGCATTCGAGGGGTCGTAACGAGTACACATATCCCACATCTCATTCGGTTTCTTCCGATTCCAATGCAAAGCGCGCGAACGCCTGAAACAGGACTCCGTAGACATAGACACTTCTCAGTCGTTCTTTCGCGTTTCTATTGTAATTTCTGAAATGACTGTTTATCGTAGGTGGATTGCAACGACTCGCCGAGATTGTACGGTATCAACGACGACCTCTACAGAGACGTGAACGGGAACAAGATTTAACCTTAACCAACATCCTATGCTGTGAACCCCAAGGCGCGTGTCAGCGAGCAACATTTCTGTACAGTCTCTTCGGGGCAAGAGAGTAACTTAATTAATAGAAGGGTGATTCGTTCACAGAGTTGTGAGTTCCTAACTTGCCGGCGGAGAAGCGTGTCAACAGGCCGCTGTAATATTATCAGACGCTAAATTACACGATACCAATCGACTGTTACAAGCTGTTCGAACTTGTAGATACACCCTCAACTGGACACGACCACACATGCTGTCTGTTTCTAACGTTTCTACAGACCTCTTAAAATTCTACCGCACAATTTCCTCCGACGGACGATCCGAATAGCTTTTAATCGCCTTATAACAAACTCGATCCTTCAATAAAACAAACCAACTGATGCATTAACTGCCTGCTATAAATCGAGCGAACGATATCTACTCACTTCGCGGCTTTTTGCGAGCGTAACGGCGCTTCGAGGGGGGGGGGGGGGGGTGGAGCCAAGACTTCAGAAGACGAAGAAAAAGAGGGCTCTATCGCTAAACTTCTTGGCATGATTGGACAATAGAAAGTGAATGGTTCGGTGGCGAGTGGCCTGTCCGTTCTCTACCTTTTCCCCGTCAAACTGCTGTCTTCGATGCTACATTTTTCCGCCCGCGATTTGCATGCGCGCCTCGTCGCGGATACAGCTTCGAGATCGACGAAATACGCCTGCGAGCAATTCCTTGCCTCGACGAAGTAAGCTGGCCCCCGCGAAAGTTCCATCGGACGCGTTCCTTGCGATCTATGCACGTCTAATTACCATCTACAGCGAGAAACTTTGATCGCAATTCCAGGCGTTACATAAACGAGTAGAAATTCGGCACGCCCACTTACGAAAGTCTAGCTTCCGCCCTGTGGAACACATTTTAGAGCAGCAAGGCCAAAGTCATCGAGGAGCGCCGTTATTCCGATGACGTCGCGTTGCGTCGACGACGCGAGCGAAATGAAAAGAAAAAAAGAACCGTGATTGCATCGTCGCTAACTATAATAGTCGCGCGTAATTGCGCTGTTCAGGATTATCCAACGCCCGGGACGCACCTGCGCCCGTCTTCCTCGACATCACGATCTATTATTACGGTGAAAAACAAACGCGCGACGCGACGTCGAAGGTTTATTAAAATTTGCATAGAGCGTTCCGGGGAATACGTAACGCGTTGATATTCCGCGCGCGCGTGAAAAGCACGCACCAGGACGCTCCTCGAGCGGATCGCGGGCGCAAATACCACGGGCGTAGCTGACGCCTCGTCCTGAGATTCTTCGCGATCCCCTTTCAAAGATCAACAGGCGTGTCGGACGATTAGCGAGACCGAGGCGAGTCATCTTCGGAGCGGCAAGTTCGAGCTGGCTGACATTAACCAGCGAGCCGCTCCGTTTAATTTAAGGTAGGGTAGGCAACGAGTCCTTCGCGCTGCAGGCGGGGCAACGGCCCGTACGCGGATACGACTTTATTTTTGTAGACCGGGGGAGAAATGTGGAAAAATGTGGACTGGATGCGTCGTCCTTGGGCTTCGAGGAAGAAAGGACCGGCCGTCCTTAGAGAAAGCAGTGGAAAAGAGGCGAAAAAGAAGTTGCGGACATGGACACGGGCAGCCAGCTCCACTCGTGTCTTGTATGCCTTCAAAATCGAGCGGGAGCTCGTTGAAAACGCTTTCTTTGGTATCGATGGCTCTCTCGCCCGCCGACAGCGACCCTGAAGGTAATTTATTGAGGAGGTGGTTAGCTCGCTGAGAGAGACGCTCAGCTTTTCGAGCTGGACGCCGTTCGATTACGAAAGGATCGTTACGGGAAGCCAAACTTCCTATTTCTAAACAGCCGGTCCTCGAGTCACGGGCTAGGAAAGCGAGAGCGTGAGCCTCTTATCGATCAATGGTATCCCCGAGGCGCGATGTACGCGCGAGGCCTATCACTGTTGCCCTCGTCCAAGTCCTTTGTCGGTGGAGTAGCGTGTTCCACTTTCACTGGGTTTCTTCGATCGATCTTTCGAAAATTTGCGGCCATAGCCGTGGATTAGCCGGGTGGGCTCGGTCGCGCCGGAAAAGGGGAAAAGAGCGCGAATAGGAATCCCCTGAAGGCGCCGTCAGACCTTTCCACTTTCCAGTCGCTCGAGATCCGTCCACCCTTTGTCTCGGCTGGATCCTCCGTCGAAGGCGGCGCGAAAAATCCCCGGTAAAAGTAAGTCGCGGCCGTAGTGAAATAATGGACGGCCTTCTAATGGACGGCGACGCGACGCTCGCTAGTGAAGTTTGAAAGGTTCCGCAGCGCGTCGGTGGTTTAGTTCTAGTGGCATTCAGGCGAGCTATCAGGTGGCGACGCAGGTGCTCCTTGGCTAGCCTTTCCCTCGGTGGGGCCCGTTTTTTGACTGAGCTACGCCAATGCGAGGGCAGCCGAGGCGCCTATGCCCGTCCGGGCCCCCTCCTCGACCTTATCCTCGGTCGTAGAAAGCTCGACCAGACGACGCTGGTCGGAGCACAACGCTCCTGCTGCTGGCTTTTCCACTTCCATCGCTCAGTCTTCTGGCCGGACCGGACGCGGTCTTGCTTCGAACATTCGAAACACTCGAACACTGGAACGCGCGCCGACCCCCCCGGTGATTCCTCCCGAAAGTATCCACGACCAAGCACGCGTCGACCACCCCCGTTTGTCAGAGTCGTCGAGCGCGTCCTCGCCAAGTGTGCTGCATCAGGATTCGCGGTGTACAGGTGTGAGAAATTCTAGTCGGAGTGCGCCTCGACGCGAGCACGGTGTCTTTCATGAGGGATTAACGAAGGACCAGCGGAGCCGAGAGACAGGTCTGTGCTTTTCTTCTTCCTTGATTACGCATAGGCCGCGCCGTTTTCCTCGCGCGACGATCAACTCACGGCGCACGCGATCGGCATCGAGTGCACGAAAGTCCGGGCGAAAAAAAGAAAATTACTCGTGACAAAACTACTCCGCTGCTCGGCACCGATTATCCTCGCTGCGGGGGTACGAGGATTTACGAGGATCTGCGAGATTGACGTGGCGAAAGTAGTGGCAATTCGTTCGCTAGGTATTTATACCCGCGAACGTTGCCTTCTTAACGGACCGACGCGAACGAAATTCGGATTACTTCAGCGGCGGTAATCACAGTGTTTTATTCAGAGAGAAGCGGTGGTCGGCTTCTGCCCGCGGCCAGAATGTCACCGTTTTCTTGCGACAATTCCTCCACGTGAGCGTTCCAGCCGAGTCAAGCCGTACACCTCGCGGCTAGTGAAACCGCTCGAAACTCCAAACAGCTCGCTCCGCCCGATATAGGTAGCCGAAAACAAAACGAAGAGATCGCGAGCGTAACGCAACGTCCCGCTATTCAGACGCGCGAAATTTTCGTAAGAAGAGAAAACTACGACGGCCACATGCTGCTGCCAGCGGCGCGTCGGTACGCTTTTCTCCTGACAGCGACCTCAACGCTTCCACTTGCGTAAAGTCTCGCGGGAACGGGAAATCTGTTTACTCCAGACGGGCGGTGCAACGAATCCATCGGTGGACAAATACCGCGCATCATGTCGTGAAAGGACGATCGAGCGGAGCCCAAGGTTCAGGAGCATGATAAAAGCGGCAGGACTTTCGCTGGCCGCCGCATCCTCTCCTCCTCAGCTCCTCTGCTCCTCGCGGCGACATGTTTTTGCATCTCCGGATGACAACGAAAGCGAACTGGTTCTATCGTCGAATTTGCCCGCCGTCCAACTTTCCACTCGGTTTTTTTCTCTCCTTTCGGCAGGGAAAAAAGCGAGCGCCACTCCTACGCCCGCCTTTTGCCCGGCGATAATTTAATAAGGTGAAAGGAAAAAAACATCCGCGTTACGTTTGTTCGCGAGCCACGGGACCGCTCGTATTTTCGCGCGTTTCCAGGCCGAGTCGGCCGCAGCCACAACGGAATCGCCGGTTTCTATTCTGCACGGCGAGAATCACCGCTAACGAGCGGAGAGTTTCATTTGAGGAAGCGGCGCACGTGCTCGGCGCAACACGCGCGCAATCAGATGCCACGCATCAGGAAAAACGCGATTCGATCGGATTCCCATTGATTCCGCGGGTAAACGCGATACGATGAAAAAGGATCGCTGGATATAGACGTCCTGGCTGGAATTGCAGAGGCGATCGAACGTCACGACTCAATCCCGTTCTCACGGGTTCAGGATCGTTATGACCGTCTCGTGAGCACGGATTTATGCTCCCGGTATAACGCGAAACGTAACGTTCCCGAGGCGTTACGCGGCTTGCCACACAACCGTTAATCGACTTATGTACGCGCCGGCTAATTCCACCTTCGATTTTTATTGCCGATCTATGGAAATTAACGAGCCTCTCCCCGCGTACGGATCAGTCCTGTGCGTTTTCTGTAACCTCGACAGTGCCTCGACCAACCACCGTTCCTTACTCTCTCTCTCCGCCCTCCGTCTGTCTCCCTTTCGTCCGCGCCTTCCTCCTTATTGCATTCTAACGCGTCCACGTTCACTTTCGATCGACAGATTCCGCGGCCGATTGTGTCTATATAAGCTTGAAAGTGAATTTAATTCGCGAGGAGCCCGTTAGACGCGCGACACGCCTAGTCGGCCTAATTACTGGCGGGGGCCAAGAAAACAGCCGCAAAGTCCTTTCCCGAGTCCTTACGGCGATTCCTACGCAAAGAGAAGGATTCCAGGTCCCCGAGATTCGATCGCTTATACCATTTCCGATTGCATTAGCTACCTATTTAGCGCACCAACGACCAATGAACGGAGCGCTCTTACTTCTTGTTCGCCAAAACAATGGCCACTGGGACGAAAAATGAATCCATGAGACTGCTAGCAAGAATCTCGGCAGGAACTCTTGAGAAGCGGGAAGAAACTTGGATGAGAAGGGTGAAAGAAGTTCAGCTCCGGCAATTGCAGCCCTTGGAAAGCTAATTGAACCGCGCGCACGAGTCGCAAACGAAGCCGACACTACGCGACGGTGGTTGCGTAATCCATGGACGCTTTCGCGAGCACCGTTGACACGTCGACCGATATTTTGTCAGAACTTTTTCAATAAACAATATCGCGCGGAGCGTTACGACACCAGGCGCGCGCGTTCGCGCGAGTGGTCTGCTTTCTCCCGCTCTACGCCGACGGAAAAATAAACGAGCGACTTCGCCGTAATCGAACCGCCACTCCGCGCCGGGAATAGGCTTAATGGACGGTCGCGAAACGCAGCGAAAACCGAGCGAATTTCTGCCCTCCTGGCCCAACCGGATTCCGATCCAGTGAATAGACGACGCGCGATCCGCGACACGTAATTGCGCTTTTTGATGGACGCGTAATTGGACAGCTGCGGAGACGCGTTTCGTCACACGCCGCTTCGTTTAAATTCATTTTCTTGGACGACTCAGGCCTCGCCGCGGAAAGGTTAACCGCGTTTCCATTGATAGGCATGATAATTGAAGGGTCCTCCGCTGTTACTGCGGTGGCTTGCGGTCGAACATCATCCACCGCATCCACCGATGCAACATTGAAAATTTATCGACTCCGCTGCCTCGCGCCGCGAGGATTCCTGGCAGCACGTGCTTTCGAAACCCCTTTTCACTTGAATCTTGAATAATACCGGCAGATAGTACTATCTCCCGGCTCGCTCTGCTCGAGGACACTCTCGTAATTCCTCTTATTTCGCTTTCCTCGAAACCGAAAGAGCAGCTGAAATACCGGTGAATCTGGCTTTCGATCTGACGTCAACGATGCTCTCGCTGATATGGTAAAATCGTTTTTTCGTGTTCGATCCGAGGTGAGATACTGGATAACGTGGAACTAATAGTTTTGTGTAAACGGGGATTGGTGAAAGAAGCAATCGCTCCGAACATTATTCCCCGCCTTAGGATAAAGCGAAATTTGACCATCGCCGCTTTCGAAACGAAACAAAGTGTGTCAGGCTGTTCTACGACACAGGCGTGAATATTGCGCGATGCCCGGTTACGACGATGCCCGCTCGATCTGCACCTGTCATTAAATTTCGAGGCAACTGTCTGCCGTCGACTATAATATCGATCGCAGTTGAGTGATCTGTAGAGGAACTACTTAGAACTGTGGCAATTTCTTGAACGCTGTGTAATCGTTCGCCGTCGATGTCGATGGTCCGCGAGCTTTCCATCTGGATAGCCCGCGCGACGGTGTAATTTACAGACGCGGCTGTAATTTACGAAACGGCAGGAAGCGACAGCAAAATATCCCGTGCACTACACAGCATCGGCCTCGTTATGCTCTCTCAGCGAACAATTGTTGGTCCCGCGGCAGAGAAAGACCAGAAGAGAGGCGCAGCAACTTCGCCACGCATTAATTGCGCTAATTATACATGCAAGTGTCCCCTTCCTTCTCCATCGAGGAAGAAATTCATGGAAGACAGCGGTAAGATCCGTTCAATTTCCGATTACACCGAGTTTCTTCCCGCGTAATGACTTCCCTGTGGTTTAGGAACTATCTAGGGCCCCGGTTACTAAATTTTCCTCGAAACCGTGGCGAAATTGGATACTCTGAACCGTCGAAACGACCGATGGCCGTGATACGGCTGGCGAAGAGGAAATCCTGGATCTTTATTGCCAATTCTCTGATTAATATCAGCGGTTTCCTCGGCGTGCCACGAGAACAGGCGCAAAGGAGCGAAACCTGTCGAATTCTAGAAACCATCCCGAGGCTGAAAGGCGGTTTTACTTGTCGCGCGACGAGCTTGCACAATGTGCCGATAAAACGCGCCCGGACCGCTGCTTTACGGTCGAATAAATTTGATTCGAAGCCGGTTCTCTCCGCGGCAAAAGCAAAACACTCGCCACCTCTCACGGATCGCCGTGCGAGAAATATTTCACGCTTGTAAATTAAAGTAGCGAAGTTCGAGTGGCTCGATTCCTGGTTCAAGCAACTCCGCCGGTAGCCCGCGAATTTAGAAACCACCGTGACGATCGCGAGCGCCGCTTCGAGGACGATTACCGTCGATGAATGGACGAAGCGATCGATTACGCAAGCATGCCGATCTTACCGAACACGGGATCAATCGCAGAGCCGTGTGTTTACGCGCGCAGAAGTGTCCCGCGGGGGCGAAACCGCCACGAAGGCGCAGGGATTCGGAAATTCTAATAGGAGAAATCGCGCTGGCCTAGACAGCTTCCTGTTCCCTGATCCAAACGTCTTTGTTCCCCTGGCAAGAGACCAGCGCGGATTGGAGGATGTCTCACGTGTCAGCTTCTGTTCACTCGCACGCGACCGATCCGGATAATTCTGACGCCTTGACACGAAAAGCCAGCAAGCATTAAGGCGCACCTTACTTACCACGGTGCTCGATTTTCGTGTCTGAGGAAGTGGACGAGGTGCGGTCAACTGTTCCCGAGCTTTTCTGCGCGAGGCTCCGCTCGATTCCTGAGCGAGAGCGAAGCTGGTTCAGCCTAATTTCCAACGATTACGACAACCCGGTCGAATGCCTGAGCAAAATCGATCGCAATACAGCTGGCCGTTCCATATTCTCCAGGCGAGTACTGGCGCGCTCGTTCGTGCCGCACACGTTCGCCTGCACAATCCAACACTTTCTACATACAAAGTGCCGATCCCGCTGCTAAACGACGCGAAGATTAACGATGCAGAGAGACAACGTGATCGCGGGCTGCCAGATACAATTGCGAATTGCCTCGATTGTGTGCTGTTAATAACAGAAATCCATTAGCAGCGATCGCACTAGTAAACGAGATGGAACAGTCCCATAAATGTACGAACTCTAAGAATTAATCGTAGCTGCCGTCCAACCGGATTCTAGATCGTCGAAGAAGAGCGCGCACACGCGCGGAATGTATATTACACCTTGACGAGACACTTTCTACCGCGGACGCGTTGGTCCGTAGACCGATGAACGTGAAACGCGGATGAAGAGAAAGATGATCGGCGGTGACGAGCGAAAGAACGCGCGCGGCCCGATCCATCGACGAAGGACGTAATATCGCGCTACCTTTCCCGTTCAGGATCGAAGTTAATTGCCCTGTGCCTTGACCTCGCCCGATCCGTTGCAAGTCGCGGCTCCACTGAAACGAGCGAGATCGTAACGCGCTCGAAAGCACGCCAATAAGGTTACCTAACGATAATCTGAATCCGCGAGATTGGCCGCGGGAAACTCTACTCCCGCGAGAAAGTAAACGGCCTCTGGCCGGGAAAAAGGCTTCCAGGGAATGCCTGGCCGCGACCATCGGAATCTACTTAGGGAGCAGTGATAAGCGGCTGACTTCTGTCGGCTTTTTCTACTGCGGAACGATCCGAACGATTCAAGCTTCCGGTGAACGCGTGCCACCTTCGCGTTCCCTACGCGCCGGGCGAAACGTGCCAGCGAATTGTTCATTCTCACGTTCCGATTCCGAGTAATCGTTTTTTCCGATTGCGAACCAAGGGGAACGGACACCGTCGATGCGAGCGGCCGCGAGGAATGTCGGGGAAAAACGCGGAAACTCGCGGATTCACGTGCAATCCTATTCCAACGACCAGCGTTTCCTCTCGTTGAATCATTGTTACGGCCATGATCGTGTGTAACTTATTAATGCAACGGCGATAGGTGTTCGAGCAGCAAGCACGAGGAAATGAAAGCTCGCTGCACCGGCCTGTTCTGCTTTTGAAGGCTATCGGGTTTTATAACCACGCCTCCGTGCATTGTCGATATGAAAAATCACGCGTATTCCTGTCCCGGGGGTGGAAAACAACGGAAAGCCTATCCATCAGCCGAGCGAAGTTCGTTTTTCTTGGCCGATCTCTTTTCGCGCGAGAAACGCATAGTGAAAGAATTCTCGTTCGGGGAATTAAGATTACTTAGAATTTCATGAACCGAACAGTCGCTTTCCAGAGATGTGCTCGAAGGAACAAGCGCGTTCCTCGATTACGGATTCATTTAAATTTAATTGCGAGATATACAACCGATCGCGGGGACCGGTCGTGATCACGGGGAGTTGCTTCCGGTGACCTTTACCGGGCTCGGGATGACCGTTACGTGTGTCGTAACACAACGTAATTTACCGTAAGGTAACGTTACGAGTGTTGCGTTCCACCAGCGACACTAGCAGCTGAGAATCCTCCTCCGTTCGAGTGTGAATGTCTCGAAATTCATATGGATCCCGACAAGATATCCTAATGGCGAGAATATATTACGATGCCGCCGGGATTGTACCGAGGCAGATGCACCGTTGCTTGTTCGCGCAGCGCCCGGATGAAAGGAACGCCGTGGTAGAATTTCCCAGCGTGCCTGAGAACTCGTTGTGACACGAGCGAGGAAAGCAATAACGAAACTTGTGTAACCGAGACGCACGATTCTCCGTTTGAACGGAGAACAGGCATCCTCCGCCTTTTCCTGCCGCTTTTACGCGAACGATAACGAGCCGCCTGCGAACTGGAGCGCGATAGAGCGCTTAATTAATGCGAATTTATGCCGCGAACCGAGAGCGATCGGGCCGAGTGGTCTACATTTTTCAGCGGGAATAGAAAATCCTGCCCGTCATCGGTATTGGGAACCTCGGATCAATCTCACCTCCCAATGCCCCGCTCTAATCACCCGTTCCAAGTAATTCGCGTGAACAGTGCGTAGGTACGTAGAAAAGTTTCTAGCGCGTAGTCAAAAATCTATCGCGGAGTGGACTCGTTGCGGCGTCACTTTCACCAGATTCTGTTTCACTAAAAGGAACACCGTCGAGGTTGGAGATTTAAAGCCGAAGGTCGCCGGGTAAATCCCATCGGAATACGGCAAGATAAAATATTTGCAACTCGTCCCAGGTCGAGGCGTCCAGCTACTCTATTTGCCCGGCCAAGGACGGAGTGTCGAAAGAATTTCTTTTCGGGAATATTTGCGGAGGAACCCTTGCAGCCGCGTCCGCGGATGGCTCAAGTAATTATTAAGAGCGCGGTGCGCAGCAGCGACGACAAAGTCACACCCGGTATTACGTGATCGTGCATTTATATAACACCCACATTATCCTTGCATTATATGGTTAGCAGTGGTGACAGCACAGAGAAAGTTCCCTATCCGTTCCCATATGCTCAAGTGGCTGCGCGCTCTATGCTCGACGCCTCGGCTATGTTCAACGTGCCCCGATCTTGCTCGCTACAACTCAATATCGCGAAACCCACGAGGACACCAGCTGCAGCATCGTCGTGAAACTTCTCCGTCGAATTAATCCATACGGTTGTTTGTCTGTTGCAGTTGCGCCAACATGCGGGAGAAAAGGTGGCTTCTGCTCGCTCTGTACGGTAAGTGAATCAAAGTTTTAGCTTCTACGCCAAGTAGGTGCGATGAAGGCTAGGTATTAAGTAATTAGAAATTCGATGGGTTCGCGTTCGCTGAAACTCTCGATCGGCTAGCGAGTAAAAGTCCTGTCCGCGCTGGTAGCAGCGCCGCGACAGTGTCCCCAGTATTTTGGGACTTACCATATCGGGAGAGGCACGCCGAAGACGGCGCCGACCTTCCACCCGAGTTTTGCAACGGCGCTCAAGGTTCGTTCACACCGACGCATCGGTCTTGCCTGATAAAATTTGACGGACCGCGATCGAATCTGTCGATCGGCGCGAAAAAAAGCATACCTACCTTTCGTATTCATCACGCAGATACGCGTGACGCGCGAAAGAGCTTCACAAAAAGATTCCACGAAGGAAAAGATGAACCTGCCGCGCATACCAAGAAGCTCGCTTCCTTTGTCCTGTAACGACGTGCAGCGCGAACCGACGAGCACCGAAATTCTTGGCCGAAATAACAAACCAACCGGACAGATATATTAGACACAGTTTCGCGTAAACAACCGTCACAGATCACAGGCTAATAGGATACCGAAACTCATGAGCGGGGAAGGCTGTCCCGAGACGCAATCGAGGGTGTCCAGTGGAAGGTTTTAAAACGACCACGTGACGGTGGGTTAACATTTAACGCGATTTCTGACATTTTCACCCGTTCGACGACTGTTGCTCACGAGGAGAGACAGTCGAGGCCTTCGAAAACTCGTTTGAAAGCTACCGAACGATACGGTGCCCTGCACGCGCGAGATCGCCTCCGCGGGGCCACAAAAATTTCCACCCATGTTCGTTCGACACGCTCCCGAACGATCCTGACCTTCGCCAGCTCCCGATCCCGATCCAACCATCTCCGGCGGAACCTTCGCAAACGGAGAGCTGGTGGGTTGAGTGAAAATTGTCCAATAGTCGCGCCAGAGGAAACCAATGTCGTCACGCCCTTTTTAATGAAAATGTCAGGACATTCCCATTCCCATTCGCGGGGCGGGGGGGGGGGGGGGGGGGAATCGTAGAGACAATCGTTTCTCGGCGATAGCCGATCGGGGTGAAGCAATTTGTTTACGGCGTGGAGTCGGTAGGCTGTTTCGTCACGAAAATCTGTTCCGCCGTTACGTTTGCGGGCAGGGCGTGCCCACGCGAACGTTTCCCACAAACGGAATGCGAGCGCGTTCCCATAATTCATTTTTATGCAACGTCGCGACCCCCGTTTGCTCGTTATCGATCCCTGCTCGGAAAACCACGATCCCGTTACAGAGCTGCACAACCGTTGCTGGGTAGTACGTGTTTTTTTAGCATCGAGGACAACCACTCGCCGTGGTGGCCCGTAAAGAAATCCTCACACCGAAATTCCTTAAGTGGAACACCCACGTAAACAAAATCGCCGGCCCCGAACAGGGTTTTATACGACGAACGAAATAGAATGCGAGCAGCGGCGACGGTAACATCGACGGTAACCGGTGGGCCATTGCGAAGAAGCATCGATAAAGCGATTTACCGCTACCGGTTGTTCTCGCAGATGCGCCAAATTAATTAGACCCGGGACAGTCGAGGCTGCAGCTAAATGCTCCATAGAAAGCGAGAAACGGCGAAAGTAATTCGTTTTTTACCCGGTGACAGGTTATCGTCTAGTCTGGTTCGAGAGGTTCTCGTCGAACCGTTGACCTTGAACCGGTTCTAACTAATTAATTAACTAATAGTGGGCGAGGGCTGTGAATTCAGCTAATTAGACATCGTCGGAAGGGCGATATAGCCAGAAGAAGAAATGACGATTGATACTCGCGTGGTGAATGCAAATATCCCGGTGGAGAAGTGGACCGTGCGATCACTGCTCGAGTCATAAATCAACGAAAGCCACTGAAAGAAAAGAATCAATAGACAGCCTTGATCCGTTTTAAAACAATTACCCAACCGAACGCGTTCACCTGCACCGCGAAAATTGCGACACATGCGCCAAGTTCTCGGTGCTCTTCTCGTTGCGCGGGTTTTGCAACGCCGACGCTTCTTCGCGATTTATGCAATCCGCGGATGCGTGACGGCCTTTGATTGTTTTTCTCGATGGCCGATCCTGACTGGTCCCATCCGGCGGTCCAAAGGAATCGAGCCAGGCCCCTGCCCTTTAACCCTCGCCCTCGTCCTCCGCCCTGTTTCCTTCGACGGGGGAGGGCAAGGATTGGCAAGGCGAGGGTGAAAACTCCTAATGGCCCCTCGACCGGTTTCTGATACTTTCTCCGAATTCCAGGAATCCTTTTGGCCAATGCAGTTTCGGCTGCGCTCAAGGCGACCAGGCCGAAATTCAAGATCGCGACAACCTCCACCACCTCCACGACGAGCACCACCGAGGAGAGCCACGTCGGCGAGAACGGGAACGAGGATGCAGAGGTACGATCGTGTTCACCGCCCGGATACCACCTAGGACCGAGGCTCCTCGCGAAACCGTTCGCTGCGGCTAAGCATCGATCGATGCGTGATGCAAAGCGGGACGCCTCGCGGCGATTGCATTAGGTATCTGCGTGTACCGGAACCCAACGAGGAGATCGTTTATCCTCGATGATGCAAATGGTGCCGACGATGCCGCAGTCACGACACACCACGCGTCTCTTTCTGTTTTCCAGCCGCTTGTACGTGTATCGCGGGTAGCGATCAAACAACCGTTTCTATTCTTACGGGTTCCTTTTATGCTGCACGCTTCTGCCGTGCTCATGTGAAATTAATTAACGTCCAGGTAAAGTATCGTCACGGCACGTGCGACAGGTTTGCCTTCACACACAAACGACACCGTGACATCATCAAACGAGCATCGGGAGGTGATCGGTGACCGTTACCATGAGCCACGGCGAATCCGCGATGCGTTAAATAGCTGCCGCGTCTGTTGGAGCCAGTGAACAGCTCCGGGTAGCTCCGAGCAGCTCGCGGCGTGATTAACCCGCAAAAGAATGCCTCTGTTAATTTGTTTCAGCAGACCGCCACTACGGTGGCCAGCGAGACGAACGGGACCAGCAGGCACGTTCTCACGGGGATACCTCAGATCGACTACATCTGGGACCCGAATCTGCCGCGCGAATTGAACGGCTACAACCTCAGCGACTATCCGTTCTACAACAGCATACCCGAGGACATCGTCTTTAAATGCGACGGCTTGCACGATGGGTTCTACGCCAGCGTGCCTCACAAATGTCAGGTGAGAAGAATCACGTGTCGCAATTATTTCACTTCACGCGGCATCAATCGCTCGGTTATTATTAGCGATGGAGGCAAACTCTGTCAATGTCCAAAGGAATGCACCGCCGTGATATCGGAGGAAATGTTTGGCCCGCGTTCGATTTAACGATCCCTTTTTTAGCTTTTGTCCGAGGTTTTATTATCCGGGACAGCCCGCCTTCCTAATTAAGGGGGGAGCCTGGTGTAACTAGCTGAAAATCGAGGCATTTTTCGGGAATTTTTCTTAAAGAAAATATTTAATCGATCTTTCTGAAACTTTCAGGATATTGTATTGTCAGATTACGGTAGATAACAAAAAAAAATTATTAAAAATGAGCGGCAAATAACAGAGTTAGATATACGGAATAATGCCCAGTTCGTTGGCGACGCAATTGTTCCACTGCGGGCAACGTAGCGTCTGCTGTATTCATTTGAAACTAAAAATCGAACAATTTTTGTTTAGTTTATGAATGTACGCACAAATCGTATAAATTCATAATTTAAAAAATGTATAATTGAACAAATGGCGGCCTCTTGAAAAAAAAGTTCACTTTTTCCAACGAAATTTTGCCGTAAATGTGTAAAAAAAGTTATTTATTTAAACAATATCATTATACCAATAGCTATGTCCTGTGAAGAAAATGTTCACAAATATCCGTGCACAAGGGCAAGTCGATCGGTTTAATATTTTTGGAGTTACATTTGCCCGCCAATTGTAAAAATGTTGTTTCGAGAAAAACACATTTAAAGTTTTCTGGTAACCTAGTGCTCCGTAGCAAAACCAGCTATATCCGCCTTAATTTTTCGAATTTCGTTTTGCGGCTTTGGAAGCATATTATCTTGATGTTCAACTATTGATTTATGCAAAAAAAAAATCGTTTTCTTCACCCCGCTACACCAGGCTCCCCCCTTAAGCGATCTTTATCCCTCCCCGTCCCGAAAGACCTTGCCAAGCAAGACGAAAATGCAGAACGCGTGACTCGTGTAAAAATCCCGCGAAGGACAAACGGATCCGCGTGGGAAAGCGCCTGTTGCTTCTGGGCTAGACACGTTTCCCGCGATGCGTTCAACGTCGAACCTTTTTAGACTCGATCTAATAAGGCCCAGTTTCTCGAGGTAAATCGGTCTATATCGCAGCATTCTCGAGGAATCCCTGCGCGGCCCATATAATACTCTGCCCACTCTCGCGCATTTGCGTAATGAATAGGAATACGTGCTCGAACGCTATAGAAGAGATCACAAAACGGGGTGTTTCTCAACGAGTGCTAGCCACCTGGATGGATAAGTCCTGTATCTCCTAACACCGGTCGGGCGATCGATCTTGCGGCCAATCTACCCTACTAGGTGCTACCAGCGATCTCAAATTGCTCCTTTTTCTCCGGGAGGGAACGCGTAGGTGCATATGTACCTATGTCTGTACATCGTCCTGGTGGAAACCCGTTCGCGATCGCGCATACATCAAGAAACTGGGGGGCGATCGCGACCGGTGCAGGAGTAAAAGTGGCTATCGTGACCGTTCTAGTGAAAAGGAAAGTCAGTGTCATCTGGATGAATGCCGGAGAAAGATTTTCTGACAAGGTGTTTCGTCCACTCGCGTAATGAACGGATGTCAACGATCCGTGACTGCGGTTCCCCGGCACGGCAAAGGAGCCACGAGACAGACACCGATCGCGATCAAAGCAGACGGCCTTTCAGATTTCTACCAGGGTTCTCCGTGACTGCGGGAAACGGTGAACGAAAGCGATTCCTGAAGCGAGATGCAGATGCAAAAACGCGCTGCGCTGCGCAGCGATCGTTTCACCGTGTATACAGATACAGCCAGCTGAAGGGAACACGCGTGTCCAGAGTACACGTCACGGTAGGCGTTTCTCGTTTGAATTCGGCCGATGTCGCCGGAGTCGAAGAGCAGGGAAATGAAGGCGAGGAGGAAACGCAGGCCACTGGAGAAGCTCGAAGAAGAAGAGAGTTTCGCGGTTCGATACACTTCCCGTCCCTGACCGTTTCCAGATTCACGCCCGTCGATCTTGGTATTGTGAAAGCGATTGCAAACGTATCCCTTTCCGACGTTCCTTATCGATTGTTTTGCCCGGGATACCAACCGAATGGGCCATTGTCATGCAAATGTTCGCGGATTCGCTTCCCCCTGGATCGGACGCCGCGCTGGGTAGATCGGATACCTCAGAGAGAAACATCGAAAAACTCATCCCCGCGAGACGCTCGCGAATCGAGCGGGCCTTTCGCAATTGGACACGGGTTCCGCTCCACTCGTCCCGTAATCGGCGGAACCGTTTTGGCAATCAAGCTTCCTCTAACGAATGCCCACGGACGGTACCGTATCGACGTTCATCTGACATTTACCAGAGGCAAAAGTTGAGCAAGCATCGCCGAGCTATCTTGGAGAACGTAGGCGAACCGAGTTCCGAACCGTGTTTGGCTATGGAGATGCTTAGGAACAACGGTTCCGAGCAATTTCAAGCGGAGCTGGCGTTCTTGTCGTGGAAATACGCAACGAGCCACTTCCTGCGATCTAGAACAGGGGACGCCGACTTTCCAGTAAAATTACCAAAGCACAGAGAAACTCTCTGCCGGCGAGGTGTAATGGGGCGAGCGTGGAAAGAGGTTGCGCGATGAAAAATCACGACGCTAGGAAAATCAGAGAAGCGACTCGGAAAAGATCACGACGAACCACCAGCTGCAAGTGCTTCGGTGAAACGAAACCGAATGTTGGACGAACGAGCGAGGACGTGCTCTGAATGATTCTAGATGATTCCTCTAGATAATCCTGCGCGGCGATACGTGCCAGACAATCGCAGATACCCTTACAGAGACAACCCGCTCGTACGTGCTACACGGCAATGTACATTCGTGTGGCTCGAAGCAATTACTCGCGCACACGTAGTCTCGGTGTGAAAGCTATGGTAGCGTCTAGCAACGTCGACCGTCTGTGTGTTTCGATGAAAAGTGTGTTAAGACCGTCGTTACAGTTGCCCCGTTCCAAAGCAGAGAGGAAGCAGCCGAGAAACGCAGCGATTGCGTGTGTCTGGATAATTTGGGAATACAGGAATGATTGTTAGGGCTCTAGGTGGACTTGAGAGAACCGATGTGCCAACTACACTTAAGTTTACGGGCCGAACGGGGACCAGCGCTTCCTGCGCGGTAACGGTTGTCGTCGCATGCAAAACTGTTTCTGAAAATTGCGCAAGTTTCTCTGCGACCCCATCGCTTTCACTCATCCGGCCTAAAAGTATCGGGAGACACAAATGTTTGCCGATCCCCGATCCGAAATCTACGATACACCGAGCTAACGCAATGTTTCTTTGTTCAAGGTGTATCATCATTGCCTGTTTGGCACGAGGTACGACTTTCTCTGCGCGAACTTCACGGCGTTCGACCAGAAAACCTTCATCTGCCACTTCGTCTCCGAAGTGGACTGCGCCAACTCGAAGAAGTACTGGCACAGGAACGACGCCCTTTACAAGGCGGCGACCACCTCGACGACGTCCACGTCAACGACGACGACGACGCAGGCGCCGGTGACAGCGGCCGCGGGACGCTCCTCGTCCAGGGACAGGGATCTCCCGAGAAGGCGAAGACCCTTCAGAAGACGACCAGCCTACGACTACTACGACGAGGAGTATTACGACGACGACTACAGTCGTCCACGTGGCTACACCAGGGACGATTACGATTACGAGGACAGGAAGTACAGTAGGGGCAGGGACCGCGAGTTCAGAGATCGGGAGCGTGAATTCCGAGAGAGGGACGCGCCGAGGTCTAGGGACGGGACTGCCAGAGACGACAGGGATCGAGATGCGAGCGTTAGGGACAGATACCCGAGCAGAAACAACAGGAGAGACCCTGCCGGACCGAGGGACCGTCAGGAGGAAGACACCAGAGTCAGAGCGAGAGACCCTGATCAAGGATCAAGGTCCGCTTCCAGGGAAGTCGACGACGCCCAGTTGGACGACCGACGAACCGACTCTAGAGTCAGAGAGACCGACGATCGTCGGTTCCCGGACAAAAGGTGACCCACCCAGCGATCAAAAGTAATAGTCCTCCGAGGTAATTGGCTTGACGATGAACACGATGCAATTTCTGTACAGATACAGGGACGAGTACGACGACAAGGATCCCGCTGCTGCATCCGCGGCCACAGTTACCAGCTCGGAAGGGCTGGTGAAACCAGCGGCACCCACGACTTCCGTTTACTCGAGACCAAGGGCCCCTCCGAAAATTCGAAGACCGGTACCACTTTCCGAGCAGGACAAGTACGCTTACAAAGCTACTTCGACTCCAGCAACGGGTAACTGTGCACCACTGAATAGCTTAGAAGCCTCTTTGTGAGCAAGCAATTACGTCTGCGCTCGTTTCTTGTAGGGGAAGCTCGAAGGAGGCCCGCGGACGCCGCGGAAGACGATTACTACGAAGATGAAGTGGAAGATTACAGACCAATTCGAAGACCACTGAGACGAAGACCGTCTTACAGAGACAGGGACAGGGACAGAGACAGAGACAGAGATTTTTACGATACAAGGGACAGGGACCGACCCTTCAGGTAAGCCGACGTACGTACACAACACTGATACAATTATATTCGTGTGTCGTAACCGATTAATCAATGTACATCGTTGGCCCAGCGATATTCCACAGACTGATATCGCTGTTCACGCGTACCACACAATAACACGCGTTCCTAACTACGCCACGTAGCATTGTACATTCGTCGATGCGCTCATGTAATCACATAATGTAGTTCTCGAGAAACACTGGACACAAAACAGTGAGAACATCTGGTCTGTGCGAAAGGGTGACAAAGCTTGTGATTCCAGGCCCCGTTACCGGGACGAGGAGGAGGAGTTGCGACCCAGGAAGGGTCACTCGGATCGCTCGAGAGATCGCTACTATGATCGAGACAGGGACCGAGGTGGTGAGCGCGGAAGGGATCGATCCCTGGATCGTGGAAAAGATCGCACGACGGACAGAACTCCGGATCGCGAGAGGCCATATTCCACGCGGCCTCTAGACAGAGAAAGGGAGATGGATCGTACTAGAACAGGCTCGAGATCGAAGGATCTACAAGAGGTGACGGATTCACCGGCCAGGAGACCGAACGGTTACGATCGCACCGAAAGGACGACTACCACCTCGACTACGACCACCTGTATGCCTGAGCAGCTGCTTCATAAACCAGATTCAGAATCGAAGGAACCCGGGGAACGATCTGAGAGACCAGCTCACACGGATCGACCACCCAGACCGATCCAAACGACGCGAACACCGGTCCAAGACGGTGTGCCTGATCGAACGAACCAGCAGACGGATTACCACGAAAGGGACCAAGAGGACAGACGGGAACCGGGCCATTACCAGACCTCGTCGATGGAGGAATACTCGCAGGAGTACTACGACGAGCCCGAGGATCCACCGACTCCTCCACCGCGAACAGCTGTAAGGATCGTGAAACGGCCATTCTTGCCGTCCAGGGGCGGAAATGCGAATCCAAGGGGCTTGTCGGCCGTTGGCTCGAAAGCGACTACGCCTAAGAGAGAAGAAGACAGAGTAACGGAGAGGACTGCGCTGCAAGAGAGGCCGAAGAATTACTATCTGCACGAGCCAGTGGAAGACAGCAGCCGGGGGTCCGATCAAGACTCCAAAGCCCAGCCGGAAGAGAAGGAAAGTTACGATCCGTATAAAACTGTGCAGACCGAGAGCCAGCACGAGCGCAGGCCGGAGGAATACGACACGACCATCGCCAGACCCGCGATTCGGAGACCGTTGGACAGACAACGAGAGGAGGAGACGCAGAAGCCTGCGGAGGAAACGTTTGTTAGAGGATCGAAGCAGGGGCAGGATCGACTGAATTACGAGGAAGGTCTGACAAACGACAAGTGGTCCACCGAGGATTACTCGATCCTCGCGGAAGGTAACGAGGGAACCGTGCAGCCGCCGAGCTCCTCCCTTCGTGGCAAAGGAAGGCTAACCGCGAGCGAAAGTCCCAGCATTTATGGGTCCACCTTGAAGAACGAGGAGAACCAAGAGCATCCAACGGGGCCGGGCAGCTTCCGCGTGAAACAGAGGATTAACGAGGTGACGCATCGGCTGCAAGATATCCCGGAGAGCGAGTACGACGTGACTTTGAACGACGCTCTGACGCCCACGCTGAATCAGGAGGCGAACCTGCCAAGTGGATTCGTTCTGCCTCTTCACAGACAGATCGCCGGAAGGGACGCGGTCCTCCAATCCTCCGAAAACAATTACAAAGTCTCGAGGCCCGTGAATCAGCAGCCACAGAAACCGTTCGTGCCCAGTCCCCAGTTTCTGCCAGCAGTCAGCAACAACGACCGGCTTAGGACCGTGTTCTACAGGCAGCCCGAGACCATTCAAATCAGCGGAACGCAGTATAGGCAGCAGAGGGGACCGTGGCACGATTACACCGGTTATTGAAAGGAATTCGGAAGTGGCCCAGCCAGCCGAATTTCGTAAAGAAGCTCGAAGCTCCAATCCACTTCCTTCTGGATTGGACGGCCCTTATTGTTAGGCGCGTGGTCAGACTTCTCGATGTCTCTCATGCAAGCTGACGTGAAAACGGAATCCTTCCGTGCTTTAAGTTCTTGAAAATAGAAAACGAACACATGAATAATCAAACTCTCGTAACGTTAACAAGCGTCGATGCTTGTAACGAGATGAGAGCCGTGAATCGAGCAGAGCGTTTCAAAACGTCAATTAGCTTCCATACTGTTGAATTTGAAAAGCGTAACGACCGAAACGAAATTTGAGCTTCTGTTGGGCAAAGAAATCGAAAGGTATCAACGTTTAGTGTAGGCCTCTAGCAATAATATTAACGCTGAATTTGTAATTCCCTGCGGCAGGTATAACTTAATCACAATAGGATGATTGTAAATCACCCTGTAATTGTTTCTACTTTCGGCTGAACTTGTAAATATGCGCACTATTACGTCTAATTCTACCATACTTTCCAGTTAAATTATTATTCTAAGCGCGGGATATTTCTACGAAAGCACATTCGTCGTCTCGAGTTTTTCTTTCGATATTAGTAGCGAATTAGTCTTCTCGAGTATTACATTTTACTTCAAACGTATTGTAAATTATATCAACTGTGACGTACGACATTAAACAATGAAAAACATAGATGAGCGAGTTCTTTATCCTGCGACTTATAATCTAATCTAAATAATATTATATCAAG
The DNA here is from genome assembly GCA_947577245.1 of Andrena bucephala. Classification (NCBI taxonomy): domain Eukaryota; kingdom Metazoa; phylum Arthropoda; class Insecta; order Hymenoptera; family Andrenidae; genus Andrena; species Andrena bucephala. The sequence goes on from OX387717.1 coordinate 72,549,628, forward strand.
AACGTTGAAGAACCACATCACTGTTATTTCGTTTATTATTTTCTGTTCCATACTTATCGATACTGATATATGTACAAATTCTTCGTCGCGGCCGATTTCGAGCCAGTTTTGGTGATCCGCTTCGTACACGTAATTTCAGAAGCAGAGGAGTCGAATGGATTTTCGCTAGCTGCAAGTAAAACAGCCAGATGCAAAAAACGAGTAAACCTCTCAACGTTACGGTACGGAAGCAACATTCCCGCTGTCAGAATCTTAAATCCAGGGACTGTATTACATAACGTGTTTAACGCGCAAAGTGTTATGTGAACGCGCCGAAAAGCCCCGAAGAGCGGCACGTTTTTTTTTGCAATCGAGTAAACATCTATCCTAACAGATTGTGCCAATAGAGTGCGATTTAGTCGATGGACAAGTGGTCAGTCAAGGATAACGTAAGATACATCACAGAGTAAAATTTACAACTTAACAGAGCCACGCGCACACACAGAGTAGGTATAGCAAAGTTCTAGCATCTAATTCGCTTCGAAACGCATCTGCAACGGAAGATCACGAGTGTCTCGCGTTAACGTGGCTATGGCTAAGAAAGGAAAACGGTAACAACAACTCCATTCAGTCAAATTGTCGAAATGCATCGCAGGGGGTAGCGTACTAACAAGTGAAGGAAACGTAGCTGTCGCCGGTGTCTGTGATTCTGCGAGCCATATGAAACTAAAGATGAATGACGATAATTCGCTAGTACCAGTCGCACCGTTTCATTTTTTACTCGCGAACTATAAAAATATCGAATCTCGTCGCCTTGCGATGCCGAGCGGTCTAACGAATCGAAATCGATCCCTGGCACCGACTGATAACGCTACCGATTTGCTCTTCTAGCGTATAGTTCTGTACAAAAATGGTAGAGTACAAGAATAGGTTAAATATATATATATATATATATATATATATATATATATATATATATATGTATATGTATGTATATACGTATATATAAATCTCGCAAATGTACGTCTCGATAATATAATATCTTTCGCGAGCGAAGATACCCTTTGATCTTAGGAATCTCTCTTTCCCTTTCTATACATAGACAATGCGATTCATTTTCGAAATCACGATTACATTACACACTATAGGAAAAAGAGTTATTGGGCTGGCAAGAATACGCGTCCGCGGAACGGCGGAGGGTTATTTACAAAATTTTGTTATATTACAAAATACCACATAGATGCGCAGCAGTGGCGCACCCAGGGAGGGGGCCAAGGGGCCTGGCACTCTCCAAAGAAGGGGCTTTGTAAAAAGAGAAGAAAACTGAATTTTATTCGTTAAATAAATTTTTATAATCACCCAAAGAATTTGATTGAATTTGCATTGAACATATTTTTATCCCTTCAACTCGACTCCCCCCAAGATTAAATCCTGAGTGCGCCACTGATGCACAGTAAGAAATGTAACGTTGTTTTGGTGTGAGCGCGGTGCGTTCTAAACGTCTTGCACTTTAAAAGTTAACTCGATTCGATCGATACGCACTTGAAGCCTACGACGAAGCCTCGCCGCGATAAGAAAAGACCAGCGACTTCTCCTTGAGAATTCTAAACATCGTGTTGAACTGATTTGGATCCTGGAACCGTCATTCTTTGGTAAAGGAAGATGAAACGAACACGCGTCCGTTTGGATAGTTACCCTCGAAAGAACAAGACGTTCAGAGAAACCGATGAAATTTCAGACACGTTGTCAGAGTCGCGGTAATTGATGCGTGCTTAAAGAAATATGAAACCTGCGGGACAATCATGTCGCATGCAACAAATCTCATCCCACAATCGAAGTTTCGATCCTGCTGACAGCGTGGAACGATAACACTTAATACAATTGTCCTAACTTTAGCGCGCGGTGATCCAGCGACCACCGCCTTCGTACTACAAGACGTTAATAACGTGTAAAATTTACTGACCAGCTTATTAATATCATCGTAGAAAATTATGCTTTCAGTGTGTTCTTACAAACTATCGAGAACGCCGTCAGTTACCCCGCATCCCTTACAACCATCGTATATAAACATAGAGCCAGTGATCGTGTAAGCAGCAGCATGTTTGCCCGACAAATGGAGGAAAGGAATTAGAACCCATTGTAAAACGAAATACAATTGATAAATATCAACGATGCGAAATCATTCGCTTGAAAATCAACGAAACTCCAAAGTGCGTCTAGCGCAAAGACACGTCTACTTACACCAACACTCCTTCGCATTTAGCCTCTTAATTCAGTTCGACGATATTTTCCCTTGTATTATAGGTATGTATATATACCTTGTGCCTAAAACATTTCCTCGATATTTACTCCGAGTTACACAACATTGTTCCCTAAGCGTCCGCAAGCTTCGAGAAGACTTTCGTGCGCGAGCAAGAGGCTCGTCGAAATCGTGGCATTTAAAGACTCCGCAAGAACGGTTTCATTGACTTCGCGAGAAAGTTGAGACGCGATACACACGGCGATGCGACTGAAAGCTTACCGCTTTTAACTATGGATTGTGTAACCGAGCGCGTCTTCTTGGTTAAAATTCGTGGCTTCGATTAAAAAAAAATGAAACGCACTTTGTACACGGCACATACATTCCGCTTATCGTTAGAAGTCCTCCCGCTTACGCTATCGGCGGATCGTCGTCGTCATCGTCGTCCCTCGTGACTAGGACATTGCCGTAACGATTCTGACGGAACTGTCTAAATCGCTGCAGCCATTTGTATCGTCTCGCGCCGAAGTACAGCAGGACACCGATCACTACGAGGAAGGTCGGTATTAACAAACCAGCGGCTACAGAACTACCTAAACAAAATTCACATGAGGATTTAGTCCCAGCAGCATCGGCATGCACAGCTGTTGCCTTACTTTAGACTCTCCCGCCTACGATAAGCTCTATCGCATCGGCCTATGAATAACCAACTAATGTAACCGTATTATCGGGCAAACAAGCGATTAGTGAACAGTAGTTGGACTTATCTATGGTTCAAAGCTTCCCGGCAAATTCTTTCGAACGCGTACGCGAAACCTTTCGCCTGACTTTCTGCCTCTTCAATTGCATATGCATAGGTACCTCCTGAGTTGTGCTTGAGGTCTGGTTGAACAGTAGTCGTGCTAATAACCACGGTGGTTGGTTCCTGCGTGCACACCCCGGCTATCCGTTCGTAACCCCTCTCGCATATACATTGTGGCTCCTCGTCCTTCGAGTTTTGAGCGCATCTCTCGTTTGTATCGCACTGCTCGTACGCCTTGTGCGTGTCGCACTGTTTAGACTGAATCATGTCATTTCCTGTTGAACAGATCTGAGTATTTGAGACACGCTGCCGATAGGGAGCGAAACACGCGTAAGTCCAGAACAACGATTCGACGATACGTGGGACCCTGAACTCTACATTTAATCAGATTCGTAATCGCAGTTATGACACCGCGTATCTCCTCTAACCAGAACACGAAACTGCTGATCGGTTTCTTCTATGTCGAAGGTTATCCCGTTTGGCAGTAAATTACCCTTTTTTAACAGCGGGTTCTCGAGCGAACGCTGCATACCTATAGTGCATCGGGGATCAACAAGTAGCTAACGACAACGGTCCAGATAGCGTTCGATCGACCGATGCGTCGCGCGTCAACGATCACGCAAATTGAAAACGGGGGACACGAGACACCCTTTCCAGTTAATTCGTCCAACCAAAGGTTAAATAGATGTAGATAACAGTCGCGATGCTCGTGCAATGGAACGCGCGAGAACATTGTCGCGCTTGCGAAGCGGGATTAGCGAGCCCAAGTCTGCGACCGTATCTGCGATTCACCCTGCTTCATGAATTTTAATCTAGAACAGCATTTTATCGTGCGTAGTAGTGGTTCACGCAAACCGTTGGCTGTTTTACCTGAGTCTAACGGAACTCGTCGTTCCCACACCGAAATTCGCGCATTTTGGTCACGAGCGTGCATTGTGCTCGTTATCTGTTCGTTATCAGAGTTGCGTCGGCGTTCCCGGTTGTTTTTTCCTCGCCGAACGAAAGACACGGAACGTCTCGGACGCGGTTGGTATTTTTGCGAGACTCTATCGGAGCTGCGTGTGCCAAGATTGGCTGAATCAGTTAATTGAGACGAATTCGTTTTATCAGCCGGCACACAGGGGTTAACTACGCCACGGTTGAGTCAAGCAAATTATGGAGTTAGTTTTGATTTAAGTAGACGGTATAGCACTAATTCGATAAGATACGGTTACCCGCGATCTGAATAAACACGATCTGCAAAATTTCAGGGAGTCGACCGAACATTCGCGGGCCAGCTGCGGATTAATTCGAACGGTTGATACGGGCTGACGAACTTTCGCGCGATAACGTCGCGGATTTCATAGCTCGATCGAACAATGGGCCTTTTCATTCAGATTCCGCAACGTTCGCCGATACTTTTATCGCGAGGAAACGGACAGAAGCGAATAGTCCAGTCCCACTTTACAGAGCTAACCGGAGCAGATGGGTCCCAAAGAAATTACGTAACTACAATCTTCGATTCAAGGTGGAACGGTGCGCTGCACGCACACGATGAAATTACACAACAATTTTTTTTGGAAAGTTAAACGCAACGTTTTCGAGCGTGCGCCGCGGAACTGTACTCCCCTACGAAAGGAACATTTCTGCTGGATGAAATTGTGATGAAAAAAGAGGAGAGATGCGAAAGGAAGATAAAAAATTGATTGAGCTTGCGAAATAAAGGCGCTCGCGAGCCGGCGACGCGTTAATTATTCCTCTTCCTGTCCCCCGAGGAAATTTATTATTGCGTGGCACCCAGTCACGTTTCCAATTCAACGCGTCATGATTTCGAGTTTCGTAACGCATTCATGTTTCTTTAAGTTTACGGGATATCGTCGCTCCTTGATCGTGAAACGAAAGCAATAAATGTGTGGATCGCGCGCGTCACGCTAAGGGACACTACTATGATATATGTGCAGTATCGTGGACCTTTGTTATCACGTTTACTCATCTGGTGTATTACGAGCGAAATGAGCGTCCTTGCTACCGAGCCGAATAAAGAAACGAGAGTAGCGGAGGCCTCTCCAAAGGACAGCTTTTTAGCTTTTTCGATTGGGCAATATGTGCGTACCGCGTGTATCCAATGTGTTTCGACTTACTTAAATTCATAATTTTCTATGGGCACGGACCTCGCAAGACGATCGACGATGTAACCGACGAATGCGCGCGTATCGCGGATTTTCCGGATCATCGGCTCGGGCAAGACACCCGATATGCAGCGCGAAAGAGCCCGTGTTTTAATAGAAGAACTCGACCAAGCTACGGCTGACGTCACCGAGATCTTGAAAACGGGAAAGTACGCCGGGGAATACCGAATTAATTATACCACATCGAGGAACCGCATTCTTCTGAAATGGAATCGATTCCGCGAATAAGGAGCGTGCGGTGCGTGACACGTTAATCGTTTGTCATCCCTCGGGACATCGTGTACACGTGAATAGCCCCGGTGGTATCTGGAAAAATCGAGCGGAAACTGTACGTAGAGCAGCGAGAAACACAACACCGAAGGGAACTCGATTTCTGGACCGAAGGAAGACCAAAGAGGAGAGAAGAGACACGCTGACAATGAGAGACAACCGGGGCGAGAGAATCAGAGAGATAGAGAAAGCGTGCTTCGGCCAGAAGGGTGAGGAGAAGAGGGTCGAGGGGAAGGAGAGAAAAAGCGGAAGAAGACTATTGTGGCCTGAGCAGCAGGGGTGACCCCAATGGTTCGGTCGAGTGAGGCAATTTCGGGCCCTCGTTCGCTACAAGGGAGATTGAATTTACTGCCAAACGGGCTACGAATCGTTTCACAGAATCTCACTCTTACCTGCTGCACGGGCGAATGGCGCTAGAAAAAGAGCCGCCACGATGAGACAGTAGAGAACGTCCAGTGGAACGTTCCGCATTTTCCTTTCCTCCATTCTGCCTTCCTGCCTTCTCTCTTTGCTATCGTTCGTTCACAGTTCACGATCACATAATAAACGACGACGCGGGCCGGTGATACGAGCAGCAGTCGCTGACGGTCGGTGCGTTCGTGCCGCTGGGAAAAACGGCTAACGTCGGACGCAGGAACGTGCACACGCGTCTCTCATCAATAGTAATGCGCCCCCGTTAACCTAGAATCGATTCGCGAGAGGGATCAAGATTTCCCCATGTACCGGCTCATCGCCGATCGGCCGGCCGTCACCACTTTTGACAGATAAATGCTAGGCCGCGCTACGGAACGCGTTCAATCATCTGTTATTAAACGACCATTTGCTATTATCGAAGCCAATTGGCATCGAGGGATCGCTGGCTGCCTCTCGATTTCGAGATATCTCGAGAGCCGAAGCACGCGTGCGCCGACAGCGTGGCGCCACGCTTGAATTTCAAACGCGAACCGCGCACTCCGAATCGCCAAAAACCATCGGATTCGCGAAATTCGTCGAGCTATTGCGCGTACAATCGACCGGGCACAATTTCCTAGTCCTAATCAGTGTCGCCTTTTAACGAAATGATCCAAAACTTCTCTCGAACGTTCGGTTCGAAGACGCGTGAAACGTCGGATTACTTGTCACGATACTGAACGAGCCGTTTCGCAATCATAGCTTTCAATGAATACGCAATTACGAAGCGAAAAATCTTCGCTAACATACGGGTGTTGCTATCGTCGCAACTCTACGAAAGTTTTATTTTTGGACCATGTATCCGTGCCGATAGTTTGTTTTTTGTCTGCTAGATAACGCTAGCATCCGTCTGGCGGAAATCGATTGCTATACAAGGTATTTTTAAAAAGTAGAATCCCCACTCGAGCCCAAGTTTTCTGGAAAACCTCCGCAACTCGCTGACCCTTACTGAATCCACTAGCTCTGTGCGAAACTAGCTTGCGGAATTTCGACGCGTCGATCGCGCGATTTCAGAGTAGCCTCACGGCGATTTGAGTATAAAAGTCTGGCAAGTAAACAGGCATAAATGTATGTTAACACGTAAGTGGTCGAAACGTAGTCGCGATGGCAGCGGCACGTGTCATGGCGAGTAGTGTTGTCATAAACGAAAGTCGTGTCCCGTGAGACGTTCACATAAAATCCACCAGCTATCAATTATAGCAGTCGAAATGAGGGAAGAAACGGTACTGAGTTTAAAGTGGCACAGTTTCCCGTCCCATTTAGCGGTCTCCCTCGATACGTGCTACGAGAAGCAACAGTTTGTAGATCTCTCCCTAGTATGTAAAGATGGGACGATATTGAAGTGTCACAAGATGGTATTAGCCAACTCGAGCACGTTCTTTCGGCGTTTGCTCGTGGCCAACGACCATCCTCATCCCATGATCATCTTGCACGATATCGAGGCGGATGACCTAAAGACTATCATCAACTTCATGTACTGCGGCGAGATACAAGTGGTGCAAAGTGAGGTTAAACGGTTGCTGAAACTCGCCGAAATACTGGAAGTAACCGGGTTAAGACACGTACAGACCTCGGTTCTGGTCGGAGAGTCCAACAACGCGTCTCACGATACGTCGAAAAGTACACCTACGGTATCCCGGATGAGAATCGATGATCCGAAAGGATTACCAACCAAGACTGTACCTGAACACGAACCCAATGCCAGACCACAGAATAAGACGCCCTCTTGTACGTCGACAAAGTTAATCTCGTCTACTCATACGCAAAAAACGGGAAGCAGGTTCCCACAGGAAGCTACTAGGAGGGGTGAGGAGAATAATAACTTAACTAATCAACGACTGGAGGCTGGCAGGTCAGGATTCAGCTTCATAGACATCGACATGCCAAGCACCAGTAGAGGAATTTCAAACCCACCGCCTCAAAAGAGGAAAGAATCGCCTGATCCTGTCGTCAGTTGGCCTCGTATTCTATCAGCTATCTCGAAGGATAAATCTATGCCCCTGAAAAAGTTATGTATTATGGATGAAGTAGAGATTACAGCTGGGAAACCGCCTATTATTACTCTAGACACCGCGGAAAATGAACCCTTGGATAGAAGGAAACAGAGAAATACTTCAGAGAACAACCAGTCTATGAACTGCGAGGTTTATATTAAAGATGAGGTAAATATCTTGCACGAAGTAGAAGAAGACGAAGAAGAGATGGATCCCCTTGAAGTCGAAGAGCTTGAGAATGAAGGTTCGGCATTATCCCGAAGGTTTTCAGTCGCCAATCTTGATCGGACATCCTTTAAACTTGGCACACTTCGGCAATACTCAAGGAGGAAATCCAATGGTTAATAAATGAAATAAAGTATTTTGAAAACTCAAATGATTAATACGTGTTACATCAATGATAATACTTAGACTGAATAAAACTCTTTTTATGATTACGAGTCTTTCTTTAGCCGACAACATTTTCCAAGGATTTAAACATATACACATTAACCCATAGTTTGTCACATTGTTTCGCTTCATGTTTACACAATCTTATTCATTTATAATAAACCAGCCAATGTATTTCACACTGTTTATCCCAATCAGAAAGTATATAGATCGCTACCATACTACTAACGCGCACAACATATTTACTACAATTCACAATTTCTAACACTATACCATACGTTACTATGGAAACCTACTGTGACTAAATAGACTGCTTCAAATGTATAGTTAGATCAATTTTTTTAATCATTTGCATCGAGATTTCCAAGAGATATGAATGAAAGATCAGGAAGCGGTGAAACGCGCAAGAAGATAATGGAGGGGCAAAAAATTATGGACGATTTATCAGCTGATAAACGAGTGACAGAGGAGGAATTTCAGAACTTCATGCATCACGTTACAGAAGTCGGTAAGTATCGTTTGTAAGTATGTTTGGGTTATGAATACAATATTTGATGTATCGTAATACTTAAGGAAAGATTGTGAAGGGACTGGGGTCGTCCGATGTCAAGGAACAGCACCAAGCTCAACTGTTAGCTGATCAGATGTTAGAACAAAAATCTGAGAAAAGTTTCTCCGAACACGATGAACTGACAGTGAAGACTAATCGCACAATAATAAACAAATATAGGAACGACAGTAACATCAGCGCCGAGCAAATGTCACAAGGTATATAAGCTGTCGTTGAGATTGTTTCGCACGCGTCCTGATTCAACGTTTCTTTACATATAGAAGCATTCATGAGGAGCGTAGAGAAAGATGCGAAGGAGAGAGCGGATAGCCGAAAGATTAGCAACGAACGAGCGGACACGTTAAAAAGGATCGGGAATGGGGCATTTAAGGAAGGAAATTACGAAAAAGCTGTAACTTATTATAGCAAAGCAATAGAGCAACGAAAAGACTCGTCTGTGTTATGGAATAACCGGGCTTTGTCGTACATTCATCTCGGACTATTCGAAAAAGCCTTAGCCGACTTCGAGTGGGCACTGAAAGTATCTGACACGAATTTGAAAGCTCTTTTAAACAGTGCCAAGTGTTACAAGCATCTTGGAAACCAGATCAAGTGTAAAGAATATATACAGTTAGCCAGAGAAAGAAATCCACACTTCAACAAATTTATTGACGGTATACTTAATGTTTTAACAACTGAAACATTCCTATTACGATCGAATTTCAGTTCGTCTGTGTTTCTTTTTTTTTATAGACTTTGAGAAGAAGATGGACGTGTGTATCGACTACCAGGCCTGATCTTATGTAAAACAATAGAAATATTTCTCATGTACGGTGTCTTGTATTTCTTTTGCAATAGTCTAAAATCTTATCAATATATATCAGGACGAACTTATTTTTGTCGCAAAAGCTTCCTTGATCTCCGAGAGAGATCTAGGCTCATGCAGAAAAACTGTACACTCAATGCCCTGAAAAAAATTATTACTGAAATTATTTGAACCCTTCGTGTTTTAAAGTAATAATACCTATACCTGCATACGCGCAGCTCTAACAAATCCCTCGTTCGCGGATACAGTAATAGCTTTCATACGTTCACCTGTTGCAAAAACTAGTCTAGATCTGTCTTTAATTTTACCACCCAAACTTAGCCTTTCCATAATTCTGCCTGTAGTTATATCGCCAACAATCCGAACTCTGTTCAATAATTCTTTTGCCCTGAGGGTTTCCTTGGACCCACCGATAACATCTATGATGTTCATAAAATTCTCATAAGCAGTCTGACAAACAATCAGTTCTTTGTCCTTAAATAACTTTTCTAGGATTGGCTTGATCGGACGTTTTCTCTCCATCTCTGCTTGTTGCGTGAGCAGCGGCTCCCGATAAATGAAATGATCGTACCCATTAGTCATATTTGTTACGTATGCTAATAAAGCGGATACATCCAGATTAAGAATCTTTATTTCAGTTGCCAGAGAAGACGTGCTCAATGCTTCTAGATCAGAATTTACACTCTCTTTGCATTTATCTAAAGATTCCTCTACCGAGCCTGTCGTGTACATCCACGTGGAGAATCTGTCCTCCACTTCTACATCCGGAACAATAGACACAGCAATGAATATCTTCCTTTAACTTATGGTACTGTATAAGTTCATGCAGTTATCGTACAAGAAAGAAATTTATACCATATATATCATTGCTCTTTTCATCTTCGCACTCTATTCTGTCTCCTTCGACAATTACTCCTGCCTGTTCCAAACGCATGGCCAATGGTACTTCTATGCCATAAGCAAAGTGGAACACGATATCTGGTGGCCTGTAAAGGTGCGGATAATGTTTGGCACATTCCAAATAGCATGCCGCTTGATCTAGTACCGACTTCTGCCCGTATTCTCCGTTACCCATTGAGATCAATGTAAGTGCTCTAGCATTCCTGGCGATAACTTTCACCCACGATGCGCCGTCATTGCACACAATGTCTACCTCTAACCTCGACTCCTGATACTTGAAGGGTTTCAGAACGTTGACGGGTTTACTGCTGCCAAACAGTCGGGCCACGATTGCGTTTAGGTGAATGAGATTTGTGCTCTGCAGATGCTCTTTCTTTACATTCCCTGTAGATTGTACCTTTATCAGAATAGTGGGCAATTATAATTCTGGCAGTATTAATTCGACAGCATATGGTATTTAAATAATGTTCCACATTATCTGTGCTCGATACAAAATACTGAGATCAGGTGCACTGATGTTCCCCGCTCTGTACAGTTGCACCTTACATCTAGTAATGATTTTACGTCGCGAAGTAACTGCGTGGCACGTATCGAGTGAATCGACGGGACATACCTTTTCCAAAAATTTAATCTCTTGCTGAATCTTTCTTATAAGCTTCTCAATCCCGTCGATCTTGCCTGCAAGTTTCAGCCGATCTATCGTGGCCTTGCCACTGTAAATTTTTTCCCCAAGACATTTCAAAAGCGCAGCCTTATCCTCCATCCTTCACGATCAAAAGATCCTCAACGACTTGCCCATGGGAGGTCGTACTTTTTCTGGCGATTCGAATAATTTTGGACAGTGCACGACCGACGAACGTAGTGTCAGCAGCCATCTTGCATCACAGGTCAATATCGTGTAATGTCGTCGAGTCGCTTGTCAAACTCGCCTATTAACCTCACCAACTTTTCTATTTCGCTGAATAATTGACAGTCAAACGTAATATATGAATGGTAATGGTACCGCGGTTCAGCGAAACGTGCGAAGAGGGAAGCGACGGGCGTAGAAATAATTCGCGAGTGCAAAGGAGACGAAAACCAACCTGCTTGTCGCGCCGTAATTATCGCACGCTGTCAACTTTTCTCTGACAATAATAGAGAATACCGCGATATTTCGGCTAGAAAATGTCCAGTGCTAAGATCATCGAGAATCCAGAAATACCGGGTGAGTTTCGCGTGCTAGGAAGCAATATCATTGATTCACGCTCATAGGAGACCTGTGCCCCAGTGAATCCGCTATCGGAGATACGTGGACGCGTAAATAGTCTTCGTGCATCGATCTTTAGAAATACACGATATTTGTCACATTATCGTCGAGATGATGTTGAAAAGTTACATTTTCGAAGCGAACAGCGTCGTTGCGAGGGCGATAGCAACCTATGCATTTGCAAACGGGTTCCGACACAAATAGCCGGATGCAACTTGTGCCATCAGCCAATTATCGAAACAATTACGCGAAGAATAAGCATATCGTGCTCCATATCAGGCCCATGAAATGAAGGCATATACGATCTGTCAAGCATCCCCGTGCTAACTGACAAATTTCATTGAATACTCGTCCGTTGAAATCAGCTGACGACTCGGGATGTAAAAATAACAGACATGTACTGTATATACCGGTTGCAAATGCAGTGCGACACTCACAATCAGTTGCTTGCACACGCTTTCGGAGCTCGTCAACGAAAGAGTAACGTATCACGCCTAATTCCGACGAAATAATCGTCGATGCAGAGACGGAGTGTTTATCCTGTTGCTTCGTAACCTGTGATTCTTATACGTATGTTTATGTATATATATCAACAAAGAGTATCCGTTGGAATACAGTGTGTCTGTGTTCGATGAAACGATCGTCGAAGATTATATCGCCTGCCGTTGTCCATAATTTCATTCGGTTCGCGTAATACCAATTTTTTCGACTAATTTGCCCGATACGTTTGCCACGTTATCTCGATCGCGACGGAGTCGAGTATCGCGGGCGCTAAATCGACTCGTTCGCTCCTGAAGTGCACAGTGCGGACAGCATCGTGCAGTCGATAAGGGAAATGTGGGCGCCTCTCGCGAAACGTATTTCGCATGTTGCCAATAAAAATGTGCGACATTACGGGGCCCGGTATCGGCCAGGTCGTTGGAAATTAGCGAAATCAGTATTAGCATTACGCGCGATTAAATCCGAACCCGGAGCAAATTGCGCCGATACGCATCTCCTCTCGCACCGATATTTATGATTCATGCTTTATTAGTTTGCGCTCTGCGCCTCGCGGCTCGTGCTTCCGATAATTTAACCGCGCATTTTCGCGTGCGGTTCGAACCAGCCTCGACTGTCCCGGCTCTTTATCGTCGTCGTAAATGTGACACGCGTAACGCAAACTCGTGCCATCCGCTTTATTTCTGCCACCGTGAAATTGTGCCTGGCATCCCTGGTCTATCATTGCCACTATCGTTATCCGTTATTAAATACAACATGTTTCAGACCTGTAGGTACAATCTCCACTGATTAAAGACGTCTCGTTCCATTAGCAGTAGGACGGGTCTCATTAAGCCTTGCGCCGCATTCCTGTACCAGTGTTTACTATTTTCATTGAGAAAAGAGCTATACCCTGTCCCAGTTCTTAGAACCACCGTATGCAACACAGGACTCGAGTGTTTCCTGCCGCCACCTCCGCCCCCGCCACCTCCGGTCGCAACGTCGAAAAGCAACGACGTTCTACGTAGGACGGAGCACCAGCAACCGGAGCAACCGATAAAGACAGAGCCGACAACGACCAATTCATCGACCAGCGAAATCACGGCGAACCTAACGACGGTACAAGCACCGGTCACGTCGTTCCCCAGCCTTCCCGTGCCGACGCCGTACATCATGCACCCGACGATGCAGCCGCATACCCCCGGACAGCCAGCTACACCCTGGTGGATACCAACGGACGCTGACACGTCGGAGCTGTACGCGCGGTGGTACGACACCACTTACAAAGCGGCGGCCGCGACGGTCACGTCGCCGACGCTACAAGTACCCGGGAAAGCGAAGAGCAAGCATCACAAGCGAAAGAGCGAGTTCATCGATCCTGCCCAAGATGCAGGTAATCAGGGAAAGGTTTGATACCCGCGGGATACTATTGGAACACGCTTCGATTTGAGAATTCGCGTCCGTCACTCTCGGTGTCCATCAGATTATATGATTGAGAAATCGGAATCCAGATTCCAATGGCGGTTGGGCTAATTAAAGATTGATTTATGTTTCTATTTCGCAGAGAAAGTCGCGAGCGCCCAGAGGGAACTGTCGGCACTAATGAAACCGCTGAAATGCGATCTGTGCAATGCAGTTGTAAGGCTCGATTACTTTATCCGATGAGAATACGTAGATCCTGTTGAATAACACCGTGTATATCGAGTCTTGTCTGAATCGAAGCGCGTATACCCTCGCGCGGCGATTACAACGTGGCGAATGATTTTCAGATGAACTCCACGCTGCAGGCCAAGCTGCACTACGACGGGAAGCCGCACCAGAAGAAGGTGTCCATGTTTCTAAATCAGAGCGTGAAGAAGCTGAAGACCGAGGACGGCCAAGTCACTAGCACCACCACCGACTGGCAAAACTATTGTGACGTAAGTAGCAGCCCCAGAAAAAAGGCTCCCTCGATGTTTGTACGATCGGAATGTTTCGTTTTTCAGATCTGTAAGACGTGGTTCACGTCGCAGACGGATGCGACGCAACACTACGCCGGTAAAAAGCACATTAGAGCGGCGAACGGCGGTCGTCGTGCGAGGTACAGAGATGCATACTTGTCTCTAATTATTCTTACAATTAGAAATCTCTAGCTGTGTCAGCCGAGTTCGTCATACCAGAGCGTTGAATTCTGCAGGCCGTCGAAGAAGTCTCAAAATCAAAGTCAGTACAGTCAATTAGATCCGAGCGGCCGATTCGGGATAGGGCTGGCATTCCAGCCGGAAGTGCAATCGACACCGGCGCAGCCGGTCGTACCTGAGGGTACCGCGACGGTACCGACCCCGGCGACAGGGCCCATCTACACACCACCGCCTTATCCGACGCCGTTGCGTTGCGATCTGTGCGGAGTCTCGGCTAATCGGCAGGACCAATTAGAAACGCACAAGCGAGGCGCTAGGCACTTGCGAATGCTCAGGTTGAACGGGTTGCCCGTTCCCGAAGCTGGTAAGTAGCTAGTCGAGGAACAAGCAGAAAGAAAGAAAGAAAGAAGGTGACGAATGTTTTTCAGCTACCGAGAACGACACCGCCCCTACCACGCCTGGACCTATAGATTATTCAATCTACCGAACGCCATCGGGTAAGGATACGTTTCGCGGAGTGGAGAGCGTTATCATCGGCCCTGCCTTTTTAATAAAGCCTTTCCCTTGCAGGCCAGTATTATTGCGCGCCGTGCAATCTGTCGTTAAACTCGGAGAGCACGTTCGCTCAGCACGTGGAGAGCAAGAAACACAAAAACCAGTCGAACCCAAAGTCCCCGTCTAACTCCGTGGTGGTATCGAAGAAAGCCAGATTCAAGAAGAAATAAGGCCACGGCGTTCGGGGCATTGTGCGCGTGTATTCTACATTTTTCCCCCGCCCATTGTTTTCACCGAGACGTTTTTCTGTCATTTCCCTTCGGTTACGCAGATGTATTGTCGCTGCATCGAGGCAGCGCGCGGTGATCTGTGGAGAAAGAAATAAAACTCTTGTTCGATATAGCTGTGTCACCAATGTCACTGACTTCCGGGAGGAAGTCAGTAACCCCTCGCGGCCGAGACGTCTCGACGGGCCCGCCGCCTAGACTTCGGAGAAAATTATGAATTAATGCGAAGATAGATCCGATCGTCTCGCGACTGATGAGCAAGATAAGTCTGTTAGCGCGCGAGCATATTTAAATTAAATACCGATTAACTCTAAATTCGATTACCAGTCAGCCGAACGGCTGTTTGAACGGTAGCTCGTTAACCGTCTCTCGGGGGCAACGCGACTAATCGGCTACATTTATTCAATTACGAAACCATTAGCTCGAACGCTCCGAGTCGCGCCGAGGAGCGTCGAGTCGCTCGATTCGCGAAATCGCACTCGCGTAAACTGGCGAGCGTTTATCGCACACGCGTGATATTTATGCGTCGCTGCCTCTTGATCTTCCGCAGAATTTACGACCGAGCGAACGAGCCGTGTCGAACCCTCCTCTATTAATTACCGCCTAACGCAGGTATGATGGATCAACGTTTCCAGCCTGTCTCTACTATCGCCTGCCCGCGACAAATATATAAATATGTCGGCGTAATGCGAAGTATGAATCAACCGGGGACACTGGGGCTAGCGTTCGCGATAACCAGAAACAGCGAGAAGAAGCGTAGGAACTCTGTGCCGCGGGAGAAAGAACGAGCCAGCAGCCGGCATATTTCGAGGGAATAAAATTAGTCGTCGTTAGGCCGAACGAAGAAAGGAATTCCTCGTAAAAATTTCAAGAGTACCGCGCTGGAGCTATTAAAAGAAGACCAAAAATCTAGGTGGCATAGATGTTGGGTCTTGAAAATTCCTCTAAAACCGTGTCCACCTCCCACCGCCTGCATTCCGCCGATTTTCTAAAAAACTCGTGCCGTGGCAATTTAGCTGCCCGACTATTTTCTTCCGACGCTTCTTTTTGCCTTTCCGTCCCCAGAGCTTCAACTCCCGCTATCCCACTAGCGACCAGAGATTAGGATCGTCCTCGCAACGGACTTGTAGATCGTTGGTTTATACCTGCGCTTCGGATTTTTATGACCCCTGGTTCCACTCTCAACGTGTCCCCCTTCTTTTTATTCCTCGCTGCGTCCTACTCCCAATCCACGACATCACCGAAATCCCTTTTCCATCTTCTCGTCTCGTACACATGCCCACACGCTACTATTTCTGCTACGGTCTTCTTCTTACCACGGGGCGACCGGAATGTTAATTTCGCGGAACAGGAACGCAGGAAAGGATGGACGAGATAACCTGGCGGAGGTAGGAAAATTTCCGAGGCGGGGCGAAAATTAACCCGTGAAACAATAATAATGGGAACAGTGAACCGCGGTGGGAACGAGTACGAGAGAATCGATTCGTCACGCGGCCAGGTGTAATCCGCATAAAAACTTATTAATCATCGCGCATCCGCTCTGAAATTCGGTGGAATTCCTCCCGATGACTGGGGGGAATTTCTGAGAACCTTCGGAAGAGCGTGAACCGTATTCACCTGCGATGGCCGGTACCATGGTGGTAAGTATAGCGAAAGAGATCGAACAATCGATTCGAAATTTAGGCTGCGTATCATTCCGACTTGCTGGTGCTTCCAACTACTCTAATATCGTAATTTACCCGAGACGATAAATTTCTCTCCGACGAAATAAATTACCCAGGGGATCCTATAAAAGCCCGCCGACAGCTAGCGCGTTACGACCGGCGGTTATGAAGTTATTCGCGCAGAAATCCTCTTCCGTGGTCGCGTGGATCCACTTTATTAACAGAACACGTATCGATCGGCGTATCGTCTCGGATGATGGGCACCGTGGAATTCAGATACGATCGGTAAATGGGCAAGTCTATCGCCGCGGGGCAGTCGTTTCTAAAAACGGGCCGCGACCGTTCAAACATTCGTTTCATTGTTACAAGCTTGGCTATTAGAATTTCTAATAGCGCCTGCGACGCCAGATCGCCGCTAAATCCTTGGACTCGGAGATCGTTCTGTTAATCATTCCTGCCAGTTTAAGCCTACGAGAGTGTAGCAGTTGCTCGAGGCGGTCTAATAAGCCGGCGGCTGGATCCACCGCGAATTTCCTTCTCGCGCGAAAAGAAGTTTCGCATTTCTAATTCCGCTAACGAACGGCTAAACCAGTTAGCGCGGGAAACGGTACCTCCGGCGAGCAGGAGCGGCCGCTCCTTTGTCTTGCCGAAAGCATTGTTCCAGCTGAGAGTATGAATCGGTAAAAAAAAGAGCGTCCGAAAGGCGAGCGACCGAACGGGAACGCGAGAGGATTTCTTTTCCGTCCGGCTCGCAGGCCCTCGGACAAATTCGTGCAATTATTTCTCGATTAGGCGAGATGACCGGGGCCAGATTGCCCTGGTGTATTACAGGCGAGCGGAAGAGGAATGACGGCGTGCACCATGCGGTCCTAATTTCCTACGAATCGCGGAAATTTCGCGGCCACGTCGCGGCCTGCCTTTAATAAGACGTTTTTGCGAATCTACCGGCCGGCGAGGGGGCGAAGGAGACGCGGCAAGGCGGCAGGCGGAACGAAAAGAGGGATAAAAAGAGATCGGGCGCGCATCTCCCGGTGGGGCTGACCTTGCAGGTCTTCACGGGCCACCAATGTAGACCGACAAGAAAATAGAAAATCCTGGTGTCCCTAAATGCGGGCGGTGTGATGTCATGCGGAAATAGCCGTCCGTCTATGCTTATGTGTAGCCGGCTGCCGCCACCGCCGCGACGACACAGAAAGGGGAGTCGAGGGATCCTGATCGCTCGACCGATTACCCCCGTCACTGGGCTTCCAAGGAGCCGATAGATAAAGAGTGACCCAAGAAATAGCCTCTTTTTGGTCCTACGATTTTGGAACTGAATTTTATACGAAACGATACCGTCCGATGAGACATCAATGACACGAAATTTTCAAGTTGAGATGACAATTAGTTTCTGAGAAACTAATGGGAGGTCAAAGAAGATGTACGGACTTTTATGTCAGTCCGATAATTTAAACAATTATTTTCAACGGTTTTGCTGACTGCCAACAACGAAGTTGAACTTAGATTTTCAACATTCACGAAAAAAAATAAAAATCAAGAAATATAAATGACTGTGTAGTGTGTGCTTTTTTTTAATATATCAAAATTCACAATGGCCGGATCAATATGGTGGATGATATATTAAAAAAGCACCCACTACTCGGACATTTATATTTATTGATTTTTTTTTTTTTTGTGAATTTTGAAATTCTAAGTTCAAATTCTGTGTGAGCAACCAGCAAAACTCACAATGGCCGATTCGATATGGTGGACGATATATTAAAAAAAAGAACCCATTACACAGGCATTTATATTTCTTGATTTTTATTTTTTGTTCATAAATTTTGAAAATCTAAGTTCAAATTCGTTATTAGCAGTCAACAAATCCCCTAGAAATAATTGTTTAAATTATCGGACTGACATAGAAGTTCGTACATCGAAGCGCATGGGCTGACGCGTTAAAGAATTTTCACTTCTTTGACCTCCCATATCTCAGAACCTAATTGTCACCTCAACTTGAAAATTTGTTGCGATTGATGTCTCATCATAAGGTATCATTTGGCACAAAATTCAGTTCCAAAATTGTGGGACCAAAAAGAGGCTGAAAAAGGCCTCATTTTTGGGTCACTCTTTGCCTCCGCGAATCACCAACGAAATTTCCTTTGACCAACAGTTCGATCCTTTTCCCGCATCGAATGGTAAAAGGAGCTGACTTGGCAGACCCTTTGCTAATTAAGGGGCTAAGCTAGTGTGACGGCCGTATAATACAGCAATCTTTGAATTTTTTTTAAAGAAAGGCCATTGAACTTATCAGCTTGAACTTATAAAGTTTTATTAACTGATATTTCCTGAGTATACTAAATTTTTTTGAAGTGCAAACAGTGTATATTTTTAAAGTTATCGTAAATTTGTTGGAGCGTTTTAAAATATTTTGTTTCCATGACTGCCACGATAAGATAAGCTCTTGTGGTGGTCTCAAACAAAAAAAACAAATATTTTCCCAATCTGTATGTATGTGGCTATAGCCTGTACCAGACAGTTTAAAAAAATTGTAAAATAATTGTAAAATAATAAAGTGGCGGCTCTCCAAACAAAAAGATTAATTTTTTGCATAAAAATTTCTTGTTTTTAACTCGCAAATTTGCAATTTTGACTATATCAGAAAAATAGTGGTAGAGTCTAGAATGACATGTTTGCTGAACATATCTGCCAAGTTTGAACTAAATCAGTTCACTATTTTTTTAATTATTATGGCAGCCAATTAAGACAAACTAGTTTCGTAAAAAACTCGATGAAAGTTTGAAATACTATTTGAGAGTACAAAAACAGAAATATTTCATACTTACAGCTAATCACGAGTTCGCTTAAAACCATCTAGGATCGTGTTTTTAACATGTGAATCTGTATGAAAATGCAAAACAAATTTTCGATTTTTTGGAGCCGTCACACTAAGTAGTCTAGCCCCTTAATCAAGATATGAATGAGGTCGAACATGTACCGAGTGTTTTTCATTGTATGGATAAAGAAATTCATACGTTTTCAAATTTTTTCCCAGAACACGCAGCTGATAACTAAGCGCATTATCTTCTCGCGCAGGATACAGATAATACGTATGTATCATTCACGATCGTATGATTATCGAAATTCATATTTCCTGCCATCACCATCGTCGCCCCTTATCAGCTTCATCTGAGCCAATTAATTCTTTATTTTCAACGCAATTGCATCACACGCGGTGAGCGCGGATATTGGATAATTATCGATGTATCGGATCACTGGGAAACGACAGACCGATGCTATATGTTTGTGTACGGAAGCAGGAAGACCTATGAAAAGTAAAGATCGCATGCAGTTCAAGTTTCTTACCAAGAAGAGTCCGGATGGTAGACACAGGTTGAACCTGCCTTCAGCTGCCGTCTAATTCCGGCCAGACTCATGATCGATGGAGATAAAGATGTTTACAGGATTGCTGGGATGAGGATCGTCGTGGTAATGGCTCCCCTTTGATGTCCACTTTCTTCCCGATGATAATCCTAGTACAGTGATCCAAGAGTGATATTCCAAAGCACTGACACATTAATCACTCACTTTCGATCGTCATACAGGATCTCACTTGTAATGACACTGTGTAATTACAAGGGAAATGCTGATTTCACAGGCACTCGTACGGAATCACAGAACACGACGCGACCGGCTCGCGAAGTTAATACAGATTCCGAGATTTCTCGATCCGAAACGCTTGAAACTAGTAGATAACACTCACTCGAGCTCACGGGCCTTGTGCGAGATCGTTGAGAATCGACAGGCGGCGAATCGTTCTGCTAATAACGTGGAATAACGAGAGAAACCACAGGCGATAAAACCACGGCTAAAGAACACGCGCGCGACTAGCAAGTTGCAAGAAATTACCCATGATGCACTTGGAATTAGTCACGTGACCCCCGAAGTACACCAAATCACGTATGTATGTATGTATGTTCGCAATAGAATTGGTCACGTGGTTTCAAGTTTCAAGAAGTTACCCAAGATGCATCTCGCTGCGTCACGTGATCCTGGAAAGGTAGGTCGGTCAGTTGTCGTCGAAAAATTGGCGGACTCGTCACGCGGTCAATTAGTTCGGTACATAAAAAAGGTAATTAACTGACTGACACAACCTGTACGACAGAAAGCATTGTTGTCATTACTGAGTGTCCCCTGCGCAGATACAAGTTGTTATAATACAAATATAGTTGTAACATTTTTAAACGTTTTCAAAGTGCAGGGCGACGGTGACGGAAAGGATATTAGATAACCTCTCGAGACAGTAGCATCGATGTCCTTTCCGTCGAAGGGCAAGCTTCTCCTGTGGCACCTTCAGTGCCAGAAGAACGATCAGTAATATCGATCATTTTCCTGGTTGGAATGTAGAAGATTTTGAGAAAAGACTATATTGCTATGGAACTGGTACCTACGAGAAACCAGAACGCTTGGACGTGTTGAGTCGGCGATTAAGGGGGAAGGAGAGAAAAGATAAACAGCGGCGTAGACAGGCAAAGCATATTTCGAAGAATATTTCGCTGTTGTCGCCGCCGGCAAAAGTCACCAGAAATTCAAGTCTGTAACATCGCGGATGGGTATGAGAACGCCCGATGTCATGCCGCCGGCAGGATCGCGCATGCGCCCGGCTTACACTTGACGGGCTCAAAAAATCAATGACCCCTCTCTGCGATGGGCTCGTGTTCGCGTCTTTATTTCCCAGCGTGTTAAGAAGTCGAAGGATAGGAGGTATTCGATTCGCGAGGAGGGTAGGTGGAGGATCGAGGAGCCGTTGCTTGTGGACGGGACGTCGAAAATCTGTGGTAGGCGAGGAAGGAGCGAGGAAAATGGTCGGACGACGAGGGTGCAGCCCCGGGTGGTGGCGCTAGTGTAACACGGCCGAATAGCGGTACGGTGAAACCAGCCGAGCAAGCCTCGGCTCGCCTCGCCTTGGCTCGTCGCTTCAGTTCGTGTCCTCTCGCTGTGCACGACAGACGTTTCTGAGCCCGGTTTCGCGTCTCCACATCTCTGTTCTGAGAGTGAGAGATAGAGAGATAGATAGAGAGGGAAGCGAGAGAGAGCGAGAGGGAAGGAGAGAGGGAAAGAGGGTAAAGAACGAGGACTGTTGTTTTATCCTTCGACGAGTTCGCGTGACGAGTACGTAAATTCGACGGTGTTCGCGCGTATATTACGAACTGTGCCGCGTCGTGGGTTACAGAAAAAGCGAGTAGACTGAGGGACGCGTGTCTCCCGAGAACGACGCACGAGGTCGTAGTGTTCCGGCCGGCGATCGAGTTTTGTGACTTGTGGAAGAAAAAAAAAGTGGTGAACCCAGTGCGCGAATCTGTATCGTCCGCGTCGTGCCAGCCACGGTCTACGTCCGATAAGGGCCCCCCCCCCTTCCCCCCTTTAATCGAGGATCGATTCCCATTTCGAACGGTCGTCGGCGAGAATTGTCAAGGGGGAGAGAGTGAGAAGGGAGCAGAGATCGTAGGCCCGTGGTGGCCGCGCCGCGGTGCACCGTCCTCCGTTCTCCGTCCACCTTTCGCGTTGCCGCGAGTGCACGGGATAAAATGGCGCTTGCTTTCGTCCGTGTGCCTCTATCGACCGTGACAAACAATCCGACGATGGAATCGCGTCGACGCCAGTCCCGACGTTTTTGAGTGGCCGAACATTTCGCGGGATCGCTTCTCCTTTTCGCACCGCCCGCCCTCTGCCTCTCCCCCAAGCCTGGCTCCATCGTTTCGGCGGTTTTAAAGTCTCTTTGCCTGGGTACCCGGCAACCACCATCGCACCACCGCAGAGTCCAGCTCGTCGCCGGAGAAGAGGAAGATTTTGTGCAGTCGCTGGTTGCCCAGCCGTCCGGAGGCTGGAATTTTCGGGGCCGAAGCTGCGTCGTCGGCGGAGTGGACTTCCAGGAACACGCGTCGCACCGAGAAAGGTAAATACCGCAAGCTATTTTTCACGTAGCAGACTCGCAGGCTGCGCGTCGCAATTCCTAGAAATCGGCAAAGCTTTCGTATACGTAGGGCAGGCTGTTGTTTACGTAGGGTTGTGTTTATGGCCCGCCTAGCGAGACGCAGTCCGGTAGGACGAGGTCGCGATAAATTTTACCTCGGGGCGCGTCGACAATGGGAGAAAATGCACGTTTTCCGTTCGTTATCCGCGGCTTGCGACACCAGATATTAACGATCCCAGTGAAAGGCATTGATTCGTTGAACCTCGTACTGCTGTGTCAGGAGTGTGGATTCCGTTCGAACAGGTTTGCTGTTTTAACTCGCGCTTGCCTTCGCCTCGCGCTGTGGAAGAACGCTCCTCGGCTCGAGTGCTCGCAATCGCGTTCTTTCCCGCTATGCACAAGTAGGAGGCTGATGTATATAAACCGTTTACGTACAGACGTTCCATGTTGATTTTCAAAATTCTTTCTCACTCGTGGAACTTGCCATTTTTATCGCATAGCGAGGATAAGCTGATGCTTCGAAAGAGCGTAGATACTAGCTGCATTCCTTCGCCTATTAATTGGATCGTTTCTCGATCACAGGCAACCTCTGCACGCGATAGCTCGCAAGATAGTTGATTTTTAAATGACGAGTGAAACTGGCTTCCCCCGGTTAACGAGTTAAGGCGATTGAAAAAAAAAAAGAGGAGCTACGTTTCGCGTACATCAACTGAACACACACGGAGGAGGAAGGTTCGTTATCGGTGTCCGAATCCTTGGAGGTTTTTTTTCGTCCCGCAATGGCAGTAAGTGCACGGCGCGTCCAGCATTAACGATTCCGTAATTATGCAAATAAATCTGAGAGGGTTGGGGTTCGCGGGCTATTTGAAAGTCCGAGTGACACGCACGCACACATCAGCCCGCCCGGACGTGTGTACATAGGTAACGCGTGTGTGCACAGTCGACCGTGTACACACGCGCTTTCGCACGCGCCTAAACGTGCCAAATGCGAGAGAGCGGGCGAGCCAGCGGGAGAGTCGAAGCTACATACATGTTCTACTCGGAAAATGACAGGCCATCGTCGGAGGCCCCGGTGTGTGTTTGAGCTCGCCTCCTCGTGCAAATATTTTGCGCGGGCAAACACTCGCGATGACGGATCATGCCCTCCTAGAAGAGAGGCGGACGGGAAGAAGGTGCTCGTCCCCGCCAACAACGGGATTTCCTCCTGAATTTTGCGTAATCTCGCGAACAAAGAGTCGCGCTCCCCCTACGGGTTGCTCGCCGAGAATTAGAGTACGATAAATCACCGTTTCATTAAAGTATCATTGACGCGTTATCGCGTCACAGGTCCCAGCCCCCCTGCGTCGCAATCAGATTCCATTGTAGCGGGGGAATACGATACCTGTAGGAAACGTTTCCTGGGTGCGTGGAGAGGGATTTGGCAATCGGTGTCGCCGGGGGGAAGTAAATGAATTTTCCTGGGGCAGGATCGTCACGAATGGCGGTTTCGGGGTAGCCGATCGCTATCGCGGTTGACACCGACGTGGCCAGGTAGAATAGTAACTTTACGACCGGCTGTTTGGGCGAAAAGACGGCTACCCCTGCGCCTTTCTGCCTTCTACCTGTTGGCACAGGTAGCGGGCTCCTGGTCCACAGTTTACCTAAGCCCGGTTTATCGTGGTCGTCTCGCGCCTCCCCAGACGTGACGAAATTGTAGAGATCCTGCTTTCCGTGGTCCCCGGACGTGCACTCGCACCGCGCGGAGGAAAGCACGGGATACGAATGGTCTGATTAACGAATCCGAGCCGGTGCTCGGTGGGTCGCAGGACAGTTGCACGACAGAGAGTGCACTTTAATCGTATAATCTCGCGATGGAGATCGGGGAGCAGAGCCGGAGGAAGGCTGAAACGCGAGTAATTTAATAGAGCGATCGATAGGTCTCGTCCTCCTGCAAAGCTTAATTTCATTTTCTAACGGGCGAGCTGCTCGCCAGGGACATTCATAATAATTAGCCTCAATTTCGTGTTCCGCCTGAGAGCCAGCCGTCCATTCGTAGCCGAGGTGCTAGACGTGAGAATACGGATCCTCGACTTTTGTCTCTGTGCCGCTGGCACCGCACAACTTCCCTAAGATCTGCCCGATAATAATCGTCGAACCGTTAGACGAAAACGATCGCGGGCAGAGTAGGGGAGACCGGGGCAGATTGTAACAAATGAAGTTTTCATAGTTTTTTCTCGAAAGTGGTTTCCTCAATCAGGAAATAATTTGCGTGACTTACTACTTACATATGTGGTGAACTGATTGCGTGAAAGTACGTGACAAAATCTTGGACACTTAGACATCTAGCATAATCTTAAACAAATCTGAACCTTTGTTACAATGTGCCCCAGTCCGGGGTAAATCGTAACACATCTGTTTTACTTATTTAAATACAAATATGAACACAAATAAACATTTCTAAAAAATATAAATGAAAACACAGATCATTATTAAACATTTGATATACATGAGTTAAACAATCATTGCTTATTCATCTGATTTCTATCAAAATCTTCTTCTTAGCTTTCTTTACTTCTTTATAATTTTGTTCTACTCTTTGGATTCTCGATTGTTCTGTTGTTCGTCTAGAGCATCTTTTTCCCGGTGTGTCAGCAAATAGCTTGCTTTATCACCATTTAGAACGGAGTAAGTATAGTAACATGGTACAATTTACCCCGATCTTGAATTTTTGCGTTTTATCTCAGCAAACGAGAAACTAAACATCAAATTACTAAAATGCGTACACATTATAATAAACCAATGTGTACTGATTCGATTGCGACAAAGAAGCAAAAATTCAAACGGTTTCTGATGACGGTTAATTGAATTGAAAGTGCTAAGACAACATTTACTTACGTTCTCTAAATACTAAAATTCTGGGCTATAACCACAAAATAAATACATAACGCTCGTTGGTGTCACTAAAACCGGCGGTGCTAATATCGTCAAGCAACTCTCGCATGCTGTGGATTACCAGATTTGTCGTTCAAAAGATTTTACTTATGTTACAATTTACCCCGTGTTACAACCTGCCCCGGCCTCCTCTAGACGGAGTTACCTCCTCTAGATGGAGGAACCGCGGCTCGCCCTCGTTTTCCCCGCAGCTCTTTCTCGCGCGGCTAAAGCTGCACGTTCTCGAGAAGCAATCTCCACTGTCGTTCGCGAGAGGACTCGGGCGATTAATTATGATCCCCGGTATTATTAGAGGCTCGCTTATCGGATGGAGCGCGCGTGCGCGTGTGCACTCGCACATCGAAAGTCTGTCGTTAGATAGGCCGCGGTGTAGAGACCGTTGCGCGCACATTGCCGCGTAATTGCATCGTGAAAGTGTTACAAAGCGATTCTCGTCGGCCCCGTGGAAATGCGTCGCTCGATCGAGCGGCCCGCCGCGCCGCGGCCGTGCCGGCAGACCTGTGGAAATAGTGAAAGTAGTGCAACCACCTGGCTCGTCCTTTGAAAACCACTTGTGCCCACCGTATACCTTTGCCCGGTGCGCGCTCTCGTTTCTTTCTCGCGCGATCGAGTTACCCCTAACGGAGGATCTCCAACTCTTTTCGTCCCTATCTACCTGCGTTCTACCCGATCGAGAACGCCGTGGTCTCCCCTCGCCTGCCTCGTCTGCCGTCCAACCTATTAGCGCGATAGACGCGCGGAGGTCTGGTTCAATTGGAGCGGAAGCTGGAAGCTGGAAAGTGGTCTGGCCCCCTAAACGCATCCCCGGACCCAAAGCGCAGTCAGGACGTGCCGAAATTTCGGGACCCAGCCTCCTGACTGGCGACGGGGCCGATTCGAATCTCGTTTTACGTTTCCAACGATGGCGACAGGTCTTTCTGCTCCCGCGCTAATCTCGAGGCTCATCTAGGATCTAGGGTTACCTGGCCCCTGCATCTACGCGTACTTAGGCGCGCCGTGTCCGCGCTCATCTCCTTGCGGGATATTATTATATTATTCGCAAGGTCGCATTTTGACCCGACCCGACCCGGCCGGAGATACCAAGACAGATATCGCCCCGATAAGATCGCCATTTCCGTGTCACCAGCGCGGCGTGGAAATTCAATTTGCAGCTGGAGCCCCGTTTTTCCTCAACTCCTCTGCCCGTGCAGTTAGGGAGATCGATGGCATGCTCGCGTTCGAAACTTTCGATTCCATTACACACACTGGTTGTGTTCTTCTCCGTCTTCCCGCTCCCGTGGACGTCGTGACATTATCCTTAACAAATTGTCGAGCTAGCTGGCACACGTGTAAGCCCGCTACCGGAATCCTTAATGAGCCCGCTGATTTCCATACTTTCGACGATTCGATTCGATTCCACGCGGAGAAGGCGGAATTAATAATTGCGCGACGTTGAATTAATAAAGCCCCGATCGCGCTCCGGGGCGTACCGCGGGCCGGGAGACTTTCATTTGTCGCCGCGGAGATATTTAGTCGCGATACCATCTCGAAATTCGAATATATACCGTTCGAAACTCTGCCGGTCGGCGAAGAAAAGTGCTGGTCGTTGGGAGAGACGTTCCTTGATGCGTATCAAATTTCACTCGCGCAATGCCCGAGAGAGAGAGAGAGAGAAAAAAAAACACGCGCGCTCTGTGGGCTGGGCATTATTAAATCCGTAAGAAAAAGGTAAAGCACCTACCGCGAGGAACGGCGTTGCGCAATTTCATTTACATAGGATTTTTATTTCGCTGTCGAGAAGCGATTGCATGAATTTTTACGCTCGGGGCCTGTCGTATCGTTTCTGAAAAAAATCACCGGGACTTGCCTCGAGCGTGATGCCAACGTCGAATCCACGATGTGTGCGTATCGGGCCCGCGATCGGCCATAATCGCGAGAGTAAGGTACCTGTGACACAACCGCGGTAATAATTAGCCGCGTTACAATGCACGTCGTACGTATGTATTGCGAAACGTTGATCGCACATAATCGCGCGGATACAGGGTGAAAGGTCTTTTGACCCAGTTATCTATCGGACTCTCCAGCGCGGGGAAAACTTATCGGTCGTTTAAATTTAGAGGGGGCAGGGAAGACCGACACGCGACTAGTTGCAAATTTATGGCAAGCTTTAACCAGGGAATTGATCGTTAATCGTTGTCTGCGGAACACTGAAAGTCGCCTGCGGATCGATAAGTGGATGAAAATCCAGTTTCGCCCCAGTTAACGGGACGCAGTCGTTTTTGCCGGGGAAAAACCTATCGCTACAGCCTCGCATAAATTAGAATGCAGTCGCATCGATGAAGCCATAGAGAATTTATTACGATGCTATCGCGGGCACGTCGGCGTTTCTCTCTTTACTTGGTTCCATCGATAAAGGAGTCGATTAAAATCTCCTCGGCCGATTAAGTCCGCGTCGCCTGATCGCGGCCCCGCTCAGCAGAAAGAACATCCCCAACAGGGACGGGGGAATTATCCTCCTTTTCTCGGCTCATGAATTTTCCTGCGCCAGGGTAAACGGCGATTCATTGTGTCCACGTGGCTGTGAGCTCTAGCTGAACGATCGGCCACGTGTGCCTTTAGTGCGCGATCGAGCTTGTCGATCACAAAGATCCCGTTCCTCCTTCGACGGAGTGACAACCTCGCGATAAATCCGGTTAAATCTACCTAGCGGAGGCTGTATCGCGTCTGTCGATTCACGGCCGATCGAACGGTGCATTATTATTCTGCTGGGGGGCGCAGGAAAGGGGGAAAACAGTGTCGTCTAGGCAGACAGATTCGACGGGACGGAACCGACGCCGATCCTCTTTGCGCGTTAATTGCAAATGGATTTTCAAGGATTACCCGCGGGGAAGAAGTGGAATTGAAAGGCGGGGGGATGGAAGGGGTGTGAGAGGAATCCGCGAGAAAGGACGGCGGTGAGTCGTGGGTTCTTTTCGCAAGTGGTCGCTTAGCTCGACTTTGCGAGGGCCAGCTGCTAATTCGGAATTTAAAGTATAATGTCCACGATGTTCATTGTTTCGGGGTGGATGGCTTGGCGCACACGTCGGCGAATCGTCGGAACAATGGCGGTAATTACCAGGATTTCGGTCGGACGTGATTATGCTGCGGTACACAGGCAAACTGGCGGGCAGGCAGGCGAGTTGCTCTCGATGGATTTAAGTTTATTTTCTCGTTGACAGGCCAGCGTGAATGGAGATTCGCCTTATACTCGGTGCTCGAGTTTCATGGGAATCTGGCCAATGGCCGTGCCCCTTTCCTCGTGCCTTTCTTGCACGCTCCGTGCAGTTAGCAGCGATGTACATATGGCTGCGTTTTTTCGTTTTCATTCGAGGGACCATTTTTTGGGGGAAGTGGGCGTACCTCTTTCCGGTTTTTGGGCCATTGTGTTCCGCCCTGTCTGATTCTTCTTCTTCTTCGTCCTTCTCCGCTCCTTCTTTTCCTCTTTTCCCTCCTTATTCTCCGTTTCATCGTCGTGGTCGTGGTCGCGTCTCCCACTTCTTCTGCTTCTTCTTCTTCGTCTTCTTCTTCTTCTTCTTCTTCTTCTTCTTGCACTCGCCAAGAATGTACCCTAACTGGTATGCGTGGACGCGTGTGTGCTCGCGGATGCATGCTCGCTCGCACACGTGTCCCCGCGAATGCACGTTGACTTTCGAGTTGTTTTCTTGTAAATGGGCACCCCGCCGAAGACAAATTCGCGGCGAAGAATTCGCTCGCCTCCTGCGCCTGCCGGCCGCGATAATCGATAATCGCGAATTAATATGATCCAGGCAGTGCTGAGGTAGCGGGTTCGAAGAGCTTAAAGTCGCGGAACGGGGGAGCATTAGTGCCAGAGTCGAAAACGCGGTCGGTCGTTTCTCGCTCGTCACCTGGGAGAGACCCTCGAGATACATAGGAGATTCGTTGACGACGAAAGCGTAGCCGGTCGGCCAATTTCATTCGAAAAAGCCGTAAAGTACAGGTTAGGCTGGCCCGGTCGAAAGAAAGGCTCGCTCGCATTGTGGCTCGAGACAAAGGGACATTTTTTGTACGCGATCAAAGGAACGACGAAAGAGAGAGGGAGAAGGAGATGGAGACGGAGGGAAAGACCCTTTTACGCGGTCTGTATCGAGCGAGTTCTCTCTACTTGGCTTCGACACGCTCGAATTAATGATTTCCTCATCCGTGAGCATTACTTTTTCCCCCGACTCAATGGACCGCTTCTCCTCTTCACCGAGAGTCCAGCTAATTATTTTTCCGTGCCTCTGACCCGAGATTCCTAGGCGACTCGCGCTGCGCCTCGCCCCTCGCTGCCCCAGATCCAACCTATTTGCATTACACTTTCGAAGGAACGGCAAAGATGACCGTGAAAATACGAGCCGTGGCCCGAACGGTTCGGCGAAAAGCGAGAGAAGATCGCAGCGGCGGACTGCAGTAAGGAAAGACGTCAGCGGGAGAAACGCGCTTTCAGGAAGAATTCCGCTGGTGAACGGGCTGCGGAGGCAGGGAGAATGAACCGTTAGAACTGGTGCTTCCCTGCCTCTCTTTCTGCGCTCGCGAACGGTTATCTCACGGAGAGGATCAAAAGATTCGGGTCGAGGTTAATCTCTACCTCGTCCTCCGAGGCACCTGCAATTAATTTCGTGCCTTTTCCTCCGATTCCGCGGTATCTTTTTTTCCCTCCCGGCACCTTGCCCCGCGCGGCCGATTTAATTTTTGCGAAATATTTTAATCGAATCCCCCCTCCCGCCCTCCGCAGAGAGGCAGAAACGATTTACTCTGTGGCCGTTTACCTCGACTCCGATCGATTCAACGTCCAGGATAAACGATCGTGTCCGCGCATCCGTTCTTCCAACGACTACTTTATTTGTACTTGACCAACAACCAACGATCCCCGCGTTGGCTTTCCAATTTCCTTCTCTTTTCGCCCGAGCTCGTTAGACCGTGGAGAAGGGAAGTTTGAAAATTCACGGATCGAGCGGCACGTTAATCGAAGCACCTGAGACGACCGCGGCGGGATCGGCAGAGAAACCGAACAGGCTCGGCTCGTTCGTTCCCTCGTTCGATGGCTCACGATGTTTGCTCAGGGGATCTGGCTGCCGTTCGTCTTCCGTGCCCGCGGGATCCACGGAGAAAAGTCCGGGAAGAATCGAAAGGTAGCTTCGCTTCCTTCGTCCTTTTATTGTGGCGCGGGGGCCTGTACGTGCTCGGCGGACCGTTTGAATCTTGGAATAAATATTTGACGCCGCGAACAGCTGCGACGACATTTCAGCATCCGTGACATAAGGCGCGAGATTTCGATCGTTACGAAATCCAGCTGGGTACCTGACGGCGTACCATCCTCCTCCTTCTTCCTCTGCCTCTGCTCGCCGTTACGAGCCAGTTGGCCCTGGGCGCGAGATTAACGAGGACTCGATACGAATTCGATTCGCCCGGCTCGATTTACGAGGAACTCTCGCGTATCCGCCAGTCGCTCGAGTTACTTTTGTTCCCGCGGAACCGGCGGTCAAATTAATTTCGCCGCGGCACGCGATCATCCGCGCTGCGAAAACTGCATACACGCGAAACCGTCGAAGCAATTTGCAGCCGACGAGGAAGCGGTCGCGCGGAATGAATCTCTGATATCTACAGGGTGGAGCCATTCAAATTACCGCCTTTATTATTGCACGCGGAGGGAAGTTAATGAAATAAAAATTGCACGATCAACACCGCTCCCGTATCGAGTGCTCGCCAGCTTCTCCGCAAACAATTAAAAGTAGGTAGGTATCTCTTTCACGGAGAATGGAACCGTCGGGCGTCCAGGTGATAACTTGAATCGCCCCGCTCTGTATCGCCGATCGGCGTTAAAACGGCGGCTGGCTCGCCTTTCGAGAAATCATTCGGTCAATTTCACCGAAATTTCACGGTGTTTAACGAATCGCGGTGATCGTTTCGTCGGCGCCGAGGTATGAGAAACGAACGGCCCCGTGCAAATAATCGGGGCCGGCTCGTTTTCCTTTGTCGGCCACTGCTCGTGCATCCTGCGGAAATTCCTGTATCGACTCGACCTTTCGGCCACGATTTTCTCCGCGTGCGCGTGTATGTAGGTATGCTCGCCCAGGGTGTTGCCCAAGTAGCTTCCCTTTCGGACTTTTGTGCGCGTGTAAAGGTTTCCAGAGGACACCTGGGGTCCCCCCCAACGATTTTCTCCAATTGACACCCGACGGATTCAAAGCCGTCCGTCCGCTCGTGTAAAAGCCGACCGAAAATAAAGAGGGGGCAGATCGTTCTGCCTCCGCAGGTCAATTTGTACGGGCGATTTCGGAATACGGGGCTGATCCCATTGTGTCGGTCGTTTTACGCGTAAAAATTCGGACCGTCGATCCGTTTCCCTGGTTTCCCTGCTTTCTCCCCCGGCCCCCCGTTCTCTGCCTTCCCCTTTCTTTCTCTCTCCCTCAATTCGATACACCAGAGTCAGTGCGCGCGCCTTGTTAGCGATCGTTATCATCGGTATCGTTCGTTCCAGTGTTCTCAGAAGCGGTGATTCAATTCTTTTTTATCCCGTCTAGCAGATAGCGTATTAATAATACCGAGAAACGCTATTATGGGACAGCTAGCTCTTATCGGCATCCATTATCAACGTCGCGAGAGATAAGGGATGAAAGTATCTCGTAAGGCGCAATTGGATTCACCGGGATCAATCCCATATTCCTTTCCGTTCGTCTTTGTCTCCCTTTTTCTTTTTCCCCTTCTGTCCCTGTCATTCTCATCGGCAGTCTCCCTGCCTCTCCCTCCTCTTCACCATTATTCCTCGCTGCAGAGAAGTGGGTTAAGTCAATGCTCAAAAGGAGACGATTTAAAAAGGTCTATTACGGCAGCTTCTTGGACTGTTCACATCTTTTTCTCTTCTTCTCTGCCCCTCCCCCCCCCCCCTCTCTCTCTCTCTCTCTCTCTCTCGTGCTCGCACTCGAAGCCGAGCTGGCTGATAAGGTCGAGCGAGCCTCCGATGATTGCGATAGCATCCACTCGTTCGCGAGCATCTCCCTCTCGAAAGGTTAATGATTCCGAACTCCGACGTTCGTCGAAGAAAAGATGAAAGGAAATATAGCAGCGTTGCGTATTTATGCGCCGCCACCCCACTGTCTCGCTCCCCGCTATATTTATACGCGGGCCACGGTCTCGTATACTAAAGGTATAAGCCTCGCCTATTTGTTTATAATTATCCAGGAGGGAAGGTTTTGCATCGCAGACGACCGACGGCGGTTCGTTAACCGTGATTTATGCCGGTTTTTACGGTATCATTCATTCCCTCGGCAGCTAGTGGGCAAGCGTTAAAGTCCGTCACGAATTCCACGCTACGTTTTGTGACACCCGCAATAAGCACGGCGATACACGCCGGTGATTTACGCCTTGTAAATTACTCGATCAAATGAATACGGTAAAACGGTCGTCGGGCGTAAACGTCGATGCGCGATGGGATTCGTGGATGATGGCGATAGCTTCTCGCAGGTTTATGTTTTCCGGGGGGGGGGGGGGGAGGGAGGGAGGCTGACGTGTCCTCGAGCGAAGGTAACTCGGCCCGTTCCTAGCTATCGATTCGTGGAGTTGGCGCTTCCTTGGCACACGTCACCCCCAAACTTTGAACGTTTTACTTTGGCAACCGCGACTCGAATTGGAAGCAGCGCGTGGTGGTCTTTATCGACGCCTATCTCGTGGACGGGGGGGGGGGGGGGGGGATGGATTTTCTTCATGGAACCAGACGAGGAAATAAAGTCCGGGAGCAGTGGGTCCTCGTGAAGATTGAGAAATCAGGAGGGTGCATAAGCGTGCATGCGCGTGCAAGGGAGAGAGAATGTATGCCGTACGCCGTGGCGAGGCGTGCGTGCCTGTGTTCCCCTCTTCTCCGGTGTTCGGTTCTTCTTCTCGTTCACTGGCAGGATATATACAGAGGGCACGTCTACCTTCCTATCGGGCGGCTACATTAGCCTTTGTAGATAGCGCTAAGTGCCCCTGGATATTTCCAGGCCTGCCAATGCCAGCGGATCAACCGGATATCAGCGGAGTGGTACGTGCAAGCGGTTCCTCGTCACGAGCCGACCGGTAATAACCGCTGCCATCGAGACAACTTCTTTTTAGGGGGCTCGCGTACCTCGGACACGAATCGTGTCACTCGAGAAATTCCATTTAAACACCGCTGCCCCGCTCTCCCTCGCCGTCTCCGGCTGCCTCTCGTGGACGACGGGCAACAGGGTAATCGGAGTGGTCGCGTGGAAATCCGGCTCGGTTCGTGGACGGAATTTCATTCGCGGAGATGAATCGCGGCAGGTACACCGTCCCGGAGGTTTCTCGAATTTCTTGCACCGGCCTGCCGCGCA
Source organism: Andrena bucephala (assembly GCA_947577245.1). Lineage (NCBI taxonomy): Eukaryota > Metazoa > Arthropoda > Insecta > Hymenoptera > Andrenidae > Andrena > Andrena bucephala. Next base: position 72,583,717 of record OX387717.1, read on the forward strand.
TATACTCGTTCAAGATTCGAAGCCAGTGCGTCCGCGGGCCATTATCTCGCGGTAAAACAGTTAAGCAGAAAGATATCCGCGCGTCGATTATATTCCGCGGCAGGGTGCTAAATATCTTGGCCGTGGAAACGACGAACATATGGCCGGTGCGAGATGTGTATCCGAGCGGATGGTATTTTTGCCGATTTCCAATTAGACACGCGACTCATTAGATGTCAGCGGGCCGATAAAGCGCAATCAAACCGATCGGAAGGTTAATGGCTATCGCCACTCGGGCGAGAGGAGATCTCCGTCGGCGTGGACGCGCCTACTTCTTACAATGTCTGGCACGGGGGGTAGGCGCGATACGGACTACTCTCTGGTCGCCGGTACGTGCGAACTAATAATTTGTACGCGTACCGTGGCCGGCAAAGCGAGCGGAACCTAATAAACGTAATGACAATGTCGTGCATAGAGAAATATACGTGTCACGCGTTGGACTGTAATTTCGTATGTAAAGCAGCACCATTGTAACCGGTGTCCCCGTAGTTACGTGTCTACGAACCCTCTTCCTGTCCCGAGGCGACCGCGATTCCACGAAGACCCGGGACGCGATAATGTGCAGCGTCGTTCGCCTCCTCTGCCTTTTTAGCCCTCCACTTCTCCATTCAGCCCTCTGGCTCCTTCCACGTCTGCTCTTCCTCCTCCCGGTGTCGAACTCTAGAAAACGCCCGTCCTCCTAACGAGCCGGCCAAGAAAAAGTATACCGCGGCCGCGAAATCCCCCGATAAACAGCCTCCTCACGCGAGGACGCCAGATACTTTGAGCGGCAAAAACGTTTGTCCTGTTAAGGGGTGTGCATACATTACGCGGAACGGTAGCTCTTTGGAGAGTAACGTTATCTTTGAGGTGAGCGCATTGCATCGATTGCATCCTCCTCTCTTTCAAATCCAATTTCAAACGGTATGGAACGTCGTTAAAAGCTTGGCGCACTTTAAGCGCGTTGCAGTCGGAGGGAAAGGTTTCGCGCGCGTTCATCTGATAGGGGAGAGTCGTGCAGTACCGACCGCTCTAAGTTTTTTTTTTGTTATATCTTGGGGTAGAGTCGATAAAAATCAGAAATTCAAAAACATGTTTGTAGTATAAGAGGAGGGAAATTATTTTTGTGAAATTTAATAATAAGAATTGATAATTCGCAAAAGTAAAAAAGTTGTAATTTCTAGGAAACGAAAAATTGTCCTCCAGTACCGACCAATTATTAAATTAGTAGATTTTTAGGTCTAACAAACACGGGGAAACATTTTAGGTCATGGTATATTATGTACAAAAGAATATTACAAAACTACGACGTTTTATTAAACTTAATACATAATAGAACAAAATCATTTACCTACTTACACGAGAAACAAAAGATCAGCTTTAAAAAATAACTTTTAACCCACTGAATATCAACGTATACGTTTAATGCCTCAGAACATCGAGAGCAATGGAGTAAACAGTATATGACCCCGAAATAGGTTATAAAGAATTGTGATTTTCATTGATTAATTCATATAAAGTGCTTATATCTGGTGAAAGAAGCGAGGACTAGCTTTGGTCGGTACTGTAAGCTGATCGGTACTGCACGACTGTACACTAACGCAAGCGAGCCATGCCGAAAGAGAGAAGAAACTGCGGCAGATAACGTTGCTCTCAGGGGAGGTATCGTCGAGCAGAGTGTGGAATGCGCGTTTCGCGGAAGCTGTTTGCCGAAAAATTATTGAATTATACGTAAACGCCGAGATATACCCCCGTTTGAATAAATAACGGAACTGGTTGCCGCCGGGGTGCGATATTTTTCCGCGGGTGAAACTGGTCCACGGTTATTCGCCGTATTTATGTAACTGGCGCCTGCCGAGACACCCCATTGCCCTAATGTCGTCGGATAAACCGGCAAACATGCAAATATTATTTCACGCGTGTCCGCGCCCATATAGGTACCTATACATGTGTACCTATACTAGATTGCCCCGGAAATTCTCCAAACATTTCGCTCCGGTCCTCCCATTGTCGCCGCGGGCATTGGGGTAGGTGGCGGGGGTTGGGCGGGTTTGTCGATTAAATAAATAAACCTGCAAGCAAGTTCCCAATGTAAACGCCATTCACATTAACGAGTACGCTTTCCTCTCTCTCTCTTTCTCCCTTTCTTGCCGCTTTTCCCTGTCTCTCTCAGCCTCTCTGACCGAGCTCTCTTCCCTCTTTTTCTACACTTTCTGTACGTTTGCACTGTCCCAAGCACGCGGAGAGAGGGCCGCGTAAGTGGTCCACGCTCGTTCCACGGAAAATCCCGCGAATCCCGAGGAAAAGCTCCGCGAACCGTTTATCCGCCGCTTTTTTTTTGCGGCTATTTTAACTCCGGCGATATATCCTTTGGCCAAACGAGAACGCGTCGGTCCACGCCACGTTCGATATTTACAACCGCTCAAGATTTCCCCGGTTAATCCTCTTAAAATAAGATGGTCGCGACGGGCTGGGAAGGTTCGGGAATAATCTGTACCTACTCATAATGAATTTATGGTACCAATTACGGACTGACATTCGAGACGCACGCGGTATAATTCCTTTTTATGCCAGGCCGCCGCAATAATTCTGGCATCTATTATTAGAGGAGGCTGTCGTAAAGGTACGGACGCGTCCGCTGGGCGCAGGGCCGCCGGTCGACGGCGTTTCTCGATTCCAAATAAAACGTCCATAAAGGGGCAAGAATAAATAAATAAAACGCCCACCTCTCGATGCGCCGAGATTTCGGATAGCGCGCGGCCGCGACGGCGACGGCGACGCCAAAGATCGCGGAACATTTACAACGAAAACAAACGGCGGGTGGCGCTGCACGAGAAAAATCGAGGAGGGTACGACGACTCGTAAAAGTCTCTCGGTGAAGTCGTAAAAACTGCAGCCGAGCCGAGCCGACGCTGAAGCCGTAACGCGACGCAATGGCAATGCCAACGACGACGACAACGGCATCGGCAACGACGGGTTACGAGTTACGACTTCTACGACGATATCCGCGGCCTTTCCGACCAGTCTCGTCCTCCGCACTTTCACTCTTAGCCTAATGAAAGAAAGAGGAGAATTCGTGGAAGCGAAACGATAGAGAGCGATAACGGCTCGGCGTGTTCTCGCCAGCTCGCCGGCTGTCTCGCTCGCTTCCCGTTCTTTCCTTCCAGCCGGGAACTTTAACCTTTCCGCCGGCTCTCGTCGAGCAGGCATTTCTCCGGTGCGTCGCGAAAAGCCCGAGATATGTGTCGCGCGTCGAAGTTGCCGAGTCACGTGAAAGCGAGTCGCCCAGGAACGAGTTTCGCCTGTCGGCCCGACGCGGTCGTTTCGAATTTTCGTCGTTCGACCGGAAACTTTTCCTCTGCGCGCTTTCCACGCCGCCGCGACTGGTGATCCCGCGGACGCACGTACCGCCAGCTGTTTTCTGGATACGCGTTAAAAGTAACTTTTACAACGCTCCTGGGACCGGGAGCAGCGCAAACGTGCGCCCGCGCTCTCTGCACCACGTCCCTGTCCTCTGTAGTCTGTGACCAGAGGCAATTCAGACCACGTATACCCGATCACTCCCTGGTGACTCGGTCTATTTTCGAAATTCCATCCCCTCGGCCAACCCCAAAGTGCACTCTCGTGTAGCGCGTCGCGTTACAATTACACTTTCCTTTTTCGACGCGTTGCTTCTTCCTTAAACGCGCGCTCCACCGCCGACCGTCCAAATAATCGGCGAAACGCACACGTTGTATGTACGCCTCCCCGTGTTCTCGCTGCCTCGTCCTCGCCCCTCCTTCCCTCTCGCGACGCCACGAGGCGGATCTCTCCGTTTGAAATATCTCAAATATTTGCAATTTGGAGATTCTTTTCTCATTGCCGGATTCGGTATCTAAATATTTTAACGGTCCCCCATACGAATCGCGAGGCCTTTAAGCGCGCTTCCCCGCCAACACTGCCGACTCCTCGCGCATTTTTAATTTATCTGCAAACATCTGCGGGCGTATAATGCTCAGCCCACGGAAGGGAGTGTGCACTCTCTCTCTCTCTCTCTCCCTCTCTCTCTCTCTCGTAAAAGGAAAAGGACCGTTTGAATTTATATATTCTGGTCCTTGTTGGTCCTGAGACGCGGCGAGAACACGAGGCCGACGAAATGAAAACGAGTTTGGTGCTTTACAAGTCCGCTACTTCGGGTGTCTCGTAGGAATTTTAAAAGGGCCGATTTGTCATAGTTTCCGGCATCCCGTGCGAGCGTACATCGTCGAGCAGCAGTCCTTAATTGGGGGACGCTAGACGGCAAAGGAGCTGAGTGAGGGCGAGGAAGAGAGAGACGGAGAAAGAGAGCGAGAACGGGAACGAGAACGAGGGAGGTCGGTTTATTTTTCCAGTAATTAAAAATTCGAACATCTCGCTGGTTCGGCTACTATTCCCAGACCTCGATTAATTATCGCCCGGAGTGCCTTTCATTGTCAGGATCATTCATTGGCGGAGCCCATTACGCGGCAGAACCGAAAAAGGGAAGGAAAGGAAGGGAGGAGAAGAAGGGGCTCGTGTAAAAAAGGCGACTCGAAAGGTCTCTTCTCGCACCTTCTTCTACTTGTCGTAAGGCACGGCCGCGACCGGCGCGGCGTTCCCTCGAACGTGACCGTAGACGCGAAATTCTCCAGAAGAAAAAAGGCAAACGGCTTGGTTGTATTTAATTTCCTCCGGAGGTGGCTGTATTCAATTCTCCATCGAAGAGCACCGCCTCGTGCTCCTCGTGTACCGTTAATTCGGCCGATACCGACGATACCGTGCTCGCGGTGCGGGCTAATAATTAACAATTATCGAGGCCGAAGGTAATCCTCGTTCATTCGCAGTCTTAAGTGAATTATCCAGATTCGATCGTAATTGAAGGATGCACCTATACTATTCGAAAATTCTGCCACCAGACAGAAGACCCGGTTCCTCTTGTATCGTTGGCTGAGGCTCGTTTGGTCGCCAGCGACGCACCTTCTCTCCTGGCATCGATTTCCCTTGGCGATCTTTCTTACTCCCTCGTTCAAGTCTCCACTTGTCCGTACGCAGAGCATCCTTGAATCGAGCGGCGCCTCCGATATTCCGAGCGATCGCGATTCCCGAGAAGCTCCTGCTGGTCGAGCAGCGCGGCTTCGAGGGACGCATTATCAGCCCGCGACGCCACGAAACGAAATGAAACGAAACGAAACGAGTGGAGAGGGCGAGGGAAATGCCATCGGTCGCGGAAGGGGGGAAAGAGAAAAAAGGCTGGCATATTGTAGTGTCCGTGCATTAGCGGGACTCCGGCACGCTGGAGTATATCATTAAATATGAGAGCCGCTGAGTCGGGAGCAGCTCGATCGTTTCTTTTTTCGTTTCCTCGTCCTCCGACCCTCCCCAGTCCACCTTTCTTCTTTATCCTCCCTCCTTCTACCTTGCTGCCTTTCTTGCCCTCGCTCTTTCGCTCTTTCGCTCGCCTGTTCTCTTCCGCGGGCCGGCGTTGCAGCATCTCTCGGAACAGCACTTCACCTTCCTCGTCTCTCTTACCTTTAGCTCTTGCTCCTTCCCCCTCCCCCCCCCCCCCACCCGCTCCCTCCTCCCTTCTCTCCGTTCCTCTCCTTCTCCCTCGGACCGACTTAGGCGTACCTGAGTCCCCGGGTCTCCTGTCTCTCGCTCCTTCCCTCGGAACTTCTTCCCTTCTTTCTCATTTTCTTGTGTCGCGCGGGTCTCCTCTTCCCTCGGCCTCTCCTTCTTCCTCCATCGGGGTCTCTCGTAATTGGCGTGACATGCTCTCTCGGTCCTTCGTTCTACGGTCGGCTCGATGGAGAAACGGAGCGTGCAGACGCAGAGATGGACCCTCCCCGTCCTCTCTTCGCGTTACGTCCTTCGTCCTCGAGGCCTCCGCGACGCTCCCGCAGCAAGGTTGCCGTCGCTTCTGTCGATCTCGAATTATGGATTTCCGAGCGGTATCCGAGCGGTTCCCGCCAACCAAAGGGCAAATCAGAACTTGGACGAATAATCCAGCCCGGTCCTGCCTTAAACGCGCCAAGCCAACGAGACTCCGTTTCCTCGTTAGAAGGTGTATTTTTATGTTAATTCTCTAGTTATCCGTAACCACGGTCCGACCTTTTCATCGCCGTGGTCTATCTACTTTCAAGCTGTTCGTTAGAAGCGGCAGGTACTCGGCGAAGGGCTGGTTATTTTGCATAGAAACGCTTATTGCCGATTGTCTCGCGCCCCCAACGACTTCTTCGAGTCGTTATTTTTATCCCCCGGAAGCCGCATTCATTGAATTTAAGGGTTCCTTGAGAAACAGACGGTCGTCTTGGGCGCAATGACGATTCTGGCCGCAATTTACCCGAAGATCACCTTACTCTACCCCGGCCCCTCGCCAAACACCTCGCAATTCTATCGCCAAGACTCCGGCCGGCTTAATCCTTAATCGGTTTCGCGACGTAATTATTTAAATACCACGGTCGGCCGGGGTCTCGCCGATCCAATCAGCTCTGCGAACGTGGAATGGGTAAAAGGAGCCACTTGCTGGAAAATATTGAGACTCGTGCGCGGCATCGGGTTTCGATTTAGTTCTCAAAGAATCGCTCGCGTTATTAATGGGACATTCGGTAGGGGTTTCGGAGGAAACCATCAATTATTGAACGCGCGTGTTACCGCGCGAACGAGTTGAACCGGACTCGACTGTTCTGACCCCGTTTCCGACTGTAAATTATAACGTACGGGTTTGCATTATTTCCACGCCGCTCGACGTATAGGTACATATGTACGTGCATACGCGCCACGCGATTCGCGGCACTTAAGCACGCACGGAATCGTAAAGTCGTCTGGATTATCCATAACTTGTATTCCCAGACGCGACGAAAGCCGGCGCGCGGCGCGGAGTCCCGACGATATGCATCCCCCGACTGGTTGTCGGAGCGCCAGCAACGATCGCTGCATTTCCGATAATTGCGTGATCGATCCTGGGGATTCTCCCCTGCTCGCACCCTTTCGGGGTTCCTCCTCCTTTTTTTCGGCTCCTCGACGAGGAAATATCGGGACCGATAGCTCATCCGACGTGAATTACGCCTCGTCGGTGGTTGGACATTATTTAAGCGGCTGAGTTGCGCGGTTATAACCGCACACGCTTTCCCTCTTTCTCCCCTGCGCCCTGTTAGCCCCTCTGTCTCTGCTCCCCCCCCCCCACCCCACCCCACCCCACGGCCCACCAATTTATTTCTCTCTTTTTACCGTTCACCGACACCGTACGACCGATGGCCGCGTATATGTATATACGTCGGGACGCAAATCGATGCCAATCGAGGGAAAAAAAGGAATCAGACGCCTCGATAAACTCGGGAAAACTTCCGACCGCCCCCTCCTCCGGAATCCAGATACTCGCGTTCTCCCTTCTCTCTTTCACCCCCCCCCCCCCCCGGTCGTTTCACCGGAAAAATGCTTCCCGAGCTCGCGCAGACCTTTTAAATTGCACGGGAGACGAATAGAGAGGGTGCACGCGCGATCGTTCTCGTTCGAAATTCGTCATGAAAAATTTATTACGATATCTACCCTCCGCCGGGCGTCGCACAGTGCAGCCTCGAGGCGCGCGCATTTTTCATCCAGCCGATGAGAAAAGGATTACGTGGGAATTCCGTCGATCTTCATTATCGTCTTAAGTGGGGGATCGTTCGGGGCCGAAGAACCAGGACATGCTGGTTGAAGGGTTGAGATGCCATGCCGGCCCGGGGAAGGCTCGCGCGCACTTGCTCGCTCGCTCGCAAAGTAGACGGTAATCTCTCTTCCGGTCCCCGAGATTATAACGAATGTCCTCCGCTCGAATGACAGCTTTATCCCGATAAAATATCGCCCCATTAGAATTAATACGGAGTTTTTCTGGCTTCGAGTTACGAGCTGGCTGGAAGCAGCAGGGTGGTGGATGGGGTGAGAGGATCTCGTTAATCGCTTTTTTTCTCGCCGGTTCGCACGAAACCGTGCGTTTGCCGAGGAAAAACTCTTTCCCCGAGGAGATTAAGCCGGGGGTTTACTGGCTTGCACAGGCGATGCCATCGCGGCGGAGGACTCGTACGGCGATTCGAAATCGAGCGTGAAACGCCCGAACCGTAGCCTTTCCTTCTTGACGAGCCAGTAATCGCCATCGTCATCAGTCGCGCGACGAACACGAAGGAGCAGAGGAGAGTGGCGACGCGACGGTGCATCAGCTGTTGCTTTCTTCTCTGCCCTCTCGTGTCTGCTCCTCGTCTTTGCTCGGCAACCGACGCAGCTCTGCTCCAGGTCATTAAGAATCCATTAAGAGTTTTCCAAACTCGGGAAACTAAATATAAACTAGCAGCCGCGAGGCTGGCAGGTGGCGTCTCGGAGCATACGGACTACGGCGAAAGGGGAACGCGTGCGGGCTAGCCAGCTCGCGGCCTTTGCGATCGCGTCCCGACGCTGATGGAAGGATCCTCGTCATTCCGAGCACGTATGTTTCGAACCCTGCGCCGTCGTCCTCTCCGCCGTGGTCGTGGTCGTGGTCGTGGTCGTCCACGCTGTCGACGTGTTTTTCGAGAAAATGACATAACGCGCGCACCAGCGCTGCACGCTCGCGCCTGATGCTATAGTTAGATCCAGACGAATACGCGGAAACAGCCGTGATGAGATTACGTGCCCCCGAATACAACGGAGAAAATTATATCTATGTCGGGATATATATCAAGGGGAATTACAAACGTTGCTACTGTCCTAGCATACAAAAACGTATAGGTATGCATGCAGTTTGCCTAGTAATCGTCGTCGGCTGGACTCGAATGATGATTCCTGCTTCGAAATTCCTTGGCCCCCGAGTGCACGGCATAGACAATCAAGAAAACCATTACTCGAATCTAGATATCAGACTTGTAAAGATCCCTCGCCGTCCTCTACTTCTTCTTCTTCTTCTTCTTCTTCTTCTTCTTCTTCGTGGAGGAGCGGATCGATGACGGTGAAAGTTCACTTCCATTTGCTCGTGATCGACGCGCGACCGAGTGTCTTATCTAGCGTGCGGTGAAAGTCTTCCCCTCTGGCTGGTTTAATAAGTCGGTGCTCGTCTGGTTTAATTGAAAAGCAAAAGGCCTTGCGAGATCCTTCTACGATCGTTTTACAGTCTCGCGCACTCTCGCCCAGCGTACCTACACGTCCCTCTTTCTCATTCCCGGAGGATTAATCATCTGTTCAGCCGCGCTGCGCGGCTTTGTCCTTCGGTGACAAAGTCTTCTCGCTGTATCCTCACAATTCTCGACCTAGAAACATCCAGCGTTGTACGGTGTGACGATGCGCGGCGGCTCTCGCTGGTCTCCCAAGAATTCCGACTCGCGGCGTTTTTCTTTCTCGATTTTCCACGGCTCGCGTTCTGGGTTCATTGATCCTCCAGTTGCGTGTATTCCGCACACCGGAAGCCCCTCTATAGAGCGATCGTTCCCCGCGATGGAGATGGGTATCCGGAATGTGGCGATTCTAGACGGACGATAAAAAAAAAATGAAGAAAAGTATCAATTCCAAGGGAATGCTCGCTGGGGAAGGTTAACCGGAGTTGGCAACGTCGTTAGCCGCGACGAGGCTACAATGTCCGTCAAAGTTGAAATAAAGTTACAATGCCCAGCGTGTAATAATGTTGTCACTGAGGCTCGTACAAGTTCTTGGTCTCTCCTCCTTTCCAAGGGGAATTGTGCGCATTGAACTCGTTGCACGCGAGCCCCTCTTGCCGGAGCTGGGCGAGCAGCGGAAACGCGTGGCGATAAGTTGCATGGCTGCTGGTGGAATGCATCGCGAAATAGACGAATTCAGGGGCGACGGTTTTTCAGTGGAAATCTCGATGAGATATGGGATGCGAGATAGGTGCGTTGTGTCAGGTGCGTTAGTGGCACTTAAATGGACGGTGGGCAACTTGACCTCGACGCAAGCATTACTGGCGAGTGTAGGACTAATGAACGGTTGCTCGTTAATGGGACGATTCCCCCATTGTGGATCGGCGCGGCGCGGCGCGGCGAGGCGGTCGAGCCTGGGGGCCGTGGGGCTGCGGGCGGAAACCCCATGCTGCCTTTGCTTCCTCTGGGATGAGTTTGACGCACCGGATCGTCCGTGGGACCCCCGTTCACCATCCAGCAATCTCTGTGTTCCCTCTGTCGGTCCGTGGACACTTGGGTGTCGTTTGCGGAAAACATCCTCCGAGCGGCCGATCTCATTGCTCCCGTCTGTGCTCTCTCCCATCGAGGAGATTGGAGAAGCGAGGGTGCCTCGTTTCGTCCGAATCATCTCTACCACGGGTTCACGTGACCGGTGATCGTCGAAAACGCAGCGTCATTAATCGTCTTCTGCCCTTTGTTTCTCGCGATTCTCTCCGGTTCAATGTTCAATTTTGCGGCTGGCATATTCGCGCTCGGAGTCGGAGCATCGACCGCGCGAGTGCGGCCTTTGAGAAGTTGGATTGCTGGTATTCGAAATGAATTTTTATCGGGAAAGCAGAATAGGAATATATACTAAGGAATTTGCATCGGCGGTCTGGGCCAGCGGCCGTATTAAAATTCAGCGAGTCGAACTGGTCCGTCCCTTTGTCAATGGCGCCGGGGGATTTATCGCCGGGAAAATTCATCCACGGAGATATTCCGTCCCGCTCGAATTTTAAAGCAACATACCATCGGCATCGTCCCGCGGACGGGCCCTGGTTTACGCCTCGAGCTTCTAAGGAGAGAGATTATCCGGGCGATCCCGATTCCCCTGAAAATCCCCGGGTCTTTTCATAATTCTCTTGGGCGACATAGCCGCCCATCGTCGATCTTCTCGGGGAGCGACGAACGGGGGACGAGAGGGATGAGAATATCCGACGACCACGGTGTTCCACGTTAACTGCTTCCAAGGTCGAGCCCCTCGTCGAGAACGAGAGCAGAGTATCTGGTCGGTCAGCAAGATACATCCCGAATCCCCGAGGGATAACGGGGAAAACATGGCGTTCAGGGACCCTCCATATGTCACGGGATGATGCCACCCTAACGTTGGAACGCTGCCGCGTCTGATCTGCGCAAAAATGCGGGGAAGAATGAGCCCGTGGGAGTGGAGCGTCCGCGCGCGAGACGCCCTTTCGTAACGAGAAAGAAAAAACGTCGGAGAGATAATCCGGAAGCGGCGACTAGAATTCCGACGACGAATCGCTTCCCGCCGCGAGCTCCTCTTCCAGCGTGCTCCACCGGGGTCCCGGCGACAAAAGAAAGGAAGAGGCGGGCAACAAATTTGATCGTTTCTGCGGGAAGAAATAATTCGAGGGACGTGCATTGTGCGCGGTCGCACGGCCGTTGCGCCGGACGAGCCCGATAATGCTTCGGGGTGGAAAACAGAAACGCGTCCCTTTGAGAAATAATTTCGTTTCGAGAAACTACGGCGACGGAGATAGGGACGAAAGACCGACAAAAGCCTCAAACTTTCCAGTCGAGGAACTTTGTTCGTTCGCCTGTATTTATTGGATAAAATAAGTGCGCCGCGTGCTTTCGGCGCGAGGAAGGGGTGCAGGTGGGGAGACGACCCCTGACACGCGCTCTTGCTTCGCTTGATCCTTCGTTAGACGCAATTTAACTTTAAACATTAATATTCTTGGTAATTAAAGAGGGGGTAGGTAGATGAAACGAAATTTGGGAAACTCACGGCGGTATTCGTTTCATCGAGTAGGGTAATTGTGGGAGAGACGCCGCACTATCGGTATTTCAGGGATATCGGTAATAAAACACACCATTGCCGATTTCATTCGTGTGAGGCTGTTGGTTTGGGTTAGTCTGCCAAGCAAGAGCGTGTTTTCTGTACTGTTGTTAAAGAATTTGCTGTTTTTCGAGGTAAGCCTAGCGCACTTTGCCTGAATAGTTATACGTCGCGGTTATTTTTACTATCATAGTAGCTATAAATTCATAGTTTCTCTTGATACAACTTTTGTAATACGTTAAAGGGACCTTGTAGAATCCTAGATTGAAATTACGTGTCGTCGTTGTTGAAAATTCTCAGAGGATTAAGGATCGATCTGCCCGCGGTGTTACGGCCATCCTCGCGCATTATTAATGTTACTCGTTAAAAAAACATCCGACCGGCAATAAACAGCGATAACGACGTGCTGCAAGCTACTCGGGGTGGTCCAGAGACCGCCGGCGTAACCGTGCGCCCCGGTATTCGAGGAAGTTATCCGCTGGTTCCAAATATAGAGCAAAAGAAGAAGATCCGCGAGAGGTGAATGCCGCGAGAAAAAGAAGACGAGAAAGATAACTCGACCGAGAGGAAACGAAAGCCATATGGCCCTCTCGACGCGGAGCGTGCCTATGCGATACGATACGGTATGGTATGGTACGGTGCGGTACGGTGTCTAGAAAGAAACGCCGGAGGCTAGGGGTGGGTGGTGAACAGGCAGAGTGGGGGTGGGCAAGAGGGCGTAGGGAAGTTCGGGGTTCGGGCAGCAACCCTCTGTGAAATATAGGGCTGCTAGGCCTCGGAAGGAAAGTTACGAGGCACGCGAGACTCTCGACGGAGAGAGCGTTATTGCCGCAAAAGACACGAGTATATCACCCACGCACTAGAACTTTCTTCTTTCATCCTCTCTTTTCCGATGGAAAACGCGTTGCTGGCATTTAACGTGGCCCCGGGGCGCGAACGACGAGCAGCTTATCGTCCAGATTAGAGGCGTATAAATTACGGCCACCGCGCCGCGCCGCGCCAGTCCCACGCTCCTCCCGCCCCATCGCTCTCTCTTCCTATTTTCCCTGTTTCCCTCTTTTTCCACGGGCGGGAGTGCCCTCGATAGCGGAGAGACCACTAATGGTCGAACTATTTTGACGCATGCGATCGGCGTACAAGACGTTTGTCACCGCGGCAGGATAAGCCGAGGAACGTGGATTACCATTAGCCTATCACCTGCACCGGTTACGCTCTCTTCCTTGCTCGCCTCTCCACCTCCTCTACCTCCGGCTACCTCCGCTGCCCTCCTCCAACTCCTTCTTCTCGTCTCGGTGTTCTCTTCCTTTTCAGCGTGGTTCGGTCACCTGGCGCGGTGGCGAAAACCCGATAACGGTTTGTTCCGTTGCACCGAGCGAGACGGCTCGGTTTCTGCCGTGGTCAGAACACGAACAGGGCGAGCAGCGGGCACGAGGCTCGCTCCTCGGGATCGCGTGACTGATCACCGATGGACTTGACGGGGGCGGAGAAGGACGCCATTAGCTTTATCATCGGCCCTGAGACTCGCGTACCGGACAGTATCCGATAGCGCGCCTGGAATTCCGTCCCTCTTTCCTTCTGTTTTTTAGTCCTTTCTCAACTACCCCTCCATCCCACCGACGTTCATTCCCCGGAAATTTGTCGAGCCGTCTTTTTCCGTCGACGAGGCACAAGCCTAGCGGAGGCGCGTGAAAAATAGACGGATAATCTCGTTAGGAAGCGTATAGGCGATTATCGAGGAACGTAGGTCAGGTTTTGTTCTTCTATCCCGCGCATGCATCTAACCGTCCACTTCCCTTGCGTGAACCCGGCCGATTTTACAACATCGAAGGCCTGGGATCCTTGCGGACACCGGCAATTTTCGCGATCCCGCGCAACCTCCGAGCAGAGAATGGAGAATCGAAAAACGAGGGACACGAGAACGGACACTCGGATGCCACGGTTCATTTCCGCGGTGTAGATTGCAGTTTCAGAGGGAAAACTCGCGTCTCGGTTAAACACTTGCGGGAAACACTCGCAAACGATATACGTTGACTGAACGAAACTAGTGAAAGCGAGACGAAAGAGACCTCTGACTCTGGCCAATTACTCGTTTGCGCCTCTCGAGATTTGCGTAGCCCCGACTTATAATTATCGTACGCTTCGATATAACGCTCCATCGGCTCTAATGACTCGTACGTTCTTAATTAAGCTCGAAGGCGAGTCGATCCTTCGCTCGGGACTCGCTCGACGGCGCGGCGCAGCGCTCGCGGGGCGACTTACTTTCACTCGTTGGAAACGACCGCGTGCGCATAGCCGATTGCGAAATCCTCGCGGTTCTCTGCATCGATAGCGAGCCTCTATTTCCACCGGCGACTGAACGAAGAAAGGTACACGCCGCGCGGACGGCTAATGCAGAGTTATTGCGCGAGTGGACCGTCGCCTCCGCGTTTCATGGGAGATTTCGCATTTTCCCTCGATTAGTGCGCGGCCTCCAGGCCGTCCCGCAGTTGGTGCGGCGGTCAGCTATAGAGAGATTCTTGAAACTCGATTTATTTTTTAGGACAGTGAAGCACACACATACACGCGGTGTGTAGTATGCCGGGTATTCCAGGACATTCGATAGAAATGTTTGACCGGGGGATAAACGCACGGCTTTCCCATCGAACACGCGCGGATCGCGTAAACAGGATGAATGTTGCAAATATTGTAGGCAACGCGCGAGTGATTCACGGGCTTCGTTAATCGAAACGATAGACCGGATAGACGAACGCAGTTGAAAGGCCGTGTATTGAAGAGTTATCGTGCCGCGACCGTATCCCCTTGCAGCCTCGATATTTTCGTAACGCGAATTGGATGGGGCGGGCGGGGGAGGGGGGGAGGGGGCGATGTGTTTTCGCGAGGGAAACAAAAATACCGGAGGATGAGGCCCGCGATCACAGTGAACGCGTGGGGGTGGTACAGCTGACATTATTGTTTTTAATTACGAGCGACGGCGAAAAAGGGGAAGCCACGAGCAGCAACACGAACCGTAGCCAGCTAGTGCCGAGACGTCGAAAAAATTCTATTATTCTCTGTCCTCCGTCCCGCTCGTTCTTTCTTTCCCGAGCGACGCGAGCTTGGGAGAAAAGGAGAAGCTACGCGAGCACAGGGAGGAGAGAGGAGAGAGTAGGAACGTTCTAAATTCAAAGGGCTGTTTTTAAATTCGTACCACCGTCGACCCACCGCAGCAAAACCCGACGAGGAGGACGGTGGGCAGAATCCTTGGAAAATAAATCTAACCACTGCGCCGGTGCTTCCAATCGCCCCTCTCTGTCTCGCTCGTCCACTAGGTCGCAGTCTCCTTAAATTCATCGGAAATAGAATTTGTCCCGTAGACGTCTGTTGCGGTCCGCGTCCCGCGACATCGAACCACGATAGGAGAAAAAAAAAAATTCGGAGTAGAAAAATACGGGGTTCGCCCGGAGAGTTTCGGGAAAATAAAAGTGCGCGTCGTCGAGAGTGGCGATCGTCCAAGGTATAATAATTTCGGGGAACTTTCCTTCTTCCATCTCGTCCACCTCATCCACCACCTCCTCCGCCACTCCGTTTCGTTCTATATTTTTTTTTCTTCCCCGTCTCCGGAGTATACGTCTTTCCTTTGTTACGTTTACGAGCCTCCCTGGATCCGGAGTAAAAACCTCCACCCTCTGCCACGCTTCCACCCCCGTTTTTTTCTCTGCACTTGGTTCTCTTCTCCACGGCTCTATATCTCTCTTTCCATCTCTCTCTCCCTCTCTCTCTCTCTCTCTCTCTCTCTTTTCGTCTCGAGCGAGTGGAGCCGTGAAATAAATCCGTATATTCCGGAGGGTCTTAAATTCAAGCGGAAATAGAATTTGTCCCGAGGCGGTCACGGAAGCCAATGGCGCGAGGAGAGGAGAGAGGAGAGAGCAAAGAAATCCGAGGAGTACGGAGGAATGGAGGAGGAGGGAAAAAAGCGGCGGGCATCGAGAGAATCCGTAATGTCGCGGGAAGGAAGCACGCCGTAGAGTCCGTGGAGGGTGTAATGCTGTAGCGAGAGGCAGTGGAAGAAGAAATGGGAAGCAGGAAGCTTTCCACGTGCCGGCTTTCCTACTGAAACATCATCGCCGAGAGTGAG
Source organism: Andrena bucephala (assembly GCA_947577245.1). Lineage (NCBI taxonomy): Eukaryota > Metazoa > Arthropoda > Insecta > Hymenoptera > Andrenidae > Andrena > Andrena bucephala. Next base: position 72,599,543 of record OX387717.1, read on the forward strand.
AAACGGCACGGCGCGGCGGCGGCCCGCGGAGGTGGGGCGAGAATTTAATTTTCTCGCAGGAAAACGAAAACAAACCCGGCTGATTTACGATCGGGATCGAGATGTTAAAATATTCGCGTTGTATTTTACGAGGGAAGCGGCCAGCGGCGAAATGTTTTCGTGCCGCGGCAAGAGGAACGAGGTCCGGGCGGCAACGAGCTTTCACGTTGGATTAAAATTTTAAATATCGGCAGAATTTCACATCTCGTCCGTTTCACCCCCCTCCCGGCTAGGTTCAAAGGACGTTTTATAATGCTCTGTGAGCGTGGACCGGGAGGAAGAAGTGCTCGTTAGAAGCGAACGTTGTGTAGCCGCCTCGGTTGCACCTGTTCGAGTACTATTAGAGACGGCTTAAAAATTTCACGAGCCTCTCGAGGGCCGAGCTCCTCCCGCCGCCGAAATCTGCAATTTGGCGGGATCCATCGCAGCCACTTGGAAAGGAAGTCTACGCCGGGAAAGAATAGAAAAAGAACGAGGCCTTTGCACGCTGAAGATGGTGGCCAACCACCTTCTGAGTGGTCGACCCGCTTCCAGACGATCCTCATCCGTGTTTACATCTGCTCCGAAGGAAGCAAAAGTAAGGGAAAAAAGAAGAGGGGAAAAAATGGGAAATCGTGGCTTATCAAAGGAGGCTAGATACTCTTGCCCACCTCCACCCACCCAACCTCCGTGAAACCTGCCGCTCTTCTGTCAGGCTGTGCTCCTCGAGCGGTCCTCTCTTCTTCTCTCTCTCTCCCCTCCCTCTCCCTCTCTCGAGACACGAAGCTGTTTTCGGCAATTGCTACCGGGTCTTGTCAAAAAGTTGAAAGAGAGATGCCGGTGAAAAGAGGCACTACGGATTTCTAGCCCGGCCGAGACGCGGAGGATGAGGAGGAGCAAGTCGAGGAGGAAAGAGAAGGACGAGGAAGGGCAAGGAGATGGGTGAGAGAAGAGAACGAGAGCGAGGAGGAGGAGGAGGACATCTTAAATTTTTTACGAGGCCACTCGTGAGCAATGGCAACGGAAGAAGGCAAGCACCGTAGACCTAGGAGGCGCTGCACGGCTACCAGCACCGGCATTTCACTGAAGTCTGCAATTTCGCGGATGCATCTCGGCTGGTGTAGCTAGAGCAAGAGAACGCGAGGGAAGGAGAGGAAGGTCTTTGCCCGCTTTAGAAGAACTCCTAAAGCGCGCTTGCCTTCCACCTCTTTCTCCCTCGGTCCACCTTCCCTTTCCCACTCTACTATATTTTGGTACTCTAGAATTTCGTGCTTCCTTCAGTCCTCTGCCCAGCCATCTCCTCCTCGTCTTCGAACCCTCCACCTCTCGTACACCAAGTCCTCTATCTCTTCTCTTCCCTTCTCTTCCCCTCTCTTCTATTTTCTTCTCCTCTCTTCTCCCTTGTTCGTCTCTTTTCGTCGAAGAATGGCGAGACGCCGGCCAGACCCTGCGGCCTACCGGAGCAAAAGAGATCGACCAAAAGCTTGGCCGAAAGAAGACGGTGGATCAGATGCTTTTCCCTCTCTCCACCCTGCTTCCGCGCCCTGGTAGCTCTCTCTATCCTTCTCTCTCGCGCGCGCGCCTCATCCCTTTTGCCATCCTCTCTCGCTCGCACGTTCTGTCTCGCGGGTTCTATGTGTGCCCGAGAGGGAATGTAGAGAGAGACGGATAAACGCATGGTATTGATCCTAAAACCCCTTGCGCTCCTCATCCCAACCCAGCTAGCACCCCTTCCACTACACCGACGAACCCCAAAGTTGCGTTCGGTCTCTCTCTTCCACCCCCTTTCTTCTCGCGTCTCCCCCCCCTTAGACTCGGCTAGATGACTGGTTCAGCGACTAGCGCGAATTTCACCGAGCCTTAGGATGCATGCCTCGTGTGTGATGCAAGTCGACCTTGAACTTGGAATTAGTCTCTGGCCTCGTGCGTATCCGCCTGGCTTTTGTCGCTCAAACCTTCCTCTTCCCTCGTTCTTCCACTCGCGCCGCGGCCCTTCGTAGCCTCTCGGTCCGCGTGGACGTCGGTGTTGCTTCCGTCGTGTCTGGCAAATCATCGGAAGCCAATACCGCTCGCGTGGTCGACAGAGAATGGGCATTGAATTGAAATCGATCGGACGGACGTCGTTGTATTTAACCACAGAGTTAGGCGTGAAAGGGCAAAAGCTACCAGGTAGTCGTCGTTCCCCACGGAATGACCGATACGCGACGTGTGACCAACGGAATAGATGCGAAAGAACCGAGCCATGCGACGGCAGGATGCAGAGATATCTCGATAGTGCCTTTACGATCTGGGGGAACGGAGCCGTCCATCCATCTGCCCCGCAACGCGTCATTTGGCACGCTCCGTGGAATATCCGGAGAAACAATGATCCCTGCAGAGTCATCCGGCTTAACAGTACAGGTGCCAAACGGCCGTCCGAGAGCGGGGCCCGAGCCAATATTCGGTAGTTGATTTTCATGAAGCCGCGTCGGAAACGTTTGATATTGCATTGGCGGAACCGAGGGTCGAGCGATCGCATCGGTCGCGTTAGCCACAAAAGGAGCTCGTTTCCACTCGATGAATCTCGGTATACGAGGTCTCGCTTCGCCCCATTCGAATGGTACCTACGAGTTTACTCGACTTCATTCGACTTTATTCGACTTTATTCGACCAGCGGACCGAGGGTGGAAGACTACTCTCGCCCGGCCCCGATGAAAGTAAACCACTCGGCAAATCCGCGCAAAGGCGTCTCCAAAGTTTCCCGTTCGACTCGGGGCTTAACTTGATCGAAGCCTGCCTCTCCTTTTTAACCTTCGAGACGAAAGTTGGCCCCGATGGATACCGAGCGCCTGCGACGGGTGTTCCGATCGCCGTCGAGTTCTGCGCGTCGCCCGTTGCTTAATTATTTCATGAGTACCCTCGCGTTTGTACAGACCGGTGTACTTTCATCTTTACACTGGGCCTGTGTTGCCCGTAAAAGTGCGCCGGGCGATTCGAGGGCAGTGCTTCATAAATTGCGAAAGTTTTCCCGCACCGCTCGCGGACCATTTAATGGATCCGAAGTTCGAAACAAAGCGCCGCAGATAGGGACGGGAGGACGCATAAAGCCGCGCCCAACCAGTTAGTACGTCTCGATCTCGATCGTCGAAACCGCGAGGCAGAGCCAAAAAACGACCTCGTCGCGTTGTTTCCATTTAGGGATGTCATTAGGGGCGCTTCGTATCACGCGCGAAAAGGGGGATGGAGACAGAGTCGCCGGTCTATTCGGCTGGTAGGGATCCGGAGAAAGGGGGAAGGGTGGAGAGCGAACGGGGAGAAGGATATTTCGCGGATTTTAATTAATGCGGTTCATCTTTGTTTCTTTCAGACGAGGCAGCCCCGCGGAGTCGCGCGTCTGCGAGAAATTCAGGCGTCGACGGAGGTGCGGGAGGAGGCGCAGCCAGTGAAAGAGAGAGCGAGAGGGAGAGAGAGAGAGGAGATGCGACGAATCTCGACCCCCGTCATTAAGAGAAGCAACCCTTTGTAGGTGATACGACGACCGGGAGGGAAAAATCGAACACGTTTCTGGCAGCCGTGTTGCATCGTCGCCCTACTACTTCCGGTTACGCCGATATACCCCGACGGGAGCAGACACACAGACGGCCGCGAACGTTGTTCCGCGAGTCGCGAGATACGAAGAAGAGGGCCTAATCGCGTCCAGATCTGCCACGAGCCTTCAGCGGTCGGCCTAATCGTTTTTAATGGCATAGGGGCAACTCGGTGGCGAGCGTTTTCTTTCGCCGAAGAAGAAAAGAAGGCGGGGGATCACCAACACGTCGGGGATAGACAATAAGAGTGGCTAGCGGCTAGCGGCGGGGGGTGGTGTGTGTGTGCTGTTTGGGGCGAGGTCTATCGGTGAAGAGCGAGGCTACTTTTCGGAGGGGTAAGAAGCGCCGTTGGGCTGCACGGCGCATCCGGAAGGGTTGCACGACCTGGAGCAGGAGCAAGAGGAAGAGGAGGTGGCAGGAGAAGCGGAAGGTGGAGGAGGAGGAGGAGGAGGAGGCGGAGGAGGAGGAGGGGGAGGAGGAGTTAGTGCTAGTGGTAGTGTTGAAGCTGGAGGAGTCGGGAGGCGACGAGGGTGGTTGCACGTCGTCGTCGCGTGACGTGCGGAAAGAGCAGACGAAGCGTGGAGGAGGCATGAGGAGGAGAGAGTGACGACGCTGCCGGTGCTGCAGCCTCGCACAGATCGTGAGAGGACCGGCGGCCCCCACGAGGACGGTGGGGCTGCGATAAGAATGGCCCCCTTCAATATGGCGGGCGTAGCAGGCCTTCTAGCCACCTGCGCCGCCGCTGCTGCTTCCGCTGCCCACCTTCTGCCGTTGCTGCTGTTGCTGATCTGCCCGCGAGGGACCCACGCCGAACAAGGTAACCCTCTCGCTACCTGTCCTCCTCTTCTTTTCTTTACAGCTCGATTCAACAACGTACCGCCGAACATTCTGAAACTGGTACTCGATTACACACCCTCGTACGCCAGATTTCCTCCACCCTCCCGTCGGACGTTCAACGATCCAGCGACGATCCAGCAACGATCCAGACGAATTAGGTTTTGGCCCGCTGCCGACTAAGTAGTTGTTGGTACCAGGCGGTACGCTCGTTGAATCATCCTGTACTGTACGCGCTGCACTTGCCTCTATCTGAGGATCGCCAACCGAGATGATAGTCTCGGACGACACCTCGGGACACGATACACCTATGCGATTGCTACTTCCTTCTGTATACTTAGCCAGATGCATCGATTAAGTCGTACGTCTGTGACCAGACGTACCTATCCCGGCGATTCCCCTTGGAAAGACTTTCCCTATAGGACGCAGCAGCGTTTGAAGTCCCTCCGCGGGCGACGTAATTAGGTACTAGCTTCTCCGAGAACGAGTTCCTGCGCTTCCGAGTCGCGTTCCCTAGATTTTTCCAACGGGATCCAGACGAGCTCGATCGATAGATTTCTCGATACGGTCGCTGTCCATCTCCAACGCGTACAATAAATACCTAACTTAATTAACGTTATAGCCGGGGACCAGTTGAGTTACCGTTTATCGAGCATTCCGTTTGTTTCTCGTGATTGTACGCCTCCTCCCGCCGTCGATTGCTCGAGCAGCTGTTGTTGCCTCGGTATGCAGTTGCACCGTGGTCCGCGTGGAGTGCGTTTTAGAAACGCGATTATCCCACAGCGTGCTAACGCAATGATCCTCAGCTATTGCTATGCATCGTCGAGATTAGCCCGGGTTCCCGTGTGTTTACCGACTCGCGCGAATCGATACGCATTGATATGCACGCTCGGCCCCATCGAAGATGCAGGGAATCGAGCTCCTCCGAGGGAACTCGGTCGATGTTAGCCAAGACTATATAGAACCCCTCGAACGTACGCGACTTAATCGGTATTCCCGTAGCCTAGTGCACCGATATTTGCCGAGAACTCGATCTCTGTACTCTGTCGAATATTTACTCGCCCCGAGAAAACTCGCCGGAGAATTTCTCTGCCGGTTCCACCACCGTGGTTATCTAGACGAACGAGAAAGTATTGCGTGGCCTAACGACGCGCGTCCCGCGTTTTTTACCATCGGCGATTCAGCAGCTTCCTCGTTCACCTTGTCTCCGTGATCGCTTTTTAACGATCCGACCATGCGAAGACGATGGACGTCGGCAGTGGTCGTGGGTCTTGGTCGTGGTCGTGGTCGTGGTCTATAACCGACGCGGAGGGAGATTTATTCGAGCGATGGGAACGGCCGGGGGGGGGGGGGGGCTTTAGGAAGCCGGCTTTCTCAGAGATGGCCGAGGTGAGCTACCCGGAACGTTTTCCATATTTATACCGAAAAGAAGCTGGCGCCCCGGGGTTCTCGATGGGTCCGTCGCTGCACCCCTTCATCCCTCTTTCCACGGGAATAACGATAATTTCGTAATGTGGGCCAATCTTCCGAATTGCGGGATCGTTCGAGGTGCCGGTAGTTAGTGCCGCGGCATTAAAAGGGGATCATTTCGACGCGCTCTCTGGACAGAAAGGAAAGGAGGCGACCGTTGGGGAAGGAGTGGAAGGTGGGGATATACATGTAGGTATATAGACGGCTGGTCGAAATTGACCGGCAAACTCAGCAGGGCCTGTTTACTCTACGTGAGCCGATTTCTAGATGAAGGAGAGCGGGTCTCCTCTCCGTGCCTTTTCGGATGCGAGCTGTATGCTACTCGCGATACCGACAGCTAAGGCGAGACCGGGCTCTCTCCCTTCTCTCCTTCCTCTCTGGTGGATTCTCGTCACGAACCCCGTTACCATTTTGAAAAACTGACCGGAGAATTTTCATCAAATTTTAACGCGGATTCATCAACGGCGACGCGCAAGCTTCAGCATCACAGCCTAACTTTTCAATCCCGATATATTTTCGGGATTGCCGGCCACCCTCCCCCGCTGATTCCTCGGGTGGCGAGTATTCTTGCGGCAAGTTGCTGCGCCGTGGTCCTTTGGGAGTTGCTTCTGTACGTAACGCGTTTAATGGAACTTGCCAAGGATACACGTTCCCGGTGGACCGTGTCTGCGCAATGGAGACGACTAACTTCGTTTCCTTGGACCTGCACGAAACCCGAGCTCCTCGTTACCCTTGCCTATTCGATATATCTCGGCTCATGCCTTCCTCTCCTCGACTTCTCTCCCGTTAGTAGGTATATCTCTGAATTTCATTCTTCCACCGGACCCCTGAGAGAGAGGATCGGCTACTCGTATTACCGTATCCGCCGTACCGGGCCGCGCCGGTGGACTCGTACACATCGATTCCACTCGAGGATAAACTCGCGGCGGCGGCGACCGCCGAGCGAATTTGTCTAGCCAACAATTTTCTAATGCCGGACGTTGCCTGGTCGCATCTTTCCCTCTCGCGGGCATTGAAAATTTAAAAGCAGCCGGGAATAGGGAAGCAGAGCTGTTTCGGGCGGGATCGGTCCGATCGACAAAGTCAATTTTTGTCGGCCAGTCTGGACAGAGTTCGGGGGTGTCTTTCCATCGAATCGAGCAAGCTCCTCAGAGGGTTCAGCCGAACGCAATAACACGGTGGTCGAAACTCGATTACTTTCTCTACAGGGACGGGCAGAGCTACTCTGAACCAACGTCATGGTTCGTTCGCTAGGTGGACTCGCTTAGGGCTCGATTTACTCTGTGCCTCAACCCTCGATACTCCCTTCCTCTCCCTCTCTCTCTTTCTCTCATCCTCTGTGTCCTTTCGGCGATTTCCCTCTAATCGTGGACCGTAACGAGACCCGACGAAACTGGCAGATCGTCTAATACGATTTCGATGGACGCGTTCTCTTCCATCTCTTTGGAAGAAAAATCCATCAGACTTTTGTGGAGGAATCTAATTTACGCCCGTCGGTTGTTCGTTATCGAGGAAATAAGATAGATGAAACGTGGCGAACGGAATTTCTCGGACGTAGGTACGTGGAGTATCCGAGACGCGTGGGGAGCAGGAAGAAGAAGGGGGTCGGAGTCGTATAAACGAGGAAATGGAAGGAAATACAGCGGGAGCCGCGGCGTGTCTCGGTCAGGGGTCCAGCGAACGCTAAGGCCGCAAGATCGGGGCTGCGGTGACGTTAACAGCAGAAGCTGGAGCAGGAGCAACAGCGAACAAAGTCTCGGAAGCAGGTCGAAGCAGGGAGGCAGTCCTCTCCCGAGCAAACTCGATTGCCTCCACGAAAAGGCAGAGAAGACTGTTTGAAGCTGTGGTGGCTCGGTGGCTCGGTTGGCTCGATGCTTCGATGGCTCGGCTCCTTCCTACTTCGGATCCCTCTTTCTCTCGGCTCCCCTCGGCCTGCTCGGCTCTTCTCTTGCTTCGTCCCTGCTGGCTATATCCTCGTTTCTCTCTTATTCTTACTCCACGGGGCCACGGTGAGTAAGAGACGCGGCAACGCCGCAGGAATGCCCGGTCGGCCAGCCCACCTCGTGCATACCTGTACAGCCTACTACTCCAGGTCCAGGTCCAGGCCGTACGAAGCCTGGCAGCATCCTATCGAGCTGACAAGGACGGACTGAAACTTGCCCCCTGCCGTCCGAGCGACGAAGAGCCAGCCACGGCCAACCAGCAGGAACGCCGGAAAGAGAAAGCAAGACGGAGGAGAGGCACAAGCACAGACACAGGCACAATGCACAGGCACAGGCCCAGAACCCAGGGCCTTTGGTGCGTGCTGCTGGTGCTGCCGCTGCCGCTGCCGTGGCTGCTGCTCGCCGCGGCTCTTTCGACGTGTTTGCGTGCGTTCCGCTGTCTCTTCTCACGGCGTACGTGTGCCCGTTCCCGAGTTCGTGTCCTTTTGTACGCGCCTATGGGCATGGGCGCGCGATGCCGCGGACCGTGCACCAACAGTGATAGAGACCCAGCCGAGCCCGCGCCGCAGCGTTCCGCCAGGTGTGTGCGTGCGCCAGCAAAAGATCACACGGACGAATGTAGGCTACTCTCATTGACCGAGCCCGAGAGAAGTATGGCTCGACTCCGAGAGCAATGGAGATGGAGAGACCCGGCGAGAACGGGACAAGAAGAATCCTGACCGATCGAGGGACGATCCTCCGCAAGGAAACCGTCGCCCAGCGCCGCCGAGGATGGCTCGGAGCCGGCCCTTCGGCCACCACGCAATCCTCCATTAAGTCGAACGTCCGCAGGAATTTTCGAAGCGGTACCGTGCACCGAGTACAGTTACCTACCTACCTTAATCCCGAGGGGACCGATTGTACAATATTTTATTCGCGACACTCCCCGGCAGTTTCGACGCCACTCCAACTTACATTAGACACGTTCCCGCGATATTCCTCTCGGCGTGCTTATTGGCCGCGAGAGCCCGGCCCGAGTCGATTTAAATATTCGATACGCCCCGTCGCGACGCAATATCCATCCTCGCGTCGCCACCGTGTGACAAAGGTGCGGTAGGTATAACGGGCCCGATTAAAAATCAATATTTCCGGTGGGAAGGCTCGCCTGGATCGGACACGACCGCGTCCTTCGCTTTTAATGCCAATCTTATTTGGTTTCGGGGCAATAGCCATCAGCTTCCGCGGTGATCGCGCTACCGCGACAAAAGCGAGGTCATCATCGGTGGTCCCTTTGCGAACTGGACCGTCCCTGCGACCGCCTATACATCGCTCCATTCCCCCTGGGACAAATGGGTTCCTTTGGCTCCGGCTACGTCCAGGCTAAAAAACCTGCGACCACGTCTGTGTGGTCATTATCGAACGGATGTTGGGAAACTCCAGTTCTCGGTATTACTCAACGATACCTATTTACTCTTGATTGTCGGACCAGTTCGGCATAGAAGCTGTCCCAAGTGTACCATACGATAGACGGCCGTTTTCTTCGCGCGAGGGCAATTGCTCCGCTCGCGATCGGAATTTCGTATACCTACCTGCTCGTTCATCTTCCGCGTCGCGAAAAGTCGGCACGCTTCAAGCCGCTGCGTTCGTAGGAGGGCAGGCAAGGCAGAACGCGGCCCTCTGCGACGCGACGGGAAAGACCTGCGATGCTGGGCGTGTGCGTAACCCGGCGCAAAACGAGGATCGCGCGAGACGAAACGCGATATGCACGCACCGGGAACACGAGTGAGCATAAATTTTAATCGCCGAGAAAAATCTCGAGCAGGAAGGACGGGGAGAGAGCGAGGCTGGATAAGGAAAGGAGCAGACGGGTATAGAGATATATAGAGAGGTTAGGTATGCCGACGAGTAAAACGCCTCTCGAATAGCGGGGCTCCAAGTACGAGAGGCAGCGACGAGCTACGCGGAGGAGCCCGGATTACGTGTTTCGAGCTCTACGAACCGCCAGAATTTCCGCGATCTTGGCCAACTTTTCACTGGAGGCAGGCGAAGCCGCTGGTCGAACGGGATCCACGCGGACGTTTTCCATGGAAGACGGACGTTAACTCGGGTCTAGGTTCCAGTCGAATTGCGCTTCTAACGTTTTTAATATCGTTTACGAACGGTATTCTCCCGGGCGGTCGAATTGCCGCGGAATTTCATTTACATAGAAGCCCAGGGCGGAGGATATTTCAGGAAACGGACAGCTCGATTCGGGGGGAAGGTGGGGGGCGGAGGGGGAGCAATGTTCCCCGAACGAGGCGTATACATCCGAGCAGATATCGGTGGATTCGTGCATTTTGCACGGGGTATTCTTTGCCGGTTCGCACCCCGTTTTCCGTCTCCGTTCCGCCCCTCTATCCAGTTTTGTCTCTCGCGCCCGCTTTTCTTCGATCCCTCCCTCGACCGTAAAGTCTCTCGAGGCGTCGCGACGAGGGCGTGAGCGTCGGCTGGTTACATTTCCTAGCAGACCATTATTTCTCTCTTACACCCACGCCGTGCCCCGGCCTCACGGACGCGAACCCACACGGGCAGGGCTGCACCGCGCCGACACGCACGCAGGTAGACTGCATTTTCTCCCCTTTTACCCCTGCTACTACATTACCTTTCCCGTGCAGGGAGTTAGGAGGGTGTCTCGCTGCATATTAATGAAAAAATTTGTGACTTCCCTCCGTCATCCAGCAGCCGCATCCGCATCCGCGCGACTAGCAGAAGAAGAAGGGATTTCTTTCTGTAGCGGCGCGCCAACACGCTTGCGTGTGTCTGAACGCCGCGCGAATCTCTGTTTCTCCCACGACCCTTTCGTTCGCAATAAATGAACGCGCGGCGTGCCCCGTCCCGCTTGCCGGCAGTACCTACTCCAAAAATAATAAATTTCAACGAGACGACTCGTTTCTGCTCGCTGCACGCTCGCCGATGGCTGCTCTCTTATCGGGGCACAAGAAAATCGTATCGATCCCATTTCCGCTGACGAGTCACGCTCGCCGAATCCGGGGAGTTATCGGGCCGCGATGCTCGCGCGCGGATAACATCGCTCTCTCGGGGACGTATCGTGTCGTTGGCAGCGTTATCGCGGCTCCGAAAGTCCACGAAAGTTGCCACGAATTTCGATCGAGCAGCGCGTGTTCACTAGGGTGGCCCTTATTTTCGATTTTTTAATTTTCTTCGGGGCACCCTGCAGAATAGTTCAAAATAATTTTTAAAAAATCTGTGCAAAGTTTGAGCTCGATCGGATAACGGGAAAGGGTGCCCCTGGGCCCTTAAATATTTAAATCATTATTTAATAGCTCGTGAAGTCGATTTTATATAATATCCTCCAAGTTATTGATTAAATAAAAAAATATGTCAAACAAAAGTTGTAGATCCGGACAAGGAGAATCTTTTATGTTATATTACTTTTTCTCGTGCGACAAAAGCTTTTTGCGAAAAACTAAAAAAAAACTTTTTCCCTCAAATTTTGAAAGTTTAAATGCTTCCAAAACATTTTTATAAACTGCATTTTAATACCTCACTTCTGGCAACTATCTTCGATATTTTTGCGAATTTCAGTCCCAATTTTTCAGGAAACATTCATGACATATCAAACACTGAAAATAAGAAAACAATTTTTTTTTATCTTTTTCGCATATTTCGGTATATGCCCCCCCCTTAAATGTTTAAAAAATAGTCCTTGAAAATAAAAATTCCATTTTTTTGTTCGCCTTCATAAATAAAAGGTGTTCTAAAAGCATTTAAACTTTTAAAATTTGAGGGAAAAATGTTATTTTTTTTTTTTTTATAGTTTTTCGGACTTTTTTCGAAAACCGTTTGTGGCTCAAGACAAAGTTATGCACCATAAAAGACGCTCCTTGTCCGGATCTGCAACTTTTGTTTGACATATTTTTTAATTTAATCAATAACTTGGAGGATATTATATAAAATTTCGATTTCGCGAGCTATTCAATAATGATTTAAATGTTTAAGGGCCCAGGGGCACCTTTTCCCGTTATTTTTTTTTACTTATTTGGAACTATTCTGGACGGTGCCCTGAAGATTATCGTGAAAAAATTTTTTACCAAGAGTAAATAAGAGCCACCCTAAGTAGTGTTCAAGGATAACGAGAATCCCCTTGTACGTTCACCGCGTACGGACCGCGTATCCAACGTAGCGCGCACGGAAAAGTTGGGTAGGTACAGATGGAGACGAGGAGGAAGGAGCCGCCAGCAGATAAGAGGAAATTGTAGAAGAAACCGAGAGCAGCCACCGTGTTTCCTCGGCGTACGTCACACAGCCAATAGAATTTTACGAGGCGAGATAACCCAAGGTTGTTTTTCGTCCCATTGTACCCGGAGGCCACCATTAATAATACAGGTAGTTGGAGGCCGGTGATAATATGGCAGACTGCCGTGCGCGAGGAATATAGGCAGGAGAGAGAAGAGGTAAAAGGGACCCCTAAATTTTCCCTTTTCCGAGATAAAGCGTTCCTTTCTTTCGCTTCTTGCCTCCGCGCCTTTCTCTCCCTCTCTCCCTCTGTCTCTCTCTCTCTCTCTCTCTCTCTCTCTCTCTCTCTCTCTCTCTCTCTCTCTCTCTCTCTCTCTCCCCCCCTCTTCCTCTCTTCTCCTTTCGCGGCCAGGATAGGTCTATTAGCTCTGCTGGTGGCTTTTACGACCAGCCAGCTACCGTTACTTTTGCTTTTCGTTCGAGTTTGCGTCGCCGCGGAGCGCGGAATCCCTCACGAGACTTCCTTATTCTCGGAAGAGCGCCGACAGCTAAACGGAATACCGCTCCTTGGATTAAAAAGTTAATGATAAACGACGAATCGCGCGATTGCGGTAACCGCCGCGATCTTTCCGACTCCGTCGCCTCGCCTAATGATGCCCGGGACTTGCGACAATGGCGGTCGATGAGGAAGAACAAAGAGACGGATCGGGACGCGACCGCGGGAAAATTAGCCAGTTTCCCAGGAAATAAGACGTTCGAGATAGCGAGGAGCGTAATAAGGCTGTACAAGGTTCGGCCGAGCGCAGGATAAATGGAATGTCCAGATCTGGTACACGAAGGCCTCGCGCTTTCAAACGAGTTTGATAGCGTGGCCGTGTTGTTGCGGAGCGCAGGTGCTCGCCGATGTATCTCCCAGGCGGCATAATGGATCCGCGTTTAGGAGGCAAACGGCTGCGTTTACAGGCTACACGCTCCACCAGGCAGAAGCGTTCGAATTTCCGCGACGGGCTACTTGCAACTCCCACTGCCGCCAAACACTCAACCTTTCAGATCCAGGCGAGATTCCGCGACTCGAACGTTGCACCGATCACACCGTCAGAACCCCTCTCTGATTAGCAAACGCTTCTGCAGCTCGATCGAACAAAGAACGACACTTGCCGCGCATCGAGCCAAAATGGATGGCGAGCGGGGACTCGTCCATATATACGATATGTATATGTGTACGCGGAGAGAGAACGATAGCATCGGGCGGATTATATTTTTCAATTATGATAATACCCGAGTGAACAGGGCCGAGGCCTCCGTCTCCTCCTCGCGGCAGTATCGTCATTCGCGAATAGCAAATTGCGAATGTCCGTAATCCTCGTGAGATTGTAACAGCGGTGTCCGCGTGCAGCTCAATTCATCTCGACGACCCGCTCCGCCCGCCGCCGTAGGTAATTACTTTTAATTCGACCTTCGTCCAGAACGGGCGTGGAAAAAGGATCGGGAAAGGTGATTGAATTAAGGCGCGATACGAGCGAGATATCTAGGCCGACGAGCTCCCTCCACGGGATTACGATCGTGACTTTTCTCCGAGCCGCCCGCGGTGGGGTCACGCAAATGGAGGCTGAATGGTAACTCGAACGTGAAACGAAACGAGATAAGTTATGCGCGCGGATGACTCAGGTTTCTCGTTATTTCGGATCGTGTCGTAAAATCTCCGGCTTAACAACGCGCGCGGGAATATAGTATACCCCACCCTTCCTGCTACGGAATTAAAAGATTCCTCGCTGCGCGGAGGAGAGAGGGGGGAGGGGAAGGGCGACAGAACGGGGAAACGCTGGGGGGATCGGCCGAAGCCGCAAATATTTCCTTCGAGCGCATTGCTAATGAACGTCACCCGACTCGCGCTGATTAATAATGGCTGCTCCACGAAATCGAGAAGCCGTCGCCGGCGAATCGATACGCGCTTCTGAGAAAATCCTCCCCTTGAAACTCGCCGGCCAACTGCATCTGTTGTGCATTGGCGATCGGTGCGAGCGCATATTTCTGGAAAGTAGGTACACGTTTGTGCGATCGCCTTATCCTCGGACATAGTGCGTGACTCACCGAGGCTTCGTCGAAGCGGCCGCTTAATACCTTAACGATAAAATAAAGCCGCGGCCGATGAGCTGTTCGCGGTGACGATCACCCCGGGCGGACAAAACACGCGCTGTCCACGAGCGCGAGCGGGGCACCGAATTCGATTAAATGCACGGCTGCCTGGGACGCTCGCGAACCGAGCAGAAAGGACGCTTTTGATTCCTCCCGTGTCTCCATGCAAATGAAAGACAAAAAGGTAGCCGCCAAGGGAGGGAAAATAATCGTAATCTCACCGGGCGGTCGTAAAAAGGAGAATAATGAGTGACCTGCTAATAAAATAATTATAATATTGGGAGGCCAGTAATAGATTCTCGGAACGCATTAACCGGTCGAGATAAATCGCGGTCGCAGGGTGTATGGCGTGTATACCTACCGAAGGGGAGAGGGTGAAAGAGAGAGAGAGAGAGAAAGCTGGTATAACGAACGTGTGCAGGGCCGTTTCTGTGTGAGACTTGCCACAAGATCGTATAGGTTCTCCTCCTCTTCTCAGGCGTTGCACGCTGACTACACGCGAGCGATCGAGCACGTTGCAGCGGTCGCCCGCTCGCTGGCTCGCGCTGGTAGCGGAGGGAACGTGTCGATGTCTAATATTCTCGGTATGTGAAATTACCGAGGGGCATAAATTGCTGATCGGACAGGTGGCCGACAAATGGACTCGAGAAAACGGACACACGCGCACGATGCGACGCGCGGCGAGCCTGCACCGCTACCGCGAATCGGAGTACTTTCCGCCCCGTCCCCTGCCGCGGTCATTTTATTAATTAACTCGTGCGTCCGTGCGCACTAGGGTGGCTCTTATTTTCGACATCTGAATTTTCTTCGGGGCACCCTCCAGAATGGATCCAAATAATTGAAAAAAAAATCTGTGTAAAGTTTGAGCTCGATCGGATAACGGGAAAGGGTGCCCCTGGGCCCTTAAATATTTCAATCATTATGCACTTTTTCAATTAACAGCTCGTGAAGTCGATTTTATATAATATCCTTCAAGTTATTGATTAAATAAAGAAATCTGTCAAACAAAAGTTGTAGATCCGGACAAGGAGCATCCCTTATGTTATATTACTTTTTCTCGTGCGACAAACGGTTTTCGAAAAAAGTCCGAAAAACTAAAAAAAAAGCAAACTTTTTTCCCTCAAATTTTGAAAGTTTAAATGCTTCTAGAACACTTTTTATTTATGAAGGCGAAGAAAAAATGGAATTTTTATTTTCGAGGACTATTTTTTAAATATTTAAGGGGCGTGGACATACACCGAAATTGCGAACAAAAAAAAAATCTTATTTTCAGTGTTTGATATGTCACGAATGTTTCCTGAAAATTTGGGACCAAAATTCGATATTTTTGCGAATTTTGGTCCCAATTTTTCAGGAAACTTTCATGACATATCAAACACTGAAAATAAGAAAACAATTTTTTTAATCTTTTTCGCATGTTTCGTTATATGCCCCACTCCCCTTAAATGTTTAAAAAATAGTCCTCGAAAATAAAAATTCCATTTTTTTTGTTCGCCTTCATGAATAAAAAGTGTTCTAGAAGCATTTAAACTTTCAAAATTTGGGAGAAAGAAGTTTTTTGTTTAGTTTTTCGAACTTTTTTCGAAAACAGTTTGTTCCACGAGAAAAAGTAATACAACATAAAAGATACTCCTTGTCCAGATCTACAACTTTTGTTTGACATATTTTTTTATTTAATAAATAACTCGGAGGATATTACATAAAATCGACTTTGCGAGCTGTTAAATAATGATTTAAATATTTAAGGGCCCAGGGGCACCCTTTCCCGTTATCCGATCGAGCTCAAACTTTACACAGATTTTTTTTTATTTATTTGGAATTATTCTGGAGGTTGCTCCGAAGAAAATGTTGAAAAAAATTTTACCAAGAGTAAATAAGAGCCACCCTAAGTAGTGTGCACGCGTGCCCGTGTTCTCCTGCACTACAGACGCGTCCCGTATAATCCACGGCCGATATCGGCCGAGCGGTAACAATCCTCGAATACCTAACAGTATCGCCGCTAGTAGAATTACTGATCCGCATAAATTTCCAATAAAGGTTTCGTTGCGCCGACCAGCGCCGCGCGCCACGCCGGTCTATCAATTTTCCAGCGATTTCCGCCGCGATCGCTTCGACGAATCGATGGACCCGCTGGGGGAGAAAAAGCGTAAAAAAAAAGCGACCG
Organism: Andrena bucephala; assembly: GCA_947577245.1. Lineage (NCBI taxonomy): Eukaryota > Metazoa > Arthropoda > Insecta > Hymenoptera > Andrenidae > Andrena > Andrena bucephala. The sequence goes on from OX387717.1 coordinate 72,615,889, forward strand.
AGGTTATAACGAGGAATTTATAGCCGGTTGACGAGTTGGGAAGACATGGATCGAATAAAAAATGGGGGAACAGAGGCAGACAGGGCAGAGGGCGGGAGGAGGCGGATGCGGAGGTGGAGGCAGGACGTGTAGGACAGGGATGATCCGGCGCGCTTTTGTCTCGTGGTGCGGGGTTTGATAACGGCCGATGGGTTATACGGGACGATTAATTTGATTATTGTGGTCAGAGGCTAATTTGCATGCTAATGCGCGCGGATCGATGATGAGGGGCCGTGAAAACGTTCGAGGAAAGAGAAAAGGAGAAACGGGAGTTGGGTATCTACATATATTCGACGGACGGCCAGGTAGACGGTGCAAATTACTCCGGAAAAAAGATCGAAAACTCTTTTTGCGGCAAGTTCGGATCGAGACCTAACTGGTCGCGGAACCCCCGGTGCCGGTTTCGCATGGCTCTTTAAGCTAATGAATTTGATTGCCGTTGTTTCGTCGCGGGCCGATTCTTTCCCAAAGGGCCTCTCGCGCCGAGTGATTTAGATGCTAATGCGGGGAACGGTGACGCGCGCGGCTCGCGACCGGCCGGGAAAGACGATGCTTCGAAGCGAGCGGAGGGTGGTGGGATAAATTAAAAGTCAGCTCGGCGGGACATGCTCGCGCGCGGCCCGAGTAGTATCGTCGCCGTGTAGTCGCGCTAAACACCGCCCAACAAATTTACGAGTCGGAGAGAGACGTCACGGAGGAGTTTTATTTATCCGTCCGGCTGAACGTAGGCACCTACATCACTGCGCGCACAGGAACAAATAAGTATTTCGATGACTTGGCTTCCATCCAGCGAATGATGGATGCTCGGCCTCGCGACACCGTTGTTTTCACCTACGTCCCCCGTTTCGCGTTCGCCCCTCAGCCCCCGTCCACGCATTCCACCCTCTCCCCCCACGGCTGTGTGTTCCGGTACTCGCGTTTCGTGCCAGCTCATCGCGTTGTCTGTCGCGCTTGTGTCCCTCCGTGCGTCGCGAGGAGGAAAGGAGATTGAAAGGGAAATAGAGGGCGGGGAGCGGCGAAGCGAGGCGAGGGCGGGAATAAAGGTGAGGGTGAAGGCAGTTGGGCCGAGACGGACGGGGGAAACAAAAGGGAGGGGGCTGCACTTGAAAAGCACAATTGAAATTCAAGATCCATATGCAAAGAGCCTCGCGAGAACCGGCGGGGGCCGGGGAGAGCCGGAGGACCTTTCGGGGGTGGGAGAATGGGCGAGGAGCGAGAAGGGAGAGGGAAAATTATAGACGGAGAAAGAGAGAAAAAAGGTAAAGCGACGGGTAATCTAACATCTCGTGGACACGCGGTATCCAGGCTCGATCCTCTCCTCCTAGCCGTTCCCCTTGTATGTATCTCCCGATTCATCCGCGGCCGCGTCACACCGTCACCATTGGGACCCATATTGTTTAAATAATTGATTTAACACGTGTACATACATTATGCGCAAACATAATAACGCTATGTAAATGGTAATTCCAGCGAAGGCTGGCGTGCTGGCCCCCATCGTAGCGTGGGCCGAGCCACCTTCGGAACCCCTTTCACCCTTCTCCGTTGGTTCTGGCTGTTCCCTCAGGCTCCCCATGCCGCCCAGTTGGACCCAAAGATCGTGCCCGGTGCCCGGTGCCCACGGGATCCCGCAGCGAACGGAGACTGGGGTTAAGTTTCCGAGCACCTCATATTTTTTCTCTCTTCCCCCCTGACTTGTCCCTCCTGTTCCTTCTCCGCCTCCACCGTCTTCGCCGCCTCCACCTTCTGCTCCCTCTCGCTCTCCCTATCGCGTCGTTCTCGCGTTTTCTTCAGCGCTCGATTGGAGCTCGGGGTGATTCCTCCCACGGTTGCCCCCCTCGAAATCCTCGGCCGGTCCGGTGTCGGTGACGATCAAGACGTCGCGAGCTGATTTATCTCGGATCGATCCGGGGGAACCTCTCGCGAGATGGCTGGCATTCGAGATGCGACCGATGATACCCGGGGAGATGTTTGATCGCGAGCGTAATTAAAAAGATCCTCGAGGGCCATCATTACGAGGGACGAGTGGATCGGGCCGCGCTCTCGACTTTCTACTCTCGGCTCTCCGTAGACGAGCCGACAATTAAGACCGGATTCTCTATCGTCCTCGGGTTCGGACGGCGCTACATCGATGCACGAATTTGGCAGAGTGACCGAACGATCGGCCGCGAGCTCGAAGCGCGGCCGTCCGATAGGTCAACGACACCCTGGTGAACGGTTCGAGGTGCGATAGGATACGTCGGCAAAGAGGAGCGAGCAAGAGTTCTCCCCTCTCATACACTCAACAGGCCAGAAGGAACAAGACAAGCGGAAGGAGGAGAACCAAGGAGAACGGAGGAGAAAGAGAGAGTGCTAGGTGGGGGAGAGAATAAAGGAGCACGGGAGGGTGGCAAAGGAAGAAAAGACGCGGAAAGAGAAAGAGACGGAATTGCACAGGGGGGGAGGAAGAGAGATCCTGACAAATTGGAAGGCCGTTAAGCCAAAGGCACGGAGGCGTCGCGTCGTTGGTTGCAAAGAGAAAAGAGCTTCGACATTCGGCGGGAGGAGGGCTCTCTGAGAGCTCCGGGGAAAAGACGAGCCGCGGGCGCGCTCGCTCGCTCGCTCGCGCGACACTCGTGTCAGGACGATCCTCGTCCCGGCATTTTTAGAGCCGAAATAAAGTCGAGGAACGTATACCATTGGATATGCGCTGGCCGCGCGCACTCCGCGTTCGTAGGTGGTCTCCTCTCACCGGCAATCTCCTCTTCTCCACTTCTCCACTCGTCTCTTCTCACTTCCTCTCTCTGTACCGATCCCTTTCGCCTCTCTCGCACGTCTCTCTTGGCCGATCCACCGAAACTCGTGCATCTGGACGCACGGCGGTGGTTGGCAGCGAGGCTCGCACGAGCATCGATAATCGAACGCACACGCGTCTCTTGTTTCGAATGATATAGGAGCTATCGGAAGTCGTTCCCCCTGACCCTTCGGTCGCCGCGATCGATCCGCGTCTATGATCGATCGAGCCTTTGAACTGCTGGAATATTCTCCTTCCTCCGTTGCCTGTTTCTCTATCCGTCCCGCTCTCGCTCGCCCCTGCGAAGCGAGCGCGCCGCACCTCCGCTCCAGAGATTGAATCGTCCGAGATTTACGTGGACTGCGATCGCGGAAAGGGGCAGCCCGATAGTTCAAACGGCAGGGAAGCACGCAACGCGAGTATTTCGACGAGTTCGTCTTTACGGACAAGAGATAAGATCGGCGAATCGGGGATGACGCCGCGCCGGGTTTGCTCGACTTATATGCGAAACGTAAATTTCGCCGCGCGATAACATCGGTCGTAACCTATTTCCGGCGAGCCTGATCGGAGCCCTTTCCCTTACTCTCTCCCTCTTTCTCCCCCTTTCTCCTCTTTCTGCCTGCACGTCTCTCCTTCTGAAAGGTATTCTCTTACTCGGCAAAGTCGCTCGGCCCTCCGGTTCCGTTTAAAGGCCGAAACACCGTGAATCGTGAGATTGAAAAATCTGGTCCGGCGGATCGGCTTTCCGGCGTGGCGGCTGATTGGGGTGAATGGCAGCCGGAGGACTGGGGACGATATTATATCGAGAAAGATCGAGGTCCTGGTGATCGTGGAACGGTCTGTCGAGCAACAGCGGGGCCATCGCGCAGGTGTGCGTGCGTGCAGGAGGCGAAATCGTAATCTTAATCGGCGTCGAGTAGCCGGTCGCTCGTCTCCCGGATCGGGCAACAGGTTCCCCCGCGCGATTCAATCGTGTCTTGGGTTATATACGCGCGAGAGCCGACCTCTCTTACAAGCGTACGGTAAGAACAGGCTCGTTACGTCACTCATCCATCTCCTTCGGCGACCTCGGCTATTGATTTATCGTCCAACCGGGCATTCTCATTTCTTTCGACCTGTCGCTGGGGGCGCGTGTGCGTGTCCGTGTGCGTGCGCGATCGTGGATCCATGGATCGTGGATCGTGATCGTCCCCGATTAGACGGAACGCATTGTACTCGGACGGAATCAAGACGACGACGCGTCGCCGTTGCATCCAACGCGCAACGTTAGCGAGCGGAGAAAGCCCGGGCTCTCCTTCTTGCGCAAGAATAATTGGAAAACCAGCTGGCTTTTTACCGATAAGCCGACGGCATCGATCTCTCCGACGTCGAACGGCATCGATCCACCCTAGAATTTCGTGGCATTTTTCATCGTCGCGCGATCCTCGCGACCGCGATACTCCCCCTCCATCTCTCTACACTGGGGATATTGCCTCGACGCGCGGTGATTTTCTGCTAGCTGAACCCGGCCAAGTCTTCCCGATTTTCCCTCCCCCTTTGCGCATATCGATGCTCGGCTCCGAGCGCGCGCCCGCGTGCACGTTCTCTCTCTCATTTGAATAATATGAAAAATCGAGGTCCTTTCCTCCGATAGGGGGAAAAGAGGGCCAGGAAGGAAGATAGATAGACAGATAAATGGAGGGAACTTGGGAGACGGACGGATATATGGTGAGCTGATGGGAGAGCGAGGGAGGACTTGTGACCGAGGGTGGCAGAGTGAGGGAGAGGGAGGGACATAGAAGTTCGGGAGAGAAGAAAGACGCACGATCGGTGGAGTGAGTTAGGGCCGGCAGGCAACGCTATGCATACCGTCACACCCAGCGACACGCTCCAAATTTGAAATTTAAATTCGGTACGTCTCACGGGACCGCGTCGTACACCGGTTACTCACACGTGCGCGCTCCTACGTACCGGCGACAGTGCGTGTTCGGAGGAAGGGGATCGAGCGAAGGAGGGTAAGAGGAGAAAGCATCGGGACGGCGGACGCACGGTCGTTTTCACGACTATTCGACGGACCGCTCGCTCCTTTCCGCTTCTCGGTAAACACCCTCGGGAATAGTAATTCGACACTGACCCCGCGACTCGTCCTATCCTCCGCGATACAGGCAATCTTCCCGCTCCCCGGCCTGCTTCGTTGGCTCAGGAGATTGCCGTTTGACACGCCTCGTCGATCTCTCGCCACTGATACCGCGTCCGGCGAAAATGCTCGCTTTCGGGAACGTCCGCTTTCCTTCGTAGCTTCCCCCGAGATACTTTTCCATCGATGTGGCGGCGCTCCAACACGCTGTTGCTTCGAAAATCTTCAAATCTCAAATGTCACTGTATCAGTAGGCAACGTGACAGACACCGAGGCTTATCGGAGCGGTGTGTCCCTTGCAAACGCACCTTCGCTTCCGGTGACGGGCACGACCGCCCTCTGCTCCTCGTCGCAATCCCGTCTGCCTCGTGCCCGTGCACCCGAGGAATTCCACGATGCCTGGCCGACTGCACGAGTAGCTTGCTTCGCATGACACGTGTCGCACTAAGTGGCATAATGTAGGTACGTGTCGCACGCACGACGCACCGCGGTCGCATCTGCGGGCCCACCGTGCCCAAGCCCGCCACTTTCTCTTTCCTCGTGTGAGACCGCCGCGGATCATCCGGCTCGCGAAATTTTTCATCCCATCTGTATAATCCGAATGGGTCACTCCACGCGAACTCGGACACTTTTCGGAATAACATTTCGGATTTTGGTGCAACTTGGATATGTTGTAGTCTTTAGGGATATATAAACATATCTCGAAGGATTTTTCAAAATGTCAAAAATTGTGAATGTTACAGGTTACAGCTCTTTGAAATATAGTGTTTACTTTGTTTCCAAAAATTGTAACTGTTGAACTAACGAACTGATAAAAATGACCTTTTGAGTGCTTACAGTGGAGATATAAGAGTACCTAATAAAAATTATTTCACTTAATAAAAACGAATATTTGACCATTTACTTAGCAATTGTTCTTAACAAATGCAATTTTATAATTGAAGGCACCTTTTTAAAAATTTTGGAAAATAACAGGATACAGCCCTGTTTGTCCTCTTTACGGACATGATTTTAAAAAGGTGGACACTTTAAAATTGGCCAAATGAAAATTAATTGAATGTAACGCTGCGTCAAATCATACCGGCTCCGACTGGTCACTCGGGCCGTGCCGTACTCGCTATACCTGCCACTTTTATATAGGGTATTAATGAGGACCGCTGCAAGGTTTAATACCGTTAATAGTTACTGGAAACTCACTCTCTGTCGATGGCACTTATTGTTTGAAACATTTAAGTTGCCATTGTTCAATGGTAACCACGAGAAGGTGGTGAATATTCTTCCATCGCGAGAGGATGGGATGTGATGGGATTATGTTAAAGGATAAATATTTTGTCGTATCTTTGAGCGTCTTTTGGAATAAATGACCGGTTATGTAATAATTTATTTGATAATTGCTACAACTTTTGATTTGTCACTGTATGAATAGACTTTAGCTTTTAAATGAGACACTGTGTCCGTTGGTATAAATGAATGAAAGTTTCGCGTTCCAGAAATGGTTTTTGCAAGTCCACGTCTCTCTAGTAATAATCGTGAATGTTTTTGATATAGTTCTATTGAGCTGAATTGAAAATGAATGTTTTGAATGTTAGCAGTCGCCCAATCAAACAATTTCTATGGTGTCGTTATTTGTTATTCTAGCGGTCTTTGTAACCTGGCTCGAGCTGCAAGACTTATATCTCCACTGTAAGCACCCAAAAGGTTATTTTTATCAGTTCGTTAGTTCAACATTTACAATTTTTGGAAAAAAAGTAAACACTATATTTCAAAGAGCTGTAACATCCACAATTTTTGATATTTTGAAAAATCCTTCGAGATATGTATAGATATCCTTAAACACTACAACATATCCAAGTTGCACCAAAATCCGAAGTGTTACTTCGAAAAGTGTCCGACTTCGCGTGGAATGACCCATTAATGCGATTCGAATTTCGTGATACTCGGCACTAATCGGCAGCGTCTCAGCGTCGATGGGGGCTGGGCCAGGGATAGCGGCCGGTCTAATCGTTTCCGAGCTTTCGCGCCAGCAAACGGAAGAAACTCGCCAGATCCGCTTCCCCTGAGTAAATCCTCTGGGCAGCTCCGGAATAGCGGGTCAAGCTGGAGGCTTTACCATTGCGGAAGTTTATCGGGGCCGAGGTGGCGAGAGAAACTTGGATCTTACTTGGCGAATTCGGCGCAGGGCGGAGCGTTGCTGGATATATCCGAAGTGCTTCTGGAGGGTGCTCGAATTAGGCCGGCGCGCTGCAAAGCCCATTACACACAATGAGACGACTTAGAGGAGGACCGGCTCGAGTGGCTTCGGGTCGAGGGTCTGTTCGCGAGAATTCACGGATACCTATGCGTCCATTACGAAACACCCTCCCATCCCTGGAATTCCGTGGTCGACATGGAACCGCAAATCGCGCACGGTTCGGGGAATCCTGGAGGGAACGCTACCTCCTGCCTGCTACGTTGGGTATACTAGCATGGACGTTAGGATTAGGGAAAAGTCGAGCGATTAGAGCAGTGGGTGTAATTTGCAGTGGCACACGTTTCCGTCTGGGCGTGCGGGAGGGGCGGGGAATCCCCTTTAAAAGAGGCGGGAAAGCCGCGACGAAAATTTGACGGGACCGGTGAAAGGAACGGCGGAGGCAGGTGGCGGCGGGACAATTATTTTCACCGGCACCCCGTGTTTCGACGGTGTCTCGATGAGGTCGGATAATCGCGGTACGCGTGAGAGCCCCTGGGATTCTGCGTGGCTCGTCGAAGCAGTCGGTGGTGGTAGACAGGGGGTAGTGACGATGGCAAAGAGTCGACGGGTACACGGGGCTGGCGAAGGGCGATGGGCGAAGGGAGAGGGACGAGGGGCTCGGATGGATTTTGCAGCGCGCAGTTTTCACCTTTGAGATTCCATCCGGTGGCGGTAGCGGTGGTGGTGGTGGCGATGGTGGAGGTGGCGGGGGGTGGGCTGTGCACCCACCGCGTCGGCTGGGGTACTTTGGTCTAGGAATTCAAGGACCCAGAGTCTGGGGAGGGATCGACGACGACGACGACGACGACGACGACGACGACGATGATGACGACGACGGCGACGACGACGACGCTGCTCGCGCTTCGGGGGCGGCGCGGCTGATAGCTGCGTGGCACTGCTGAACACCGTGCGACGAGGACGCAGCTACAGTAATCGAGAAAAATAGAAAGGGATGGAAGGGCGAAGGGGCGGGGGAGGGGCGAGGGTGGAAGCGAGGTCGTCGCGCGAAACGGAGGAAGATCGACGCGTAGAAAAGCAGAGAGGTCATTGAAGTCGCGAAAGGGGAAAAGAGAAAGGGAGTGAAGAGGGTTGGACCGATAGCAGCACGGCGGTGGTGAACACCGTGGAAGAAGGACGGACGCAGGCCGATAGACAGAGAAAGCAACGGGAGGGAAGAGGAAGATGGACGAGCGGGAGGGAGACGGGAAGATAGAGAGAGATTCGAAAACGGGGTGAAAGCCGAAGGGTGAAGAGAGAAGCCACGGGGGAGTGAGAAAGGCGAAAAGCGGAAAGAGGAAAGAGGAAAGAGGGTGGGTTGTAGCAGCAGCCGAGAGCCGGTCGATACGACCACCACTACAAACGTGTCGCAGGACACGACGCACAACCTGCTGGCTGTGCTGCGTGTGCAACGATACCCGCGACCCTTCTTCTCCCTCTTTCTCCCTCTTTCCCTGTTTCGCCTCGCGCGGAGGTTCCCTCCTGCCCCTCGCGGCCGGGGCTTTCTCACCCTTCTCGTATAGGATGAGAGAACGAGAGCTGCCGAGAAGCAAGGTGTTTTAGCACGGTCTCGAGGATCCGCCATTTTGAGAGGGAGTCGTTTCCCTCATCCCCCTCGGAACGTTGACTTTTTACGGTAAAATCTTTGCTAGGGGCTCTCCCGCGCGTTTCGATACACCGACGAGGATTTCGACGCGATGAAAGATTACCTTGACCGACGATTAGCATACCCGTCGTCTGCAATTTCCCATTTCAACCATCCCTTTTTCTTTCGCCCTTCGAACAGCCCCACGATTAAATTGTCCATCGAAGCTGGGCAAACGAAGGGCAACGCAGATACGATTTTAGCGTTACCACCCGACCAAAGTGTTGCACGGCGTTTACACTAATCGCACGCTCTCTTTTTCGTTGCAGTTGTTCTCTTGGACACGACACAGGAGGAGAAGCTCGAGTGGACAAAGTACCCGTTCGGCCCGGAAGCCAACACCCCAGGGGTAAGTTTTTGCAATCGATTCACCGCGATCTCGTTTAGCCGATATCGTTGAGGGATCTACGTAAGAGTATTCCACGAGCGAAACAGCGAGCACACGTTTTGCAAGGGAGTTACAAATCGGGTCGGACGTCGGAAGTAGCCTGGACTCGGTCAGGGAATTCAAGGTGGTCCGCGTGTACCGCTTAGCGCCGTGGAACAGCGACGTGGGAAAAGCTTTGGGAAAATAGCCGACACCGTTTCGATGGTGGGGAAAAATCTTTGGGTCCGTCCGCGAGGCGTCCGAAGGGACAGAATGAACACGATGGAGGAAGAAGAGCGGGTTCCGGGGGTACCAGAAGCACTTTATGGTCTCGGTGCGCGCGGCATACGTGGGCTCCCGCTGGCCGGTGCGCTCTCTCGGCGCCATGTTTGTTTTTCAGTTGTTAAGCGCGCAGCGGGCCGCCAGACAGGTTTAAATCAGCCACTACCTCCTCCTCCTCCTCCACCACCGACCATCCAGCACCTCCTGCTCCCTCTTCGTCTCTCCTTCTCTCTCCGTTGCGCGCGCGCGCGTTCGCGCTCTTTTTCTCTTTTCATCTTGCTTTCGCCCCTCTCTCTCCCTCTCTCTCTCTCTCTCTCTCTCTCTCTCTCTCTCTCCCTCTCTCTCTCTCCCTCTCGTTTACACACACAGACGCGAGCGGGGGCACACATTTTCTCCTCTCGCTCTCGCTGTGCTCGTCTCGCGCGGGACGTGCACCGCCGGACCAAGAGTCAGTCCGCTGGGTAACAAATTGCTTTTTGTTTGAACGGACAAATTAGAGAGACGGCCGCCGGATAGGGAGGATAGGAACGAGCGGAGCGAGAGAGAGAGAGAGGATGCGTTTATTTAAACGTCGTAGGACGTATAGTTTCCTGCGTGCATGTGTAGCTAATAGGCGCGGGCCTGTGCGCCCAGCGCCGCTGAAAATTTCACTCGAACCCGTCGACTCCTCCTGCGCGACCCTACGTGGGTGTCGAACGCTGAATATCCCGGCCTCGCCACGATGCAAAGTGATAAACTGTCCGAACCGCTTCGCGCGTCGCCTGGCGTCGCGTCGGCCGGCAGGCAGGCAGGCAGGCAGGCAGGCAGGCAGGCAGGCAGGCAGGCAGGCACACCGCTCCGGAGAGCAACGGATACTCCTCCCCGGGACTCGATCCTGGTCCCATGCTACGCGCTAGAGATTTTCGTGATCGATAACCGATAACGACCAAATTGAGACGCCAACGCGAGAGCCGGGGATAATTAATCAGCGATCGTGTCCCGATATAAAGGCACGAACGAATTATTGGTCGGTCAACCTCGTTATTTCGCGTCCAATTAAAAAAAAAAAGAAAAAAAGAAGAAGAAGGGAAAAGAAATGGTTGGAATTGGAACGGCCAGCGACTGAAAGGATATCGGTCGTGGTTCGCGTTTTACCTTTTTCCCTTGGTTTCCAGCGTTGATCGTTAGTGCCGTGCCGCTAATCGAGCAGCGTAACGCTCCGTTTGAAAAGGTTCTTTGACGCTGCTGTTGATTTTTCTAGCTGCTAAACGTCCTCCCGTTTCCCTTCGGAGGAGGAAAGGGACCCGCGGGGGAGGGGGGGGGGGGGACGAGCGCACCGGCTCGTGCACGGAAGCTCGATTTTTTTCCCTGGAACGCGCGGAGAAAACGGGGCCGGTGCTCTCATCCTCGAGCACTCGAGAGTTCACTTCGCACCTCCTCTGTCTATATCTACTCGTGCCGCACGAGAAACGGAAGTGGAACGTCCAAATATGTGCTCATGGTTTTCCTCGCGCACGTGTTGTCTCAAGGACCTCAGCACAGTTTGCGCCTCCTGGAGGCAACTGACCCTACATCGGTTTTAACACTTTCTTAACGCGCTCCCCGAACCACCGAGCACCGATGGGCGCGTAAAAAGGGCATCGCCCGTTGCTTGTCGTTCGAAAGCACAAAGTAATCGATCCGGCCGCGGCATCGGTGATTAAGAGGCGGCATAGCTACCCCTGAAATTCTTCGAGGTCTTAGCTCATCGCGATCGGGCTGGATAGCTGGGGCCGAGCGTCACCGTGATTGGTCGATCCAGCGACGGACTGGCGTAAATAATTAACTGTCGGCTCTCGAACAATTTGCCGGTCGATTCATTGGAATATTTACCGAGTCGTTTATGAGCTCGCTTAATGCGCAAGCCGTATTATTAGTCGCGATTATCGGCCGCTCTCCTGTCGGCGATTACGCGTGAAACGAGAACACGCGACGATTCCCGGAACGGCTCTCCTTTCGAATTCCACGGATCCTTAGCTCATCGGTATCGATCGAAACGAGGGGGCTCAGGTTCGTCCTCTACCCGGTCGCCGGGATGACGAAGGGGCGCGCACGATTCTCGCGACGTGGAATCAACGTCCACGCGTGCCCCGTCTCACGGAATCTATCAACCCCCCGAAACGTGTCTCCGTCGCGCGGCGTTCCCTGGGTCGGGTAAAAATCCTTGCGAAGGGCAGAGAGGAATCCTCTTACGTTAGAGCGGCCCAGCTTCTTGATCCGCTTCCAACTGATGGTTTTCCGAGGGAGTCGCGCGAACGGAATGCGAGATAGATCGAGTGCCTTCCATGAAAGAGGGGCCGCCCTAAGTCGGTCTAATCAGTTTTCTCAGACGGGGATTAACGATAGTCGTACATACGTCTCTCTGTTTGACTGGATCGAGCGGCACCTCTCGTCTCGATAGATTACAGGATCGTCGCGACGGGCGGATGAATTTTTTTGCCGGGCAAATTAGACGTACTTCCAGGCGGCTGGGTCCACTGGCCTCGACGACCTAAGCTTTTCGAAAGCACCTTGAAGCGTCGGGCAAGAAACGGTTAATTAACCGAGGAAACGGTGGCCCGAGAGAGGGTGGATCGGGATGGGCATGTTTACCGGCGTTCTTACCCCGTTCTAATCACTTTGCTTTCCCGGATCGGAGGCCAAAGTCCCCGCGTAATAAGTAAGGCCAGCGTGGGGGTTATTAATATACAGAACCGTAGGGCGAACAGCGTCAGAACAAACAAGCCAAACAGAATTAGCTCGGAGTATTTGAACAACCTGATGGGGAGAGAAGGGTTGGCGTGCGTGGCGAGGCGAGATGCCGCTTTGATGGCGTTGCTGCGATGCTGGTGAGCCTCGAAACTCGTATAAAGGGATCCTGAAGATATTCCCTTTCTCCCTCTGTCTCTCTCGCTCCCCCTTAACTCCCTCTATCTCTTCGTGTACCGCTAATCTCGGCTGCAGGACTTCGCAGAGGGCAGGCCGCGTTTCTCTCTCGTCCTCGAGAGATCCGCAACGCTCAAGACTTTAAACACAACAGAAAGAGAAAAGGGAGCAGGGGGAGAAAGTCCCGCTTGAATTAATTGAGAATGCTCGAGTTCCCAGTCACTTGATCGAGAGACGAACGACGTACCCATCGGCTGGCTCCCCCTCGGCCCTTCGACTTTACCTCATTTCCATCTTTCACGATCAAGGGAACCTTTCCCGTCGTTATTAGCAGCCTCTTCGCATGGGCTTCTCCTCCAACCAGTGTGGCTCTCTTCGAGTGGATCTACCCGTGGATATTTACCGCGACAACAACGCACCTACTTACTTCCCTAGCATTTCTCCGAGCCATCGAAAATAGTTATTCCTCCAACGTCTGGCGAATGCCGCGAGATGATGCGTCCGTACATCTTCGATCTTCTTCCCCGAATGAATTTATCGTCCGTTTAGCCGTGTTCCAGCCGGCTTCGACTCGTTTCCCTGTGTCGTGTAATTCTCGCGCGTAGGAGAGGACCGAGGAACGTTTAGAAAGTCCAATAAACAATGACGGGACGATTTTGGGGAACACCGATCGTACGCGCCGTGTACTTTATGCTGGTTGCCTCGTTAACCGTAAATTATCGAAGATGCGCTTCGGACCAATCGTTCGTGTACCGGTCGAGGACGCCCAATCTACGGGGACATCGGGATAAGTCGACGATAGTAGTCGGAAATAGGTGCGCGAAGCGTTTTATCTCCACGTAGATAGAGTTTCGATAGAACAGGCCGAGCGACTCCAACAGGCGGACGCGATAAAGCGTTTCTTCGAACGATTATTTAAATTATTCCCCGCCCGAGAAACAAACGCAACGACGACGAACCGAGCCGTTACATTTTCATCGATGACTTCGGTTTCGTTGAACGTTCCTGACACGGTTCCATGAAAACGGGCGAGGGCTAACGGTACTCGATCGGGATAGCCGATGCGTAGCGCGTGGAGAGCGCGAAGAGAAGAAAAAGTGAAAGAAATTTGGCTTCCGAAAGAGGATCCTCTGTATCGCTGGCCGATCGTGAACGGTCGGAGGAGAAGCCAAGCCAAGCCGGCCGCCAAGTTCATCTTGGAGACGATGAAACGCGACGATCGTGTCTGCTGTTCTCCGGCGAAAAGGTCTGCCTCTCGACTCGCACGTGGCACTCGAGCTTCTATCTGACCGTTTCATCTCGCGTTTTCTTCATCTTCATCCTCCTCGTCCTCCTCTTCCTTCTTCGTTCACCTCGCAACGGAACGGCTTGGCCCGCTCTCTTTTCGCATCCCCTTCTACTCGCCTCCCTCGCCACCCTCGCCACCCCCCGGCCTTCCTTTCTCTCTGCTAGCTGGTCTTTTTAACCGAGCTGCTCCGCGGGCGTATCTGCATCTAAATGCGCTCCTCGGATGCGAAATTCTGAGGACGTCACGTGGTGATATGTGACTCGAGTAACCGCGTCTTCGGGGGCTCTCGCTCGTCAAGGATCGTCTTCCCGGAATGCGAGACGACGCGAGTGAACGCGACGCGACGCGCGAGAAAACACTTTGGCTGGGGCAACGCGCGCGCGCGCGCCCATCTCCTCCACTTTGCTCATCCCCGCGCGTATTCGCGCTTTGCATACCGGTAGCGGCACTCGTTCGGCAGCCTGCCTCGCGAATTTTCAAACGAATGAGTCACCGTGTCGTCTCGAGCCCCTCGGAGACCTTGCCTGCTCGGCAATTAAAATGCGAAACAATTTAGTAGCTGTCGACGTGGCTACGACCCGCAGTCTTCCATTCAGTGTTATTAGGTAAACACGGTTCTTTTCGGTCCGCTAAAAGCCGTCAGATTTTCAACGTCTCCGGCCCGGGCGGGGAGAGAATTTCCCACGACAGGATTAATTACCCTCCGGGGACTACGGAATTCGTAAACTTTCCACGCGTCAAGTATTTCGTAGATTGTCGCCGAGGAAATTGATATCGGTGCTGGCTCGGTTTTATGGAGATAGCCGGGGCGCCTAAGTAATTACCCGTAGCTCATAAAAAGGCAACATAAGTAGGAGGGTGGAGACAGCCGCGTGTGTCTTTGGCCTGGGACGCGTACCGGGTGGAGCGCAATAATCGTACAGCTGTGAACATTTCGGGGCGCCGCGCCGCACAGCGCGCCCGAGCGGGAATAATAAATATCGGGTTACCTTCGGGGGTGTGTCTAGAATAACTAGCCGGCTATTAGCTAAATATTTATTAGCCAGATAAGTGGATGATTTATTTTCCCCGGTTTGCTTACGTAAACCGACCGAACGTCGTTCCTAAAGCCTACATGGCCCGGCTACCACTAAAAAACCATCTAATTCGTCGTTGGTGGCAGTGGAGAAGTTGCAGCTCCCCAGGATCGATCAGCGGAGACTCGTTATCGAGACGAGCAACGATCCACGGCCCTAAATTATCGCGACGATTATGTACGAACGGGACCCGGCAAACGAAGCTGGTTTTTCCTCGGCATGATTTATCGGTTCCTCGAGACGGAAATTCGAGAACCACTTGTCTCCACGCTGAGGCGTCTCGTTTCTCGTCACTGACCCCGTTTATCGTTGCTCCCCTTATCTTCGGGGGAGGTTGAACCACGCGCTTGTGCGCGTACACCATTGTACACGGTGGATTTTGCCAATAGAGGCCGATCGGGTTCTCGGTACCCGTAATCGAATTTCCGTTTCTTCCAGGTACGCGTGACTCACAGGGAAAGATCCCGATCCCAAAAATTCAAAAAATTCTGAAACTTTGTGGAGTCAGTAACTTTTGTCTTGAAACTTTTTTTCTATCTCTTACAGATTGTGTGTTACAAAATAAAATCGAAAAATAGCCGAATCTTCAGGGGTAAATTTCACCCCCTTAGAGTGATTTTGGGCAGCAAAAAAAATGCGTTTTAATCAGAACGAAATCCCCTACATATCCACAAAGTTTCAGAATTTTTGGAATATTCAGTTTCGGGATCCTCCCTTGTTAGCTTCGTTCCGCTCCTCCTCCTCCTCCTCCTCTTGTTCCTCCACGGTCTTTCAAGCTATCCAGTTGTCCTCCGTTTTCTTTATCGCGCTGCACGGGAACGCATTATGCAAAATCGGGTAATCGTACGCCGCGGAGGGCTGTTGGTGGTCGGGCTGGGCGTTCTCCGGGCAGAAAAACGGAACGTTGTCCCCGAGTGAAATTAAGCGAGCGAGTTATCGGCGCTCGGCGGAATTAATTGAGCCCGAGGCCGATCCTGGTGTCCAGGAAACGGTAAAACTCGGCCTCGCGGACCGGCGAGTTCTCGAATTGCGGAACGTTACACGTGTTTTCGGCTCGTAAAATGTCGACGGGACCCTCGCGGCGCGGGACCACCCTGACCAACCCACGAGCGTATGAGCGCACGAGCGCATGAGCGCGCGCCCCGTCGAACCGAAAGTATCGATTACAGATTTCTCATCGAGGCCCCGCGGAACGGAACAGAACGGAACGGAAAGAAACACACGGGCCCCGATCGATAACCAGCGCCGGCCCCCTCTTCTCCGTGACCTTTTCGAATTACACGGTTCGGGTTCGCGCGCGTGTCTTCGCGACCGATTTAATGCCCCTTCGAATATGAAGCCTGTCTCGGAGCGTCCACTTCTCCTGCTCCCGCTACGCAAACATGCATTCGCCTTTCAAATTTCGGGGGCAAAATTAGGGACGCGGTGATTCAGATCCTGGAGACGGGTGGTCGAGTCTCGTTTCTGGGAATATTTGCTCCGAAGGGAAAATATTGAAATTTACCAAACGGTCGGAGTCGGGACATCTGTTTCTTTGCTTCTCTGTTTCTCGTTTATCGCAGCGGCGCGGCGACACGCGCAGCATGCGAAAACAGGAGTCTAGGAAACTCTTGGTACACGATGGCAACGAAATCTTTGGGATTACGCGGGGCAGAGAGAGGAAGTTTCGCAAGGAATGGGCGAAACTGGCACGCGTCGACGTTATCGCGGAGGGTCGCGAAATAATCAGGTATTTACGGTCGTGATTCGCGGGCCTGGGAACAGGAAAAAACGGGGCCGGACGTGGTTGTTCGCGGCGAGCACGATTCTTGGAAAGACGCGATAATTAGAGACGCGGGTAAACATCGTGTTCCCTCCGTTTAATGCAAACGCACGGTGATTAAAGGCTGGCTTAGAGTCGCGGCTCGTACAAATACGATTACGCGGCAGAGAAGCAGCCCAGGTACCTACCTAAGACGTAGAAAAAAAAAGACAACTAAAATAAATAAATCGCGGAGGCAAACGAGCGAGCGAGCAACCCTCTCTTTTTCTCTCGTTCTTCCCTGCTCCTACTGGTGTTCGGCGTGGATGGGTTATACGCAATTACGAGCGTGTCCTGGGACGCGAAGCTCGGCCCAAATCGTCGACAAGCGGGGTCGTTACCGGAGGTGGATCGATGCTCGTAACCAGGCCTGACCCAGGAGTCGCGCTTACGCATCTGTTTGCTGATTTGTGGCCCGGCGTCGTTTCGCCGAGGGATTTTTATCACGGCGAAGCTATCCGGTGATTGCGTCGTTAAGGCCTTCCGCGGCAGCAGGTATAGGAGACGGAACCAGCCGCTCTTCTGCCTCGTCCTCTTCTCTTCTCTCTCGGCGGCCGCGCGACGCCGATACTGCGTGCACAGTCTCCTCCGTCCCATCTCCATCTCTATCCTCCCCAAGGATCCGTGAGCTGCAACATTGTGAAAAGAGCAAAAGGGGAAAGGACGGTCGTCTTTTCCCGTCGGCATCCATCGGACGTCCAGGGATCGTTGATCCCTCCTCCTCCGGATAGCTTTCTACCCGTTTATTACTTGTCCATCGATTTACACGCGACGCGACGCCGTGCGTCGCCGTGGCCTCTCGTGACGCGGTAGCATTAATCGTAATGCATCGGAGATTGATTTTTTTGGCCGGGCCAGCCTCGAAGGACGACGCGCCGCGGCAGCGTGCCCGCTGGAAAAAAGGAAACGGATTTAATGGATACGGAGGCATCAACGCGGAGAGGAATTCCGGCCGTTGGACAAGCAAGGACGTACTCTCTCGTGTCCCGTCTTTCCTGTCTTCCCCGTCTTCCTTGTCCTTCTCCTTCTCCACCGGTCCCCGGCTTCCTCGGAGCCGATGAGCCGAGACGTTTTATCGAGACACTCGATAGATGTACGATCCTTGGATCGTCTTCGGTCAGGATTGGATCGTTGTCGCGTGATCTGCATCGTCGGTCCTTTATTTCATCCTGTCCCTCGTGACTAGCCGAGCGTGTACCGCTCGTCACAGCACGGTCGGAGAGGCAGATAGAGAAAGAGAGAGAAAGGGGCCTACAAGTGGCGCGTATAGGTTGTACAGCCTTCGCGGTGAAACAAACAGGTAAAGAGACTACGCTGCTCTCGTGCGTTTCACTCTCCAGCAGGAAGTTGCGCTCTCGTGTCCCGATACCATCGACGGTCGATCACGATCGATCCGCGATTTTCCGACGAAAATCCTCTTCCTACTCGGGGGATCAGGGTCCCTCGTTCGCACTTCCCGATCCACCCCGGCCTTCTTCGTTTTATCTCTTTTGCGCGGAACATCGTAACTTCGAGGAATTCGCAGTGCCGTAAATTTCCTCGCGCTCGAAAACACCTCGGCGATAATTAGTCCGCTCGCGAAGAGTACGCCCGGTTCAACGACACGCAGGCCGAATACGTTTGAGCCTGTGCGCGGTGGAGCCGATTTCTTCGATTACCTAACGGGTCTCTCAGCGGGGGGAGAGGGCCATCGCGAGTTCCTCCCGTGATCGGGGGTCAAATTTTTTAACCTCCTCCGTCCACACACGGAATGTCCCCGAATTCCGTTTTCGCTTTCGACGATGGCCCCCAGGACGCGGGTCGCCCGGCTAGGGACACCCGAGTGACCTCGGATGGGACGAAATTAATGCTAATCCCCAGGAATTAATCCCCCGAGCCGAATGAGAGAATAGAGGTGGATTACCCCGGGACACGCCATCGGTCACACGAGCGTCAGCCCGTTTCCACGGGATTAATCATGGTGTACGCCACGTTCCACCACCCTTCTGCTCGCTCGTACCTTCTTCCTTCCACCACGGACTTTTACTTTACGACCTCGCGGTGGGCCATTGTCCATTTTTTTAAAATCCCCCGCCGCTCGCTGGCAACGCCACGCACGGCATAAGGCAGGGTCGTTTGGCGCCAACTGCCGCATGCCGCGTCGAAATGCCCCCGGCACGGATGGCCGCGCAAAGTGGGATACAGCCTCGAACGTCGAGATGCGTTCTCGTCGAATCGAAGAGATGCAGGTTGAAAGAAATTCGGAGCAAAGTGATTCGGAGCTCGTTATTCGCGGAGCGGGATGCTCGGGAGGGTCTGGCCGCGTTATCTTTTATTGAAAGTGACATCGAATCGGGGCATCGTCATCGCGGCCCCTAGGCGTATCTCGGTCGATCTCGACATCTGGATCAGTGGTGTCGATCCCTTTCGTGTACCGCGTGACTGTGCAGGTTAAAAAAAGGGCAGGCTTCTCCCTGTCTTCGTTCTGCCTCTCTCTTATTCTCTCTCTCTTTCTCTCTCGCCCATTATTTTTTTTCCCTTTCTCCCGACGACGCTGCCTCCCCTCCACCCCGTGTGTCCTCACCTCCAGTATGTTCGGGTTTAACGATACACCAGGGAGGACGAAACAGACGAATGATCGTTTATTAGAACTGATAGCGTTTTAACTGGCTGAGATATTTCAGTCGGTCGAGTCAGGAAGACTAAGAAGAAGAAGAAGCAGCAGAAGGAGAGGGCGAAGACGACGGAGGAGGAGAGAGAAGGAGCGAAGACCACGATCTACGGCCTATCCAGACCAATCCACGCGCACGTCCGTTTATTACGCTCTCGGACACAGTGTGCGCGAGCGTTCGGCCAAGATCGTCCTCGTTACCAAGCGTGTGGGCCGAATTCCACTCGATTAAGATTTAATTTTTAAATCACGACCACTCGCCGCAACGAATTTACATCGCGACACGTGCTCTCTTCTCCTCCCCTCACGTTTCCTTCTCCTTTCTCTTCGCACAGCCGGGCTCGCAGGCTCCGCGATGCTAGGCGCTGTCGGTTTCCCTTTGACGACGGGCCAAATGATTTCGTGATGGATGGAGCTCAATCGTTCGCCGATTGTCCCCCGATATCGTCTGGATGATTGCGGGCCGGGGAGTCGTCGACCCCGGCTCGAGCGCGGCGGCAAGCATCTTTGACACAGTTTCAAGTGTCGTGTGATCATTGTCGCGAGGCGTCTCTCGTTATTCCGTGATAACAATTATTATTGGCGTGAAAGCCGGAGAGGCTGGGAGGGCGGAGGATCTTGGAAGCGCAACGATCGAAGGAAAACTCGCGGGGCATTCACTCCGCCGAGATCTTTCAATGAATCAACGGTAAATAGTGGCGCGTTATCGGCGGCACGTCTAATTATCCGAGAGCCAGCTCGCGACTTGTCGTCGTTGTTATTAAAATAACAAGCAGGCAGCGTTTTGTTTCTAGTACGGCCTCGCGATCACCGTAAAGTGCCTTGGATGCGTTAATTAAGGGAGAAAAGGTACGGTTCGCCGGTTGTTGCAGTTTTCTGCATCAATCGTCTGGCCGTGGTTGGCAATGAAAGCACGAAGGGCTTCTAAAAGACTTCCACCCAGGAGAATTCTGTGAAATATACTGCGCGCGTACATCGTATACAACGAGACAAGGGATTACGATCCACACACCGTGCGCGCTCTGAGCATCCACGCTCCCGCGTCGTCTTCGAGCACCGAGATAGAAACGGAGAGAGAGAGAGTGGGAGAGAGATCGGGGCTTGTCTCACGCGAATGCGACCAACGAGCCACACGCTCTTCACGGATTTTCCTGCCGTCTTCCATTGAGCCTCGCATACCCGCGCATCCATCAGCCACGAGCGAAAAATCCGCCACCGCGCCGATTGAACGCGTCGATGACGCCTGGCGTGAACCTTTCTTTCAAGGAATTTCGCGGCTACCGTTACGCTGCACCCTCCCTGATCGTGCCAGTAATTGTCGGGTAGTGGGAAATAGACTGGAGCTCTGTTTAACGCGCGAAGGGATATAGGGGAGAGTCGTGCAGTACCGACCGCTGTAAGTTATTTTTTTGTTATATCTTGGAGTAGAGTCGATAAAAATCAGAAATTCAAAAACGTGTTTGTAGGTAGTATAGATGGAACTTACAAGGGAATACCGCGAACCCGGACTCACCGATTGGAACGCAAGTTTGTGGGTTTTAGAGTGACTCAAAACAAGAACAAAAAAAATTTTTTTTGAAACTTTTCCATCTTCCGCGGTCTGGGCTCTGCGCGCACGTCCCCCCGGCGCAGCCTCGTGCGCATGCGCGAGAATTTTTCGACTTTTCGGAAAAAAAAAATTTTTCGAAACATTTCCATCTTCCGCGGCCTGGGACCTGCGCGCACGCCCCCCGGCGCAGCCTCGTGCGCATGCGCGAGAATTTTTCGACTTTTCGGAAAAAAAAAATTTTTCGAAACTTTTCCATCTTCCGCGGTCTGGGCTCTGCGCGCACGTCCCCCCGGCGCCGCTCGTGCGCATGCGCGAGAATTTTTCAACTTTTCAGAAAATTTTTTTTTTTTCGAAACTTTTCCATCTTCCGCCGTCTGGGCTCTGCGCGCACGTCCCCCCGACGCAGCCTCGTGCGCATGCGCGAGAATTTTTCGACTTTTCGGAAAAAAAAAATTTTTCGAAACTTTTCCATCTTCCGCGGTCTGGGCTCTGCGCGCACGTCCCCCCGGCGCCGCTCGTGCGCATGCGCGAGAATTTTTCAACTTTTCGGAAAAAATTTTTTTTTCGAAACTTTTCCATCTTCCGCCGTCTGGGCTCTGCGCGCACGTCCCCCCGGCGCAGCCTCGTGCGCATGCGCGAGAATTTTTCGACTTTTCGGAAAAAAAATTTTTTTCGAAACTTTTCCATCTTCCGCGGCCTGGGCTCTGCGCGCACGTCCCCCCGGCGCAGCCTCGTGCGCATGCGCGAGAATTTTTCGACTTTTCGGGAAAATTTTTTTTTTTCGAAACTTTTCCATCTTCCGCGGTCTGGGCTCTGCGCGCACGTCCCCCCGGCGCAGCCTCGTGCGCATGCGCGAGAATTTTTCGACTTTTCGGAAAAAAAAATTTTTTCGAAACTTTTCCATCTTCCGCGGTCTGGGCTCTGCGCGCACGTCCCCCCGGCGCCGCTCGTGCGCATGCGCGAGAATTTTTCAACTTTTCGGAAAAAAATTTTTTTTCGAAACTTTTCCATCTTCCGCCGTCTGGGCTCTGCGCGCACGTCCCCCCGGCGCAGCCTCGTGCGCATGCGCGAGAATTTTTCGACTTTTCGGAAAAAAAAATTTTTTCGAAACTTTTCCATCTTCCGCGGCCTGGGACCTGCGCGCACGCCCCCCGGCGCAGCCTCGTGCGCATGCGCGAGAATTTTTCAACTTTTCGGAAAAAAATTTTTTTTCGAAACTTTTCCATCTTCCGCGGTCTGGGCTCTGCGCGCACGTCCCCCCGGCGCAGCCTCGTGCGCATGCGCGAGAATTTTTCGACTTTTCGGAAAAAAATTTTTTTTCGAAACTTTTCCATCTTCCGCGGCCTGGGACCTGCGCGCACGCCCCCCGGCGCAGCCTCGTGCGCATGCGCGAGAATTTTTCAACTTTTCGGAAAAAAATTTTTTTTCGAAACTTTTCCATCTTCCGCGGTCTGGGCTCTGCGCGCACGTCCCCCCGGCGCAGCCTCGTGCGCATGCGCGAGAATTTTTCGACTTTTCGGGAAAAATTTTTTTTTTCGAAACTTTTCCATCTTCCGCGGTCTGGGCTCTGCGCGCACGTCCCCCCGGCGCCGCTCGTGCGCATGCGCGAGAATTTTTCAACTTTTCAGAAAATTTTTTTTTTTTCGAAACTTTTCCATCTTCCGCCGTCTGGGCTCTGCGCGCACGTCCCCCCGGCGCAGCCTCGTGCGCATGCGCGAGAATTTTTCGACTTTTCGGAAAAAAAAATTTTTTCGAAACTTTTCCATCTTCCGCGGCCTGGGACCTGCGCGCACGCCCCCCGGCGCAGCCTCGTGCGCATGCGCGAGAATTT
Source organism: Andrena bucephala (assembly GCA_947577245.1). NCBI lineage: Eukaryota > Metazoa > Arthropoda > Insecta > Hymenoptera > Andrenidae > Andrena > Andrena bucephala. The sequence goes on from OX387717.1 coordinate 72,638,413, forward strand.
TTCAACTTTTCGGAAAAAAATTTTTTTTCGAAACTTTTCCATCTTCCGCGGTCTGGGCTCTGCGCGCACGTCCCCCCGGCGCAGCCTCGTGCGCATGCGCGAGAATTTTTCGACTTTTCGGGAAAAAATTTTTTTTTCGAAACTTTTCCATCTTCCGCGGTCTGGGCTCTGCGCGCACGTCCCCCCGGCGCAGCCTCGTGCGCATGCGCGAGAATTTTTCGACTTTTCGGAAAAAAATTTTTTTTCGAAACTTTTCCATCTTCCGCCGTCTGGGCTCTGCGCGCACGTCCCCCCGGCGCAGCCTCGTGCGCATGCGCGAGAATTTTTCGACTTTTCGGAAAAAAAAATTTTTTCGAAACTTTTCCATCTTCCGCGGCCTGGGACCTGCGCGCACGCCCCCCGGCGCAGCCTCGTGCGCATGCGCGAGAATTTTTCAACTTTTCGGAAAAAAAATTTTTTTCGAAACTTTTCCATCTTCCGCGGTCTGGGCTCTGCGCGCACGTCCCCCCGGCGCAGCCTCGTGCGCATGCGCGAGAATTTTTCGACTTTTCGGAAAAAAATTTTTTTTCGAAACTTTTCCATCTTCCGCGGCCTGGGACCTGCGCGCACGCCCCCCGGCGCAGCCTCGTGCGCATGCGCGAGAATTTTTCAACTTTTCGGAAAAAAATTTTTTTTCGAAACTTTTCCATCTTCCGCGGTCTGGGCTCTGCGCGCACGTCCCCCCGGCGCAGCCTCGTGCGCATGCGCGAGAATTTTTCGACTTTTCGGGAAAAATTTTTTTTTTCGAAACTTTTCCATCTTCCGCGGTCTGGGCTCTGCGCGCACGTCCCCCCGGCGCCGCTCGTGCGCATGCGCGAGAATTTTTCAACTTTTCAGAAAATTTTTTTTTTTTCGAAACTTTTCCATCTTCCGCCGTCTGGGCTCTGCGCGCACGTCCCCCCGGCGCAGCCTCGTGCGCATGCGCGAGAATTTTTCGACTTTTCGGAAAAAAAAATTTTTTCGAAACTTTTCCATCTTCCGCGGCCTGGGACCTGCGCGCACGCCCCCCGGCGCAGCCTCGTGCGCATGCGCGAGAATTTTTCAACTTTTCGGAAAAAAATTTTTTTTCGAAACTTTTCCATCTTCCGCGGTCTGGGCTCTGCGCGCACGTCCCCCCGGCGCAGCCTCGTGCGCATGCGCGAGAATTTTTCGACTTTTCGGGAAAAAATTTTTTTTTCGAAACTTTTCCATCTTCCGCGGTCTGGGCTCTGCGCGCACGTCCCCCCGGCGCAGCCTCGTGCGCATGCGCGAGAATTTTTCGACTTTTCGGGAAAAAATTTTTTTTTCGAAACTTTTCCATCTTCCGCGGTCTGGGCTCTGCGCGCACGTCCCCCCGGCGCAGCCTCGTGCGCATGCGCGAGAATTTTTCGACTTTTCGGAAAAAAAAAAATTTTCGAAACTTTTCCATCTTCCGCGGTCTGGGCTCTGCGCGCACGTCCCCCCGGCGCCGCTCGTGCGCATGCGCGAGAATTTTTCAACTTTTCGGAAAAAATTTTTTTTTTCGAAACTTTTCCATCTTCCGCCGTCTGGGCTCTGCGCGCACGTCCCCCCGGCGCAGCCTCGTGCGCACGCGCGAGAATTTTTCGACTTTTCGGAAAAAAAAATTTTTTCGAAACTTTTCCATCTTTCGCGGTCTGGGCTCTGCGCGCACGTCGCCCCGGCGCCGCTCGTGCGCATGCGCGAGAATTTTTCAACTTTTCGGGAAAAAATTTTTTTTTCGAAACTTTTCCATCTTCCGCCGTCTGGGCTCTGCGCGCACGTCCCCCCGGCGCAGCCTCGTGCGCATGCGCGAGAATTTTTCGACTTTTCGGAAAAAAAAATTTTTTCGAAACTTTTCCATCTTCCGCGGCCTGGGACCTGCGCGCACGCCCCCCGGCGCAGCCTCGTGCGCATGCGCGAGAATTTTTCAACTTTTCGGAAAAAAAATTTTTTTCGAAACTTTTCCATCTTCCGCGGTCTGGGCTCTGCGCGCACGTCGCCCCGGCGCCGCTCGTGCGCATGCGCGAGAATTTTTCAACTTTTCGGGAAAAAAATTTTTTTTCGAAACTTTTCCATCTTCCGCCGTCTGGGCTCTGCGCGCACGTCCCCCCGGCGCAGCCTCGTGCGCATGCGCGAGAATTTTTCGACTTTTCGGAAAAAAAAATTTTTTCGAAACTTTTCCATCTTCCGCGGTCTGGGCTCTGCGCGCACGTCCCCCCGGCGCAGCCTCGTGCGCATGCGCGAGAATTTTTCGACTTTTCGGAAAAAAAATTTTTTTCGAAACTTTTCCATCTTCCGCGCTCTGGGCTCTGCGCGCACGTCCCCCCGGCGCAGCCTCGTGCGCATGCGCGAGAATTTTTCGCCTTTTCGGAAAAAAAAATTTTTTCGAAACATTTCCATCTTCCGCGGCCTGGGACCTGCGCGCACGCCTCCGGCGCAGCCTCGTGCGCATGCGCGAGAATTTTTCGACTTTTCGGAAAAAAAAAATTTTCGAAACTTTTCCATCTTCCGCGGTCTGGGCTCTGCACGCACGTCCCCCCGGCGCCGCTCGTGCGCATGCGCGAGAATTTTTCAACTTTTCGGAAAAAAAATTTTTTTTCGAAAGTTTTCCATCTTTCGCCGTCTGGGCTCTGCGCGCACGTCCCCCCGGCGCAGCCTCGTGCGCATGCGCGAGAATTTTTCGACTTTTCGGAAAAAAAAATTTTTTCGAAACTTTTCCATCTTCCGCGGCCTGGGACCTGCGCGCACGCCCCCCGGCGCAGCCTCGTGCGCATGCGCGAGAATTTTTCAACTTTTCGGAAAAAAAATTTTTTTCGAAACTTTTCCATCTTCCGCGGTCTGGGCTCTGCGCGCACGTCCCCCCGGCGCAGCCTCGTGCGCATGCGCGAGAATTTTTCGACTTTTCGGAAAAAAAAAAATTTTCGAAACTTTTCCATCTTCCGCGGTCTGGGCTCTGCGCGCACGTCCCCCCGGCGCCGCTCGTGCGCATGCTCGAGAATTTTTCAACTTTTCGGAAAAAATTTTTTTTTTCGAAACTTTTCCATCTTCCGCCGTCTGGGCTCTGCGCGCACGTCCCCCCGGCGCAGCCTCGTGCGCACGCGCGAGAATTTTTCGACTTTTCGGAAAAAAAAATTTTTTCGAAACTTTTCCATCTTTCGCGGTCTGGGCTCTGCGCGCACGTCGCCCCGGCGCCGCTCGTGCGCATGCGCGAGAATTTTTCAACTTTTCGGGAAAAAATTTTTTTTTCGAAACTTTTCCATTTTCCGCCGTCTGGGCTCTGCGCGCACGTCCCCCCGGCGCAGCCTCGTGCGCATGCGCGAGAATTTTTCGACTTTTCGGAAAAAAAAAATTTTTCCAAACTTTTCCATCTTCCGCGGCCTGGGCTCTGCGCGCACGTCCCCCCGGCGCAGCCTCGTGCGCATGCGCGAGAATTTTTCGACTTTTCGGAAAAAAAAATTTTTTCGAAACTTTTCCATCTTCCGCGGTCTGGGCTCTGCGCGCACGTCCCCCCGGCGCAGCCTCGTGCGCATGCGCGAGAATTTTTCGACTTTTCGGAAAAAAAATTTTTTTCGAAACTTTTCCATCTTCCGCGCTCTGGGCTCTGCGCGCACGTCCCCCCGGCGCAGCCTCGTGCGCATGCGCGAGAATTTTTCGCCTTTTCGGAAAAAAAAATTTTTTCGAAACATTTCCATCTTCCGCGGCCTGGGACCTGCGCGCACGCCTCCGGCGCAGCCTCGTGCGCATGCGCGAGAATTTTTCGACTTTTCGGAAAAAAAAAATTTTCGAAACTTTTCCATCTTCCGCGGTCTGGGCTCTGCACGCACGTCCCCCCGGCGCCGCTCGTGCGCATGCGCGAGAATTTTTCAACTTTTCGGAAAAAAAATTTTTTTTCGAAAGTTTTCCATCTTTCGCCGTCTGGGCTCTGCGCGCACGTCCCCCCGGCGCAGCCTCGTGCGCATGCGCGAGAATTTTTCGACTTTTCGGAAAAAAAAATTTTTTCGAAACTTTTCCATCTTCCGCGGCCTGGGACCTGCGCGCACGCCCCCCGGCGCAGCCTCGTGCGCATGCGCGAGAATTTTTCAACTTTTCGGAAAAAAAATTTTTTTCGAAACTTTTCCATCTTCCGCGGTCTGGGCTCTGCGCGCACGTCCCCCCGGCGCAGCCTCGTGCGCATGCGCGAGAATTTTTCGACTTTTCGGAAAAAAAAAAATTTTCGAAACTTTTCATCTTCCGCGGTCTGGGCTCTGCGCGCACGTCCCCCCGGCGCCGCTCGTGCGCATGCTCGAGAATTTTTCAACTTTTCGGAAAAAATTTTTTTTTTCGAAACTTTTCCATCTTCCGCCGTCTGGGCTCTGCGCGCACGTCCCCCCGGCGCAGCCTCGTGCGCACGCGCGAGAATTTTTCGACTTTTCGGAAAAAAAAATTTTTTCGAAACTTTTCCATCTTTCGCGGTCTGGGCTCTGCGCGCACGTCGCCCCGGCGCCGCTCGTGCGCATGCGCGAGAATTTTTCAACTTTTCGGGAAAAATTTTTTTTTTCGAAACTTTTCCATTTTCCGCCGTCTGGGCTCTGCGCGCACGTCCCCCCGGCGCAGCCTCGTGCGCATGCGCGAGAATTTTTCGACTTTTCGGAAAAAAAAAATTTTTCGAAACATTTCCATCTTCCGCGGCCTGGGACCTGCGCGCACGCCCCCCGGCGCAGCCTCGTGCGCATGCGCGAGAATTTTTCGACTTTTCGGAAAAAAAAAATTTTTCGAAACTTTTCCATCTTCCGCGGTCTGGGCTCTGCGCGCACGTCCCCCCGGCGCCGCTCGTGCGCATGCGCGAGAATTTTTCAACTTTTCAGAAAATTTTTTTTTTTTCGAAACTTTTCCATCTTCCGCCGTCTGGGCTCTGCGCGCACGTCCCCCCGACGCAGCCTCGTGCGCATGCGCGAGAATTTTTCGACTTTTCGGAAAAAAAAAATTTTTCGAAACATTTCCATCTTCCGCGGTCTGGGCTCTGCGCGCACGTCCCCCCGGCGCAGCCTCGTGCGCATGCGCGAGAATTTTTCGACTTTTCGGAAAAAAAAATTTTTTCGAAACATTTCCATCTTCCGCGGCCTGGGACCTGCGCGCACGCCCCCCGGCGCAGCCTCGTGCGCATGCGCGAGAATTTTTCGACTTTTCGGAAAAAAAAAAATTTTCGAAACTTTTCCATCTTCCGCGGTCTGGGCTCTGCGCGCACGTCCCCCCGGCGCCGCTCGTGCGCATGCGCGAGAATTTTTCAACTTTTCGGAAATTTTTTTTTTTTCGAAACTTTTCCATCTTCCGCGGTCTGGGCTCTGCGCGCACGTCCCCCCGGCGCCGCTCGTGCGCATGCGCGAGAATTTTTCAACTTTTCGGAAAAAAAATTTTTTTTCGAAACTTTTCCATCTTCCGCGGTCTGGGCTCTGCGCGCACGTCGCCCCGGCGCCGCTCGTGCGCATGCGCGAGAATTTTTCAACTTTTCGGGAAAAAAATTTTTTTTCGAAACTTTTCCATCTTCCGCCGTCTGGGCTCTGCGCGCACGTCCCCCCGGCGCAGCCTCGTGCGCATGCGCGAGAATTTTTCGACTTTTCGGAAAAAAAAATTTTTTCGAAACTTTTCCATCTTCCGCGGTCTGGGCTCTGCGCGCACGTCCCCCCGGCGCAGCCTCGTGCGCATGCGCGAGAATTTTTCGACTTTTCGGAAAAAAAAATTTTTTCGAAACTTTTCCATCTTCCGCGGTCTGGGCTCTGCGCGCACGTCCCCCCGGCGCAGCCTCGTGCGCATGCGCGAGAATTTTTCGCCTTTTCGGAAAAAAAAATTTTTTCGAAACATTTCCATCTTCCGCGGCCTGGGACCTGCGCGCACGCCTCCGGCGCAGCCTCGTGCGCATGCGCGAGAATTTTTCGACTTTTCGGAAAAAAAAAATTTTCGAAACTTTTCCATCTTCCGCGGTCTGGTCTCTGCACGCACGTCCCCCCGGCGCCGCTCGTGCGCATGCGCGAGAATTTTTCAACTTTTCGGAAAAAAAATTTTTTTTCGAAAGTTTTCCATCTTTCGCCGTCTGGGCTCTGCGCGCACGTCCCCCCGGCGCAGCCTCGTGCGCATGCGCGAGAATTTTTCGACTTTTCGGAAAAAAAAATTTTTTCGAAACTTTTCCATCTTCCGCGGCCTGGGACCTGCGCGCACGCCCCCCGGCGCAGCCTCGTGCGCATGCGCGAGAATTTTTCAACTTTTCGGAAAAAAAATTTTTTTCGAAACTTTTCCATCTTCCGCGGTCTGGGCTCTGCGCGCACGTCCCCCCGGCGCAGCCTCGTGCGCATGCGCGAGAATTTTTCGACTTTTCGGAAAAAAAAAAATTTTCGAAACTTTTCCATCTTCCGCGGTCTGGGCTCTGCGCGCACGTCCCCCCGGCGCCGCTCGTGCGCATGCTCGAGAATTTTTCAACTTTTCGGAAAAAATTTTTTTTTTCGAAACTTTTCCATCTTCCGCCGTCTGGGCTCTGCGCGCACGTCCCCCCGGCGCAGCCTCGTGCGCACGCGCGAGAATTTTTCGACTTTTCGGAAAAAAAAATTTTTTCGAAACTTTTCCATCTTTCGCGGTCTGGGCTCTGCGCGCACGTCGCCCCGGCGCCGCTCGTGCGCATGCGCGAGAATTTTTCAACTTTTCGGGAAAAAATTTTTTTTTCGAAACTTTTCCATTTTCCGCCGTCTGGGCTCTGCGCGCACGTCCCCCCGGCGCAGCCTCGTGCGCATGCGCGAGAATTTTTCGACTTTTCGGAAAAAAAAAATTTTTCCAAACTTTTCCATCTTCCGCGGCCTGGGCTCTGCGCGCACGTCCCCCCGGCGCAGCCTCGTGCGCATGCGCGAGAATTTTTCGACTTTTCGGAAAAAAAAAATTTTTCGAAACTTTTCCATCTTCCGCGGTCTGGGCTCTGCGCGCACGTCCCCCGGCGCAGCCTCGTGCGCATGCGCGAGAATTTTTCGACTTTTCGGAAAAAAAAAATTTTTCGAAACTTTTCCATCTTCCGCGGTCTGGGCTCTGCGCGCACGTCCCCCCGGCGCAGCCTCGTGCGCATGCGCGAGAATTTTTCGACTTTTCGGAAAAAAAAATTTTTTCGAAACATTTCCATCTTCCGCGGCCTGGGACCTGCGCGCACGCCCCCCGGCGCAGCCTCGTGCGCATGCGCGAGAATTTTTCGACTTTTCGGAAAAAAAAAAATTTTCGAAACTTTTCCATCTTCCGCGGTCTGGGCTCTGCGCGCACGTCCCCCCGGCGCCGCTCGTGCGCATGCGCGAGAATTTTTCAACTTTTCGGAAATTTTTTTTTTTTCGAAACTTTTCCATCTTCCGCGGTCTGGGCTCTGCGCGCACGTCCCCCCGGCGCCGCTCGTGCGCATGCGCGAGAATTTTTCAACTTTTCGGAAAAAAAATTTTTTTTCGAAACTTTTCCATCTTCCGCGGTCTGGGCTCTGCGCGCACGTCGCCCCGGCGCCGCTCGTGCGCATGCGCGAGAATTTTTCAACTTTTCGGGAAAAAAATTTTTTTTCGAAACTTTTCCATCTTCCGCCGTCTGGGCTCTGCGCGCACGTCCCCCCGGCGCAGCCTCGTGCGCATGCGCGAGAATTTTTCGACTTTTCGGAAAAAAAAATTTTTTCGAAACTTTTCCATCTTCCGCGGTCTGGGCTCTGCGCGCACGTCCCCCCGGCGCAGCCTCGTGCGCATGCGCGAGAATTTTTCGACTTTTCGGAAAAAAAAAATTTTTCGAAACTTTTCCATCTTCCGCGGTCTGGGCTCTGCGCGCACGTCCCCCCGGCGCAGCCTCGTGCGCATGCGCGAGAATTTTTCGCCTTTTCGGAAAAAAAAATTTTTTCGAAACATTTCCATCTTCCGCGGCCTGGGACCTGCGCGCACGCCTCCGGCGCAGCCTCGTGCGCATGCGCGAGAATTTTTCGACTTTTCGGAAAAAAAAAATTTTCGAAACTTTTCCATCTTCCGCGGTCTGGGCTCTGCACGCACGTCCCCCCGGCGCCGCTCGTGCGCATGCGCGAGAATTTTTCAACTTTTCGGAAAAAAAATTTTTTTTCGAAAGTTTTCCATCTTTCGCCGTCTGGGCTCTGCGCGCACGTCCCCCCGGCGCAGCCTCGTGCGCATGCGCAAGAATTTTTCGACTTTTCGGAAAAAAAATTTTTTTCGAAACTTTTCCATCTTTCGCGGCCTGGGCCCTGCGCACACGTTCCCCGAGCGCCACTCAGGCGCATGCGCGAGTTTTTTTTCGACTTTTCGAACAGGAATGACTTGAAGGTCGTTTATGATTTTATGGGTTTATGATTTTTTGGAGGTATGTACGTTACGAACGGAGGTCTGGCGTGTAGATGTGCAGTTGTACGCTCTAGCTGGTAATCCCAAAAAGTTACTGTTAGGCACGTAGAGAAAATTACAATAGTGAACGAAAGAAAACATTCGACGGTCAATTGCTGCGGCCGCACACGAATCTACTGTTACGATGTAATTAGAAATAATGCAAAACATTTGTTCATGGAATTTCCTTCATTATGGTCCGAATTACGTCGTTCTTGGTATTATTTTCATCGGAGAAACATAAGGAATCGATTGCCGTCGTTTTCGCAAAGATCTGATGAGAAATTCGGAAATCTTGTTCATTTCTCACTTCTTAATGTTATTCCAACCCCTTCGAGGGTCGAAAGCCATAAAATTCGGTGAGGTACCGCAAGGGGTTGACCTCGCCACAGGGTGCCAGACGGCATCTTTCTGACAGGCATCGCTCCAGAATTACGTTCTGTACTCTGTAAGTTCTCCAGATTCTCGTGAGTCTCGGGTAGTTTTCCCGGGTAGCGCTTATCCGGGAATTTTCTTCGTCCCGGGTATCTAACGGGTATCTCGGGTACTCGGTCCACAGCTACAGCCCTAGTCGGTACTGCACGACAGTTGTATTTTAGGTCATGGTATATTATGTACAAAAGAATATCGCAAAACGGGGACGTTTTATTAAACTTAATAGACTAGAGATAGTATACATAATAGAATAAAATCATTTGCTTACACGAGAAACAAAAGATCAGCTTTAAAAAATAACTTTTAACCCACTGAATATCAACGTAAGTATACGTTTAATGCCTCAGAACATCGAGAGCAATGGAGTAAACAATATGACCTCGAAATAGGTTATAAAGAATTGTGATTTTCATTGATTAATTCATATAAAGTGCTAATATCTGATGAAAGAAGCCAGAACTAGCTTTGCTCGGTACTGTAAGCTGGTCGGACTCTCCCTTACTTAGCATACCAAGTAATTGAAAATCGGCGTCACGGCCGATTCGCCTGTTCGACGTACGAGTCCTGACCTAGCTCGAGCCTAACCAGAAAGACTCGGCTGAAAACGAATGCCCCCACGGTGGCTGAATAACCACGGTTCCCCGGAAGCCCGCTCCAAGGGAGACAGACGCGCGTGCAGGCAAAGCGTTACGCGCGCGTGTCAATCTCCAGCGGCGAGCGTTGCCCCTTTCGCGAGGATTAATGAAAGCTGCATCAAACTGGAGCCTTCCGCGTACAGGACGTCGCGTCGCCTGCGCAAACATCGAGCTTCGGTATTCTCGGGGGGGCAATGCGGATCGCATATTCTGTCGTCCATCATGTTCCTTCTCCTCCTCCACTCACCCCCTTTCTCATCCGCAGCCTTTTGTGGTCCACGAATATATTTTTTTCCCCAGCGAATCGCGGGCGCAAACGACTTTGAAATTCAGCCGTCCGTGGCGCAATGTTTTTCGGTGGCGCGATATATCAGAAAAACACCCCGGTGCACTTTCCGTCCGACGTTTCTGCTTTCGTTACAAAGTTCCCTTCGGCGCGGCGGCAGAATATCAAACTCCGCCGCGGGAGGGGTCTAGGGGCGGGGGGGGGGCGGGGTAGGAGGTCATGACGGTGAACCCTTTTGCCAGACCTCAAAAGTAATTTCCAGGAATTAAAATCATAAAAACGACAACCAGCGTGAATACTAAAATCCGCGCGTTCCCTCTTTCCCGGGGACAAAGAGAAAGAGGACATCCCGGCGAGTACAAAGCATACAAACGCGGGTACCCTGGATGGGTGGATCCACCCGGAGCATCACCAGCGGCATAAATTCAACCTTCTGAACTTTCTCGTTGCCATCCGTTTTCGTTTGCCTGGGCTTCTCTCTCTCCTCGTATCTCGAACTCGCGAGGAATTAATAGGATCGCGGACGGAATAAGTAGGTACCGCGGACGACTTTGACCAGATCGGGGCTCTCGCGTCCCGCAGATTAAACCCTTCAGAGTTCCGAGGCTTAGCCAGCCGGAGATGATGCGGGCCAAAGAGGCGTCGCGCGTCGGTGGCCGTCGAATCCAGGCCGCAAAAGTCGGCTCGAGGAAAAGTGGGCGACTAAAGACGCAACGAATTCGTCACTTTCTTATCGCGAATGAGAGGTAACGCGGAAGTCATCGTTTTGTTAGCGCTACTGGGGACTCGAGGAGTTGGCGGGGTCTTCCTAATTCCTTTATCGTGTCAGTCGCACGCGCGACTATCGCTTACGACCGCTTACGACTCCGGCTCGTTAATTCAATTTCCATGCCACCCGAATTTTTCTCGGAGCTCAGGACCTCGTGCTCGCCGACTGTTTCGATCTCCGGTACCTACATACTTTGAGATGTTCTGCCTCTCGACACTCGCATCATCTCGGCCGCTTTATATTCCTCGGACGAAACGATATGTACGTCTTCTGCGTTGGACGCGTGGGTCCTTTACTCGGGAGGATAGGTCGAATGCGTTTGGAAAGTTAACGAGCCGGCCAGCTCGCGGCCCCTCTGATGTCCCGACCTTACCGCCACGGGAACCACGAATTTTATGTACATCACGGAATAGATCGGATCGAGATTTAATTTCGCCCGAAAGCGGAGTCGATGTTCCGCTGAGTTTACGCGGCCTCGATATTCCCGGCACGAAGAGCGCGTTTACTTGAACGCTCGACCTGCCCCTTTGAAGATTTATACCGCGGAACGCTCGTCTCGCCCGTTAGACGGATACGCATCCGACTTGTTACGATAAAGCTCGGGAGGACGGGAAGAAGTTGATCTAGGGGGGGGGGGGAAGTGGTGTTATTTAAATAGCAAAGCTGAGTATGTCGATCGAAACTCGGAAGGATCCTGAACGGCGTCGAAGGACGCGCGGTTCGGGAAGGTGCACGGGGAGATAAAGGAGACGGGGTGTGGAGGTGGGGCTGGCGGAGCTGGTGGGACGGGGTGGTGGGAAAATGGAAGAACGGGAGCGAGCGGCAATACCTTTGAACGTGGCAGCCCGGCTGCCATCGGGGTATCTAGGATGGCAAAGCCTCTCCTAATGCATCTGTACGTTTCCCATTACGATTCGGTGCGCGTGGGTTAAACTAACGAGACCAGGCGACTGGAAGCGAGAGGGTGAGAAGAGATCAGAACCAGAAGGGAAGGACAACGCCGGGTGGAAGACGAGAGCAGGCTGCTCCGTGGATTAAAGAAGGATGGATGGCGAGCAAGATAGAGAGAAAGGGAGAGTCGAGAATACGTGACGGGGTGAAGGCGAGAGAGATAGCTCAAGGACCAACGGGAGAAAAGGATATCCAGGGGGTGAGTTTCCATCTCGATTCGGCCCGGTTTCCATAGCGACTGGGACGTGACCACGTTGCCCACGGGGAAGACGAGCGAAAGAAGGAGGAACGCGGACAAGGGGATCGAAGGAGGAAGGGAAGGAGGAAGAGAGAGGGAGGAGCGTGACGGGTGCAATACCGGCACACGTTCACCACCTCCCTCCTGCTCGATTCCCTCGATTCAGCGAAGAAAAATAGAGGGACGAGGGGGGGGGGGAGGGTAGCCGGATAAATGGATACAGCGGGTAGAGAAGAGAGTGGTTAAATCAACCGTGAGGTCACGTGGGAGCACGGCAGGCCCTTGGAAAAAGTTCCGGCGTCCGGGGCGCAACGAGAAAAACTAGCGACCGACTGCACAGACGCCGGAATTGAATTGAACTCGGGGCTTGGAAACGCGTTGCTCTCTCCGGGGCTCGGGGCTCGCAACAGGGCTAATAAAATTTTCGTCCAACGGAAAAATGCGCAGCTCTCGAGCCGTCCTGAATATCGTGCACGCGGCCGGGGCGAGGAGCCCTGTGGTAATCTCGGGCCCTCCAGTCGATGATCGATAAACCGGTCTTGGGAAATTTCGAAGCGGCACGCTGCGAGCACAAAAGAAACGATCCGCGACAGCACGATCGAGGACACTCGAACCACCGTATCCGCCGTATCCACCGCGAGGGAGAGAGAGGATTGCCAATTTGTCCAAGGGTCCAACTACCACCGGTTGGCTGGATTGGCACCGCGGCATATTCGACCCCCTCAAAGGATCTCGCACCACCACCAGGGAACCCCGCTAGCTATCGCAGCCATTCCCCGCACAAACACACCTTAAACACCGTGCGGCACGTACGTGGAGGCACAGCTCTCTAGGATCGATGATTCATCCCGTGGCATTGTTGGCCCGAAATAAGGAGCCTTCCCCGACTTTTCCCTTGGAACGGGCCGCGCATACCAAAGTTCCCGCGCCACCTCCAGGAAGAGGAATCGGGGCGAAAGTCAATTTGGAAAAGCTCAGCGTGTTCGGACTCGATGCCGAGGGCAGAGAGGGGAAGGGCCGAAGGGAGAGGGCGCGTGTTAGACGGACGGCAGGAACGCAATCAACGACACCCGCGAAACTGGCATCTCTGCCAGAGGAAAGAAGCCCCCTCGACATTTCCAGCCTTCCCAACACTTTCCACGCGATACAGCTTTCTCGATAGTGGAGCCGAAGTGGCTCGAATCCTTTCTCGAGATAAAATCCGGGAAAAGGTTGCGTTCGATAAGAGCTGCACGGTTCTCCGGAACCGAGGAACCGTTCGGTCTTTATGAGGAGTCAATCCTCGAGGAAGCTCGAATCCCGATCACCGCGATAAGGGCCAGCTCTGTCCATGTCGTAATTTGATCCTGCTCACCGGAAGTCACAGTTCGTTCGTTATCGAAGCGTTGCTCCGCTTCGTCGCGTATCGCGCGAATTTTATTGCGCCAGGAACGAGCCGGCGATATCGCTGCATTGTGCAGCCTATACTCCACAGTCTACAGTCAAATCGCGGCGTGGAAAATTTAATTGGAAACATTACCGATGGGATCGCGGGAGGATTAATAAGAACGATGGGACGGAGGCGACAGCCTCACGAAATCGTGGCCGGTTCTTTTTATCCGTGCCGCGGACGGGAATCGGCGCGCGGGGCATTAACGATCGGGATTACAGGGAGAAATTAATTCTACGATTCGGAGTAAAGCGACGCGCATCGCCGGCTAATAAATTGCTTTCTCTCGAGCGAGAGTGATTTAGTATCCGCGCGCTGTGTGTATTCCCGTAGGTTCGTCGGGACGACGCGTTGTTTCCAGCCCGGACAAAAGAAGAAGGAGCAGCGGAGGAGAGAGAGGAGAAACCGGTGGTCGCTAAAAGAGCTGGAAAGTACCCTCCGCGAACGATGGTCGGGGTTCTTCTCTCACTCTGTCTCCTCCCGAACGGCTCCTTCTAATCCGCGAAGGGGTCATTTCCCAGAGAAAAATGTGGCGCTCGTTAAAATTATCTACGGGATACTGTGCCGGGGGAGGGGAGCGGGGGTGGGGGAGAAAGCCCGGGGTTAGAGAAATCGGGTGAAAAATAAAAAGTCGAGGTTGATAAGGCCGGCGTGGCGCGGCGGCTGGTGTACGGAACCAGGGAGAGAAATGGGACGGAAGGAGAGGGATGAGCGGGAGAAGCAGGAGAAGGATAGCGGGAGAGGAGGAAGAGGAGCCGCGAACCGACAACCGAATTAACTTCTCTAGGTATTTCGACCTTTGCTCGTTTTGTCATTGTCCCCGCGGATAAGGATCTACCGTGCCCGCGCGCACACCCTACGTACATATATATATCTATATTTTTAGTCCTTTATAAGCGGGGGAGGAGGACGGGCACGCACACCGAGACACTCTGCCCTCCGAGTGGTTCTATAAAATATGAGGGACATTAATATTCCGAGCCTCCCGAGAGGAGGTGGTGGATGGAAAGTGGGTAGAGCGGAACCGGCAACCAGAGAGAGAATCCACCGTGAGCTGGCAGTTCAAACTACTGTCCACTCCTCACAGTATTTCGAGGAACCCTGGCCTGCTTTCGTCGCCCTGTAATTGCCCTCTTCTTTTCGCACAAGTTTTTTTCTTCCGGAAATTTTCGCGCGGAAACCTCGAGAAGCCGGCGAGAATCCCGCTTCCATCGGAGCCCTCGCCATTCGTTACGCTTCATTTTCTAGCCGGAGCTTTTAAGAGACGCTTCAACAGCCGCCGCGACGATATCGCATCGTATGTAGGAGGACACACGCGCGCCGAAGAAACAGCAACGGGCTGAAGCTGAAGAAGCGTAGCTCGCTTACATTGTGTCTCGCGGTGGTCCTCGATCGCGATTGGACGAGGCCCGAGCGAGATTGGATCTACGAGTATCGATCATGCATCGGCCAGGGCTCCTCCATTCGAGTACTAATGGAAAGACTGGTATTCATGTGAACGGCCTTCGGGGCTTCTGCAGGCCGTTGCCTGCACCTCCCTTCTCTCTTTCTCTTCCCGCCTTTTCTTTCCTCTCTATTTCTCCCGCTTCACCTTCCCTCCCTCCCCCAGCCCCTCCACCATCCATCCCCGTCCTTCGTCCTTTTCTTCTTCAGCCTTCTTCTCCACCCCCTCTTCTTTTTCTTCCTCTACTTCTTCTTACTTCTCCTTCTTCTTCTTTCCGTCCTCCTTGTCCCCCTCCTCTTCGCTTTCTCCTTCTCCCACTCCTTCTCTTTCGCGCGCCTTTAGATCCCCCATATATCTGTCATCCGGGCCGCGTCGTTAGAAGAGACTCTGTTTATTGACACGAGTCGTCGAGTGGCTCGTCGCGTTTCCTCTTCCCCTACACGTCGGTGAACATGCCCCGAAGAAGTGTGCGCCCGGCATAATCGCTTCCAGTTGAGATCTCCGTGGCGCCACGCGAGTCTTTCCACGAGAATTTCGTGCAGCAGCTTCCAGCAGATAATGCACTCGAGCGAGACGGACGGACAAAGACGGCACCGAAGAGGGTTGGCGGCAGAGGGAGGCTGCGCGGCGGGGGGTAGATCCGTGGCGAGTTTGTTTAGCGGTGTCCAAAGTCCGAGTCTCGAGGAGATTCGCGGGCAAACTTTCCTATGGACCACTGGGCCAAAAGTCGTTGGTTTTTCACCCTCGAGAAGTGTTTGGCTATCCGGTGGTAAAAGGCCCATAAACAGGGGCGAGGTACTAGCTGGAAGAAAAGCACGGGGAATAGTCGTTGCCCATTCCCATCGCCAGGGAATCGAAAACTTTCAGCCCTTTGTTTCGCGACACTTTTATTCCTCCGACTCGAACGATCTCAGCTGCGCCTGCGGTCAGCTCCCTTCCCTCTCGATCGTGATAAATTCTCAAATTAATCTGCTCGAAAAGTTGCCCGGAACTTTGGTATCCGCGGAAGGACGGAAATTACAGCTCCCTCGGGAAACTGGCGCTGGGATATAACGACGGCCGAGGAATCCATAACATAAAGTAGATCCCCGAAGCCGTAGGAGGAACAGAGGTTCTCTAATTCACCGGCCACTTTCTTCAATTACGATCCACGTACCTTTCCTCCACCGTGAATCATCGGAATCGCCAAGATACCCGTCGTAACTATCCAACGTTCTTTAAATAATCCTCGTAGGAGTTTTCTATGAACTCGGGGAACAAGCACCCTTGTGTGCCGCGAGCGCGGTGGAAGTTGTGAAAAAAGAAGCAGTGGCGGCAACCCTTTCTCGTCTCCCTCGGCGCAATCGCGCTATCTCCAAGAAGCTTATCTACGCAACGATCAGACTGGGGTGCCGAGACGACGTTATTTCTTTTTGGCCGGTGCCCTCTTCCGTTTCCTTAGAGCGCGGACGCGGACACGGCCGCTAGCGGGGTGGCTGCCCGACCCCTTGTGAAATTCCTAATTAAGATTCGGGAGCCGAAACCCGGAGGAGAGAAGACCCTCTTCTGCGCCCTCGGCCTCTCTCTCTCTCTCTCTCTCTCTCCCTCTTCCCTCCCCCTCGTCTCCCGTTCGCTTTCTTCCTAGGTGAGAGCGCATAGCCGCGGGCCATTGTGACTGGAGCGGTACCCTCGGTCGTTACCTACATTGTTCCATTGTTGGATTATCATAAACACAGTTTCATTACGACGATAAAGGTGGTAGCACGTAGCTGGAGCGTCGCATCGCGTACCATCGAACGGGAACGCCACCCCCGGGGGAAAGCGAACTCGGAAACTCAATTTCACCGGCCGGGAAAAGTGATGGCGACCGGTGCCCCGACCTCCTCCCGTCCTCCCCACCGATTTTCCCCTTTCCGAACTTTCTCCAGGCTTTTTTTATTCCACCCCTTCGCTGTTGTAGCATTTTTTTCGGGATAGGTATACCTAGCTGGAGCGCGATATCTTCCCAAGACGAGACGGCATTGTTCGCCGGGCTAAGCCCCTGGAAAAATAGTCGACCGGGGTGGCGGCTCGAGAAACGCTCGGTTACCCGGCAAATTGTATTATTAATTTAATAATCCCGCGGTGCGGATCGGTTACCTATACCTCGCCGCCAGCGGACGATACGGATCCGGGCGGTTTCACCGAGACGGCCATTATTCGCCGGCGAACGGCGAACGGGTGATGGTGACTCGCGTTGATATTTCGCCGAATCGAAAGGCAATCCCGGTGAAATAACTCGGGGCGTCAAAGGTCGCGGCGGAAGAGAGGGAACCAGGCTCGAACAATGGTCGTAGGAAAGCCGTTTGCCGGCAGGTGAAGATCGTTTTGCCGCGTACCATCTGGACGCCCATTATGCGGCTCGTGTACCCACTCGCGTCGTCCCGGGGAGGCTCGATTATTAGCCAAATATCGCGTCTACCGGAGCAAACGCGCGGCAGAAGATGCAGTCGTTAACCAGTCGAAACGGCTAACGAGGCCCGGATCGAGGGTTTCGGCTGCTTCGGCCGCTTCCACTCGATGGCTGCAACCTGCCGCGTCGGCTCCACGCAATATTTCGCCCGCTTTATTGGCATCCAATACGGCCATGCGAATTTCAATTAATGCAGCCGACCTGCTCGTTGCCTGCCTGCCCTTTGCTTCTCTTAGTCCATCGCCTAGCCGTCGGTCTCAGCCGGTCATCGGAATTCCTCCGACATTCCTAAAGATTCCGTGGCGGAGGGAGAAGCGCGGTCGCGATCGTGCTCGTGGCCGCGTCGCGCTCGCCTAACTTTAGCGAATCGTCGAAATGCCTGGGAAACTCGAGAAACGCTGGATTTTACGGGGACGCAGAGGCCCGCTCGCGTTCGGACACGGATGTGGAACGAGCGCAATGGAGGGCGTCAGATGCCTCGTTGGTGTTCGCGTTCCCTGTCACGGCGAGTAATTGACTATATAATGGATTCCTGCGACTGCGATACGTCAAACTGACAGGTCCAGGGGCGTGCGTCGAGGGCCCTGACCAGGTCCTTCGATATTAAAGCCAACCCCTACGGGCCGACCCTCCGAGGCTAATTTCTGACGATTTTATAAAGCCGCTGTGTTCCTCCTCCTATTATAGCACCGGGGAGAGACGGGGATGACAAACGAACGCAACGAGACACGAATTTTCTCCCTTCCGTCCATTAGCATAAGATCGGTTCCGGACTCGCGATCTCGCGCCCGCGCTCGCCTGCACCCCATGTCCAATTGCTCGCGAGGGTGCACCGAGCGGGAAGAGAAAAATTACATCGAGTATGCAGGCCGGTGGAGGACTCGATTCGCAATTTCGACTCGGTGTTCGATCGACTCTCGTCCCAACGAGAGCCCGTAACCCATAACCGCCGACGCGGCGCGACGTGCCGGCCCGTCTGGTGCACGATCATTGCCCGGCTACGCCCCTTACGCGCCGACACCCGCCGCAACCGACTCGAAATAGCACCGGGATATCGCTCGGTGTATCTTTGGACCAGACTCCATTCACAGTCCCGAACTCCACGCAACTCGTGCTCCGGATCTTGCCGAGTCTGTTCCTTTTCTTCTTCCTGTCGGACCTTTTATTGGCCCGGCCTGTCTGTCCGTCTAGCTGCGCTGGCTCCTCGCCGTTTCCGACGTCGGAGTAAATTGCGTTCCCCGAACGTACCAAGGGGCTTTCTAGAATCGGCAGAGGGGTGGCGAAGACGCGGCCAGCCGTTAACGTTCGTCGAAAAGTCGAAGCTTCGATAGGACGTGGTCGAGTTCTCAGCCCCACGTGGCTGTGCAGCCCTCCTCGTTACGGGGTGACGTGCCGTCTCGTCAGGGGCGACGGGCATTGGTGCGTTCAACCCTTCCGACACGCGACACTGACGACACGCCGAGCTAACTCGAAATATTACGACGCCGCTTAGGCTCATTATGGATGGCTATCGATGGATGCGAGTCGTCGTCTTCGTCGTCGCCACTGACACCCAACCGCGAGGCAGCCAGTAAATTCCCACCGACGGACGGGCTTCAAACAGAAATTCCTCCACCTCTGTCTGGCGGAGGACAGCGCGAAAACGGGGGAGGCGTGGAGGAGCGAGAGGTCTGTGAAGTTGGCACCCCTAAATTCAAATTTTTTGAAAATATCGATAGCATTCGTTTGTCCATCATTTGTCCTCGTTTGTCAAACAAAATTTTTCGTTTGGCCACCCTTCAAAAAAAGTTACGACCAAATTAAGAAAATTTCATTGTTTTATTTGCAACAAATCGAACTTAAGGTAGTTCCTAACCAACTATGTTAGTCAAATTAGAGTTGGGTAATAAACGACAAATATAAAGTAGTATGATACTATGGAAATAATAATAATAATTTTTAACATCATGTATATATATTTTAAACAGTTCAATGTTAATATAAATAATTGTAATATGAAAATAGAATATTAAATTGGTTAGTGTAGTAAATTGGAGCAGCAGATCTGATAACGTCGCATTCATTCGGAGCGTCTTTTATAACCAAAATGTCAGAAAAAATGTTCATATGAATCTGAATCTTAAGCTTGCTGTTTAAATGTCTAAACATATCGATTGTGCGACGTTGCCATGTTCACTGCTCTACGTAGTTTCTAAAAAAAATTGCACGTAAACGTATTTTTTATGGGCATTTACGAAGAAACTATGTGGTCAGTTTCGCTGAAATAAATAAATTCATTTCGTGACATTTCGATGTACTTTGGTGCCAATTTTGGTACACTTCTTGAATATAGTTTTCCTGTTTCAGGAGAAAAACTGAAACTATAAGGTGAATATCCCAATTTCTGCTCATTTAAAAGGTTACTCGTCACAAAGAAGGTGTAAAAAATTTGTTTGTGATAAAAAGTTGCAAAATAATTGATTAATTCTTTAATAATAAATCAACTAATTCGAAAACTATATTAGAAAGATATTTCACTATTAGTAATTTGTAATTAAATACAATGCTCCAAATGTCCGTATTTCTGTTCACGAAAAATAGCGATGTACGTATTTCTACTCATCATTTGTACCAATTTCTGCTCACATAATATGTTGCCTTTTCACGTTGAAATAAGTTACATCCTTTATGGAGAGGTTTTATAGCACAACAGTAAAGCATAAAATAATGATTAACAGAAAATAAAATGCCTTCGAATAGAAATAAAGGTTGCAGCGTGAGTCGCATTGAATTGCGAGGTTATGTTACTAAAATTTTGGTGAGTAGAAATGCGGACATGATAGTGATTCACTTGACCCTATACCTGCTCACCTGTTTTCTACTTAAAAAAATTAAAAATAGTAAAAATGTCTAAATCCGGAGCACAATACGGTATCTGTTTATGTTATTAAATGACCAATTCTATTGCGAAAACTGTTTTCTGCTCAATTATCGAATACCAATAGCGACGCTGTTCCTTAGCACAACCAGCTAGAACACGATCGAAAAATCATGAGTCCCTCGTTTTAAAAGTTTTTCGTTGCTTATGCTGCACTTTGATTAGCCCCAACCTCGTGCAACACTCGCATAAATGTTCAAATAATTTAGAATTATTTTGCTGCTACTATAGTACAAACGTAACGCTTATAATAATAAGAAAAATACGAAATGAGCAGAAATGGGGACATTTACCTTAATCCTCTTTTTTCGACTCTGCCACATGCCACTGTGTTAAAATGCATAAACTTTAATCAACAATTTCTCGATAACTATGTGGTAAATCGATTTTAAACTTTGTACCAGGGTTTCTTGTATTCCAAATTAGTTTTGATCGAAATTTGAAAGAATTCTTGAATTTAGTAGATTATTCAGGAACTACCTTAATGGTGATCAATTCAACCGGTCCGTTCTTCTGGGCAATTTTTATTAATAATTCGATTCTGGAGGGTGGACAAACAATGGACAAACGAAAGCCATCGATTTTTTCCAAAAATTCGCATTTGGGAGTACCAACTGCACAGACCTACGAGCGAGCGTTTCCAACGGGCCGTGGAACGCAATAAACCCGCGGCGGTGATCCCACGAATCGACGCGACGCTCCTTCCGATCGAAAACGCGGCCGTGGTCCAGCCGCGCGACGGCTGACAACGAGTTCATCCCCGGATTCGACGCGATTAGCGGTGATTTTTCCACGCAGAGAATCGAAATAGCCGCGGCGCGTCGTAATCGAATTTTCGTAGGGACCCCCGTTGCTGTTGCCGTCGCTGTCGCGGCCGCCATTGCCGCCGCTAGGAGTCTATCTCCCGATCATAAATCTGACGGCTGGATATTGCCCCGCAACGTTTCGATCCCGAGGAAGAGAACGATTTGTCCAATCCTGGACGCGAGATCCCCCGGCGAATAATCCAGAAATAAATTCTCACCCGATCGCGTTCCTCGTCCCTTCTTTCGCCCTGATGTTTCCTCCCTTTCCAAGTACACGCCACCGTATACCCACCCGCCGGGAGAAAAATCTCGGTTAACGCCCCAGACCCGATGGAAATGCTCCTTAAATGGCGTTCCTGCCCACTTTTCCACTTTCCCCATTCGAGGCGTCGCTGTACGAGCCCGAGGGTGCCGAATAAAACGGCTACAACAAGTTTGCGATTGGCACGCGGCGTAACCACCCTGATATCGTCCGAGGGGTGGCCAGCTCGTTGGGAGTTTCGGACACACATATGTGCACTTGTTCGTGCGCCCCCTTCCTCATCTACGCGCCGAACCATCTACCGTCCTACCGTCTTCTTCAAAAGACACGTCTCGTCTCCCTCTTCCACTCCGTCACCCAGCGATCCGCAGGATCTGCGAGCTAATCCACCGAATGTCCTGAAATAAATCTTGCGTAGGGTGTCTCGTAAAACTTTATCAGCTGCCCCGTCTTCTACGATTTCACGGGAGGAAGAGATTCTTCTCCAGGCAGATGTAGCGCTGGCTACAATTACCCTGTGGATTTAGTTATCTAACAGATAGCAGAGGCTGACGAGACCGGTCGCGGGACCAGGAACGCTCAATTACGCGATTCCGAGATGGTCCCGTGTAAACACGGCCTGTATAAAGATTATCGCCGTAAGTAATATCGACTGCAAAGTGGCCCGAGAGTCGTCGACTTGTCCGCAAAAAAACGATCCCGCCAAGTCGAAGGAGGCGCGCCGGTCGATCGAATCCCGTCTCGCGCAACTTGCCCCGGAGTTAATTTAACTTTCGCGATTCCGCCAATCGCGTAGCGGCGCACGCGTTCCTGTGAAACAGCCGGTAGAACGTGATGCACGTATAGCAGCTAGCCCGAGGATGAGACTACGTGCGCCCCGTTGCAGCTAACCCCAAGGGCGAGGGGTGGCCGGGCACGAGAGCTCAATATATATTAAGATCCGCGAACCCTCCGCTAGACTGAAAGTTCGTCCACCCCACGTAACCCCCTAAGTCTTCCCACCGAGTCCCTCCATCCTCCACCCTCCACCCTCCGCCCTTCACGGACGGGGCTACACCATCGGAATTGCGATTATGGTGGCAATATTACGGCAAGCCGAGGGTGAGAGAGAGGCCGTTTCGTCTCTCCGGAGCTACGTGGCCACGGGATAAGCAAGGGAAAAAGAGACGGGGCGCCGCTAGCATCTCCGTCGGCGTATTCTACTTCTACTTCTCCTTGCCCTCCTCGTTTATCCGTCGTCCCCTTTCCGACAACTCGTGGTACGAGTCGCTCGCTCGCTGGCCGAGCTTATTGGCTTTATTTTGGAAGCAGCAGTTCATATCTATTTACTGGCGCGGCTGATCCGCGAGGAAATAGAAAACGGCGAGCGGATCGGCCAGACGAGACTGGTCTGCGCGCTGCTGCGGCCAGGGATACGCTCGTGTTCCCGACGAATCGATAGCTTAATGCCTCGTTCGTGTAACGCGTTGCACTTTATTCGCCGGGGACTAAATTTCATCGTTTCCCCGGGACAAGACCGCGGAATCCATCGCGGACGGGATAACCATGCGGAACGTGGCCTTTTTTCCTCCCCCTCACCTGATCACCGGAGCTTCTTTCGATCAGACCGGGTCAACGTTCCTCGCGGTATTCTTCTAATTTCTTTTTTTTTTTCACCGCGTCGCTGCTACCCGTTTCGCAGAAACTCGCAGCTTTTCCATCGATAATCGCCGGGAATTAATCCGAGCCGATTGGATGCCGCGCCGCCGGGCCGATCGACGAAGGAACATTGAACGTCGACAGCCATCGAGGACGCTCGTGCTCGACATAATTATTTCCGAGCGAATTAATAACCGTCGATCGACGCGAAAGAACTATATGTTTTCCGTGGCTATAAAGGAGGGTGAGGCACTGCGGGGGTGGGCGTCCCAGCTATTACACCCGGAGCAATTAAACTCAATGGAAACCCGGGTGGAAATATTCTTTCGCGGCCGAGTTCCCACCGAATTTACTCGTGTCGCGACCATTCCCTGCGACGTACGTTTTATTATTGCCACCGATTTCGAAAACAGGATCCTCGAGTCGACGCCGCTAATGGATTCCCATCGTGTCGCGTCGCGCCGCGCCGATCGATTGATCGCGGCTAATTGGGAAACGGAACGCGAAATCCAGCGAATTTGGCATCTCTCGCGATAAAAAGCGAAATCGCCGTCGCAGGCTCCTACTAATCTTGCATGCGTCGCGTCAACGGAATCGAGACGCAAAACCGGTTAATCGGTGTAATTAATTTCATTTAAAATCTCGGCGTATTTCAAAGCAGCGATCTCTCTCGGACTTTCGGACATCGATATGTCCATTGGTTTCACTGTTTCTTTTCCCTCGCAGTCTTTTATTTCATTTTCTGCAACTGATGAGTAATTTCACGGGAGAGTCACGCCGCTGGGAAATCCGGCTTGCCGAAAAATTGACGCGGCACGTTAAAGGAGGACGTCTCGGCGGGATCCAATTAAATTCCGCGGCGTTAACGACGCGCGTACTCTGTCTTTTTTCGCTTCGCGGCTGCTGGCAAGGCTCCGGCGAAAGAATGAAGCAAAAGAGGAGGAGAGAAATGGGCAGGGGTGGAATTTACCGTCGTAACGCAATTTCCCAGGCGATAAAGCTCCGGCGGAGGCGTCGAAATAACATCTCTAGGACTTTTCTTCGTTCCCCTAATAGTCTTTGCGCGCTACAATATTACCGCACTCCCAGACTCCGTCCGCCTCTTCCACCGACAATTCCTCCGACGCGACAGGCGGGAAGAGCCGTGGCTGGGAGCCTGCTTTCGTAAATAAATTACGATCGGCTGGCGCGATTCTTAAACGCGCCAATTAACGTCACCGCGATTCGCTTCGATTTTACCGATCGTTGGACGTTGACGAGACCTTGGTCTATCTACGCACCGAGACGGTACACTTTTTTTCTCGGCTCGCCCTCTCGTCATCTTTCCCCGTAATAATCTCTTTGTGCTACCGAGTAACCGTACGGCTGAATTTATTGCGGCCTCCCTGCCGGAAACACGTCCGCAAGAAAATCTTCTTCTGGGTAAGAAGCCTGCTGTTCTCTCGATCCACCTTTTTTTGCCCCCTCTTACCTACGTAGGCCCGTCCTTCGCGAGTATCGAAAGAGACAGAGAATAGGCGAGGAGGAGAGAAGCTGTCGACGAGCTGGACGAGGACGAGTACGAGGACGTGGACGTGGACGTCGACGACGATGACGACGACGACGGGTCCTTCTTGCTCGGTCGGAACTTTTTGCGGTCTCTCTCGGGACGAGCCCAAGCCGAGGGGGGCAATAAAACTAATGGTAACGCGCGCCGGTAATTCCTTGCGGTCTGTTTGTCGCAAGTCGACGACCTGGCCTCTCCGCCTCGTCATTTGCCGAGGGAGGATACCGCGTCCAACGTCGACGGACAAGTGGTTCCTCGGATCGGACATGGACTTAGGACGTTGGACCTTCTGCCTCGCTCCCTCTTCCTTCCTCTCTCTCCTTCCTCCTTCCCCTTTCTCTTGCCCCTCTCCCCTTCCCCCCTTGTAGTCTAGCGATCAGCCAGATGGAGATCGGGAAGCGTCTCTATCCAGTCCACCCCTCCACCGAAATAAATCTTTCCGCCGAACGCTTGGCTCCTCTTTGTCGTCTGGCTGGGATTCTTTGCAACTCGGAGATCCGGAGACGGTAATCCGTCTTCGTTGTTTCTGTAAATATCATGAAAGCGGCGTGGCAGGGGAGGTGGAATCAATAGGAAGACCTTGAAGCGTGGAGCGGAAGAACTCCTCCGGAGGAGCCCGCGACTGGGCCCGAGGGGGAGAAGCTCGGAGTTTGGGAAAAGCTGATTTCGTAGATGCTGACTGGGTGGAATCTCGCGTAATCCGAGCGCAAACAGCGTGGGGGTCCCAAAAGGGGATCCCGTCGGAGCCGTGCGTTATTTAAACAGCGTTTATCTTATCGCGGTTGATTTGAAGGGCTCGCGCACGCCCGCGCGCCCGTTCGACTAGGCACTTAGAGTAAGCAGGGTCGCGGATAAAATCGCACGAAATTAAGATTGTCCCGTGTGCTCGGCTGATTGCAGTGGTTGGAAGAGTCGTTCACCAACTTCGACAAGGGCATCAATTGGCGGAGCTACGTTGTCTGCGACGTGGCGTACAACAACGTGAACAATTGGCTGTGGACGCCGTTCATCGAGAGGGGACCGGCGAACCGCATGTACATAGAAATCAAATTCACGACCCGTGACTGCTCGCTGTTCCCCGGAAACGCGCTCAGCTGCAAAGAAACTTTCAGTCTACTTTACTACGAGTTCGACGCGGCCACCAAGGAGCCGCCGCCATGGGAGACCGACAGTTACAAGTTGATCGGTAAGCTTGCCAAACGCTCTGCCTCTTCCCTTCGAACGGGCTGGAAAGTTTCTAGCGAGGCCATGCCATGCCGTTCGACGGGGAAAGAAACGACCCGTTTGATTCGCAGGGCGCATCGCCGCCGGCGAGGGGAGGTTCAACACCAACACCGAGGTGGTGATAAACACGGAGGTGAAGTCGATACCGGTGACGAAGAAGGGCGTCTACTTTGCGTTCCGGGACCAGGGCGCCTGCATCTCCATCCTTGCCATCAAGGTCTACTACATCAGCTGTCCGGAGATTTCCGTCAACTTTGCCCACTTCCCGGCCACGCCGACGGGTCGCGAGGTCGCGCTGATCGAGCAAACGATCGGCACTTGCGTGGCCAACGCGATGGTGATCGAGCAGCCCACCTTCCTCTGCAAAGGGGACGGAAAGTGGTACCTTCCGAGCGGCGGATGCCACTGCAAGCCGGGATACCAAGCTGACGTCGAAAAGCAGGAATGCACCGAGTGCCCGATCGGTAAATTCAAGCACGAGGCAGGGTCGCAGAGCTGCGAACTCTGCCCGGCTCACAGCAAGTCCTCTGATTACGGATTCACGGAATGCCGCTGCAACTCCGGTTATTATAGAGCGGAGAAGGACCCCAAGAAGATGCCCTGTACACGTGAGTGGCGCACGCTCTTTCCTTTTAGCTACCATCGCCGAACCGAGGCCCCGCCAACGGGACACCTCAACCATAAACGTTTCTCTTTGCAGAGCCACCGTCCGCGCCACAGAATTTGACGGTGAATTTCGTTGACCAGTCCACCGTGATTCTGTCGTGGAATGCGCCGCACATGCTGGGCGGGAGGACCGATACTACTTACAGGGTGGTCTGCGATGCCTGTAGCATGGGCGTCAAATACATTCCGAACACCGTAAGTCACCGTTGTCACACCCCCTTCCCTTTCCTCTTAATCCTCCCGTTCCCGTTTCTCTTTCGATTCTGAAAGCTCTCGATCGCCTGATTTCCATTGAACAGGAGGTCTTCAACGACACGAAGATCACGATAACGGGCCTGAACGCGGTGACGACCTATCGATTCCAAGTGTTCGCCGAGAACGGAGTGTCGGCGCTGGCTGGCAAGTCCGAGTACGTGGACATCACCGTCACCACCGAAGCCAGCGTGCCCAGCCTGGTGAGCAACGTCCGGATCACGAGCGTCAAGAGCTCCGAACTCAGCATCAGTTGGGACGCCCCTGTAACCGACATCGGCGGAGACAGCGATCTGGTGGAGAGATACGAAGGTGAGGTGGAACCCTCGACGCCTCCGTCGCGGTTGTGTCCTCCTCCCACGCGGGGCTAATGAGATTTTTTACCTTGTCCTGTTCCAGTGAGGTGCTATCCGCGATACGACGACGCCACCAACGCGACCGTCATCCAGACCACCGAGCTCTCGGTGACGTTCAAGGACCTGAAACCGGCCACGGACTACGCGATCCAAGTGCGGGCGAAGACCACGCGCGGCTGGGGCGAGTACACGCCGGTGGTGTACAAAAAGACACCTCACGCCATGGGTCTAGGTGAGATTATCCACGTTCGAATGGGACTGGCCAACTCCCCGTTTCAGCTATCGAGCTTACGGCCATTCAATGGTGACACGTTCGTCTCTGTTACAGACTACGTCGGGGAGGACGACAACATGCAAGTGAGGATTATAGCCGGGGCTATCGTGGCCGTGGTCGTGCTCCTAGTGATCATCATCATCATGACCGTCTTGATTCTCAGAAGGTAAACGAATTGATATTGACGCTAAACTTTCGGGTGTAAACGGAACGGCGACCGAGAAGAGCGCGCCCGTGGCTGCATGCTATTATCTCTAAGGCTAATCTGATTCTATTGATGCGATGTGATTTCGATGCAGCAGGGCCTCGGACGAGTGTAACAAGAAACAGCCGAGCGACTGCGACACTCTGGAGTACAGGAACGGCGAAGGTACGTTTGTCCGATGCCGACAGGCTTGATACTCTTTTCTTTATAAATTTATTATCGCTACTACCCCCTGTCACTTTCATAGTTGTCTCACTACGCCCTCGTGTCTTGTGACTAATATTTTTGGACCACCAACCCCGTTAGACCCAGCAAGTATCGACCCCAGCCCCCCAACCCCCCCCCCCCCTCTCATGTATACAGTAACACCCGCCCCCCCCCCCTACCACCCCCCACGGTAATGTCTTGTCGCTCAACACCCACTACTTTTATAAGTTTCTCTCTTCGATGAAAGAAAGATTACTGAAAAGTGGTTCGTTTAGAGAAAAAAGATGTGCGAAAAGAAAGTTGTCGAAGTGTATGCGACTCGGCCGCAGCAGCCACTTACATACATTACGTACGTGCTTGTGAAAAAAAAAAAATGAGAGACGATCGCATTCGAGCAAAATTCATATCCGATCCGGCCCGCAGCTTAAGTGCCATTATTCTAACCAAATTCTTTCGATTCTTTCTTTTCATGTGCGATTCCCCTAATCTATCGAACCTGCCTCCATGAAAAATCCATGAAAAAACCCAATGAAACAATGTACACAATCGCCTGCTACTACAGGACTAGTTGTGACCTACAGTAAGTCTTCTCCAACACCTCAAGTTTTTTTTTTCTAGGAGCTCGGTTTTGCGTAGTTATCTCTGCACCCCCTGTACATGCATCTTTTTCAACGCGTTCCAGATTCCGAGGCGCGAGCACGCACAGCTTCCGTTTCCATTCGCTTCTCCCCCCGAAGCGACTGTATCCAGCCGTGCTCTCCTTGCGCAGCAATCTACTCGAAAGATGTGCGTGCCTGCGCCTCGTGCTTGCATACCTTGTGTCGTGCTCTCTGTATTCTGCATGCGTATTGTTCTTAGCGTGTTCTCTATGGCACTGCACTCGTCTCATTCACCGTGTACCGTCCTCTTTTATCCGCGTTTTCGTTACCGTTCTCGGTGCTCCATCCGCGCGCGGCAAATCGAACACGAAATCTGACACGACGATCGAGGAAACGACGGGGAAATCAAACGCGCTTCCTTCGAGCTAGAGGAGAGCGTCCGGTTGCTGGTCGCCGTGCGCCGGATACATAATGTTTCTTCTGTCTGTTCTTGTTCTACTCGTTCTCCAATCCGCTGTCTCCTTTCGCTTCGCGTCATTAAGCTCATCATCGAACACCCACCGCTTCTTTTTGTTTGCTGTTTGTGAATTAGCGTGTTGGTTGTTGTGTTGTTCACAGTGCACTGCAAAATGGACAGTTCACCGATTGTGACAACCCACACCAACAACAAGAGCAAGCCCTCGCGTAAGTCCTTAGTCAGTCCCACTAAACAAACAAGGAAAAAAAGAAAGCTCGTTCAAAATTGCCAGTTCGGTCCAGTTCGGAGGAAATGCGCCGACACAAACGACACTCTCTCTCTCTCGATCAACGGAACGACACTCCTACAACACTCGTTCGAACTCAGACACAACACGCTCTCGCCCTTTTCTTACTTTTCGTTCGTTCCTTGATCCGATCTCTCTCTCTCTCTCTCTCTCTCTCTCTCTCTCTCTCTCTCTCTCTCTCTCTGCCTCTCTCTATCTCTCTCTTTTTCTCTCTTTCTCTCGACCGTCAGTTAGATGTTACGTAGACGAGAAGCACGAAAAGAAAGCATGCCGTTCCTTTCTTATTTCTCTCTCTCTCTGTCACGTTGTTGTTTGCATCGTGTTCTCCGTGTTCTCTTGCATCGTTCTCTTTTTCAGCCAGATCACCGATCTTTCCGACGATCGTCGGTCGTCTAGTACACGTTCGGATGCGTCGACGTGCGGGAAATACTGGATGCTTCGGTGGAACTCGAATTAATCGGGCTCGTAGAGACTAGAGAGCCAGCCGAGCGGCCGCAGATACATTCGCGGACGTGGATTAACGGGCGACGACCAAGTAATTCGATTCGACCGAAGCATCCTCTGCACTCCGTACTATACGACTAATGCCATTCAATCTGATGCATCGTAATTGAGATCATTTGGCGTATTAGGCATGCGAGAATTTCTACGCTGGCATGGAAATTGGTTGTGCGCGACCATTTTGTCTTTTATTATTTTTTTCTTTTTGTTTACACATAGTGCAGTTAGACAATCTTCTAATTCTCTTTTCTATCTTTGTTTCGTTTCGTTTTATTGCTCGCTTGGTCCCGAGCAATTTCTACGATAGCGGAATCAACGATACGTTTACTTGCCACGCGCTAGAGCTAGAGAATTCTGAATAGAAGCGAGAAACTCGGAGACGAGTCTTTTAGAGAGCTCTGTATAGATCTCCACTTGCGTATCAGCTTCTCTTATTCTGTTTTACATTATTGAACGTATCGAGACTCGTTTTAATAAAGAGGAAGGGTGTGTGAGTGTTTTCACGGGATGAAACGATTGACAGGCGCGGAGCGTTTGTTCTCTCACGCTCCGAGATTCCGTAAAAATTTAACACACCGACCCTCGTGTTAATATAATGAACTCTGTTTTGGTGACGTTGCAGTGACCACGCCGCTGTTCACACCTGCAGTGGGGGTCGCCGCCGCAGGTGCTGGAGGTGCTGGTGGCGCAGGTGCGAGGAGTTACGTCGATCCTCACACCTACGAGGACCCGAATCAGGCCGTCAGGGAGTTCGCTCGCGAGATCGACGCGGGATACATCACGATAGAAGCCATCATAGGTACGCGAATTGCCCGCTTTTCATCCTCATTCTCCGCGTCAACGCGCTCCTCCATATAGAACTCATTCTCTGCTACGGCCGCGTGTGCTTCCGCTTGAACAGGTGGCGGTGAGTTCGGCGACGTTTGTCGAGGGAAATTAAAGCTGCCGCCGGACGGTCGAACGGAGATCGACGTGGCCATCAAGACCTTGAAGCCAGGCTCCGCGGACAAGGCTCGCAACGACTTCCTCACCGAGGCCTCGATCATGGGTCAGTTCGAGCACCCGAACGTGATATTCCTGCAAGGTGTCGTGACCAAGAGCAACCCGGTGATGATCATCACGGAGTTCATGGAGAACGGCAGCCTGGACACTTTCCTGCGCGCGAACGACGGCAAGTTCCAGGTGCTGCAGCTGGTGGGCATGCTGCGAGGCATCGCGAGCGGCATGCAGTATCTCGCCGAGATGAACTACGTGCACCGCGACCTCGCGGCGAGGAACGTGCTGGTGAACGCTGCCCTCGTTTGCAAGATCGCCGACTTTGGATTGAGCAGGGAGATCGAGAGCGCCACGGAAGGAGCGTACACGACCAGGGTAAGCACTCCACCTCTGCTATACCGTTCTCCCGTTCGTCCTGCCTCGGTGCGCCACGAGACGCTGCTAATGTGTCGAATCTTGAAAGCCTGTTTACGCCTGCCAAAAGGGTGGAAAGATCCCGGTGCGATGGACAGCTCCGGAAGCGATAGCGTTCCGAAAGTTCACCAGCGCCTCGGATGTGTGGAGCATGGGCATCGTCTGCTGGGAGGTGATGTCCTACGGCGAGAGGCCGTACTGGAACTGGTCTAATCAGGACGTGATCAAGTCGATCGAGAAAGGATACAGGCTTCCAGCGCCGATGGACTGCCCGGAGGCGATCTACCAGCTGATGCTCGACTGCTGGCAGAAGGAGCGGACCCATCGTCCCACCTTCGCCAATCTCACCCAGACCTTGGACAAGCTTATACGAAGCCCGGAGACGCTGAGGAAAATCGCCCAGAACAGGTAAACGTCTCTATCCTTGCTCGCGCGAGACTCTACCCGCGCCTCCGCGTATCTCTATCGCGTGCGCGCTAAGAAATGTCCGCGACCGCGTGTTCTTCGCTCTGTCGGGACTCACTCGCAGGCCAAGTTTCGCTGGGAATGTTTCCGTCCCGTTCGGACTAACGTGGCACGAACATCGGAAAAGCCGATACGATACGTCGTTGCCTTCATCGCACGAACGATTCGATGCGCGTGGACGGTCCGAAGATCCGCCATCAGTCTGCGATCGACCGACCCTCCAAGCCGAATCGTTCGTCTATCATCTCTTAACACGAATCATGCCGCATGCCACGCGAATCACACTTCGTGTCCATAAATTAATTTCTCTCGACAGCCAAAGTGTTTTTTCCGTTCTCTCGCTGATTACTAAAAAGCTCACACGCTCTGCGCTCTCCACGTACGCTGTTAGACTTGGGCTTTGATGTTGTTGCTCATATTCGTAAATAGGTTTGTCACGCATAAACGACGAATATTTGACCGTCCAGGGATATAATCTCGACGTGTGTGTGCCCACTCGATAAGAAGAAGAGAAAGAGAGAGGATTCGTGTGCACGTCTGCGCTCGAGGCGTCGTGAAAGTACCTACACCTGATTGGCATTACTGGAACCGGGCATATCTAATACTGGACTGATTCTTTTCGCACCATTTTAACATTTTCTTTCGAAGCTACTCATTGATTTCTGATTTTTTATTATTTTTTTTTAATTCATTTTATTTGTCTATATTTTTTTGTATCGCTTTTTCATAAGATTCTCACGTCTCCCGTAGCTCAGAGTCGTCAAAATTTATTTGTACAGCGCCTCCGCTTCCTCGCTTATCGTTCTCTTTGAAATTCAACGGCGCTAGGGCCGAAGGAACGCGCGATGCCGTGCGAGTAACGAGCAGCAGATCCGAGTGGCCAAAACTTTCTGTTGGATTTTTCTTGTTTCCAGCACATATTTTCGATGGATCTGTGACGCGTCGCGGAAAAAGAGCCGGCGGAATGTTCGCAACGATAACAAGTGGCTTTAAACGACTTAACTCGCTTTGGAACGCCGGAAAGAAAGATCCGCTGCACGCTAACCGTCGTCTCCGTTCCGTCTACTTGCTGGGGAGGAAAATTAATTTATGGACGAAAGTCTCTCTACGCGATCAGTCTCGCGGGATAATTTTTTCGCTCGCGCGTTTCAAGAGAACGACGAAAAGTGCGCATCGTACTGCGGTGGCTTTCAGAGAGCTTTTATCGCTTTAGCGCTTATCGTTTCTGTAATCCTCCGACTCCCAGCGCCCCCTCCCCGTCCTCTCGCCATCACTTATTCCTACCCGCGAAACACAAAAAAAGGCGAACAAAGGCGAGATCAAACGATACTCGGATAGTCGGACGCCCCGTTCCACGTTATCGCCGGCCGATCGTTTAATGAAGAATACGGAGGAAAGACGTCTGTGTTACGACGAGCGGCGGCGGGGCACGGGAAAAACTTCTCCAATTTTTTTTTCTGCCCCGGCGAAGAAAAACGATCGTAACGGGAGTCCGCCTCGGAATGAATCGATCGGTCGCGTCACGGGACCAATAGATTATCGTTGGATTTCACACGGGCCGCCGCGGCGCCCACCGCCCCGTACTGTTTCGCCGCAACGTCAACCGTGGATCGGTGAAAGCGCGTTTTCGGTGAAACGGAACGGACGGCGTGGCGCGGCGTGGCGTCGCTGCTCCTTTCCCATCACTCGCTGCTCCCTCCTGCCCCTCCTTGAAGAGAATTTCAGTTTCCCCCGTTGACGACGTCCCTTTTTTCTGGGCTAATTCTTTGTGGTTTTGGTTTTGTGGTGTCTTTGGTACCCGACTACGAACTGCAACCGAACGCAACTGCGACAACTACCATCTCTACCACCACCTCTCCATCACCACCACCACCACCACCACCACCAACAACAACAACAACAGCGTGAGGCCACCTGCACACAATCCATACTATGTCACAAGCCACGCGGCGGCAGCCGCACAGGTCGCACAGGCCGCTCAGGTCGCGGTAGCGGCCACTGCGATTCCAGCCGCGGCCACCGGCCCGTTCGTAGACGTAGTAGGCCATCAGGCCCATCAGGCCCATCAGGCCCATCAAGCCCAGTCGACGATTGCCGTTCCAGTAATGCCACCAGGAGCCGGCCGTAGCTTACACTATCACACACACGCAGCGACACACGCATTGCCACAGCAGCCACCGCTTACCTACCCCAACTGGGTCCCGTTCACGCACTTTGGTTAACACCGAGAACGATCGGTCTTCTTCCGTTAGCGAGGCGAGCGCTTCTTGCCCGGTGATCTCGCGAGGGAAAGTCAGAAAGGGAAGCAAAGCCACCTCTAAGCTACCGTCGCGCTTCACGTCATTCCCATCGAGTTGAGTTCGATTCCACCGTCGCCCAACCATCCGCTGATTTCTCGGCTCCTCTCACCGATTCTCTACCTCGCCCACTTCACATAGTCTTCCTTCGCCCCCGCAGGGGTTGCAAAGTACGTACATGCCCCAGTTTGGCTTTCCCTCGTACAGTCGCGATCCAAGCAACGCCAGAGACACGCGATTGAATGCTCGCGAAGCCGCGAGAAGTCTTTCCCCTTTCGTTCTACTCGTAATAAAGAAGACCACGCGCGGGGACACGCCTGCCATTTTCCCACGAGACGAGATGGGACTTGGCTGCGTCCCGGTCTGTCGACGGACTGGATCAACAGGTTCGAATGAATCACTCTGGTTTTTCTCCATCGTTCGCCGGGGGACGCGTCGCCATGGATCCCCGTGGAGAGTAGCCACGAAATTTCCGCAAGGACGCTTTCCTCGCGGACGGAAGATCGCGATGGAGGCCGTTTACGCGCGTTTCTATAGGGTCTGTAGACTATTTAGAGGATCGCGATCGCGTTAGGTGAAATTTAGATGGTCGGTCAATTTCGTTGTGGGACGCGAATTAGGTGTAGCCACGCGTCAAACGTTAAGTGGTAGAGGATTAGCCGTTGTAGATGAAAGATTTTCTCGATTTCCAGTTATGTATATCGATCGATTATCGTGATGAAAGAAACGTATATAGGTAGGCATACGTATACATATGTATTTAAGTATATAGGTATTATATACTTATCGACACAGCAGAGAAGTTTTTATCGCGATGTTCGTGCGAGCACCAGGCGCGGTAGATTTTATCGGTCTTAGCCGCCACGTGGAAGTCGTATAGAGAATATTTATGGTTCTAGTTAGAGGGATTTAAATGGAAAATTTTAAGAGAGCATTTATATGGATATATATGAGATATACCCTCCAGTTTTTTCGTAGAGATAATGAGAATTTATAGAGGACGAATCGAACCAACGAATAGCAATATAGAGAGAGAGAAGACTTAAGCTCGGAGCTTAGGGAGATGGAGGATTTTATCCGCGAGACGTGTTGTACGCGAGAATGCAGTTATAGTCTTTCAGATGTTTTTCTAATTCTTGATATACGTAATATATAATATATATATATATTATATATATATATAAATATACATCTTGCACGAGTATACGTAAATATATTATTATGAATATTGCTATTATTGAAGAAGCGGATATATACATAGTATTTATTGACGTCATCGACTTTACGGCAACAAACCTGCAAAGACTTATTAGCATTTAATAATCTTGCGAGCGACCGTTCGACCAGATTTAGAATAGTATTTTTCTACTCGAGCCTCAATGGGAAATCGGAAAACCACCGTACAGAGAAAGCCCGTGAATGGCCGTGTCTCCCACGGCAAGCAGAATCGATCGCGACGATCTACATCGCCGCGCGCATACTTCTACCTTCTAGATTCTAGGAGGAAAATTCGGAAAGTCGATCGTAGTTGAATCGTACGTAACGTTAACGTCGCGACACACCATTGCAGGAAAAATGATATCCGCGGCCACCGCGGATAGGGGAGGCTAATAGTTTGCCGGCGCTCTATTGAGGCGACGCGACGGATTCTCGAATGATTTTTCTATATCGAGGGAAACGCCGGAGAATCGAAACGGACAAT
This sequence comes from Andrena bucephala, assembly GCA_947577245.1. Taxonomy (NCBI): domain Eukaryota; kingdom Metazoa; phylum Arthropoda; class Insecta; order Hymenoptera; family Andrenidae; genus Andrena; species Andrena bucephala. The sequence goes on from OX387717.1 coordinate 72,673,503, forward strand.
CAGCTTAAGCCCGCGTTTAGCCCGCAGAATATCGAATGGACGCGCGCGCACGCTAATTACCTCACAATCACGTGGACAATCGCGATGAGAAATAAAAAGAAAACAAGCTTCGCACAAGCATACACGCGAGCATCACAGTCACACCCGCACCGACACCACACTTGACGCTCGTTTCGAGAGAAAGCCGAGGTAGGGGACGGAAGTGGAAGATAGAGAAAGGGGATGAGGTAATTACACGTACACGTACACAGGTACACGCACACGCACAACACACACAGAGACACACAGAACCACGCACTAGAGTGTGTGACCTCGATCGCACTAACAAATGCTAACAATTGTCAGAATCAGGGAAAGGGGTGCTCCACCCCCACCCCCACCCGCCTCGTCGACATCCTCCAACGTGCATTTAAGGAAAAGGTAAAAAAAAATCAAGAACAGCTTTCAGCCGACCAAAAGTATAAAAAGTACGAAAGAAGCGACGAGCAACAAGCCGCGATCTCGAGCGTTATTCTCTCGCGAGATCGATACCCTCCGGCGGGATTGATACGTCCGGGGACCAGCGCGTCAGCAATGCTCGCCGCGGCTTGTCGCTTCCTCCGCTTGCCTCACCACCGAGTACTGCTGCCACGTAGACAGCATTTGCTCTGCTTGTACCCTCTTAGTTGGTATCGCACTGCTTGCTTCATACGCACCATTTATCCATTCACGTATATACGTAACACGTCCAGCTAATCTCCGAACTCTGTGTACACCGCCGGACGTAACCACACCGCCATAGTACTCTCTCATTACCGGCATTAGCGACTCTTACTCTCATCACCATCGATCACCCATCGCTAGCAACGATCCAGAATGCCTTTACTTTCCACGATCTCGGCTGCGCCTTCTCGGAGCCGCGTAATCACGCCCGCGCCACGCGCCGCGACGTCCCCGATAACTTTCCGTTTCTCCGTTCGGTGCAGCCGATCGCAGCTGGCTGCCCGATACGCGAATCAGGCCAAGAATCCAGGCGGGGTCGTGGAAACCTATCGAGCATCGCGTCCAAGTGTACATAAAGATTCATTATCAACCACCCCCCCCCCCCCCCCCTCTTAGGATAAGATCCGTTTTAACACCGTATCATACCCGTAAAAAGGTCTGTCAAGTAAATGACACCAACCGAACTAACTTCTCCTAGAGATCAAGTAGCAGACTCTCGAGAACTGGACATCCGACTCACACTCTTCGCCCCTAACCAAGCAACCCACTTTAACACCCCCCCCCCCCCCCCCACCGAATCTCACATCCGCCCGCAGAACGTCTTCCACGCGTAACGAACGCGCGCTGATACTTTGATGTGAATCGACGCCCACGCTCGAATCGATTCTACAGGAAGACGTTCCACGAGCAGAGACCTCGAGGCATTCTATGCGTGTTTTATCGTTTCGCCAACTAATGGTTATCTGTACTGTACATATGCGTATCTCTTGGTATCTAGCACCTATTCGTGTGAACCGATCTAGGACAGTATTGCGAGCCTCACCGCTTCGACGATTGCGCGGAGCTTTGTGTCCGCTCGTCGAAGCGGGTTGACCACCTTGTTGCTAGAAGTACTTGAGTAATATAATTCTAAGTGTACTCGAAGCTACTCTTCACACCCCCTGCCCACGGAACGACGCGTAAAAACGAGGGCGATGCTTCTCCTTCGTTTCTACGAAATGATCGAATTTAGACCACTGTACAGGAAAGAGAGTCTCTTAGAAATCGGAGAAGCGCCTGCGTTCTTTCGCCCACCCTCCTTAGATACCGAACCGAACGACCTGTAGATCCTTGAACGAGAACTTACAGGTCTTTGATTCTCCCCCATAGCGCCCCCGTCCCAGAACTTTCGTTCCCCCCCCCCCCCCCCCTCCAGAAGCCGCGCAGGGGGGCCCAGGTGAAAGTTGTCTAACGCAGTATTCTCGACAGGGGCGCGAATCCACTGGCGCCGGACGCGGTGGACTTGACACAGCTGACCTCGGTCAGCGAGTGGCTGGGCTCGATCAAGATGTCTCGGTACGCGGAGAGCTTCGAGAGGTCCGGGGTGACCACCCTGGACGCGGCAGCGCGCGTCACCGTCCAGGAACTGACGGCGCTCGGCGTGACGTTGGTGGGACACCAGAAGAAGATCATGAACAGCGTGACGGCGCTCAGAGCCCAGATGTCCGCCACCTCGCAGGGCTTTCTCGTCTAATCACGGTGCGCCCCGATCGCAGAACCTTCTCGCACGCATCGATCCCGCGATCCCGTCGGTTTCACGGATCGTTCGTTCGTTCGTTCGGGGAGCACTCGCGCCGATCGCAACCCCCCCCCCCCCCCCCCGGCAAACGCTGTGGCGCGGGGCGACGATGGGATCCTAGTCAGGACGATTGGCGTTCTCGAAGAAAGCACCCTTTCCGCGCGACTACCGCGACCAGCGGCAGCGACCCAGACGGCCGTCCAAAGGTCCTCGGCGACACGGGGTCCGTCTGCCTCGAGGAGTCGAGGTGTCGCGCACCGCAGACATTCCATCGGTAGGTAGATAGGTAGGCCGTGGTTCCTCGAGCCGCAGCCAGGATAATTCCTACCGCGAGATATTCCCGCGCAACGGGAAAATCGAGTCGAGAAGCTTGGAATCGAAGAGGCTCGCGACGGGATCAACCGCTAGCGAATACGCCGCACGACGGCCTAATAACCGAGACTCGTCCACTTTGTCTTTTCCTTCCCTAAGGAGAGAATCACGAGATCATCAAATCATCCCCCAGCGTGATCTCTCGCGGATCACCGCGGCCAGGGAGGACCGAACTGCCAAACTGTATTAATCACTGCCGTAACGATTTACGTATCCACGTACGAAACTGTGCGCGACCACTGGAAACGAGAAAGGAGAATCCTAGCCCACACCCACGTCGAGCGAAACCGTTTGCTCACCGTCGAGACTCTCTGACGCGCTGAATCTTTGCTCACACGCCATACGTACACACAAAGACGAAATCGTTTCTCGATAGAAAATATAAACAGTCTTTCCATCGATCGAATCACCCCGCGCGTGGTGCCACAACGCTCCTCGATTCCTGTCCATTGCTGTTCCTTCGCGCGAAGACGGCGATCGAGGGCATCGAGCGACGATGTACAGCCCTGGATCGCCCCCATGGACAATTATTGCGCGAACAAACGGACGGCCTAAAAGCTAATCGACGCCCCGACACGCTTGCCCCCGCTCTCCCGTAATCGGCGATGAATCGAAGCGACTCTGTTAGATTAGTATAAGGAACGTAGGCAAAGAGAGAAGTCCGGCGCAAGCGTGTCTCCATTCGCAAGCCTAACGCCGCGTGCAACGAATATTACGTAGCTGTTATAATATCGGTGACGCTTAATCGATGCACAAACACGTACATTCACACACATACCACGTACACGCAGGTGCGCGTTATCATTTCGCCTGTGATTTCGCAAGAGAGAGAGAGAGGGGGGGGAGGGGATGGAAGAGAGCGCGCCAGACCAAATGATCTGCTCGTGAATGGCCCCAGATTGTTGAGCGCGGCGACGAAACGAGACAAAGGGGGGAAAAGGCATATGATTCTTGCGTTTCGCGTGACCCCGTTGAAAGCGCGAACATACATACGCTGTACGCGCGATCCGTGTAGCTATCTGTCGGTTAAACGAGAGGGAGGAGGAACATGTGCCAATGACGCTGTGAAACGAGAGAAGGGGGAGGCCCCGTGTGCCTGGATCGCTAGAGAAATCATCCCCTGTATATGTACGTACTCGAAGAGAAATAGAAATTATATTGCGCGCGTAACCTAGACACGAAGTGTGGAGCGAGCAGAGTGTGGAGGTGTGTGTGTGGGGGTTGACGGGAGGAATCGACCGGGATCGGGTGGGAAAGGTAGCGAAGAAACCGTCGAGCGAGTTGTCCCTCGGTAACGTGAACATATCATGGCGTATCTGACAAGGGAAGAGAGGCACAGCGAAGGCTTGACCCGCGAACGAGCGCGAAAACGGGGCGGGGATGTTTCGCGGAGGTTTCCGCGACGCGACAAAGCAGTAGGCGAGTGGGGTTTTCCTTTCGAGCAGTTTCATCGCGTACGCCGTACAGCGAACGTCAGAGGGAAGGTAGGGAAAGGAAAGAGGGCTCGTTTCGTCGCTACGGATGGTCCGTATCCTGTCCCAGCCGCGTTCGCTGATTTTAAAGACTGGAGGACACTTGTCCATAGACAAGGCGGCGGGCGCTTCCGTGCGGGTCCGCCGAGCGACGAGAAATTTTTATTCTTAATTTAACGAATTACACTTTAGGAATATAGTTGTCGAGGTCGACGCCGCGATGGAATGAGTCCGGATGGCGAAAGCACGGGTCCCGCGTAGCGAAAGAAATATAATACATGTGTCGGGGAGCGAGAAATAGCAAGTTCGGCTTTCCCTTGGACTCGATCGATCCACGCGCCGTGCCTCTTGGTTAGGAGATTCTTCCTCGAGGGTCGTTCCGTCTGCATTCGAAAAAGTGCATGGGAAGGTCCTGGGGGACGTTGGTTCGACGCGCAGCGTTCCGCCCTCGGAGCGGAAGCGGATGCGGAGCGGAAGGGTGCGCGATGGCCGCGAGGTCTCGGTTCAGAGGCGGAAGAGAACCGGTTGGCTACCGAACAATGGCGACGATTTAAGAAGCAATAAGCGACTACGCCGCAAATGCAGATTTTTATATAGAGAATGTTAACAAATTTCAGAAGATATTAATTATCGATAGCGCTATCTTCCTAAATGTTCGTATTAAAGAAGGGAAAAAAAAAAGGTTAACGCGAGAGGGTATGGTAAAAGCGTGCGAGGGTGACGAAGTCACGCGGAATCGGAAAGAAGAGAAAAGGTTTTAAGAACTCTTTCAGCTGTAACTATTTGTGTCTAGCGACGAACCTGCGAGTGCGACCTGATGTTTCGAGAATGTCGATAGTTTCAGCCGATTAATATTTAGATTTCATAGATCTCTATCGATATTACACGACCGTAGGCACGAAACGAGCAGATGATAATTAGTTAGAGCGTAAAGGATATCTTATTAGAGAGACCTTTTCGATTTTTCACTTGAGTCTATCGAGTTTCATACGCCGGGTGCTCTCTCCCTCTTCTTTTCCCTCCCCACGACTAATCTCCTCAGTTTTATTCATCCTCGGCATCATCATCTTCTTTAGCATCATCATCATCATCATCAACATCCTCATCCTCATCATCACCATCATCATCATCATCATCATCATCATCATCATCATCATCATCATCGTCGTCATCATTTACATTTCTATTGGCACCCGCCTACACTTTCAAAGCTTCTCATCGTACTACATGTCCATAGTTCGTATTTACGTTGCCTATTTCCCCCTCTCCCTCACCTCCTCCTCATTTCCCATCGTTTGACGCGATATATGCGCGGTGAGCTTTTTGGTTTTCGAAAACGGAAGATTATGTAACGTAAATCAAAATTCTCCTCGATCCACGCGACCAGACTTCTATCGCTCTTCCTCCCGCTTCACCCCCTTCTTCGTCCCCGTACTAAATAGTAGTATGTTGTTTTCCTCTTTTCTTCATCTCCTTTTTATTATTAGGTACGGATTCTTTTTAAAGTAATTCGCTATTCTTTCTATCGAGGAAAAGCATCGATGGGTGTGAAACGGACGATAAATAAGTCGTTGAGTAGACACTCCTAGAGCCTAAAGCCACTCCCTTTATACTTAAATACTTTTTACTCGATTAACACTTCTGTACTACAACTATTTATTAAAAAGCGAAGAAAGCCTTATTTATTGTTTAGAGATCTGACTAAATTAAAAAAGGAACGTTCTAATTGTCGTAGGTTATCTATTTACCTTTGCTAGAATCGTGCGAAAGGGGACGAGAGAAAGAAAGACAGATAGAAAGACAGATAGAAAGAACGAAAGTACGAAAGAGAGAAAGATATACGCATATTATTTCCTTATTTCGGAGTTTCCGAAAAACTCTGTCGGTGTGTAAAAAGAAACGAAATGGAAGGAAAAACGGAGCACAGCATCATAGATATCGATCGTCAAGCCTCTAAGCAGCTATATTATCGATTTAGTTAAGCGTTTTTTCTTTTCGCCTTTTAAAGCGATCTATGTGCGCTCGCGCGTCGTTTAATTCTCTTCTATTTTTTTCCTTTTTTTTTATTGTGATTACCTCTTCATTTTTTTTTTTTACCAGTGTCTCTGTTTACTGCGAACTTTGTCAAAGTACCTGCTTCGAAAACGAAAAGCAAACAAAATGTTGAAAGAGAGAACGATAAGAAAACGGAAAACAAAACGTATATGAAATTCGCGAGATGATAAAAAGCACACAGGTACCGTCCCGTATAATATTATAAATAGCTCACCATACTTGTATCACGTACACGCAATCATAATTTATGTATACTCTCGTCGAACTGAGTTTTCACAGAATTGGTTCAGCGAATCGCCACCGTGTGTCCTCGATTCATTGTATAAAATAAAATAAAAAAAAAAACGAAACAAAGCGACAAAGCGCAACAGATGCAATAAGAGAGTTAATGTCGACAAATTTTGGAATGTGTCTAAAAACATTTTTCCTATGGTGTTGTCAAGACGATGTTGAATGTAAATAAGATATAATAAATAATATACCTTATACGATGTAAAAAATAATCGAGTCCTTTATTGTATTTAATCCTACATACCTAAATAGTTACAGTTACTTCAAAACAACGTGCAACATCACTTCTACGTCAACTACCATTAATCACCATTAATTAGTTGCTTAAACAGAGAATCGAGGAGTTGGACATTATTATTTCTTGAATTTGCTTTGTTGAATACACTTTGGAAGAAATTTCTGTCATGCAAATAGTAGGTATTAAATTTAAGCGCACACTGGGTTATATCGCAGACGAGGTATAGGATAGAACCTTATGGATGTTCGTACTGCGTTGCAACATCCTGTAGTACCGACAATATGGTCGAAATAGGGTCTGAAAAATCTTCTAAACTAATAGGAATACATGATACTAGAGGAGGTGGCACGACCGAGCTGTGCGAGAAAGAGAGAAAACCAGTGCGTGCGACAAGGACAGAGATAGATGGCGTGCCACCAACTCTAGTTATATGTGATCCTGCTCCTGTACCAGGGATACATATAACAAGAGTTGGTGGCACACCATCTTTCTCTGTCCTTGTCGCGCGCACTAGCGTGCTCTCTCGCTCTCTCGCTCTCTCGCACAGCTCGGCCGTGCCACCTCCTCTAGTATCATGTATTCCTATTAGTTTAAAAGATTTTCAGCCCCAATTCCAAGCATAGCTCAGCCATATTGTCGGTATTGCAGAATGTTGCAATGCAGTCAGAAGTGGTGACATGACATTACAATTACACTATTAATTAAGTAATTACAGCCTCACAGACGAGATTCTACCAATGTCAGCAGGGGCGTCCGAGGACTTTATTCGGATGATGGTAAAGAAAAATATACCCCTCTTGCATTTTTAACCCATTTTATAGTGCCAATTTAATTAAAAATTTAAAACCGAAATTTAAAAATATTCCCTTTTTTAGTATAAACTTAATAAAGATCAGTTATGAAAAATAAGCGATTTTTTCTCAAAAGCCAGGGGGGCAACTGCCCCTTTTGCCCCACCCCCAAATGTAGGCACCCATAAATGTCAGTGATAGAGACACAATATAGCACAATATGTTTACCACACCCATGCTGTGCACGGCTCGAAAAACGTAGAGGGTTTCAGGAGATCGGTATTTCAGATGATTTTAGAACGCGAGACGCGGAAGTCCAAGTGAAAAGTCTGTTCTATATCTCGTCTGTACTGGGATCCACTGGGATCTTCAAAACCCGTCTCAGAAAAATGCATTGGACGTCAGGTATGTACATTCTATACCTCGTCTGTAATTTCATATTTTCCAGGTCTAAACATCCCACTTTACTAACAGCTTAGAGAATATGCTCTAAGCTAACAGTAACCTCATAAATTATCTGTTCACAGTGTATCGTAATCGGACGACCCTGAGCTGATTAGCAAATTATAAATCGCGACGCAAGATGACGGGCGTGTCGATTTTCGTCTTTTTTTGAACGCATAACACGTGACTTTCGGAATCAAAACTGTCCTTGCAATTCTTCCCATTTTCTAACGCTCCTTCGTTGTGACGGTTTGTACACATATATATTTCTTAACATCTTTAATCTAATACGATATACTGTTAGAATTAATTTATTGCGTTTCCTTTGCGACAAATAGCAGTGTAGCACATACAATCATTGTCATTATTCAACGACCTTAGCCAGCAAGAATGAACAAAAACGAGAAAATTCAGTTGTTGCGGAATGCAATTACAAGTTACCCTGACTTCCCTAAGCCAGGCGTCACATTTCGGTGGGTATTACATTAAACTTTCATTGAATCGATTATCTCAGTCGATCAACCTCAAGACGTTTCCAAGATCATTTCAGATATTGCATGGGTTCTAGGAGAAGTCATTACATTTTCAGGAATTGCTTCTTTTCAGAGATATATTCGGCGTATTTCGTAACATGATAGCATTGCGAGCAATGAAAGACTTGATAGTGGAACATATCTTATTCCTTGAAGTCGATTTGGTTGTAGGCCTGGACTCTAGGGGCTTCCTCTTCGGGCCTATGATTTGTCTGGAATTGGGGAAGCCTTTCTTGCCGATTAGAAAAAAAGGGAAACTCCCAGGAAAGGTTTTGGAACAGAGCTATACTCTTGAATATGGAGAGGTATACGAATATAAAGCACAATACACATTTGTACCATGCTCTAGTTAATATCATAATGAATGTTCTTTAACAATTTCTTTCGTGCAGGCTATATTCGAAATACAGACAGAGAACGTGAATAAAGGTGTACGAGTGCTTATTATAGATGATTTGTTAGCAACAGGAGGTAAGGCAAAATTAATAAAACAGACTTACTTAATTCTGTAAAAGTAACAGGGTTACCAAGGTTTCTTTTAATCGTCCAACTATAGGTTCTATGACTGCTGCGGTACAATTAGTAAAATCAGCTGGAGCTGAAGTAGTTGAATGCTTAGTAATAATTGAGTTAAATGAATTGAAGGGAAGAGAGAAACTCGGTGCACCTGTTCATTCATTTATTCAGTACGATTAGTCACAAATTTTAGAGAAATACGAGGAGCACAAATGTAAATGTAACAGCTTAGGCCATCCACTCTTCATAATATCGACATTCTTACAGCGAAGCATTTAAATAAAGAGATCAATATTTTTATGCAGTATATATGTGTGTGTATATATATATATATATATATACATAATATGTATATATCATCTCATAATTTTACGTACAAAGATATTTTATAGTATTTACAAACTGTAAATATTCTATACAAATTTTATAATAAATTTATACAGATAAACAATATTTATCTATTAGTGTTTTTTGATTCCACTTTATATACTACTAGTACGCGGGAATGTTTCTTACGTTAGACATAAACATACAAGAAAGTCTCTCTTACAATGTATCAAGTAGATTCCGCTCTTGATTCCTGAGATCTTAAGGAATTCAAGAGACTGTACACTTCGTATTCTAATTTGTCTACATCGCGCTGCAGTTGCTCGTACTGTTTGGTTTTGTCATCCTCGGGATCTACGATATTCTCGTCACGCGGAACGTCCAGATCCAATCGCGGAACAATATGGAATCGTTCACAAATACGGTCGCACATCTCCTCCGTTTCTGGTTGATGTGCTGGCGCTGTTCCCAGCCTCCAGTCCATATCAGACAACTGTTCGTTGATACACTTCTGTACATCTGAAAAATAAAAAAATAACTACGGTCCTCGTAATTCATCTGCTGGCGCAATTTCTTAATTCACTGTACAAACTCGCACCGTTCAGTCTTGTTTGATGAATTTGATTCATAAAAGCGTTCACTTCGTGCTTCAGTCTTTTTGCTTCCGCGAGCTCCACAGTCTTAAGATTATGTTCGCGCATAATTCGTTCATTTTCTTTTAGTTTTTCCAATTCGAAAATAGAGATATCGTCGGTCAAATATTTTGGGAAATCTTGTAACATAAACGGCGTGTACGGCCCTTTAGAGGGCAACGTAATTAATTCGTTTCTGTGGGGAAAAAGATCATTTTTATAGAAGAGATGAAAAGACGAGTTAATTAATCATTAGTTTACCTGAGATAACGACTAGGGTGTACTCTCAACGGTGTGTCTTTATCAAGTTGTTGAGCAACTTTTATCAATTCCTTTGCTCTGACATGCCCCTGAGTAGTAAAATATCGTTTAACATTTTCCGGCGAGTGTAACGAGGAAATTATAATTTCACGGGAACAGATGCTGTACGCGACAACAGTCATTAGCAAAAACGAAGGTTTGCTGAAGGATATTAGATGGTCCCATAAGATTAACCAGTCGGGGCCGGACAGAACTTCGCTCATTGCGGTTTTCAAAAGCGGCCATGCGTATTCGCTAGATGTTATTCCTCTTTCACAGAAAATGTTCAACAAAGGTGGGTCCGCTTGCAGAAGAATGTTTTCTATTATACCTAACACATTCAAGGGTGGTAGAGGGTGGTACTCGAACCATTTTTGACAGTAATTTAGTAGTATACTTAAAATGAGTTCGAAGCCAAGCAGGAGATCCTTCTGCAAAAAAGAAACGAATTGTTATATAAAACCAGAATTTCACCTTTCCTAACATACTGCTTTCTGTGTCGTTAAAAGGATCGGTAAACTTATTACCTGAAACACCACGAGAAATGGAAATATCAAGTTTGGTAAAAAAGAACATTGAGCTAATAAGGGACACCACTGTATTAAACAATTTATTATTGTCGTCAGTGCTGTTTTCTTACTCCTACTTGCCAGCGGATAGTTTTTCAGAAGCTCTGAAGTGAAATTACAGTTTGCAGCCTTATGAGCCAAAGTACTGTACGCGCTTCTATTGCCTGGCAACTTTAGGATAGTCGACCATATTAACACACGATACTCTTCGGGATATTCTCCAAACTCTTTCAGTATGGGGATTACTCTTTCCAACCGCAATTCCTGCTCCATGTTTTGTCTAACGCATTGCAAGTGGTCGCATATTCCATGCGCGACTGGTCTGCACGGTTCTTTCAACTTCTGCGAGGTTTCGCTCTTCTCCGAAAGCAGCTTCTCAGCGATTATCAGCTTCAAGTGCCCTTCTTTCTCTATCTGCGCTATATACCTGCCGCTTGGAGAAACTGCGATCTTTCTTATGGGTTTGATAGGCTGCAGAGTATTGATAATACAAGACTGACTTATATCGAAGAAATATAGAGTGAAGTTGGACGAGATGCACGCTAATATATTATTTGCTCCGCCGTCCAAAGGTGACGGCACGAGCGACACTTGCTTTATCCCGATAAAGGCGTCTGGTAAATGCAAAGTCTTTATTAAATTCCATTTAGACGTATTCAGAATAACGATCTTATTCTGAGCGCTAGACATGATCATTGCTCTTCCATTTTGTGTAAAAACAAAGTCCTTGATGTTTCTCACGCCGAATGTCTTTACATCGATTTTCACATCATTTTCCAGGTGATTAAAGTTCCACGCTTGTAAAGTATCATTGTAATACAGTACGACGATATGCCCTAAGTTCGAGAAGCTCGCTTTCTTTACCACTACATTCTTCGTGTTCACTCTCAATTGTTGAGCCTTGCTGCAAGAGCGCAGGCACCATATTATAACTTCCTTACGTGAACAAGTTAAACAGTACTTTTTATAGAAAGAAACATGTACGGGCGGTATTTTGTGAGCAATCAGCAAGCAAAATTGGGCGACGTTCACGTTCACCCTTAGTATCTTGACGTCAGCTGTAGTCAGACCAACCAGTATCTCAAATTTGTTTATAGGATTGAACGCCACAAAAGTCGCTTGTCCAACGTTTCCCAGTTTCTGGTAAGACGGAGAGTTGTTAGACAGGTCGACGTAATACAAATATCCTGCCGTATCGGTTGCAGCGAGGTGTTCCTCGTAGCAATCGAACGCCAAATGAGTGAAATTAACTCTTAAAGAGCACTGCGTTCTGTTAATTACTTCTGGCTCGAGTTCAAAGTTGTCGTCAACTTTCCTCAGATTCTGCCACTTCTTCTTATACATTATATCAACTTGCAGGTACAAGCCAAAGTTTACTCCAATCCGCTTGCTCCTTCCATTCGATACAAATCAATTCTAGGTTGTGTTTACGCGGAGAAACGTCAAACGCGGCATCGCTCGTATCATTCAGGTTTCATTTCCTCGAAGGCTTTCATCGGTAAAAAAAACAAAGAAACTAGTAGCAAAACATGCAACGGTAGTGCAGAGTGCTGGACTTTCTACCAGTTACGTCGACACGACTATTCTTTTTCCTTTTGAGAACATTCGTATGGTGGTCGTTCGCAGTCAGGCAGCGAAAGAAGTGAAAGAACAACCCGATTTCGTTTCTCGCGAGGAGGAGAAGGAATAAGAAACAGTCAGAAACATTCATAAATAGGGTGTACGCGTGTAGGTTTCTTGAAGTTTCTATTTGATTCCGTGGAAGAATTTTCGACACCTCAGTATGCCATGAACCAGCAACAGGAATAGGATGTAGACATTTTGGATTCTGTGGTTGTTTAAGAGAAATGACGGTAGCTAATTTTCTATCAATTACAGCGCTCTAAATATTTTTCTAAGCTGCATAAGTATTCCGTGGGACAATTAAGTGGACATTTGTTCGTTTCAAAATGGTAAGTCTGATTTTCGATTCGTACGCTGTTACAGTCCCATTCATTGCGACACAGCTTTGTAGGTTATTTACATTTTGTGTTGAAATCTAATGGAAGCCAATAATTATTGTCTCGTATGCTTGGAACATTTCGCTTTCAACAATCTTTTGATGCGGCCCTTTTCAGAAGACTGAAGAAATAACTGGAAATCGTAGTTTTTAAAATAGACACAATGAGCAACAAAACAGTAATGTTTAATTCTTAGATACTTTCATTAACCTAATTCATTTTTTTATTTTAACACAGTTTACGTTAATGTGCATTGACATCGATGCCCTCGTAAAAGTGTTATTACTATTTCGAGTTCTGCGACGTAAATTATTTTATTTTTGCAGTCCGTTGCTGAATTTTTAAAGGGTTTGCCTTCTCACAATGAAAACAATTTTGCGAACTTTCATACGGACAGCGGAAATAGAACTTGCGTAAAGAAGCCATCGGTTTACCTCCCTACGAAAGATCATCCTTCGGAACAAGGTGAGTTTTGAGGTCGCTGTATGTTGATAGGAGAAAGGCTAGAACAGTTTGTTACGAATAACATTGTTTTCAGTTATAGTTACAGAGAAAACAACCATATTATTAAGGTACCTTCACCACCAATGGGATAAAAAGGTAGAAATTGTATGTTTGCATAAGGTGTCTTCTACGAGTTGCTACACATTTCAAAATGTATCGTTTAATAATAATGTTTCAGAACGCCGAAAGGAAACGAGATTTTTTATCATCTAATGGTGACTCCGAAGATGACGGTACAGCGGTCCGTAGGAAAAGGCGACGTCTTGATCTAAACAACACACTTTAAAACGTATTGCACAGCTTTCATTTCCATTTTCCACTGAATTATATTTATACGCGATGAAAACAAATCATATAAGCAGAGGGCAAAATATTCTGGACATATCGTCGCATTAGAAAGATTATTTCAAAACGTTACCTTCGGTGTTCGAGTATAAGTTGTATTTAGATTAAACGGTGTGCTAAGCATGGACCTAATAAAAAGATGTGGAAAGAACGTTTTCAAATAATGTTTCTTGAGATATGTAAACTCAGTGTAACGAAAGTAAGAATTACTCTATTAATTTTGCATGTTCATCTTTTTACTGTATTGTATGTTTGAAATTGATTTGTGAGTCTGTATCTAGCGTACCGAATGATATATTACTTTAGATTGCACAGTACGGATAAGTAAGTGTGTTCATTGGTGTATCGTTCGAGATCGTTCTTTCAATTCTGTATGGCTATTAATTGGAACGAAGGAAAAGTGTAATTAAAGTAATGTGCTTGCATTACTGTTCAGGAAGCAAGTATTAATGTCGCTGTAGTTTAAGATGTCAGTTGTCAGAGCATTTAAGTCGAAGGAATTTTGTAAATTTGTCTTGCAATCTATTCTTCAGATCTGTATTAAATATTTAGTGATAAGTTCTTAATATACGTGTATTTTACAAAAAAATACGTGTAACATAGTGTTTTTGTAGCCGATTTATACGTTCTTTTCTATTTTCATTAAAAAGCAGACAATAATGTAACGGAATATTAATTTGTGTAACGATTAGATATGTGTGATGAGAATGCTCTCGTGCTTTTAAAAAGATTACCAACGAGTATACAGTAGTATAAAACGATTATTTCATATTCTTTGTAACAGTCGATTTATTTTTAAACAGAGTTACAGAATAGTGTAAATTCTAGCGGAATTGAATAGATATCTATTTTAACAAATATTTCGTTCTTAAAACAAGTATACTATTTGCCACCCTGAATTCTGTATAAAGTGCAATGGAATACAAAATTAATAATTTTAACGTGTATTATAGAATATACCATTATTTCAAATCGAAACTGTCACGTTTTCTTTCTACAAACTCTTTCGACATCATGTTCTCCTGTTAGAAGATCAATTTTGGAGCGTTCAGAAAATTTTGGCCAGATTTCAGCAAATGTATCAGGAGAACATGATGCGAAAGGAGGTATCCCCTGAAATTCATCGTCGAAGGCCTTTCGTCAACTCTGCGCTTCTAAGTCAAATAGTTCTCCGCTTTAGATTCTCTCTACGAAGACGCTAACTTTGTGCCACCTCTTTCCACATCATGTTCTCCTGTTACAATCTCAATTTTGGAGCGTTCAGAAAATTTTGGTCAGATTTTAGCAAATGTATCAGGAGAACATGAAGCGAAAGCAGGTACGCCCTGAATTTCATAGTCGAAGCCTTTCGAAGACGCTGCTCCTCTACGTCGAATAGTTCTCCGCCTTAGATTCTCTTTCCGAAGACGCTAACTTAGTGCCACCTCTTTCCACATCATGTTCTCCTGTTACAATCTCAATTTTGGAGCGTTCAGAAAATTTTGGCCAGATTCTAGCAAATGTATCAGGAGAACATGAAGCGAAAGGAGGTACGCCCCGAATTTCATTGTCGAAGCCTTTCGAAGATGCTACGCCTTTACGTCGAATAGTTCTCCGCCTTAGATTCTCTTTCCGAAGACGCTAACTTAGTGCCACCTCTTTCCACATCATGTTCTCCTGTTACAATCTCAATTTTGGAGCGTTTAGAAAATTTTCGCCAGATTTTAGCAAATGTATCAGGAGAACATGAAGCAAAAGGAGGTATGCTCTGAATTTCATCGTCGAAGGCCTTTCGAAGACGCTGCGCCTCTACGTCGAATAGTTCTTCGCCTTAGATTCTCTTTCCGAAGACGCTAACTTAGTGCCACCTCTTCCGACATCATGTTCTTCTGTTACAATCTCAATTTTGGAGCGTTTAGAAAATTTTCGCCAGATTTTAGCAAATGTATCAGGAGAACATGAAGCGAAAGGAGGTATGCTCTGAATTTCATCGTCGAAGGCCTTTCGAAGACGCTGCGCCTCTACGTCGAATAGTTCTTCGCCTTAGATTCTCTTTCCGAAGACGCTAACTTAGTGCCACCTCTTCCGACATCATGTTCTCCTGTTACAATCTCAATTTTGGAGCGTTTAGAAAATTTTCGCCAGATTTTAGCAAATGTATCAGGAGAACATGAAGCGAAAGGAGGTACGCCCCGAATTTCATTGTCGAAGCCTTTCGAAGACGCTGCGCGTCTACGTCGAATAGTTCTTCGCCTTAGATTCTCTTTCCGAAGACGCTAACTTAGTGCCACCTCTTCCGACATCATGTTCTCCTGTTACAATCTCAATTTTGGAGCGTTTAGAAAATTTTCGCCAGATTTTAGCAAATGTATCAGGAGAACATGAAGCGAAAGGAGGTATGCTCTGAATTTCATCGTCGAAGGCCTTTCGAAGACGCTGCGCCTCTACGTCGAATAGTTCTTCGCCTTAGATTCTCTTTCCGAAGACGCTAACTTAGTGCCACCTCTTCCGACAACATGTTCTCCTGTTACAATCTCAATTTTGGAGCGTTCAGAAAATTTTGGCCAGATTTTAGCAAATGTATCAGGAGAACATGATGCGAAAGGAGGTATCCCCTGAAATTCATCGTCGAAGGCCTTTCGTCAACTCTGCGCTTCTACGTCAAATAGTTCGCCGCTTTAGATTCTCTCTACGAAGACGCTAACTTTGTGCCACCTCTTTCCACATCATGTTCTCCTGTTACAATCTCAATTTTGGAGTGTTCAGAAAATTTTGGCCAGATTTTGGAGCGATGTATCAGGAGAACATGAAGCGAAAGGAGGTATCGCCTGAATTTCATCGTCGAAGGCCTTTCGAAAACTCTGCCCCTCTCCGATTTTCCTCGAAAGTTACCGATTCCTCAGTCCCCCTGTATAGTAGGGTATTTTTCACTCCTTAGGAAAGTACTCGGTATGTGAAAGCGCATCCAAATAGTATAATAAAAGTACCCTTTGATCGCCGATTTTCCTCGATCATTACCGATTTCTCGGTCACCTTGTACAGTAGGGTATTTTTCACCCCTTAGGAAGGTACTCGGGACGCGAAACCGCGTCCAAAGAGTACAATGAATGTACCCTTTGATTGCCGATTTTCCTCGATCGTTGCCGATTTTTCAGTCACCCTGTATAGTAGGGTATTTTTCACCCCTTAGGAAAGTACTCAGGACGTGAAACCGCGTCCAAAGAGTACAATGAAAGTACCCTTTGATTGCCGATTTTCCTCGATTGTTGCCGATTTCTGAGTCACCCTGTATAGTAGGGTATTTTTCACCCCTTAGGAAAGTACTCGGGACGTGAAACTGCGTCCAAAGAGTACAATGAAAGTACCCTTTGATTGCCGATTTTCCTCGATTGTTGCCGATTTCTGAGTCACCCTGTATAGTAGGGTATTTTTCACCCCTTAGGAAAGTACTCGGGACGTGAAACCGCGTCCAAAGAGTACAATGAAAGTACCCTTTGATTGCCGATTTTCCTCGATTGTTGCCGATTTTTGAGTCACCCTGTATAGTAGGGTATTTTTCACCCCTTAGGAAAGTACTTAGGACATGAAACCGCGTCCAAAGAGTACAATGAAAGTACCCTTTGATTGCCGATTTTCCTTGATTGTTGCCGATTTCTGAGTCACCCTGTATAGTAGGGTATTTTTCACCCCTTAGGAAAGTACTCGGGACGTGAAACCGCGTCCAAAGAGTACAATGAAAGTACCCTTTGATTGCCGATTTTCCTCGATTGTTGCCGATTTCTGAGTCACCCTGTATAGTAGGGTATTTTTCACCCCTTAGGAAAGTACTCGGGACGTGAAACCGCGTCCAAAGAGTACAATGAAAGTACCCTTTGATTGCCGATTTTCCGCGATCGTTGCCGATTTCTCTATCACCCTGTATAGTAGGGAATTTTTCACCCCTTATGAAAGTACTCGGGACGTGAAACCGCGTCCAAAGAGTACAATGAAAGTACCCTTTGATTGCCGATTTTCCTCGATTGTTGCCGATTTCTGAGTCACCCTGTATAGTAGGGTATTTTTCACCCCTTAGGAAAGTACTCGGGACGTGAAACCGCGTCCAAAGAGTACAATGAAAGTACCCTTTGATTGCCGATTTTCCTCGATTGTTGCCGATTTTTGAGTCACCCTGTATAGTAGGGTATTTTTCACCCCTTAGGAAAGTACTTAGGACGTGAAACCGCGTCCAAAGAGTACAATGAAAGTACCCTTTGATTGCCGATTTTCCTCGATTGTTGCCGATTTTTGAGTCACCCTGTATAGTAGGGTATTTTTCACCCCTTAGGAAAGTACTCAGGACGTGAAACCGCGTCCAAAGAGTACAATGAAAGTACCCTTTGATTGCCGATTTTCCTCGATTGTTGCCGATTTCTGAGTCACCCTGTATAGTAGGGTATTTTTCACCCCTTAGGAAAGTACTCGGGACGTGAAACCGCGTCCAAAGAGTACAATGAAAGTACCCTTTGATTGCCGATTTTCCGCGATCGTTGCCGATTTCTCTATCACCCTGTATAGTAGAGAATTTTTCACCCCTTATGAAAGTACTCGGGACGTGAAACCGCGTCCAAAGAGTACAATGAAAGTACCCTTTGATTGCCGATTTTCCTCGATTGTTGCCGATTTCTGAGTCACCCTGTATAGTAGGGTATTTTTCACCCCTTAGGAAAGTACTCGGGACGTGAAACCGCGTCCAAAGAGTACAATGAAAGTACCCTTTGATTGCCGATTTTCCTCGATTGTTGCCGATTTTTGAGTCACCCTGTATAGTAGGGTATTTTTCACCCCTTAGGAAAGTACTTAGGACGTGAAACCGCGTCCAAAGAGTACAATGAAAGTACCCTTTGATTGCCGATTTTCCTCGATTGTTGCCGATTTTTGAGTCACCCTGTATAGTAGGGTATTTTTCACCCCTTAGGAAAGTACTCAGGACGTGAAACCGCGTCCAAAGAGTACAATGAAAGTACCCTTTGATTGCCGATTTTCCTCGATTGTTGCCGATTTCTGAGTCACCCTGTATAGTAGGGTATTTTTCACCCCTTAGGAAAGTACTCGGGACGTGAAACCGCGTCCAAAGAGTACAATGAAAGTACCCTTTGATTGCCGATTTTCCGCGATCGTTGCCGATTTCTCTATCACCCTGTATAGTAGAGAATTTTTCACCCCTTATGAAAGTACTCGGGACGTGAAACCGCGTCCAAAGAGTACAATGAAAGTACCCTTTGATTGCCGATTTTCCTCGATTGTTGCCGATTTCTGAGTCACCCTGTATAGTAGGGTATTTTTCACCCCTTAGGAAAGTACTCGGGACGTGAAACCGCGTCCAAAGAGTACAATGAAAGTACCCTTTGATTGCCGATTTTCCGCGATCGTTGCCGATTTCTCTATCACCCTGTATAGTAGAGAATTTTTCACCCCTTATGAAAGTACTCGGGACGTGAAACCGCGTCCAAAGAGTACAATGAAAGTACCCTTTGATTGCCGATTTTCCTCGATTGTTGCCGATTTCTGAGTCACCCTGTATAGTAGGGTATTTTTCACCCCTTAGGAAAGTACTCGGGACGTGAAACCGCGTCCAAAGAGTACAATGAAAGTACCCTTTGATCGCCGATTTTCCGCGATAGTTGCCGATTTCTCTATCACCCTGTATAGTAGGGAATTTTTCACCCCTTATGAAAGTACTCGGGACCTGAAACCGCGTCCAAAGAGTACAATGAAAGTACCCTTTGATTGCCGATTTTCCTCGATTGTTGCCGATTTCTGAGTCACCCTGTATAGTAGGGAATTTTTCACCCCTTATGAAAGTACTCGGGACATGAAACCGCGTCCAAAGAGTACAATGAAAGTACCCTTTGATTGCCGATTTTCCTCGATTGTTGCCGATTTCTGAGTCACCCTTTATAGTAGGGTATTTTTCACCCCTTAGGAAAGTACTCGGGACGTGAAACCGCGTCCAAAGAGTACAATGGAAGTACCCTTTGATCGCCGATTTTCCGCGATCGTTGCCGATTTCTCTATCACCCTGTATAGTAGGGAATTTTTTACCCCTTATGAAAGTACTCGGGACGTGAAACCGCGTCCAAAGAGTACAATGAAAGTACCCTTTGATCGCCGATTTTCCGCGATAGTTGCCGATTTCTCTATCACCCTGTATAGTAGGGAATTTTTCACCCCTTATGAAAGTACTCGGGACCTGAAACCGCGTCCAAAGAGTACAATGAAAGTACCCTTTGATTGCCGATTTTCCTCGATTGTTGCCGATTTCTGAGTCACCCTGTATAGTAGGGAATTTTTCACCCCTTATGAAAGTACTCGGGACATGAAACCGCGTCCAAAGAGTACAATGAAAGTACCCTTTGATTGCCGATTTTCCTCGATTGTTGCCGATTTCTGAGTCACCCTTTATAGTAGGGTATTTTTCACCCCTTAGGAAAGTACTCGGGACGTGAAACCGCGTCCAAAGAGTACAATGGAAGTACCCTTTGATCGCCGATTTTCCGCGATCGTTGCCGATTTCTCTATCACCCTGTATAGTAGGGAATTTTTTACCCCTTATGAAAGTACTCGGGACGTGAAACCGCGTCCAAAGAGTACAATGAAAGTACCCTTTGATTGCCGATTTTCTTCGATCGTTGCCGATTTTTCAGTCACCCTGTATAGTAGGGAATTTTTCACCCCTCATGAAAGTACTCGGGACGTGAAACCGCGTCCAAAGAGTACAATGAAAGTACCCTTTGATTGCCGATTTTCCTCGATTGTTGCCGATTTCTGAGTCACCCTGTATAGTAGGGTATTTTTCACCCCTTAGGAAAGTACTCGGGACGTGAAACCGCGTCCAAAGAGTACAATGAAAGTACCCTTTGATCGCCGATTTTCCGCGATAGTTGCCGATTTCTCTATCACCCTGTATAGTAGGGAATTTTTCACCCCTTATAAAAGTACTCGGGACGTGAAACCGCGTCCAAAGAGTACAATGAAAGTACCCTTTGATTGCCGATTTTAGTTCTCCGCCTTAGATTCTCTTTCCGAAGACGCTAACTTAGTGCCACCTCTTTCGACATCATGCTCTCCTGTTACAATCTCAATTTTGGAGCGTTGAGAAAATTTTGGCCAGATTTTAGCAAATGTATCAGGAGAACATGAAGCGAAAGGAGGTATGCTCTGAATTTCATCGTCGAAGGTCTTTCGAACACGCTGCGCCTCTACGTCGAATAGTTCTCAGCCTTGGATTCTCTCTCCGAAGACGCTAACATAGTGCCACCTCTTTCCACATCATGTTCTCCTGTTACAATCTCAATTTTGGAGCGTTCAGAAAATTTTGGCCAGATTTTGGCGCGATGTATCAGGAGAACATGAAGCGAAAGGAGGTATCTTGTAATTTCACCATTGAAGGCGTTGCCTTGAAGTAGCGAACAAGAGCTGCGCCTTCTAAAGGCCTTTTACCATGGAAATCATAGGTTTGGAATTTGGATAGGAATTTGTAAAAGGTATTTGTAAATAATAATACAGTTCTTTCCCAATTGTTTTCCTCTTTATTTGCATGAAAGGCCTTTTTTTACAGTGTTACAATATTGTATAATTTCATTTGACTTTTTGTATAAAATCACTATCTTCTTCATGTTCATTGTTGAGGCTGACAGCTTTCCATCGTTTGTCTCATTTAAAGTTCCTGGCCTCGGAGGAATGTTCCCAAGATTTTTCTGCAAGAAGAAGTAAAATATTTTCATTAACCTGATTTGTCTATTATGTATAGAAAATACGACAAATATTACAATATAATTTCATGTAAAACGTATAAAGAATTTAATTATCTTCCCAATTTAACCTTTATTTCATGTAGAATACATTTAAACGCAGTCCAATCCATCTACGATGTAAGTACACGAGCATAGGTATCGCTTACGTTACGCTTACTGGGCACACATATCAGTTCCGTGTCAGTTCACGTAGAATTCAAGTACTCTCCATTAATTTCCTCAATTACATTACTCAAAGTACTTTCCATTACAGCCATTAAAAATAATCCGAATTATATCATGTGTGGTGCCATTTTCATCAGAAAAGTAATCCATTAGTGATACTTATATGATAGAAATTGCCATACTCATTACTGAATGGCCTATTGCTGACTTTGTCCTTATGCTATTAGTCTAGCGTTTAAACCATCGGTATACCCTCGCAGAATTCAATGAATTATGGATT
Organism: Andrena bucephala; assembly: GCA_947577245.1. Taxonomy (NCBI): domain Eukaryota; kingdom Metazoa; phylum Arthropoda; class Insecta; order Hymenoptera; family Andrenidae; genus Andrena; species Andrena bucephala. Next base: position 72,695,369 of record OX387717.1, read on the forward strand.
TTCCATACGTACTTAAATGTACTTTTACATCTCCATCTCAATCTGCTATTCCCTCACAGCTGTCAATAACATTTGTACACATATCGCTTCTAACTCATTAGTTTTATGAATTCTTCGATACTCCGATACTCTGCCTCGTCGCTAACACATTCATATTCTAATCGCACATTAATTAATAAGATCTTCGTCACCAATTTATGTTCTTTCAGAATCGTATTCGAAAATATAGACCCTTAGCAATGATCGGCAATGTTTGTCACGAATATTTAGTGTAAATATAAGCAGTTATTAAACTTATCGATGCGATAGTTTGTCTCATTCAAACGCCGTGCAAAGCGTGTCAAGTGTGCGCGAACCAGGAGCTGAAAATCTTCTAAACTAATAGGATTACATGATACTAGTGGAGGTTGCATGACCGAGCTACGCGAGGGAGAAAGCTAGCGCGGGCGACGAGGATAGAGCTACTTTCGTGCCACTAACTTTGGTTATGCGCTCCTGCTGCCTCCTCGCTCCTGGTAGCAGGAGCGCATCACGCGAGGAAGTGGCACGGTCTAGCTGCGCGAGAGATTGTGCCACTAACTTTGATTATGCAAGCCTGATGCTTTCGTGCTCCGTTTAGTAGGAGCGCATAATGCGAGAAAGTGGCGATTAGAGCGAGAGGAGATGTTGTTTGGAAATGGACAGAGATAGACAGAACGGGCGGGTTTCTTCAGTTGATAAAACACACTTTTTGTAGGTTATTAATTACATTATATAAGTACAGCGAAACATTTATGAAAATTGTTGCAAAATACCGGCAAAGGACCATATTTGCAGTTTTAAGTATCGAAATGCAAAAATTCTTCGCGGATAATCCATAATTCCTCGTTAGTGTGGATATTCTGCAACGACCGTGCGCGTTCGTCTGACCACGATGAAGAATTGTTTATAACTGTTTATAACTGTAATCAATTATATTGACGATCGTTATAATTGTCATATAGGAAGGTAGCTAAGGGTTTATTCCTTTAATTGCAATTGCAAAGGTGTATACATTCTTTGTAGAAAATGTATAATTAAAAGATCTGAGCACGTAAATAGTTAATGTAGTATTAAAGAAAGCGGCACGTATGGGTGATCGTGTTCAAGAATCGTTAGTAACTAATTAATTATGAATAAAGTGACCATAAAGATTACGTGGTGATGTAGTCAAAGGTCTGTGCTTTGAAGTCTAACGGCAAAAGTGCACAAATTATTTCTACAAATTAAATAATTCGTTGAGAAAGCTGAACATTTATTCTCCGATGCATCGACAAATTTTAGTTCCTACTTTCGCCGCTAGCATTTGTGTGTCCATAAACTAAACAAATTTTCAAAAGCCTTTTTACGGCAATAAATAAACAATTCTGTTGTTGAAATTTATTGCGTAATGTATCGTAGAGGCCCTAGAAGAGGCTCAGGACCTCCGATTATAAATAAATGAAGAAATAAAAGAGCTGCTTGTTCGTAAACATAACCTCTTAACCAGTGAATTATTGAGCTATTACAGAAAATTAACGAATTCTCGTTTTTATACGATTTATTTAGGTACTTTTGGGCTTGCCTCTCAAAATATGGACCACTGACTACGCCCTAACATTTTATTGGTCATTAGTTTGTTTGTAATTAATGAATAATAGCATTTTATAATGTATTTCACTCTACGTTACATATTGAATTATCTTTCTAATCTGAATTCTACTTGGATATTAACGAAATTTTTGAATTTTCAATTGTATTATTAGAAGGAACTGTGGCAAACCTAAGAATAACAAAGAGTTACATACTTAACGATAAAGGAAAATGAAAGTTTCTATGAAATCAACTGATTATTAAGTTGTTTAAGTCTGCTGATCCTAGCTGCCTGCATAAGAATACACATATAAAGTGTTAAGTTATTTACGACAGAGATAAACGATAAATAAACTACTCAAAAGGATCAATTATCCTTTATTTAAAAGAAGTAGTGGCATAGTCCACAATAGTTACAATTAGTCTGTAGTTTTGTTCGCTTTACTCTCGAGCACATACATTTGCAAATTCAGGCAATCAGTTCGGACTGTTTTCAACGGAAGTAAATTGTTGTCTCTCATTTCAAGGGCCCCGTCATAGACGATCCATGGAAAATCTTCGCAACGAGGATTTTCGCTCACGGCGACATGTGCAGTTTCGTACGTTTGGATCTCAATAGAGAAGGACGAGTCTTCCGGCAATGGTTCCAAGTATGCGTCGCACATGGATAGTTTCAAGCAGATCGTCCTGAGCGCTTCTTCCGTCTTCAAGTAATAAGGATCTTTCCTAGAATAATTCTAAAATTAAACGCGGAACATTATTATGTCAGTAACTAGTCGTTAAGTACGCGTACTCCGCAGCATTCGCCTGTAATTCGACAAGTTCGAAAACGAATTTCTCAATCGGCTGCTTGGTTTTGTTATAGAAAACAAGATTCACCGCCTTCACACTGTTCTCGTCCTCCTTCACCAGCTCTCTGATAGCATTCAGAACATTCTTTATGTATTCATTCAGCTCTGGATGTTCAGAAACATATACCGTTGTACTGTATATCTTTTTCTTAACAAAGATCTCTTTGGGATATAGGTTCCTGAAGAACAGCACATGATTGAATGCTACTTCTAAGAATTCTAACAGGATATCGCTACCAACTGTAAGCAAATTTCAATTCACTCTATTGCCCATTAACTTACATCCCCTCTTCAACTATTATTTACCTATTTTATCTTGAGACATTCTATCTATATATCCAATCAATAATATCCTCCACCCAGACACAACGAAATCATCAATTAAATCTGCCACATTTCGCGTCTAAATCGTACCATCCAACAATTGTCCGTTTACCTCAAGTATCAAGATCATTGCCTGCAAAAAAAATGTTGGTACTTTTGATATAAAACATTATATCATTATTCATCCTCAAATAGCATCGATTCCGTCCTCTATTTTTTTTTATCAAACCTCGCCGGTTAAGATACATTTAATTTCTACTATAAAGCTATTACAAATTCGTTGTGATAAATATTACAAATAAATGGCTTTGTAAAAGTGCGTTTTTACTGGGTTCGCGGTGTCGTGTTGTTTAGCGATTGATTTGACGCGGGCCTCGAGGGAAAACGATTGCATATGGCGATCAGTGTACATTAGACGGTTGGAGTGTTTTGATGAGAGTTTTTTTACCAATTCGCGGGGACTAGCGATAGATATTAGTGATAAGTGTGCTCGAGAGCGTGATAAGTTTCTTTTACAATCAGATAATGTTGTAGGAGGAAAGTAGAACGCTATAGAGATTATAGCGGCGTTTTTCATAACCTTGAAAACCAGCAACGAACATCGCTTTCGTGCAGGTATGCAGCCCTACGAATTCTCAGCCACGCGAGATTCATCCGCGGATTCGGTGCTCGTTATTAGTCGGCCGCGCCGCCCGCGTTCGTTCTTCCGTCGCTAATTTCGATTGCGGACGCTCAGTGAAATCGATTATATCGAGTACCACTTTCGTTCCATTTTTATTTTCGCAGCGAGTCTGCGATTTTCTTATGGCGCGAAACGGAACTCACGATCTGCCCCGGACACGCGTTACAGATTCCCCATAATTCTTTCGTAAACCTTCGAAGGGAAACTGTTCGTCTCGAAATAATTTAGGATGTAGAATTAATTAGCATGCTCTGGCCGCGTTTTTATGTAGAATCGTAGCTATTGAATTTGTGGACATGTTTCAATGGAGAAGCATTTAAATTTCACTAGAGAGCCATGTATTCCTCTGTGTACTTGTGCGTACGGAATTGGGAAGAAGGCGGATCATAGAAAATGTTAATAAATTATTCGATTCGTAGCGTTAGTTACTAAGAGAATTGCGTTAATGCACCTTCGTTTACCTAGGGCTTGCGTCGATGTGTTCCAGATAAAAATGCCACCAACGAAGAAGACTGATTTAGACAAATTAGCGTGGGCTTGGGTAGAAGGTGCCGAACCGGAACAAATAGAAAGGATACACTTGGAAACTGCGTATAGGATAGGTTTAAAGGCTTGTAAGAATTGCAAGTAAGTTAGATACATATATCGAGAATGTACATCCGGCTGTTTTTCTGAATACGCTAACCTGGATATCTTGTTTTCAGACGGAATTGCACGAACAATCCACAATGTCTGACTGGATTAGGCGAAGAAAAATACATAAAGTCGCAACCTATAGAAATAATGTCTTTAGAAAGTTCTTTGTCCGAATTACGAGATCCCACTCAGTATGTCGGCTTAAAGAATCTGGGAGCGACCTGTTACGTTAACAGTTTAATCCAAATGTGGTTTCATAACGAAGATATGAGGTATGCGTTCACGGTTACTGACATTCTTGTTCGTACTACACGTCGCGCTTGTTACGAAACGAAATCTGGCACGTTCCAGGAGGATAATATACAAATGGAGCATCACGGAGGATCTGGAAGAAAGGGAGGCTGAGCAGCTAGCCGCGAAGGCAGGACTACCATTCCATCCGGGGACAGCGGTTGGACAGTTGCAATACATATTCGCAATGATGCAATTTGGAAATCGACGGCTGCTCGATCCACTGAATCTTGCTATTGCATTGTCTTTGGATACTAGAACACAGCAGGACGCGCAGGAATTCTCCAAGCTGCTCCTCTGCCATATCGAAGGGAAACTGCAACAAAACACAGACTTGAAGCAGATGCTGCAGAGGCTGACACAAGGGAGATACAGCTATATCAATTGGTGGGTTTTCTGAAGTGGAAAACAAATGAGAATTGTCCTAAACGATGATGATGCTGATGATCTTGACGATGAGAACATGGTAGGACACGTTGCTCGCTGCGGTGACTGGTGCGATCAACTGATCTGGCCGAGAGAGAAGTCAACTCTTCCTAAATAACTTGCGCTTTATGTTTGACGCAGTTGCTCTAAATGCGGCACCGAATATCCCACCTCGACCACATTCTACGAGCTGGATCTGCAGCTCGCGGCTACCCTCAAGGAGGCGGTAGAGACATACTTGTCCGTGGAGCAACTGACCGGACCAAATCAATATCATTGCGTTACCTGCAACGACAAGAAGGACGCGCGACGATTCATACGTTTGGAATCGCTCCCAGAAACGTTGAACATACAATTAATGCGCTTTGTCTTTCACAGGTATATTTCTGTCGGTTGACGCTCACACGACACCCTCTGCCGCTCGTACTGATCGCATTATTCTGTTGGACAGGGATTCTGGGCAGAAAAGGAAGCTGAATTCGTTTATACAGTTCCCAGAAGACCTCGATATGTCTGAGTATATAAGATGTCCGCCGCAAAGCCACGTGTACAGTCTTGTCGCTGTTCTCAGCCATAAAGGCCCATCTGCGCATTCGGGCCATTACATTGCCAATATATGTAACTCGAACGGAGAATGGCATCAGTTTAGCGACGACAAGGTTGAGAAGATGCAGAACAAACGAATCGAGGATGGTGTTAGCGGTGAGCATGAATTCCACTGCATCGTACTTGCAAAATTCATCCTCGAGACTTGATTAAACGTGCTTCTTGTTTCTTCTCTCCTGCAGACAACTCAAAGGTCGTGAAACGCGGTCGTGTACCGAAAGGCTTTCTTTCCTCTAACACCGCGTATATGTTAGTTTATAAGAAAGTTACCAACGACGGCCGGATGAACAACGGGAAGAAGACCAAGGTGAAAAAAGTGGAAGCAGAGAGCAACAGCCATAACGACATAGCGCACATGGAGAGGCTGACCGTGAAAGATAAGTCAGACTCGCCGGACGACGGGAAACGAAAGAACGGGCCGGATTCCACTGTCCCCGACTTGTGTAGCACCGGAAAGATACTGAAGCTGGACATGGAGGATAAAATGGACACAGAAACCTTGGTGTCTTCATCGGACAACGTAACGGCGAAGGAGGAAGATGCCCCTGCGACGGTGGATTCTACTTCCGACGAACGAAATGGTAAACATTACGAGTCTGACAATAAAGAAAATCACCACGAGATGCCAGTGAAAAAATCGTTCATGAAAAACGCGAAAGTAGATTACAAACAGTTAAACGGTGATGCGCATCGAGCAATGAGTTGCGGGGAGCGAGATTTCTACGAAGAGGTGGGGAAGCTTCACCTTTCTTTTTATCTCTTTATAATATTCGCTTGGTTACACAGTTTTGGTCATTTTGCAGATGGAGTTCGAGAATTGGGAAGTCAGTCCAACGCTGCGTGATTTGGTGAGGCAAGAAAACGTGAAGCACGAGCTAAGTTTACTGGCTATTCAGCAGGAAAAGGTATGTATCAATGGAATCTCCTTGGAAGTATACAAATGCCGATCCAAGTGCTCTAATAACGCCCGTTTCCCTTCAGCAAAAGGAGATCGAGGACCAAAACACGAAGAGGCAACTCGTTATCGACGCGTACAATATCATCTCGAACACGGTGACCTGGGATGAATACCAGTGGATTCCGAGCGATTGGTTATCGAAGTGGCTGAACGGACACTCGTCCATCGACGGAGTATCGCCGATCGACAATTCCACGTTGATGTGCTCTCACTACCGGCTCGATCCTTTGAAGGTGAACCGTGCGAAATGCATGCCAGTGGAAGCAGCGAACTTAATCTACGACAAGTACCGCGGTGGCCCGCGGTTAGATCAGAATTCTCTCTGCGAAGTTTGCGTGAAGCGTCGGTATAAGTTGCTGCGCTTCAAAATATCGCTGGAACGGGATCACAAGGAGGTCAGCGAGCTCGTGCGCAACTTAAAAGAACCGTGAGTAATCAATATGTAATTATGATACGATGATTTAAACAGAGGGCAAATAGTTTAGTTGAAAAATTCTCATTTCCACGTTCGGAGGACCGAGACCAGCTACATCGTCGGCGCTGATTCGTTGAAATCGTGGCGGAGACTGGCGATGGAGAAGTTTATGGAGGACATGGAGCACGAAATAGAAGATGAAGACTGCCAAGACCCACACGCTTCTCGCGACGATCGTAAAACCTCGAACAAGGAGAGCGAGGGGTCGAAGGAAGCCGACGAGAGCGAAGGAAACGAGATCATACTCTACTTCAACGAGGACCTGCTCTGCGAGCACGGCTCGTTAAAGACGCCGGACTCTACGAGGAAAGTGGTGCCTGGGGAAGCCTGGACGACTCTTCGGAAGTATTTCCCGGAGTCCAAGGAGTATGCCATTGGATCTGCGTCGTGTTCCATTTGCGAAGTATGTTCTTTAATATATATGCACTCAAATGGAAGCTTCTTTTAAACTCCCATATACATAAGTGGCGTTGCATTGCGCAGGAGAAGATGGAGAACGCGCAGAAGGCGAAGAAGGACGACAAGATAAAGGCGAAGCATCAGAAGGACGAACTGAACGACTTGTATCATGCCAGGAACAGAAACGAGATATTGAAGTGCGAGGACCCAGGCAAGCCGTTTTACATCGTGGAGAAGGGCTTCTTGGACGGTTGGCGTTCCTTCGTTCGGTGAGTCTGCTATACTCCGAAATTTTATGGAACTAGCTTTTATCGAGCAATATCGAGTAGCAATTTTTTGTCAAACTGGGAAAATTGATTCATATACAACTCGAAGTTAATATTTCATAATCTGCTGTGTTGGTAATTGCATTCTGCTGGTAAGTTTTATATATTGATTTCGTAGTGCAGTGATAGGTGGCGCGGGTTAACGAACTTCTGCGCATGAACTTCCAGTTCATAGTTTCGCGCCAGTTCTATCGCGTCGCGTGCAGGGTTTCTAGTCTCCGTCGCGTCGGTCCGTCTTTTAAGCAAATTTTTAAGAGATTTACAGTGTTCGTTTAGTTTAAAAGCTTTTATTAGAGATTCGTGTTAACGTCGTTCGTAATCGCGTGAGTTAATAGTGTTCGTAATCGTGTGCAGTAGATTTTATTCGTGTAAAAGTGGCACGAGAGTCATAGCTTCAAAAGGTGCTCAACGCCTGAATAGGTATTATAATTTTTTGACTTTCATTAAATATCACGACCGGGATCAATCGAATGATACTTTAATTAATGTCCTCTTGACCCTGTGATTCGATTTCGTGGTAGACTTTTGATTGATCTCTGATGGTGAAGTGAAAATCATGTTCGAAAAATTTGGGCAATTGTCGACGATCAGTCTCTGACACTTTGGTATTGATATTTGATGTATGAAACTTTATATCTTATCGGAAACATGGAGAAGAGTAATAAGCTATTGGTAATATTGCAAGTATGGACTTTGAATAATGTTGCAACTGCAGATATGGCAAGAAAGTGTCGAAAATTAGGCGTCTGCTTGTCAATCCCATTTTCGTGCAAAATTTTTCGACGCCATGTTTGATTGCTTTGCTGAAAAAAGGCGGGAAGCATGGTGGCCACTTGGAGCCACTTAAAGATCTTGAATTTTTTTAATCTTAAGATTTCTAAGTTCGACATGCTAAGTTTTGAATTCTCTATTTCTAGATATGTAGATTCTGTACTTTACATTTTCGAGTGATGTACTCTTTATGAATTCTATATTGCTGAACTGTTTCACATTTCTGAATTTCTGGCTTCTCCACTTCAAATTCTACATATCCAGACCATGCACTTTTGAATTCTACAATTCTCCATCCCATATATCGTTTCCAAATAATTTCCTTATTCAGCATTCGTAGATTATCCATTTCCTGACTCAATATCGACAACTTATCCACCCAAATTCTACTTTACCATCCATCGATCTTCTAAAACCTAAATTCCTACATTACCATCAAGAAACTCTCACTTACCCTCCGCGTCGTATCGAAATAATCAATAGTATCTCAAAACCGCCAGCAGATGGCGCTGACGCCTTCTTCGACCTTTATTCTTGATGAAGCCCTTAGTCCTCCGAGCACCCGTGGGTCTTCCCACAGAGGAGCCCGAGCAAACGATCCAGAAAACGCGATAAATCATTCGAGGGACGCAGAGGAAGCGTCCTCGATCTTCGTTCGAGCGAGCAATTAGGCGACGCGAGTGTCCGAGCTCCCGTGGAGGGTGCTCGCCCGTCTTAGGGGGGAAAGGGACACGGATATGGGGGGTGGAAAAGGGCGAAATTGCGCGATGGTCGATGAGCGTCGAATAAGGCGAAACGGTATTAAGACGACGGGGTCTGCTTTCCTCGAGGCTGATGTATCATTTGCCCGGTGGGTCGTTAGGCGGTTTCAATTAGTTTTCCTGGCCCTGGATCCACACGAGGATAGGGGGGGGGGGGGGGGGGCCGCCGCAGCCCTTAATCGCGCGGTACAGTTTTTTCTCATAATTAGGAAAAGCTCGTTAATACGCCCCTGCCTCCTGTCTCCCTCTTCTCTGCCCGTGGCCGTGTCTGTGTTGTTCATTCTACTTGTATCCTTCCTCATGCTCGGTCCACCTGGGTATCTCGATTTTTCTGAGTTTCAATTGGGAATGTTTTGGCAAGCTTGTTCTTCGACCTGGTTGCTGAGGGTTCCTCTGGGGGTGGAGTTGGAGTAAAGGTATTGAAAATAAGGTATTTAGATCAACACAGTATTCGTGTTCGAAAAGTTCCAGCATCTTGCCAGTTACCGTGGAAGAGCACATTCTTCTTGAAAGCTTACGAAATCCACTGAAGCATCACGCTAGAAACTATCCCAGCTATTCCGACAGACAGTGTAAGGCGACACTTTCATTGGCATTGGAATTTTCAACGTTCCAATCTCCTGTACCAACGCCACGCTTAATAATTCCGAGAGGAAGTCGAAGGTCTATAAATCGTCAGAAATGAAAAGCCTACTGGAACCCGATAATTACTCTTACCGAAAAAACAGCGGGTCTGAAAAATTAATGACCCCTAGACAGGGGCACAAAGACAATACCATCGGGCCGGAAAAATATTTCCCACCTTTTCCCTTCTTCGTGCAAGGGTTAAGGTTCTACAATGAAACGGCGACAATATTTTACGCGACTGGTTTGCTTCCTAACAGTAGATCTTCACAAAAATGCCTCAATAATAGTGAGACTCATCTCAAAATGATTAAAACTCAGGCCCAAATTGAAATCTGTTTGTATCCCAAAAAGATGATACGAATAAAAAATCCCAAATAAGAAATCGAATTAATTTGCTTCCCACACGAGTCCACTTTTGTTCAATTTAAACAATCGACTTCCCCGATGGCAACTAGCCACTGTAATTTAATTCTCGCCGGTTTGTGATCGTTTGCGACGCTCCTCCGCCGTTTTCCAAATACTTAGCAGTCTGGTGTGAGGTGTGGCCACTTATTGCAGGGTTTTCGCGGCCCTTTGCTCGCGCTCGTACCGAAATCAAGCGTGACATGACACGCGGCGTAATCCGCGCAAAGGGTTGATCCCAGTTTAGCCGGCTGTCCGTAAACCGCGGTACTTAAGCCCCTGGCAAATTTGAATCCGTCAATCTCGAGCGTCCAGGAGGAAGCATATAATCAGCCTGGCGTTGCACCCTCGTAACGCCCTCCCCTGGATGGGCTTTAAGAGCTTTTTTCCACCTGTGCTGGGGGGAAGATTTAACGTCCCCGTTTCGTGGCGGGCTTAATTTCGTTATGTAACAACGACGGCAATAGCCAAAAATATATTTTTTTATTTTTCGGGTTTTCCAAACGAATCCCTGTTGTGGTTAGAGGAAGAGAAACTTGGAGTGAAAGAAGTGAGTTAATTCGGATTGCATGAGGGAAGGTGGGGGTGATCTCGGGCTTCTTTTGAATATTTTAGGTTGAAGAATTTCAACTTTCTGTCACTGCGAGCGAAATGTTAGGTGTAGGAGGAAAAGGATTCGTGCGGAGACAATCTTTAAGGGTTGTTTAGTGACTCGAAGGTTGCCAGGATTCCGATAGGGTGGATCTCAGCATTCTGATGGAGCAAACGGAGCAAATTTCCACGCGAAAAAAGCTTCTCTATCGGCAATTAACGAAGACCCGTTAATCGGCCTCTAGCTCTCCCCCAAGCGGGTGAAACAAATGGTCCCGTGGATTGCAATCTGCTCGGGCTGCCTGCTGAGCAAAGTCCTCCACCAATTCGTCAACGTCACCTGGACGGATCCGCGAAAGGATTAGGCATTTGCATAGACGATCGCTCAACTTCTATCGCGGGAAGAGGAGCACCGTGTGACGCCTTTTTATTCGCCTCACGCTGGAAACTCCTTGGCCCATTACGTTTACGCCCCCTTTTGTATTTTCGCTGGTGTCTTTCCCCGATTCTCGAAATATCTGTCCATCTTCAGGAATCCTTTGATTTGATACTGCTCGGTCTCGAATGAGAAAACTCTAATCATCATTCGCTTGGAGAAGATTTCACACCTTTCGGTCGCTTTCAAGTTCCCCTCCACTCTCGAAGCTTTCCACTATTCTCCAATTTCCCTAAGAAGGTCACACAGTCCTTCTCACAGCATCTTGTACCCATAAGAATTTCGAAATCAATCACACGGAACCACCAACCACCCATATCTCACTGCAAGTACAAGGAGATGTGATGGCCGACGAGGTGGAGAGTAAAAGTGAGTGTAAAAGGTCAAGACTTTCCCCGATTTCCCCGGTAAGTAGACTCGACAGGGCCGGTGGACGGTGAGAGAATAATTAGTCATTTATGAGGCCGTAAGTGGGGCCGCAAATCGGTCCTTCTCGAAGGGACAGCGTCGCAGGGACCTCTGCCAGGGACGGCCAGCGTTATCTCGGAATTATTAATCACATCGTAACGCGTCCCGACCCCGGAGAGAGCGGGTGGGAAGATGGTAGCGGCGAGAGGGAGAAAGAGCCACGAGCCGTGCTCCATGGACTTATCTGACACCTTAATCAATTCCAAGTTATTAATTACGAGCCCGGGCCTGCGGCGTTCCGCTCCTCCATCAAGGCACACGCTTCGGAAAGCCACCAGGAGCATTGTCTGCGGCTTACAATGCAGTGTCAACACGATCGGAGTCACATTTACGCCGGCCCGGTCATTAATAATTATTTAGCGATGCCCTTCGCGCCCGGGATGGATTCTTTCGCGGTTTTTCTGCCCTCCCGTCGCCTGTCTTTCCACGCCACCTCCCTCGAGCGCGTGTAGTATCTTGAACAGATACTACTAGGTAGCAGGGAGTATTTAATCATTTGATTACGGTATCCCCGTTTCAAGAGCGACAGGGTTATCGAGTGTGAGACTTTCTTCGGATAGCTTCCAGACACTGTGCACCAGATGTTTCATTCTTGAGGCTGTCATCTGTTGGAAAGATCACAGTGGTGTTGCTCCACTTTGAAATCATTCTTGGAGACCGTTCCCCTTAAGAAATTCCTCGCATCTGCACTGTTCGTAACACAGAAAGTTCCTTCTTTCCATGGGGCAATGTCTTGGCCCGCGTTCCACGCCCATTCATGCCGGACTAATCAGGCAACAGTGCATCACGCACAGCTCCATCGATCACCAAGGCTTCATCCCCCGGTATTATTCAATATCCAATCATCGCTTACTCCGTTTTAAAACGTCTTAATCGAGGCAGGCACTTCATATTCCACCAGCCTTCTCCATCTTCGTACAGGGATTTAACTCGGGGCGAACAAATTCCGACTATTTTGCGTACATTTGGCAGAGGGGTGCTGTTCACGCGAGGGTAGGGGGCGAGGGGGTGGTGGGTGGCCACGGAAGGAAAACTATAAATCATTCCGCGAGGCGTGCTGTGTCGAGGGAGAAGAGGGGGTGGGTGGATAGGGGTTGGAGGGGTGCTTCGTAGTCGCCGTGCATCGACTCGCGAAATCCAACTACCCTTAAATAAGTTGATTCATTGCAGGAGGCCTCTGCAGCCAGTGCCCAGACCAACCCCCTCCCTAACTTTTTACGAACCACTCGACACTTTTCTTCTTTTACTTTTTCAGGCTGTTGTTTATTCGTGGCTAGCTTGGAATGTACGAAGTGCAGTTAAATATGGACAATTTAATGTAGTAGGTAGGTGCTCTTTGCATTTTCTTTGATAGAAAATGTATCGTTCACTTGGGTAATGCAGGATAAATTATGCGTTAGTTTTTGGTAATGGGATTTTGGATGATGATGGTGATTAGAATTAGCAAGGAAAGAAAAAGAATTCTTAAATGTTCTTATTGATCTTGATCTCAATGAACGTTTTTTCTATTCTCTTTGTTATTAGTATTTTTTAGTCCCAAGAGCTTCCCTTAAAATTTATACTGTCGAGGCACGATTTTCCATAGAGTTTCACAGTTTTCTTCTGTCCCTTTAGTTTTCGACCCCCGGTGCTTCAATTGAGATTCATGTTCCTGCCCTTCGTGGATGTTTCTTTCCTTCCTGTCGTCGATTCTGGTGATATTTCGCTAATTCTCAGAAGATTCAGCCAACCCCGCGGGAGGGAGGCGCGCGAGCCCTCGCTCGAAGAAATTTAACAGGGTGAACGTGGATGAAATATCGTTGTATCGACTCCGAGATTCGTTTAAGTCCTCCCATAAGCTTGCTTGTTGTTCGATATTGGCCTGGGGCGCAGCTCTCGCCGGCGACTCTCACGGTAATTGACATGCTCAGTTTTATGAAGCTCCTCGAAACGACTGGGAATACACATTTCGCAGGCTCGCTTCGATCAGCCTAATTGGAACACTTGATCTCGGTACTTTACAGCGTCTCCTTCCCTTGATGATTCACTTCCTTCGAAGGTGTCCAACGATTGAATTCTGCCTTCACGTTCGATACTATAGATACTCCTACCTCTTCAGACCACAAATTTCTAAAATCCGAAATCAGCAGCCTTAACGTCCACGACAAGCTTCGCGTTCGCAACTTAAAATAGAAGACACATCGGACGACAGATCATTCTTCCATCGAAGCTGCCGAAAAAACCACCCTCCATGGAATTGAAAAGGTCTCCGTTCCTCCAGGAGGTTTTGTCTCTCTCATTAAACGCTGCCACAAGCAAACGTCTGAAAACCTAATGAACACTAGATCGCCTCTCTCCCGAGGCCCACGGTTTTCCCATCTTCCTTCGTTTCCTCCGAAGTTTCCGAAGGAGCCCGAGGAATACGCGAAGGAGGAACGAAAATAGGAAGCAGGGCGAAGAGGAGGAGGAGGAAGAGGAGGCGGAGGCGTTCAGCTCGCTTTGCCCGAGCACTGATGATAGTTTTTGCTCGGCAAGATTTTTTGCCACCACCCCCGCGGCCACCCCCTCGGGGGTGGATGATATATGGCCGCCCCCGAGACACTGGCCACCCCCCTGGCGGGGGTGGAGAGACGGGGCGAGGGAGGATACGTCCTGATTCCGGAAGAATTCCTTATGTACGTGCGCCCGTGCATTTGTGTCTCGGCGACGATCGTTAGCACTGCCTCCGCGAATTCGTGGGGTGTTCGATCGTTTCTGTAGATGGTTTTCGAGGGAATCGATCGGAAGGATATAGCGTGCAAGCTTTCCTTTAGTGGCTGAACGAGGTGCAAAAGTATCTTTGGAATGCCTCCCACGCTGAATATCTTCCTAGGGTGGCGATAGTATTACAATTGAATCATATCAATTCTCTGTTCAATTACAAATAGCAGTAACACCTGGGGTTCGAAATTTTGAGTGTCCAACATAATTCTACCAGTAGAATCCGTTGTTTAGGAAAATTGGTTAGTCTTCCGCAGCAGTTCTTCTACATTCTTCTAATCGATTTGCCCTCAGTTTTGAAAGATTCGTTCGTAGCACGGCTGTTAAGATCGGTTGCGGGGGGAGGAAAATATGGATTCTCGAAACGAGGCTGCGGCGAGAGGGGCCGACAGAGCCGGCGGATCGGTTGCACCGGCTGTGCCGCGTTTTTGCTCGATTTCTCAAAACCGATCGAGCGTCCCCGATCAGGGAGCAACACGCGTAGCTTGCACGCCAGGCGTGACCATCGGCTACCGCGATACACCACGAAAAACGTAGCCGCCCGCCATGCTCAGTCGCTCACCTCTATTTACATTGGCACCGTTGCGGGCAGCGATCGATCGATCCCTCGCGGGGACGTGCCTTCCATCCACGACGATCAAAATCTTCCGCTCCCTTCCCGGATGGAACGCCTGAATTTTGTTTAAACAGTTTATACTTCAACCGATCGCAACCGGTACTTGGAGGAATCGCTTGCAAAGAGGGAGCTTCCCATTTTTAGATGAAAAGTAGGTATGATGAGTCGGGAAAGAGAAGGAAATTTCTAGAGGAACTAATAGTGCATTGTATAACTGATCAGGGAGACCTGAACAAGGTTCAAAGGTTCAAAGAGGAACTCTGGAGGAAGTTTAAAGATAATCCAAAGTGTGCCTTTCATTTAACAGGAGCTTGAATATTAAGCAGTCCCTTCCAAAGAAAATCCTTCCGAATTCTTCTGGTAGGACTCTGTTGAAGGTTCTTGCAGTGTCCGGACGGACGCTGGAGGATGAACGTCGTGGACGGTTCGATTTCGAGCGGGCCTCCTTTCTGCTCGCAGGATCTCGCGGTGCAGGGTGGCTGCATACCGTGATCGCCGGGGCATCGTCCACGGATTTGGTTTTTACACCGTGGCAAAAGCCCCTCGGCCGATCTTCTTGTTTGCTCAGGGGGACTTCTTCGGTCGCGTTCTCTCCTCGGGGGAGGAGAGAGGTGGAGAGGGGAGGGCGGGGGGGACTAAATTTACGCCGGCCAGAGTAGCGTAGTTGACCGACGGACCGCGGCAGGATGTCGATTATCGACGGTTTTTGCCGCGATTCCTCCCCCTTCCTCGAGGCGAGCGCATAATTAGCTTTCGTTATTCTAGCGCACCCGTCGGCTTCCGCCCGCTGACAGCGATTCTTCAACGAATCAGCCTTGCCTTCGTCTCCCCTCCCCACTTACGACCGGCCACGTCACGCAATTGTGAAATCCTCCACGTTTCTCCCGCGCTCGTGCGGTTTCCACTCCGTTCTTTTCCTCTTCTTGTTTCACGAACGCGCTCGCGTCTCGGTTGGCGGGATGCAACTTCAATTCCTGCGAATTGGGGAGGCTCCGTAGCTTCAGGTGCTTCAGGGGCTGGGATGCTTGAATTCTGCAGCTCAGGGTACAGAGATGCGAGATTTTTGGACGGTGGTACAAAGTAGCTAGTGGAAGAGTGGGACTTGCGAGAGTTTGTAAGCGGGAGATTTTCGAGTTCAGGTGTTCAATGCACGAGAATTGAAGGATCTTTGCTGATTGATCAAACTCTCAGGGTTTGTAGTATTCTTTATCCGAGTTCAGGTGTTGAAAGGTCAGAAGTTTGGAATCTCTGCACGGTATAACGATTCCAAATGCTAGCCTCGGCTCGACTCTCCATCGTGCGCGACAGATTGCCGAGCATCCCGCGACAAAACCGAACGAAAGGAACGCGATGCAAGCTTAATTATGACTCGGCGTTACGTGAACCTGGCGCGGAATGATTTAATGCCGCGCGCATTCCAGCGAAGCTCGCGGCTCGTTCATTGTTCGAAAAAGTGATCCCGGGCTCTTCCTACCGTCAGGTATTTACAAAGTTCGCTTGTAACGAGGCTTCGTTAACGGTACGGGAAGCAATAATCGCTCGAGTCGCAGTCAACCCGCATTCCTCTCGAGTTATCGACGGCAGAGGGTCTTCCTCCTCGGTCGCCAGGTCTTTCGAACGGGTACCAAAGATTTTCGTTCGATTCTAGAACGGAACGGCGCGTTACGAGCCGTGGAAATGCTGAAACGATCGAACAAAGAGAGGTAGATAGATCTCGGCCGGTGTGTCGATCAGAGTCACGCTCGATCGTGATCAATTAATCGCGCGCTGGCAAAAAAATTCAAATAGAGCGAGCAGCCTTTCGCCGAGACCTCGAGCTAGAAACGATTCGGGGCAACGCTCCGACCTTCGTTAAGTAGGCTCACCTTGGCGCGATCGATGAAATCAGCGAAGCTGAAAAGTAGAGTTCGATCGAAGGATCGTGGGTACGTGCAGGACTCGGTGATTGCAGTGGAACCGAGGTATATCAGCATTTCCAAGTTCCAAGTCGAAAATCCCAGATTGCACTTGGGAAATTAAAGCTCTGCACTTTTTTCGAATCTTATATTTTTTCTGGGAGAAATCAATTCGAATGTTAGATATTTTTTATAATCTTCGTCCAGCTTGCACACGTTTTCAATGCTATTCTAGCTCGATTTTGTCCCAGAAACTCCTCGGGGTCAGCTTTTTCCCCTCTTCCAATTCGTTAATTCCAAATCAAACCCTCTCCGAATGGAGTCCTTCTCCATTTCACCTCGCCCCCGTCTCCGTCCATTGATTGGCCGCCCGTGTACAGGCGGTTTCTTGCGCGGTCCTCCTTTTCAGCTGAAATAAATCTTGTGTTTTCGCGTATAAGCGGCCTTTTAATATCAACGGGCTTGATTTACCGCCGCGAGACCATGCATCTACGCGCTGGAGAGGTCGAAGCCAACCATCCTCCCCCTGCATCCACCCTCCACACTCCCCGGTGACATTTGTCTTCCGGTCGGGAAGAAGGGAAACACGACTGTCCCCAGGTTTTCCCTGATTTACAGCTCCTGCCGACGGTATTTGACTAAACGCTGCCGGATCTCCACGATGCCCCGAGATCGCTCGTTTTATGGGGCAGAAGACCCACCAATTACTTGCATTATCGATACTTCCGATCTCGCAACATCAGACCCCACGATTTCGCGAGTTTAGAAACATCGAAGCCTCGAAGTCTTTTCCACTCTAGTGTCCCATACTTTCAAGCTGGTCGAGCACTTGTGTTTCGAGTTCTCGAAATTCGCAGTACCTCTGCACCCTGTCAAACTGAACCCTAGTAAGGGAGGGTTGCCTATATCGTACCACTTAAGACATTTTACGTTATATTTCATATTTGGTACTAATTTCGACGCAAATGACTATTGGATATTGTAGCTTGATCTTTTAGGCACCTACTATTATATGTACGCTTAACCTTCTGTTCAGAACAAATTAATTTATTATTAACGTACTGCAAAAGGTACGATTTAGGCAATCGGTCTCCTAAATCGTACCTCCACTAAAAATAGTATCAATAACACATAGAGTAGAAAATATTCAACATAAAGTAATTATTATTATATGGTTACATATACATATGTATATGGATCACACATAGGCCACAATAACCTATGAATATGATATATGTACATAACCTATGTAACATACGAGTTGTCAAATCCTACTGGTACGATTGTAGTGGTACGATTTAGGAAACATGGTCAATTTATTTATAAATATCAATTTAAACTTTATAATGAATGCAATATGTACTTAAAATGAATGTAAAATATTCTCCATTAACCCCGCTTTTAGAAAAATACAAAAATACAGGCCAAAATTGCATTGTTTGATTATTATCAGCTAAAATAAACTGGTAAAAAGTTACATCAATCATGCCTGATTTTTTTAAATGTTTATAGCACGCACAAAATAGGGTGTAAATTCAAAAGGTTTTGTTTCTATTTCTTATTTCGCATTTACTTGATATTTTCATCATCAGATGTCGTTTATATTCATTAATTACTGAGAAATTGATGAGGTACGATTTAGGTGACCAGTACGATATTGGCAACTCTCCCCTATATTCTCTTAACCCTCCCAGACACAATTCCTCGACCTCTCTCCCTCCCGACTCCAAACTCCTGAATCCCATAGTTCTGACTATCGAGAACCGAAATTCCCAAACACCCCTCAGCATCAGTGCCCCGTAACCCAGTCTCCCCCGAAACCTCTGAATCCCACCCACTGAAAACCCCTCGAAGCCCAGACCCCCGTGCCCCAGAGGAGCTCGATTCCGGCGGCAGCCGGGCAGCCGCCATCGGCGGGTGCGCCCCGTCGTCTTTCCCGTCGCGATCACGCGAACCAGGGGCCCCGACGATATCGTCCCGTGGCCGCGGGCCGCTAAAAGCGCCGCAAGAAAATAATAGAATCGAGCAGGATCGTGTCGGGCTGGATAACGAGCCGGATGATTTACAGTTTATCCTTACGCCTCCATTTACGAAGGGGAGCCGAGAACTGTGATCGCCTTTAAATTCGCTCTCGTTGGTGCAACCGTTCGCCTCGTCCATCGTGGGCGAAGGGGTGGAGGGGCGGGGGGGGGGGGGGGAGGGGGTAGGGTGCAGGGAAGGTGCAGTGCAGGGGGGTACGGACCGTTTCTCATCATCCCCGACTGCTGGTATACGTTCCCTCTCTCTTCTCGTTTTCTGAATGTATCCGCGGTACCCGGGCGCAACATTGTTTTTCTCCCTCCTCGTACCCCCCTCGTGCCCCTCCTCCCTGGGGTCGGTGGACAGGCTTTTTGGGCTTCCTTTTTCCTAGCTGGACCTTTCGCCACGGACACGTATACAGCCCCCCCCCCCCCTGGCTGCCCCCTCCCCCTCTCCTCCCCCCTCCTCTCGTAATGATCGCAACGCTTCGATGCGCGCAACCCGCGAGAGGATGCATCCTCTTGCACCGCGTACAAGGATCGTTGCCGCGCACACCGGTGGCTCGATTGTTATGTTATAAATTATTATCGTGTTATTACCGTGGCCGAGCACCGCGCATCGAGCGCCCGGCGGTTTCTTGGCGGGAGCGAGCTGGTTTTTTTTATCGCCCTGCTGGGTAGAGGCAGAGGGGTTTTGCGCGCTCATGGGCGACGTTTGTTTGTGGATGGATGGAGAGGGACGCCGGTGCTATCGACGGTGGTGATTTTGGGTGTCTTGACCCCTTTCGGCGGTTAACGAGGAGTAGGTGTCTGCTGGGGTTCTGGGGGTCGTTGTTTTTGGGCTGTGGGATTTAGGAATTTGGGGATTTCGGTGCCCGTGCGCTTGGATGTTTACGCTTTAATTAAAGTAGCAAAAGTGGGAGGAATTAAGCGAAGATCCGAGCGAGGGAAACAGAGGAGAGCACGACCTGGCACGTGGATAATTGGTGGTACGAGAGGCGAGGAAAACGTTCGGTGGTCCAGTGGAAGAAATGGCAGGGGGGACGCGGGGCAGGGTTATCGGGGTGTTGGCGAGTGAAACGGAGAGGAATCACCCCTGTTTCGGTGGAATAATCGTCTCGTCCTCGTCGAAAGCGGTTTGCTCGAGCTAATATCGAACCGTCGCCCACGTTCAAAGGGATGTCGGGGAAGGAATGGCATTGTTGGTCCCCTTCCAGGCGATTCTTCTTTCGACGCGTGTCACTTCTGACGTTGCTAATGAAAAGATTGCTGTGCCAAGAAAAACGCGCGAGCCAAGGCCACCAACAACCACCGCAGCCTAAAATTCTCCGTCGCATCCCTCTTTGTACCTTTCATACCCACGTTTAAATTCAACACTCGTGCAATGGAAAATAAACCCGCGGAATCTCAATTATCCAACTCTCCCCCCCCCCCCCCCCTCCCCGAAATCACAATCCTCTCGAGGTACAAGCAGCGGTAAACAAATCACAGCTATCATTCCGAACACCTCTGTTCCCTGCTCCTTTAACACGTAATTTGCTATCACCAGAGGCAATTTGTATACACGCTACCTGTCTTAAGATTCCTGGCGATACGTCCACCGAGACTGGTCGGTTTTTTGCCGGCACGGAAAAGAAGGTACGGTCGTCAAAGGAAAAGCGATTGCGCGGCGGCCGGAGCGGAAGGGTTAATACGAGCGAGGGCATGAAATTGAGATGGTTCTGTGTCGTTGCGCGCGTAGATCGCCAAGTCGTTGTTTCCATGGAGGAAGAGGCGCTCGCCACTCGCCTCGGTATCTCCTCTGTTGATTAAAGTCCAGGGGCGATCGCCGATTGTCATCCAGGCTCGTTCGTGCATAGAGCAGGATATTACGCACCGGTATCGGAGTAATGATATCTCGACCGCAGTGATCATGTAAACCGCAATCATTACGAGGATATCTGAGACGCATCCACTTGTACCGTCTGGTATGTGAATCATATCGGCTGTTCCTGTTGCTCCGTAACTCGCGGCTTAATTGGAGTTCGCCCCGTTGAAGGAGGGTTCTTCGATCTGAAGGTGATCCTCACCATGGTATCATCCTTTGAGGAACCTCGGAACCTGAGTTTCGAGATGAATTCAACTTAGGAATCGCTCTTGAAATCTCTTGAACATTGCAATAGAACTTCACCACAATTTCTAATTTATTAAAATGATCGTTCTTTTGGGCTTCGATTGATTATTATTCAATTGCTTCTCTGCTGTGATGAGAGGATCGTTGAAGCAAGAAATGAATCCAGTGGTATTTCCCAACGATTTCCTCGACCACCGCGAATGATCCTTTCCCACCCCCGTTTCGCTAGCCAGAACCACCCCCGTGGACAGGAGTTTCGGTCGCCTGTTTTCCTCTCGCGATCTCCTGGGAGCAATAATCGCCGCGGGCCGGAAAAATTCCGCGACAGAAGTTAAGCAAAGCCACGAACGAGGAACAGTGGAAAAAACGCGGAGGACCGGCGTCGGTCGGCGCGGAGAGGGTGGTGGGAAACGGAGGGACGCACAGAGAGCACGGACAATAGAGAATGTCCCCGGTTCGACTGTAATAAGGGTGACCAATTTTCTCGTACGCCCGCTGCCTCTCCCCACGTTCGACTGTTTGAACAAGCCTCATAATTAATACGCGTACCCGCTTCTGGAAAACCAGAGGCTCCAGGGTATCCGGCTGAGAGACATTTTTTCAAATCCTCCGCGCCTGTATTTGCTCTTCCACGGCGTTCCTCCACGATTTTCGAACGCTTTCCGCGAGCATCTGCCTCGTGTCTCCCCCTTTCCCCCACACCCTTGTTCGTCCCTGACGGACACGGTTTTCCTGACAGTCGATCCTCCGTGAACTTCCAACGATCCTTGTCTTCGTCTTGTGATTTGTTGCAGAGAAATTTCTCTCTGTAATTTACGATAGAGCCGAGACTCTGGATTTCCTTTAAACCTCCAACTTGACTGTTATTGGATATCGAGCTGAGGAGTAAATGCACAGAGCGAATTGCATTTTCCTGGATGCGCTGCTAGGGGAAAGGTGGCTTCTCTGGGAAATCCAGGGCAGATCGCGTACCTGGCTCGTTTTCGCGAGAGATATCTGTCTTTAAGAGCATTATCTGGATGGCGGACGGGTAGGGAGACGGCAAAAACCGTCCGCCCCCTCGGTGGTATGTGAAAAATGATGCACAACCCCAATCCCCCGGACACATCTCCGCCCTCCCCGCCGCGGAATGTCCCGAAGGAAGCGTTCCTCCTCCTCGTCTTTCTGGTCCACCACCCGAAAGAGACGTGTCACGGGCGAGCTTGCATTATTCGAAACGATTAACTGGCTGACAGTGCTGGTAAAAAATAATCCTGGGAATATATTTTTAATGCTCGGGGATTTATGGCGCGAATCGAGGCTAGTCCTTGTTTCAAACGGGAGAGGGTGGATTCGGGGGGGGAAGCAATTGTACTTTCGGGGGTGGATCTTAACGATGTAGTGGTTTCTTTATTCTGCCTTTTTCGAAATTTGAGTTCTACTTTGGGGGGTTTTGATAATGGAGTTGGTGGAAGATAGTGTGACCAGTGGTGGATAGTTGGTATTCTTTGAGTGGGGTGTTAATTTTATTGAGAATTGCAGTGTTTTTAATCAGTGCGAAATTTCTTTTGTTTCAGATATGCTGAAGTATTTTGGAAAGTACCCCCGGCTGGCATCCGGAACGCTACACTCCTCTGCGAATCGCACAAAGGGTTTCTTTACTCATCCACGGTTAACAACGACTTGTAAGTAATTTTCCTTTTCTTCCAACGCTTAAAATTAGTTCTTCTACTTCTACGAAATTGATGAAGGAATCCTCTAGGTTACGATGCCCTGTTCGCATTTCGGGGTAGGGAAAAGTGGACGGGATTTCAGCTACTTCCACGTCCCACACTGTATTATAAAGCGAAAGTGCGTGACCCAGCATCGCTTTCTTCCTTTCCCCGTCCTTGGAGCTCGTGACGTGATGGATACGCGAAAATGTCACCGCCATGGCCCCAGGGCTAACACACCATCCACCCTCTGACCATTATGCTAAACCATTGTCCACTATCTGCCTAAGATAGCCGACGGCTTAAGTCCTCCACCCTTGACTGCCTCGAGACGGTTAAAAAATCATTTTCATATTCGACCTTCCACTGCCTTCTCTCGCATCTTTCTATTTTCCACGAAGTGGCAATTGAATTCCCCGAAATTAAATCGAACGGAACTTTGCTTCTAGCGCGGTATTAAGTTCCCTCTTTAACATAGTAATACAGAAGGAAAATGAAGGGTGCAGGGTCGATTTGAGGTAACGACCACGCTCGAAAGCATGGCATCGATGGGCAATTATATTCGACAACGCGTACGATATCTCTGCCACCCCCTTTTTTTTCCAGCTTTCGACGAGGGTTTCTCCGATTCCCTCCCTTTTTCTCTGGCCCTCCGCGATGCATCCACCATTATTCGGGCGTTAGGCAAATACACGAGGAGAGAGGCGACACGCTCCTCTCGTCCGCTTGTGCTTTTTGCCTGGCGCAAAATTCAAATGAGACCGCGCGGCATATTGCGCTGAATCGAAATTAATGTCGCGCAACTAATTATCGGCGGCAGTGTCGTCACCGTGTCTCCCGTATCGGCCAGCCTGGTCGCCTCTATAAATTTCTACGTCCCCCTATCCGCTGGCTGATTTTTATTGCCCCCCACCCGCGCGATAATTTCCAATTAAATCGTTTAACGAGCGTCGTTTTCACTTTTTCCCTCTGATGGGGCGATCCTCGCCTCCCTTGCCACGCCATTTCTTTCTGACGGAGCGTGGAATTTTTCGAACGCTTGAAAATGTGTCGGGCATTCTTCTTGGGGAGGAAATTCGAAGCTTGAAGAGTTCCACCTTCTTTTTGCGGTGAAATTTTCAAGCTCCCGGGTTCTAGGTACCTACCTTCTTTTTTGGGAAAAAATTTGTAGCCCGAGGATTCTACCATCCTTTCGGTGAGCGAATTTCAAGCTCGAGGGGTTCTACCTTCTTTTTGGTGAGGAACTTTCAGGCTCGAAAGGTTCTACCCTTTTTCCTTTCGTTCAATCTTTAGAATTTTCCATTTAGTAGGTAATTATCATTGTGCAAGTAGATGGTTCACGAGTTTCAACTTCGATTTCCGACGCATTTTCAATAGAACTTAAAGGAATATTGATTAGAATTATTTTGACGCTGTGTGAGTCTGGAAATGCAGTTTTTTTTTAATGGGAATTGTACGATTTCTGAAAGTGTTATCGATCATAACGATGCGAAAGATTCCGGGTGGGTTGCGCGAGGGCTTCAGGAACCACGCCAGGATCGGGTGAACAATTGCAGGGCAAAAAGCTGGAGCCGGTGCGCGGCAAGAAATTTCTAATTTGCGGTATAATTAAGGGGGACGGGACAAAAAGCATCAGGGATTCTACGCTGTTGTCGGAAAATCGCGAATTCCACCTTGCGAGTACGCCCCTGGCTCTATCGCAGAACAGTCGGCTCTCTGAATACGTTACTCCGTGGCAAATTGTTTAAGTAAATAATCGATCGGCGCTTTTTCGGTATTTCCGAGTCCAAATAATTCGATTAAAATACACGCACAGAAATCAAGTTCCAATGATAAATTCTCTAAGTAACTTGTACTCAAATCGGACTTTTTTTTTTTAATTTCCTCTACAATTTCAAAATTCTGTTCCAGGTACACGATAGTGACTTCCGAAGAGTGGGCGAAACTCATGCAATTTTACGACGTCGATTATCAAATCATCATTAAGAAGAACGGCTGCGACCTCTACACAGAACCGAGTGAGTAAAAGCAGTCCTCCTTCCATATTTCTCTACATCCCATAAACTGTCTTCTTAAGTCAAAATTCTGTGTTTAAAAAATATGCACCTGCATGTTCCATAAGCATTTAATTTATTTCGCATTAAGTTAAGTTCTCGACGAGTTCTCGTGGCTCACGAATCCAGGGGGCGGGGGAAAATTATTGCATGGAATCTGGGGACGTGGATTGAAACGATTACAACGGTGGATAATAATGGTTACGATAGGGCGTATCAATTTCCTGGTAAACCGTCGACCGAGGAACCGCTTGCGCGCAATTAACGGCTTTCTCTTTATTCCATCCTGGGACCGTTCGATCTTATCGGCAATTAATTTTCGTACAATTCCAGGGGGGTCGTTATGTAAACGATCGTCCCTAGGCGGATCGTTACCAGTGCTCTCTCCCCCACGGTGCACGTCTCCCTCTCTCTCCTCCTTTTTTTTTTTCTTCCCCTCCACGCGGACGTGCACGGTCTAATTATCGGTACACAATCTCGCGGACACCACGATTTCTCTCTCTCGTGTCTAGAATTTATTTGTCGCTGAATCTCGCCTGTGGAAATCGTGGAAATTCGAGCTCCCTTTTTCGAGTAGCGCGGCAGGCTCGAAGTCGCGATAAATCGTTGACTTTCGCGTCAATTGAATCCCCGCGTGTGCCTGGAATCTATTTCAACCTTAATTGAGCCATCTCTGGTGCCGCGGAAATTCGAGTTCCCTTTTTCGAGTCGCGACAAATCTGTGCTCTGCTGACGGGATTGACTTGGCCTTTAATTGAGACGCGGGGATCGCAGGTCTAATTGCACTTTTGATCGCTGGTTGGAAGGGACGTTTGGAGACAGTTTCGAAGAGGAAGGTCTGCGAGGAGCAGACAGAGCCCTTCGTCTTTCTGCCCTCCCTTCGCGAACCGTGGCCCAAGGAATAATGCCAGAAGACATTAGCCGTCGATTTACATAAATCCCCCCTCCCCCGTCTGTTTCGCGGCCACCGTGGTTGGCTTCCCCGGCAGGACCCCAAAGTGTCTCATTATAATTAAGAAGTATCCTGAAAATTAACTGACAGAAAAACCGCCACCGCGGAGCAGACGAGTAGGTGGTGCCGGTCCAAATGGCCTTCTAAAAGTTTCTCACCCGTAGCCCCTCGATTGGCCCTGGTCCCTCGTTCCGTGCACCAGGAATCCTCCCTCCGCCACAGGGATCTTAATATTCCTAGATTTCTTCATCCCCACTCTTTCAAATGCACCCCTAACTTGAGTTGCTCCCGACGACACCCTGGCAGGATATCCTTCCAATAATCTCAGATTTCACAGCAATAATATCTCCCCTCAAAACGCGGGCGGAGGCATTCGAAAACGGCCCCCATTTCTCTGCAATCAGTCGGAAGAAAGGCACCGCGAACGCAGATTTTAGATGGTCGAAAGTCGCGATGGTGTACGATTCAATTCCCCCTTTATTCGCGTGGACAAATACGAGCGCCCCGAAAGTCCCGATCAGATTTACGCGGCCGTTGGTTGGGCCACGCGCAAGCAAGCCCACTTTGTCGAACGACTGATCCTTGTCGTCGTGCTGGCAGGCAAATTGGCTCCCAGGACGGTGGCACCAGGGGGATCCTGCCTGCGGAATCGATGTTCCACGTCGTTCCATCGGTGCCCGTCGAGGAAGCCTGTCTCGCGTCCGAGAGAGCCCTCTAAACATCCCATTGTCTTGTCCGTCTCTCGGTCGCGGATGCCCGCGGCTTTTTTTTCCACCCTCCCCTTCCCTTGCCCCGCGA
Organism: Andrena bucephala; assembly: GCA_947577245.1. Classification (NCBI taxonomy): domain Eukaryota; kingdom Metazoa; phylum Arthropoda; class Insecta; order Hymenoptera; family Andrenidae; genus Andrena; species Andrena bucephala. The sequence continues at coordinate 72,721,865 of OX387717.1, forward strand.
CATTTGTCAAGGCCCTGCCACGGCCCGTGGAGCCATGCCTCGCCCCCCCCCCCCCTCCCTCCCTCGCCTCCCGTTGCATTTGAATTGCAAAGAAGAATTCGAGTGGCCGACGTCTCGGCTCCTGGTAACATCCAGCGGCCGCGGATCGCCCAGATGGAGATGTCGTTTAGGGTTAAAACCGTGATATCTTCTCCGCGAGCGTGCGGCTCGCGGTTTCGCCTCGTGCCGGTCGATCTACATCCCCGGGATCGATTACATGTTGGTTTGCTCGGTTTTTTTTGCGATGGGGGATTGGGCTTCGGGAGGATTTGAAAGCGAGAGAGGAGTTACTGGCCACGGCGGAGTTTTGTGTAGGTTGTTCTTGTATTGTGGCTCGGTTTCAAGGAGGAAAGGGGAAGAGTTTTGTAGTTTGGGGGATTGAATGGGGGGGAGGTGAGAAGGTGGTGACTTTGAGGAGGCTTTGAGTTGGTTACTTGTTGTATGATAGATTGAACCTTGTGGAGGAGAACTCTGGTACTTTGAACCCTCTTTAATTGAAGACTAGTAGTCTGTAGTGTTCCTTCTCGAGAATTCTTTCCCGAGAAATTTTATAATTTCTTATTTCTCATTTTTCGAGAAATTACAGTGTTTCTCGAGCATCTTCAGTGTAGGAAATTTATTATATAAATCCCATTTGTTTTCAGAAATGAATTTTTAGTTAGTTCAAATTGTGTGTTAATCGTGTACATATAAACACATATAAACTATAATCGGTAATAAATGTTAGCAATGTATACGAAGAATTGCGTGATTGTTTATAAACTTTTCTCTTCGTATCGCCGATGCTCTATATACAATTAAACCCACTTAAAATGAAAGATATTTTTCTACAGCCACAGATTTTGTTACAAAAAAAAGGAAGTAGATTGACTAACGCGACATTAGACGCATTGTGTTTTTGAAAAAAAAAACATTTTAAAACAAAAAAGGATTGTTTCGCCTTGCTCACATTTTATATTAAATAAATAAATTTATCAATTATATTTAATATCTGTTTTTTGTTCATTTACACAAATGTTGTCTAAGTTGGACACGAATAAAAATTTAGATAAATATTATCAACATTATTCCAAAAATATAAATTTTGCAATATTTTTTTAATCTTTTGAGGATTCTCGGGAAATATAATCTGCTTTCTCATTTCTCGAGATGCGAAAAATATCGAGAAATCAAGAACAGTAGTAGCCTGTCCACCCTCGAGTTGAACTCTACTGTGGACTAACTCGAAGTGAACCCTAGTACTTTGAACCCTGTGCAATTGAATCTCAGTAAAGTAATCTGAATCCTCTCGAATTGAACTCGAATACCCTGAACCCTCTCAGAGTAAACAACCCTAGTACTCCCAAACAGAATTCTCTAAACTCCCCTACCAGAACTCTGAAATCCTGCACTCGTCTCCACAAAACCCAGCAAACTCCACCGCCACCATCAACCTTTCCTCGATGATCCACCGAACGCGTATCGATAACACTGCCGTCGTCTGAAAGCATCCAGGAGAAGACGCCACCAGCTCGTTAGCCGTCGATCGTCTTTCGCCTGTCGTCCATTAACCGGGTGCAGCGGCACGAGAAACATTTCCTCGGTCGGTTTTCCAGCGGAGCGTGGTGGTGATCGCGCCGGTGGGCCGACGGGGGTGGTATTCAATCGCGTCACCTCCGGTTCTGTCAACCCCGGGGGCCGACCAGCCAGCCAGCGACCAGGGTTGTCGAGTGATTGATACGAGGTTGGACGGTGCCTAATGTGCCTCCGCGAACGACAGAGAAAGAAATGGGGAAGGACGTGGCCGTCGAAGGGAGACAGGACCACCCTTCGAGGCTCCTCGTGAGCGGAACGATCGTCCGGCTCTGGGGCTCGTTAGTCAGGGCCGTATCATTCACCGAAAGCAACCCCCGATTTTTTGCCACCGCGAGCCAAGTGGCTCGCCCCTTCCTTCACTTTTGTTCGCCCGGGCACACGTGAGCACGACCCTGCGCGCCCTTAAAACGAGGCAAATAGTCTGTTTGTTCTGTACTCGCTGGCCTGGACACCGAGGGAATCCTCCTTGCCTCGAGGCTCCGTAGAGGGATGGTTGTTCGTGGTGTAAAGGGGTGTTATGTCGGTAGCGAGTACGCAGTCGATATTGTTATACAGTAGTGGAGGATCCTTTACAAGGGGAATAGAATTTCTGAGATCAAAGCTCGTGACTTGGAAGCAGCACATTTTAAAGCAGCAAAGAATCCACAGAGGTCGCAGTAGAGGAGATTAAATGGAGGGAGGTGGAGTCCCAGGTTCTTATTCGCGCCTGCCGCTTGAATCCCGCTTCCAGGAAGCCTTTCCACTTTTCGATACGATTAAAAGCGACGGACGCGTCGCACGGTGTCCCGATTCCTCGAACGGCAGTCGTAAATATCGCTTAGGCGCCAGACGGTGCCACAAATCAGCCTAGCTGCGCTGGCGTTGTATCGCAAAACCTAGAGCAAACGCCGGCGGACGGGGTTGGGCCAGTGTGTTTCGCTGCTCCGGAGGGGGACGTTTTCTGGCCGCGGGACAGAGAGGTCTCGAATTAATATTCGGACGGCGATTTAGATTTAGAACACGAATTTGCTGATTAGTTTCCTCCCGTGGCCCGTGCGGTCGGCTACGCTGCGACGCTCGTCCTTCCATAAATGCTGAGCCTGGAGAGAGGGTCGCCACCCGCCTTTCGACTCGAGATTTAGTCTCCAGGGGGGGGCGCGGGGGGCGGTCGAACTTGCCCCGGGGGTCAAACGCTTCTGGAGGGACATTTGTTAGCCTTTCCTCCCCCTCGAGCCGCGACAAGTGCGCCGGACACGTCTTAATATATGCATTCGCCGACCAGTGAACACGACTTTGCGACTTGTTCCTTGAACGGTTGCCCCTTCGATATCAGTGTTTGGTTTCCTTGATTTTTCGACGAGGGTCGTGGAGGGTGAGTTTGTGGTTTTCTGTGGGAGAAGGGGTTGACAGCCGTCGGAATTAAATAGGTCCTGTTACTTTCAGAATTTGATAATTATTGTAATCGGATTCCTCGGCAACTTTGGAAATCATCGGGTTCTGCAGACTGGGAGGACTAATATGTTGCTCGCCCATGTGCCAGTTACTCATCCAAGGCGCAGTGCCATTCACGGACGATTAAAAGGATTCATTAGCGGACGACGCAGGAAGCAGTGTCGTAAATTAAAGTGGAAGTGGACTAGGAAAGTCGAGAGAACAGGTCAAGTTTCGAGGGTTCGAATTAGCGACATCCCGCCGGTTTCGAGCCTCCCCGGCTCCCACCCTCCCCCTTCATCTTGGTCCTTCTCTTATCCTGCCAGGATATCCCCACTTGTCTCCGCGCTACAGGGGGTTCTTTTCCAAGCAGGATTAAATGGAGCGCCTAGATGACCGATGCTCGCCTGACTCGCGAAGGGGATCGAGGGGGGTGGTTGGAAAACAAGATAAAACGAGGATAAAGCTTGGAGCCTTCCTCCCCTCGCTACTGACAACACCGTGGGGGTGTCCTGCGACGCTGGCAGCCCAGGAGCCTTCGTTAATCCAGAAGCCTAATCGTCCAGATCGCTGGACTCGTCGCTACGCTTCGTCTTTTCCGCTCCTCTGCTGGAAAAACTACCCTTGGTCTGCAACTCTCGAGTTTTCCATCGCGGAGGGAGGCATATTTGTCGATTCTAACTTTATGCCTGGGAAACTTGAATCTTCTCTCGTCCTATGATGTCGATTGTCTCATAGATATGACTACCTTTACTTAATAAAATATAAAGTAGATAAGCACACCTCAGGACTTCGCAAAATTTCATCAACTTTTCAGATGAATTCATGGTTCATCCCGCGCCAAAAGTCCCTCGAGTTTCATTCAGGAGTTCCCCCGATTCGTTCCGAGATTATTAGAGATGAAACGCAGGGTTGACAGTGGAAACGGTTGCCGCTGCGTCTCCTCGAACACCGAGCCCCGCAAACCACCGCTCCCCGTTTAATTAAGTCGTCGATCGAGGATCCATTAGCGACACGAGAGGTCCTTTCGATTTCCTCGAAAGTCGCGCAGCCTAGGCTGCGGATACAGAGAGCCGCGTGTAATGCCCGCTTTTAAGCCCCGATTACACGCGCCAGCCAGCCTCGCAGCCTCTCCTCCTGCATAAGAGGATTAAATCTCGACTTTGTTGTGGCGCTCGAAGACGTTCGTTAGCGAAATCATTGTTACGCCGCCGACCATCTTCTCCTTCTTCGCCAGGCGTCGTTAGAGGGCCGCTTAAAACGCGAAACCGCGCTCCTTAGGCTAAATTCCTCCTCCGTTCGCGGCCTCCCTCCAAGCACACTGCAGTTCCTCATTTCTGGCCATTAATTCTGGCTTGCAGCAATTTTTTGCACCATTGAACCTCGACTTCGCGAGTAACTCCTGCTTCGCAAAGGCCAACTTGGGATTCGAGGATTCCTCTCGGTTGTCTGTGTGCTTTTTAAAGTTGAATTTGAAGCTCAAGGTGGTTGGAGTTAAACACTGACCTCGTGGCCCACTTGTTCAGTTTTTATTGGATTTTGTATGGTAGAAGTTAGAGAAGATTGGTGTGCTAATGTTACCTATATATTAGTGGACAGGGATATTGAAAATTCCTCTTAATTTTCAGCAATATCCCACGACATCCGCTGCGTTCAGGTGAAGATTAAACCGCCCCAGCTCGTCGTCGGAGAAAAAATCATTATTTACTCGCCGCGATCAGGGAGAACTCGAGGCATATTCGAGGGTGGCCGACTGTTCATCGAGGGGTTGGGAAGCATCAATCTTTCATTCACGGGATGAATTCCGAGTTATGAATGAAAGTCGCCCAGGCCTTTTAATATAATGTCGCGCTGCTGCCTGTCCTCTCGCTTAACGTGGCTTCGATTTTGATCGAAGACCCAGGCAAACTGGCGGGGAGGGTGAACTTTCGGCTTCCTGGACTTTCGGGGAACTTCTAAGTCTGTTAACGTCTCGAGCACACCTGTGCTACAAGCTTTTTCTATTAATTTTATTCATGGCATCTTCGAGGAGCTAGGAATCTTAAAGCTACCACTGTCAATTACCAATTTATTCAAGAAAATTGAGGAAAACTTCGTTAGAGGGTAATAGTGGTATTATCTTTCTTCAGAAAGGTATTTTGCGAGCTTCAAGTGTTCGATTCATCTAGTTGCTAATTTCGTGGGTCTCAGGTGCATAATTCCCTCTCACATCTGCGATTTCTGTTCGTGTTCCATTCCCCACGAAGATTTCCCAATTAATTTCGTGAACAGCAGTCGATCACCTTGTAAGTGGCTTCTTAGATCTGTCTCCACGCGATTATCAGCCTGATTACCAGCAGGATCTAATCTTTCTGCGAAACTGAGCTCAGTGATCGATCGGTGGGGGTTGAAGCAACGTCCTAATTAATCCATCAATTATTTCCACGACTGATACTATTCGAAAAGTATTCACCCTGCAATCCATTCAATTACTGATTGAAATGTGTGAAACTGTAAACTGATATTTTAAAATCTCATTAATCCATTGATAAGTTCCCCATGAGTGCCAATTAAGCACATCCAGCCACCATCATCATAGTGCGAAAATGCAAATGTTGAAATAGAAGATTGAAATAATTAATATTCCAAGGAACACGTCGAAAGCGACAGAAGTTTCGGGTTTAAATTTCTTGGAGGTCCCCTGGCCCGGCAGAAACAGGGATACTCTTGCAAGTGGATTTCGCGCGAAGGTCAGCCATCGTATCATCGAAATTGCACGGTGAAGTGGAGGAAAAGTTTGATACGGTGTGCCACGGGGGATTTCGGGACGGGCCGTTTCCATGCACGCGATAAAATCGGAAGGAAGCGGTGCCGTGGAGAGGAAACTTCTACACCGATCCAGTCCAAGTTTTTGTCCCCCTTTCCACGCCCGTTTATGGTTTCACTGCCCTCCGATGGCACTTTAGGGAAATGCACGAGGAAAGCCACGTCGTTGTTCGCCTCTATTGGCAACCGGTGGAGCCTATTGTGTATTATTGGCCAATAAAACCCCTATGGATGTTTGTTCGCGACACGCGCGAATGCTTCTCCAGATTCCTCCTCCACTTCTCCCTGTATTGGCTTCCTTCGGTGTCTCTTCTTGAACTTTGGTCAATATATTGCAAGGAAACTTAACAATCATGCAAGTAATTACTTAGTAGAATAGTAGGAGAAATTCACTATAAATTGCATTTCGCAGCATCGAATTTCAATTCTATTAGTAAGCTGAGTGGTAGATCTCTCTTTTTGGTTAAAGTATCTTCCCAGCATCTGCTTGGAATACTTGCAGCAGTGATAGTAGCCTCATTTTCTGATCAAGCATCACATTGTGAAAGGGTTGATTTACAGCGGTGTAGTGATAGGGTTAAAAGACTCGGAAAAGGGGTGGCAGGGTGGCTTCTGATTCTCAGTCATCCCCACGCATCCCCTGATTAGCTTAGGTTCCTCGTATTTCCGATTAAACTCGATAGCAAACGATCCTATCGTGCGTCCCGTGCAGCCCTGTAATTGGAGGTCCAAGGGTGGACATTTGAATTCATTCGGGGTAGCAGCTACGTCGACCTGCGTCCTGCTCCTAGGAAATGGTTAATGCGTTTGCGGTAAAGTAAAATGTAAATCGATTTACTTCTTCTTACCTGTAATCGGGTTGTTCGAGTATTCTGTAAGACGATCTTGGCAGTTTCGTCTGGGTCTATCGATCGAATTTTGGGGAAGCTGGGATGGAGATTTTAAATTCCAAGGTTTCGTTACCTATTCAGATTCTCCTCGCGTAATTTAGGAGGACGTTCATTGGAAAGTTGATTTGGTGGTTCGTTGGTACTGATACTCCCTCTTGGATGTATCAGTACCAGGAACTGCAATTCCCCGAGCTCCCACCTCTAGATTTTCAATCTCTCAGCTTCCCATTTCACCCAAAGTCCTCAAGCTCTCTAGCATCCCAAATCTCAAATATCCAAACCTCACTTCACCAAATCTTCCAATTTTCAGCCCTCGACTTTCACTCTCCCAAGTCCTCAATGCGTGCCTCTCCATCTAAACACTTCCTATATAGTCCGCTAAAATTTCCCGTTATCAAAAATTCCCATTTCCAACCATCAAACTGCAAAAGCCCCCAAAAGCACTTCCTTCAAACCCCCAAAACCCCAGAACCCCCAATTCGAAAACCCCGTACATCCAATCCTAAAAAAAAAACCCAGTCACCGTTCTCGAAACAGAAACGACGCCTGCGTCCATCCTCGGGGCAGGTCGTTGACCGTCAGGTAATCGCTGGAGAGGCTGTTCTTGCGAGATGCTTGGGGCGCAGGGGGCGCGATACCTCGACGGGCGCGGGCTGGGTAATTAGGGCTGCCGGAGGGTGGTGGACATTCGAATTCATTCAGGGTCGTGGCGTTCCTCGAGCAACGGGGTTTGGCCCCTTTAGCGGAAAACTGTCTGAACATGACGTAACGCTCCTGAAAGCCGCTCGGATAGGAGCGGTTCGGGGCCTGGTTTTTGCGCTGTCCGGCCAGCAACAATGGCCGCTTCTTACGGCCGCTCTGGTCACCGTATATTATTAATTACTGTATTAATCTCGCCGGCCGTAAGCAATCTATTATACATGGGATAAGAGCCAGCGAGCTGGCTCCGTCGTCGTCAAAATGCCCGCCCACACCCCAGCCGCTGCTTGTTCCTCTTCCACCCCTCTGTGACTTTGTAACTTCGTGGCTCCGTGTAATCTGACCCCCTCGGGCGGGTGTTAACGAAGGGTGGCTGCAGGAAAGGGTGCTAAAGGAATCACGAAATTGGCCGCGACCACCACTTCTTCCTTGGCGCTCGATGCACTTTGCAGCGTTTGGGGATGGGGGTGGGAAACTATCCTATTTAAGTGTGCGTTTAAAGTTTGTATATAGAACGGGAGGAAATTGTAAATGGGAGTGCATGTTTCTGGAAGCAGGAATGGGAGAATAAAATTGAAGGTGATGGGAATGTTTCATCAATATTATTGTGCAACTTCCATTTGCATCACATTTTAGAAAAAATACACTAATAATAAAAAGCCTCCATGAAACATTAAAATAGTTGACCGAGTCGTATAAAAATTCTCCTTTCTCACAAAGGGCCAACGAATGGAATAAATTTCGTTTTTTCCTGTCATTCTGTTGCAGGCATCTGCGCGGCGTGCATGCTCGCGAGAGTGGAGCAAGAACGCCTGGAAAGCCTGAAGTACGAGAGGGCGACGATTTACGTAAAGTGCGTGGAGGACAACGAGGATTCGAAGACGGACACCGACACAGAGGTGAGCCAGTGGCCAGCTAAAAATTGCTCGTATTTCCGTGATGGAATCGGCGAAATGACGAGCTCCCTGGGGAAACTCGGCCGCCGAGGCCCGGCTACATGGGATTTTTATTAATGGGCCAACGTGCCGAGTCACCAGAGTGTCCTGGAACCGGTCGACCGGTTCAGATTGATGTCGAACGATAAGGAGATTGGCCCCGTCTCGTCCGTTTCACGATAATAATCGTCATTACGTTTCCACGGGTGGACCTTAAGGCCACCTGCTCCCTCTCGTCCTAGAATCGGTCCCTTTAGCTTGCTCTTGGAAAGCAGAATCAAGCTGCTGCAAATTATAAAAGCGGCGATTCATCATAATTCGACATGATCTATTATCGTTACTGAATTTATTTCAACATAGCATTGTTTGTTACAGGTGGCTGCAAAGAGACCTAAGATCGAGAGCGCGAGGCCCTCGAGGACTCGGAGGAACCTGAAGGGCTCCCACGAGTTCAAGGTCTCCTCTGACATCACCCTGAAGGAGCTCAAGCTCATGGTGAGCGTTCATCTTCTATATTCTAGTAGCTTCTGTATATTAGTTAAATGGCAATCAACGCTGCACAGCACTTAGGACACAAGGTTACCCTCCCTCCACAACTCAACGGAATATCATTCTTCTTACTGTGCAAACAATTGAGTGGATTGATACACGTGTTCATTCCAATAGATCGTAGTTGCTGACAGTGACATCGCTTGGTAATTGAAAGGGATTACACCTGTGGTTTAGAAAAGGGTGCCTTCGTTTCGCGAGGCTCCGCCGTTTCGGCCGTGGAACGAGGGAAAAGGGGTGTGGAGGTTCGAGTCGATTCTCTGGGTGGAGGAAAGTAGTAAAGCCGTAGTTATGGCTGGTTAGCATACGGCCGGGCCCCGTCGGTGTGCTTAAACTATTAAGCGTATTTATATTGCGAGGCTGTGGCCGTCTCTTTCTCCATCCGCGCCGGGGCCACCGGCAAAAAGCCGAAAGAGCATAAACCTCGCGCTAATAACAGGCCTCCGACGACTCTCCACTCCACTTCACTCCACTTCGTTCGACTGCTCGCTTCCATACCGATGGCTATTCAATTCTCTCCCCTTCTGCCCCTCTGCGCTGGTCGCTGGTGTAATTCACTCCTGTAAAAGCCTCGAATCCGCTCGAGGATCCTCGAACACCTTCGCTGCGCGGATATTATTGGGGTAGTTGCGCTGCGCAGTCTTCTCGTCTCCCCGAGAATCTTCTTCCATCTTCTAAGACCCTTTTTTGAGAATCGAAAGAATAAACAATCGTCTCCCAGTCTCCTTCTCTTCATTGATAATAACTCTTCGGAATACTTCTTCCTGGATTCCCCACAAAAACTGAAGGGAAGCAACGGGACACAAATTAGCCCCAGGTTTCACCGCAATAATTGCGCGCCGACAGTAGTAAAACTCTTAAATTCGCGCGTCCTTCGACTCCAGAGTTCTCGAACGATTTCAGGATCCATCGATAGATCCTCCAGCCGCCAGGTTTAAGCAGCCAGAGATTAGACGACGATTCCTGTTGGAAAGTATTTACAGACCGGAGGGTGGTCGCTGTTTCGCGGATATCGGCGATGTTTGACAAAAATGAGCGTTGCTTTTTACCATCCAGCAAAAATAGTCGAATTTCATGGTCGAGCGCGGACAAACGGTGAGCAAGCAAGCAAAACGGGACAACAGTTGTAGATCGTTTTACATAATCGTTGTAAATATTACTTTCTACCACATTCCGTGTCACCAGTCGCGAATCCTTCCTTCCACCCCCTGCGGGACCCTCCATCTGTTTTCTTGCCCCCGACTGGAGATCGCGGAACCGACGTCGATCGATCGAGGATGGGAAAAAGTTTGTTCGAAAGTTCTTTCGACTTTGGGCGATCACTTTCTTCGTCCACGTGTCTGATACGGTTCGATCGTTGCGAAATGCTTAGGGGGGATGTTGGGTTGGGTTGAGTTTTCGGTGGAGGGATTCTTTAGGATTTCGTTGGATTTTGAGAGCTAGCTCGTTGGCTTGTTATTCTTCCATTAGGAATTCGATTTGACTGCATGTTTGTCAGTGCTGAAAGTGTATGATTGAGAGATCTTGGAGGTGTTTAAAAGATGCAGTTGCAAGGGTCTCGGAGGATCAGTTAGTGGAAGTGAAAAATGGAGAAGCTTTCCAAATGTTTGCGAATGTATTCAGAAAGACGAGAAGTTCCTCGACCCCGCGGCAATTTTTCAGCCCCTCGCCCGTTCGCCTCGCAACCTTGTTAAACTCCTCTCTATTTATCGCTGCTGTCGAACTGAGGAGACTTTAACGAGGAAGCGTCGGTTCCTCGACTCAACCAATCATTTCTCTCCGTAGCCTTTGGTCGCCTTTATTTTTCTCGTTGCTCTGGTAAACGCTGTTACCCGATAAGTCTCGTCACTCTGAAGATCCTCGGGGAACATCATCCTCGAAGTCTGTCGACTCTGAATTTTCTATGACTAGAACTAATTCTAGGAATCCAATTCAAGATCGATTTCACGCACTCTTGCCACATCACTCTATATCGGGGCCAAGTAGCTCTCATATTTCTACAGGAAACTTTACCAAGATAGTACTCCCAAAACCTAACGTAAAGCACTCCAAAGCACGATCACTTCTGCTTCAAATATTCCTCGAATCAAATGCTCCAAAAATTCAAACACTGCATCACATTTTCCATCCCTACTTCCCATTATCACTACCAGACTCCTCAGCAATGCTGCAGCTTCACACATTTCGCTGTGTCTCCCCGTGTCCTCGATCCAGCCGTCAATTTTCCACCGGGCCACGGATGAAGGGATCACAGGATCACTCGGATCGCAGGAGGAAAAACCCATTTGAAAAGAGGAGCGCTCCGTCGACAGATTAACTCGGTTTACACCGGGACACGGTGTAACCAGGGTGTTCCGTGTGTGCACCACCTCCCCTGCCCTTCCATCCGCGGCGTGGCTCTTTTTCCCGTCGGTTGCTCGCTCGTAAAACAGAAACCTGCACGTTTACACCGTGGAAGCTGGTCCCCGGCAACGTGCAACCGAACGAAGGGGGCAACGCGAAACCGTTTCTCCAGGCGGCTTCCACAAATTAAGCAATTACCTGGACGCATGCTCCTCGATTCCGACTTGGTCCTTTTCTTCTCTGCTCTTCTTTACAGCCCCCCGTCTCCGTCTTCTCGCGCGACGCGCTTCTAGAGTTCAATGCCTGGAGGAGTAAGAACACCGAGTTCCGGAACTTTACGCGTTCAGGGAATTCGTTGATCGCATTGGAATTAATATCGCGTCTTCCGATGCTTTTCATTAAGTCTGGGTGATTGGCGGAAGGTTGGTAAAGGGAAGTGATTGTTGGCAGCGATGAATTTGATGATTTCAGAGGCTGAGGGTTTTGTTTGTGGAGGAAGGGACTTGTTTGGAGGCAGTGACATGGTGCTGTGTGGGAGTGCAGGTGGTACTAAGGTGTTTCTGTTGTTTTCCTTCCCAGACGATGCAAATTTGTGGAGCGGGACCGTATGACCAACACCTGATGCTAGGCGAACACGAGCTCACCGATCACAGCCAGAGCCTCGCGGCGCTTGGTATATTTCCTGGGGCACTCTTAACTTTAAAGGTAGGACTGACGACTTTTTACACTTTTCATGAGACGTTGGCGGTGTAGTGTCGAGGAAATTGCTGAGAGACTTGGAAATATTTGGGTTTTGTTTTGATCTTCCATTGAAGGAGATTGAGTAATCTTCTTGGGCAAGATAAGCTCATCACTCTGTCGAGTAATGTGTATTTCAGCAATTTCGTGTTCTCTGCATGTCAGAGATGCAGAATCTCTTAATTAAGCTTCCAGCAATGCATGATTTTCTCAGTGACTTGGCATATGGAATATATTGTGTTCTATTGAGAAGTCAGTTTAGGTATCCTTAAGGTAGTACCTCGAATTTTTATTTCAGCAGGGACGTTTAAGAAACGTTAGCTGCGTTTGAGAATCGTCTATATCGATCTTTCCACCAAGCGAATCTTGCATTCAGAGACTCGAATGATCTTCAGCCACCTTACCCTTCAAATTCCTCGTCGTAAAAACCTCAATCGTCACTCAACTCCTTTCTAAACACACAATTAATTTTCCCCACCCACCAAACAACTTGCAAACATCCTTTCATCTCGAGAATCGAGTAGTTTTACGCTCTTCCTCCCAGTATCTCCACAATAATATTTTGTAGCTCTGTATCGCGTTGAAAAGCCACGCAAAACAAAACAGTGGAATCGTTACTTCTTACCAAGCAAAGGCATCGCTAATTCGTGGCGGATTTTTGCCAGTGGCCAGCCAGGTCGGTGGTTGGAAATCAATTATCGCTGTTGAAACGGATGGCTACACCTGCGATTACCTGAAAAATCCAGCATATATAGATATGATCGAGGATACGAACGCCTCTGCGGACAGAATAGAGAGAGGGACGTGCTGGACAACTTCGATAAATGGCCAGTGACTACGTAAACGTGTTAAAGCTGTGCATAACTCGGGCCTTAGTCAGCCTACATTCGCCACGGACAAACCACGGATCAATTACAACTTTTTCACCTTCCAGCGGACTTTTTCCAGCAGGAAAGCTGGGTTAGCGCGTCAGCGTTCGCCTCTTGGACATCCTTATTTCGGTCCAATTCAGAAATCTTCTATCAGATCGACTTGATGTTGCACTTGGAATTTGGAGTCAGCTGTTTTTCAATGTGGTCATATTTAAATTTGAAGAAATTAGGGATTGGGGGAAACTGGTGTTTAAATTTCTCGGTGTTTAAAAACACTGGGAATATTGTTTTTTTTTATATTTGAATATTTTGGAAGCCCAGTGTTTTCAAGAATTTCTAGTCTTAGGTTCTATCAATTTCCCTTTCAGCTTATCTGATTCCTCTTGAAGAACCTGCACCCCATTTCGAACTCATCGAAATGATCGATCTTCCCCCCGATCGTCTTCGTTGGCGTGTTAATTGTTGTCAGAACGATACGTTTGTTGCGCTCGGGGGCAGTGGACAGTGACAAACAGATGCAATTTAGATTTAAGATCTAGCCACCGCTTCCCTTAAGCCGTAGACAATGGATAAGTAACGTCGGCAATGTTCCAAGATAAGGGCAACACCGACGATTTCGTCTTGGGATTAGCGGAGAACGTCGCCTCCTCGAGATTAGAAGCGTTAATTGGCCTCTTACTAGAGGAAGATTAGCTCTTCACGCCAGAGATACAGCCGGGGAAAATCTTTCTTATCTAACGAATTGGATGATAGCAATCCTTTCGACGCTCTCCAGGAAGCCCAGCGATTTTTGCCACGACCAAAGAAATCCCCTTTATAGTTCCCAGCGTTGGAATATCAAATTTCTTCAGTGATCAAAGTAATTTATTTAGTTGGATCACTGGGAATTTCGCAACTCTCAGAACTCTGGATTACACTTGAAAATTTAAAAGCTATCGGACTCTAGAACATTACTTGCTCTCTGCAACTGTCCCAATGAGAAATCAAAGTGGGGGTGGAACTGAACTCTTTGTTCTACTCTAATCATCGTTCATTCTACCATCGTTCAAACTTTTTATCCGTGAGAAGGCATCTGCACACAAAAATATCAAAATCAAATAGCAGAATTCGTCTCCAGAAGCAATTACTTTCTTCTTGATTATAATCTTATGGATCTTTGAATCCATCCATCGACTTGCAGCAGAATCTGCCATCCCGAGCTTCCTCCCCCAGAAAATCAGCTCCTCCGAGAGGCAGAGTATGCCCATTCGCATCCAGCAGTTCGCGCGTGGATCGAAGATTCGGCCAAAAATTCAGCGGACGTGGCTGGTTTTTGCCAAGTCGAGGAGTTGTCGCCGGCAGTCGAAAGAAAGCTTCAGAGGCCGTCCGTCCGCGAAACCGTCGGCATAATTCCAGCATTCCTGCGCATTCCTCCGTTCACAGTCCACTGATTTTATGAAAGCAGCTCGCTCAGCTCAGCTCCGCAACGTTCGACGCGCTCGGAACCGTTAAACCCAAGTCCTCGGCGAGAGGAACACCTGAAATCCTCCGTCGTGGACAGGTTTCGTTGGTCATGCCTGCACCAGCTGCGAATTCTAATCGCCGGCTCGCGCGCAACTCTTGCTCCAACATGGCTGCGCCACATGGTCGACATTTCGAGTTTCGCGATTCCTTAACATTTTACATACATAGTACTTTACCTGGTCTTCACTGTGAAATTGCACTGCGGTTTGCAAGGCTCTTGGAGTAGATTAAAAAAAAAAGAAATCTAAATTACAAGATCAGCATTAAACGCGAAAGTATATTCTGTGATACATATGCATATGAATATGGATCAAAATCGGGATTACAGAGTGGACTATCAAGGGTTGCGTGGACGCACAAGTGTGTAGCTGATTTCCGTGGATAAATCCAGATAGTCGATGCAGAGAGTATGTTCATAGATGGTACATGGTATCACAGGGAAAGTTCTTGATTAGAGTACAGGTATCTTTCGCGTATAAAACAGTAGTAAGACGATTTCACACACACGATCGGCCAAGCCACCGTGACGGCTGAGAATTTGAAAACACCTGGCTCCGTCGGTCTTGCTCGCGTTCTCAGCATTTTGTCGCTGCATTTTTCCCCGCAGCCAGCTTTCATGGCGCCAAACGAAAAACACCGTCGTTGCCCGATAGCCGAAGGTCTATATTTAAACCGTGAAATAAATGATACGCGTGCTTGTATCTGGTCGGTGTGAACGGTCCACTGGGTTTGTGGTCTCTTCGTAGTGGCAGGCTTCTTGTACTTGGTTGCGAGCAGGCGAGATTTTCGACGGTGTCCCTCGATCGGATAGATCGTACGTCGGTCTGGTATGTTGCACGGCCAAACGAATTTCTCGCCGGAAATACCACATCCGTTTTTGTACGCCTCAGGGGGGCACTGCTCTAACCTCGCGCCGAAACTTGCATCGAGCCGTGGACGATGCTTTAGGGGAGAGTTCTGGGCTGATTAGTGAGTGGAGGTGACTCGATTGTTTCCTTTGTTAATAGGATCGAAGCTCCAGGATCTCCATCGAAGCTCTAATCTTACGAACTTTTAACCCTCTATCTGGGGGTTGGATGAGTTCACTGAGCATTCGAAGCCACCTCTGCAGTGGGGTAGTTTGTTAAGATCATGAGCTGAGAGTTCCACGCAGGGGGATTTTCATTTTCAAGGTTACTTTGAAGAATTTGTAAAGGGAGTTGATAATTTAAATTATAGATCCAAGTAAAGGGAGTTTTTTCACCCATACTTATTCCTCCAAATTCTGCTTCAACACTCGAAGTATCTACTCCCAGAATTCTCCTCTCCACAAGGAAAAAATCGATGACTCGTTTCTTTGGTGGAGGTTCGCCCAGTTTCTTGTCCCCCGCCGCGAACAGATTAATAATTGTCCATAGGAATTCCCTGGCAAGTAGGTACAGCGATCTGTGCTTAACTAAATTTCATACGATTATGCGAGCGCGGCCGTGTTGGGCGGCGAACGAGGGCAGATTTTACGACGGAGGATTTCGCGAAACGATCGAGCAACGCGGTGGAGCTTTTTGCTAACCTGGCCCACGGTTATTCCGCGTAACTGCGAACAATTATATCCCTCTGTTGCGGATTTTTCCGTCGCGTTACGGCCCCGATAGCGTGGCACGGCCGTTAAAACCAGCTAGACGATCCTTACAAGGATTTATCACTATCGTTACGGCGACCGTGAGGACCGATAGCCAGCGTTCGAACTCGACACTGCCACTGGGCTAATTACAGTCATCTCTTGGTCGAAGAATTCGCGACTTTCTTGCCTGGATGGCCACCGCAGCCCGCTCGGATTTCTGTGAACAGGATCACAGAATGGAATGAAATATTGTGTGTTGAGTTAAATGTCACCTTTGCACGGCCACTGCATCTGCACTCATAAAAAGAATCTTCTTCAGTCTTCTTCCTACTCTGCCAACTTGGTCCTCAACTTCTCCTTCCTCCAAACCTTTCTGCCCTACATTCACCAGCTACAAATTTCCCTAGCACCTTCCCCCTGACGATCAAATTATTTACTCCTGTGGCTCTTCTACTCTCACCCACGAACGGGTCATTCGCTTCACCCTTCTTTCTCTTTCCAAACCGAGCGTCCTCCCCGTTCTCCTACATACGTTTCTCGACTCGGACGTCTCTTTACCTCCTTCCATTGTACTCTCCAGATACTCAGTCAGGATCTAATCACCATTCTTCCACCCCCCCCCGATAGCGGAGGATGCGTTAAATTAGCGGGGGCAAGGGTAACGGTGGCCAGCAAAGTTGCCTACAAAGTCGGCAGGCCTCGTTTCCTCCACCCCCTTCCTCTCGCTCATTTTTCCCAATTTTTTTGCGATTCCGCGGTCGGTGCGCGCCCTCTCTTCATGGCTGATCGACCGGGAGAGTCTTTAGAGTCGGTCGGTCGAGCCTCGAACGGGCGGCAGCCGCGTTTGATGTCGTGTGACGAATGTCCGCGTTGGACGCGCTCCTCTCCCTCTCTTCTATTCTCCTCTCTTCTCATCTCTTCCTTTCGATCCCCGTTTCCTCTCTTCACGGATATTTCTCTCTCCGTTACGCGCCTTCAGCCCCCCCTCGTCTCGTCCCCCGTTCGACTATCAGGGGGCTCCTCTATTCCGTTCGATCGAGCCCCCCTTTCATTCCTCCTAGCTCGTCTAATTCTGTCGCCTTCCCCCCCCCCTTCGCCGCCCCTCGTCTCTTCTTTTTTCCATTCCATCGCGACTTCGATCGTCAGTCGTGGCTTCCTTTGGTCTCCTCGATCAGTTTCGGGGGAGTTCCTTCGATCAGTTCTCTCATGAGCTGGGAATTTGGGACTCTGGGTACTTATGGACCCTTTGATTTCATTTTGGAGTGTGTTTCCTTCGATTAAGTGTCCATTAGTTTCTTTCCATTGTCCTTTTGCTTTCTTATATTTTTGTCTTCTTCAGGGAAATATGTTTCCATGAATTGTAAAGCTTTCGTTCTTCTAAGTTCTTTGCACAATAATTTCTCTAAGAGAACGTCATCCTGTTCTACTTCATTACCCCGCGCGGGTGTCTTCTTTCTTTTCCCTCCATCGTCAGCCGTTTTAGAAGGATCAGTCTCCCTCTCTGTTCCAGCGAACGCGCCCTCCCCTCCCCGCGACTCTTCTCTTTTTCACCAGGGATTCCAATATAGCCGGCTGCGTACAGGGCAGTCCTGTGGCGCGCCAACAGAAAATTGGAAACATCCGATAGGGCCCTTTATGCCCCCGATCCCGAAGCCACGGGCAAAAAGGGACGCGCGACTGGCTCGACTGCAGAATAAGCCGGATCCATCGGGGGATCCATGCTCCGATCGATCGATCCTACCGCGCCTGGGACCTCTGTACGGTTCGATTTAACATTCCAAGCGTGACTTCTTCGATGAGACTTCAGCCTGCAAGGGAACAATTTAGTCAAAGACTTCCGAAAATATCTCCGGCGATATTGATCTGAGAAATCGACGGATCAGAAGATCAGAGGATCGAGATCGGAGGAAAAAGCGCTCCAACCATTCGATTTCATCGTCAAGTTCACGGTAAATGGGGTAATTATCGTCATTACCTGCACGGAGGGGTGTGTTTACTGTCGCTCGAGATGGTTTTGCTTGAGAATCCTGATGCTTCACCTGGGGAACGAAGTGGGAAGGGAAGTTAAGAGGAAGAAGCGTCTTCTGAGTTCTTGCCGCGAGGAAACCTTCCTCAGGGGGTGTCGCGAGCGTCCTCGACCGCCGTAGTTAACCATTCCCCGTTTTAAAACGGAAAATGAGGGAGTGGTTGCTCGAAATCGGCGCTGAGCAGGCTCGCAGGATGGTTTTATCGATGGCGGAGCAGGGTTTATCGCTCGCTGGCGCTCGTATCCCGAGCTCGTTCGACTTTTCGACGCCGCAGGCCAGAAGAATGAAATTTCTCGGTCGAAAGACGCTACGAAACCGCGTGGAATCTCGTTCGCGGAATTCTTGCGTGTCTCGGGACCCTTCGTCGACCCTTTTGCGGTCCCGTCCACCAAATGGAAAGGGACGGTCGTCAACGGTCACTCAATTAGTCGGCCATTCCTATGGCTTCACGATTATTCGCGGATTCGCTCGATATCGAAAGTGGACCCTCTTAAATCTATCCTCATCTACCAAACAGCTGTTATTAACAGAAGAAACTCTTTACCTAAACATATCTACCTGTCGAGAAACCACAATGTGTATATTATACTTACACAATGTTAAAGAAGGAAGAACGTGAAATGGGGAACAGATGAACGACAAAAATCGAGTAGACAGGAATGTTCCTTGTACCAAGCTGCTACCTCTTCGTAGCCTCGCGATCGGTAATCCTTCAAGTGAACTTCGCCAGCGACTAAAAGGTCTGACTTCTGAAAGTAGCCAGCCTCCGGCATGACGTTCAAACGAGGCCCCCGTCGACAGAATGATCCGGTCCCACGATTTTTTCGATCGTCAACGCGATATCACTTATCTCCGCGGATACATTGAAGCCTTTTAAGTGGCAGGGAAAGGAAGACGGAGCCTCGCTACTTTTCTCTGTCTCTCTCGTCGCCTCTCCGGCTCGATTATTTTCAGCCTGGAAGCGACGTCGATGATGATGACGATGCCTTTTAAGCCTGCATCGGCTTAATTGATTTATTTCTGAGAGGGTCCGCGATCGAAGGGACCGACGGCGCTGATTGGCCGACAGAGAGGGGCCGTGTCAGACAGGACGATCGGCCTCGAAGGACCTCTTTCTCCTCGGCAGCCCTTTCTTCGATCTTATCCTCGAAAGGCTCGACAATTAAGGCTAATAATTACCGTGTTCCGGCTACCGATCTCCTCGCTACCGGTCTTCCTACCAACACAGGATAAAATCCACCTATGCCTCGGCTACAATGTCGATATGTGGAGGTTAACGAAAGTGGGCAATTAATAGCGGCTCGATTTTTCAGCGGCGCGTGTGATTATTGTGATTTTAGCGGCCGCGGGTAGTGTTGCCGGAGAACAATTAACGGGGGATTCATTTCGGCTGGGTCTTTAATTGCTGGGCCCTCTGTTCTTACGGTCATTAGGGTAATTTGTAAATCGAGGCTGTTTCTCTTTTTGGACTTTTTGTGTTTTCTTGAATGGGTGCTTCTTTGGGAATTATCTGAGGGTTGTAATGAAAGAAGTGTTTGATAAGAATGTGCTTTATGCTTCTTTAACCCTTGGATGACGAATAGCCGGGGCTGATATCTTATGCGGGGTGAATTTTGAGCTACAGTTTTATTGCTACACCCTGAAGAAGTGGTATTAATAAGTACACATGTGAGTTAATATTTAGGGTGGGTCGAAATACACCCTGCATCCGCCCGGCGAGAGTTAAAGTCTAGATTCCAGGTGATAGAAAATCGAAAGAAAAGGAGAGTGCAATTCAGGCACGGTCTATCGGAGCGTGGCGAAGCTGCAGGTGGCAAAAAATTGACGGGAGCACCAAGGTGTCGAAATCGTCGGCTTTCCTCGCCCAGAGAGATCGAATTTTTTCGAAGCGTCTCTATCGAACTCGTGCACGCGACCTGTCCCCCGTCCTCGTTTGCATTTCGCGCGTTGCACTTTTCTTGCGCCGACTTGAATAGAGATAGAGTGGGGGTTGGAGGCAAGAAAGTGCGAGTCGAAGGACATTGTGCTCTAGAAATCAAAATAGTTTCCAAATCTCAGACACCAGTGGCAAGAAATATCTCCTGGAAACCCTTCTCTGCCATCCAAAAAGAACACCGCGCGGCAACCGAGACTATCATCTCCTCGTTTCATCCCCCGAGCAACCGAAGAAACAAAATCACCGTTTAATCGACGCTCGCATCGATTTCACGCGGTGATTCGCCCGATTTCAGATGTTTTCGTGGACTCAGCTGAAACAGAACGAATATACACGCGTGTACACAGGCTTCCGAAATAAGGATGCAGCTTCGTTCGTAACTTATTCACCGTTTAAGGGAAGCTCGATATGTCGTGGAAGAAAAAAGGCGCAGGGGGGTGCGGGAGGCGGGGGCGCCATAAATCATGGCATTTTCAGATTTCCTTTTATCAGCGCAGCTCTGGCGGTGACCACCGTTGACCCGCGCCCATAAATATCCCCATTAATATTAACTTAGGCTAGGCTAGAAGGCGAGAATCGAGTGACCGAAACGAGCAGGCAAAAAATCGGGGCCACGGGGAGAGGGGGGTTGTGGGGGGCCGGGGGAGGTAGGAAAAAAATCTCGTATGCCAGGGACGAATCTCATATTGGGCGCAGCTGGGAATTGGCTGGCGATCGAAAAATTCATGGTGAACCGAATTTCTGAGGGGGTGCTCCTACCCCCTGCCCCTCCTATCCGAGGGAGGGAATATTAGTTTTATTTTTCTGTTATTTCCGGGGGTCTAGCCTCGTAGGATCTTCTGTTTCTTCCATATCACTTCGAAGCGTAGAACCACTATTATCTTTACACTTTCTGATCAGTGTTATCATCGAATTTCAGAATTTTTGTAAGTAAAATTGAATTGGCATCAAGTTCAAGTTCGTCATTTCTTCGTTCTCCGTCATTTTGGAGAAATAGAGGGGAACACGGGGAAGCGAAGAAATATCTATTGCACATTGACAGTGGGCGAGTAAGGCGGTTTAATTATGCGCGGAGTGTATGCAGCTGGGTGGCGGTGGTCACGGAACGCGAAGTGGATGTATATTTATGGCCGGGTACACGTGTTCCCACATACACTCCGATCTATATTTGGCCGAGCAGCTAACCCTGAATTCCTGCTTCGTTTCTCGTACGCGGTGCGGTATGCCAGCAGCCTCCACAGGTTGTTCCCTCTCGAACAAGTGGTCTCCCGGGTGCGTGCCGATAATGCCAGACACGTGGATCTCGTTAATCTCTTATGAAGATTCCTCTCAAGATTTTACGCTGCGCCGCCCTTCTTCAACCCCCTGCGCTCCCCCCTCTCTTCCCGCCAGAAGAATCGCGCGGCCTAATCGGGTGGCTCGCGGACGAGGTAGCCGCTTGATCGATAGCTTCCCCTCGATAAAAACAGCTAACTTCTGAATGTTTCCGTCGCGCACGAGGATGGACCGTTCAATGACGAGTTGGTGGCTGCGAGACTTTCTCTGAGGACGTAGAGCTTGTTCTTTGAATAAATAAAATTGTCCGGGGTAACGTGGTCTTCCATTTGGAGACTCGGAGGAATGATTAGCAGCAGCTTCTTCAACCAAAGCTACCCTTCGACTTGCAATATTACTATTACTCAGAACCACCGTCGTCAGGACCTTACTTCTACAAATTCACTGTGTCCACCAACCCCACCACTACTACCTCCTCCATTCTTCACGCGAGTCTATATCCACGTGGTCGAAACTGGAGAAGTTTCCCGTTGGTGGCGCGAACCACCCCCTGGTTATCACGAGTGCGGGGCTATAAATCTGGAGCAAGGATTCACGCCTATCGCCGCTGTTCAACGTCCACGGTCGCGTGTGTCCTGCCGTGGAAAGTGTCCAGTCTGCGTGCAAGGGTGACACGGGGGCAAACGCCACCCCCGTTCGAATCCTGGCTGGGCCGAGCGCTGGAAGATTTGTCCCCTAATGTAGTCAGCGAGCCTCGGGGACGGCTCGACGATGGGGTTCGCAAGTAGGCGTCTAGAAAGTGAGTAATGCTCACGACAAACGCAGCCCCCGAGGGGCGGAGGGGGGGGGGCGAGCAGGGGTCGGACCAGGGAGAAGATCCTGGCAGATAGGGTGCTAAGCGACACGCTAAGACCGCTGACTATCTGCGCGTCTCCTCGAGGGTTGCTCCTCGCCCTGATATCCCACCCCCTCTTCTCTTTCTTTTCCACCTATTACCCCTCTCCGTTTCCCCTTTTCCGCTTTCTGTTCCTCGAGGAAGCATTCTCTTTTCTCCCTTTTGGAATTCTTTGTCTTTGGATATCTCTCTTTCTTCTTTGTTTTGGATAATCTTCGTTGGTTGAACTTTAGTGGGAAATGCTCTTCCAAGTTTCTTCTTTCTCGATTACTTTTCTAAGTTTGCATTAATAGGTAATCGTTTCTATTTCGGTATGCAATTATTTGTGATTAGCTTACGATCTCGGTGCATGTTTTTTTAGAGTTTCTCTTTTAGGGGTTGCTGTGATATAATTCTCTTTCTTGGTGTATCTCTCGCGATCTTTTACGATCCACAATTTGCCAGGGCGTTACCCTCGCCCTCGCTCCAGGGTTGCAGAGGGTGCTGAATTGTCGCGAGTTCTCGGTTTATCGCTCTCTAACCGCTTTGCTCGCAAACTTCAGCGATTGAACATATAAATTTACGGTTCTATTCACCCTTGTATTTCTGGATTCGTCTAGCTTCCAATCACTTGTATCTCTAGTTAAGTGAACTCTGCTCCAGTATGAAGGCGCTTCTTTTCAGTCGATGTGCAAGCATGGCACACGTCGAGACAGCGTGGTAATTAACAAGTTGCTTGGTCATTTGGAAGAGCGAGCAGGCTCGATTGCTTGGTCGTCGTCAAAGAGGGCGACGTCGATGACGACGAGGAGGATGCTGCTGTGGCATGAAGGCACTCTTTGTGCTTTACCGGAAGCATGGTTCGTCTCTTGATAGGAGACGTGTCTAAAGACTCTAAAGTGATTCTCGACGTTCCCTGGGTTTCCTCCACGTTTAGTCATTGCTTGTTACTCGGCCCACATTGAATTGCACGGATCTTCACGCCATAGTCATTAGATTTCCTGAGGCCTACAGATTAGCACTACTTTTAGAGTCCTAAAAGAATCAATCAAAACCAATCATTTTTATTTAGAACAGCAATTTGTATGGCGTCCAAGTTAGTTCACTCGAAAAGAAATATCGTTAAATAATTTCCTCGCGATCACAAAGTCACTCTGCTCCGTCCAGAAGATTTCTGCTTGATCAGCTGCCCCGGAACCCAGAGACCCGATACTGGAAGGGTTACAGCGTCGCGTGGAAGACTGGATGAAGGCGTCGTAATGAGCAGAAAAAAGTGGCGAGGGTGTTGGAAAAAGGAGCGAAAGGGTGGTAGAGATTAGACGTTGGAGGAAGGTTTTTAGACGATCACCAATAGCCAGCGGGGGAAGGTGTTGTGTGTGGGAGTGACTGATGAGTTTTCCGCTCGATTGGTTGACCGGTGAAGCCAGCATTCCCTCATTTTTCTGTCTTCCTCCATCCCTTGCCAATGACGTCGTCACGAATACCGTTCACTGACCACGCTCGACCTAAATCCTCCACGAATCTGACGCTTCCCCGCCTGCATTGCGACTCCCATTGAAAAGCGCCAGCGACCCGACAATATTCTGATTAAAAACATTAGGATTCTATCGAGAAGAATGATGGAACTCAGAGAGAGATAAAGAAGGAGAACACAGTTGAGGGATGCACTGCAAGCTGCTGAAGTGATCGGTGGTACATTTCATTCGTTCGTGACTGCCAAAGGGCTGGTCATTCGACAGAGGTAACGATCCGTAAAATTTGAGGGCCGAGTGTAAAACAGTTTTCTGTCCCGTCGCGGCGAATTTTTGTCCCGTCGCGGCGAATTTTTGTCCCCCGCGGAGGGAAAAGTGGGGGGGAAGGTTTGCCGGGCCCGCACAAAGTGGCTGTTGTGCACCTCTTCTTCCCGTGGACTCTCGGGCGATGAGAGGACCACTGTGCACTGGCTTCGCACCCGTTAGACAGAGGGGAGTATAAAGACATCCGCCGCGGTGGCTGGGACAGAGGAGGCCGCGGCCCTTCTTCAGAATAATTTGAATAATTACCGGGCCGACTTTTTCATCGGGGATGCTAAACAGCTGTTGTCTACGCTCCTCTCCGAGGAGGCATCCGCGAGCCGGGAGACAATGCAGGGGTCTCCTTAATTTTCTTAAGAGACCGCCCGTGGGTAGCCACCCTCTCCTCGCGATTAGAATGACAACGGGAATTCGTTTTTATCGGCAAGGAGGATTATGGGGTACGGTATGGTCCGGGCATCGAAGTGGCTACATTTTTATAAATATGTTGGGCGAAGGTTTGCAATTTACAGCTACGGGGCGGTAAAAATTTGAAATATCCCAGAAAACAGTGAAGTGTCTCGAAGTTCTCGAAGTTCAAACATTTTATAAAGTATTTCAAACTTTTACCATAATAGATACAAAACTTGTGAGTGATGGAAAATGGGAAAATAGAGTCGCAAATTTGTTCACGAATTATATTCGTATAAAGGAACGAGAAGAATTTGTTATACCTATATACTAAACAGTACATGTCAGTTTTAATGATTCACGATGATCAGGAAAAGGGGAGGGGGGCAAGGTTGTCAGTGTTGCATCGAATGCCCCTGGAATTTGGTATCAAGGGGTCCTAATATCCGAAGACACGTCGACCCTGGTATCCTGTGGAGAGCACGTACGACTTCTATTAACGACAGGGCCCCCTCTTTTGGCAAAACACACGGTGGGGCTGACTCGAGGCAGCCCCGAGTAATAATTCGTCCGGCGAATTAGCGCCATAAGTTTGCCACCGCGACAGCCGCGGGGACAATATTAATCTACTTTGAATTTATACACCGCGCGGTCTTCCGCCACGTAGCTTCCTCCGTATTATGTCCTCCCACAGCTTTTCCTTCTCTTTCGCTTTTCAACTTTATTCTTCCCGGTTACATGGTTTTCTTTTTCCGTTTCCCTAGAACTCTTTCTCCCTCGTTCTCATATTTATTGACCTATTTTTGCGACAGAGTTCCAAAGGCAAGGGACACTGCTCCTTCGTATATTCGGTGCACAGAGTGTATTTCTACCGGAAATTTTGATGATCGTACGATGACACGGTTCCAAGGGGATTAATTTAATTTTCGAACAAGTGTCTTGTAGCACGAAGGGAACAGCGGGTTTATTTACTCTGCGGCGCGTATTAAGACGCGGTCAGAGGGCAGGGTGGGATTCACCCCTTTAGTGTAGACAGATAAATAACTGGAGACAGCCTGGGAATAACTTAAGACGCGCATTCGTGATGGGATCGAGGAAAGCACGAGGAATTCTTGTAGGGGAAAGCGTACGAGATGCTTCCTAATTCTGGTTCCCGCTTTGCTAACGCTTCCTTCGCATTGCTCACTTGGAAGACTTCATTTTTCTGCGACCTTAAAACAGATTAAATTTAAAACCGAACAAAGCGATTAACAAAGCAAGTGAAGGTCGCCGTGCCTCCTGCATCACCCCTCAGACAAAGCAGCTTCCGAACAACCCCTGGAAAAGTTTCCCCGCTCGCTGCCGCTTGCTTCGCCGATACAAAAACCCCGGCACTTCGATCCACCAAACCGAGAATCTACCAAAATGGAAACACAGTGGCTTCCAAGAACACGCAGCATCCAGATGGACCGTGCACCGGTGATAAGGTGTCGAGGAAGGCACAGCGTTCCGTTGCAAAAAGCGTGGCCTACCTTAAACGCGGCGTTCACGACGCCTCGCATGCATTATGCACTCGCGTTGCACCGTCTGCCAGAGGCCGCATCCTCTTGCGTTTCGAGGGGGCCGCCGCGGGGGAAAAAAATTCGCGTTTAAAGCCGAGCAACGCGAGCCTCCGCTCCGTTGCCGGGGATTAAGACATTCTGGAGCTAATAATTTTCATCCTGGGCTTGGAAATATTTTGTCTGCCCCCTTGTACGCTTTTCTTCTTCCAACCGCTTGCCTCGCGCCCCTCGGGGGCGTCCAGAACCGGGGGTACAAGCGAAAACTACCCCTATTACGAATCTGCATGGAATCTGGCGCTTGGGCAGTTGTATTATTATCGGAAGTCGATTTCTATAGAGCAGGTGAATTTTCCTCTGGACAATAGGTGTCAGTCGAGGGGAACAGCGTGCCCCAAGGTGGCCAGCTCGAAAGCCAGCTCTGCAATTATGAGCCATAGCACGTCGGGGCGAGCCTCGTAACGAACTCACTATATTGCCGTGAGTTTCGAGGCTGGCTGCGCGTAGACGCTCTTTACCTGGCCCCTCTGGCCCCCCCTGCTCCCTGTTTCATGAGTAGGGACGGGCCCGTTGTTAGGCCTGAGAATAATGTTTCGGAGATGAAAGAAAGAAACGTTCGAGGAACTCGCGGTGCACCGTGCATTCCTGATGCCGATGGTGACCTCGATCTGGGGAGTCGCCCGATGCTCGTCGTCTTCTGCGAAGGCTAACCCTTGGGTGGATGGGTTCGGTGGAGATGGGGAATTGGTGGGTGGACTTTTCTGGTTTGCTTGGATGAGTTCAGGGAGAGGGTTGAGACTTCGTTGAGGGCTTATAAACCCTCGGGTTCGTTGGACGAAGTGTTAAGTTCTTTTGGTAAATTGAAAGTGGATGGTGCAGATGGTAGAAATGTAGACGTTGAGATGATGGAAGTTTTATTCTATGGTATACTGTGCTCGTTAAACAAAGCTCGTTCTGGTCAACGAGTAATAGCGCGGCGAATCTCTGGGATTCCTTGCCTCGAAAATAAATCATATCGCTGAGGACGCCAGGGGCCAGCAGGAAACAGCGACCAGATGTGGCTCTCTGTACCGAGACACGTGTGTCCAGGCCATCGGATGACACTCGCTATATTTAGTTCTGTGGGAAAAAGGGGTTCCAGAGGCATAATTACACCTACGTGAAACACATCCTTCCTTTTCCCATCAACAGCGAGGCAAATTTTTGATTCCGCCGAGAGAGCGAATGCTGTGCGAATCTCTGTTGGCAAATTTCTCGCGGAAGCTTCGTTCGTCGTGCTTTCGTTGTTTCACTTGTCTCGAGAGGAAGTAGCTTGTCGTTCGTTAAAAGATGCTCGCGAGGGTTAATTGTGAATAAACTCCTGCAAAGGAAATACTCGTAATTCTTTCCCTGAGCGTTTCGTGGCAACTGGAGAACGGTTCGAGGGATCCACTTGGCTCCAGATCCATGTGGAGCACTCCGAGATCCCACGTGTTGTGATCCACGAAGACGCGTGGGAAGACGCTGTTACGGACGTCGGCAGCTGTTCACACGTGTCCTTTATGTACATCGCTAAATATCCACCGTTCTTCGTCTTTTTTCACCCCCCCCCCCCCCTTTCCCTAGAAATTGCCTCTAATGGAAGACGAATCGTGAGATTTCTTTTGTGGCCCCTTGAAGACTCGATGAATCACTGAACTCTGTCTATATCCAAAGATTTTATTAGCTGCGATTACCTACAGATCTACTGATTATCAATAGACCAATATTTCATAGTGGAACATTCTCTGATATTATGCAAGTCAGCTGGGAAATTGTAACAAGTTTTTCTATTATTTTGAATTTTTGAGGAAATCTCGATTGAATGTTGTTTCTTTGATTGCAGATCGACACACCGATTGAAAACGAGGCGGACGTGACGGCGGACGGTAGCAACCCCGAGGCCAGCTCCCCGGAAAAGGGTTTCAAGGGTGAGTGAAAGATCCCACGAAATTATACCGCGCTTACCTAAACTATTTTCACTAATCAACATGCAACGCATCGTAGAATAACGGTATTCCCTTTGCACGCTTTAAAATCCCCCGTCTACGTCTCAGTACACCCGTGTAATTTCACTCCAACGATTTTACAGAACCACCCCCAATTTACAATTCACCATTCAGCCTTTCCACGTTTACCCTATTTTCATGCTTCACATTTTCTCAATCACTCGTCCCCTTCATTAATATCGATCATTTAACGGGCTGAAACGGAGAAGAGGATCTTGATTCTAAAATGAGAATGATATGTTAAAATATGGGTGATCTTTCTGGTATTCAAGTGTCTGCGATGCTTCCTCGAGTACTCAGAAAAAATACAGAATAGTTAGAATCAAACTTCTCAGCTTCGCCAACTCTACGTCCCCACTTCTCCCAACCATCTTACACAAAATACAGAACAGCCTCCGATGACACAAAAAGGGATTTGCCTATAAAGCAAGCTATCCCTCGTGTAGTCACCTCGACCCCCAAAATTTGCTGAAGAAAAAGTGATCGATCCTCCCAGAGAGTATCGTTCACTGCCCCCCGTGAATCGGAAGTCGTGGAATCGAGTGTCTGGCGGAGAAGGGGGCTCGAATTAAGTCGGTCGCGTTTCCCGCGGCGATCTCCGACGAAACCAATCCACTTAGCTCCCAACCCCCCGCTCCGATAGCAGCCACCCCCGCCGCGCACGGAGGAAGGTCGACGAGGTTTTGTTCTCGAACAAAAATCTGACAAATATGCCGCGATTTGCCGAAGAATGGAGGCGAAGTGCAGCCTTCCCCTTTCTCCAAGGATCCTTGGGCCCCTCCTCGACCGATCCACCCCCTATCCCACTTGCCATGGTCGTTCTACGTGGCGGGATGGAGGGCGGCGAGCAAAGGGTGACTCTTAAATTACTTAGACCGAACAAAACGTAACAAATGACGGTGAATCGGGCCACTTATGCGATATTGGCCCATCACTGGCACCCACGTATATTGATACGTCGCATTAGGGGCTGCCAGACACCCCCGTCGGACGCCTTCCTCGTTCTGATTTCTGTGGCTCGTTGATGGTTACTGTTTCCCTTAGTATTTCTGTATTTTCCATGCAGTTCTGTGTCTTCTGGGTACTTTTTCCCTTGATACTTTATTTTTTCATACTTTAGGGGTATTTTTGGGATTTCAAGAGGGGTCTTTGAAAGTTTGATTGGAGTATTCAGTTGCAGGGAATTATTGGGTGTTATATTTTTATTACTTAGTCTTTTTTTTCTTGTTTGTTTTACTTATTTTCAAAGTTCACTCGATGGGAGGTTTTTATTTTTAGTTTCTACTGGTTTGTTTTAGAAAGAATTGTTGTTCAATTCTTTCCTCCACGAGGGAAAGTGTTCACGCTGAACACTGCTGGTGTTTCTCATAGGGGGTTGAAGGAGTCCATCTCTTTCCCAGGTCTCTCTCTTTCCAGACTTGGCTTTCGGTTATTAATGGTTCTCGCGAACTCGGTTCATTAAGGAGCTCACGAAACTCCGCGGCGCATTCATGAGAAAGCCACCCCCTCCGCGGGGGTGGGCTTGTCAGGAACGGTGGTCGTGCTCGAAATTAGCAACGTATATTATTTTCTGGAGCCGCGACAAGACTTTTCGAACCCTTCAAGTCCGTCGAATTCAAATTACCGCCAGTCATCTCGTCCCCCAACTTGTCGCGGACAATTACATAGAAATCAAACTATTAAACACCAAGTTCTAATTCAATAGAATCGAACACAATTTAATGAAACCTACCCTTGTCAATTTAACCACAAAGAGCATTAAAAAACACTCGCAGAAATCCGGAAGATAAGATCAGCAGACATAAATGAGAACGCTGAGGGGTTGGCAAGCACAGAAACTCCTTTTGCCTACTTAATCAGTAGAATAAGTCAACCCCTGCCATTCACCTTCTCAGTAGAATAATTTGAAAAAGCACTCCCAAGTGCAGCGCGATACAATTCAACACACACACCCAATGATAAAATCTCAATGGGTGGCCAGAAAAATCCCCCAAAAAAGCAACAACCATTCCCTTGCTCCGGCATTCGCGAATCTCGCGCAGCCCCCGTATCAATTTCCCCCCCTCCCTCTGTCCAGGCCTTTTTGCCAGCCGGTAGAATTACACGCGCTATCGTCGTAAAAAGCTCGACGCAGATACGAGGCGCGGGATCCGCTCGCGGAAACCAACAGATGAAGACATTATCGTGATCGTTGGCCGCGCGTTTAAGAGTCGCAAGAACGCAAGGGAGCCTCGAAGGTGGAGAGGGAGAGAGGGGGAAAGGGAGGATGCACCTGTCCACAGGTGGACTAACGAGGGACATGACCCGAGTGCACGGAATCAATGCCATTCTCCTCGAGGAATACGATCCTGAATGTTAACCCGCGGTGTGAATGCCTTGACGAATTTAGGGGATGAAAGTGGAACCTTAGAGGCTACGAATTGCGTGGGAGAAGAATTTCTGAGCCGAGGAACTTGGTACGTGTTGCAGAATTGCTTGCTGCACGTTTTGGACGCGCGGACCGTGTGCACGGAGTGTTTTAATTTCACTTTGAGTATGCAAGGTGAATCGAGTACGTAGGACACACCCTTCCCCGAGGGTCAGCTACTCTTCGACTGCCGTTCGACACTTAGGCTGAAGAAGTTAATGGAATAATAAGTATAAGTTAGGCGGACCTGCTCCTCGCAATCTTCGGACCCAGCTGATTATTATGTCGTTCCGAAGGGGGCCCCCAGCATTTTCACGAGCGCCTCGAATGGCTTCGTTGCGTTTCCTCGCTGCGTCATTCCTCCCCGCTGTTCTTGCAATCGAGAGGTCGAAGGGTTTTGAGTGGTCGCATTGGTTCTCGGTTGTAGAACGGGGTCAAGGTAATTGAAGGGGCACCTTCCTCGTTCTCCGGGATGGCATCTTTATCAGTCGATCGATTATTTGATTCGAGGTACATGCGAGGTGAAGGCCGGACACGGAAATAGGGAAACGAAGAAGGGGGGCGATTGTAGAGAAATTGATGAGGACGTCTTAGCTCGAGGGCGCTGCCCCCTTCCTCGCTTTTGTCCTCAGCTTTCGTTTTAGCTGACTATGACAAATAATTGCCGAAGCTTAACATAAGCCAGAGGCAGTATACTTAGCTAATAGCAAAAAAGAGGGGGAAATAGAGGGAAGTTTTACGTGTCGGCCCAACATCCCCTTTAGGCTCTGCATGGTACACGATAACAAGAGGTCTTTATTCCTAAAATCCTACTGATAACCTTTTGTAACCAGCATCTACCACTTTCTCTAAAAATCTTGTGTTTTATTGTTGAGAAGAAATCAAATTAATGGATGTAGAGGGTTTTCCAGGGAAGGGTGCAACTCTTGTACTAAAAGTTTCTTTTCTCATATTTAACTGTACTTGCATCTACCTTCTAATCACTATTTTTATAGAAAATTACTCAAGGGGCACCAGAATGTCATCGATCACAAGCACATAAATTCACTCCAGACTTTTTGCTTTCAGCATCCTTCCGTTTCCTACAGTGTCTACACATTTTCATTCAACATTATCTTCATTTAACTTTTCCATTCACAGATAGCAATACCCACCCCAATTTCTGTCCCCCCTTATTCAAGTTCTTCCAGCGTCCAGCCCACAACTCCACCCTCGCCCACGATCTACGACAATCTACACGATGAACACAATCGAAGACAAGTGGCGAGGATCGTGGCACAGTCCCTAGCACGCGTGGAGCACTTATTACCCGCGCTTTTCTAATGATCTACGAAAGCAAGGCGTAGAAAAATTAGCCCGGTCGATTAGAAAAGCGGCCGAACAGAAGGATCGTTCCGCGGCGTCCCGTTTTTCCCGTGGCTCGAGAATCGCGGGCAAAACCTCCGCGATCGAACTTTTTCACCGTCTGGTAACACTCGGCCGAGCGTCGCGAGAAAGGATTCCACGGTCGAAGACAAAAGAACACAACTGGGGGGAAAGAAAGAATGGAGTCGTTTCCTGCTCGCGGGAAAAACATTTCGGAAAAGTCAGTGGACCGCGAAGCACGCGCCTCATTCGATTCCGCGGATAGTTACGTGTGTGTGCGTGCGTGTGTGGCTCGTGAAAGCACAGGCAGACCCTTCTGTGAGACAATGGGGGAAGTAAAGTTTGAACGTGAGTCTCGTGTCTTGGAGGAATGTCCGTTTTGGTCGTGGAGAAGCTTCTGAGGGTTGTGCCGCCGTTGGGATTGGAATTACTGCATGTATGGTTGTGTTTTGTGTAGATAGGTGTATGAAAGAAGAGGAGGATAGATGAATATCAGAAGAAAAGAAGAGTGAATGGTTCAGATGTCTTCAGGATCACACTGTCACCTGCACACATCCCATTCTTTACACAATTATTTTACAACCCTGACTCGTTTCTCCTCAAAGAATCACTCTGTCATTTCCTATCAGCCTAGTTCCTGTTCTTCAAACACCTTTCGCTTGGATCGACGAGCTCCTTCTTCGAATTAAGATATAGTGTTTCGGTGTCGCTTGTTTTCCACGCGCAGAATGATTATTAATGATGTCTTCCATTGTTCCAGGAACGGAATTAGTGCCGAGCTGATCTGCATCACCAAGGATCAGTGGATAGCCAATCGTGTTGTGGCGGGACGTTCAATAACGATAGTCGATTTAACATAAAATATTTTTGTACACGAGTTATGATATCCTATATAGATATATATGTATAAATAGTCTGTATATATAGCGATACGTATATACAGATATATATATATTAACGAGATACCAACGTTACTTAGCATGGCGTCAACGCAGAGGAAAGAAATCAGGAAGTTGAGAGAGCTCATTATTCTTTTTATTATTATCATCATTATTTTACGCACAGATCGGGAGGAAATGGGAGCTGCGAGCAGGACACGAGTGACCCCCAAAGACAATTCGCTGTTTCCTTTTATCATTGTCAGTCTTATTATTCTCCTTACTACATAATATCTCTCTGATATTCAATTCTCGCAGTTTTAAAAGTTCAACTTTCAAGGTGCAACAGAATTATATTCTATTATTAAGAAACGGGGGTGTACCCGAAGAGATGGTTGGGGGAAATTACCAACGAAAACTAGTGTCTTGAGGAAACTTTTAGCAATTACAACCGATTCGTCTGTTCCAACGACAAGTCACTGACTTTGCCCTAGTTTGTCTCGTGTTTCTCCCTTCAGTCCCTTCCAAATAACATTATTCCGCGCAGTGGCTGTTCATTTCAATGCGAAGATGCGTTAGCTTCGTGAGCGATACAATTTTTAAAGCCTTCGAGGGGATTTTGCCCACTCGAGAACGCGAGTTTCGAGTACCTTGAATTTAGGAGGCAAAGGAGGCCACTGCGGCGGAATGATACAGCAATACGTTCGAGTTTAGGGTACGTGGGAAATGGGAAGTCGAAGGATTGGACGATTTTCGCGAACCATCCCTTCCGATATGTTCCCCAAGCGCGGAGAGAGTTGAAACGGATTATCGTGCGATTCGCAAGGTGCTGATAGGACTGTAATCATACCACTTTCGAGAGACTTTCGCCACGTGAGCGACAATTTTACACTTGTACACGCGAATACGGCAACGCGGTGCTGGGCGTGCGTGTGAATGTTGAGTGGCAATGCGCGTGGAGCTTTTGCACACTTTATTAATTAACACTGTACGATTGCCTTTAGCGCCTTCTTCGTTCTCGGGCCCCTCGAGATGTCGGGAATCGTCTGTCACTGTTATCGCGTAGAGAAGAAAGGTTACAGGTTCGCGTTCGAAGGATCTAGGAGTCTTAGATATATAATTTATTGTTTGTCGTAGAAACTACAATAAAAGGCACAGTAGCACTGACCATACACGCCGTGTCCTGGGAATCATTTAATCCTTAATTCGTCTTCAACACAGACTCTTCTAATTTTAAGTTCGATCAGCTCAATTAGCGATTTTTATCTAATTGAGTATCGTGTCATCCTTTTCTTTTATCATTGCTCATCCTTTTTTTTTATATTATTTCTCACGCTCTTCTATTGTTATTTATCTGTTCTCCGCAAACGATGTTACGCGCGGGAATTCTTTATTTCCGTGGAGACGGATCACAGAGATCGCGAGAATCGATCCTGCTTCCGAGGATTAACCGGCATTATCAGGATTGTTTATAAGGCACCGAGGTGTTCAACAAATAGCCACGAAGGAGCGCGGTGCGTTCCGTCAGGATTAGCACCTCGCATGCGGGTCCTCCGTAATACGAATTAGGGAAAAAAGCTTGATTGCCGTGGCATTTGTAAGGATTACTAAGGAAATAAGTAAAAAAGGGGGCTTTGGCGCGGGAAATCTGGCCCACCCTGATAATCCTTCGCGACTTCTCCGACTCTGATCTCGAATTTCATTCATTGTTTACTAGACGACAGATACCTCCACATATTTCTCAACTGTACAAGAATTCCTCAGCGGCAGCTGCCTCCTCTGCAAGGTAAATAACTCGCCCGCGATCCTCACCTTCGCTTCAACACTTTCAGAGGAGTATTACGTAATGGAATCATCGAAGAGAATATTAAGATCATAGAGAAAGGGGGCTGTGAGTGGATCACGACCCACTTCTCGAAATCGGTAGCTGTTAATTAATTAACGCGCCCCACGACGGGCCCAGCTAGAGATTTACAACGAAGTTTAATTACGCGGTGGCAAGTTTAATGTAGTTAGGCCCATTCGAACTGCCGGCGAGATTGTTTTACAAAGTAAATGAGGCTATGATGACTCGAGGCTTCGGGACCACCTAGGAACAAGCTAAAGTCCTTCCTGCCTCGCCTTTAAACTCCTCGACAACTAATTAACGTGCACCCATCAACGCACACACGAGCTCTGCTCCCCCCTCAGCACTTCGATCCTGTTGCTTTCCTAGGAAATTTCAATAGACACTCGAAGGGGGAAGCAACCCTTAAGTCACCTTCCAATATCCCAGAAAATATCAAACTTCCTTTTCCAAATCATTCTTTTGGGTCCGTAAAAAGGATTAAACTAATTCTGAGGTCCGATCCCTCTAAAACCACCGATCCAGATCACTCCAGGATCCAGTAACATCGATCCAGACGGAGAAGGGGATGACAAGAAGCCTCCTCGCGAGTTTCACTCCGCAGGAAAGAAAGCAGAAGCTTCTGCCGGGGGTTGCAGAAGAAAAAAAGGGGAGAAGACCGCGAGTGGAGGAAGTGGATGGAACGGGGTGGCTGCCAAGGAAATGTTGACCATCTTCAGCGACCTTGACGAGCCTCTCGGTGATCCCAGCAGCCAAGGCCACGGCGAGGATCCACCGTTAGACACTCGTGAAGATCTAGACTGATATTCGATCCTCCTTAAAGATCCTCCGAGAGATCATGCTGTATAGCACCCCGGAGAACTTCTTGCTGCCTCCTCGCTGGGGGACAAAACTATCCCCGCGGTGGGCCAGACAATGGGGAGAAACTGGCGAGTCAAACGCAAAGCTGAGATGACAAATGAAAGGAGATCTGTCGTCACGAGGGAGGCGGACGGAGACTGTTTCATTTGTAGCATGGATCCACGTCCCTCTCTCTGTCTCGTTCGCCTCCATCCTCCAGCAACTCCTTGTTACACACCCCCCTTTTCTATTAAAAGGGTTCCCAACGTGATGCATCTATTTCGCAGCGTTCGGCTCGATTTCAGGGTGCCAACGAAGCTCGTCACTCTGAACGCGAATCCAGTGACGCATTTATCAGGTGCACTGAAGAGTCGCCTCAGCTTCGAGGAAAGAAATTAGACCTGCAATCGAAATTGTCTGGCCTGCATTTTCAAGTAAAAGGAGTAGTAGCGGAGTGGATCTCTCTAGCCACGCGTGGAATTAAAATTCCACGGAGGAGAGTCATTGAAATAGGAGGAGGTAACGGAGGAAGGAGGGTGAGAGTGGATCGCCGCGGAGGAGGGTAAAAAGAAAACGGTGGCGGGGCAAAAATATAACAATCGAGTTTCCGCGGGCCTCTGCCGACATTCCGTAGTAGTTGGCCGTAAACGGGGCTGACTTGGGCCAGGGCAGGAACATGTTAATTAGCGGTAATTAAAGCGCGCTCGTCCACCGCTATCCACCGTTGGATCGGACGCTTCTGCGTTTCCTCCTGGACGTGGTTTACCTGTTACCTGGAATCCCCTTCGTTTCCCTCGTAGACACGCTCCCGCAGGACACGCGGGCATAATTAATTTACTCGCCTCGCGGCTCGCTCCTCCGGCAATCCTCGCCGATAATTAAGGGGTGGCCAGGTAATTATTGAGCTATCTGACGGGTCCACGCGCGCTCTTCGCATTTCCTCTGGCTGATTCGTTCTATCTTCTTGGTGCTATTAGAGACTCCCATGCGAGAACGGTTCTTTTTACATAGTGCAATAGATTCTGTTTGGATTGGAATTTGTAGTATGAACATTTGAGTGGTATGAACCTGTGCTGCGTAAGCCTTAAGTGTATAATTCTTGTACAGAAGGTTCTGAAGAAAACTCATCCCCTCGAAAAAAGTTTCACATCAGAGACTCCAGTATTCGTATTTGACGCCTAGGTTTTCTCTAATTAGAAAAGCATCACTCGAAGGAGTGCGGTAACCCTTGAACACATTTTGCGAGCAACTATACTGACAAATTTCAAAGAATTTCTCGAAACCACCAGATGAATTAATCGAGACTAAAAGGTGTCGCTAATAACCCCCCATTATGGCTGCAACACTAAGCACCCATTACGATAAAAAAAAGCACGAGTACGAAGACCCAGTCGTTAGCCACGAAGGGTAACGATTCCAGCGACCCGCGGGAACAATAAGAAATCATACAAGATCCTCGTGCGCGGAGGTTGCCACGGCGTATACACATAACAGCGTCCTCCGCCGCTGCCATATTTCTTCCATTCCACGAATCCCGTGGACGTTGATAACCGATCGATTAATTCGAACGCGGAGTCCCACGTCCATCGCCTCGGATCCCCTGCGCCCCGTGCCTTTTTTTCCGCGGGCGTTCGTGGGCCTCCTCCTTAAGTCAGATCGCAGCAAGATGGCCGCGGGCCCCGGTAAATAAGCGACTGTCATCTGACGCCCGCAAAAACCGGATACACCGCGCCAGACTGGTCTCCCCCGTTCCTTCCTCTTCTCTTTCTCGCGTTCTCCTCTCTCACCCCCTTACTTTTATTCCCTTTCGTTTCGTTCATTCCCTCCCTCTTCCCCCCCCCCCCCCCTTACGCTCCTTCTACGCTCCTCCGCTATCTGCTCCTCATTTTGTCTCCCTTCGACTGCCCTTTTTCTTCTCTTCTTCGCCCTCTTCTTGCCCTCCTACCACCGCTGCCACCTCGCTCACCCCCCTCCCCCACCCCCCCGCCCTCCCCCGTGCGTCGCGATGCACCGAGGATTAATTACAAAAAATCCGCGGCGACGCGAATCGAAAACGTCGTTCCACGAACCACGGCCGGAAAGAGGGAGCATCGAGGTGAACTTTTTGGACTCACGGGCTCCCCCCCGTGGAAGATGGCCCCAATAAACGATCGATTCGTCGGGGGGACAGGTAGGGGTCGGCGACAGATGTCCGGCACGGGAACTTTCGCTCGTCGTTCCTGATTGAAATTGAAATCGAAATTGGAACGATTGGGATCCGCGCGCCGCCGAGGGTTTCGCTTCTAACGGCTGCTCAGAGGGATTCTTTAGCTTCGGGGGGCGTTTTTGTCGAGCCTGAGTAAGTGTCTCTAAGTGGGTACTTCGGAAGATTTCGTACATATTCTAGTATAATTTAATGCCCGGTAATTGTGAAGCTAGGAATGTAGTTCAGGAATGAAGTTGCGAAGTAGTAATAACTAGAGGTGGGAGGTGATTAAGGAACAGTTTCAGTTGGTGTAATTCGCTTGGCACGATGTATGCTCGAATGCAACGCGAATATTTTAAGGGGCAAGGGAATGGGAGCTAAGTATGATCGAGTCTTACTCGGCCGCGTCGAGAAACATTAGCTGGAAGAGGGGAATTCCTCGGGAGCCGCGACTGGAAGGACGCACTCCACGCAGGATGCCCATGATCCTTTATTTTTCGGCAATTTCGAGACAAATGGTCGGATGTCTCGACGGGCCATTATAATGACATTAGCAAAGTTTCTGCTTTGGCCGCTCGGGCAAGGGAAACACCGCTCGATTCCGTTCCGACTTGCTTGAATTTTTTCTCCACGCTTCCTGTTACACACCGCCTTTTATACCATTCCAAATTTCCTTCTAACCACACGTCAACCACTTGCGCCGAATCTCTAACGACAAATCAAAATATCAATCCTCGTTCCCTTGATACAAAAAACACAGGGAACAAACCCACCCTTAACCCTCCAACACCCACGATCCATTCTCCCCTAACATGTACCCTCGGCGCGAGGAATCCTCGTGCTGAAAACCCCTCGTGCTCGAAGCGAACTTCCTCCCGCTATTCCTTCAGAAATCCCACTTCCTGTCCCGCCAGCCTCGCCGCTGGAAGCTCCAGCAATCCGTCGACATCGTTCAGGATCATCCGGGACGTGCCGATAAACTCTCAATCGCGGATCGTCGTACGCTGGAGCGTAGACGAAGGACGGTATAGAAAAGGGCTCGGAGGGAAAGGGCGACCGCGTGTCCCTGGTTTTTCGTGGCGGTCGGCCGGGTCTCGACAGTGGAATTGGGAGGAATTAAAAACGAAGTGAAATAAAACAAAAGGCAGACGCGCGACGAGGAGACGCGGTTCCCCGGGTGCTTTGTGATGTTCCCAGAGGCCGCTCCCTCCCACTTATTTCACCCTTCCCTCCTCCGACGCCGGCCGTCCTCCCTCTGTCCCTCTCCCTCGCCCTTTTATCCCCGCTTTCGAGGCCGGTCCACCGTTCGGGTCCCGTGCAGGTTCGTGCAGCGAGGAACTAATTTGAGTCGAGTGTGCCAGCGGTCCCTCGCCGGGGCAAAAACTAATCATCCCCCGTGCGCGCTCCTCTTAACGTCCATTACCATTTCTAATCCCGTCTATCGTGAATTAATACGCCGATCTCGCGGGAGACGGAGAGAGAGAGATAGAGATGGAGGGGGAGTTCTGGGGGGGGGGGGCAGCTCTTTAGCGATTCCCGATTTCGGCCGGTTCATATCAATATGTAGGGGATCCTAGCGTCTAATACGTCTGTCGACGGACGGGGGACCTCCTGGCACGCGGTGAAAAAGTTCAGGCGTCTTTGCTGGCTGGCCAGACGATTTTTCAGCGCGTTTATTGAGCCACTGATGGCTGGGGATGATTTTTATTTGGGAGTCTTTTTATGATGGCGATTGGGACCCTCTTCTTGGGAGCATTTAGGATCGGATTTGCGTAATGATCGTGTCTGCCAATGAATTCTAGGGATGGACATTGGCTTTTCTTGTAAGCTGTCGATATAGGAAACTTTTGGAGGACCTTTTGTAATAAACGCTAGAAGTTCGACGAAATAAGAGGACAGCAGCCTCGACGATCGTGTAATTCGAAAAGCAGCCCACATAGATGGTCCCAGAATTGAATTAATTGTGCCACCGTTTGAAGGAATAATTCGAGGCGACTAAGCGTTTGCAACGGTGTTTCGATCGAGAGACTGCGTTGGAAGGAGGGACTGGTCGGAGGGCCAGTATTAACGATAATTAGACAATTAATTCCTCGTCCCGGGCGAGTGGAGGAGATGGCTCGAGGGGCACACAGCCGACTATAAATTCACCAATTATCACTCTAACGCGTAATTGGGCCGATCTTCCGCTTGGGACTTTGTGGGAAAGCAGTCGACCGCGACATTGGCGCCAATTTGCTGATTGCATTAACAAGGTAATTGGCGTTGCGTGGTGGATCATTGCTTCACGATCGACCACGTCCACCGATCGATCTCGGATCGCACACTCTGTGGAGCTTGTATTTCCGAAAATCTCCTTTTCTCCATTTAATCGTTAAGTACAGACGCGAATTCGAATCAGATAGGTCCTACCGAGCTTCAGGAGTTCGAGATACCGAGGACCACCTTCGCTGGAACGCGAACCCTTTTTCAGGACTTTCCAGGAAGCCCTTTGCTCCCGCCGAAACGCTCGTCCCCGAAATACCGTGGATCTTTAAAGATCCCCGAGCCCTTCCTAGGCGACCCGCCGATCGATGCATTCCTCCGTTGATCCCCACGATCCATGGATTCCTCGATCTGGTCCTACAGAAATCAGGAGAGCCTCTTTCTCTCGAGTGCAAATTCAATTAGCGCTGGAATACAATTTTCGTGATCGTTTGATCAGCGAAAGTAGGTTCGAATTGTTCCTTTATCCATGAAAATTGTTGATTAGATCGAGTTTAGGTTTAGACGGGAGCTTTCAGGTCCTTTTTCTAACGCTATAAAGATATTTCTCGAGTTACGTAATGTGGGGAGCTGGATTTAAGTACGAAATTACGAAGTTTCGTCGGTGAAAGTAATTAGTCACCGGGAACGACGATGTTGACGAAGGTCAGGCATTAATTCCAGCGTCCCATTGGCCACGGGATTAGTGGAATCTTTTAAAAAGGGAATGAGAAATCAGGTGACTGGGAGGAACAGGGAAATTACCCTTCTGCTTCTGATCCTGGGGATAAACCGACGTTCGAGTCTCCATGTACGATTACATTTAAATTGCAGCAGAAATGGGAGGAAAAGAATTCTTATCAGACCTGAGGATAAGGGAATATTAACAACAGAATTTCATAAAAAATCCATCACCCGTTGCAAATAAATCAATTACCCCAAATACAAACCTCGTCTCTTTCTCCAAATAAAACCTCCAACCCCCAAAGAATAAATTGCATTTTCCAACCAAAAGAAACCATCCTCCACATTCAGCCACTGTGATACCTAACTCGGAAACTTCAGCCTCGAAAGGACATCCTGAAAAAGCGAATAAAACAGAGATGTTTGAATGGCTGAAAAAATGCGCGCTATAGAACTCGAAGAAAAGGAGAAACAGGAACTTAGAGGGGGAAAAACAGACAGAGATGAGACGAAATCGTTTCGCAGCGGCGAACAGTAGCAGTATCCTTTCAACCTGAAGGAACCACCCCTCTTTTTTTCAGCGGCTTCTTAAATTCATCCTTGCCCTGGCCCAGGGCTGTAAAAGCTCGCACGGGTGCTTTACGAGTGTGAATAGACGGCCGTCCAATTATGCGGCTTAATTTAAATGGGATAATTGCGTCCAGGGAGCGGGCCTGCCGTCCAGCATTATGCCTCGCGTGGATCTTTCTGCATGCATACAGGGTGTTTCCTAATGCGTGGGCGTCAGTGCAACGGGAGCATAAATTCAGCTCACTAGGTTGATTAAAAAGTTCGTATAAACATTTGTCCAGTTACATCTGCTTTCCAAGTTACGCCGATTTTTGCATCACAAGTATTATCGTACCTTCGCAGAATATTGATGGAAGTAACTTTGCAGTTCAATTAAGAAATTTCTGGTATTGAGATGCGAGGTGTTAAGTGTAGATAAATGTACATATATGAAATTACTTATATTACCTACTTTCATTAGAAATTGGTAAGGAATAAGTGGGACTTGCAAGATGAACCTTTGCAATTATGTACATGTATTAAGAAACACCCTGTATATGTGGAAGGAGGGAGAGGGTGACGTGCGTGTATGGAGTGTACAGTGTGGGGTGTGTTTTACACGACGATCAACAAATGTACGTGTAATTGGATCGCTCTGAGGAAATATTCATTCGGTTTAAGAGCGGCTCGAGCGCACTTCGCGCTCACCCTCGGCTGCGTATTTATTTTAACGCGTTTCTTTGTCATGCCTCTACTGGCCCTCGGCACTCTTTCTATCTTTCAGTGGTTTTATTGGTATTCAAATGGCTGGACTGAATGAACGATTTACCAGTCGAGTGCAAGTGAACGTGCATCCTCGATTCGTTGGTCTTTCTGACTCTGCTTTCGACTGGGGATTTTTAAATTATAACGAGGATCACTGTTTTATGAAATTTTATGGATATATTTGGCCAGGGGATTCTGACGAGGAGGAAATTTGTAGTGTTTGGGGTTCTTGGTAAAATCTGTAGGGAAATGACAAAGATATGATAAGCTGGTAAAGATACGATAATTCAGGTGCACTTGGGTTGTCATAAAATAAGGGAAAAATGTCACAATTTAGAGGACAATAATAAAACTAAGCAACGAGGAAAAGCAGCAGGGGTTTCCATTCAGTTTCCTCTTGCAAAGTGAGTTACACAATCTTCAATCTTCGAATTTCGTCTGAGTAGAAGAGAGCCCAGCATCTATGAAGTTCACATTTTGATGAATAGCCTCGCAGTCAAGTGAACGTCTCGAAGTGAATGAGAGGCTTTCAGGTGGTACCAGGTTAGGTGTCAATAACACCTAACGGTATTGGTCGACGCACGAGCCACAGATTTAAAGTTGGCCGTCGACTACTTCTTTTTGCCTCTCTCCTCGAAGCGTAGGAGGCTGCTCTCTGCTCTTCTTCTCCCTTTTTTTTTTTGCGCTCCTCGACGACGAGACCCCAGTCAAGGATGTTACGAATTGAATTTCCACGCCGGAGCTAGACCACGTCGGGTTTCGATCGTGGAACTCACCGTCGATCACAGTGAACCTTTCTTGAACGAAACACGAACGCGATTTCGTGGCGTGAATTGAATAATTCTGCTCAGAGATACTTTATTCCATGAAGCGACTTTAAAATTCTACATGGTATCATAAAAAAAATTGTGAGCGGTCGCCTCATCTTCAACTCTGTGAACGTTGATAGAAAAAATTATAAAGTATCTTGAGAAAATTGAGTATAATTCTTAAATCTAAAAAAATTTAATTATTCAGTAATCTGTCTCCATAAAAAAAAAAAATTGGACACTTAAATTTCAGTGCCCGGTGCTTATTTCTGCCCACAAACTTATCGATCAGCGTGATCAACGGTTTCGAAAAGGAACAACGGTAAGAAAGGTGGTTTTTCGAGGGGTGACCGGCAGATATCGTTCTCTCGCCTGACATCTCTCAATGGAAGTCCACGGGGACGATAATTCTATCGGGGCGACGTTAATTCCGCGTGCAACGTCGAAGGGGGGAAATTAAGCACAGTCATATTCGCAATTAGAACGCGGCCTAAGTTCGCTCGTTTGCGGATTGTGCCGTGTAATCTCGCGTGGCCCTTCTTGCTGTCCTTTCTCCCTTCCCCCCTTTCACCCTTCGCGCATGGGATTCCCCTTTTCCCCGTGACTCGCGATTTTTCACGTCCTCTCGAGACGATCGTTAACCGAGCGTTATCACCGTTATCGTGCGCCTTTCCCTGGGAATCCCTGTGTTTCCCGAATAATTTCGGGGTGAACCAGGCTATAGCCCCTGTTCACTCATTTGAGAGAAATTCTCTGCCATTTTCTTGGAGATTTGTGATTTTCCTGGGGATAAAAGAAACAGGAAACAAGCTTTGCCTCATCATTCTGTACGTATTTTAACTAAGGGAGATTTAGTGTTTAAAAGAAATTTTGGGGGATGAAAGCTTCTACTGAGAATTCAGGAATTTCATCCCCTCAAAATTTCAGAAATTTTATCGTCCATACTATTTCCTCAACTGCATTCTCGTGGAAGGCTGATACGTTGCGCTAAATGGCGGCAGAGGCTGGAGGATCTATCGATCGGTCGTGATATTCGTTGCGAGCGACGTCGGAACGGTACTCCTTGACCGTGAGTCCGTTGACTTCTTGCGTCTTTCCTGCCTCCAGGAAAGCGGATGACTTTGAACTCCGCGCGCCAAGAAAATTCCATTTCCCTCTATGGAGAGCCACTCGTCGGATCGCCATGCTGTAATTAGCACCGGTGTATATGGGAATAGGAAAAGGCGCGCAGGGAAGGCTTGGCGATCGCCACGCCGATAGGCTCGGCGAATAGAAGCGGTTTCGTCGGTCGACGAGCCTCATCTGCACGGCTGCTTTAATTGCTGAACATTACGCGCTGCCTGCGAATCCACGTTAGATCACTTTCATGTGAGACATGAATTAATCATATCCCATCTAAACCTCGCGAATGCAACTTTGGAATCCCGAAGAATGAAATAACGCAAAGGACAGATGAAGGCAGAGGCGATCGGCGACGAAGAAGACGCAGTCCTCCATCTTCATCTGGCTGTTTTCGTGCAAGGCACGAAATCGGACACGCGGATTCCAGAAATTGCTGCGGATATCAAGGGATATGACCGTGCTGGCGATTTCTTTCCTCTTAATCGATCGTTTGCGATCGAGCGACACGGTGGGAGACGCGTCCAGGCCTCTCAAAGATCCCCGGCCGTTCCTCTGCCTAAAACGCCGCGGACTTTTTTCACCCCC
Organism: Andrena bucephala; assembly: GCA_947577245.1. Taxonomy (NCBI): domain Eukaryota; kingdom Metazoa; phylum Arthropoda; class Insecta; order Hymenoptera; family Andrenidae; genus Andrena; species Andrena bucephala. The sequence goes on from OX387717.1 coordinate 72,765,959, forward strand.
CTCGGAGTTCTTTAGAATACCTCACTGTCTGGGATTACTTAAGGGCTGGCTGGATGAGATCCCGCGCCGTATCCTTTCAGAATTTTAGCTCCAATTCCAGTTGCCGCAAAAGGGCGAGGAATGCGCGTGGGCAAAGTCAATGCCTACCTGGGGACAGCCGTCGAGGAACGCCGCGCGCGCGGCATCCTAATTTCATTTCGGCCCGTTTTCAGCTCATTTCGGCCCCGGGGAGCCGAGCGCGACCGCTCGTTAACCGTCTCTTACGCGAGTTTCGCTAATTTCCCCTTCGGATTCGTCTCACGGTGCGCCGCGGACCGCCTTCAACCTTCAACGTCCGCCGTTTGGTCCCTGCAATTAACGCGGGGATACGTTTCTCCAGCGGCGGGCATTCTGCACATCGGCTGCCAAGTGTGCACCGTGCAAGAGAGGGTGGGCGGGATTGATTTTGCCACATTAACGCGTGGATACCATTTGCAAGCTCGGCTGCGAACGTGATGCAGGAATTTTTCAAGCGTGTTTTTGGGAGGCAGGTGGCGCTGGTCCTGTAGAAGAGGTTTTGCAGAAGGAGGGTGAAGTTCTTCGTCTCTCTGTAAATGTTCCTCTAAAGAACACTCCAAAGACACCCCTTCGCAACGATCATTCCGAAGAACTCACCCCGACGCACGTATACGCGAAGGTACAAACTCAAAGCCCCTTCTCAGCCATTCCAACGCGAGAACCCCCTCCCCCCCCCCCACACCTCCGCACAAACCATTCACCCCGACTTTTTCAAACTCCCTTCCACGCCCCTTCATCCCGCCGTCTTGGAGATCTAGTTCCTCCGCTAACCAGTCAATTAACCATCAGAATTCAAAACAACCGCCCGCATCAGATCCAAGCATTCCAGGAGCCAAGCAAAAACCAGCTTCCCCGAGCGGCCCTCTGCGAAACGTTTGCAGAAACTAGCACCGGGTCTGCCGCCTCCCCAGGCAACCCCCAGGCTCGCCTCCAACCCCCTTTTAAAACATTCAAGCTCCTTCTGAAACGATGAAACCCTTCGGAGGCAGAGGCGTCGCGATGGAGAAAAAAGGGAAGAGCCAGCTCCTGGAGGAGATCCCTGGATTCAGTAACACTTCGCTGGACGGGGGGAAATGGGGGGGGGGGGTTTGAAGGGGAGTCGGTGATGGCGGCGGCAGAGGGCTGGAAGGACGTGGAAGTCAACCCTCGGGCGGGGTTGTCGAAGGAACGGAGGAACGGAGGACCAGCTGGCCTCTGGAGCGGCGGAGAGGCTCCTGTCTGGCTCCTTTTCCTGCCTTTCCTCTCTCGTCCACCTTCGGACTCCTTCCTCGGCTCGGTTTCCACCTCCTGGAGGGGGTCGGGATTTTTTTCAGACTTGCGCCTGCGGTGGGTGGAAACCAGGCAGCTCCGTTCTCGACCAATCGAGACGGAGCTGCTGGTTACGCCTCTGAGTGCGCCGACCGAGGCTGGCTTCCTCATCGACCTCAGCGCGGCTGGTCCTCTCTGTAGTTCCCTCTTCGTCTCCCCTTCAACCCCCCTGTGCAGCCTGTCCGGAGGATCGACCCTCCTCGTCCCTCTTAACCGGCTGCAAACGGCCCCCTCGAGCCCCTCTCCCCTGAACGCTCGCCACTGCCCTCTCGCTTCAGCTTATCGCGGAGGTCGGGACGGTCCTCTTTAGATGCGCGTCTTTTTCGATGATCCGTTTTTGGACCGTTGTCCCCCTGTTGCGAGGGATACCGAGGTTTCTGCGTTGAGTTTTCACGGTGGTGCTTCCCTTGGCCCTTTGGTAACGTGCGTTTGCCCATCTTTTGGAGCCGATGGCGAGATTTCTTTAGCATCTCATGGATGTCTATGGTTTTTTTTGTTAGGTTTTGATGGGAGAGTTGTGCTTCTGGTTCGAAGATAATAGTGGGTCGGTTTCAGATTGATAGTGGTTTGTCTCCATACCCTTTGATATTTTTACCTGCGATAAGTTTCACCTTTCAGATGTTTTAAGTCTTGTTGTTACATTCTCTGTTTCTGTGTATTTGTTTTTTAGTAAAGGTATAGTGTCATCTTCAGCGCGGACAGTTCTACGGCGAGGGCGTTGCATAGGGGTGGGATCATGTTGAAGTATTTAGTATCAATGTAACGGTGTGCTCGTGCTTCTTTAGAGGCTCCTGATTATTTTATCGACGGGTGTCCACGGTTTTTCGGGCAGAGACCTGTTGAGATTCGCAAAAATCGAGCAGCGGCTCGCGTGTTTTGTTAATCGCGCGCTTCGGATTAGTCGCCACCCCTTTCCCGCGTTTTTCAGTGGCCAGGGAACAGAGGTCGTTTATTCAAGCTCATTCCCGCACTGGGTACTCCTCCGTGGCTGTAAAATTCATGATAACTTTCAAATTCATCAGAACTTTGTATAAAAGAAATCATCACATTACATGCAGACCAAACGCAAAACTCGAAATTGGACTCACTCCAGGACCAACCTCCTCCATCCAAAGCATCATCGACAATTTCCCGCTCGCATGCTGCCATTATTCAGCTCCAAGATCCACGTCTCCGACCTCGAAAGAGAATTGCAGCCAGGGTGCATCGAGCTGCAGCTGCACAGGTGTGGCCGCCAGCGGCATCGACCCTTCCTCCACCCTTAGGGAGAGAGAGCGGGGGGGGGGGGGAGAGGGTTTCATGATGGCAGTGAGGTGCGCATGGCCGCTTTTCGCTCGCCGTAGACCCTGCAGGAGCACCGTTCCTCGAAAGGACCAACCCCTTCCTCGAGGGGGTGCGGTCGCCCTTTCTCCTCCAAGGCGCTCGTCTACCCGAGCTGCAACTTGCAACCACCCTCCCCCCCCTCCCTCCCTCCCTCGCGGTGTGGTTCGCGGCACGAAAGCCGCGGAAACGAGTTTTAATTAATCACGAGCCCTCGCGCCATCTGCGAAGGATCCTCTAGCGCGCGACACCGCGAGACTACGGCAAAAACCGATCCTCCAACGAGCACCGAATCTATGGCCCCGCTTTTTCCCCCGGGGGTTTTCCTCTCGAGATCGCGCCGCCTCAGACACCCTGCGCCAGCGACGCGATCTGTCGCGGTGGCCAGGTTTCCACCGAGGACGAAGAATTGCCATTCGAGCCTGGCCGCGTTCATTTTTTTTTTGTGGTTCCGTAGGCGAGGGTGTGGGCTAGGAATTTTGAGTGTTCGGTATCTGTCGCATCTGGGGATTAAAGATTTTAGAGGTGTCGAATGTAGTATTCTTTGAAGGAGCTTGTACCTTTTTATTGAGGGCGCAGGGTTACTAGGAACTCCATATTCGATGTTCCTTGGCGTGATGGAATCTCCACGGTATTAGATTAATTTTAAAAACTGGTAAAAGGAAGAGGTACATTATCATCCACCCTGAAGACAGGCTCGTTCACCATCCGCGCAAGAACGGGGCCCTGTAGCTTTCATTTCCCCCTCGGCGGGGGTTGGCGTTCAAGGGTCTAGTTAACGATAAGAGCGATAAACAAAATTCATCCCCGGGACGAGCTTTAAAATGGCGAGCACGTCAGTGTACTTGGGCAAAAAAGCCGCCTCCATTTTCCTCGCGACAGAGGGAACAAGAGGATCCTCGGAGGAGGATCGAAGCCGTGGACCTGCGGGGATACCTAGCAGGATGATGTAACGCGAGGTGTGCGCATGTTCCCGCGGAGGGTGCACGCCCTCTCTTGCAATTTCATTTTCTAAATGAGCAACCCAACCCTCTGGGAGGAATGGGGTGTGTACTGGCCTCCCGCCGTCGCTTGCAATCGAAACTGCACATCCATTTAATTAATTATGCATGAGCCCCGCTCCGACGGGGCTGTGGATCAGCGTTATCAGCGGTCTGTAGCTTTGGGGGGGGGGGGGGGGGGTGGAAAAAAATCGACGTCGTGCGTGTGACGCCAGCTTGGGGGTGGAACGATGACCGAGTGATCGAGGATCGTTCGTTTATTCGCATGTATTATTTATCGAAAATTCGGGGCGTACTTTTCGCATCAGTAGTTGGACAATAATGAGAAAATAGAAAAATATATATGCGACAAAGCTTGCCAAGTTACCCAAAGTCACCAGTGCCCCGAAGATCAGACCCGCCAGCTCCCTTTCTCCCCATGAGAAATGAAAAAAGTGGCCCGTAAAAATGGAGATGTCTTCGTGCCACCCGACAAGCCTCCAAGCGCCTCGACAAAAAAACAGGAGGCACTGGAAAAATTGGTGGAGCCTCGGCTGGAAAAGTTTAGCAGAGTCTAACCCTGACCTGAGTCAATGCTGCGCGAGGAGGTCGTCTATTTCCCTTGCAACATGGCGAGCCCTTTCGCAGGATCGCTGGAGGAAGGCTCCTCCGATCTTCGGGTTCTCGACCAGCACTCTTCCCTTCGCTCTCCTCTCTCCTCTCGGATTCGTTTCTCATTAATCTCCGTCTCCACCCTTTTGCTCTGTTTCAAGATTTCTTGCTACTTGCCTGGCCGCCTCCTTCGCCCCCCTTCCCCAGCCCCCCCCCCCCCGGCCCCCTGACAACATGGCCGACGGGGATCGACCAACGAGCAGCATCCTGACGATTCGTCCCGGGATTTTTCAAATTTCGCCCGGTTCGTCCGGTCGATTGGTCGGTGAAAACCGGTGCGGAAGATGGCCGCGACTCTGGACCAGCTCCCTCCGCCGATACGCCGATGGTTTACGGGGTTTCGAGGGGGTTCGGGGGGCGGGGGGGGGGGGCACTGTTTGAATCCATGAAGCCTTGGAGAACCCTTCACCTCGAGATTCCTTGATCCTTTGATTCCTTTCCAGATTCGTGTAGAATTCCTTGATATGGTGGCACATAGAATTTTAAGGGGGCTAGTAACCCCGTTTCCTTCGTGTGCAAGGGGATGGCTTCAGGATAGTCCAGGTGTGCTCGAGTTTCTTTTTTCTGTACAACAATGGTTCCCTCTAAATGTTGTGGCCTGGTGCATCAAGACGGGCAAGTATTCTGTTCCTAAAATCCCCTCAGCTTGCAGAAGCATATCTCCATCAACTGGAACCCATTAAAAGCCTAAAGCTACCTCCCGTGCTCGTCCTTCAGAAGCTCCAAAAGGTACCATTTCGCAGGTCTCTCAGAAGGAGGAGACCCAGAAGCAGCGTCGCCGTGGATGATTCTCGCGAAATTTCGTAAAAGGTCAGCGATCTAGCCGAATAGGGAACAGGTGTCGAAGAAGCGGCCCGATGACTGGGCGACGAGGAGGTCTGTCGGTCGTGCTGCTGTCGGAGCCAGCGGCAGAAAACAAAAAACCGCCCCTCTCCCTTCTTCGAGGATGGCCTTGAACTTCGAGGGAGTCTCTCGCTGGCCGAAAAACCGTGTCGCAGTTTTTCCTACGGCCAGCAACGACGCCGCCGGCAGCTCCACGAGCACGAATCACCGGGCGAAACGGCTCTTCTTACAGGCTACTTGTTAGGTAGCTCAGAAGGTGGGACAGACTCCCCTTTGAACCTAACCAGCCACCCCCATCGCGCCTTCTTCCACTTGGTCCCGCGGCTTGGCGATAAGATTTGTGGTTATAGCTTGTTTTTGGGGGCGCGCCGCGGGGGTCGACGACGGCCATGCCTCGCCTACGTCCTTTCCACGGGGTCGAAAGAAACCAGGAAGCGGTTAATAGGGGCTAGGCGGAGCCTTCAAGGTCGACGTACCCAGGGCTGAAATGGTCCCTCGGAGAAAAGGGGGGAAATTGGGAATATACAAAATTACCAGTGTTTTGAATCTGACGGGTTTGGGGTTGATGGAGTTTGTGTACCCGATGCATTCATAAAAGCTGCAACTAACGTTCAGTTTTGTAGCTAAAAGCAGAATTGAAGAAGAAGTTTTACCGGTGGTGCCCATTGCATTGCAGAGTGCTGCACCTTGTATGTGTCTTATAAAATGAAGTCTCTGAAGCATAGCTCTCTTGCACGCCATCCTTGGGCAGCACGCAACACAGCACCATATGCTGCTCGTTATGAAATTCAATGTGTATTAAAAGTTTCGCTATCAGATTCTAGAAACCTTAGTCTTCGACATCCCTCGGAAGTCGTTCAGTCACTGTTGACAAAAAGGAGGGACGTATTTCTTCGACCCCTCGTAACGCGATTGGTGACTGCTCCTTCCCCGCGTTCCAGGGTTTTATTCGAACCACCCCCGAATTCACTTCGGCGGAACTGACCTACAGGGCAATCGCGACGTTAACTGCGGCACGTTTAAGAAACTGGAGCGTCTTGGGTCCGGTGACCCTGTAACCGTGACCATCAACCCCCATTCTGCTCTACCTCCACCCTTGGCGATAAGATTTGTGGTTATAGCTCTTCTCTGGACCACGCCGCGGGGGTCGACGGCGTCGTCGACTTCCTGCTGGATGCCTTTTTGCGAACGGACGATCAGGGGGATGTTTAAGGTTCAAGTTCGAGGCTCACGATTAAGAAGGGTCGTAAAAGAGAGCTTGCAGATATAATCCACCCCGTTTTTCCCAAACAATCCATTGAACGTTCTTCTTCATTCTTGGCATTGCAACGAGGGAATTTGAACTTCAAAGCATTCTTTGGAGGCATTCGTGATCTAGAATCAGGAAGCCAAGCATTCAAAGGGATTTATGGGAACAATGTGGGATTCACAGATATCTTCAATAAAATCATCGTTCACGGTGGTAGCTGGAGGAACATTCTTTGTTTACCATTACACTCGGGTGGTACCGAAAGCTTCCGTGGAGTGTCTTAAAGCTACGAATGGTTCGACGAATGACAAGCGTGGGACGAGCCAGAGGAGATAGGCTCAAGAGATATTTCTGTGCACGCGTTCACCGACCCCGCGTCGTCGCTGGGGTGACTTTTTATCCTAGGGGCCGTTTTTTCCCTTCCCACGAAGAAATTCCCCAGGAATTCGTGGACCGTTTCAGGGGCGGCTTTTTGCATGATGCCTCGCGATGCTCCGTGACCTTTTCCAACCTATTCCTCGACGCGTGTGCCGGCGTGAAATTAAGTTGTACAAGGTCAGGGCCTAGCCTCGCGTTCCCCATTCAGAATACCGTTTCTTCTAGCCACCCAGTTTATCCCTCCTTGGCCCCTCATTTTCCACGGTGTCCAGTTGAAGACGACTCTCCTGGAGAACCGCGCAGCTTACGTTTCATTACCGTGCGCCAGATAATTGGCCGATAACATGCACGGCAAGGGCGACGAGTGACAGAGCAGCCGCGCATACTTCGTACATTTTTGACATTTTTACGACTGAAAGGGTTTTAGCGATATTAAGCTCCTTTTGCTCCATTGGGAGTGGTTCTAACTCGTAGATCGAAATCGCGACACGAAGCCGCAATTATTTAAGGATTATCCCTTTTTCAACCCCCTTCGAGGCGTAAGGTAAACGTCCCCGTTGAGGGACATATAAAAAACGACCTCTAAACAAACTTCCCATAAAGCATATATCATTAATAGCAAGGAACAACCAATTAATACACTAAATCCCTTCAACCCACCCATATTTTATCCCCAAAAAAAACGGACAAACCCCCGATGCTGAAACATTTACCGTACTTTATAATCAAAACGATATACAATCTCCCATCTCCCAAAATACAAGCTTAATACCTAGTACACGCCGCAACGAGTGGGACAAGGATGAAGAGACGGGTGGGAGAGCGGGAGAGAGAAACGTATAATAAAAGAGAGAGAACACCCGCCCGCCTCCCCACCTTTTCCCACACGATCCCCCACACCATCTCGTTACCCCCACCGCGCTGCTCGGAGCACGAGCGAGTCGCGGCGAATAACGCGGGGCAGAGCCGACGGCAGCCGAGCAGGTCCGAGCACGGCCGAACGGTTGTTCGAATCGCGACTCCCGCGTCAGTGCTGAAACCGCGTCCGCGGTCCACGGTTCACGATTTCCGGGCCCCGCCGCTTCTGTTTTTGTCCCTCAGCCGCCAGCGGCGATCAGCGCACAGCGAGGAAAAAAAAGACCGACGATCCTGCCGACATCACCGTGCCGCCCCGTGTGTTGCAGGTGGTGGCCGTGGTACGAGCACCTAGCGGAGGCTGGCCAGGGACACCGTGGTGTTAGGTGACGCCGGGGCGACAGGAAGCGGCACGAAGGAAAGCCGCTTTTCCGGTTGGCTCGTTTTCCCGCCACCTGTGGTCGCCGGTAAGATGGCCGCGGTCGCGACACCGTCCTCCCCGCGGATCCGGCGGTCGGAGTCTGTACGCGAGTGAATCAGAAGGTTACACTGTGTGATTTAGAAGAGCGAGTGGATGTACGTGGCCGCAGCGGACGTAACCAGCGTGGACTCGGTGAGAGGAGGTGGACAGTGGCGGTCGCAGGGAGGATGAACCGCGTCTACGTCGGCGTCGGTGCACCGAGCGTTCTGACGGAGCTGGTGGTCGCCTGGACGGGGAGCCGCGGCGAGGTCCCCTAGGAATTCGGAATACCGAGACACGAGTGCTTCGGCTGCTCTGTGCTCCGAGGAGGGCTTCCCCCCGCCGACCATGGGACGTTCGCAGTGGCTGGCACATCGTGGCACCCTGCAGCCCTCGGACCAGTGACCGGTGCACCCAGTGCCATGACATCGGGCAGCGCGGTCCAGTAGAAGCGGACGGTCACGGGCACGGCCTGAGCGGCTCTCGCGGGCCACTACACTTTCGGTGCAATCACGCGGGGATTTCTGTGCAATATTTCGCGGAGGATACTGGAGCCTATCGGTCGCGGACGATAGAGGGAGGCGCAGAGCAAGAGGGAGACGCATAGACACACAGGTGGCTGAAGGGGGAGGGTGCACCTCGGGAATAATCTAGTCAAAGTTCGCGCCTTCCGCGGCGAGGCAGCGAGGCACTGTATCGCGAAGGTCGCGTGCGGTGACAACATAGTTGAACGAAGGAGAAGGACGACGATCGACGAAAACACGGGGGCCGAGTGTGATCATCCTTGACGCCGTAGTCCATTACCGGCACACAGGCTTGTTTACATCGTGCTGCTGGCTGCGCTCGGCTCATTTGTTTCAAGACGGCGCGGCGCGCGCACACCTGCCTATCCGCGCCAATCGTTCCTCTGTCCGGCCACTGTCTAATCGGCGAGCAGCCCTGGCCCACGGTTTCCGTTCAAGCAAGAACGAGAGGCTCGAGATGCGCGGAAACGGGACCAGACTGTCGATCGGGACGCGGTGAATCCTCGTGTGCTAGAGACGGCTCTCCGTCCGGGGGAAAAAGGGAGAGAGAGGGGACCGTCGTCGAATGGTAACGAATCATTGCGCGTGTAATATACATTTGGGACCGATAGTGGCCGAGAATATCTGCGTGCCGTGTGGTGCGCGACGGAGTGATACACGGTACCAGTGACGTATCAATTGACTAGTGTCGCCCCGCGAACAACCGTGTTCGCCCGGGGCACGTTGAGTGCGCTTGAACGCAGTATAAACTGTCCAGTGACCGTTTAACCGGTGTTTCGGTGGAAAATGTATCCGTGGTACCGGGACAGCGTGGCGGCGGCAGCGGCAGCGGGCCTTGGGGGCCCCGTCGGAGTCGTCGGTTCCGGGTTCTGCTCCACCGGCCCAGGGCAAGCTGGCACCACGATCAAGACCGAGAGCGGATATTCGGATTGCATGCTGGCCCTCGACTACGTGCAGAGCAAAGTGAGTTTTTCAACAAATCATTTCTTAGAATTCTGACTTGAGATTCCATTCTCAGGTGTGTTTTGCGCGAGGGAGTCTTTTCTGCAAGTTGAATTCTTGGTATCTGATGGGGGGACCGTTGTGGTTGTATATTTGGGGCAGTTGGGTCTAGAAGTATTGATAATGGAAGGGGTTTTAATCGTACATTTAGTGGACTGAATTTGGAAGCGGGATTTGAGAGTATTTAGATTTTTAAGGGCAAAGTTTCATTGAAGTCACTAGTGTACTTTCAAGTCTTGTGGTTTCTGCTTTGTGGAATGGTAAATGATGTTTGTATCTTTGAATCTTGGAAGGGGTCTCTTAATATCTTGGAAATGAATGCAATTTAGTGTTCTTTACAGTATCTTTTATTGTATCAGAGATTATACATAGATCTTTGGCGATGGTAATAGTTTCAGCTGTGAATAATACATAAGAATTTATCTACACGGATATAAATTTGTTACTTCTGACTGCAAAGCATAAAGAATTACTCCTTCACGTCTGCTCTGTACTTAAAAGTCTATATAAACTTCATTTTATACATTGAACTCGTTTTTAGAGGTTACAGTAATCATTTTAGAGTCAAACTTAATTCGATAAAACTATCAGATTGAAAAAGAAGATGTCTTTAATACTTTTCTCATGATTTTGATACATTTTACTGTGAATAATTGTTGTTCTTCTCAAGAATTACTCGAATAGGGTATTATACATTGTATAAGGCGAATCGAATCTCAAGCTGAAAGTGTTCTTTTTGTAACGAGTTACCTTGTGACGAGGAAACGAAATTTTTCGAGGAAACCGATTTCTGTTACGCTATAGTAGGTTTTGCAATAAACAGTGAATGAGATGCTTCTCTTTTTTGCGGGTATCTCGTTCACGGGGTAACTCGTGTGTTTGGTTTTTATTAGCCACGCTCTTTTGGAGCAGGGTTTTTAGTGGCTCCAAGAGAAGTTTTTCAAATTCTTATTGTGCAGATACTTGGACGTATAATATATATCGAGGAATTCAATAGGAATATTTAAATAACTATGAAACGATTAGCGTGTAGACAAATATATAAATCAACAGCCAATGTTTTAGAACATCATCATTTTACTCGATACTCCAATCTAATTCGAATCAAGCAACTATATTCGATCGATTATTGATCACATTATTCCACATAACGTACAAATTTAATTAACTCGAGTGCCTCTGAATTTTCGTACATCTTCCTTTGAAAGAAAGTATTTTACAAACTCATTATATTACCACAGACAGCTCAAACCCTTCTTCAGTGGCAATTCTTCCAAATTTACTTCCCTTTTATTACAAATTCAGCTCCAATTCAATGATCATAGTAACAATTACATTTTGCGGAACAAAAACCACCGATACCCGGATCCATTGTAATCACTCGAATGTACAAGGGTCGCAGCCCTAGTTTAATCACCGTGCATCCCCCAAATTCACTCTGATTCACCTGGAATTTACTCGAGAAAAACACGATCCTCGCGTTACATTTATTCTCCATCGTTGGCCAGATATCTCTTTAGGAAAAAGGTATGCAGACTCGTTTGTTTATATCCAGCGTGCCCGCCGGTTGTTGTTTAACCTTTTGCACAACGCGTCTTCGAGCCGACTTGGTCTTTGTCCGCATCGAAACCGACGGGGAACAAGATTCACCTAGTTTTGAGGCTTTTCCTGGAACACGTTCCTCGTCTGCCATGTACACAAACAGAAATCGACAGCGCGCGATCCCTGCCACTCGATTTGTTAACAGGCAAACGTCGTGAATCGCGTGTACAGGAATCCATCGCTTCATTTTTCTCGTTACTCGTCGACGCAACCGTCGATTCTCGGTAGAAATAATCCTCATACCGAGGCGCTTGCATAATCCTGGAGAAATTGAAGGGCAACGGTAAATCGTTAGACACATTTCTATGGGGAAAGGAAAATAGGAAATTATGTCGTTGTTGACTGATGTAGCTGATCGCATTAGATTTTTCGCTTGTTGCGTTCCACAGATGTTTTCTCGACGGTGAAAACGGTAATCAGTAAAATCAGAGATGTCAAAGATTAACGAGAGCCACGCTTTCAGGATAGTACTCCATTTGCCAGTGGAAAATGGAGCTGGCGTCGATGCTAAAACAAATTTAATCCGGTAGAAAATCGATTACCATCTTCTAAATTGGAATGCGCTGTGAAATCGGTCCCGAATAATTTAAATTAGAGTAGCATTCGATAAAGAATTGTTATTTTAACTGGCTCGCTACTCCGGTTGCTAAAAGTGATCAATTTTCCAAGTCTTTCTGTTTCATTCTTCTTACTTACTTGTGAGTGAATTTCCATCAAGCTGGCTTTAATCAGTGCTAGATTACAAGTGATGCAATTAAGATAGAAGCTTTTCCTATAATTACACGAATGGAGCTCTACATTCTCAATAGTTCTAGCTATTTCGGTAAATGGAATTAACCTTTCGAGTACAGCAGATATCCAATTCATATCTTCCCAAGCTACACATTCCACCCCCCCCCCCAAAAACAAAACAAGCCTCAATCATAAACGACAATCACAAGCGGCCCATCAATTACCCAACAAATTTCTCCTCTCTTCTTCACTCCCCGACCAGCGCAACCGTAACCAAACACAATCGATTATCACCAGCATGATTACGTAAGCCGAAAATAGTGCAATACCTGCTCCAATGGACAAAGGACGAAGAAGAAAGAATCTCTGTCACAAAAACTTCAACTTATCGGTCGATTGGTTGCTGAAATCAACTTCCGACATTTCTAAAAAGAATTCCCAAAAAGAAGCCTGCACTGTACCGAACCCCCTTCTTTTCTACGGTCTCAGCCCAAACCTCGGCCCTCTAGGGCCCATCGCCGCACCCCGATCCAGCGACCTCGTAATTAATCGTTTCACGTCGATGATCGAACTCGATGGATATTTTCCCCCCGTTGGCCGTCGACGTGGAAAAACGATCGAACGTGGCTCGATGGGCAAGAAAGTAATCCGGCGTGTCAACCTGTGAAAACGATTTGCAGCCGGAAAAAAAAAGCCGCGAACGCTGGGAGGAGCTAGCTGCATACGAGAATTGTTCCCCTGCGGAGAACGGTTTTTGAAACGCGGCGAGCCTAGAAAGCGGGGCTGCGATTTTTTCGCCACTTTTTGCCAGGAAGGAATGTAACGGTGCGCCTCGGGGATCGGGAATCGTGAAAATCGATTAGAGGCGGCTCGAGCACCGCTCCTTGCCGCGATTTTTTCCAGCATCCGCGGCGGGCAATGGAAGGATAGATTGTTAATTGTTGGGCGTGGTGTCGAAAGGTCTCGTCTCTCTTTTTCACCCCCTGCGCGGTGAATTGGAGTATGCTTCTTTGCGCGAGGGAAGAGTGTTTGCATATTCGCACGGAGCTTTGATGTAAATAAGTATTATTTTACACGAGGTTGCATCGAGGTGGAGAGTTACTAAAGAAATTTCTATAAAAGCAACGCACTAGACACCTGTATTTAGTTGAGTAATAAGATCAGATGTAGTTGCAGTTTAAGCGAGCTTTTTTTCCACGAGTTTGATGCATGGGAATCCACGGCGCAATTTATGCCCGCCAACACCCTCTATAATATATACTCGTTTTTCCGCGGTTGTTTTGCGATTAGAATCCTGTTATACATGGGATTTGTAATTCTATCCATCAAAGGCACTTGAAAGAATTATTTTTATCGGTAACGCGAAAGGATAATCAGTCGAGGCGTTTACAGCGGCGTAACGCGGTCATTAACGGTTAACGACGATAATTAAACGTAACGTCGACAACTTTGTGCCCAGTAAGCGGCGATTAAGATATAGTATCGATCATAATTCCCGGCGATTAGCCAGTCTGTAATAATCTATCAGCTAGCCACGCGATTGTTGCGATGCATTTTTTTTGTTCGAACGCTTTCGTCCCTGTCTCTGTCTTCTTTCTTGCGGTGGCGCGATCGAACAACGTTTTAATTAATGTGTCCGGTGAAAAAGCAGCGACCAGTTGTTGCAGTGGAGTCTTTTTTTTGTTGTTCCTTGATGCAGAAAGTCACCGGGAGGCACCGTTGTGCAGTCGTAAACGACGGTTTTTTCTGGCAGTGGGAAAAAAGAGATTCAATAGCGCGTGTGTGTCACTAATTTTAATGGAGGGGGGCATGCTTTCTTGCTGGGGACTTGTCTGTTAACTGGGAGCATGGGTTTGTTTGTTGCTGAATTGTGGAAAGCTGGAGTTGAGAGAAAGTGTTGATGAAAAATTTGATTTTCTTGTGGGAGTTGTTAGATGATTGATTTTGTAGATAGTTGATACTCTGCTTAGTGGGTTCCTTTTCTATTGGATACCTTTTCTATTCGATACACTTTCTGTAGAACACCTTTGCTATTGGATATCTTTTCTTTTGGATACCTTTTCTATTGGATATCGTTTCTTTTTTATTCCTTCTCTATTGGATATCATTTCTCTTGGATACCTTTTTTATTGGATACCTTCTCTATTGCATACCTTCGCTATTGCACACCATCTCTACTGGATACCTTCTTCCCTGAATGCCCTCTGTATTAGATAACCCTCTACATTACAGACTTGAGTAGATCCTGAAATTCGAGCAAAATAAGTTATCTTTTCCCTACCAACACCACCCTCGAGATAAATATTAAATGATGTCCAATGGAATTTTCTCTCGTGAAAAACTCGTGCTCAGAGAATTATCATCCGAATTCCACTGGCGTTAGGTAAGCCGACAGCACTGGTTCACATCAGTGTTCGACGCAAAATCATTTACCACGGCGCAGTAGTAGCGAAAATTAGGAAATCAAGTAAAACTGGGTTAAACCTCGCGCCATTCGAATCAGCAATTACGAAATGAGTTACGTCTCCCGCGCATCCTGCAACTTGCTTCAGCAAACGAACTTTCTTTTCCATTCCGATAACCGTGTCCATTAGGTCCCCGTTTCCCGTCAAACTCCCTGCAAGGACTTAGTCGACTCACTTCTCCAACATCTCCATGTCTCCCACGATTTTCCACGCTTCACACAAATCTCTTTACCAATCATTTCCTCAACACCCACAAGTTTCCCACGCATACCGTTGCAAACAGCCCTTCGATCTTACATCCAGCAGCTCTTAATACTCTCTGAGAGTCCATTTCAATAAACACAACTTCCGAGTCTTCATCAACCCTTCGACCATCACGCTTTGCACCCCGAAGCCCCCACAGAATCACCCCGAAACTCAAGCAAGAGAAATCCTTCACTCCACACCTCGATCTCCATCCCTCAGAAAAGAACAGGCGACACGCGGCTCCTCGCAGGTCCCGGCAATGGAGGGAAGGATACGGCGGCACAAATGGAAAGGGTGAATAGATTGAAGTTTGCCGTTCACGGTGCATGGGTCCGATGCGCGGCCGAGTAATTGAATCAAGTCGACAGGTTGAATTCGTCTATCAGCCCCGTTGCAGCGTGCGATCGCCGGCACGGTAGTTAGCAACCCCTCTTTTAATTATGTGTATTATATATATCCGTGGGTTCCTGTGCGCGTTTCCCCCGGCGATCTACTCGCCGCAACGGAGATGGATTTAACGCGAACGATTACTTGGAAAACGCGATGACAGAAGATTACGGAAATAATTGCCGTGTGTAAAGAGCGCGCGCGCGAGCGAGAGAACACGCATCGGGTCATAAGGCCGTGACTAATTGCCCTGCTTATGGGTAATCGTTCGCCGTGATCTGAGGTCAACGAGGGATTCCCATATTTTTATGATAATCACGGCTATCGATAGCCGCAACCCGTTCTCCACCTATAATTCCCCCTTTTTTCCACATCTCTTTTTCTTCCTCTTGGCGATCCTTGGATAAATAGGCATTGTTCGCTGGTGGCGTGTCTGCATGTGTGTGTTCTTATCAATGGGTGTCCATGGGTGAATCGTTCAGCTGTGTGGGGAACTTTGTAGTGAGTAATTATTATAATAAGACTTTCTGGGGTGGTGATGATTTCGAGTTGGCTTGGAAATGGTATGTGGAAAGGTTTGAAAAATTGTTTAAAGAAATTTATTGGAAACTGTC
This sequence comes from Andrena bucephala, assembly GCA_947577245.1. Taxonomy (NCBI): domain Eukaryota; kingdom Metazoa; phylum Arthropoda; class Insecta; order Hymenoptera; family Andrenidae; genus Andrena; species Andrena bucephala. The sequence goes on from OX387717.1 coordinate 72,781,653, forward strand.
TCTGCCTGCAGAGTTGGAGATAGAATTACAGAATTAAAATTTAGAAATCTACTGCACAGTTTGAAATCCCATTTATCATTCAGAAGTTGAATGAAGGTGTTATTACTTAGAAAAACAGCAATGATCTGGAAACTTTTTCCATTGAGAGCCCTCTGCATTTGAATCGCTGGCGTTCTTGAAACGCTTGGCGCGAATTCTGCCCACGATTTCTTAGCCGCCGTAGAAAAGGAGAGGGCTCCATAAAGACCGAACGAAAGAGAAGTTCGTCGGCTCCACTCTCGTGCTGACTGACAAAAAGCCTCTGAAAGTGCAACCAATTTCCCCTTCGTCCTGTCCCACCACTTTTCCGCTCGGCGACCGTAAGCGCGATCGTTCCGTGGTGGCACGAAGCGGAAAGCTCGACATTAGTCGCCGTTTTTACGCGACCTTTCGTCCCCCGTCGCGTTCTCTACTACACCGCGTTCGGACCTTAGGAAAATTCCCTCCCCTTTCGCTGTACCATTTTCTTTAACCACCAAACAGCAACCTCTTTACTCGCCATTCCAATCGTTGGATCACCAGGATATCCAGCTGGTCAAGTATATTAGCCTCCATTTTGATTAAATCATCTTTAAATTCTCAGTCTTTCCATCGAGCCATCGTGCAACACTTGAAACTCCTTCGTAAACAAAAACACAGATCGTTTAGTCATCTTTTAAGTCACTAAAATCCCCAAGTCCCCAAATCCATCCCTCGAAAATCTTCCATAGAAGTGGAGACCACAAGACCTTTGATCTCCATTCTTCTCTTCACTCCGCCGAATTGCCATCTTCCTCCCAATTTCCATATCACTCGAAAAGTAAATATAGAATGGAAAGTGAAAAGTGGAGGGGTTGAAAGAAATGGTTCTTCGATAGGGCATAGACTTTGATCTCGTAGGAGGTGATTGGCAAGAATGTCGACGACCTGTGGAAATCAGAAAACTCGTGGGATTACCGTCTCGGCTGACGGCAGAATGGAAATTAAATGATCCAGGCGCGTTCATTAATTCTCATAAATCTGAATGAAATTAACTGGCCGTGTTGATTTTTCCGCTTGGAAAACCTCTCGGTCGGCTGCTTAGATGCGAGCAGGGCGGGGAACGCGGCTCGTTTAACTAATTGCAAGAAAAACATTATAGGTACCACTGACCAGCGACGAGCACGCGGAAGAGGATCCGTTTCCTGCGCGAAAATTCGCCTCGCGTGCACACGCGATGAAATTCACGCCACGCAATCCGTTTTCCTTCTTTCCGGAGATTAATTTTTCAGATTCCCGTTCTGCCGTTTGTTTCTTCCTCTCTTCCGGAATCCTCGAAACTAATTTCACTTCGGCTGATCCAAAATATAGCGAAAGCGGGGTCAATAATTCAGGGCAGATTTCTCCGTGGACGTTTTAGGAAGGAAAGTCGTTTTCCACACCTATTTGGTGAACATAACGAAAGTTAAACTAAACTTTCAATTCTTCGGTAGGTATGCACCATTCTGAGATCCTGGAAGCTCCTTTCTTAATTCGCCTGCAAATAAAATTGCGAAATCTGCCTCTATATTTCTGCGTTTTAGGAGTCGTTTTACTCTTCCACTTAAAAAATTTAAAGAACTGGAACGAAGTGAGAAATCTGTGGCACAGTCGAAAGCAGTTTCGTGCTACTGGAAAATCCATAATTCGAGGAGTGAGAAATTCTCGTTGAACGATGCCCCGCACGTTGATCGTCGGGAAATTTCAAGCACGGGGATGGGCGCGCGTCGGGCAAAGGGGGACAGGACAAGTCGTAGGCGTTAAAACACGAATCGAGCGTCGAGGCTGTTCGATTTTCAAGTTGAAGGCGGCCATTGGTGGCCTGGTGGCCGTAAAAGGCCGCTCCAGGGCCCGCCAGCATTCCAAATTTGGCGGTCACGAGGGCCTTTTTGCCCTGGTCTGTCGCAAAAATGGCCGTGGAGCTGGCGTACGTGACGCACGCTCCTCCCTCGTGCACGATGAAGTTCAAGGCGCGGCATTTTTATCCCTTTCACCGCGTTTGCGTGATTTTTCTGCCCCATGGGACACGCGTATCGACACTATCTATCGAACACTTCTTTCGATCGCTTTTTCCACTCCTCCGACTTTGTTTCTTCCTCCCCTGATGCTGAGCAAGACCTACTGCTCGTTCCCATATAAAGTATCCACAAGACCTCGGTCGACTCTTCTTCGAAGGATCAATGAGATCTGAAGGGATCTCCCTTTAGAAACTTTCCCCATACCGAATTGAGTTTTTGATGAAAACTCTTGCCGAGAACTAGGAAGCTCTTCTCAGGTGACGCAGGTCCGCGCAGTCTTCAACAGTGGACGCCTGAAAAGCTATCACATTCATCCGGCATCCCAGCCCAGAATCTCTTCCCAGAAAAACACCCGAAAAACCTCTCCTGCAACCCTTCCGTGGCAACGAAAGAGGCTATGGTCCCCCGTCGATTGCAACGCAGCCTCGGAAATGCAAAGCTATCGAAGTCTCCCAGCGCGAAGGAGCACAGCGCAGGGATTCGAGCGGTGAGGAGTATCGGGGGAGGAAGGGGGCGGAGGGGGAGGAATACGAGGAAGAGGAAGACACGAGGGGTTGGAAGGGCGGGCTGGAGGAAAGAGGGAAGGTGAGGTCGGAGCGTGCGCCGTGTCGACTGGAGGACGCCTCTCATCCTCTCCTTCGCACTCTCTCCTCTCTCCTTCTCTCTCTGGCTGGCACGGGTGCACCAGGTAGCACGTCCTCCGATTGGTGGGCGTGCACGCAGGTGCGCGTGGGTGGGGGAGGCGTGGTGAACGGTTCTCATTGGTCGTCGGAACTAACCCAGACCTAACCCGTACCGGAAGTGGGGTTGGCACGGCGGTGCCCGGCGAGGGGGTGGCAGAGCGAGAGGGGGGGGCCTGCGCTCCGAGGCAAAAACGATATCGCATCTCGCGCGCAACGCGGCAAAAAGCTGCCAGGTGGCATTTCGCCTTACCTTCAGGGTTACTGCCTCCTCTTGCACGCGAACACACGACAGCGAAACGCGCTGGATGCCCCGCCGGCCGAGGGGAATAGTCGCCGAGGGGAGAGGAGTACCTTTTTTTCTTTTTTTTTCTGCTTTTTTTAGTGTCGATTAAGGGGCGGGAGTCGTGGGTGTCGGCGGTGGACAGTCTGGGAGACGCTGGATACAGTGGAGATTCTTTAGGCGGAGGATTGCATTTGGGGGGGCTGGGGGAACTGGGGTAGAGGTGGGCGATTGATTCTGGGCGAGGGATATAGGTGGTCTCGCACTGTGGGCGTTCATGGGTGAAAGGGTTGCTTGAAGGGTGCAGGGTATTTGGGTTGGAGGCAGGTAATCGCGATGGAAAGCTGCGAGGCACTGGGAGAGTGATGGTTTTTTAGGAAGTCAGCAGGGGGATGGGAAGAAGTTGATAGGGGGTGGTTTGTTTTCTGAGTTTGAACAGCTTTTCGATTGAGGTGACTGATTGGACGTGATGCGGAGCTTTGTGCTGCTGGCTAAAAAGATTGAGTGCCAGATGAATTCTATCACACTGGATATTAGAGTTCACGTTAACCATAAGTGAAGCTAGAATTGACAGACAATGGGTGGAATACTTGAGAGCGTAGGTAACTTGAGCTTAGATTTGGGTCTCCCCGAATTAAACTCACAACCCGCTAAATAACCCTTGTCTTCCACTCTTAATCCTCAGTTAGATCCATAAGAAAGTAAACGCTGTCCAGTATAGAGTGATTCATCGTTCCTCGACCCCTCACAAACACAGGCTGCGCAAGTTTCCCTGAATGTTTCCAAGCACCAAAATTTCTACTCCCAATCATGTTAATTTCGGTCTCGATTCCGGCGTCTGGCTACGAACGGTCTGCCACCACTTGCCCGTACTCCGCCGGCTGGTTGTACTCCGATTGGGAACGAAATACTTGCACGCTATTAGATACGGACCATTATCGTTTCCACGAATGGCGATAAATCGTGGACGAAGCCTGCGCGAGGAAATGCAAACTAAATTTCTAATTTCTCATATATGGCGGGATTCCTGGAAACCGTTTTCTATTTCGAGAATCATTATCGAACCCGCGCCGCCGCGAACGCTCTTTCTTCTAATTATCCCTTCGAGTAGTTCTTCTTCCGGAACGATAGCTCCTTTTCCTTCGAGCGAGGAATGGCTCGAGGGAGATTCACGGTAGAACAGTATCCGGGGACGCGAAATTTGTCCAGAAACAAATAAGATCTATCTTACACATTACAGTTCATTACAATGTTTTTAAGAAATTTCTATACATTTGCAAAATCTAAGTTTTCCACCCCTATCACTCCACATCGATAGTACACCTGTCTTTTACCCTCAATCAAACAGATCACCTCTTCTGAAGTCTTCCAAAGAAATTCTCTCGTCAAAACCTCTGCCTCTACTTTCCTCTGTTTCACTATTCGCGACTACTATATTCTATAATCACTTACAACACCCCCCCCCCCCCCGCTCCCTCCCCCACCGTGGTCGCATTCTCAAACAATACCCGCCGTTAAGTGTCCAGCGGAGTGGGAATGTTGCATTCGCAGGAACCGTTCGATATGCCAGCGACGGTGGCCTGGGTGAATTTCCCAAGCGAGGCAATAAATATCGCGCGAGGAACAATTCGAGAAACGCGTTGTTTCCCTTATCCGTCCATCCCGCGCAGACTTTTAATTGGACCGAAGGAAGACTGGGGGATCGTGCATGTCTACGGGGAAGGACGCGATGGTCGCGAGATCTGGCTTGCTCGTTCGTTATTGTAGAAAAGAAACGCGGTACACGGTCGTGGGTGAGATGAGGAGAGGCGATATTCCGCGTGCATTCCACCGTCCGCGGCCCTGCTCTAGGATTGATGGACGGAAACGCGAGAAGAATGGCAGCGAAGTCGTCGTCGTTGTCGGCCTTTTCTGGGGTCGTTGACAGTTGGACTGATGCGCAGGGCCGTACAGCGAATTTTCAACTTTTCCAGCCCCTGGAACTCTCGCGCTGATTCACCCCTTTGTATGGCGACAACCGAGAGTGAGGAGTAGTTGATAAGAAGTGGTGAAAGATAGATGATTCGACATGGTGTTCTGGACGTTTCAAAATCTATGATGGAACGTTTTTTCTAGCGTTCGTGAAGGGTGTACCGTGTACTTGAGATTTCAACACCGATTACCTACAAAAACTTAAACTCCGCTCCCATCACTCCCATTAATCTTAATGATTTTTTTAGCAGTTGATAGAATTAGAGTAAGAGTAGGAAGTAGGTGGTACAAGGGGTGATGGAGGGAAGCAGGAGGAGGAAAAGGCAGGATGAACGTCGTTGGAGGAATGGGAGGGAGTGGATTGAGAGGAAACGGTGGATTTCACGGATTTCAGGGAGGAAAAGGTGCTCGTTAATTGGCGGCCGTCGGCCTGTCATTATCAAAGCATCGCTCGATTCGTGGATGAGTCTAATAATTGCGGCCTTGAGGCAACGGTGCACAATGGCACCCTCTCGCGATACCCTCTCACGGCCCTCGAATGAAAGGTTGCTGTCGACACCGTGCTACCGCGAGTGGTATAAGTTACAACGCGCGATACATCGTGGGACCTCCGTGTCCCTCTTGCACAATGGAGGGTAGAGCGAAGGTGGAGCATGAATAAACATCAGAGGGGCACATGTTTGCACAGCGAGCCTCTCTGTCGCTCGTATCGCCCGCTGTAATTTGCGGATCTGCCAGCAACGGCTCGGCTGTTCCTCGCAATTAAACGGATAACGCGGCTGACTCGTCGAGCTGACGGGATCCGCGGATATTCAGACGTTTCGCGAGAAATTCTTCTGTTGATGATTGTGGGGAGGTAGTATCATGGAGGATATAAAAATGGTAGGAGGGTAATCGAGTGTAAAAGCTGGGGAAGGGAGAACGTAGAATCTGAACATTTGGAAGAGGCAGTAGAGGTCAGAGAAGTGAATATTGAAGTGACAGACTTTGGAAGACCCAGGAGGAGTTGACCAAACTGATAGAAAGATCTCAGTAATGAGTAAAGAGAGTGCGTAAAAGAGCATTCAGCATCCAAGACACTTGAATTGCCTAAAACTAAAAGATCACCTCCGAACCCCTCCACTCAGCCACCTCGCGACGCAAGCTTCCACCCAGGCCTCATTGGACAAGATACCTCGAACACCAGTGGCCATTAATTATCCCCCCCCCCCCCCGAGCGTAGGACAAGATAGAAATTTATCACAGTCGAGCGTAAAGACTTTGACACGGTCTATTTACCTCGAGGAAGAGGGATCGGGGAGCTATCCAGCGGCCTGGTCAATTCGGCGATGGTGCACGGCCTGCCGTTCGGCGCAGGTATTAATTAATTAGATAATTAATCGTGTAATGGGTTTAATTGGGCCCCCTGTTAAGTGTCAGCGTGCTCCCCGGGCGTAATCTTCCCCGTGGCATCTGCTTTATCTACGTTGCATGTAGAGGAACACGACGCGCGACCATCTCCGTTGTCCGGGCAAAGCGAAAGGTTCAGGTACCTGCTGCTTACCCGCGACTCCAGCTCGCCGGGAAGTTGTTGAGATTACAGATAAGAATGCGGCAGATTTCGCAGATCCGATATCCCGTTGATAAGCGAGCATGCGCCCCCATGTAAACGAAGATACCGCGTGTCTTCTTCCTCTCTCCCTCCCTTCCTCCATTCCTCCCACTGCAACCACCCGATTTTTCTTCTCCTTTCTTCCCATAACTGCTTGGGCCTCGAAACTAGAACGGTGTGATCGATACGGGGGTTTTAAGCTTGACGAGTTCAATTTTCTAGGAAAACAGTTGGTTGACATTCAGCGCAGATGAACTTTCGTATTGTATTTGGAATTTTTATTAATTCTTAGTGAATCGTTGGTTCAATCTGGGATGCAGGAAAGTTTAAGGAGTTCATTTGGGAGTTTCGAAGCACCAATCCATGTTAAAATTTTCTCAAGATTGTAATTAAGTATCAGGAAATGAAAATCTGGTCGTGGTACTTCCGAGCTGACAATTATCCCCGGGCGTAGAGACCAGGAAGGAATGCCAGCGCAAAAGCGGACGCGACGACGCGTTGTATGGCGATTGCACCGTAAATCTCGGGAAAGATTTGAATAATTGCCAGGCGCGGTGTCGCAAAAAGCGGCGCGGTGGCTGGTTATTAAGCGGAGCGCACCTGGCCGCTGGTTTTACGCTCGAATACTCGACGTGCGGCAAAGTGGCTCGACTACTCCAGCTATTCTGGCGTTATTTAATTTGCGCGGACAATGCGCGGGGGCCGGATCGAACCCGGCACGCGTATCGCGTCGGGTAATTAACGGCTTGATCGATGGCTGATTAGCTCGCGGGAAAACGTGTTTTCCTAATCGGCGAGAGGAAACGCGTGGCTCGATCCTCTGGACCGAAGGAAAAGTTTGATCGTGGGTGTTGATCTGAAATGTTAATTTAATCGTGCGCTGTATCTCGTGTATGGAAATATATTGATTAATGTTGTGGGAGTTGCTCCATTTCAAGCTTGACTTTAATCGATTGGAACAGAAGTCTGAATGCATAGAAGATGAATTGCATAGAAATCTCAATACTTTTCCAAAAATTTCTTCAATTTTCCCATTCATAAAATTCTTAAACCCACTTAGAAAAATTTAAATACAAAGCACTGTGTTTCTTATCTTCGCTATTTCTAACGCAGAAATTGTTGCAAAAGGCACACGAAGACATAGCTCAACTAATTTAAAAAAAAAGAAGATTTTGTTCTCGCGAAGATCGACGAACCACGTGTTCCTGACGTTCATCGATCCTCTCGAGGCGAAAAACGCTGGGATTCGATTCTGCCGCCTCGCTCTCGATCCCTGGATCCACGTGACGAGGCGTCACGCAGAGAGAAAGAGAGTAGGAGAGAGGGCACAGCTGGGGAGACGAGAGAGAGACACGTGCGTGTACCATCGAAGCTTTGCTCGAGAACGTCAAAACGGTTCTGCGTTCTACCGCGGCGTGGCGTTAGCGATCCGCGGCATTACGAAACCGAATTCGAATCTTAATATCGTTTTCCGGTTATTCAATTCCAATCACATCAATCTTTCAAGAATTCTGCAGATTTCATCATCACTGAATCTGTGAAAAGACTTGCTTTAATTTTACTAGGGATTTAGGAAAATATTTGGAGAATCTGTGGTGGTTGGAACTCAGAAAGAGTCTAAGGGAATTTATTTTGAAATTTTTTTTTAAAAATTGAAGGGTGTTTGAGGTGAGGTAATTGGAAGAATTAAGGCAGGGTTGGGCAGGTTTTTAGAGGATTTTAAAGAAGGCTGAATGATATTTTGGTTATTGAAAAATTGGTATTTCTCAATGGTTTAGTACTTTTGAAAAGTTCATGGTTCGTCGAAAGATTGCTATACACGCACCGCATTACGATCGATCGATCTTCCGCAGCGCCAAATTAAGCAACACCTGTTGCTCTTGTTTAAGCTCGCCCCATGTACCCATGCCATTCAACGGCTTTACATCAGTAAAAGAGGAACGGCGTTATCATGCTACGAAATCTCGCGAATTTATCACGCCTTTCCACCTCTGCCGCCTATTAAACTCCCGTTCCTCGTTAACGTAATCAAATATCATTCATCACATTGCACTCCTCGATTACTCATTACACGTGCAGGGTACGCGAAATAATTGATCGATGAAAAAAAGAAACGTCGAGTATTTATTTAAATGCTGCACAGTGGAGAATACAGTAATTTCTAATTCCTACGATCTCCATCCATTCGTCACTGTTCATTTACGTATATTCCACTTGCTAAATAAATAACCAAACCACCACAGAGGAAGAATAACCACGCTCGGAGGAGGTTGCATCTGTTGATGCAATTTTATGTCAGCCCTTGGTGCAGTTTGTTAGCGCAGCATTCCACAAGTTACGACTCCATTAACAGGGGATCTGCTGATTTTTTTCAACTTCGTTTCGGGACGCATAAAACACGCTGTTTAAAATGCAAGGGCGTAGACAGCGCCCGGGCAGCTTCTCCGTAACGCGCGTTCTGTACCTCGGAAGCCAGAAATCATTTTCTATCGTTTCGCGGAGCCATTAGCTTCAGTCGAAATTAATTGTCCCCCATATTTATTACTCGATTCGTCCGCGAATGGTCGGCAGAGGGAATCCGGGACTTGGATTTCGCTCTCTAAATTAATCGCCGGGGAATTGATCCTTTTACTATTCCGTATCCTTTTGTTTTTCATGGCGAACCGATTTGTGTTTCTCAGAGGATCATATAATGATAGATACGGCCGTCGGCTGGGAAAAAGAGGAAACTGCGGGCCCCGTTAGAAAAAGAGGAATTACTGTCAGTCCCGTACATGGGTGGGACAACGTCATTGCTCCGTGTGAATACAGTTTTTACAAAGATGACGACTCTATTCGCCTTTTAAGCGAACCTCTCCGAGGCGATTACGCTCGGAGGGCATTCTGTTCCCCGTCGGGGTATCCGATTTCCCACTGGAAAATTCATTGGAACCCAGTACACGGGATTTTCGCCGCGGTTTCTCCGTAACTGTCCCTAAACGATCAATTAGCGAAGTTAATCGCAGCGCGCTTAAGCGAGATGCCTGCCTCGTGGCTTTCTTTCGTATGGGATCCAGTCGATTTCGTTGCTTTTGTGTGCTGGAACTTCGATGCTCGACGAGATTAGATCTTTACTGTTTCCCACTTGTCTGTGAGAAGAAACCTTGAGGCGAGGTCGATGCTTCTGCTCCGCGATGAAGATATAATAATTTTGTTAGCGAGTCTCAAATAAATAAGATGCACACTGACGAGGATGCCGATTTCGTTTTGCATCTAGCAGGGAGATGCTAATCTCTCCGACGTCCCCACGGCGAATTTTCCGGTCGACAGGGAAGAGGAACGTTTACACGTCCAATCGGGGGGTTTACTTCCCCCTCGGAGGTTGGGGGGTTAAGTAAAAGTTACTAGTCGCAGCGCGCCGTGGAAAGAATCCTCCGACGAGGCGTGCAGTGGCCCAGAACGGATGAAATTCCACGGACGTTTCCGGCGGACGCGAGGCGGAGTTCGTCGAATCGAGCAGACGCGGGAATAAGGGGAATAATCTGAAAGGAAGACGGAATACGCATTGCTTAATGCTTTCCACGTAAACCTTGGACAATCTGTAACACAGTACTATTACAGCTGTTTCTAAAATTGGGAAGCAAAAACATTGCCAAAAATGACGAATTGTTAGGTCGATTAAATTGGCCACTAACACAATCTTCACATTCACTCGTTGGACCTCGATAGAGAGTTAGAATTACTAGCAAGCCTGGTTCCAGCAGCAAGTCAGAGGAAAACATCGTCTTTGAGGAAATCCATCGAACAATCAGAGCGTCCAGTTCAATAGAAAGAAGAATGGGGTGACGATGAACGAAAGCAAGTTAACGCTGACGGTGGAAGTGAAGTCTTGGGGAGCAGAAAGGAGCAGGCAGGAAGAGTACTCTGGGTCCACGGGGGATGGGGGGTCTGAGGGGGTCTGAGGAGTTGAGCTCGTATTTGCAGGACATCCGCGCCACTGGGCATCGAGACAGTTATGACTCTCCCCCTTCTCGAACTCGTCAGTTGTTTTGCGACGGTCTGGTTGCTTTTGTTCTAGCCCCTGTCTCGTTGCTTTTGTTCATCTGTGCTCTCTCGGTGGCTGTTGCGGTGCCAGCGCCCTGGTCTTTTGCTCCTGTTTCCACCGCAGGAATCAGCGAGCGTGCAGCATCCTTGTCCCTCGGTCGAATGATCTTGCAAGTCTCTCCGTCTTGTTCCTCTGCCGTAGAAGCAGCAGAGGCTCGTGGTCGTCCCAGCCTCTTCTCATATACTCCGTCCAGTAGTCTGGCCTTCTTCTGCTCTCTTTTTCGCGGGTCGAGCTTGCCTTTTTGCCGGCGAGCAGCTCGGGCAAGGAGAGGATGGAGGGCCAGGACGAGGGGCGAGGATGAAAGAGAGGCGCAGCCTCTCTCCTCTCCTGGCTTGAAAGGAGCCGACGTTACGTACGGTAGCCAGCCAGACTGTACCCAATTATTCCGGCGTGCTATACTAATGCCATGGACCCCCTTGGCTAACCACCCCCTTCTTCCTCTACTTCTTCGTCTTCTTCTTCTTCTTGGTCCTCTTCTTCTTCTTCTCGGTCGATGTGGTCGTCGTCGATCGTCGCCCTCCTCGTCTTCTTTATGGCCGTCCCTCTCTCGCTTCTTCAGCGATGCTCCCCCCTCGCTCTTTTCTGTCCCCATAATGCGATAGGCACAGCTCAGCTTCTCGGGCACGATGCTACCGGCCGACGCCGATGGATCTCTGGAATGACGAGGGATTCTTGATCTCTCTGCCGGGCTACCGGCGTAGCCATTGATTTTTCGGCGCGATGACGAGGCACCGTCGCTCGCCGAGTTTTTCCGTGTAGGAGTGCGTGCTGCTTCCGGACGCTGAGCTTCTATGGGAACGGAGGGTAAGCGCTTCTCGTGTTTGCCTGGTATTTGTCAAATTTCTAAGTTTGCTTGCGGTAGTCGAGTGAGTAATTGGCAGGATGAGGAGTTTGGGAACTGGGGAGCTGGGAAACTGAAGAACTGGAAACCTGAGGAGTTGGACAGCTGAGGAGTTGCAAAGCTAGAGAAAGTTTGCAAAGCTTTGAAAGTTGACGAATTGGGAAGCTGAGGAGTTGCGAAGCTGAGAAGTTGTGAATCTGAAGATTTGTAAAACTGAGTAATTGGAAAGCTGAGGAGTTGCACATCTGTAGAGTTGGGAAGCTAAAGAATAGGAAGGCTGGCATCAGCGAAGCTGCGAGAAACTACAATCAGAAATCGAAAGCACCAGGAAACAATGCTCCGCGCACAGTCAGATAATGCTCCCCCTTTTAATTACTAATCCCACGCTCAATTACGAAGACAAATTGCGATCGGCTTTTTTTCGCGGACAGATAGCTGAAAAATAATCGTAATACCATGCGTCGAAGCGCGATGCACGATCGCCCGCGCCGGACATGAATCATCGTGCCAAAGGTCAGACACGAGCATTATCGTCGAATCGCTGGTCGAATGAATCGTATATCGTTTTCAACCACACCAATCATTGATCCTACACGATCGAAAGCTACTCTCTTCCACTTGAATTACGAACAAGAAAAATCATTCAATCAACTGCGAAAGCCTCCAAGAAAAACATAATTCACAATTTCTAAGCTCCCCAGCTGACAATATCGGACCAAAGAATCGTTCTAATCGCGAAAGCAAGGATCGTACATCAACTGTGTTCTCCCGTTCGACTTGGTCCTCTGTGCTCCACCCCTTGCCGTTTTGTGGAGACGGTATTAAGGATTGTATTAATCAGAGGCTGTCAGTGTGATTCCTGGCCGCGAACGAGGGGTGGAACGGATGGAGGAAGGGACAGGGAGGGGGGGGGATGAACGGAACTAGACAGGATCCCGAAGGAGAAGAGACGCGACACGACTTCTGGCTGCGGTTTTGGGGGTGGATCTGCCGATGACGTCGAGAAATGACGCAAAAAAATAGCTGCCAGACTATCTGGCACCACGGAGCCTCTCTCCTCTTCTCGTCCCCCTTTCACGACCTGCAAGATCACGAGCAACTTCGGGGACACTGGTCTGCGCACTTTGTTGAAGGAATCCTCGTGTCTTTCGGGGAATTTCGGGATTTCCCCTGGGAATCTGTCTCTCGGATCTGTCGAAATCTGAGGAATTCAACGCTGGGAAGTAGCTATCAAAGGGGACGAGAATGTAGACTTTGGGGTAGTGAGAAATCCTGAAGCAGGAATCAAACCTACTCCCTTAATCTACATTATCCAAATCACCATCGAATCACCCCCAATTTCAACAGCAGAGGCACATACATGCATGCATCTGGCCACTTGCCAGTCACAAATGATCAACGATCAGCTGTTAATGAAAGGCTGGCGGGCAGCGTGGATTAAGAACGGAGGAAGACGGATCGGGTCGAAATTGAAATCTCAGGTGGCCAATTAAAAGCAAAAAGCGAGGGAAACCAGGCGGTTATTAACTCTGGCCAGCTCTCTGGCGGAGATTCCCGTCCACGGCTGAGTCCATCAGCGGCCTAGGGCTCGCGATCGTTTTATTGCCGTATGCCTCGTGTCGAACTCGATTATAATAGTGGCGTGGCCCCTAAATGGCCCCGTGTTGAACAGCCCTCAAGTATTTCCAATATCCTGCAGGGAGATTCATCTTGCTCGGCCTCCTTCTCGCCGGGGCCTGTGCCTCGTACTTCCCTCCTTTTTTCCGTCCCTTCTTCGCCTGCGCTGCCTCTGGTCCGCGGTCGCCTCTTTCCAGGGTTCATTCATGCCTCCTGGTGGCGAGGACCTCATTACCCGCGGTGAATGGGTTCCTCTCCCGTCCTCCGCCGTTGCACATCTCGTCGTCGATCGCTCGCTGACGCGCGACGCCTACCGCTCGATGTTTTCCAAAATTATCGTCCCACGGGGTGCATAGGCGTGCTCCCCCGAAGGGGGATAGGTCCGCGGATTATAGCCTCTTCGGGGATTTCCGCTCTGGGTGGTGAAAGTTCTCTTGCAGCGAGTTCAACAAAGATGTAGATTTTTAAGTAGGGTAGGCTGGGGCTAAAAGGGGTGGGGAATTCAAAATCTCTATTCCCAAACAATGTATTGTGTTTCGCAGTATACTAAGTAAAAGGCGAGAAAAAACGGAGGTGACCACAGAGTCGCCAGTCACTCCTGGAGGTTCGTGCGAATTACACGACGCCTTCGTTACTTTATGTATCGAAAACTAATAGAAATACGTCGTCTTTGTTGTTTTATACGAAGGAAACCACAATTTAAAAGCGTATCAGCCAAGTACGTTGTAAGATTGTATGTTCCTTTAGTAATGTGTGCATGATATTGTTTATTGCTGAATGATAATATTTTCTAACGTATATATCGCAGAAACTGTACAGGTACCATTGGGGCAAAAAGTCCCTCAAACTGAAAATATATATTTTATCATTTGTTTTCATATTAAGATGGCTAAACTATAAAGAAATGATGCCAAAGTCTTTAAATAGTCTGTTTGCTTTAGTTGAGCGATTTTTTTTTTGTTTTTAGTTCAAAGTGTGCCTCTGACTTATATTTTTATTTTTTGGTAAAGAAGTCATGCTTTCCTTTCAATATTGTATACCAAAAAGAATTGCTTTAATAAATATTTGTTGATTTGAAAAGAGTTTTTTACTTATTTAGTTTAATATTACATGAAAAGACATTAGGGACTTTCTACCCTATGCAATGGATTTTTTGCCCCGTGCGTGGGGCAAGAAGTCCAGTTTGCATTGACAAACATTTTGTGGTATATAATTCAACAGAAAATAATAGTACCTAGATATCAACCAACGAACTTCGTGAACGTAAAGAATAATAGTTATAGTTTATACAAAATAACACCAGATATCTCTAGATTGTTAATACTAAATTTTACATAGGTTTATACGAAAAACGGGACTTTCAGCCCCACCCTACCCTAGACTCTATTCAATCCACTATTCAGAGGAATAAGATTTCAATTAATTTTATTTTATGTAGTGAACAGTGGATGTTTAAATTCTACAATCAGTATTAAATTGAAGTACCTAAATATCAGGTGTTATTGTACGAAGCCTCGGGTCTTCCTAAAACGAAGCAAAATCGCGCGGTACAAATTCGACGTGGACGTTACAATAATACTGGTCGACCGGCTCGTTTTTATTTTCTGCTGCTTTGGAGAGGGGGCCAGGGCAATTTCGCCGTGGCGATATTTTTCTTCTCGCGCGAAAGGTTAATCGAGCAGCGAGCTTTATCTGGCCCGATCTGCACACCTGGAGGACCGAGGCTAATGTCTGCCTCTCTGCTACTTTCGGGAGCCAATCATCAGGTTCGCCACAGGCGCGTGCACCGATCTCCCTCTGGCCCCTTTCTCTCCTCTCTTTTCCGTCCTTTCTCCATTTCCTGAATCGTTTTCTTCTCGACCGCTCCCGACTGGCGGCTACGCGCTGCCACTTTCCGCGTTCGTCGCGGTTTATTCTGCCTTCCCTCGGTAAAGTTCCAAGGAAGACTGAACCCTTTGAAACGTGAATATCTGTTCTTCGATTCAGACAGATGAAAATATTCGTAGCAGTGGAGTCTTTGTCCTGCCCTCCAAAGCAACTCTGCTTTCTTCTTCACAAATTAACTTCAGTACCAGAATAAAAGCACTCTGCATTGAATATTTATCTCACACCGATCTTCCCTTCAATTGTAACGAAATAAAACAGAAGTTGAGTTGAAATTGCAGTACCACTCGCGAAGAATCAAGCCTACAGCGTAAAAGGTATTACCTCCGTTGGAACCGACTTTCCCCGAAACTGTTTCGATTCACCATTATCGTCTCTCGCCTGTGATTTTCCGCTCGGATGAGCCGCGACGCGTCGAAAACGCGTTTCGTGAGCTGACCGAGGCAAGGATAATCGGCGAAATTGCACGCGGAAGAGCAGGCCTGGACGCGAAACCTCGACAGGGCCTTCGAACTGACCTTCCTCTAATTCCCGTGGCCGCCGGAGGATCGATTAATTTCGAACGGTGTCGGGATCGAGAGCCGGTTTCCCCGATTAGCCGCGAGAAGAAATTATTCTCGGCGCTGGCTGACCACAGATGGACAACCGGGCTTCCTCGAACTGGAGATGGACAATTTTCGATAATTACTCGCGGTCCTCTCTGCGCCGGCAGCCACAGAGAACGACGGGTAATTTCTGCTGCAGAACGGGGCAAGGGGGTTTAACAACTGTTACTGGGCAACTGATTCCTGGGTGGGGCATGGGAAGATATCGTTTCTTTATCCTTTACTATCGCGAGTCGAAGGTGGTGGAAATAGAGGAGGAAGGAGAATTATTAGAATAGTTTGTGGGAGTCAAACTATGGATGGCGTAAAAAAGGGAAGGAAGATGAAACATTTATTACTGAAGAGAACTCCACGTTTTCTTTATTCTTCGTAATGGAAAATGAACCAGGATGAACGTGGAAGCTTGCCCAGAAAGAAAAGTGGGATAACACGAGTCAGGGGGTGCTATGGATGTCCCAGGAAGGGGAGAGAAATTGGAGCAGCTATTACAAAAGCGTAGAAGGAGTATATCGAAGGTGGAAGGAATAGGATGTACGAAACAGGCATAGCAAAGAAGTGAGAGAGCACCGTGGACCAGCCTCCTCAGCAATGTTTAGTCTCGTTGAGGCCCAGCCCTTGGAACGGAGGCTTTATTATAATTTTCACCAGTTTAACCAGTCGTTGGTTCGCCGCTACTCTCTCGTTGCTCCCTTTCTCGCAGCTCGCATGAAATGCGTTTTACTGCTGCAGCGTGGCGCAAAAAGACGAGGGCCACGAGTGGAGGCCCAGTCGGTGGATGATGGAGGTGATGAAGAAGTAAACGAAGAAGAAGTGGAGAAGGTGGCCGAGTAAGACATAAATGGCCTTCGTTCTTTCGCCGCTTCAGATAGGGTACACTTTTCACTCGCGATACCACGGGCCTGCGTATACCTCTGCAAAGTTCATTGGGACGTGATCTATAAGTCGTTCGATTGGTTCCATGGAGAACGTAGGGACTGTGGATGGTCGAAGTGGAGCTTGGTGTGAAGGAAATTCTCAATTTAATAAAAAATGCAATATAGAATCTAGTATCAGTAATTCCACAGCACTGTGCTAAGCTAATTCATCACAGTTTCAGCCAGCAATAGAGTTTAGTTTGAGGCCTCCACAAGAAAGTAACCCAAAGCTAAAATTGCACCCACTTGTCACAAACGATCTCACGTCTCCCAAAATCTCCACGCGCACTTGGAAAACTCATTCAACTTCACCAGCAATCAATTTTAACATCTTCAACGAATCGATCTCTTTCTCAAACACCCATTATTCGCCTTGGAAGTGTCCCAAGTTTATTCACGCTGCATCACACTGCTCTTCTGCTCTTCCATACGTTACGCTGGTATCACCATTAACAGTTAATTACTGGAAGTCATCTGTGAGCTTCGTCGTAGCCTCGGACCGAAGGTTCCACGTCTGATAACTCGAATCTTTCGAGTTTCGCTACACGTACAGAAATTCCGGTGCTCGACTTGTCAGAAGTTTCTTCGCTGCCCACAAAGTCTCGTGTGAACGCGTTTTTTCGGCTAGCGGTGGATCCAGCTCAGGGACAGATGTGGAAATCGATATCACAAGATATATTGCAGCGGCAGTTTCCTTCAAGGCCTGAGGTCGCCGGTCAGAGATCATCGGTGATAAGGGGGCAGGCTCGATAAGGACCTTTAACGTGCCTCGGGGAGAAATATGAACGTTTTCTAGTCGAAATCGACTGAGCTACGAGAAAAAATTCCCTTTCGTCAACAACTAAACTCATTTCAGTGTTCTACAACGAACTTTCATCGGGGATAATCGATTATTTCTAAGAAATACCACGCACTGGGCTTCTGTGACTGAACCTCGACATTTTTAAGTCCCCAGAAAGAATAGTAAAGGTTCCACAATGAAGTACACTTGAAGAACCAAAGATCTAATAATCTAATTCTAATAAAACAGAAAAGAGTAAAATTTGATGGGCGCAGCTGCAAGCTTTTCAGAAGAACCGAGCACTGAAAGAAGTTTCAAAATCCCAGAAGAAGTGCACGTATTCAGACGATCTTCGAACTGGTTTGAAAGAATAAGAAGGCAGAAGATAAAACCAGATAACTTTGGCTACTCTTCCGCCCAGACGATCCGCCGATAAAAAGTCCAGTCCATACTGCTGTTTGCTCCAAATATACTATTTATTTATCTTTTTTTCATCCAGAGCTGCGTTACGCAAGCGACCCGTGGCGCTCAAGACCTTGCTGAACTCGTCGAAGGAGATACCTCGACCGTCTTCCCTTTTCTTTCTCTATTTCCAACCATCCAAGCCGATATCAAAAGCAACAACGCGCGAGTGCTCGTTTTTGCACGCGAAATCAGAGGTCACCGTGCATCCTATTTCCTGCAAAAAAAAAGTATTGCTCCTCTTTTCCTGCTCCGTTTAAAAATTTGTTTATCAACTTCTCAAAGTATCCAGGCATTGCCCAAGAACGGCTCCAAGCATCTCGTTACTAAAAACCACTTGTCGCCTGTCTTCCATTTTCCTTGTTCGTCCAACGCGCCAAATGAATGCGCAGAAAAGTCAATTTGCCCGAGAGGCAAGCGGGATTCCCCTTCAGCGCGTCGATTCCTAATCGCATCGCGCGATATCGGCGAATAGCATCGCGACATTTCATCTCCGAAGGTGGCTGCAGTTTGTTCGTGACGAGGCAGACGCGTGAAAAGACTTTTCTCCGGGGAAACTTTCTAGAAATTTTGAAAAGTACAGGTGCACCGCCGCTAGTAATACCGCGAGGGATAGTCGCACGGTATTTCCCGAAGCTGAGGCCAGAAATGAATCATTGCAACGATCGGAGAGCCAAGTATGTCTCAATCAATTACAGCGAGGCGAAACCTAGTGGAACGATACCGGCTCGACGAATTATCAATGTAGATTTTAGTAAAATTCCATTGGTCTCCGCGGCCAGCGGAAAAAATGGCCGTAACACGCGAAGCGACACGCAGATGATTTGCATTCGTGTCTCTCGGTACACCGTCGCTTGCTCGTGATTATGCATAGTCGATGAATCGAGGATTTAGTCCAGCTCCGATGGTCATGAAGGATGGAGAGAGAGAGGGACGAGGAGAGGCAGCGATTCCTGGATGGAGGTCGCGGTTAATTGCACCGTGTGTGCTTGTGTGTGATCGAGTTGCATCGATTAATCGACGATTTCGAGCGTTTATCCGAGGCTCAAGGATTCGATTCCCAGGCGACATGTAATAATAGACGTACGGGTGATTTCGAGATCGTCGTGTTTGCTAGCCTAGTGTTAATTACCGCGATGCATAATTAATTTATGGTAAATCATCGCTGACTTGGGATTGTGTGTTTGTCAGGCCGGTCGAAGGATCGTGGAAAATGCAGCAGGTTAATCGAGGATGTCCTTCATATTTTGGAAATGGGTTAAGTAAAAAAATTGTTTAGTTCTTTAGTTCTTTTTGGGAGGTCACTGGAGACCTTTGTACAAGATCCAGATTCTAACGTCGTCCAAGTTGAGTCATACACCTCCGACTCAATCTTTAAAAGTTAATCTACAAAGCTTCAAAAGATCACACGGTTCTCAAGCAATACTTTCTTCATCCACGATCTTTCGAAGCAATTACGTCAACAGAGTACATACCGTGATATCGCAGAAGACTTTCTCCACGAGTTACTTCAATCCGCAGTCGTCAATCATCCAGTCCACGTTGTATAATGACAATCGTCTAGTCCCCACAAAGATATACTCATTTATCAAAACTACTCTATCCTAATTGAATACCTGTCCACGAAACTTCAAACATCTTTCTTCGACACTTCAACTTACAATCGACTTTCCCATACGTCAACTACTCAACCCTTATTCGAAAGACTAGATTCAAAAAAAATCTCCAGACTTTAAAATTCACCATTTTCTAATTAAAAAACCTCTCAACCCCCACCAAGCTATTCACTGGAACTTCTTCTACAAACTTCCAAAATTACACAGAATTTTCAATTTAATCGTTCCGAGCGTTCGTCATCGAATTATTGCTCTGGTTAATTAACAGACACCTAACGCCACCTTGCAGTCGTATCCGCTGCAGAGGAACGAGCCAGCAGCACAGGCGTCACGAGCCTCGAGCACGTTGCCTCGGTGTCGCAATTCGACTTTCGACGACTAATCGACGAAGGCCTGTGCGCTGGTGAAACGCGTCGGGGATCGCGTGCACGCTCTGGGCGGGTACCGAACCTCAAGGCGACCGTTCCGACCCGCTCCGTGGTCCAAGGACTTGGCCAGGGAGAAAATCTCCGCTCGACAGGCCGGGGATAATCGGGTATCCAGAGCAACATTGTGCAGCCAATAATTCACCTGAACCACTGCATCCGTGACCGAACGTGCGATTCCCCACGCTAACTGGAGCGGAATTTTTCTTGCTTTTCCCGTTTCTCTGGTGCACCGAGCTCGGGGCATGTATCTGCATGCACGATCGCGTTGATCGTGCTTCAAGGAGGGTTCTGAATCTCCGGGAGACTAAAGGTGTAGCAGAGTTTCCATCGAGGGAGTCTGGAACTCCTTGGGGGAAGCCAAATACTGAAATTGTGAGGCACAGCGGCTTCTCCGAATTAGCTGCAACCCTGTGGATCGTCCTGGAAATTTATCAGAACAAGATCACTTCACTAAGTTCGCAAGATCTATTCGAAGAGTAGTTCCCTTAAATAAATACTTACTGAATTTCCTAGAACGATTCCCCTTACTCCAAGCATCCCCCTGCAGCTCGTACCACAAAGTAGATATCGATCTTGATGATAAACTATCCAGCGAAACGCGCAGCTATGATTCTCAGTAAGCGCTTAAAAATATCACGGAGGACGATAATTTTAAACTCTCCGCCGTAAAAAGCCCTCTCCTGGCATAAATCCGTAATTGCGGGGGATTGATACTCTTACGGTGGCCGCTATAAATAATGAGCACGTACAGTATCTCCCCCGTAATAACTGATAACGATAATTGAATATTGATAGCGGCTGGCCACGGGGCCCACGCGGTTTTTCCGCCAGCCGGCAATTTGCCGCGGGGTTCCGCGGCGAGAGTAAACATCGCGCCGCTATTAATATTATTATTGCAACTATGTGATCACCGAGGGGAACGCCATTACAGGCTATGGTCATTATCACCATTATCGGGAGATTATTCAGCCAGCCCCCCTGGCCAGCCTGTTATTTTCTTGCTGGGGTACGGGCATTTGAACGCAGGAAGCTCGCGATCATGCGCCAGGAATTATTGAATTATTAGCGTCTTGTTAATAAGCTCGTCGGCCTGTAACCGCGAGCCGCCATCGAAACTGTTCGTATCCGCGGTTAAACACGGGTCTGCCTCGCATTAGCATGCATCCACCACGTCTAGATCCTCCGGTGATCCACGTCCACTGGTCACCTCGTGTCTTTCGCGATTTCACCCCTCCCTTCCTCGAGATTGCTATCTCGGAGCACGGGGCACGGTGTCGTGGCCATTGTTTCAGGTCCTTACCCCCTTTGAAAGGCAGGGCTGCGCCGATACGCACCACGCCTCCTCCAGCTTTTTTGCGGGTTAATTAGGGGTATGAAACGGAATTAGCCGAACCACACCTCCGCCGATCCCTCCACCGTCACCTCTACTCGAGCTGCCGACGCGTAGACGATGGATCGTTCGTCTCGACGATCGTTCGATGTCGATGGGGATTTCTGTCGGTTTTGTCGAAGGGAGGGTTTTCAGGTTTTTGGATAATCAAGTTGGTTAGTTGCTGGAATTTTGGGCGTTCCAAAGGGGTGTTGTGGTATCGCGGAGGTACGAGGCGAGGGTGAATGTAGGGATTAATGCTCTGATTCAAAGGGTTGTTTTTCTCGTTCTTCGTTTGTGTTTAAACACCTATTTGGGGAGCTGTGATTATAACTGCGTATCATGTTTGCTTATTGCAATCGATTTTCAAAAAGGTTCAGTGAAGTTTCTGGCTAATATTCACTCTTCAACGCTCTCATCCTCTTTGGAAGAATGTGATAGCTGGTCCAGCGCATCCTGGACACGATTTTCCCACGATGGATGCATCAATAATTCAACATGTGCGTTGCATTAAATAATAATCCTCATTGGCTTCATCAAGGCTCCCCGACTACCTTTTTGCCCCGGCTTGGGCCCGCCATTATTTGTCCACTCGCATTGATAATATTTCCAATTCGAATATATTAATATAATCTCCAGGAGACTCGAATTCCTCTGTGGCACGCATCCCAAGCGAAAAAAAGAAACAGATGACGATGGTCCAAGGAGTTCTAGCAACAATTCAGTCAAATCGAAAACATCTCGCAGTTCCAAAAATTTCAAACTAAACCCGAAGAAAACTAAACAGAAATCCCTCAGAAATCCACAAGATTCCTGAACAAATTCTTCCTCGAGCTCCCACCCCCTGTTATTAATAATTCAAGGGAAAAGGGGGGAACGGGGGCTGGGGTGGACAAAAAGGCACGCATTAAATAATAGTTGGCCTGGTCTGCTCGGAGCACACGTCACCGTCTCTATCTCATTGGTTCGCTTTGATCCATGGCCGGCTTCATTTATCAGGCTCCGAATAAATCGCTCGTTCTTTCGTGCCGTCGGGGCGACGGTGTTGCTGCCGTTGCTTCCCGAAACCCGTGCACGCTCGCCTGGTAATTATATTCTGCAAAACTGCGAACCCTTGGTGCGCGAGGCAAGGGTGGCGAGCCGCCCCGCAGACGCCACCCCCTGTCGCGGCCGGAAGTGACGCACATCTATCTTGTCCTGCGTTTCTGCCCTGCACTTCCGTCCCGCGACGGAGCCTCGAGGGAAGGGTGCCCACCCTGCGCTAGGGTGGCGATCTTCTCCTTGGAGGAAAGACGGACGACCCGATCCCGAGTGTTAACCCCTTGCGCGTGGCTGGAACTCACTCTGCCGACTGCTTTTGGTCGAAATTGACGGAAAATCGCGGGCAACTCGATTTTTCCGCTTTCGAGCTTGGGATAGAAAATGAATTTCTGTGTGGTGAATTACGAGTGCATTAAGCTTGATTTCTAAAACGAAAACGGGTGGTTAATTTCACAGCAGTGTCTATACCGATTTCACTAAAATATCCAATTAATGCCAAGGAACATTTTCTGCCCTCCACTATTAATTATTTGGAGGCACACTTCCCTCTGAGAAACTCAACAACGTGCCGTTCGATCTCGAAGCGTCTCAGCTCTTTCGTTGTCCCTGGAAATAAATAGGTTCGCTGCTAATTACTCAGGCTGAAAGACGGAAGGAGCGCGGGGGACGCTGGCTGCGGCGAAATAGGCGGGCCGTTTTATTTGCCTGGACTCTTTTCCAGCGGACGATTCAATTAGGCCGTCGATAAAATCGTGTCCAGCGTGCGGGAAAAAGGAAGACGCGGAGGCCGCGGTAATTGGGCAAAACGCACGTACGCCGAATTTCGGCAGCTAATGGAGATTTATTATGGCTATACGGTTGGCTATACGGCAGCTGCGGCCGAAAAAGACTTTCACGCTGGCCGCGTTTCATTTTTGCTGCCGCTGTTGCTGCAGCAACACATTGTTACGCCTCGCGAGGAATTTACAACAATAGGACAGGTGGACGGATTATACCCGCGGCCCGTGTGGAAGTTTCATTTTTCTCCTGTTCGCCTCGGTCCCTTTACCCGAGCCACCTCCTTTCGCCATCTAGACTGAAATTAACTTGCAATTACGCGAGCCTAGCCCTCGTTTCTTAACTAATCGAACGATTACAATCTGCCGCGTTTCTCTGATGGATTAAAGCAGGACTGCTCCTCCACAGTTCCCAATTGCAAACATTGAAAAGGTGGACCAATAACCACCCATCAGAATTTCCGCTCCCTTTCGCCGGAGAAGTTAATTGTTTTCCAAAGGAACGTGGTAATTGCCCGTTCTCGGCGCAAAAGTTAATCGAGGGGTGGGCAGAAGAAAATGAGCAGCCCGCGTGGTCAGTCGTAAAGTGGAGGAAGACACGGCCAATTAGGGGCGAGGCGGATCCTCGTACGCGATGGTTATTTAAATAATTGACAATGTTTACGAAGCGGGGTTCCACGGCGAAAGGGTGAATCGAATTAAACGGGGACGTACGGTGAATAATTAATCGGAAGACGGCCGCTTGAACTGTGACCGGGACAGGCCTCCACGTTATCAGGCCCTCGTTATCAGTCATCCTTTACTCGCGGCTGCCTCTCTCAGACGAGACATCGCCTTATCGAGGCGTGTGCGCTCGCCGTCGCGACGAAGAAAATGCTGCAATCCCCGGAGGAAAAAAAGAATTATCTTTTTCAGACGATACTGGCTAACTTGACCAATCTGGATTCACGGTGAAAAATATCGAGTAATATATACGTTTCTGTTTGTTTGCGTATATCCTCTTTGAACCAGATCTTCCCCCATTCTGCTTTCTCCGGAGCATTCTCTATCTTCAATCGAGGTTTCTCAGCAGTATCTGCTGCTCGTGTCCCCTCTGGACTGCTTCAAATTACCTTGGTCTCTATCCAGCTGGAGGAACAGCGGGGAAAAGGCCAGGAGACACAGTGGGCGATGTTAAGGGAGGAAAGAGGGCGATCCCCGTCCCTCTTTCTCCTCTGTCTAATGGTTTAGGAGTCGTTCCGCACATTAGCTTCTGCGCGACAGGAGAGAGAGAGAGAGAGAGAGAGAGAGAGAGAGAGAGAGAGAGAGAGAGAGAGAGAGAGAGAGAGAGAGAGAGAGAGAGAGAGAGAGGCAGCTCTCGGTGGTCGTGGTGTTCTTGTTCCTTGCCTCGCTTGCCGTTGCCCTCCACCTTCCACGCGTTCGGGAGCACTCTCCTCCGTTCCTCCCTGGCTGCCCTTTGAAAAATGACCCGCGTCCTCCCCGAGAAATAAGAGTGTCATCATCATTAGCCCGCCGAGTTACACGAACGGGACCGTGCGCGCACGGAAACACGCGCGTCCGTGCCTCGCCCTTCAGCTATTAAGGCCCTTGCCGAAAATTCTGCCACTGCAGGCACTGCACTCGCTCTTTCTGTACACTTTCTGGCCCTCGTGGGCGAACTTTCAGGGAGCATCGACGAGCAGAGCGAAAAAATAGTTGGTATATGTGCGGAGTGCTTGGAGCGGTTTCGCGGATCGAGGATTAATTTTGAGGGAAAGAAGGGGGCATTGAACTTGGAATTAGATGGGAATGGGGCAGAATTCAAGTGGGGAATTTAGAATCGAGGGGAATTGGAGCAGGGAAAAGTTGTCTTAGAGAAATCAGGGCAGAATAAAATTAATATTGTGACAATTCAGAAGAAACAGATGAATTAAAGTTGGGAGCAGGAAACTTATAATTTGGGAGCAGGGACCTATGTTTCAGTCTTCTCAATTTCCGCAGTAAATAAAATCCCAACATCGTACCAACACTCACAATCACTTCACTGGGGCAAACATCGATTATTGCTTGCAACAATCCGCGACGCGACCAGCAATTTCGCCTCTAAAAAAAGCCTCCACGAGGCACACGATCATTTATCCAGCCGACAAAAAACAGGGAAACGCGTGCGATAATTGCGCGTAATAATGAAAACAAATCGAACGAGGATACGATAATAAATTAGCCGCGAAGCAGCAGGCTACCGTTGGATGCTGCGCGTAATTATTCCCGTGGTCCGTGCACCGATTGATTAATATTTACGTGATAACGCGACGACGCGTTAACCGAGATGGAGGGGGAGAAATTAATCGCCAATGAAGCGATCGCGAGATAATTCGACAAGTAAACGGAAATAAATGGAGGGTAAACAATGTATTTACTCTTCCCTCGACAAGTGGCGATATTTTTCTTCTCTTCTTCCGTCATCCTCACTTAACCAGTAAACATGGATGTTTTTTCTAATGCACACAGCTGTTTCACTTAATTAGTAATTATCTGCTTGGCTGGTCGGTAGGTAGATCATTCGCTTTCGTTGAACTTTATTGGTTGATTAAGAATCGTCACCAGGAAGAAGTCTCTAAGTATGAAAATTCCTCGACAGAGAGATTCCTCAACTTCAAATTCTCTCGGGCAAGAAATCCCACGAGCGAGTGGACTTCTCGTTACGAAATTCCCGAGCATCGAAGCAGCTCGTGTAAGAATTCGCAGGCCTTTAAAGAGAAATTCGAAAAAGCAGGGAAGAAGTAACGCGCGAGATGATTGGTCCTCGCGGTCGAGTTAGCTATGTCCAAATTCCAGGCACGCTGCAGCGTTAGTTGCACGAATCCGGGCCTGGATCGCAGATTCGACAGGCGTGTGTCAACGTGCCCGCAATTTATCAGGGCACTTTTCAAAGCGCACGATTAAATTCGGAGGGAGTTCACTTTTGCACTTTGCAGCTGAATTATTCGCGTTTGCGTCACTCGTGGGCATGTATCGCTGCAATTTATCGACGAAGTCGTGCCGCAGCAGCTGCGTATGGGAATCGAAGCCGCTTTGAAAAAGGGGACTGCTCGCTTGCAAAATGGTAAATTCTCTGCGGGGCGTGGAATTGGCTTCAGCTGTAAATTCAGTAAAGTTAAATGGAAAGTAAAGTTCATTTAGGTTTTAATTACTTCTTACATTGTTCACCACTTGATTTTATAGTGTATTGTGTTTTCTTTGAATCACTCTGACTACTTGTACCGAAAATTGAAACGCCCCTTAAATTCCACCTTCGAAATGGTGTCCCCTTTCTATAAAACTCCCTGTATAACTCAAAGCAAAGATACAAGTTCTTCGAAGACTACTCATCTCCTTTTTACCATCGCATTTCCTTGCCGTTTTACCCAAATAACAGTACGAATTCGCGCGTGCCGGATGCACCGTTATAATTTTCGGGCGTGAAAAGGTTTCGTGCCTGGGCCAGGAATCAGACCCAATTCCTGTTCGCTCGTCTCATTATCCTTTCGCCGGCGCGCTGCTCGCTCGACCGCTTTGCCCACGGTCCACCGCGCTTCCTGTTTCGTTTCTCCAATATCTTGCTCGTTCCTCGTCGTTCTCCGTCAAAACCTAAACTCCGCGTACATCTACTCCCTTCAAATTTCGCAATTCCCAATAACCCCGAACCTCCGCCGTTTAATACTTTAACCCACCGATAATTAACTTTCCCCGCGTCCATCCCCGGAAATTGAGAACTCAAGGTACCTAACCCAGCAGGTCCGAAATTCGCTGCGAGACAGGCTTCAACTTACGATTATATCGAGCAAACGACGCGGCTCCCGCTGGTCGCTCGTTTAATCGCTCGGATTCCCCTCGAAGAATCCAGCGTCGAAAGAATCCGCGCGAGCGGTTCCGCGTGCCATCGTGCTTCGCAATTATCGCGAATCACTCTCCCCTTTGCTCTCGCGGTCGGCCATCTCCTCCGATTTCCCCTCGGCTTTCCAAAATTCCCAGACACCTGTCGTCCACCGCCGCATCGCCACCCTCGAAAGTCCGCGCCGGATTCTATCCCCCCCGACTCGCGAACTTCGTTTGGTGGCGGAAATCCCGAAAGAAGTAAGAATTCGAGCCTCGTAACCGAGGCGGATAGAGCGAGAGGCTGCGAGAAATGCTCGAGGGGGGGACAGGAGATGCTGCGGGCGCAGAAAGAGGGAGAGAAGGGGGCATTGTGTCGGCATTTCTACGACTAGTCGTGAGGTTTGACGAGAGATTGATGCCCGGGGCCCGATCTCAAGGCGAATCCGCGCGTGCTACGGCCGATCGGGAATCTCGAGCGGCCGAGGAGAGAATATTTTCTGGGCCCTTCCTCCTCTCTCCCTCCCCCTCCTTCCTCCTCTCTGTGGCCTTCTTGCTGGCTGGTTCGTCGCCGTTGCCTCGCCTCTCGTCATCGTCCCCCGATGGCCACGTACCGCGGCGACGAAGCAACGGCCGCGGATGAACACGAAGAAGAAAGGGCCCAGACCGCTTCGACTTCTGCCGGCGCTCTCGTCCTCTAACCGTGGCAAAAAGGGAGAAGGCGAGGCATCGCGGGGACAAAAGGCACCGCCGCGGAATTTTGAGCGTCGGCTCAGCTTCTTCGGCCCCCCTGGCTTCCTTCCTTTGGACCCTCGCCGCCCCACCTCTCCCCTCCTAACGGGGACTGCTCACTCCTCGCGAGGGGGCCCCGTCTTTCCTCGTCGCCGGGTAAAAACAGAAAATATTTTCCTCGCCGGGACCGCGGGTGGACGGCACCGTTTGACCGGACACGCTTTCCGTTCGCTGCCACGAACACGGCCGCAGGTTTTGTCGGGGGCCTCGGAACGGCCGCCGAGGGGGGGAGGGTTAATCGCGTTCCTTTGGGGCGTTTGTGGGATTTGTTTTGAAGATTTTTGGGGCACAGGTGTGTTTTGAGTGAGTGGATTTTAGAAGGTGATGGGGGTTCCATGGAAATACAAGCGGAGGTTTGGATACCCTCAAATGGAGTAAACACAACAAAACTGAGTAGGTTTAAAAACAAATTCCTGTGGCATCTATTATATAACAATATTATTCTCAGGCGAAGCGCCTTGGGTAACTTTAATTGCCTACTTCAAGATGCGTAATACCTTTTCTGCAATAGATACCCTACTAGAGGAATTTGTTTCAACATCTAATTCTGTGTTCGAAGTTTCCCCATTTAACAACAGTGGCTTGTGGATATACCGTAAACTGGGGGAATATTGGTAGCACGGGGTAACATTGGCATACGCCGGAGATACGTTATTTTACGTCAGATTAGTAAAACTTAATAACTGTTAATGCTGTTTAATAAACTGTTAATGCTATTTACATGATGTGCCAATATTACGAGTTGATTTCAGTTAAAATGTAAAAAATGAAATAAAATAAACAAATTTAAGTTTACTGACTTCACATTAGTAAAACTTATGCCAATGTTATCCCGGTACACTAACGTTTTTAACATGTATTAAAAAGGAAAAGGACAAAAATTTTATGCATTTTGACATTTGTAGTACAATCACAAAAGATGCAATGTTATGATAGGATACTTAAAGCAAATGTAAACATGTTAATTTTTACATTATATAACAAAATGTTTCAAAAACCTGCCAATGTTCCCCCAGTTTACGGTATGTACCTAGTGTGAGGGTAACATCGAGTACTTTGGTATGCTGAATGCGTTTTGCATGGAGTCTGCAGCAAGTGAAATTGGGTTTGAACTCTTTAATCGCCCCAGGAAACATTGAGTGGTGTCTGTTTGTCACGGCGAAAGAGCATATCGAAAAAGGACGTATCGTATCAGCTGTTGGAGGTTCGACGACTGAATCGAGAGGAAAAGCCGCAGTCGTTTATGCCGCGGGGGGTGCCATTAATCCAACGATCCTCCCCTAAATCTTTAGCTGCGTGCTTCGGGGGACATTGAACGCGTTTCCATCGGAGGGGGGCTTCCTGGGGAAGCTTCCCGTCGGAGGCGTGGGTGGGAGCGGACAGAAAGGAGACACTTCTTCCGGAAACCGGAACTCGGCGCGACTTAAAGACGCGTGCACGTTGGAGGAATCGCGCTACGAACGCCTCGATATTCCAATTTTTTTCCTCCCGTCGCGAGTCCCTTTTCGAGCCTTCCCTGATCCAACTCTCCTATTAAAGTAAACAATTCTCCACCGCAAACAGCGATTACTCTTGTCAGAATTCCTCCTCCTCGCGAAACACCGTGCAAAGCCGAATAGATTCTGAAGGAGCAAACTATCGTGATTTATTGGGAAAGTTATTGGATGCTCAAGTGAATCGCGAACGCGAAAATCGCTGTAATAGCGAGAGGGAATGCTAGTCGATGCATTCCATGCAAATAAATCGCGACACCGAGGACTTGTTGAACGTTACTTTTTGTCCCTGATGGTGCACGATTATCCATGATTTATATGAACCGCCGACGGGAAGCCACATTGTCTACCATCCTCATTCGTGGTACTTTTTTTCTCGCTATTAGGGAAACGAGTCATCGACTGGATATCAGACGTACAGTGCTTTCTAAAACGAAGTGGCATACGCAGACACCTTTTATCAAACATTCAATCGACACTTGATAAAAAGCAATCCTAAATTAAATGATTGGTAAAGTATAGCCCACGTTTATTCGTCTTGCTTTTGATTTGGAAATGGATGAAAGGAGAAGTATGTAAATTGTTCCCCCAAGCTTTCGATATTCTTCCTAAAAAATTGAATTAAATTCCAAAAATCACGACCACGTTTTGTAGCTTCTTTCCTGCAGCGGTGTCGCGTTCGCGGTAAGTCGTGCACAGGCAAGTAAACACTTCCTCGGTTATTATTGATAGCTCGGTGTGTCCTCGCCGGCGACTCTTATTGCTACCTTCCGCTCGGGTCCCGGCTTCGTTGTTGCACGTACGCGCCACGAGGCTGCTCGATCACGTAATGACCGTCCACGGGTCAGCGAATGATCCAGCGGCAAAAAATCCGCGACGATTCGCTCGATGCTCTAATTGCGACCTGCTCCTTCGTGGAACATCTATTTTATGCTGATACTGTCGCCCGAGTAGTGGTGGCGTTCAGCTCCTCGCGCTCCGCAATCCGAGCCACTTGCAAAGCAATTCAGCACGTCAGCAAACACAGAAAATTCATGAATTTGCTCCAAAGACAACGATCCTAACAAAAATAAGAAGATTCCTCCGTTCAAACCTTACACCCCACATCCACCCCTCTACCTTCCACTTACCACCAAAATCATTATCTAAAAATCCCTCGACTCAGTGAAGCCTCACACGTACGCATACGTACCACCACCACTGCTTCGATCAGCTTCTTGCACCCGACGTTCATCCTACATGCGCCTGGAATCGGCTACCAGTAGCCAGCAGGATCCTCTCGACGTTCCTCGAGCTCGATAATCGACCGAGGATCGGCGCACCGTGCTGCGGAACGGTGAGTCGACTCGTACTTTTACGCGATGCAAACGGAGGTTACAAGTTGCCAATCAATCACGATTCGGCATTGAACCGGCGGTCGTAACCCTGCAGGCAAAACTCCCCGCCTTCTCCGCGCTCCCCCCGTGGCTTCTACCCCCCCCCCCCCTCCTCCTCCTCCTCCACCGTTCCCACTGTACCCGCGAGTTAATGACGACGTACACCGACTACTACATAGTAGCGAAATTGCACTTAATGCACCGTCGTACCTGTCTTTAACGATCCATTACGCGGGCCCGCTAGAAGAGGTGGCCGCGGGGGTAAAAGAAATAAGAAGAGCTGGGTAATAAGCGAGCAGCTGATTGATCTCGAAATACGCTCGGGACGACGCATGGATTCTGGCGTGTTAATTACCCCCCTCCATGACGGGGGGCGAGAAAAAAGGAACGGAGAGCCGTGATTTACGCGGCGCGATAAGCGGTGGCCGGATCGAGAGATAGTGACGGGACAGAATTCGGATATCGCCTTGAACAATTTGCATCCTGGATGGATCCTTCAATTCCAAGGTGTTCCGGGGAAGATTTTGTGGTGTTCTCGAGGGAGGGGATGCGCGTGATTCGATGCAGTGGAAAAGTTGGAGGTAGCTTAGTTTGTCGCTCGAGGTGTTTCGCGTAATTAGAATATTTGCGTCACGGGGATAAGTGCTAGAGAGAGTGCACTCGTAATGTCAGAGTTGATCGTCATTTGAATAATCGAGGACGATCGTTCAGTCGAGATAATTAGCTTGGTGTGTTTATTTTAACGTTTATGTAATGATTCAAAGGCGGGATATGTCTCGGTGACATTTGCTGCCAGCAGCTTTTCGATTCTTATTTATCCCTGTGGAAGATGGAGGCGATTCCGGTTGAAAGTTTTCCAGCTTTCCTGGGCAAGCTCTCCTCTTCCTCTCGAGTCGAAGGAAAGTTCCAAAGGCGATAAGAAACGCTCTACTTCCACTTCTCGGAATTCCCAAACACTCCACCCCTCATTTAAAAAGTTACCAGTCCCCGAAATTCGCGACTCCACAGATCTCCTGCGTTCGGAATCGGTGCAGCCGAGTTTCTCCGCGACGCGTAACTCCGTATCTCGATTGTCGTCGCTGGTGTCGCAATTTCTCGCGGCCGCTGATAGCCAGGTAGAGAAGCGAAGATTGGTTAACGCTTGTTACTGCAACCGCGGTGTTTAGGCGACGGGGAAAGCAGGACGCCCGATTATATTCGGGGTCAACGTATGCGTTCGGAACAAAGGTTGCAAGATCGAGTGTGCGGGATTGTATACAAATGCAGTGAGGTAACCAGAGTCCAACGTGCGCACAGTCAATAAAGTGTGCGCGGGCCTCGCAAAAGGAATTACAAGCACTCGATCTGCGATCGCTAACTCGAGAGTCCTTGCAATTTTCCTTAAAGCGGTGACTTTCGTTTATTCAGCCATAAATCGTTGTAATTCGTTGCATCGTGTTGCAATGACCGTCATTAATGTCCCCTTAGTCGAGGGCTTGAAAAATTGCGACTCCTGAACTCAAATTTTCTTCTGCTTTAAATCTCGCAATTGCATTCCCTCTGTTTGAGTTTTGGGGACTTCTGCAGTCAATTATACACGTCACTGCGTCAGTAGCAACAGCTTCGAGTACGATTCTTAAAGATTCGTCAGTGTGATACTTTGATGGAAGTCTTTGAAATTTTCTGCAGGAAACTTGGAACACTTTTGCCTCTTCTTTTGTGTTTCCCTTTGATAGGGAAGATCTCAGAAACATTAGCAAGCAGAAAATTCCGTCGAAAACTTACCGATAAGATGGCGAGACGATAGGGAATTGGAGCGACGGTGTTGCACCGGAAATTACCACCGTGCGATGTGGAAGAGTTCAGTTTACCCCCGAGTTCCTGAGCAGTTGGCCACCCTTATCCTCGGTGGATAAAACAGGGAGGAAAGCAGTCGCATTACCAACCCCTAGAATAGGGGTTGAAGCGGCAACGCGAGCCACTCGGGTATGTAACTGATCTCGATAAAGCAGACGATTATCGCGGCGATAGAACAAGTTGGTCTTTGGAATTTCCATTCAGATGTCGCGAAGGATTACACGCCACCTCCGTAATCGAAGGAACATTTAATCGTGCATGTATTCAAGGAATTTCATTCATTATGGGTGCAGTTTGACTTCACTGACCGTCTCTGATGAGAAAACTTTCACAGCTACGCTTTAGGTAATTTTCTATTCCCTGTCCGGTGTGAAAATGGAAATATATGGGGAGGAAGACTAGGTAGATCTTGTAGATATTTTTTTGTTATTACTTGAAGGGCTATTGAAAGAGTATTGAAACGAAAGCTATAGTTTCCACAACTTTCCTACTTCTTTCTGTTGAAAAACAAGTGGTTCAGTTGTATTTCAATTCTCGCCCAAAAAGAAAAATAACTTTTCCATTTATTGCATTTATCTGGGCATATTAAACAAATTAAAACGCTTTGTCTCCTGAAATTTTGGAAAAATTACTCTTCCACTGGATGCACCTGTTAAAATGCAACGTGTTTTCGGCTTAATAGCGGGTGCATCTGCGTTTACGCAACAGGTGATAGTCGTTCGATGAATAAAACTATTAATAAAACTTCCACTAACGAGACATAAACGCTTCCCATTGCTTTTTCCCCTAGTTTTTGTATTCCCTTGCCTTTTTCTCCTGAAGCATACAACCCCAGTTGGCTTCTCTACTCTCAGCATATTTCTCATTAAAAGTTCTCCCTTTTCCCCCTAGAAAATCGAGAGAGAGAGTAGAAATCAGACGACAATCGCGAGCAGCCAAAATGGTTGACATCGTTTCATGAATTATTTCGTCGATCACGATGGAAACGACTTTCCACGAGTGAAACGATCGAACTTTGCACCCTCATTTCTCTCCCCAAGCCTGGAAGTTGATGAATCAGCATCAGTATTCGAACGACGATTAATTCTGTCTTATAGTCATACTTTCTATCGTTTCCACTACGAATTTTATCTAATTCCTGCTGCCCCCTCTTACCCCTTGTTCTCTAGGGTCCACACAGGGAGGATGGTTCGATCTCACGTGTTTTCGTTACGTTTCGAAATTTTTGCAAGCAAAACCCAGCCTCCCTTTTG
Organism: Andrena bucephala; assembly: GCA_947577245.1. NCBI lineage: Eukaryota > Metazoa > Arthropoda > Insecta > Hymenoptera > Andrenidae > Andrena > Andrena bucephala. The sequence continues at coordinate 72,815,234 of OX387717.1, forward strand.
CGTCGAGAAAAAGGATACGGGCGGGAAAGGGGCTCGAGGGTGGGAAAAAATACAGATCGTCGGCCCGCGAGAGCAGGGGCGGTGTATTTTTTCTGAAAACACCGCGGCTACCTTGTCTCGCCATCGTCGCCCGCCAGAAGAATGAAAAAGCAATATTTTGACGTTTCGTTCGTCGACTTTTCCACCCTCGCGCTCCACCCTCTTCGCCATCTCGATGCAGTGTTTTTTGTCATCTTTCTCCTTTGCCGTCGCGATATGTCCCCCGGTGAAAGATAGGCAGAATGATTACGTTAAGATTTTGGGAATCAGTTGGATTAGAAGTTTGGTATTCGCTAAGGGAACAGGGGCAGGGAAACTTTATAATTTTCAATCAATCTTTTGGAGGAGGAATAATATATTTCTAAGAGTCGAAGGATGGTTACTTTAGAGGTGGAAAGGAAGTCAAAGAATTCTAGACAACTCAGAAAACGCCACCTCATAGTTTTCTCATTTTATCAAATTAACCAGTTACAAAGTAGAAGTATCCTTCCAAAGTTTTCATCTCTCAAATCCCTCCTGTTCCCTCCCCATTTTACGAAATATCTCTGCTGAAATCCAGCCTGCGTCAACGCCCCCGCGAGCCAAGCCGTTCCATCCCCTTTAACAATGTTTTCGAGCTGGTCTGCTTTAAGGGTTGGGCCTTTATTTAGGCTGGTGGCACGGCGGGGGTGGCGAAGTACAGTTGCGTCTGTACGCCTCCGCGATTCTCTCCCGGGCTGTTTCACCCCTCCGCCCACCCCCGCGCTGCTCTTTAGCCAGGGTTCACCAGCTCGCCCTCTCCGCGCCTTGGAGGGTGTCGGTGGACGAGGAGCGGGGCCAGGCTATCGATTAAAAAATGTCTGCCCTTCAAGACGGCCTAGGTCACGACCTGTCCGTCACAAACACACACGCACACACACACACACACCTTCAGTGATAGACACACTATGTTCGTCGTTTCGTTGGGTTTTCGAGGGTGGTTTCACGACGCCTCTGACGTTGTTGCATTTTACGGCTGGACGCTCTCGTGGAACACAGTCTGTCCTCGCGGTTTACAACAAGACTAACGGCAAGGGTGGTTGTCACTTGCATCGAGGGTCCGAGTGGGTGATTATTGAAGCAGGAAAACTGGAGAATCGTTTGGTGCAGTCTATGCACGACCCTCGAACGGGGCGGGCAAGTTCCTCGGACCTATAGAACGCGGGGAATTAAAAGTTTGCTCGCGTCTGAAGGAACTTAGGCGGCTGCTCGCGTGCTGCTTTTTTGGCGACGTCTCTGGGTGGTATTTCCCTGAACTGTATACACACGTGTATCTAGAATAGGATCGTTACTGCGTTATGTAGGTCGCAGTTTGCTAATTACCTGCGAGTGATCTCCTGGAAACGGGGGTGGAGATATAAATAAGAACCCTCGTTGAGAAATTAAATTCTATCCTTGTGCTGGCCTATAATCACTGCCCTTTCCAAGGTTCATTCAGCAAGAACTCTCCCTTGAATGAAGTCCACGTTTTCCACCCCCTAGGTGTCCGCGGAGATTCAAGAAAACATTCGATCAGTGACATTGTAGGGGACGAGTCACCCTCGAAGGGTGGTCATGGCCCATCGAACGGCCCGGCGCGTAATTATTCCCGACCACCTACCACTTTCCAAACACCCTCATTGTCTGTTTGGAAAAGCCTGGCAGGATTGCAAAGAGACTCGGTGCGTAAGTGCGTGGGTGGCTTGCGACAGGTCAGGAGCGAGGGGGTGGGCGAAGGTGGATCGAAAATAGGGGCGAAGAGAAAGAGGCAGCCGAGGGTGGGAGGGGTCGATGGTGGGGCGCGCGTAGAGGGGTGGTAAGATCGGACGAGGCAGACGAAGATGGAGGATAATCGATAGACACGGCTAGACGCCGCCCCAGACAACCTTTTACCTTAGCTTAAGGACACCCCGACCCTTAAACAATTTACCCTGCACAGCCGAGACGCATTTTTGATCCGCGGCGAAATCCAAGACACCCACGCCGAACCTACCCCCTTGCCCTTAGATGGTGACAATTTTTCGGGATCTTTTCTTCGAAATATTTGGAGGATACGAAGTGCTGGAATTTCGAATAAGATGAGGAGTTAGATGGGGTGGTTTGGTACACAGTGAACCTTTTTAACTGCGGAGTTATTGAGATTTAATCTTGATATTATTTATTCGAAGATTCTTCTGGTCCAAGCTTCATTGCTTTTGTTTGATATAACCCGTGTCAAGCTTCAAGCCCCCGCTAGGAATAATCCAACCAGCGAAATGAAATCGACTATTCTATCACTCCGATTAAAAAGGGAAACGTCGACTGTCTCTATTCTCGTTTAAAAATAATTACTCAGTTAACGAGTTAATTCCGTCCACCTCGATAATTGACTTATACTACTTGACGGTAAGCTCGGTCGCTTAGCCACGATTCCCTTCCTCTCCCTCTTTGAATCTTTTTCGGAGACTGTTGAGCGAGGCAAATTTAGTATAAAGTTCTGAAATTCCTTCCACCTCCCCTACCGAATTTCACCAAACCCATTGACGTGGAATAGTGATTGATCCTCGATCAATACCCCCGAGAGGATTCTTAGTCACTTAATAGGCGGCTGTTCAACAGCTAAATTCCAACTGAAGAAACTTTCGCAGCGAATCATTCCCCGGTATAATAGACTTTCTAATTGGTTCGACCTGTTAGTTCGCGAGTAATTTGGAAGAATGAAGACTTCCCGCGAGAATGTTTACTACAACGAAGTTGGATCGCAGAAGCAACCCTCCGGCCACCCATCCACTATCCACGATTCAAAACACGGGATTCCATCGATCGCGTTCGGTGCACGTTTTACAACCCCTCCCCCCTCCCCGCACTGAAAAGTTAATTTTGTAAATTGAAACCGTCGGGCATAGTGGCGGGGCCCCACTTAAAAATTCCTGTCTGGGAACCCTACGTGCTCCGGTTTTCTCGTTTTTCCGTTTGTTTACGGCTTTTTCGGGCGATAGGTCTCTATAATAATAGCCACGCTCCGCCGTGATCGGCGACGATGCTTTTTTCCTCGGAAAAAAAAACTCGATGAATATACAGGCCTAGGTATTACTTTCGGCATGAATAATTTATTACTCTGCAAGTGTCTCGGGGCAGGATTTTTTCACGCCGTAAACAACCTCGGAACACGTGGCTAATAAAACGTAATTTACTATTTCTCTGTCGACCACGTGACGATCGTAAACGCAAAACTGGAAAAGGCGAGGCGCGAAGCTTAAATGCATCGCTTAATGAACGAAATAAATCTGCGTTCGTTAAATACACGGCACGTCAGGCGAAGTTTTACTTTTCTTAAGGATCAAGGGTGTCGAATATTATCGATCGATCCTCGTAGCTCTGCAATTAAAGTTGAAAGTGTTGAAACGAGGCGCCAGAGCAAATCGCTTGAACTTTTCTCGGAGCAGAACCGACAAGAAGAGATGATTTTTTCGCGGCCACGATCGAATTCACGGCCTCGCGGCTCGTGCCCGAGCTTAAGTCGTTAAAAGAGGCTCGTTAATTCGTCGAAAAAGTTCCGATGACGTGGACTGTAATCTCGCCGAGTGATCTGTATTTGATCAATTGAAGGTAGACTCGCGTATAATTCAGGGGTTTTGATTACATCTTAATTGCACAGCTTTTTGCTGGCCTGACGATTAGCTTTTACGGCTTTCGTTCCTCTTTTCTTGCTGCGGAGGTGGGACGAGGCTTTCAGGGGATCTACGGTGACTTGGGTTGCTGGTTTTTCGGGTAGCTGGGACTTCGCTGGCTTTTTTTCCAGTGGGAAAGATCGGCCTTGGACTTACAATGAAACGTTCCCACCGGGAAATTCTGATTTTAATGAAACTTCGTGTAAATGTAAAGTATATCAGAGTAAGCAAGGAGCAATTTTTTTTCTCTGCGAAAATTCACTCTGGAGGGGTGAAATCAGCCATCAGACTTTTTGAATATTTTAAATTCTTTGAGCATCTTTGTTAAATTGATTTAATTATGGGTTTAAATTGATTTATTTAATTGAAATAGAGAAATGTTTCGAGCAAAAGCAACGGAACTGAGACAGATTCGGCGGCGCTGCCTGGAAAAAGAGACGCGGAATGCTCGAGACCCATTTTTTCCATTTCGTTATGACCCGGACCGACACTTATTTGCAATTCAAGATGGCCGATGCGCTCAGCCCCTATGGCTGCCAGTCGAGAGATTCATACGGGGCGATAAAAAAAAAAGGGGGAACAGAGAAGAAATAATAAAAGGGGGCCCTCTCTCGGCGACGACCAATCGCGGCGCGGCTCGATCATATCGCGGTTCGACTTAATTTATTATATTATGCGTCGCAGCACGTGTGCAACGCGCGCACGCAAGTACGCTGCAATCATGCGTCTCGTTCTTAAAGCTTCGTTCACAAAACGCTGTCTGATTAATCAGGTATTATTAAAAGATTCGTGATTATTAATAGTTCATTCTTTTCCTGGAGGAAATGCATTCTCGAATACAGACTCCTGTTCCTTCGGGGATCAAAAAGTGCATCCCTCTTGCAGTTTCCGTATGTTTCAGTGTGTGTCTACGAAGCTAGTCGCTGAAACTCGCGGAAGTGGGGGGGGGGGGGGGGGTCGAACACAGTGGGGAGGGGAAAAAATAACGCAGGCGTTTTTCGTCGCGATCGAGGGGCAGAACGGGGGTGTGGTAACCAATGGGGTCGAACTGGGCCATCCAAGAAAAATCTTCCGGGGGTGGTATGGCCGGGGAAGAAGCGCAAGAAGGGCTGGAAATGCTCATTCGATCGTTCTGTGTTTGTTGCATCGTTCCGGGCGTCAGTTTTCCTTCCGTAATCGATAGTTTTCTAAATTTACAAATTGTTGCAATGCTGTATCTTCCAACGAAACCACAGTCGAATTTAATAACTCTAGGTTATCCGACGTCATCACAGAAGAATTGCTAAATTCATCACAGAAGGTGGTGGCAGGCATCAAACCTTCAGAAACTTCTCAAAATTTAAAACCACCTCGTGTCATCAACCTTCAAACCACCAAGAATCCATTCAATCCTCCAACACTGTCGATGCACAGCTTGGATGAATCTGTTTCTAAAATTTCTTCCACTGAAAAGTGGAAAAAAGCAGAATTGGTCAGCCCTGGCTTGCGTAGACCAAGACACTACCACTTCTCACGCACACGGTGGTCGAGATAGGGGAGTAATGGGTGGGTGGCGGTTGCACACGCTCCCCTTGCGGTGTGCATAACGTTTCGGGGGTGGACCAGGGTGGAAAAACCTACCCCAACGGGGTTGGGGAGCGTGGCCGCGGCAGGCGGGCAAAAGGGAGAAATAAGAAAAGCTGGAGCCACGTAGGAGACGACGTCGACGACGACGACGACGGGATATCTGGGTCGAGACTCGTCGTCGCCGACGTCCTGGCGCCAGGCGTCCTTTTCTTTGGCTTTTTTTTCGGCAGCGAACCGCGGCGAAAAACGTCGAAGGAGGGAAAAGTACTGTCTCGCTTCGTTGTTTCGTGGTTTTCTATCTCTTTTTTCACGACGTCCCCCGCGAAGGGGGGTGGAAAGATGATAAGTCAAATTGTCCTTTGGTCGTGATTGCGACTCGAGCTGGGGCTGCTCGCTTGGAAATTTGAACTTGTTGGAATTCTTATTTAATATTAGAAATTCATTAGAAACGGGGGATCTTTTTTGAATAGTGCTTTCATCCCCACGATTGTCTTTATCAACTATTGACAGTTACATTTTAAAAAGAACACACTGTAAAAATAGAAAAGGATTGAATTGAGGAGCGTTTTGTATCACTTTCCCTCGGAGTATCGCCTTGGACGAGGGAAACATCCCGTTGAAAAGCGTGTCCCGTTTCGCGCCTCGCAGACTCGACTACTTACGTTCAATGAAAAGTCTCTCGAGCTGTCGAGGGGGGTAGGGGGTGCACAGATTTAATTTTCCACGCGGGGCGGACCGGGGTGTAAAACCGTTGGAACGCCGCCGCTGGCCTTTACGCGAAAGTTAGAAGTTAGTTACACGGGGGTGGCCACCCCTCATCTGCATATCCGCACCCTGCCACCCCCGTCAACCGTCCCACCCCTGCCACCCCGTCGCCTCTCGGTGCTCCCCAACCCCTCCGGCCTCCCCCTAACCAACGTGCCGCCGCCACAAGCTGCTCAACAAGTGGTTCTTCAGTTTAGCGCCCGACTTAGCGCTTCTTTAATTTTCACCCCGCGCCCAGACGCCAGCCACCCCTTCTCGCCCCTACCCGACCGTGCTGTTCTCGGATTTTGCGTCTTATCAGGACGACTCGGTACGCTCGAGGATCCGCGTGGCTCCTTGCCAGCGATAAAGGGCGCGATTATCCTCGCGCACCCCCTTCGATCTTGGGGCTAGGTGTTAGCTGATACTTTAGATTCAACCTGTTCGGTCGTTTATTATCTCTATGATGGAATATTTGATACACTGATCGCCAGCAGCTCTCACCACGAAGAAACTACCGTTTCAATAATTCACAGTGAATCGTAGTCTAGATGCAAAATGTACACATAGAAGGTTCGCCGAAGGAAGCTGGTGCTGCTCGAGAAGGAAGGGAGTTCTCGAGTTCTCGATACGGGTAATCGTAAACCGAGGCACTCCTCTTCCGGCCCGCCCCGAAAAACCAAAACACAAATATAATCACGGTGGCAACGGGAGACGTATAAACGGGCGAGATGAAAGGACAGGCTTGGCTCCCATCGGGCTACTCAAGGGAGCAGGCTAGAGGGACGGAGTCCCCTGGTAGTGTGAAGCTATCTGCATGTGAATGGCACAATGGTAATTGGGGATGCACCGTTAGAGGATATTAGAGGTAACAGGCGACTCGATCCCCCGATTCCCCCGATTCCCGTTGGACTTGCACGCGGCCACGTGAAACAGCATCTCTGGAACGCTGCTGGAGTCACGTTCCTCCTGGCCGCTCCTTGCCTGTGTCTGTGCGCGTCTCTACACGAGGCTGGATGCGAGGCAGCCTCAAAAGCTGATACCACTCCAGAGGAACCACGGTATTACCTGCTCCTGTGACCCATCTGTTATTCGTCGCTCTCCCAGCGCCCAGTGCCACATGTTCGCTAGAATAGAGCGGGGGTTAGCGTACGGTACATCTATTATTCCACGACCGCCTCATCTGAATGCTTTATGCCGATTGGTAGCGATATAACAAGTGGAGGATCGCGGTGGATCGAGGCGATGGCTGGACCACGCTGACGGGAGCGTGGGATGAGACGGAGGACATCTCTTTGGGAATCGTTTCTCGCCCTGGGGAAAAGGGGTAGCTCGGTTTATGGGGGAAGACGGTTGCAATCATATTTTCTGTTTTCTTATCGACCCTCCTTTTGGTAGCGCCAATTCTCTGGGTTGGACCTATGCTCTCCTGTTTCCTGTTTTGGACGATATTGGTAGGTGCAGAAGGATTCGATTTTTAGAAGATGAATTATTCCCCGGGTTATCGTTGGATGAAATTATCATTTTAATTAAGTATTTCGAACTACCTGTATCGGAAGTGTTGCAGAAAGTTGGAGGAAAATTTCGTGCTCGCCCTCATCCACGTTCAATCTCCCAAAGAGCGACGGGAATTTTCAATCGACGAGGAGGGAACGGAAACGCATTCGTTCCTCGCTCGTCTCTCAACGACGCCGTTTGTCACTTAAATCGTGCTCGACGAGAAACGATGATTTCCGTTCTGCCGGGCGTATTACTTTTACATTCGAGAGGGGGACACGGCCCGTCCCCCCCATTATCGGGGGCCATCGTTTCAACTGCGTCTCGTTACCGCCTCCGATAAAACATCCCCGAGGCGAGCAAACAAACAAACAATCGTTTCCAGCGCGAAAGAAAGAATGCAACGGTTCGATCACCGTCGCGGAAACTGGAACGAACTGCCCCGGAACTCTGGTTCCCTCCACCCTTCGCGGGATCCTTCGAGGCGAATAAACGGGCTTCTTTGTAGCCGGGGTGCTGGCTGACGCGCGCTTTCAAACCACCCCTCTAATTTCGAGGGCGAGCCATCGAGGGGTGAGAGATTCCAGAGACAAGAGGATCCTTCTTCGGATCGTCGCGAGGTCCAGATGGAATTTGCGGCCTTCCCATGAAATGTAGCGCGGATTTCGAAGGGGTTGGTTCGCTTCCGCGAATGGATTACGTGGATTTTAGTTGGAGCGCGAGGGAGATTCGAATGGTTCGAATGATCTTGGGAATGGCGGTTTCAAGGAAGGATTTCTTTTTGTTCCGGAGAGTAACTGGAAGCGGAGGGTCGACTGGACCATTCGAATTCCATCGCGACGAAAGAATAGAACGGCAGACACGTGCGTCCCCAAAGAGCACCGCTTAAGGGTTAATTTATGCAAGAATGCGCGAGTGTTTCGAACCGGTGGCCATGTTGGTTTCGACGTGTCCGTCAAGGTATTCCCTCCCGCGTCACGTGAGTCTCTTTCTCGATCTTCCACCCCCCTCGGCACCGCTTTCCTTGTCTCCGACCACACGTGTGCGGCTCACGGAAGCACACGGAGGAAGGCGAGCACGATGTGTGCTCGCCCGTTCGCCAAGGCGCATGCTGCACTGCGCACAACCTACCCCCATCCCACCTACCCTCCGTGCTCTGCACCCCCTACAACCCCTTCGACTGTTCGTGCAGCCCGCCATGCAACCCCCCAGGAGGCGACTCTTATTATTTCCATTTTTCCAATTCGGTCTGGGGGGCGGGGAACGAGCGTGCAACACTCTCCCCCTGTGTCCCCCGCGCCCCCACCCACCCCCTGCCCAGTACCCTACCACCCTCACGAGCGTTCTCCCTCCGCTCCATCTTCACCCCTCTCCGTAGGTGGTCGGCCAAAGGAAAAATATCTATATTTATCTGTTTCTTCGCGGGATACGCGGCCCCCTCGCCCCCCCCCCTTCCGCCCCGGCCGCCTTCTTACCCGTGCGCCTTTTTCTTCCTTTCCTTTCCCACCACCACCTTGGAGAGTTTCTCGATCTCCCACCCCTTTCTCGGCTCGCTGGCTGGCTCTCCCTCTCGCCCACGGTCTCGATTCACTCCATCCCTCTCGCGGGGGGGTAGCTTTCTTCGTTGCTTTCGGCCTTCTCCTTACCTCCAGCCCCGACCCACCCCCGCCGTTCGCGCGGCGTTGTGGCGGGAGAGACAGACACCACGGCGGAGCGAGGGAGGAAGCGAGAGGATCGGGGCGGCGGACGGGTGGGAAAGAGATCGGCGAAGAAGGAAGTGGAAGACGGAGGGCACCACGACGACGACGACGACGACGACGTCGACGACGCCGGCGGCGGCGGCCGCCGCGGCGAAGCGTGCGCGCCTTTCCTTGGCCGTCGGTGGGACAAGGACGGGCGGAGGAACGGAAAAGGAGGGCCGAGAGCGGTAGAAAACGGAGCAACGGAGAAAGATCGACGGAGAGAGAAGGAACGGCGAGCTTCCGCTTCCTTATGCTCCGCCGCGGACTGCATCAACCAGTCGCGCGGTCGCGCTCACATAAGAACCTGGGTATTCGAGAAGCGACCCCCTTACCGAGCCGCGACGCGGTTTCCGTCGGCGGAACGTAATCGTTGGACATCCCTCCCCCGCCCCCCATTCCTCGCGGAAAAGGTGCCCGTGTTTCGGTGTGCTCCGTGCCCAAGTCCGTCGGGGTTGGAATCGAGTTAATTGACTCGACGACGCTCGGAACGCGACTAACCAGCGGTCTACCCCCACCACCGCGTGGCCATCGGCGACGAGACAGGCCGAGCGTGGACGGAAACGCGCGAAAGGCCCTGAGGCCCATCGGATCGGGTCCCGTCGCCTCCGCGCGGCCAGGCTCGGGCCCTTTTCCTGCCCGCGCTCGACCAATCACGCTCGACCATCACCCCCCTCCACTGCGACCGTTGGGCATGAAGAGAGGAGGCCGCAGGGCCTCCTGAAAGGGCTGTCGACGGGGCCCAGCGGAAGAGGAAGGCACGCGATTCGGATGGATGCCTGAAAGGATGTTCCTCGATGCACCGAGTGGAGGAGGATGTTCCTCTGTCCGTTTCTATGTCCCCTTCTTTCTCTTCTTCTTCTTCTTCTCACCGCGATTCCTCTTCTTCTACCTGGCGACGGACGGGCCCGACCAGGCGGAGGAGGCCCCCCGGTGCACGCAACGAGGGTGAAGCCGTAATAAACTGGTGGCTCGATGTCGCGCGCCGATGAGGACGGAGACAGAGAGGAAGACTGGGAGAACGGGAGAGCCTGCGAGAGGGAAAGAGGAAGGGAGTGAAGAGTAAAACGGCTGGAGGGCTGAAACGATCAACCAAAGTTCCTATTTTTCACGTGTTTTACGCGCAACTCGTCTAATAACGGTAGGACGTAAGGCAGAGAGAGAACGGAGAAAAGAGTAAAGACAAGAGAGAGAGAGAGAGAGAGAGAGAGAGAGAGAGAGAGAGAGAGAGAGAGAGAGAGAGAGAGAGAGAGAGAGAGAGCTGAGGGAAGGTGTGAAAGGGTAAAGAGCGCTGTGGTGACCGCGAAAACGCGACACGCACGCCGGAGACCTCGTGTACGCGCCACCGAGGGCACCCTCCCGCGCTAATTAGCCAGCCAATTAGAAAGGCCGCGGCCATGCGTAATGAGCTGCGCGCGCAAAAGTTCCTAAACGCCACGATGCAATGTTATTGCCTGCGGATGCCTCGTCTCGCCAGCCTGGCCAGAGGCGACCATCGATAATACTGATAAGCTAACTAGAGTAAATAATAAGCTTAGAGAAGTGTGCCAGCCACGAACGAGCCACGGATTAATCGACGATCGAGCTTTCGACGGTCCGAATGTCTGACGTCCGCGGTGCCCTCCGAGCGGATGGTGGCCGACGCGCGGACGATCCAGTGATCCTTAAAGGGTGAAGTAGAAACGAGCAACGCACCGTGTCTTACTAGCGTTCAATATCCTCCAGGCAATAAAAGCGTACGAAACCACAGAGGACACACGGGGTTCGCCAGCGTCGAGGGGAGAAGTGCGTCGTGGTAGTGGTCGATCGCGAGCACCCATTGCCTCTCGAAACGGACCCTTAATCCTTAATCGCGGCGACAGCGATTGAAGACGTTCAAGCTGCCACGTGGCCGCTCCATTCAAGCAATCCTTGGACCGCGACGACGGTGGTGTCGGCGGTGTTTTTAGCATCCCGAAGCCGACACGCGCGCGTTACAACTAATAATAGCCGGTTAAGCGAAGAAGAACAAATATATATACATAAGAAATATATATATATACACATCTATATTATATATACAACACTTGGAAAGCGTATTTAATTCTATATTGCTATACAACGGTGCTAGGAGCGCGTGTACAGATATTTTAATAAGCTCTGGTGACTAGAAGAGGATCGCGCGACGGACCTCGAGCCGCTGTCGTTCGTCCTAGCCAGCGACCGATCCTCCAGGAGGATCGAAGAGTATTTTTAATCGACGTGGACCGCGGGCAAGATGTCCACGATGAGCGTTGTGTCGAATTCGTCGGTCGAGGTCGACTCGGACTCCTCGAACGACATGTCCAGCAAGGACGAAGGACCCGTCGAGCAGAAGTTCATACTGAGGAACGAGCTGTACAACAGCCTGCTCGCCAGCGCTCTAGGCAAGACTGTGCTCAACAGGCACCTCAACTTCAAGGAGCAGGGGATTAATTTTAATCTGGCCAATCTGAAGGATAACCTGAACGCGCTCGGCGCCCTCAAGGAGCTGAAGGATCTCAAGGGATTGACCGTGAGCAGCGTGCCAGCGTTCCCGAGGAACCTGGCCCTCCACAGGGAAGACCACGATGAGGTCAGCCAGTAATTCCTCGATGCATCGGCTTTTTCCTTCCTCATAATGTCTTGCTAGAAGAGAATGTTTCTTGGGACGTTTAGCCACGCGTGCAGATTGCTTTGAGGATATGGTGATTTAGTATGATAGGAGGATGCTTTTATGCTTCTGGTTTAACGTTGACTCGTGTTTCGAGGAGCTCGTGGAAATTGATTTGGAAGGTGGGAAATTGTGGGGAGCTTAGAATTCTTAGATTAGAGGTGTCGGAAATCTAAGACGAGAAGTTCGGTAATAATTTACGAATTTAATTTCTTAAGAGTCGTGGAAATTGTGGTTTTACAAATGGTTCTGAAGCGCATAGCTTGTGAAAGTTCTAAAGATGGATGCTTTCGAGGCAAACAGTCGCCTCCCCCAAGCCGTCTGAAAACCGGAGCATCAAAATCAATAATCCCCAAAAGATTCCGCGTCCTCACTGACCTATCCTACCCCAAGCAGTTCAAGCAACCCCCGAAGAGAGACAGGGATTAGATTCACGAATTTCCACCCTGCCAAGAAGCTTCAAAACACTCCCCGTCTGTCCAATCTCCATCTTCCGAAAAGGAGCACGGAACTTAACGAAATATTAAAAAATAGAATTTTAGGATCAGGTAGATAGGGGTGGTAAATGGTTAAAGGACACTCGGGGCGTGCTGGAAACCGTTTTCAAGGATAAAATACGTCTTACGAGGAGCGCCACGGAACGTTCTGTATAAGTTGTCGGTTAAAAAGTTAGCGGATACTTAAGCGGGGCGAGTTTTCGCGGAAGGAGCGGGGGTGCAGCGAAGAGATTTCGTACGGGCGAGAAGAAAATCCTGTTTGCTTGACAATTACTTTTTGTTTCCTCCAGCGGATCCAGTCCTCGACTTTTCCAACTACTTTGTCCCTTCCTTCTTCTTCTCTGCCCCCGTGTCCCGTTTCGTTGACACATGAATCGCTTCCATTGAAATTCTAAGCTTCTTCGAATACAGTCGAATTCTCAACTCTCCATTCACCGCCCTTCTTCACCCTCTCCCCGTTCATCAAACTCACTATATTTTACAAACTAAATGCTGACGAGCTTGCAGACAATTCTGATGATAATCGTAGCTTTACTTGCAATAATTACATTGCCTTCGTGCCTCTTGCCTCCTTTTATGGAAGTGGAGTGGAATGAAGGCAACGTAGACCACGTTTAAAATCCACCATGGAGCGCCTCGGATTTCTTAGCGAGCAGGATTCCTCTCACGGTTTAATTCATTAATTTCGCCCAACGACGCCGTCCCGTGGCCCGACTTCCTGTTGCTTCCTTTTGCCTCTGGCCAAGTTATCGCCACCAGGCAACTTTTCTTGGCACGTTCGCGGCGTTGGCACAGCGTGGTTGATTCCGCGACAACTCTTGACCTACATCCGCCACGCACTTTTCCCCTAGTTTCCCCCGGCCCTCCGCGTCAAGCGACGCCGAAACGTCTGGTTGAACCGTCTCTCTAATTGTGACCTCGTTTATCGAGGATCCCTCCTTCATTTCCATCCCCCACTCCTCCCTTGCTACAGCACCCCTTCGTTTCAAAGTTCGCTCTCCAATCAAACGATCGCTGTCGAATATTTATGACCGAATCGAGGGATGAAACGTTGCTGAGGTGTAACTGCAGGGAACTCGCACCGATTTAGAAGAAAATTAGCAGTGAACGAACAACGGTCGCTCCTCCCGTACCTTAATTTTTCAAAGATTTCATTAAACAGCAGACAGTAGACAAGTGATTCATTCTAGTTGGGCTGGCAGAGACGGAGTAGCCAGAAATCAGCTTTTCATTAAGAAAGTACTAAGGCATCTCGGTACCGTGCTATCCAGCGTGCGTTAGGGGACGGACGAAGAGTCAGGAAGTCAGAGCGGGGAATGTTTTTCAGTTAAGAAAATCGATTTCCTTTGAGCTTTTGTGGAGTGGCGACGGAGAAAGGGGAAACGGCGACACACGGAACACAGGCCGCTCGAGAACGTGTAATTAAGCGCGAGGCAATAATGAAACGCATCATCCCTCCCCTGGCCGAAGAAATAACAGCCCTCTAGGGTGCCCCGGGGATGGTCCTTTGAGGAACCAGCAATCCGACCGTCCATTTCTAACGAGCTTTCTCACGATACGTGCTGCGCGATTAATTAACGACCAAATCTGCTGGCCCGCTAATTACGTGTCAGTAGTCTCTCCCAGCGCAAGGGCAAACTTGGCCTTCCGTTGCTATTAGTGTCTTTAGTCGAAGTTTGATTGATCTCGAGGATCATAGTTGCGCTAGATACTAGGCCTCCTTGATTCTTCCACATTTTTCAACTTCCTTTAGAAATCCTAACTGCCATTAGACATAATTCCCTTCAATTTTCAGAGAATATTCTAAAATTATTCTATAATTATTCCCAGGAGATCGTTTATCCTGAATTCCACCGTCACACGATCTCTCTCCCAAATCAAGATTATACGATATCCCCCAGCGGCAGTCACTTCATTATTCAACGAAGCTTAATCAACGATTAACCGAATAATTCGTTACGTTCCGGATAGACACTATGAAGGCAGAAAGTGGCGAGTGGCGTTTGCAAATATCACCTTGATCGTTTCTATTTTCGCGAGGCTAAAGGCTGCCATAGCCGCGTTCGACTGCGTATCGATTCGCCATCGGCTGACGTTTCTTCCTCCTATGGCTATGAATTTCTTACGACTCTCCTCCTCCGTGGACAATCGATACCCCCTGAAATCGCAATTATACACACGCGAATCGGCGGCACCGATTTACCATCCGACTTCTTTCAAACGTATTCCAATTCCTTCTAAACACCACTTCTTCCATTCACACTAGCAACGTGCACACTTCGCCTCGGTATCTTGCGAAATCCTCCAAGCGACTGCAATTAAAACCTCATCGAACCCTGCTGTCGGGCATACATAAACACCGCTCAATTCTCCCTTGGAGATCATCCCCGGAACATTGTCCGGCATTGAAGAAAACTCCCGCGGAACCGAGGGGGGACTTCGTAATTCTCGGAACTGCGTACGAGGGCCCCGTGTAATTTCCCGGTGGCGTTTCTTCGTAAAATTGGACGCTGCGTGCCGAGAATGTGTCTCGAATCGACGACAGAGCAGCAACACGCCGAAGATTAACGCGGTCGGCAGGAGATTAAGAGCGAGAGCCACGGTCCGTTCGAGTCGTCTCGATTTTATGGGGCTCTCGCTAACGCGAGGGATAATTTGCGGGAGTTGCCGGACGGGGCCAGAGCGCTGGGACACTGCGCACCCAGAAAGTCGTCTGCTATCTGACGCTGGAAGATGGACGAAAAACGGAGGCAGGCTTCCGACGATCGGCTATAATCGAGGGAGACTTTGATGTCACTTTGTTGGGAGCGTGAACGTGACTTAACCCGTTCAGGTGTTCAAGCGCCACGCTCGCTGATTTATCGATCAATTTATTAATAGGTCCTCGGAGCGGGTTCGATCATGAATATCGGATGAAGCAGCAAGGGTCTGTCGTCCGGGCAGGCTCGTAATTACGGTGATTAATACCACGAGATCAGGATGAATCGCCGATGGGGGGAGGTGTATTTTTGAAAAACGAACGAGTCGCTTGTTGCCTTTTGCAAGGGACGAGCGTGTAATTTGAGTGGCGTTCCTCGAGCAAGTCTGTCGCTGGCGGTCGCCAGGATTTATTTAGGAACTTGTCCTCCTGTCTATGTGTGCGATTTTTACGAGGAAGATGGGCAGGAAGTTCCATGAGCGGTTTGAGTGGTCGGTAATTACTCTCGTGATCGTTCCATATCGAAGCCACAATGAGATTTATTCGGTTGCGGATGGGTCCTGATACTTTCCGCGCATTTGTCCAATCTTCGTCGGAGATACTCGGTGAAGTCACTCAATTCGGATGCTTATTATATTAAGGACAGCTGCAGCGTTGATGTTTGTCGATAAATCGCATTGATTTCGTTATACGCTGCTTGGTTTATCCGTGATTGCCAGGGTAATCGGTTTTCGGATGGAAAGATTGTCAAGACTGCCGATATTGTCTTTCAATTCCCATGCACTATAGATCCCCTTGTAATTGAGAATAAGTAGATGAAAATCTTTGATTAATGTTTGACTGATAAAGGGAATCAATTAATTTAATGGTTTTATTAGTCTTTAACTAAATAAGTTGTTTTTTTTCTCATTGCAGAAGGCCTCTTTCGCGTGGTCGGAGGGCGGCGAGGAGGGTGGCGGGGGTGGCGGAGGAGGAGGTGGAGGTGGGGGTGGGACTGGGGGCACCGGAACCGGAAGCACGGGCCCGACAGCCACTGGAGGCGGTGGACTGGCCCATTGGGTCAGCGTGATGGCGGAGCACATTCACAATCCTCATTCTGCGACGGGGGTAGGAGGTGTTCACCATCAGCAACAGTCACCCCCTCAACCACCCTACCCTTGGAACAACGGCTTCTCCAGCGATGTAAGTGTTTTTTATTTTTTTTTTTTAATCTCATTGCTTCACTGACACTTGCTGCTCCAAATAATTACTGCCTGCACAATTTTCTGAATAATTTATGCCAGAGTTCAACACGTGTAGATTTGACAAATTTAAACTGATCAATGAAGTGTTTTGTGTACTTGGCCCCTTAATTATCTTGAGCAGTGCAGGCTGAAAGGGAAATGAAAATGAAGCGACGGTAATTGCGAGGCGGAAAGGCAAAGTTTCCGCGTCTCTGGTTTCACTTTCGACTTGAAATAACGCTACGACGCGGTAAAACGATTCGAGGATTAATCTCACGCGCGCATTACGAGTATTATATAGGAGATAGGGGACGGGGATGGGGGAGCAGTTAATTGGCGACAAAGAGGCCGACATTTAAGCTTCTCGTCGCCGCGAAAGTTTTATGACGAAACACGCGGCCCGCTTTCCAACCGCTGCTTGATTTTATATTCGATGAACGTTGTAAAGTAACTTCTCACTCGAGCCTCGAGTACCGAGACCGTAGTTAGGAGAAAATTCGTAACTGCAGGCTGGATGTCTGTAATCTTCTTCAATTCTTCCATGAACATTCCAGGAATAATTGATACTGCGCTAAATAAAATTGGGGGTATTGAAAAATGGAGGAATATCGTCTTGGTGTACTTTACATGACGAAATTTCTCAAAGCAGACAATTACTGTGATAAGAAATTCCTTCTTTTAAAAAAGAAATCTGAAACCTCACCTTCATAGGTGTATCTAAATATAAAATGCGGAGGAAAAAACCTCGAACTTGAATTAACTTTAATTTCCATTATAATTAATATACTTATCAACAATTCCTTGGCAACATCACAAAATTCGAAGCCTCGCGATAACCAACACGATTCCTCTGAAGCAAACTCACAATCACACTATGATGAAATAAAACGGTCCCCCAGAAAGTCGTAAAAAAATCTCTCTCGATGCAAACGGTTCTCCAACGGACGGGACTAAAAAAAAACACATCAGGAAGCAAGAAACAACGGCTGTGGCATTAAAATCCCCCGGAAGAAGACGCGCGACGTCGCCGAGGCCTCGGAATCGCGCGAGAAAAAAAGGTTTCCTGTTCCTTTTTTTTTTTCACGAGGAACGGGTTGTACCCCTGTTTCGATTTTGTTTTCCGTGCCCCTCTCGCTGTCTTCGAACGGAGAATCCTGCATAATTTCGTGCAGGCCGGTGGAGAGGATGGAAAAAAGGACACGTGAAGAGACAAAGAGGTCGATGGGACCCCGTGAACAGTGGAAAAATGAGGAGACGCGTGGAGGGATGCTGGAAAGGGTTGAGGACCGCTTTGCATACTCCTCGCTCCGCCCCGGGGTAGAAAAAAAACAAACAGACGCAGGAAGCGCGAAAAAAAATTTTAGGAACCACGACCAAGGGGTGGGGGGTTGATTTGAATGCGCGCGTTTCTTTTCCACGATGTAACGGCACCCTGAGGCTTTTTTTTTTTAGAGGAAGAGTCCTTCTTTCTTCGCATTGGATGGATTTCTTGTGGGCCTCGTTTTTGAATGAGTTTAGGGTGGTACTTCTTTGATTTTTGTTCTTTTTTTTTTTTAACTTGGAGTATCCCTTGAGATTTATTGAGGATCTCACTACAGCTTCCACTTTCGTCATCACAGTGAACAATCACACAGTAATTCTTCTTTCATGCAACAGTAAATCTCTAAAGGATTTATATTCAGAGTGACTTATCCTCCATAGCAATTAAATTCCCAGCCACTCTCTTAGCTTCATAATCACTTGCTGAAAATTTCACAAAGTCCTCCTGACCTCCTTGAGAAACACATCGCGACAATCGAGTAATCAAAGCTAACCCTCGATCTTCCCATTCTGGGTGCAAGTCGAACAATGTGGCGCAGAGTCTCTTCCCTGCGACACGTTGCAAGGTGCTAGGAATACGCGCTCCTGAATTCGAATGACCGCTCAGGGTGGCTGAAGGGGTGAGTCGTGGGGTAGCCAACGGGACCTGCGGGCCGAGGATGCCTCGTTGGGTCTTGTGCTAGGATCAACTGGTTTTTTTGTCTAGGCGCCCGCAGAACGACGTGGGACTGTTTGAGAGGCCTCCTCAGGAAAAAACAAGGAGCCACGACAATGAGGGGACGATTTAAATAATCCGCGGCATGCAAATGCTCCCGAGATTCTCACGGGGCCCGTGGCCAGGGGTGGGGGGTTGATCGGGTCGGCAGAGAAAGGAGGAAGGACCCGAAGACAATCGGGCAATCTGCATACGACTCATACGGGTAGGCCGTGGATCCCTTCCGAGTGTTTCAGGGATGATAGACGGCGTCGAGGAAGAATTTAATTGAGGGTTCGGGTCTCCGCCAAGGTTCCTCTTGGCGAACGTTCGCTCCTCGTGCACAGGGTGGCTTTGATGGCCTGGTTGCAACGGAGAAAAAGAGAGGGAGAGATAGCAGGGGGTGGTTTCTTGAGGAGAAGTTGAGTTGGTGCGGAAAAGTAGAAGTTTCGATGCAGGAAACTTCGTTTTCGTTGGGAACATTGTGGATGCTGGATGGGTGGTTGCAGGTTGAAAGGGAAATGGCGAGTTCTTTTGTGGGAAAAGGGGTTGCATGTTCTTGAGGTCTTACCGAGGAATGCGTGGCAGACTCGGAGAGTTCAGATTATTGAATATTGCTCAGGGAATTGTATCAGTGCTACTCGAAGTCCTCGAAGTTAACCCTTCTGTGTCTTATATCAAACGAGAAAATGGGAAAGTAGTGCAGAGGAGACACCAACTGGTCAAAATTGTGCTTCCCTATGTAGTTCAAGGCCGCCAGGAGCCCCGAACCCCGAGCCAGGGGGGTTGAAACATAGGAACCGGCTCGGTGCCCCTGTAAACACGTTTTCGGATGTTGTAATCTGTCGCCGGTTTCGCCCAGCGGGTGGTCAACCCTTTTTCCATGCTTTTTTACGCCTGCCCGACCTTAATCCCTTAAAACGCTTAGAGCAGCTCTTTAGGGTAATTTCCTGAGAGAGAGAGGGAGAACAGTGGGGTCGAAGGGGTGGCCTGGATTC
Organism: Andrena bucephala; assembly: GCA_947577245.1. Classification (NCBI taxonomy): domain Eukaryota; kingdom Metazoa; phylum Arthropoda; class Insecta; order Hymenoptera; family Andrenidae; genus Andrena; species Andrena bucephala. The sequence continues at coordinate 72,834,567 of OX387717.1, forward strand.
ACCCTGGAGGTGAAGATGCAAAACACCTTGGAAAACACCGCCCCGAAGCGACTAACTGGAATTCCATGCCGCGTGAGAGTCCTGCGAGCGACTACCCCATGAAGATTATGCAAAGGAAGACTTTTCCACCCCTTTGCTACTCCTTTCCTCTCCCTTTCTCTCTTCCCCTCTCTCTCTCTGTCCGTTTGCCACGGCGCTGGGACGAAAATTAAAATAATGGCCCCTGCTGCCAATTTTTTTCTCTCTCCACTTCGCCTACCCCCTCCATTCAACCGCTTTCTCCGCTTCGATCCTTCGATCCACCGCTTTTTTTTTTCCTTCCACGGCATTTTTTTCGTCCTCCGATCCGGGGATGCAAATCGCGCAACGGCATTTTTGTCTCTGCGCGACGTGAGACAAAAAATGAAACGAGCACGCTGCACGCTGGGGGAGAGGGGGCTGTTCATTGTCTCGTTCACGGGGTCGCGTTCGTTACGGGGGTAAGCGAGAAGGCCGCGCAAACCCTTCTACGCCTCCCGTTCCTCGATCTGGATCGGCTAATGAATTTCCGCGTAACGTATCGCGGAACGGTGTAACGGGTTATGCTGGACTTTTTTCGCCACTTTTTTTTCTTGTCCAACGCTGTGTTTAAGGGCGGCTGACGGTTGTGTCCCAGTTCTGCGCGCGTTCATTTTTTCATCAGGCTTTTGCAGTCGACTTTCGTCGGCCAGGTTTTGTCAGGGGGCTCTGATTATTAGGTATACATGACGTTTCTTTTCTACAGGCAGGATAGTTTCGAATGGGGTGTCGCGAGAATTGAATGACTCGTTTAATTTATCGGAGATTGGTTGATTGAGCCGGAAGGGTGGAAGATCGCCGGCTGGTAGGAATTTTCAGTCGGATTCTTTTGTCCTTCCTTTTATTACGATGCTATATCGCAGTGTGGATGCAAATGCACTTTGCTTTCTTTCGTTCTGACATCTCCGAAGCTTTCTATTTCACAAGCATCGTTATCCTGAATTTGCAATACAAAACAGTCCTTTTAATTTTTTAACACCAATTTGCAAAAAATGGAAATGTAAGGAGTCCTCAAATAATTAAAGACGAAACTCTCCGCCCCATTCTTCGACGCCCCATAGCATCTTTCAACGCCCCCAACCCTGGATACTCAACAATTCGACACATGTTCGTCAAGCAACAAGAAAACGCAATTCGAGTCACTGCAACCCGGAATCGTTTCTTTATAACCGACGACTCACCCCGTTAGAAAGTCTCCCAGGAGTGGAGGGTTGAAAGTAATCACGCGAATCGATGTTAGTCGGGGTGGAAATGCAGCCTGCAGGGTTTTGCATGTCTGCGCGAGCGGGAGACAAAAAGAAAGGGAAGAAGAAGAAACTAAAGGGGAAATCACCGAGAAATCGTTCCGCCTCGACGGCCGCGTCGCCGACGAAGAAGACCGGAGGACGAAAACGCGGGAAAAAGGGCCATAACTCTGTCCTGGGCCCAAATGTTGTGACACCGTCGCCAGAAAGGGGGGTTGCTGGCTGCACGTTGTCCATTGTCTCTGCTTCAACCCCCGATTGTCGTGCTGCTGTCTGCGGGGGGTTGCTTTCCTGGGGGGCCTCGTAATAGAGAAATTGGAAAGTGTGAAATTTACTATGAGAAATGGCCGTTTATGGGAGGTGAAACTTCAATGAACAGGCAGCTGGTTGATTTTGCTGAAAATCCTTCAAGTGCTTGATTACATATAGAAAAAAAGATTAGTGTACCTCAAGCACCCCCTCTTTCAGTGCTTCAACTACAATGTACAAGAGAAAATGATCTGCAATCTAAGAAACCATCAAGACCACCCTAAAAATACTATTCAAAGAGCTCATAAAAGAACCTCGGACCTCGAAGCAGCAGGGTCTATCGTCCTCCCACACTTCACCCCTGAAAGTCGACCCCAAACCTCAAACTCGAAGAGTACCTTTACCTTCCACCTCAATTTAAATAATTTTCGTCATCAAAAAACAGACCAAAGCTTCCCTGGAAATCCATTTAATCTCGCCCCCTTTAGAATCACCCCATCCGACAACCGTTAGCCTCGAAGACGTGACCAAGAATCCCATGCAAGAAGCACCGTTAGACAGCTAAGAAAAACGGAAGGAGAGGATGGAAAAAAATGTTAGCACCCGTGAAAGACGTGGCTGAAACGTTTCTTCCGGAGATTACACGTCCTGGATCGTTCTCTCTCAGGAGGAAGATGGTAAAAAATACCGGCGGTGTAAGGGTTGCTTGGCGAGAGGGGTGCGTATGCAGATCGTCGTGAAAGTGGAGTACAAAGGGTCCATAGTCTCACGGTATTGTGGCCCAGGTAAGATAAAGGTGGCCCTCGGGGCGCCCCCCGAACACCACACGCTCCTCCTGATGTCTCTTTAATTTTTATTAATGACGCGGAATTTGAATTTCTGCATCGGTGATATGGGAACTCGGCGCTCCACCTCGTACGTGACTCTGACGAATTCTCGTGGCCTCCTGGCATCCTCGTGATCGATGGATCATAATCATCCCGTTCAAGGGATGGCTGACGGTGTCTTCGGTGTATCGAAGGAATACATGCTGCTGAGGGGAGGAAATTTTTGTTAAGGAAAAAGGGTGTTCGAGTGATTTGATTCGGGGATGCGGGAGATGGTTTTTTATGTTTCTGTGAGGAATGATTAGTCGAGTTTACGCAATTGTGTAAGGTAAAATTGACTTTGGGGAATTGTAATTGCTGGGTGCAGGGGAACCCAGTACCGAATTTAGAAAGGTGGAAAGCTAGGGAAATTTAATATTGGAGTTAGTCCAGTGGAGTGTTAAAGGAGTAGGTAGTGGATTTAGAGAATAGGGTGGTGGAATATAAATAGATGCCACGAAGAATTGTCAAAATTATCCTCACAGCTCGGAAGTTGAATATTCACACTTGGTACTCGATTAAGGAGATTTGGAGATGGAGAATTTGCCACAAAAAAACTGACGATCCGCGAGATATGGCACAGAAATTGGAATACCAATGCTACCTACGCAGTTTAATAATTTCCATGCGTACAGAATCTATTCCCCAGTGCACCGAAATGATTTACTCGTACTCCCGAGTAGCCGTGACTAAGAGACGAGGAGAGATTCTAATTAATGCATTCCGTGTTGTCAGCTCGTTAAAGTGGCGCGTAGAAACGCGGTGAGTGTCGTGGACGAAACAGTAGATTCAGTGTTTTAGACGGCCACGTGTTTTTTAATGACGAGTAACAGACGCCGTGGCGTTTCGTCGGCTGTATCGAGAAGGGGCCAGTGTCTCCCACATTTTTTCCTCGAACAAGGCCCCTTAGAACCGGGAGAAACGTTCCGAAGGAAAAAATCCGTTCGATTCGTCGCTGGAGCGGCCTACATTTCGCTCTCATCCAACCGCAATAATTCCGGCGAGATGAAAAATAATTTTTTATCTCGTACGATACAAGTCCCATGGCGCTTTCTATTAAAAATCATCCGGAGCATCGCGTAAATAAAAAAAAAAAAAAACCTCAGAATCTGAATTAAAGTAGGAAAGATAATCCAAGTAATAATAGTGGTTATACGAGCAGAATCGGTGGGAAATTCGAGGGAAAGCGGCGCGATGAAACTTTGAGCCACTTCCGTGAGTCACAGTGGAGACTTGAAGAAGTTCCAGCGAGCGTTTCGGGAAGTTCTGGCGAAGGAAAATCCCGAAAGTTGGACCAGTAAAAGGAATTTTCACTGCGCCCTTCTTTTCCCCCTCCTGAAATCGATGTTCCAAGCGCGCGTCTCTTTTTTCGTCATTTCGGCTGTTCGAATTCTTGCACGGGGCAAGGGAGAAGGAGGAAAATTGTAAATATTGAAATCGATGTTTGAACGAGAGGTCCACGGAGGAGGGAACGATAAAGGAAGAAAATTGGAACGAAGTGGGGTTCCAGGGAATACCTGAACTGCAGCTCTGAAAATGGATTTTCAAGTTTCCATAGCAGTGAAAATCCTGCGCCGTTGCAGTTTGATTTCTGTGAGCAGGAAAAAAAGTTTCTCAAGGAATTTAAGAAGTACTTGAGAAATTGGAAGGTAGACTTGGGAAGGAAATGAAGAAAAAAAATCAGCAACACCCCCTTTGACTCTGTCATCCATTCATTTTATTCGTTTCGAATTCAGCCCGCGAAAGAGGAACGAGAGGAAAAAGATGGAAACGCGGTAAAATCAATATTTAACTTCGCGTATGTAGAAAGAAGGCCAGAGGTACTTCAATTGCAGTCAGCTCCGAGCCAGCATCCAAAATATCGAAACCCCCTAGCGGAAAACTCAATTTTGCAAGCAAACTTCAGCTTGGAGAAGCTCGTTGGCTTCAGTGGTTCCCAACGTTCCCTCTACTTCTTTCTATTAAAACGACATGGGTCGTTTAAAAAGAAAAGACGAACCAAAATTCATCCAGAAAGAAACAAGATTAATTACCAACCGTTGTGGATTCAGGGAAACGATCAATTCTTGTTTATTAAAGAACTAACTCAGTATATCAAAAACACGCTCGAGTCACCCCTCGGCAGACACCACCCCGACTTTCTTTCTCCACATAAAACCGACGTAAAAGTTTGCCGAACAAAAATCAGCCGCGTGAGAAGTCACCCAGAGGGAAAGAAAATAATCGACGCCATCTTCGCGAATTTTCCCCGCTTCCCACGTGCTGTGCCGTTCGCTCGTTCGTCGTTTAATGAAAAACAAAGACGAGGAGGCAAGGACAGGGGCCGACGGGCGTGCAGGGAGGTGGAACAGAAGGTGGAAGGCGGAAAAAGGGCGAAAAAAAAGGAGATGCCTGTGGAAATATCGGAATCGATATTTGACCCCCCCCAGGCGGGGACGGGGAAAGACGGGAAATGGAAGGAAACTCGACCAGGCGCCGGACCAGCCTTTGAAGAGCCCGTAGCTACCAATGTTGCCGCCATCTTTCCGATATTTGATGGATCTCGGGAGAGAAAGAGGACGGCTTCTTCCATCTGTCGCGCGATATTGAAGATCGTCAAAGGGGCGGGGAGGGTGGCAGAGAGTAAAAGGGCAACGGAGTATCCCCGGGATATTTACGTGATTAAATATTCGAGGAAGAAACAGTTGAGGGACGCTGCAAGGTTTAAACAGGGGCTACTTTACGGCTCGGTGGATTGAAATTGTGAGAGACAGCTGTGACAATTGGCTTCATCCTTTTGGGGAGGGGGGATAGTGGGATCGGTGGGGTGAGGAGTTTGTCTTGGCTTCTGAAAGTTGGAGCGATAGACTAATGGGTTGAATTTAAGGGATATTGGTGTTTAATTTGGGAGGAGTTACGGGGTAAAGATTCAGTTGTAGGAAATGGGAAGATGGTAGTGTTGCATTTAGAATGCTGCTAAGGTGAAGGTTTCGAGGAATGGGGGGACTTGTGGACTTGAATGAAAACGAATTTGAATGCTGGGTAGAATATCCTGCGCTGAGTCAGAGACTTCTAAATGGAGTATCCTTCCTCCGTCTATTCTGCTGCATCGAATATTGGATCGCGATATTTCCACCCCTTCGCCTGTACACTTCCCGACCAATCAGCCGATGCCGAAACGGCGCTTTTTAAACTAACAACGTCACCAGGTTTAATCACGGACGTCTCCTAGAACCTGTCGATCAGGCTACTTAATTTAATTTAATGGTGTATTTTTGTGTATTGAATCGAAAGAATGGTAAATGATGATGGAAGGCTGGGAATTGAAGGTAAAGCGCCGCGAGTCGACGGTGCCATTACAGATGCGCCGGCTTAATGGATCGAATTGTACCCCCAGTTATAAAGAAATAGTTGGAGGCACTCTGTCCTCGATCGTGCCGCAGAATTCTTCGCGTGAAACACGCGAATCACGTCATAAAATTCCACGTCGACGCGCCAGATAAAATTACGTTTTCCCTGGGTGTCGTCGCGGGCTGGATGCCCTCGTCGGCGGGAAAAAGAGAAAACCAGTCGGAGGTGGGCGAGAGAAAAGAAGAAAACGTCGAGGCCAAAAAGACGAGGCCACCGACGACTGACGAAGATCGATATCTCGAAAAAAGAGTGCCGTTAAAAAACGAGGAGGCTTCAATTTAGCGGCAGAATGAACCTCGAAGGGTCATAGTTTCCCCATGCCGGACTTTATGGATCGCGCTTGTGGGAGGGGGGGGGGGGGGGGTAGGTGGAAAGGAGAAGCCACGGAAAATCGCGAAAAGGAAAAACGACGGGGGTAGACGAGCGTCGGGGGCATTAGCATAACCGATCTGGCGATGGGGAGGGTCGAAGCGTTGCAAAATGCATTAAAACGAAGGTGGGAAAAACGGGGGTTAGAATGTGGGGTGGAGAACGTTCTAACGAGAAGATCGCGTTTCTTAGGGGGAAATGCATTTTGGAAAAGAGGGGGAGACAGAGAGAAAGATTTTCGATTTCACACCGTGAACGACGGTTCGAGCCGATTTCTCTCGAGCCGGGGGATATTTTTATAAAATTATTCGAGGCCCGAGGCGGCCTCTGTCTCGCTGCTAGTTTGATGAAAACAGGCGAAAGGGAGGAAAAGGGCGGCACTCGCGGAAACAGGGTGAAGAGGGGGGAAGGTGAGAGAGTGGAGAAAAAGAAAAACCGTCCACGAGATCGATATTGAGCCCCCTCTTCCCTCTCTCGCCCTCTGGGGGGAAAAAAGAAGAGCTGGGAAGGACGAAGGGTACAGAGAGGAAGGAACCGAAAGAGAGGGGCGGAGGAGCGACACTGGCTCGCGATAAAAGGCAAGATTTTCAATATTGTCGCGGAAATATCCACGGACACCGTTCAAAGCCGTCGACTTCGACGAGCCGCGGCGGTTTGCTGTAATTCGACTCGATTCTGCGTCTCTTAGCCTTCGATTCTCATGCTTCCCAAGATAGATCCACCTCCAGGGATGACACCCTCGTGAGATGTGATAGTTAGACTTCTTAAGCCCCGTCGAATTTGAAATCGAGCAGCAACGAAGGAATTGTCGTCAATGAAATGAAAGTTGGAAAGAAAGCTACCCCATAAGCACACAGCCCATTTCGCTGGACCGCGAAAGGCGAGATGAACGGCGAATAAAGGTGGAATCGCGAAGGAAAATTCGTGGCGCGTTGCCTCCCGTTGGTGGTGACCGATGAGCTCGCCCCCCCGCCACGCTAGATCGAGAAATATAACTTCTTCCGGGGGGTGGGTTGGCACGGGGAGAGAGAAAAAAGGACTCGTGGAAATGACGCTCGCACGGACGTCGAAAAAAAGAAGGACGAGGAAATATCAGGATCGATATTCGACCCGGAAAAAGGAGCAGCGCTGCCCGAGGAGTTGGGTGGACGTGGAGGGGATGGCGGGGGCTAGAGGGGGCGGAAGAGAAAAGTGAGAAAAAGGAAGCGTGTGCACTCAGAGAACCTGGGGCTGCACTTTGAAGGAACGTACAATGGCGAAGCGTTCTCTTTCCTAATGTTTACAGGAACGCCTGCGACTCGAATCGCAGAATCGTCCCTTTTTCGATGGTAAAAAATCACCGCCACCGCCATCGAGTGTTCAATCGTGTTCATGTGTCTTGATGATTTTGCGATAGAACTTTCCACACACACACACACACACACACACACACACACACCCCTCCCCCACCAGCCGTTTCATAAACTTGGAACTATAAAAAATTACAAGTTCCTTGTTTGTATTCGAAACCTAGGATTCGCGTGACCACTGCCGTCACGCATGGCAATGGAATTGTGTTGTGGGTAAATAAAAGAAGAGCTGCATTATCGAGAGCGATGTTTAATTAATGAAGGAAGCAACCACTGTGGCGCGCAAGTAAATTCTGTTCACCGATCCTCGGGCATGTTTCTTCTTTGTCAAGTATTTTCAATATCGCATACGTGTCTATTGTTTTCTTAACAACGAAGAACTTTTCTATTTCCCTGTTCCTTTTTTGTCTGTGCCTCTCGCTGAACGATAATCGTTTGAAGTTATTACACGTTATTATCGGCGTCCCTTCGAGGGGGTAGTTTTCCCGCGAGGCGGAAAGTTACGTCCGCCTGGTTCCCTCGGTGATCGCGAGCCCTCTAATATCGATTCTATGGTCCTCGATCGATCACACGTTTACGAGCCACCTTTCTGATGGAAATCAGTCGGCGACGATTTGCAAAAGAGCCGCCCTTCCTCTCGAGGCAGATCGATCGGTCGGTCGCTCCTTAATTTTCCCTCGGAAAAGATGAGCGATCACGGTGCCGCGAGGACAACCGTGATCAATGGTTATTAATCTTCCTTGATCTCTCACTTCTCCGGGCTTGGTTAAGTGTTCCAAATATTCTGACATCCGTGTCGAGAGATTTATCGCCGAGTTGCCACTGGCAGAAGGAAAGGGGAACACTGAATGAGACGGATCAAGGGGATCTAGCTAGCTCCGCAGTCTTCTTATCGACTTAAGTCTTGGATTCAGTATCCCATTACGCTATTAATTCGTGAAAACCCATTTCGCTATAATTCTTAAAATACGAATATTTATTTATTCAAAAGTACAAATGGTACAAATTTTTCCATCAAAGATCGAGCACCTGTTCCACCCCCAAAGTATCCAAAAGACAAACTTGTTTCGCTTTCCTCGAGTGCTCGTTCAATGCCGAAATCTCTTGGCGGCGCAATTTACAGGCCAGGGGAATCGTATTTACATGCAGCATAACGAGCCATTATGCCAGAGGCGGGGGACATGTGAGCGTCGGTGAGGGGCTTTCGAGGAAGGCCGTGGTGGCCACTCGAGAACGTCGATGGCCCCCGTATCGCAAAGACGTCATCGCGAGCATTAGAAGGCTCGAGTCGGCGTGTCGCGTTCTCGAACAGCGGCGCGATCTTTTCGAGGGCTCTCTCCAAGGGCTCAGCCTCTCTGACAGAATTTCACGAAACAACAGGCCCTCTGTGCCTTCTCCATTCCCCCCCTTCGAATTCGGAGAGGGAAGGACAGTTTCGTTGCTCGTTTCCTTGGACGAAACTTGGTGAAATGAATTCTGAAGTCTTTGCGATGATCGGAGGATTCAGAAGTCAGTTTGGGACAATTGCAGGGTACTTGATTTAATTCTTAAGGGGTTGATGAATTAATTAGAGTGGTAGTAAGGAGAATGTTTAAAGGGTTGGAGAATAATAGTGTTAATTTTGTAAAATTTATTCTACTATTTATTGGGCTGTAGTTTTTATGTTTCCTACTGGAATTCCGTATATCTAACTTCCCGATTTTGAAAATTTTACTGTAGAGACACCGTAGCTTTTCTAGTTGCAACCGCATCCCTCTTTCGAGGGGTGTCTTCGTTACTTCCCTGTTACCAGGTGCTTGTCGGTGTCAAGTGCTTCTTCCCGGCCAGGAAGAGTCCTCTTCAGTGTCCTCTCGATAGCGTAAATTAGGGAGAGCAACCTCCCCAGAACCTCGAAGTTTCAGGGTGAATGCGAAGCTACCCCAAACGAGTCGTGAATCCTCGACTCCTCTCGATCTTCTCAACAGAAACCGATCTTCTCCTCGGTATAAAGCATCTTCCTCCCGCAGCAGACACCCTTTCGAACCCCAAAGAAACAGCAAACTGATGCATCCCCTACAAACATCAACCCCCTGTAAATTATAACCACAATTATCCCAGGGAAACGGGCAAGCCCGATAGAGTAATTCCAGTTAGAAAGCCATTTCTCCTAGCGACTCGTATTTCCTTGTCACGTTCCCCAGCGGGGGATGAAGTCCACGGGGGATGAGAATCTCGCGGACGATTCCACGTTTTACGCTCCCCAGCCCACTGGCCCCTTCTTCGGGGGCGCATCGCCTCGTCTGGATGCACGGTAACCCAGCCAGCGATAGCGGGGAATAAAAGCCGACGACGGAGGGCGAGGGTTGCGGAGCCACCCCCTTTCGAACAGGTCTCGCGGTGAAACAGCCCCTTAAAACGGTTTTACTGCCGTGCACGAGGCGCAACGACGTCTAGACGGCAGGGCCGTAAAGTTTGACCTACTCACCCCCGACCACGGGCGGAAGAGGGACGTCAGACAACCCCCTGCCGCCCCTGCAGACTCTGGGTACCTCGGCGTCCCTTAACCTGCACGTCGTGGACCTTGAAAACTGGGCCGAAGGGTTCCGAGGACTCCCTCCACTCTCGCCTCGGGCTTCGAACGGGGTGGAAGGGTTGGCGCTGCCGGCAGATTCCTCTGTGGGGTGGCGCGACCCTTGAGGAAGCCCTTTGATCGTCGAAGGATGAGCTCCATGAGGGTGGATTCTGCGTTTCCGTGGCTCCATTCAGGATGTTACATGGGTTTGCTGGAAATCGAATGAATTCCATGGGGGTGGGTTAGGGGTGATTGACTTGGGAGCTTGTGAATGAAAGGGTGGCTTGAATGATTGACCTTTATTTTACTGACGTTGTGTAAGTGTAATTTAATTTGTCAGTATTTAGTTTTAGAATTTTGACTGTTGGGCGAGACTTGTAATTCAACTTCTATTTATTCGCGTAAATATTTAGAGAATGTAGGGCTCGCTGTATATTTGTCGAAGATTTTTAATATCCTGTCGGCGATTAAACGAGAGCATAACAAAAATTTCTTCCCCATATTTACCCTTTCTCCGAAGTTACGACGGAATAATATTTACAACAGCGTTCTGTATACATTCCGTGTTATTTCCATCGTTTTTCCACTTTGTCAACGCAGATTTTCCCGATCAAGTTTGAACGAAACGAATGTTTAAACGAGTATCCTTTGGGTAAAGGAGAAGGGAAAAAATTACAATATTCTGCGATATATATCTCCATATTTTCATCGAAATATAAATATTGGTTTAATATTTTCAAAATAGAGAGATACTTCTACCATTGCGTCCATCAATCCCCATTCTAAAAAAAATGAGAGACACAATTCGATTAAAATGATTCTTCCGAAAATCGATCGGTAGAGTTGTCAGTAACAGTGGGATTACAGGGATAAGCCCGAAGTACATAAGCCATAATCTTCTCTGAATCAGCGCATCTCGGACCTTGAAAACTGGAGCAAAAGGCTGCTTTCACCCTTTGCCCGTCCGCCGGAGGGTCGTAACGTCGCAGGGGTGCTCGACCCTTCAAGGAATTCCGCTTCGAGGCAGCAGTATCTTTATCGGAAAAGTGGATTACGGGGAGGACCTTAAGCTCACTCCTTTTCTCGTCAACTTCTCCGGAGTCGTTATTAAAAATAGTCCACCCTTTATAAACTTTTCACGGGGAAAGCAGCCCGACGCGATAACTACAGGTTTATGGTTCGAAAAAAAATAATAATTCGTGACTTTTCCAAATATGTGCTCGACATATGATTTCACGATGAAGTAAACAATCGGGGAACAATTCGGGGGGTTGGTACTTAAAAAATCCATCGAATTTGTAATTCTGATAAACTCGCGAAAAAAAATGATGAAATTTGTTTGTTGAAAAATTTTATTTAATCACTTCGTCATTACATTCCTTGAGTGTTAGAATTTCTGTTCCATTTCTTGCTCTCCTTTAAAGTGTTCCCACATTTGTTTACACTTTCGTAGTATCCTCGAATCATGAATGAACCTCACTACGCTCATTCGTACCGAAGCGCATCCATTACCTTCCGTAGTAGCTTCACTACATTAAACTTCGATCAGTGAAAACAGTGACTTCGCACATCCGTGTAAAACAGGCTCGGATTATAATTGCAAAACTGCTGCAAATAGCATTCACTTTCAGGAACAAAACCACGTCGTATTCTGATTATTAATGAACTCTTCTACGTTAATTATTTCCCCTTGCAAATTACATCACTGGCAGATCCAATGACCCTACATTTTCATCTAGAATGAAACCAACCACCCCTATATTGATTCCCATAAACAACTGCCCATCCTCGGTATCCTTTACGAATAAAAAGTAAAAACTACGACGCTGATTCAATATTTCCAACGCGAGCGCCCCCGATAGTACACCTTACTCTACGCAATGTTCGAAATGGGATCGAGTAAGGGAATATGATGTAAATCGCAGTAAAATAGAGGGAAGTCGGTCAGAAACACCCCCTGATGCTCGAGTAGCAAACGATTTCCCGCTCGCGGAGGGAAACTCGTCGCCGTTGAATGAATCCTTCGCAGTTCCTTAACCGACCAGCATTGACCTTCGAAACTGGGCTAAGGGGTCTCCTTTCCCTACTACATTTCACGGAGGGTCGTAACATCGAAAGGGTGGCTCCGACCCTTGAAGGAATTTCACTCGAGACGTCTCGGGATATTTCTATCGGATTACGATTTTAAAGGGAATCTCCGCGGATACTCGTGCGCTGTGGCCCCCGCCGACCGCGCCGCGCTCTTCCTTTGATCCTGTCGTTTCGAACATGCTCGCCATTAACCACCGCGCACCCTTTACCTTGCCGCGCACACAGAAGCCAAAATTATGACTGGCGAGTGTTTCAGTCGACGGACGCGCGCTTTCAAACACTGCGTAGCCGGGAAAAGTTTCTCTGGGGGGGGGGATGGAACAAAAACACAGGGAACGTATCCGTTTGTTACGTTACATTCTTTTGTCGGAGCCAGATAGCGAAATGTAATTCCGACACTGTGAATTGTACCTCATCAGACATGAAAAAATTCTGTTTTATTGAGATGGAATAGCTGGTTTGAGGAACTCGAGAGGAGCCTCGTTCCGAATGCATCGGTACGTCCGGAGTTACGGCTGATTTTCCCAGCGGCAATGGAAATGACAATTGCAACGCATGGATGGACGAATGGAAGTAATTGATTAAAATTTTAGGGGCATTCTTCGGTGCGTCACCGTGGGGGAGATATTCGAGTCGGTAGATCGAAGGGACATTTTCTCTGTTGATTTACTGTCTCCCGTTGTCATTCCTCCGTGAGCGGTTGTTTCTCGTATCTGGGGCAAAGGGTTGAATGCCCGTGGCCGGCGAAGGGGTGGCCAACCCTTCAGGAATTTCATTTCAATGCGTCTTCCTCGATTCCTTTTTTGGCCGCGTTTCCATTGAAGGCGGTATCGGGCTCCGTTGCAAAATCGATCCCCCCATATTTCTCTCTCGCTCGTTCTCCACCCCGTTCGAAAACGAGAATTTCATTTCACCCCGAGGTCTGAGGAACATCCCCCGTTCCCTGGAAATATTGAAACGCGCCGGGGGATTTTTAATTTGCTCGCCGATACTCGGAGGGATTAATCCGGCAAGGGAAACGGGAAGAAAATAATACTCGCAGAAAAAATCCTTACGAACCGCCCAAAATGGAAAGTACTGAAATTTCACTCGGAATATTAAGAAATTCGCGTGAGAACGAACTGTGCCACGTTCCGTTTTCTCGCGTGGCTTTAAATTTTCGCAATTAACCGAGGCGGTTTCTGAAAAAAATTATCGCGTCACAGCTCTCCGTTACCAAACCCACCCACCCCCTCCCCCTCTCACGAACGACGTTAATGAAACCACTGGCGCGCGGCGATATTTTGAGAAATAGTAATTAGAAGACTGCTTCCGAAGACCCGATTTTTTCCGCGCGTGTTTCGGCCGACGATTTTAATAATCTCTCTCTAAATTAATTATGAGACGGCCACGGCGCTCTCCACTGCATTCGCTGTAACGAGCCTCGTGGTGGTGGGAAATAGGGCCTAAAAGGGCTGCACGGGGGCGAGGGGAGCTCGACAACTTTCGCCCTTGAGATTACACAGGCCGGAAAACTCGGTCAAACAGAAAGTCGGACCTAAAGGGAAGTCACGTGGCCCTTTTTCAAAAGCACGAGTGTGTGCCCACGGGTCGCGGGATTTCCGAGAGAGTTTTGAAGTGTCCATGGACCTTTTAGCGTTAATTGCGAGCTCTCCTTCTCTATCCTCCCCCCCCCCCCACCCTCTCCCTCCCCCGTTTCCTTTTTCCGCGATATTTTTTTCATCCCCCTTTGCGCGAACGCGTGCCCAGATGTAAACGAAAATACGCCCTTAGCAGTTTTTCCGCGTGCACTCGACGCGCGGATTTTCATCCGTCGCCCTCGAAAAATTTAAACGAGCCACGGATCCCCTTTGAACGGCCCCGTAATTACTACGGCTTAACCGTGATTCTGATCATAAATCTAAGATCCTGTGCAGAGAGGGAGGGTTGCGAACGGTGGAAAAAATAGGGCTGGTTCGGCAGCCACGAGCCGTTTAATTGCGCGAATTACGTTTCACCTCCCTACCCCATCCTCCTGGATCTTGGGAATTTAGGTCCACAACGCTCGTCGCCGCTTATTACACGCGCCCTCGCTTGCTTTTGCCCTTTTCCCTGACTCCCTTTCGCACAACGCGTCGAATTACCGCGAGCTACATTCGCGACGCGGTAATCGGTGTTCGAGGTCTTAGTTCTGGGGCTCGAAACAAAGTTTCTCGCCGATTTTTCTATCACCTTTTACAGTGTGTCGATAGGCTCTTAGTATCTCCTAAAAAAAAAATGAAATATTCATCTACCATACGTAGAATACCCCAAATTTGAAGCAACCCAACGAGGATAACGCACAGTGTGTCACCAGTAGAGGCACGACGATACAGAGATCCCATCGGAATTCCAACACTTGGATGGCGGAGACGCCAGCAGACCCGTCCATCGTTCGAAATCCCCTAAAATCGAGGGTCTGGCGGGCGAATGGGAGGCAGCCCAAACAAAACGTTCATTTATATCACTTGCAGCCGGGCAAACGCGCTTCGGCTCCTATAAAAGTGCTGGAACGGAACTGGAGCGGTGTCTCAAAGGGAAACACATGGTTCCACTCGTCTGTCTCTCGGCCCACTCTCCTTCTTCGCCATTAAATCGTACAAGTAGCCCAGGACGGGGCTTGAAACGCGCGCCCTATCTGCCGCACTTTGGCCCGGCTGTCGGCGTGTTGTAACTCTATCTTTCACACGTACCGGGGCCTCTGTGTGCGTGCGTCTTCTGGGATAAACACACCCGCGCGGCGCTCCTCGCGGGGGGAAACTGTGCGTCTGGAGCACGGTCACCACGTGTTGCCACCGTGAACGGTGCCAGCCTGAGAAAGATTGGCCGAGGGAGCCGAGGAGTGGACGAACGAACGGATTCCAGCGAGTTGTTGCTCGCTAGTGGCCGTGGGATTCGTGGGATGGGGGCGGGAGATAGTTGGGAGGAGGATGATCGAGTGGTTGGGTGCTGCGGGTGCTCTGGGACTTGGGAGTCTCGCGATGGTGGGTGGGAGAAATCTATATTTCAAAATATATTTGAGTGCTCATGATCCTGGAGCTTAAATTACGCGAAATGGACGAGAAAATGGAAACGATGAGACGAAAGATGAAGCCTGAGAGATCGATGGAACGGACAGCAAGATGGCAGTATGTAATAGCTGCAGAGTGAAATTGCGCCTGCAGGAAGCTGCAGCCATACGACATCCCTAAAGAAAGAACGAAAAGCAAAGGGAAGACGAATGGCCGGGGGGGGGGGGGAGGGTGAGATACTAAAAAAGACATCGACGAAGGAGGATAGAGATTGACCTACACCGAAACACTCCTCGAGCATGGAATAATAAAGGACACAGAAGGCAGAGAACCCGGCAGTCATAAAGAATGAAAGACAAACAGAAATAGAGAGCAAGGGAGAGGGAAGAGGCTAGATCTCTTTCTCTCGGCATCTCTCAGTAGCAGGGTTAAGGGGCCAGGAGGTTATTTAGGTGACGGCACTGGGGTTGCACTTGATTCGTCTAACACGTGTGAAAGCTGTTAGAAGTCGATCGACTTTATAGGGTAAATCCGGGAGACGCGGTCGACCTAATATAAAATGGCTATTAAAACTAATATAGAAATTAGTTATTTTATCAGAACAAACATATATGTTCAGAATTTTATGCTGATTCAGAGAAACAGGTCGATATTTGCTTTAAGACAATATTTACTGTAAATCGGATTGAAAGCTGAAGTCATGACATCTGACCACCTCTCCCGAGGTGCCGGGAGAAATGGTTTTCGTCGTTGGCGGAGACCATTCACATAATTATTCATGGAAAATTAACAAAGGATAAAGCAAAATTATTTATGAGTGAATACAACTACAGATTCATTGATATTTAATTTGTTTACGCTAAACAAGTAATAAACACGTCAAAGAAAAAGTGGACTACCTACTGGCGATTAACAAGGCAAATGAATACAAAAGTGAATAAATAAACTAAATAAACAAAAATAATAATAAAACAATAATAAACAAGAAATAAAAAAATAAACAAAAATAATAAAAAAATCATAAGTCGACCATCTCTCCTTTCTGCAGCGAGAGATGATCTTCCCGTTAGCTTTGAGAGGAAGAGTTAATATGGCCAAATACTTCGGCTGCATTGTCCCTCAATATCATTGTCCCTCAAACATTAAACGAAAATAAACTTAGTAGTAAGTATATTTTAAATACGATTCTGTACACCGCTGTTTGACAAAAAAGGTGAAATGTGACCTCAATTTACCTTTTAAAGCCTATAAATCAACAAAAACACAGAAGGAAGCGAAATGACGCTATTCATTCAACTGTTTGACTTTTTAAGAAGTAATTGCTCTGCACTTTAACGCGTTTTTACGTATAGAGCCTGAAATATAGCGACTCGACCAACTCTCCGGCCCGACCGCGTCTCCCGGATTTACCCTACCCACTGTTCTTTGAATTCGAGCTGCGCTTTCCTCTCTCTCTCTCTCTCTACAATTAACTCAGCCACTTCTTCCAACTGCCCCTCGGATCTAATCAACTCCAGCATGCAATTAATAACCTCCCCGGGACATTTCCCCTTCGAAAACTTCTTGCAAGCTTCTCTAAAAGACTGCCCGAAGCCACCAGCGCCTCTGCTCGCTGAATCCTCGCCTCCGCTCGAACAGAACGCCCGTAGCGGCTCCATAAAATTCAAATGCACAGCAACGAATTCGAAAGGCGACAGAAAATCCTCGATATTTCATCCTCGGGACAGCCGTAAAACCAGCGAGCCGTGAAAAAGGCGTCCGTTAGCGTGGCGAGACTAACGAAAGGACGACGGAGGAGCGGACGGCGATGAAAGTCGCCTTGGTCCAGGAGATGAGCTCCCGGACGAGGGAGAATTAAACGAATATCGGACGGCTCCCTATCGTAACGGCTGTTTAGGGGGCTGCAGGAGATTGGAAGCTCGACGGTGCACCGTGCAGACGCGGTTTTATGGTTTTCCCGCGAGCTGCGAGCGGCCATTCCCCGCAGTCTGCCTCTCCTTATCCCGGCCAGACAGCCGTAAAGTTTCTTGGGTAATAAAGCACCTGCGTACCCTGCAGCCGTGTCCATATAAAATTCATTACCACCGACGGATATTTAGAAGCGTTATGTCATCGTCCCTGGCTACCGTTCCAAGCGTTCCCCTTGTCCAGTGGTTGCTTGCAAAATGCCTGGCCTTCTTTCTCTTATTCTTCTCATCGAAGTAATTGAATAGATTTTGTGCGAACGAATAGAAGAGCGTCTTTCTTCGAGCTGGAGAGGGTCTTCGAGAGATCTGGTGGCTCGTGAAACCTACTTAATGAACTGCGAACTGATTTACAGACTTTAGACGGGCGGGACTCCACGCAAGGGTGTAATCTGGATTTTGAATTGCTTGTAAAGGTGTCTTTCTCTCTTTCACCCATCGCCACTAGAGTGGCAGCCTCCTCCAAGTGCTTCGAGCTGTTTAAGCAGGCTTGAGTGTTGCCTCGGTGCAGAGCCATTAATTCGTACAGTAGGTACAGACGTACTAAGAAACTGATTGATCAAAGCACGATCAAACTGTATTTCAAACTGAATTTTATCCAGCAAACTCGTAGCGTATACTCTCTTCGTCCGGCACAGAAGGCAGTAAATTATGCCTGCAAGTTCTTTCCCTCAAATGGACCACAACAGTTTCCCCAGCGAGCAGCGAACAGCTCCAGTTAAACACGCTGCGGCTCGCGAGACGTGAGACTCGAGTTATTCTCATTAGTGTCCCTCCCCGATGGTTCGTTATCACGGAATGAATACAAGGGTAGCTAACAGTCCGCCTGTCTCGTTTCGTTTCTAAACGAGCCATGACGATCGTCTTAGAACGATCGAGTCCTCGACTGCGAGGGCAGGAACAGCGGGAAAAAGGAGGAAACGGCTGACCAGCGACTTCCCTTTCGAAAAAAAGTGGAGGGCAGCGTGGAAGTGGGGCAGCCGTCTCGCGGCCAGACGGAACGATCGTAAAGCACCGCTCAGACTCTAATAACCCGGCCTCGAATCAATCCCAACGCGGAAATAAAGATAAAGTCTCGATCGCAGATAAACGTCGGGGCGACGTAAAATATCTGCCACCCCGAGCCGCCGCCCTCCCGCCTAAGGCGCGGGGGAACAGCGAGCGAAACGCTCGGAGCGGACCGGTGAAGG
Source organism: Andrena bucephala (assembly GCA_947577245.1). Classification (NCBI taxonomy): domain Eukaryota; kingdom Metazoa; phylum Arthropoda; class Insecta; order Hymenoptera; family Andrenidae; genus Andrena; species Andrena bucephala. The sequence goes on from OX387717.1 coordinate 72,852,916, forward strand.
AGATTGGAGGGCAGACGTATAGGTTTATGGGTTTCCGCGAGCAGGCCGCGGCCATTCCGCGCGTCTGGAGCACTGCTGCCCTCCCCCTGTCGTGGGGGTGGTCCGGGCTGTAAAAATTTTACTGCGAATTGTCTGCAGACCCGAGCAACCCGCTCCACGTTACGACCGGGAAAAATAGGAAACCTACGGAAAAACTCGTCTGGGTCAGGTTTCCCACCCATTCAGCTGCGCCACCCCGCGCCAGTCAGCGATCGCTGGACGTTGTCGCCGACCTGTTCAACGATTCTATTTTGTGGGTTCGTAGCAGTCTTCGAGGTTGACGGTTCTGAGAAGGGACGATTAAGTTTTCAGGTGCAAAACGATTTAAATGTCAAGAACTTTACGTAGCTTGAATGTACGTCTAGTTTTCCAAGTTTAGTGTTGTGTATCTCGTTTGCTACCCGCGGTTCGGTGATCAGGGATTTTTCCGAAATAGCTGGCCCGGCAGGAGGGTGTTGGAAGGGTCAGAAGTCACGTAAATTCCAGGCGATCGGTTATCGGGCCAACAGCGTCCCCCGAACGAGGGAAACCGAGACGACAAGGGAGAAGAACCGCCAATTCGGGGCCAACTGTTGAATTTTATCACTCCCCGACTGCCACCCCCTTCCGTCGCCCTTGGTGTTTCGTCCAGCGGCGAGAGGGGCACGGGAGAGGGGGCTGGTTAACGCGACACAGACCACATGTGGCCTGTTCGCCACCCCCGCTGCCCCCCTCTCTCTCGCTCTCCCTCTCTCTTTCTCCCCGTTTCTCGGCTTCTAGGCCTAGCCGACGAAAAAAGCCACGGAAAGCGATACGGCCGTGACACCCTGTGGGAACACATGTGTGATTTAGATAGCTGGGAACGAAGGGGGAGGGGTGGAAGGTCTTCGAACCGAGATAATCCATTGAACCCAGGGCACAGCTTGGGAGGCGTGAGTTTCCTTGGGGAAGATGGACTTTCATTTCTGTGAGCGAAGATTGTAGGATACTCTGTAAAAAGTTGATCACAGAGGTACCTACCTACATCGATCGAACCGCGTGATGATCGTGACAGTAAAGAATTTTTTTTAAATTAATTTTTGAAGAGCACGAAGGCTTGCGTGGGAAGGGTTGGGGAACTTCGCAACTTTTCAGGGAAATGGGGATTTCCCTACATTGGCAGGTGCCTTTCATCTTCAACGAAGTAGAAGTCTCCTTAGCAATAACTCATCGAAGATTCCCCGAATCACACATTTCATTCACCGCCCTCAGTTCTTCATGTTTTCTATTACTCCGCGTGTACCATTCGTTTGATTCATTCTCTTGGCAAGCACGCCGCTCTATCAATCTTCTTAACATCCACTGAGCCATTCTCTCCTTAACCTACCCCTCCCCCCCCCCTCCCCCCGTGCATTAAAGGGGACGTCGTTCGTCATATCTCGGTGGTAGCGTTTAATCTTCTGAAGAACCAAACAGGATTCCTCTCCTTTTCTTTGAATCGAAGAATCCAGGCTATCCGCGACGATCAGCATCTACACGATCGTCGATAGTTCGCTTTGATATTCCAGAAAAATAAAGAAGCGTCCGAGACCCGCACCCTTTCGTTCACTATGGCCACGTGTACCGGTAACCCTTGAAGAAGCAGAGTTTTGTCAGCTGCCAGCAATTTATCAGGACCCTTTCCAGGCTGGTAGAAGCTGGAGACCTTGGTCGATCAGAGCTCTCGTTCCGTCACGAGTCGAAACCCGACGCCCTGTTCACCCTGTTCAATCTCAGCTCGTTCTGGGAATCGGTGGTCCATCGGGACCCACCAGATCGTCGTCCCTGACTTCTGTCATTAGCGCTATACTATAAGTCATTAAGATGACGACGAACGTGACGATCAGGTTCTTCTCAGCTCATCGTGCTGCCTGACTGCTGGGGATTCTCTAAGAACCCACTTGAAACCTATTCTCCTCGGTGCACGTGCAGGATGTCTGAGAATTCGGGATGCAAAAGGAAACTTGCTTGTGTTTCTGAATGGCAAAAGTGTTGCACTCAGATATTTATTCGACTCTGTAGTTCAAACTTCAGTAGCTACTTTATCTCTAGCTCGAATCATAAACTGCAGTTACCTTCTTCAGCTGTCACTGTAGACTTACTTTAATTCCACTGTGATTCAACACTTCGTTGATAGAACACTTACTTCTACTTAAGAGTCTCTAAAAAGCCTCCTTTTAACAATTGTTTAGTCTCCCTTAAGAAGGATCCAGGAGAAATGAAGGAATCATTATAAACCCACTACGATGTTATCAGAAGAAAGCACAAAAGGGCTCATCGAGCCCCAGTTCACGCTATATGCGTCCAGTTGCAGCATCGAATGCAACCAGACAAATTCGTCGCGACAGTGCTCGAGGCTGGATCGAGAAGCGTCGATCCTAGGTAGATAGTTAAACACTAGAGGCCCTTCAGGGGGCATTAAGAATTAAGCAGTCCTTTTCAAACATCTCTCTGGCCCATCAGCCGGCGAGGCACAACGTGCATGCACTTTGCTAAGCGCCTGCGAGAAAAACGGAGCTCCGAGTTTTTTTATAGGGCGACCGTTTCCCCGGCAGCGACTTTTTCGAGAATCCCCATGGACCCTCGGGACAGCGCGAGGAGCTTGTCGGTGACTTAAAGAAGTGGAGCAGGTATCGATTAAAAATGAAGAGCACACAGACGACCGCGAAAGGGCAACTGCGTGAAAGTGGAGGCTAAAAGAATGTGATCCGGGTACTGCTGGTAGATTCATTAGGGAAGCTGGATCTAGTTAAAAGCCTAGACTTTATAGAACAGAAGATACATTTAGGGTTAACAAGTACCAACAGCGGAACAGCGGGGTTGGGAACGGGGACTTAAATCTTGGGCTTCGTGTAGTTTCACTTTAAGGAGCGCATTTACAAAGATTTAATAGTCATCAGAGATCCATTTGCAGAAGTTCCAAGCTCTGGTTCTTAGCTTAGCTGAGCAGCAAGTCTTCGCAGTTGCACTCCGCTGTGACTGAGAACTGTAGCACGGTGTATTTCAACTCGGCTCGGGCGATAGAATGCTTAAATCCCCTGCGGTCGGGGGCGGAGTACAGCCATAGCATCCCCTGCTTGTCGTAAGAGGCGACTAAAAGGGGTCGGAGCTGTGTCGAGCGAGTGATCTTTAATCTTCCCTGAAGAAAAACCGTGCCTCGCCCGAGCACGGCCGCTGACCACGAAAGAACTCTGTGAGCGAAATTTTTACGAGGGTCTTCGTGGAGTTCTTGTAGCGTTAGCGACCGGCGGTGCCGCGGGGGTGGTGACGTTAACCGTGAAAGATTGACAAGAATCGAACGGGGGCTGCTCGGGCGATTCGAGGTTGGATCGATGCGCGTGCCGTTGACGACGCTGCGAGAGGAGAAGCTGAAGCAAACTCGAAGGTTTAGTTTCTAATTGCTTAATTCCAGTTTGGGAAACAAGCGACTTGATTAAGCTTGATTCGATGCACGTTCGCTGGCGAGTTATGTTTTGAAGTCGGTTCGAAGGGGTTAGAAACAATTTCAGATGCTAGTATACAAAATTACCATGGATGGTAAAATTCTGAAGGGATGAAATCAACTCTTTAACTTTAGATTTAAGAATCCTTCAGTCTGTTATGCTCTATGACTCTACCAAAATAAAAATAAAATTGTATTAAAAATAACGAGAGAACTTTAAGGGCGGATTTCACCCCCTAGGGAAAAAAATTGCTCCTTCCATACCTATGCTCCTCCAATATGCTCAACATTCACACGAGGTTTCATTACAATCCGGATTTTCGGGTTGGGAACGTTTCCTCGTGAGTTGAAACGACCTTCACCAGCAACCCTCGTCGTGCCTCGTGCGGGGGAATTAAAAAATTAAGTATTACAGATTAAAAAGTTCATCGTTTAATCCCACGGCCGGCCGTGGATGAACGATAGGCCGAGCGGTTGTTTCGCGTTAACGAAGGTGACATCGTTCTCGCGGGGAGGAGAATGAAACGCGTAAATGAGGGAGGCAGAGGAAAGGGAGAACGGAGAGCATATCATATTGCACGGGAGTCGAGTCTTTAGCGAAATGAAATCTGGGATGCAGCTCGCGAAGGAATTCCCAAAGTCCTCCCCTTTTCTACCCGGGGAAAGCTGCACGCAGCCGACCAACAATTTCCATCGCCATTGCATCACAGATAAACGAGTCCACCCGCGGCAGGATCATACTTTCCCTCCGCGAAACCACCCCGCAAACCGTCCAAACATTCGTCACCCGGCGCAAGGGGCTTGCCAAAACATCTCGCCCGAATCTCGAGCACCTCGGTGCTTTACTGCCAGCCGTTCCCCGTGCAGAAGCCACCCCCGTCGCATTACCATCCTCCGCGGGGTGAATTCGCTTTAACGAAGCCAGGCTACGGCGTATCGTGCCAAAAAGTCGCAGGCAGCGTCGCGACGCGATCGCGCGCGAAAGAATCGTCGCGCCCTTCGAAGGAAAACAGCGGGCTGTAGAGGGGTGCGCGGGGAGGGGAGGGGCGGTTTAGGAAATAACGACAGATAAAGGAAGAGGGGGGGGGGGGGTGACGTCACGACGGGCGTCCGTTGGGCTAGGTCGCGACGCTGCCTCCGAGCCGCCCCCGCCGCCTCTCTCCGTCTCCCTCGCGTTCCTCGCCACGGAACGTCCAACCCACCCCGTTCGCGTCCTCCTCCCTCCACCCCGTGCTTCCTCCAACCCCCTCCCAAGCATCTAGCAGCTCCTCCACCCTCGGCCGTCGTGCCGAAAAAAGCAAGGCTCGCAGAAAGGACGCCCGGCGTCGTGGCGCTCTTTGGCTGATCAATACACGCCGCCTCGTACGCGGACGGACGGTCACGCATGTGCACGGTGTGGGCCCCTCTTTCTCAACCACCTCCCCCCCCCCCCCCCGCCCCCTTAGCCGCCCCTCGTCCTCGGTGTGTCTCTCTTTTTACCCTCGATTTTTCTCCCTTTCCCTCCTGGCCACCCACTTTTCACAGCGTCTCTCCACCGCCCCCCCCTCCCGTCTCCTTCTTCCCCCGTCCCCCGTTGCAGCTTCTTCATCGTCCTCTTTTTTGTCCTTCCTCCTCCCCCCCCCCCCCCCCGTTCGATCCCTCCGGCTCCCTCTGTCTCTGTACCCCCGGCGCCTCCCTCCACACCCTCCGCTCTGTGGTGGACACGGCGGACACGCGACTATTCTTCCATCGAGCGCTTTATTTGGGGGTGGAATCGCCGCTCGTCTTCCAGGGGGTGCGTTCGGCAGAACGGCGAGGAGAATTCGAGTCCTCGGGGAGCCAGGGGTTGATAGCGATACTCTAGTTACAACGTTCGAGATCTGACTTCGTCTCGTCGCATTGAAACTGGAGGAACTTTGATTATCTTCTTATCCACCCTCACTTTTCATCGTCCTATTTATCTTTCAATCTACGCGAGACCTCTTCCTGCAGGGCCCCCGTCGCCTTTTTCTTACACCCTCCGCTCGTACCGCCCCTCCACCTTCCTCCTCCTCTCTCTCTCTCTCTCTCTCTCTCTCTCTCTCTCTCTCTCTCTCTCTCTCTCTCTCTCTCTCTCTCTCTCTCTCTCTCTCTCTCTCTCTCTCTCTCTCTCTCTCTCTCTCTCTCTCTCTCTCTCTCTCTCTCTCTCTCTCTCACTCTGCAACCTCCCCCCCCCACACACAACCCCCTACGTTTCTATTTTTCCACCCCCTCGGGCGCAGCAGCAGCGCTTCTCCTTCCCGGAGGCTGGCCGATTTTTTCCTCCCGTTTCCTCGGCTCCGCTATTTTTTTTTTGCACCTTTTCTGCCTCCCCCGGACGGTCGGTCCGACCCCCCCCCCCCTCCCCCTCCCGCCGCCGCCGCGGCCCAGGCAGCCCGGTGCGCCCTCCCGCTACCCTTCTCTCTTCTTCTTCGTGCCCCCTTTCTTGCTCCCCTTCGACATCCACCTCTTTCCCTCTCGGTTACTCCCTCCGCCATCGTTTCCCGTTTCTCTTCGCTTCCAACCGCCCCGGCCGCCACTCTCCTCCACCCCTTTCCATCCTTGTGATTTTTTTCCCCGGGCACCCTCCGACGCCGGGCGTCGGCGTCCTTTTGCTATCGGGACGCTCTCTCGACTATCGGCCCGACCACCTACACCGACGTACGGCGGCAGGGGGGTGGGCCGGGGCCGACGGCGGGTCGGGGGGGGGCGGGCGGGTGTAGGGGGTGAGGCGGCGGGGTGGCTGCAGCGCCTGGATGCGAGCTAAAATGTATTTTTTTTTCCCTCCTTTCTTTATCTTCCCTTCGAGCTGCTCGTGGTAGGTTGGATTACCAATCCGGGGATCGTGGAGCACGTTTTTCCCGGTTTTTTCCTCCACCTTTTCGCTTTTTCCAACCACCCCTCCTCCTCGCCCCCTCCTTCTACTCTGCACCCTTGTTCGCCTGGACGTAAGGGCTGGATCGACGGGAGCCATCACGGTCGCGTTTCCAGCTCGATAAAAATTATCGACTCGATTTTTTTAACCGCCCCTGCCACGCCGTTTACGAAGAACAAGGGTTTTACAGGGTAGGGAGGGGGAGGGGTGGATTAGAGGGCGATGAAGAAGAGGTGAACAGGATGATACGTCGCAGAAAGAAGCGTCCTCGAGGGGGTGGTTTATAGGGTCTGTTGATCGCCGATGACGTCTCCATGGAGAAGTTTGCTTAGAAGCAAGATTGTATGGGACGCGGTTGCGGGGGGGGGGGGGCGTTTTCTTGGAAACTGCGGATAATGAGATCCAAGGGGAACGTCTGACTTTGGGGAGGGATGCCCCGAGACCGAACTGCGCCGCGGCGAACGCGGTGCGTATTCTTGTTCCCAATATCACTTGGGAAACAGATTTCACTCGTCTCTCGAGGCACTTTGGCAGATTGGGTTGCGCAGAAACGAAAATGGGGGTTAAACTATGAATTTATATTCCATCGGGAGCGCGGCCCGTCGAGGCTTCCTCTTAAGGGCGTGTTACGTGGTCGGCGATCCCTTGTGCGCTGTAATTTCAGTGGCGGTGGAATTGTTTACCACTTGCACTCCGATTGTGTACCGAGATTCGGTGCGTCGCGTGGAGGGTGCGTTTCGGCCGACAACCCTTGCAAATGTCATTGAAATGTCAAGGGATGACATTAGTCGGTCGCGGGGCTAGGCTTCGGGATCGAAGCTCTTCAATTATTCGTCCTTCTCATTAGGGAATCCAGTTTTAAGCGTCACGCGACCGATCACGATACGTCTGCTGGCAGACAAGCGGATTTCACGGCTGATAGACCTGCTCGGAAACCGTCTCTTTCCTCGAGCTAAGTTCCCTAACGTGTTATTTCCCGAGGTTTCTCAAATATAAATTGCAAGCGAATTCCAATTATCCCTCGGACATTTCTCCTCCGCGGACGGGGTAGTTTCAACACGAATTTTAATGAATCTCTGTTCACAATAATGTATCGGAAATTTGAGAAACCAAGGCAAAGTCGAGCAGCTTCGATCGAGTACCTACTTGCGGTTCAGCAAGCAGGCAAGGCGAAGGGAATATCGTACTCTGACAGTTCGTTTCCAAACCACCCTTGAATTGCACGCGACATCCAAAGGGACACCCTCCGTCTGGGCTTGCTTGAGAGGGCACTGACCACCCTCGCTCGAAAAATGCATATCCCTTCTGCAGGTTCTCGGACTTTCTCACAAGGAATCGGATCGTTTCACGAGCCACCTGTAGAGCGACAGATGAAAGCATCGCCCTTTCGACGCCTTATGGTGTCCCTTCGCTCGGTCTCTGCGTCGGCCCTGCTCCCTTCACTTTACGGGAGCGTAAAATTCGACCCTCCTTGCGGCCGTCCTATCGATTCTTTCGCACGGAACTGGGACGATCGTTCAATCCACTCGAGCGTCGTACGTGAACATCGGATTATCCTTAGCAATCAAACGAACGAAAAGTCTGACTGTTTTCACTTAGATATCAAAATTAAGATGCTGACCTTTGAGATTGGAGTCAGAGTAGGGGTGGATTCAGCGGAAACCTTCCACCCTTGAGGGCTCGTTCAGAAGAAGTGGGATTCCTTCCACGCACACCGAAAGAAACAATAAGAAACATAGAAGCGGCATAGCAATTTCAGCGATCGTTTTCTTCACCGCTCGCGAGGCATCACCCCCTCAAGGAGACGACGAAAATAGACCGCCCCCGCGCCTCCCTTTTCACATTCCAAGTCCTCGGAGGAGGATGCGTGACCACACACAAGTTCCTCCGACTTACGGAGGGTCGACGGAGGGTGGCGACGGGGTCGTCTGCGGTTTAGGAGGTCATGAGAAGGGAAACGGGGTCATCCCTTAGTGTCTTCACCGTTCTCGGTGTCCTGCAACTCTCGCGCGTATTCCATTCCCCGTTTCAGAGCCGGCGGTGGACACGCCTCGCGTTATGGGGGCGCGGTGGAGACGGCAATTAGTGCGACGCCGAGTGATTTACCAGAGAACAAATTTTACAGATTGGGGGAACATGCGAGCTTATTTTTAACAGAAACTCGATGCTCCAGGGGGATGAGAAAGCTGGAGATTTATTCTGTGGTGTTTATTATTAGAAGTGACCGAAGTGCGTTCTGCTTTCTTACTCTGTTGTTAGTTTCCAAGAAAACACCCCTAATCCCATCAATTTCTTCCCTTAAAAGGCGCTTGCAATTCAGGCACAAAAAAATCTTAACCAACTTTTCCAAGGAGTAATTACGACCGTAGTTTCACCCCGAAGCCCTCCTGTCTCCGATATCCTCAGCTTCCCCGGCACCTCGAGTATCGCAACTACGCAATTCAGACCACCCCTCGAGGCCACGTAGCCGCGTAACAACTTATGCCGGGAAACATGGTACAGGGGTTGAATTGTTTATCTCCGTAGAAGGCCGAGTGATGCCCAAGGTCGCAGGCCAGGCCCTCCACCCTCGTCTGTGTTGTGTCTAGACGGTGCTTCTCACCCGTCGCCACCCCCTTGCCATTGTCGACCCTCTCTGCCACCTCCAGCAACCGTCACTTCGACTACTAGCTTCCCAACCCTCCACCTCTCGCCTCCAACCCCTTGCAACACAGCCATTGATCACTTTTCTAGCCACTGCTATGCAGTCAGTCGCAATAATTAATTGTCTTAAAACAGAAACTATAAGTTTTAACTTTATCTTTTAACAGAGACGTTGAAACTTCCCTTGGACAATTTGAAAGGAGTGGTTTTATTTGACATTCGTAAAAGGTTGATAAAGAGACGGGGGTGAAGTTGACGGGAAAGGAGGATCGTTTTTGCGAAAAGTCTAACAGTGTTCTGTTCTCCTTGTTCCAGCAATGCAACCCCCACGACAAGGAGAGCGACTATTGGGGCGGCGGACGGGGCCCGAAACAAGGTTACGAGGTGAGCCAGCCGGTTGCACATATTTTACCCGAATTGCTGAAATTCTCGCCTCCCCGGTGCTAATTCTACTTAGTGAAGCGCAGCACTTTCTGTTGCAGGCGAAAATGAACGCGGACCACGGCCAGCTGCAGAAGGGTGAGTTTTGCCTCCTTGCGCCCATTCCCCACTTTTCCACTTAATCGCCGAATATTCGCGGGTAGTCGGGACTCGTAATTCGGCCGGCTCGAGTTCCTCCGGCGACCTCTCTCCGGCGAAACGCTTTCGGCCGTTGAATAAACGTCGATCGAGCGCCGTGCAAATATTAGCGCTCAATATTCGATAGCGCGACAGTATTCGCGAATATCGGGATAACTGGGGTGCACTGCGACGCGGGGAGGGTCGGGGAGAAAATTTTATATCGTGGAAACCGGGCCCCCAGTTCATTCGAAGGGTGTTGGAGATACTGGTGTGCAAATGCAAAGCTCGACACTCTTTGTACACAAAGAGAGATCACGTCAAATGAAATTCTCAGCTACACTTTAAATTCAATCATCATTCGTCCCTCATCATCATCCACTCACCCGCGGTAGTATAATATACATTCGGGATGCTGGACACGCGAAGTGCGAGGAGGTGATCGCGTGAACTGTTTGCTCGTCCGCCTCTGCGCTGAGCCAGACGGTCGTGGGTCCGCAAGGTGATTTCGCCATGCGAATGGGAAGTTTATTATTAGATAATATAACAGCCGAGAGACCTTTGACTGTCCAGAGCCAAGGCAGAGGGAGAGAGAGAGGCGGGGAGAAAGGGAGAGAGAGGCCCTGGAGGTGACGCACGCTGCGTGTAAACAGTCGGTAAGGCCCCGTGTTCGCTGCCCGAAGAAACCGGTTGTGACTTTGCATCCGTGACGTAAGATCGTCGATTAGGATCGAAGCAGGAGGGGGCAGGTTGAGGCCAGGCAAAAAACACGTGTGAACGCGAATTTATCATTCCCTGTCCCCGCGCGCTCCTTTATTTTTCACCTGTTACACGACCACCGCGAACGCTCCTCCGCTTCCGTTTGGGCCCGCTGGGTCCTTCGCCCCTTCCTGGTCCCTTCCTACCGCGGGCCAGGCCGCTGGGTCGAGTCGAGGAAATCGGTGTCCGCAGGTCGCTGGCGCTGCGCTTCGTACACTAATTTCAGCCAGTGACGCGATAGGGAGATGTATGAAGATTGAGTCGCTATAAATTGGGGTCTTAATCCTTGCTTTACTGCTGTAGTGAGTGATCTACTACTGGAATCTAAAGTCAGAAATAGATACCCCTCTTCGTCGGATACATTGATCGTTGATTGCCCTTGTACGAGGATCTTCCACTTCAATATTCAGACCGAGAGTTGCCTGGTAATCCGAGCAGGAGGTGAAGGTAGCTCGCAGCATCCGCGGCTCGAATCATCGATTCTCGTTTCCCGTAGTCGGCGAGAACGCTGGCAATGACCTAGCCCATTCAGCCCGTCGTTCTCTCCCCGAAGGGATTAAGTAATCCGGTGGCTTCACTCGTAAAAGGTGAGGCACGTTTCCATAAATGTTTTTCACTGCCAATGGCACGCGCGACGTGTCGTGTAGATCGGCCATTTACGTGACACGCGCGCTTTCCCCTTGGTGCACCTCCTGGCGGCGCCCTGGCGTAGCCATTCACCTGATAAGTGGCGAAGAACCGGGGGAAAGGAACTGTTGCCTGTAATTTCATCTCTGGCAGCGATTTCCAATCGATATTCGCCCTTGCTTCGAGGTAGATGTTTCTTCTTACGCTTTGAAGAATTCCAAGCTTGCGCTCCGAAACTTCCACCATTTCAATTACTCCAACCTCTATTATAGTTAATCTTCGCTGTCCCAGTGATATCTTTATCTGTGGACCGGCAGCGGCGCGTCTGCCATCGGCCAGCTCCGAAAGGTGCCCGTTTGACGAGTTAAAGGGTCACAGTTGCGTGGCGCGAGAAAGGCTGCTTAACATATTCATCGTCGCCTCTCGAAACAGCGTGTTAGCCACCTGTGGCGACACAGGGATCACCGGCGCCATGAAAATAAACCTCCGGTGCGGCGGCTATCACGGCGAGCAAACAAACGGATGAGGAGCCAGCGAGAGGCTGGTGCAGGCCGCGGATCACGCATAGGTGAAAGTCGTTATCTGTTACATTAACGAGCACCCGGGGCGTCATGAGAGCCTCCAGAGTCAGAGAGGAGTCGTTTCGTACCGGGGGAATTACTATGGCGGAGCTGCTCGGGTCATTAGAGTCGGCCATTTGCCGCGATTACGTTTCGAGTAACGGAAGTCGTGACGAAACCTCCAACCGCTCGGCAGGCTGCTTGAGAACGGAGTGACATCGAGTGGTTACGTTCAACTGTTGATCCTCCACGGCCAACTCTTAAATAAGAAGATTCCGTCGAGAAAAATGAAATTATCCAGCTGCTTGTTTTCTCAACTGGGACTCGCGAGGAAAGGATATCTTGGATTTTAATTTATTCTTGCCTGAGGAATTGTCCTAATTCTCCTACCGATCTTTACTATTCTCATTTGATAATTTATAAATCTGCGTCACCATTAGTACCTACAGCTTAGATCAGTGAAAAGAATTGAAAGTGGCAATGGCACTCGGCCAGATCCAGTAAATAATGTCTCAATCCCCGGAGCTCGTCCTCGCCGCGCAATTATTATCCTCTCGCGTGTCTCGAAATCGAGGGACTCTCCCATTTCGGGCCCCAAAATCACCCCGGAGCGTTCGCGTAAACGTTCCTGGGCTAATCCTTAATGCGCGGATCGCATGACTCCGAAATTCTGGTCGAAAGGTGGCCCAAAATCACCGAGGAAGTCTCTGTTCCATCTGTTGCAATGTTTCCAGAATTAAAGTACATTTCCCTTCCCTTCAATCACCGAAGTTTGCAGTAAACATCAACTTTACATCTGAAACGAATATCTACCACTACCCACGTTCAAATATCCACACACCGTGCGCCAGAATTGCTCTTGACGTTTAAATCGAAAGCAGGATAACCTGGGCCGTATCAGAATCAGAGCGATTGCGAAAATGTGATTTGGAAAGCGGTAGTCGGCAGTTTCCGCGCGCGTTTCTTCACCAGGCACGCGCTAATGATGATAAATGTCGAAATTACGCGGCGGGAAATTGTCGCCGCGTCCGAGGCGTCTGCTCCGTCGACTTCGATCCCCGACCCGGCTTCGCTCACGTAACGGGGAGCAGAGTCCTCGCTTTCGTTTCCGTTCGAGGCTCGTAAAAGGACCCGCGAACCGGCGGTTTCGCAAGGTGTCGTCGCGGCACCGCGTACTCTGATTTGCATCCTCTGTCGATCCCATTTTTCTCCCCCCCCCCCCCCCTCCTCCGCGTCGTTTTTCTCCCCGCCGCCGCCGAGGAAAGTGGCTTTCCAGGCTAAACACGCGGCGCGCGAATTCAATGCTCGCTGCTTACGAAACGGGACTTTACGATCTGCGAAACTCTCCAACACACTGAGCAGTCATTCGAGAAGCCTTTGAGTAATTGTACGACGACATTTAGAGGGACAATGGAAGTTTTATTTGAAATTTCTGGCGCGGAGAGTCGCGAGCCGGGCGTTGGGTGGAAACGGAGGTTTGAAAGCGGTCCGTTCGGGATACCTACCCTTCAGCCCCGCTGCATTTCCGTCCCGTCGGCGAACAAGTAAATATCGAGCGGGTTTACGGGCAGCTAGGTGAAAAAAGGGCCCGTTTTCGCGCGGGATACGTCGCCGTAAAGCGACGTGTAAATCGGCTCGTTCCTCATCGGCCGGGCCGCCACGGCGACGCGATATAAAATCCAGCAACGACATCGTAAAACTTCCAGCCGGGAGTAAAATCTCTGGAAAAGCTATGAAACCGGCGACGGTGGGGGGGGGAAGTAGCGGCGGGGAAACCGTAAAAACACCTGAACTACCGATCACAGAAGCTAGACGATCGCCAGACGGTCTGACTCTCGAAGGGAAAAACCATCTCCTCTCCCTTCGCCTCCTTCAGCTTCCGGCTGTAAAAAAATGCGAGTGTCTCTTTTTCCGAGTGACGCTTCTCTTCCTGCCCTCGCTTTCTGTCGATGCTGCGCTGCTTAAGGATCCTCTCCTGCTTGGAGAATCCACTGACGGTTGACGATTCATGGACAGTCTGTTCGATGTCTGATTTGACGAGAATTAAAATATAAAACGGAGACGAGTCAATTTTCTTTATTTTATTATAAACTCTGGTGCAATTTGGAGGATGGTGCTGCTCTCAATTCCCATCTCGAGAATTGAAATTCCAAAGGACCAAACCCCCCACTTAAATCCCCAATTCATCCCTCCACCTAAGCTCATCAGTCTCGTTACACGTACCCATCGTTCGCCAGACTTTCCTGTTTATCGACCCATAAAGTGGTCCACGCGTTGCTTCTAACCGCACTGCAGGATATTTCAGCGCTGCAACTAGGAAAATGGGGGATCCCCGTTTCACTGGCGTTCAGGGTAATGAAAAAGAAGCGCTCGGGAAGAAGACGAAGAAGCCTGCCCGCGTTGCGGTGGTTTTCGAAATCGTGGAAACTCGTGTTTTTAGAGAGGAGCCGGCTAAAATTATGTATTCCCAGTGACGGGCTGCGACGCACGCCGGTCCCCTTGAGACTAGTGGTCTAATAGTCGCCAGGTGACATAACGACCTTGCCAGAGGTGCATCTGATTTGAATTTCGACCGGTGTCCCGTTTCGGGACCTTTCCAGCGCGGACAATGGTCGCCCGAGGCGACGACTCATCGACCAAAATGTCCTGAGAGAAAGACTCGGCGAGCGATTCTGCTCAAGCCTTTTGTTGCTGCCCTGACGAGTAGACGGGGAATCAGTTTCGTCGCGGTTCCCCTCGTTCTTCGCAACTCGAGGCCCCAGCGCGAACACCTTCCGCTGGATCTCGGGGACAGGCATGGAAGATCATCTCTCAAAGACTGTTCAATTAATCGTATTCCGAGAAGGTTCCTTGAGATATCAAGAGCTAATCTGAATTCTTCTCCTGTCAGGAAGCTGTACGGTCTAGGGAGTCCTTGACTATCTTCCTTTCCACACGTACGAGCTTGCGCTCGGTTCGATCTCAATTTTATATTCCCACTGTACACACCAGCTTCGTCTTTCTGTTAACGCGCTCTGTTGAACTTCGAATCGTTCCGCGTGGCTGCTGACATTTTGCAGCAGCCATTTGCATAAATCCCCGTGGCGGAGGCTCGGTTTGTTAATTCTCCAAGTCGAACTGAGGACTTGGGATACTAATTCGATTGTTTCTAGGTGGAGTGCGAAGAATATTTATTATTTCCGATATCTCTGCTATCTCATATTTATTACACATCCTTCGGCCGAAGATCCTGCGACTTTTTCATTCAGAATTTTCCACTTCAATGCAACTTCCCCCGAGCTTCTCAAGTTTTTTACGAGCAGCTTTGTCCTGAAAATCAGTTCAGCCCTTGTCAGAGAAACAAGTGCACGCAGTGGATCGCGCAGTAGAGGCAAGATCCTTGATCCTTCCGACTCGATGACGTCAGGATCACTCTTGACAACGATCGATCGAATATTCATGAAAGCCGAGGAGACGAGCACAGGCCACGGTGTCGCGCTCGCTGTTACGACAGAGGCCTTAATGGTCCCGGAACGAGAATCGCAATGATAACGACTAAAACAGACTTTATCGTTTAAATTTCGCTCCGTTTCTCTGCGAGAAAAATTCTTGGATCTCTTTCTTCACTTTTTTTCTTCTGATTCGTGGGCTCTTGGGACACGTCGTCGTTTAACATATGGTATTATAAACAATTGCTACAGGTTTTAGTGTCTTAAGTAGTAGTTATTGAGTTGACAAGTTTTTATTTCTAGTTATGGCGAATTTTTTAAATCTGGCGCTGCCCAAAACAAAAATATTGCACAAAACAGTTTGAAAATTTGCAATAAATCGCTCATTCGTTATCGGATTTGCATCAAACGATGCAGAATTTTTTACGCATATTACATGTCGTAACTCAAAAACTGTAAAAAATGGAGATGCGAGGTCCTCAATTGCTAGGAGTATTTTTATTTCGTTGTCATCTTCCTTGCGTCATTATCGTTGCTTCCAAGAAGCGTAACATTGTAGATGTAATCAGTGGTGCTTCTAATGAATATTATAATGATCACTCTTCTCTGTCGATCAGTCTGCTCTTCTTACGACAACTTTTTATGCCTCCACGCGAATACGCCGATATCGCTGCTCCAAAGAGGCGCGAGCTCGTTGGTTTCTGGCTGGTTTCGACGCAGCTGGTAAACAATTATAAACATGTGTCACAATGGAGACAATTGCTGCGCTCCCACGACCATTAGCCGCGTTTCCCGCGGGCCTAAGTTCCGCAAAACGGGCTCCCTTTCCGCAATGTTGCTTACTTATTTAAATTCCAACAGTCGCCAATCTCAAAAGCAGCCACTTCACCCCCCTTCCCATTCAGAATTCACTTCAAATCGTTTAAAAACTAGTAGACTCCAAATTGAACATCGCTTTGGACCACTTCATCGTTTCTGTAAATTATTAAAAATAGTCAAAGTCATTGGGTCGACGCTGGAGCATTTTACGAAGCCGTTTGAAGCTTCTCCTTAATGGCCCCTTAATTTTCAGTATTTTTTCCGTTCCTTACGCGCTCAGTGGGTGTAACCTCGCGTTCTCGCAATTATGTCTTTTCTCATTGTCTCCTCGCCGCTCGAGGTCGCCGTTCGCTCGAAAGTTTCCGTTTCATGAAAGATTTTTGGCGCTCTATCGCCGAGACTCCTCTCCCACGATTTTCCGTTCCCTTTTCATTCGAAGCTGTGGCAGAATATGGGTTGCTTATTCTCGAAATTCTTGGCAATCAAAACCACCGTGCTGAAATAATAAGTATCCGGAAATCTATTTCAAATCAATCATTAATCGCATATTCTTTATCGTCAGTTATGTAAAAAATGGCAACAAAGAATGGTACTCGTGCCGCGGTATTAAAATAATATAGTATCATGCACATTCGCGGAAAAGAACTCCGACTTTCTCCCTTTATCATTGGGACGTAGAAAGTTCCCGGAATGTCGCGAGAAGAAAAGCAAGCGAAGACAAAGTTCTCCGCGATGTTGGCGACCCCCTGCTCGGTTCCTCTACGTTCTACAGAGTCAAAGAAGTCGAACACTAGAGGGGAAAGAGAAAAGATAATGAAAGCACCCAGCGTCTCCATCGAAACTCGAGAAGCAAAAGGAACCAAAGGACAAAGGGGATATCCAAGAAACTTGTCGCAATGTGTGGGACCTGCAGAAGATGAACGGAAGAAGATGAAAAGCAAATAGAGGGCACTGTTTTCGCGCGCGGCGAGGCGCCAAAACGATCTCGCGGTAATTCCTATTAAAGTTGCACGTCGCTAGAACGCCACGGGCTACGTGACGTCACGATGTCATTAATGATCTCGCCGAGATGAAAACGCGCGATGGAATTCGGGCCGTTCGGTCGAGTTTCCGGGAGCAGTCGAGCGGACAGTCGATTTCGTGACGGTAGATGCTAAAGAGCAACATTTGGGGAATTTATCCCCGCCATTTTCGCTGACGCGGATCAAATTTTCAAAAGATCGCGAGCGTTCGTAATTAATTGTTATGCAGAATTATGGGCGAAGGAAACACTTAATGAATAGCGGTTGATTAGCATATTTTGAAAAACAACTTGGTACGGGATCAAAAGAATGTTAATCATCGGCGAATTTCGGCTTGTAAACAGGCTGAAGCCGGGTTTGCATCCTGCATCGTATTGATACCGCAGAGAAAAAAGGAAGAATATTGTTCTCCAGACGAGCTGGCAAAAAATTGCTAAAGAAATAATCTGTCGTGTTCCTATTCGGTCGGATTACGTTACCTCTAAACTTAGCAGTCACTTTTATTTCCATTTCGCGCGCTCTTGCCTCTGCCCAGCGAACGCAATGCTGGTCCACTTGGGACTCTCCTTTTTCATCATCCTTTCCAGCGAAGAAATGGGACAAATGGAAGAAAGGAGACCGGCGAAGATTCCGTGGATAGAAATTTGAAATATTTAAGTATTTCCTTCGTAAAGGCTACAAGGAGATGGGCAATGGCAATAAACTCTGTAATGCCCCACTTTCCTGGTAGAAGAATCGCGATTCTTTTAGGTAGAGATTCCAAGTTTCACGTTTTAATACGTGGCATTTAAAAAGTGTCCTTCACACTGCAAGTGGCATTGGAATATAATTCCTGCTGGACAAACTTCCCGTTTAGAAGAACTTCTAGTGGCTTCTAAAAAATCCTTAATGACTTTCTTCACATTTAACAAGAATTTCTAAGTAAATAAATTTATCGACATGCCACGAAAAGGGACGACGGAGAACTCATCGAATACCACGCGTTAAACGCCGACAAAACAGAGTGGACTGACGAATAATAACAACGAACGACAGTTGATAGCAACGCTAATTGATCTCGCCTTGTCCCACGTCACCGTGTTAAAGCGGCGCGAAATTTTTGCAAATCACGTTTCGCCGTACCGTCTCCTTTTCTTTTTTATCCCAGATCCATTACCATCGCGCCGGCTGACATTACTTCCGTGTAATTGGTCGACTCGCCAGTGCAATTGGTCCCTCGTACATCCAATCGCGACACTTTAACCCCTGAATAGAAAACCGTGATTCGGTGTTTTCAAATCTGACCGTAGATATTCGCTTTGTACATTCATCGGCCATTCGTTTTCTTTCGTTCGTCCCCAGTTATTTTCGGTACTTACTCATTCATACAATATCTAACATTCTTAATTAATAATCTGGGATTTAATTGATTCAAATCTAACAGTCGCCCATCAATCTCCAAACCTCACCTTCCTTCACACTCCAATTCGAAAATCGAGGTATCTAACTGCCTAACTCCTCCAGTTACCTCCAATTACCTACCTGAATTCACTTTCACAGCGAGAATATCATTAACTAATTAATCCCCATCTCCCCGTTTCACTCCTACTCCAAGCAGCAAGCAAGTCCATCACACTCGCATCCTTAATTCCCATTTTAACGCCGCCAACCCATCCAAATCGTCGTTACCGCGATCCTCAATCCCCGATCAGAACCTCCCAGCGCGACAGATCGATCTCAGCGATTATTTTCGTCGAAACGTGGCCGCAGAATCGCGACCACGTAACGTTCTCCTCGCGGCGCAGCTAATTGATCTTTCCAGCGCGCTTGAACCCGATCATTATCATTTGCATACGCGATCTCGTGCACAGGGGGGCCCGGTCCTCTCTTTCTCGCTCCGGCTGATAACTGGACGGCGTGTCGAGGAACGAGGAGGGGTGGGAGGGGGGTGGCGGGGGGGGGGGGGGGGGTTGGTCGGGGGGAGGGGGCAGCAGGTTCCCCTTCGGCAAGCAATCGTTGCACGCGATATCTCGCAACCGCGGCAAACCGCACCGGCGCGACGATTTTCTGCGTCGTTTCGCTCGATCGCGAATCTGCTTGTCGTAATCGCGACTTCTGGGCCTGGAACGATCGTCTGGATCGGTCTCTACCATTCTCCACGATCGCGGGTCTGCCTTCCGATAAAACGTTCGGCGCTCTGAAACATTGGAAATGAATTGCATACACAAATTGGGTGTCAAGTGGACGCGAATATTCCCGACGAAATTTCGACGCGTTTCGGTAACGTGGCGCTGGAATATCCTCTGGAATCTTGGGACAAGATAACGAGATCGATCGCGTTAACCGCGCCCGGGACACGCATTCACGCACACAGAGAGCGGATGCACCTGCGGGCCTGGTGCAGGCGTGTGTCGATCTCGATATCGAGAACTCGCCTTCTTAATGACACTTCCACTCGGCTCGCAGCACGCAGGACCGCTCGTCCTTGCAACCTGCCAGGATCCTTGCCCCCTGCGCGCTGTTGCGTCAATCGGCTCCGCGTGCCTCTTTCTCTGCGTGTTTGCTAGCGCTCCTGCAATCCGTCATATCCCTCTGCGTACCTCTCTGTCTGGGCTCGCCTTCCATTAATTACCGTCGACGACGGACGTCGTGATCGACGCGGAATCACGCTGATTCTCCTAGCGGAATTTCGCCGGATGTTCGGGGAAGCTGCTTCTCTTCGGTACGGTCGTGAGTGAAAATTGATGGTAACAGTTGAATTTATATGTCACGGATGACGACTAGTGCAACGGTGATTGGCTCCTCGCCTTTGTCTTTCTATTTTCTTCGCCGCGCGAAGATCGAGCCTCAACAATTTACTTGAAAGCATTACTAACGATCGAAACCCCGATTCCAATCGCCGAGTACCTACCTATCCCCGCAAAAAACATTCGTACGTATTTTTTCTCCCCGCAGTTTTACGACACGTCCCGCTCACGAATTGTTGTATCTTTCATCGCGGATTCTTTATCGCGATGGACGAAAGTGAAATGCTCGCTCCTTAACGGGAGTAAAAAGTCTGGGGATATCGCGGAGATATTTTTTCTCGATGATATTCATTTTCGTGGCATCGTATAATGTCCATTAATTATTACCCTTTTATTCGAGATCACTTGTCGCGATTAAAGGCCGGCAGAATTCCATCGACTTTTGCAATCTTTCTCCGTTGTTAGTCACCGTTAGTCACATTTGATCCACTTACCGTAGTTTTTTCTTTCTTCCTGCACATTTTTTCTCACTTTTTCCCATCGATTTCGATATCTCTTAATAGACGTATTATCCTACTGCTAATTGTCTCAGCGAGTGGCACCGGGATCGCTCTTTTCTCGTTTCAATGATAGCCACTTTCTAATCCAACCAGCCAGAAAGATAAAGTATCTATTGTAACACCGATAGTTACGAATGTTCCCTTGATTTTCTGTCTCCAATAAGTAACTACCAAGCTTCGCTGAATATAAAGTGTCACTTACCAATAATTAGCCTTCGGGTGACACTTTCCCCCCAAAATTTCTAATACAACGGACATTCAACTGCATCAAATAATCCACGATCCTCTAACGCGAGTTCAAGCCTTAGATCTCACGCCGAGATCACATAAAGCTGATCTGTTTGGCGTCTGCTCATCCGCCACCGTTTATCACAAGTCAGATTAAATCTGTCGCGTGTACGCGGTGGGAATTAATCGGTAGACCAAGGCGAAGGTTCCATCGAGATTCAGCTAACATGATCGACGATTCCAGGGGACGATCAATACCGAGGCGCCGGGGGATCCAGCAGCGGAAGCCCCCCAGCGAGTTTGCTGGTGGTTCCTCAGCCTTTGACCGTGAAACCGTCTCATCCGTCGCACCTGAACCCCCACCTGGGTGGACCACACTCTCATCCACCGAGGAAGTACCAGTGCAAGATGTGCCCGCAGGTGAGTAATCGATTCATCGAACATTTATGCATGCAGATAGTAGCATCATAGTTGCTAGAAAGACGCTACTAAGACGTTGGAGACTAAAATTCTACCTCCCCGATATGAACCTGTTAGAAAGGCAATCTTATAAGAAAACGCAGCGAGTTTCTTCATTTCGTAGAAGATTTAGGCATAGAGTCCCTCGTTCTTTGAGATTTTGAAGCTTAGATGGGAAATATTAGGCGTTTAAAGTTGATATTATACTTACGGTATTTCAAAGTCCCAAGTGAAGAATATCGAACTCTTCATCTATCAATTTTTATATCACAAAATCTGCTTCCACGACTATTCCACGAATTTTCATCCAAATTCTATCACCTAACACACGAAGCTTCCAATTTCTGAACCCCCCACTTAAATCCCCCATCCCTTGAATTCAAGTAACTTCTCTAATGAGAACGAGGCTTTAAGGATTCTGGAATCAATTCTCCTCGAAGCTAATTCGAGATAATTCGAGCTAACGACCCCGCAACAAATAGAGCCGCCCCTGAAAGTTTTGCGACTCGACTGGTTTACCCGGCAGAAATCAACACGGGGCAAGGAACAGTTACCCAATGCCAGCCGACGGGGGCTGAAGACGAGGCAGCGGTCACGCAAATCCGTAAAAAGGAGGAATCAGCGCGGCTGGCAGGGGTGCAATTACATCGGAAGCGTAACTGGACATTTTTTTAAGGCCCTCGAGCCGATAATGGGCCGTTTTATAGTTGTTTAACCCTTTCACGGGTCTCGTTGGGCCCAGGCTGAGGCTCGCCGCGCACAGTAGTGGTTGATTTTCACCGCAGGTACGGCAGCCCGCGATTCAACAAAGCCACGAGGGTTATTCGGCTCTCGCCACTGTTGTAAAACACCGGCCATTCAGCTGGCAACCACTTTCCCCCGCTACTGGCTGTAATACGCCATAGAAAACTATCTGCGAGTGGAAAGGGGCACAAGGGGGTTCTGGCTTTTTATATTTCTAATTTCCCTTCTGGCTTCTATTCGTCTCTAACACTCACCCTTTCGTGTAACTTCCATCTTCGATATAATTGCGTTTCAAATCGTTACCATTGTTCCCTTTTAAAAATAGATACCCACGCAGCACCTCCAGGCAACAGTAGTTACAAATCCCCCCCCCCCCCGAATTCGCGTAAAATCGCATTCCCCCCCCATAAATTCCCTGGAATCCATTTCCACGGGAATCTGAAAAATGTATTCCACCCCCCCCCCCCCCCAGTTCCTGGATCTTCCTCTTTAACAAGAAAAGAAAATCATTTCTCCACGTTTCCTGTACGTACCTCGCAACGCTCCGTATCGATTTTATTTCTATTTCAACCGTCTACGTCTCTCCGCTGCTCTTTCTTTTTCCCTTTGAAAAACCGACGTCTCCGACGCCGGGGCGCAGGTAGAGGAAAGGGTTACCTCGAACGGTGAGGCGTGTTTTTTCGAAATCGAACCGCGCTGCTCGTTTACGACGAGGACTTGCCGTTTACATCTCGTAATCCGTGGGCAGAGTCGGGGATTACAGCGCCGAAGGGCTGGGATTAGCGTTTTTTCCCCGTCTAATCGTTCCTTCCGCGCGACAGCCTGACCAGTTGGAGTTTGTAATTAGTCCTATTAACGGATCATCCCCCGAAAAGGGATGAAAATTTGCGTTAATCAAAAGGTGTCTTATAAAAAAGATGGAAAATTAATGAAAAAGTACGGAGAAGCACAGCAGAAAGGGTTCTCTTTCCTTCGGATTTTGGATGGTTTCTTCTATTTGGAAATTTATTTCAAACACACAGGAGTGGAGTTGCTCTCCTCTTTTTCTTTAAGAAACTCGAAGACTCCTTTCCCTTCCACTTCGACGCGTCAGTGGCCTGTCGCAGGTAACGGAAGGGTTAAGAGGCGATTTCGAGAATTGAGCTGTCACCAATGTTTTCCAACGCGTTTACGACAGGATTTCACGGGTACATCCCTCCCGAGCAACGACTCTCTAACCCTTTTTTCCAGGGCTGTTTGCAGATTTAAAAAAGTCCTCTAATCCTCTAACTGCCTAGAAGCAGCGCGTAAGCCGAGGACCTTGCACTTTCTCTTTGCTTTTTTTTCTGTTATGACTAAATGACAGTGGCGACTACTTGGATTATCGCACGTCACAATAGCATTTCCGTGCATTTTTATCAGACTTCCTTCCCCGTCGAACTATTCTATAAATACACTTTACTATCTCACGCAAAGTTTACAGAGAGGGGAAAAATAAAACATCTAAAGATAGATAAAGGTAAAGAATCGACCAGAGGAAATAGACATGTGAAAATCTAAGTAGCCATCTAATTGTATGAAAATTCACACACAATGACGGAACGGTGCAAAGAACGCGGTGCAGAGAACAGCTGACGGATCGCGACGAAATGCTCGAGGAAGGGAAATCAGGTGAAGAAAATAGAGAGAGAGACGTGGAATCCGCGATCGAAGGACATGCGACGCGCGGCGCGCCATAAGACGGATCGTTAAAATTTAATGATATTCAACGGACGGTTATAGAATAGGACGGATTATCATAGAGCGGAGGCCAGTGAAACGCATCGCGGCTGATCTGACACATATACCTTGCCCGTTTCCGTTGAAAAACAGCAATTATTGCCTGTTATTAACCGCGTATATGTCGGCCTGCCCGTGAGATAGAGCGCCGATAGAAGCGCGGACGCATTTCGCTCGGCGTCGTAACGCGGTTAGAAGCGCTTTACACGCGTTATTAGTTCGATAGCAGTCCCAGGAACGAATCCAGAGGCGATCACCGCTTCTTTCCTGCTGCTATCGCTGTTTTCCACTCGCTGGACCATGCAGCAAAAAGCTGAGAAAGTCGTAACAGAAGCTATACCAATCACAAAAGAGCCACGCTTGTCATTTATTGAATTGCTTTATCAAGTGAGTTCTATTAAGCTTACATTCTTACTGAATGAAGATTTAAGGCAGTTGCAATCGTATTAAAAGCTAGCAAAATACCCTCGCGCTCCGCTAGAGTAAAATAATTCAAAGGAATTACTTTAATTTCTGTAATTTCTGTAAAGTAACTTTGCTTAACAAATATTTATATACCTATGTATATGTTGGTTTTTAGATATTTGTGTGGGTAACTTTTGTAAGTAAAAACCAAGTTGATATTTAATTGGGCCTAAGAGATATTAAGGAGTCCGAGAAACCAACAAAATCACTTTCCCTTCCAAAACACTGTAGACGAAGAAAAATCGCAAACGTCACCGAAACCATCGACTTGGAATTTCGCGAGACGCCCGCCACCCTCGACTCGCTGCCACCTTCCCAGAGGGTGGGTGCACCCCCTCGATAATGATCCTGTATGAATTCCCAGCGACTCCCTTCTTCTTTCGTTTTCTTCGCTCTCTTCACATTCTTTACTTCTCTCTATCCACACGTCGATGAAAAATTCGCTTGGTGTACACGTGTACCGTTGCCCGAGATCTATGTAATTTGCCGGGCGACTTCTTTCTCTTTCCTCCCTGGCAGCAGGCCGACGGGGAGCGGCGATCTGTAATTTTCGTCGATTTAATCCTGGCCGAGTCCGGCTCGCTATTTTATTACACTGTAATATTGAAATAAGCGACTGACGAATAACCGGGTCGCATGGGACGCTCGGACGCCGGCGAGGGAGAGAGATAGACGTGGAGCAGCGCGGCTGATAAGGCCCAGAAAGCCATTAAAGCGTTGCCTTGATCGGCGTTTAATGAAGAAAATCATAATAACGAAGCAGCTGCCGCTACCACCGTCTCTTCTCTGCTCCTTCTTCTCGCTAATCTCGCCGCCGCTTCCTCAATTATCGACGCCGGCCACGTCGACGATCGGTCCGTGACTGGTATCGAATTAAGGGTATCCAAAGGAGAGACGGGGACGCAGGATCCTCGCAAGCCCCGGCGACGCCGCCAGTTACGTGAATGTGTAACGATCCGTCCACCATCACTGGCTCCACCTTCCACGTCTGTTCAACTGTTTTCAAAAATCCAAGCGAACTTTCAAAGCGCTCCTCCGGTTCCACTGGTGCCTCCGGTGCGTCGGATTCTTGCCACTTGCGTTACATAGTCGACTTCAGACCGAACAAAGTGCACGTCCACTCGTTGGACAGAATTCCGAGAAGCGACGCGGCTGATGATGGCGACCGATCGCCGAGCAGTTTCCACAGCCGGCTAGGAAAAAGGAAAATCGCGAGCGACTGGGGGAAAAAGGACTAGACGGAGGAAGAAGGCCGCTGCCGCGGATTCCTCCAGCGGATAGTTAATAATTAGCGTGACGGGGAACGGCGCGGCGGCAGCGGTGCATCGGGCGGCGTTCGTTACGTATTATTTTACAGCCGGACGATGTTGATTCTTATTGTAATTAAGCCACGGGCAATCATAAATTTCGAGTTTATGGAGACGGACGGGTGTGGCGCGGTAATATTCATTGCGAATCCCTGCGATGGCGTCGCTCATTGTTCGCTGGCCATGTCGAGAGTGAAAAGCAAAATTCTGAAAGGTCTTCATGGGGTCTTCATGGGATCTCTTGGTTCTGGTAGCGACGAAGGTGCTCGAGGAATGTCAGCCCGAGTTTCATTCGGCCGTTGTTCGAGGCAATCGGCAATTGTTGGCCGGATTTTGTATTTTAATGGCGAAACCGAGGTGGCGAAATTCAGATGCCGGTGGCTGGAAGTTGACCGAGGTTTCGTTGACTGTTATTGCTAATTGCGAGTGATTCATTTGCTTGCTGCTTTCGAAACGAACGGGATCGGCACGTTCGAGGGCTCGTTGCGCGCGGCACACGCGATTATTTCGGTAATATTTTATAATGATGTAACGGTGGCAGACACAGCTTATCTAGAGGAGCTATCGGGATCATGCATCGCTGTAATAGCGATTTTCTGAATTTTTTTGTCCATGCCGGTTACGAAAAGGCTCGCTTATTTATGTCGAATGAAATGGCACTAAAGGATTCCAGCTTGTGAAAGGTTGGGTACTAGAAGGATTAGAATATTTACCGGGGGCATCGACGATAATTACCCGTCTAATGAAATGTTCCAAGAATAGGATTAACGAGGCTGGACTGCTTCGGAAAGAAGAAATATCTAATTCAATCTTCCTAAAGTACAAGCTTCGAAGCGCTGCTTCGATAATACAGGTTCTGCATCCTTTTCGCAAAAACGAGGAACGGATTATCAACACAACTCCGGGATTATGATTGAAACTGTCAACTTATTAGAAAGCCATCAATCGGATCTAATATATAATAACACCTATCTCCTGCGGCACTATAAAGCCTGCCTTCTCCGCTATCCTTCTCACTATCTCCAGCAAACTTCACACTTCGTGGTAACCACTGTAATAACCATCGGCACGTCGTGACAATTATTTCCCGCACTTGGATCAAGTAAAGCCACTCACCATCGAAGTTGATCCGTGTTCATAGGTATAGGACGAAAGATATCGGTGTCCCGGAAGTGGCAGAAACAAAACGATCCCCCGTCCTCGCGGAAGCGCACTCGCCCGGGCGATTCGCCGAAGAGGACGGCGAACACGATCGATATTATTCCGCGAATAATTTCCGCGGCGCGGTTAACTAGATCCGCGCTGCGGTTTTCCGGCGGGGCGCGGTTTCGCCGTCTCGATCGGGGCCGGTCGATCCAGCCACGATGATGATGCCACGAAGCGCGGGGGAAAAGGAGCAGAAGGAAGAAGTTGATCGAAAAAGGGAGGGGGGGGGGGCAAAAAGCGGATGGAAACGGAAAAGGCCGGGGGACGAAGGGGCGCGCGCGTCAAGGCTGCCTCCGTGGAACATGAATCGAAGAGGTCGATGAATGAGAGAAGCGGCGACGGAGGACGAAGGATGCGCCGGGGGAAAGTGAATGGGTGAAATAGTTGAAGCCAAGAGCAGGAACAGTTGAAGGAAGAATAAACTTGGTGACGTAGATATTCGCGATGTGACAATGGAGACTTTTACATCCCCGAGAAGTCTAAGCGGAAGCGTTCTTTCGAAATCAAAGTATCGGGGAGTAAAGAAGACAGCTAAGTAGGAAGAAGTATCGAGCGACGGAGGGAGCGCGAAGGTTTCCGATCGATGTGAAAAGCGGGGAAACAGGGGGACGAAAGCGAGAGGAACAGCGACACTAGGGGGACGTCATAAGAGGCAGAGGAGGCTCGGCCAGCGGCCAGGAACGATTCGAGGGATCGTCGAACGGAGAGGAAACGATCGGAGGGAAGAGAACGTGGTCGGGAGGATGGAAAAGGAGGATGAGGCAGGATGCTGTGCTCGTCACGGTACACTAGCCCCCGGCCACGGAGGTGCATAGCTTCATTCACCAGCCAGCCACTTTTTTACCCTTTCTTTTTCCTCCTTCTCTCCTCGTTTCTTCGTCTTCTTCTTCTTGTTCGCCGCTGTTGCTCGCCGGTGCCGTGTCTGTGCGCGCTGCTGCTGGAAGGACAACCGCGACGGGGGGAACCGCGCCAAAGAGATCACAGTGTTGCGAAGTGACAGGCGAGTCGATTAGAGCCCCCCCTCGACGTTAAGATATCGAGCGAGTTTTCTTTCTCGGTGGCGGCGCTCCTTCGGCTTTCGATAATTTCGATTGGAATACAGGATGGAGATTAGTGGGACGTATCGCGGCGATCTCTCCAGGGCTTCCTTTTGCGAGGATCATCTCTATCGGCAGATACACCTGCGGAGAATGAGAAATCTTCTGGGGTGGCAGGATTTTTCAAATTGCACGTCCCTTCGCACTGCTGCTGCTTTGTTGATAGGCTCCCGCTCGGATGTTATACCAGTGTCTCCTTTATTTCTGCGCCACTATCGGAGGGATAGTAGTTGCAAGATAATTCACTTCTTGCAACTGTGTCGCTTTTACGCCCCTTTTTTGCGGTCAGTGCAGAGCCTTTGATAATCCTTCGAATGGCAAGCAAGAATACGAGGACAGAAGGTCAGCCTCCAAGAAACGTCACCAATAATGGCAATTATTCGCCAGAGATCGGAGCTAACAATTTCACGCCAGTTGGAAAGAAGTGAGTATTGCCAATTGATGATGCAGCCACACAAAGGAATTACAGATTCCCCTGGGACGTGTGAGGGGTACATCAGAGAGAGGGGGGGGGGAGGAGGGCCTCACCTGATCACGCACCACGGTAGCGAGAGGCCCGTCATTTTTTCCACTCGATTCTTTTTTATCCCCCTTCGCGCCCTCTCCCCTGAACAGAGGGCCAGAGAGAGAGAAGAAAGTGGCCGCTGGAGCATCAACAGAAAAAGAGGGGAGCTCCCGAAACTCGGCCCGTGACCGTTTCAAAAACATCGGCTTAGATCTAATTTTAATCGAGTCCCTGGGCCCACGAAAATCGGCTCCAGACAAACCTTCTGGGCTTCCACTGTCACACCGACCGTTTCCTCGTCGCCTGACCATTTCGAGAGTCTTCTCTTCCTCCTTCTGGGAAACTTTAAATCGTGGTAACTTTGACTATTTAATTCAACCGATTCCATTCGCACTTGTGAGTGCTCCTCCAGAACTGGGGCATACTATTTTAGAATTTAGAATCTAGAATTGTATAAGTACGTTAAAATACTGGGACACTGGGTCCTCGTAATATTCTACATTATTCCAAAATTCTGTATATACATCCCCTCTGTCTTGCCACCCCTGCACCTTACACCCATAGAAATAGGTAAGAAGACGCGTCCATCACGATCTGCAGCGCAAAATTCGATCAAACGAGTCCCGGGCGCCGTTGGCCCCGGACGAAAAACGAAATCTAACGAAAATGAAAAGCTCCGTCCGAATGAATGGGTCAGGTGGGGCCCAGCGGGCAGTGCAGCAGCGAGCCTCCCACGCCAAACAAAAGTCCTTAAGCCTTAGACTGAACATGATACCCCATTTACCTCTATGTACTAAATTTCTAAGTCCGATCTGCTGGCCCCTGTACGCCTCTTATGTACATGGCGCGGGGCACAATGGGCCCACCCCATCCTACGTCCCCTTCCTCGCGGAGTTATGTAACCGTCCGTCCGCTCGTCTTGCCCGTCCGTGGCACGTCTTGCCAGAAAGGAGCTTCTTTCTCTGCCGTGAATGGGCCAGGGATCGAGGCGCACGATAGCTTTCTCGATTCGGTGTGAACGCACTCGCCGCGGCTGGGACTCAGCCGCCGAGCGGAAAGGGCCGATCTAGCGCTCGAGATTGCACGATCGAACCTTGATTTTCCACCGCGAGGAGACGCCGCGCCGATTTATTCACGCCGCGGTGATGAGACAGGCCCCGAGTCCCTTATTCACTCGAGCAGGAAACACGTGCCGTTTGGCACTCATGGGTGGCACTGACGTCTAATTGAAGATTGAGTACTCTTCGCTTTGAGGTAGTTTACCATTTCGAGATCTATTAGCGCGCAGATTTTTTTTAAAATCACGGTAACACGTTGGAGTTCCTCTCGTGCTGGGATTTAGGACTTTGGAGCAGATCCAGAAGCTTGTAGCCCGTGTAATGTATATACATGGCTTGCTTTCCCTGTAACACCAATTTCCGCCATCCCACTTTCTTCCATTAGAATGTTAATCTGAATCTCCGGTGAGCAAGTGTACACGCCCATCTCGAAACGAGCCGCTTTTCAGCCTCGATGAAACCAGCGTATGTGGCTGCCCACAAGTGATGCTCGCAGGACCCCCGAAACCTCGATACCTACATCCTCGCCCCTCTCAAAGAAGCGCACTTACTCCACTTACCGACCTATATGTCACGGCAAATCTGCCAGACGAAATTCCATTTTAGACACGCCAGCCCATTCCCACGCGGGCTAGCCCGATAAATCCCGGGGCAAAACAAAAACCGACTTCCTGCGTCGTCCCCCGGGGCCTATTTTAAGACGTCAAGTGTCATCCCCCGTAGGAGGACGTACCCCTCGACGAGCAACACCCTGCTTGAGAACCACTGCGGATCTCCTCGGTTCAGACGTCTCCAGGCTACCGTGATAATGCGTGACAATTCGAATTTACTTGCAATTACCTATGGCCGGATGATCACGTGACGCCTGGAAAGACGATTAAAGTGCTGCTCCTCCTTCTCTGGTCGTCAGCCTCTCTCTCCCTCTCCCTCTCTCTC
Organism: Andrena bucephala; assembly: GCA_947577245.1. Taxonomy (NCBI): domain Eukaryota; kingdom Metazoa; phylum Arthropoda; class Insecta; order Hymenoptera; family Andrenidae; genus Andrena; species Andrena bucephala. The sequence goes on from OX387717.1 coordinate 72,882,731, forward strand.
TCTCTTTCTCTTTCCCTCGTTAGAACCTATTTCTCGAACGGGCTACACGTATTGCCCGGTCGACCGTAACTAGTTGACTCGATTCACCTGTTTTTTTCTTTACCCCTATCTTTTTCTCCTCCTCCTCCTCCTCCTCCTCCTCCCCCCCCCCCCTTTCACCTGTTCGCTTCTGCGTTTCGTCGTTTCATCGGCCGCGATCTGTGACGAAAGTTGCACTCACGGTCCACGCTCGTCTCGCCCCTCTCCCCCTGTCCCCATCCCCCGTACTCTGGCGGACGATTTTTTCCCATCGATTTTTGCCCCCTCTGCTTCCTGGATCGTGCTGGAACCATCGAGTGGAATATTGGCAATTTTGGTGTCGGTCAGCCTGCTCCCCGGGCCCGATTCCCTGCCCCCCCCCCCCCTCCCATCTGGCTAATTAATGAAACACCGCTGCCGGCGGGCTTCTAACGCTGATTTAGACGGGGACGCGAACGGAGATGGAGGACTTTTTTAAGGACTTTCACCCTAGCCGTGTTTCTTTGGTCTGTTCCCCTTCTGTGGGTTTTTTACGGACTGCTTTATTCTTGGACACTTTTCCTGCGCGGTTTTTCTTGCCGCGCTGCTTCCGCTCGGAAAAAGTCTGTCGCGTGTCAAACTTCTTTTCCGGGGTTTTCTCTGTGTCGCGTGTCTGGAAGTTTTTTCGGGGGAATTGGGATGAATGGAAGATGGTTGTAATTTTGGGGCTCAGAAGAATGCAGTAGTTAAGTTTATGACTAGTTTTATCAAGCTTCCATTTAGGTGTACGAATCTATTTTGGATCTGACGCGTCCAAAAAGTAGTTGTTCTGAGTCGATAGTTGGAGTAGAGTTTCCGGGGGTTGAAGAAAGTGTTTCGTAGGTTGGGATCTCTAGAATTCTCGAGTCGCGTGGCAGCCCTGGCATGGGCCTGGATCGCGGCGTGGATTCAGGGCCTTAATGTACCGGGTGAACAAGTGGCAAAGAGAAGAAAAGAAGGAAGAAACGGCTGCAGGTTCGGTAGCCACATAAACGGGGCAGGGGGAAGGGAAAGAGGGAGGGAGCAGGATGGAGAAAGGGAATAAATAAGAAGTGGTGCTCGTAGAGGCTGGCGATCGTAAATCTGTGGCTGGGCCTCATCATGGACTGAATATTCTCTCCCCTCTCCGTGTCCTCTTCCTCTAGCACATACGCACAACATTCCTCCTTCTCTTCTCCTTCCTACACCCAACTTTAATTTACTCCATTATTTGTCTAGCCTTATTCCATCTTTTCATTTTCACAACACACTTTCCTCGCTCTCACTTTAAGTCTGAAGAAATTTGAAAAATCACTCTGAGAGTATGCTCTATTTTGAAGCTTCCTGCCTGGTCGCCTCTCTTCATATTCATCCTTCATCCTCTCCTGTCTCTTTCACTTCGCTCTCCCTGCAGGCCCGTTCGCAGGCTCTCTCGCTCCAAGCCGCACGCGGAGGCCTTTATCTGCTTTTTTGTTGGCGCGACTAACGAAAACGGGGCCCGCGGGCCCCGGTAGCCGATTCCCTCGGAAATTGAGTAGCTATAAAATTAATTATCCGCCGTACTTTATCGCCCCGCCGTGGTTGGCTTGCACGTCCGCGGGCCCCTGGCCCCGTCCAGCGTGGAAGGCTTAACGTCCACGAGCAGGAAACATCCAACGGTTGATCTCGTAATCTTTTACTGGAATCGATTTCCGATAGCTTGGACCGGTGGTCTTGGGAGCCTCCACGGGGCCCTTCGAGCGTTTCGATAGCGTATCGTCATTTTTTCAGGATCCTTTTTTTTTTGCTTCTCACTCTATCGAGGGAAAGGGGAGATCGAGAACACTAGGGTCGATTTCTATCGGGTCCAGATTGTGGATCTTTGGTTATTCGTTTCGTGGGGCGAGGATTGGGGGACAATCGCGGTGGAAATAGCGGGTGTTTGTTGCGAGGTAGCCCTTTCTCAAGAAACCTGCCGTTCCCTTTCGATTATTCGTACATCTTTGTAAATCTCGAGCGTGCATTCTCGATCGAGATATGTCTCGTCGCTTTCGATGGATCTCGCCAGCGTTAAAAACTTTTACGATCCTCGTACCGTCTCTGCCCCGCTGCCGCTGACGCAACCGATATTTTGTATTCGCGAGAGACTAATTACAACTAGTTCTCGGTAATAATTAACGTAAACCCGCGGTCGTAAACTTAAATGGGCCAGGCTAGCTCCCCTAATTAATTCCGCAACGTCGTCCCGAGCCGCGGAAAGGAGCTTCATTAAGGACTGGCGAATTTTAGCGCGAGCGCCTCTCAAAGTCCACTAGCGTGTAGGAAGCAGACATATATGTGAGGGGGTCCTGGCGTGTCCTGCGACGGAATCGGGGAGGAAATAAACAAACATATAGGTAAAGAAATCTTAAGGGGTCATTCTGGTTAGACGGTTTGAAAAAATCGATTTTTTTTTCAACATTTTTCGAAAGTACACATCCTCAAGAATGTACTGTTACATTTTCATTGAAAAATTTCGATTATTTTAACTTCTACCGAGGCATTTTGTAGGGAGCGCAGGGGCTCGGCCTCTATAGAAGAAAACTTTGAACGCGTTTTTCTCGAAACGTCATTTTTTCACATGGTGCAGGTAAAATCTCAAAATCTATCGAACCGATTGTTTTGTAAATTGAACTGCTTATTCTGCACACCTATGCCTCTGGCCGGTACTACAACCAAGTATTTCTGTTGAGTCTAACCTACTTTTAAAATCGAAAATAGCATAGAATACACAGCAGAAATACATTGATTCATGTATTTTGCCCGCCATTTTGTTAATTTCAAGGATAAATCGTTTATTCTAGTTCGAGCCATAGCAACAGTCATACTGATCAAGAATCTGTTTGTATTTTTTTTAACTGCTGAAATCACCCGCACAAGCGAGGCATGAATTTTTAACCATGTCATCAAAATCGCCTTCAAAACCATTTTAAAAGCAAGAATTTTATTACTTTTATATTTTTTATTTCCTATAGAAATGTAGTTTCAATCAATAGAAAAAAGTTTCATTCCGTTACTATAATTTCTGTCTTCGCAAAAAAAATTCCTGAAAATCGCTGAATTTATCGGCGCGCTAACCAGAATGACCCCTTAATACATCGCGGGGAGAAAACTTTCTCATTCCTTTCTATCTTTAATTATACCCATGTGTGCACAAGTACTAAAATCCTTTTGTACCCCCACTTCCAAAAATTTACCAAATTCAATATTTAATCGCCCACTCGCGTACAAATGAATCCATAACGCATGTTGCTCGTCGCCCACGCGTTTCCTCTCACCAACCAACAGCAACCATGAACCTATCAGCAGTTATCAGAGAAACAGGGTCGTCTCTATTCAAAACTCGCCCCAGTTGTCGGTCAGCCGACTCACCGTCCAAGAGATCAGCGGCCGAGTGGTACGGAGCGGAAAGAGTCGGAGCGTAACGCGCGGCCCGCCGCTTATTTACGCTCCTATCGGCCTGATGAGCCGCCTTCGTGATCCTCCGGGACGGAGGAGCCTCGAAACCGACTGATGTGTGTTTAAGTGCACGGTCGGCCCTCATTTCTATCGGGCCAGGGGCCCCTCTATTTCTCATTTTCTCTCTTCTTCCCCTCCCTGCCTCCTTCTCCGCCACCTTGGCCAGAGGAGGGGGGGGGGGGGCACCGGGGCCGCCGGGGGTAAGCGGGGAGAGGGACCCCGTGCTCACTTCCTAGGGATGCTGCCCCCGAAAGTCAGGTTCCCATGCCCTCTCGGCCTGGTACCCTCCTCGTTCGATCGAAGGGGAACCGGATCCCCTCTCTTTCTGGGCCACGGGGCCCAGTCTGCCACCTGTCCCTGTGTCTGGAAGGAGCAACGATGTCTTCCTACATGTTCAACATGCATCGTGCTCTCGCCCCATTGTCTCTTGTTCCGGCTTCTCTTCTCCTCTTCGCCGTCCTGGAATCCACGTCTCCGCGCCTCCTCTTCGCCTCCTTCGTGGCACCGATGCCCGGTCGATTCGCTGCGACGCGAGTTCACTATGGACTTGGTTACTCGGTCTCGAGTTTCCTCCGATCCGAGGAGCTTGCAAAGTTTCCGTGGAGTGTTCGATGGATGAGATTCTTTGACTTCCAGCGCGGTTCGTTAGGCTCCCATAAGCCTGTTTTTCAAGAACTTGAGCTTAGGAGTTGCAAGCGTTGTAAACAGCTACCAAAAGTGAATCGAGATTCAGTCCTCCGACCCTTTTCTTCACTGGACACCCTCGGGGGCTTAGCTCTTTACCTTCACCTTCCCTGGGCGCGACTTTAATTAAACTTCCCCCCGAAGATGTTCGCAGAGGCATCAAGTTGAAGTTGAATTCCTCCCTTCCTCCCAGAGAAGTTACAGCCCTTGGATCTCTTCCCCCGCAGTTTTTCATTCGCCCCTCCCTGCTTTTTCCCTCGGCGTGCCTGTAATTTTAGCGTCGCTCGAATCGCTGCCCCCTTTGGAGGAAAGCTCCGAGAGAAGCTTGGTGAGAGGAAGTTCGTTGCCGTGGGAAGTTGCGCGGTATCGGTGCGAGTAATTTTAACCTCGCCGGTGGTTCTTAGTTTTATATTCGTTTTTAAACTCCATCGCTGCATCATTCAGAACCGTCTAATTACGGGCACATCGAGCGGCTATCATAAAAATCCATTGGTGCACACTTTTAGTCGGTCGAATGAAGTTATTAAGATTGACGAGATCGTCGACGTGCGTCCAGCGAAAATAAAAATCGGCGAGTGTCGATTGCGTCGGCTCCATCAGGCTTTCAGAAACGGGAGACTCGATAGCTGCGATCCAAAGCTTCTAGTAAAAACGAAAATACACTGTACAGGCTTCTCTAGCATTCGTTAGTTTCGATCTTCCCCATCGATAACGAAGTAACCTCGACCGGCCGCCACCCTGGAAATTCATAAATCCCACTACGGGCCGGAATTATCAGAAGGGAATCACCTAACATGGACGATCGAAAGCAGGAATCGAGTCCCCGTTGAAATTACAAGCCGAACACGATTCGTGGCTTGTTCCGAGCCACTCGAGCGACTCGCGGCAGCCGGGATACCTGGTGTTCCAGTTGCAACCCTTTGGCCAGTGGGCCCAGGAGGGACTTCTCTATAAAATTGATGCCGTGGCCCCGCGCAGGATTGATTTAGTGGGCTAATGACGAGCGGGGCCAGCCTCCCACACGAATCAGCGGCGCATGGGGAAGGGACCCTCGCTCCCAAAGGTATTTTTTTACCTGCCTCCTCGACGGGGCCCCGCCGACATCTGGTCAGATTTTGTTTCACAAAAAAGTCCAGTAGGCCCTTATCAAACACGAACGACGCTTGGAGGAGAACGTCTGTGGGAACCGTTTCGGGGGCTTTCCACGCTCGGCCCTTGATTGCCCTCGCCCTGTCCAATCATTTCCCGGTGATGTAATGTAATACGAGTTGCTCCTTCACGTCCTGTCGCTGCGCCCTCCTCGACACATCGAGCTGTGGGAGGAGATTCGTTCCTGTGCTGGTGAACGCAATAATTTTGGGAAACACTTTGCCCGATGAACGTTTGGGGTTGCTCGTGCTACGAAATTGAAACATATTTGGATCGTAACGTGCAGGTTTCAGAGAATTCAGAGAATCGAAAAGGAACAACACTTGTGAGGAATGAATTATTAACACACCACATGTGTAAATTAATTTATAACCAGGAAAGTGAGACGATCGTTTCATCCCCCTTTGAAAAAGTAGGGGAGAGCGCGGTGCCAAAGGAATTTTATCCGCGTGCAAGTGGTTCGCACGGAATTTCCGCCGCGTTTTTTCGTCCCAGTGGCACACGCCACCCCTTTTGTCTCGCGGTCGCGTGCACAACCCCCCCTCCCAGCTAACGAGGAAATTTTCTCGCAGAAAAACACCGGGGTGACGCGTGCAAACGGATCGAGGGGCACGCGTGCAGCCTGCGTTTTTTTCCCCCAACCGCGGAGATTTATGGATTTTTTTCGGAAATTCGGAAATCCTGGGGACCTCTTCCCCCTTCCGGGGTCCCCCTTCGCTTTTCCCCCCCGGTCTCGTTCACCTTTACCCGGATCGATCAGAAAAAAATCACGCAGCTTCCTTCCACGCGCCACATGGTACGTTGTCGTTTTCTTTTTTTTTTGCGCGCGCCCGCCCCTCCCCCCCCCCCCGGCGTCTCCTTATTTTCCACCCCTCGAGCTTCGATTTCGGACCCCTTTGTGCGCGTCCCGGGCCCTGCCCAGCGTCCAGCAACGTTCGAATCTTTTTTTTTTCCTTCCTCGCCCCGTCGGTCCAGCCTGCTCGTTCACCCCGCGTTTCAAGAGGGGTGGACGGGAGAAAAAAATTTCATTGAAAATTTGCCTAACCGTCTTTCGCCCCTGCTCACAATGGGCCCTTGCCTCGCGTCGCTCAAGAAAGTGGCTGGTCTTCGTGTTTCTGCGACTCGGTAGGAACGTTCGATGGGGCTATTTTCCGGGGGAAATCGTGTTCGATTGATTTTGATTGGAGAAAGAATCTCGGGCGATTATCAAAATGCGTAGTATCCATAATAAGATACACAAATAGTAGAATACATCAGTTTACAATTAAATGCTTCTACAACTCTGAAATCGTCCAAAAACACGACGCAAGTTTCATCCCTTTTGCACTATCCCCTTCTCCTCCAGGATTAAATCACCGCCACAAAGTGATCAGCACCCTTGTTTAGCGCGATTTCCCCGAAACCTCCAGCAAACAATTCTTGAAACCCTTCGCAGGATTTCATCCCCCTGGAAAGCCTCTCAGTGAACCTTTTCAACCCCCTTTTCGAGGAGTGAGACAAAACGGCGAATTAAATCCGCGAACTTTGCTCGTTCCGGCCCGTTGCGACCGTGACCTCGAGCGGCGGCAGGGGTTGGGGGAGCGGAATTTTCACGCAATCGGCGGGGCGGGGGGGGAGGGAGGTGCGCGGCTCGGTCGCGCGAGCTTCCTGGAAAATCCGCTTTCCGCAGACACCGCATTTTCCGCGGCTATTATGCGCTCGGTTGACAGTGATGTTTTGAAGGGGGGCGAGGGTTGGGACCGTGGCGTGGATTTTTGACAGGAGGGGTGGCGTCAATGGGAAATTTGCACGGCTAAACGGATTACAGATGTTTTCGTGCCCGGCCGCACAATGGGAAGTCGACTCGAGCCGATTCCTTGATTCGAGGTGAATCGGGATCTTTCTACTTCTCCGCCACCCCCAGGGATGGACCAACGGCCACCTTCGCCCATGGAGAAACATAATTTCCACGTCACATCTTCTCCCTTTCTCCTTGGTCGCTTAATTGGGCCAATTTAGTAGGCTACCTTTCCCACAGCTCCTCTTTGCGGTTGAGACTTTTAGAAACTGGTTTTTCTGCCCTTGGGTTGCTTAAGAATTGCTTGCTCTTACGGCTCAGGGGTTGCGGGGCGCGAAAGAGGCGAGTAGGTGCAGCCCTGCTCGTGCACGTCGACTTTCCTCGCGGACGATCTACGTCAGGACACATTCAGAACGTTTCCTCGGGTTTTGAATAATCCGTGGCCTAATGCCGCGTAAACGTCGACCGTTTTTCCATTTTTCGGGCCACCTTTTTATATCAGGCCCCTTTCAACCGACGTTCCACAGCTTCCCTCGCACGTGGCCCCGGGAGGGATGTTTCTGCGAGGCTTTCGGTATAATGGTAACTCAGGGTGTTTTGCTTGAAGCACGCAGCACTGAACATTTTAAGACATACATATAAATAAATAGGTACTCGAAAATCTCCATTCCCTCAAATTGTTATCAAACTTCATCTACCTATTCAAAGCAAAACAACAGAGCTCCATATCTCATTTCTTCCCGCAGTAAAAATTCCCAACTTCGAAACTCGAAGGCTTCCAAGTTCCCTAAACAAGCTTCTTCCTTAATATCAATATTCACCCCTATCTAACCCCGATGACTTCCAAATTGCATAAAACGGCACAGCTATTCCACGAGGATCTCCCAAACGTCCCACTTCATTCTTATCCAAAAAAGGAAGGCTCCGATAGAAGTTTCCGCGCAGACAGCTCCCCATCCGCTGGATAATCTCGTTACGGGAATGCCCGGGTACTCGTGCCACCCCCGCTCGATCCCCGGCTCCATTCTCGCGCTGCACGCCGTCGACCAGCCTCTTCGCGAAATCCCTTTCGCAAACATCTGCATTTCGTAGCGGGGGCGTGCCTTCGGTCTCCGTTTCCGAAGTCGGCCTCTTTAAACAACCGCCTACCCTCCCGCGAAATCGAGCACGAGGGTGGCGGAACAGTTGCACGGGCACACAGAATAATCCCTCGAACCAACCTGTCCACCGGGCATCGCACCCCCGCCACCCGCGCTTCGATCCTTTGTCGGATTTTCCGTTTCGGGCAAAAACCTCTCGTCGACACCGAATATGGCGTTTCCAACGTCTCTATCGTTTGATTAACACCGCGGTTTTTTTTTTTTTCAATCGCGTAATAGTCATTGAGGGACGCATTATGGAAGCGGGCGTGGAAAAAGAGTAACAGCGCGTCGGTGTCGATTTCTGAGGGCGAAAAAAGGGGGGAAATCATGCGCGGCGCGATTTTACAACTGGGGGATTGTAACGCCCGTTGGTGTTACGTTGCAAGGATATCCAATGCCGAGCAGTCGCGGTATTTGCGGGTTCTAGTTTACTATTTAGTAGTGGGAAATGGTAGAAACGATGGAATGGGAGGTGAAGATTCTTGGAAAAAGGGAAGCTTTGACTATGGAAAGGGAGAGTCCGTAGATTGTAGACAAAATTTTCGACACTTCTTTAATTTAATGGAACAGTAACCTATTTCTTCGACTGAAAACACAGGGGAATAAACTGAAGGGAAACGTGTCCGTTGGAAGTGGCGTTTTCACGAGATAAGGAGAAGGACAACAGAGAACAGATCAAGAGGAGAGACGTGGAAGACTGCGTGCACTTGTTTCGAAGTCGTGCTCCAGGGGGGCCCTATTTGGGATCGTCTGGCCAGTCCCAGCGCGGTCCCCAGCTCGGGCCACCCCCGAAAATCGAGGCGAAGGAGATCAAACGTGCCGGAGGTCCAGATTTTTTTCTCTGGCCTCTGGCGACCGCCTCCTCCGTGTTTGTTTGCTTGTTTGTTTGCTGACTCGAGAGGATCATTCTCTAAAGGGGCCTCTCCGGGTCCCTGGACCCTGAAGAAGCAGACAGGCTCGCCTGTGAAGCTCGAGGAAGCAAGACTCGAGAACACAAAGATCGTAGTCTATTTAATTTTACAAGGAATGAACCTTTCCTCCAGAAACTTGGTAAAAGTTTATCACCCCCGAAACGTCGCGCTCATTGAAACTCAAAAATTCCGAAACGCCGTTGACACAGGGTACAAAAATATTTCCCGATCGTTATTAAATTTCCACCGCGCCGCATTTCCTCGCGCGACTTCGCCACACAACGACCGGAAAAACAACGCGGAATATCAGTTCCAAAGGGCCAGCATTAAAGCAAACATTTCCACGGTGGCGTAACGCGCGTGATGAAAAACACCCCTCGCGGGGGCACGGGACGTTAAGAAAAAAACTGCGCGCGAAGGCAATTTCATTTCCCCTTTACGAATCTGATCCGTGTCGCATTATGCACTTGCCTGGATGCAACTTTTTATTCCGCCCACGCGTCCGCGCAGGGAACACTCGATACCCTTAAAAAGCAGCCAGCGTACTGTACAGTTAGCGGCATTTTTATACCCCCGCAAGCCTGCTCCTTTCTCTTTCCCGCCACCCCTCGCGCCGCCAACAAAGAAGTGGCACAAAAGGAATTACCAAACGATTCCCTCGCCCCCGAAGCCGCGATATATTCCTTTTGATATTTCCTGCTTCTGTAACACCTCCGACGTGTGCCCTCCCGGTGGAAAGGGAGCGAGAAGGGGTTGTTTGCGGGCCGATTTGCGGAGGCCGCACACCCTACCCTCTCCCCTCCCTCTGTCCCGGGGCATTGTCGGGCCGAATCAATTTGGGTATTGAACTGCAATCGAGGAAAAGGGGTTCCATTGGCCGTGCTTGTGTACAGATCCACCGCCGATAGCATTGTCGACGGTATTGAGCCATCAAAATATTAAGGGGTGGCGCGCGCTCTTGCAGGTGCATCGATTTCTCTCTTCCTCTCCCTCCTCTGTATTTTTTTCGCTCTCCTTTTTCCCTTTTCTCCGCGCGGCTCGGTGCTCCATTGTGACGACGCGTTTCTTCGCGGCGAGAGGGTTCGCCCATCGATTGATCGCGCCTCGTTATTCTGCCGATCGATTTCGACACCCCTTCGGTCCCCCCCTCTTGTATTCTTCGGTACTCCTTTCGGTTAGGTGTTGCCCGTGTTTGCGGGACGACTCGACTTTTGACGCTGCTTCTTGGCTTTGACTTGCCGCTGGGAGGAATTTTCGGGACGATTGGAGTTGGGGGTGGGTTTTTGGTTCTCGGGGTTCCGCGGTGAGGAAAATCGGGGGGTTGGATTACTTGGGAATAATTTTGATATTTTTTATTTCGTTCAAGATTCCGAGGATATTTGGATCGAATAATTGAAGTGTTTGTAGAAAACACTGTAAAGCCAAAAATCAAACTCTACACAAGTAAAACATTTTCTGATATTTTTTTTTAATTTTGGCACTTACGGTGTTTTCTACAAGGACTCTTTAATTTGAGAATTGAGTGGGAAGATGAAAGTGTTTCTCTGATCAATCTGCAAGTTGATTTCTTTCTCGAGATTCAACGAGCCATGCACCAGGGGCCACGCCGAGTTATTATGATAGTAGGGCTGGTTGCACCCTTCGTTGAAACGCGAAAGGTGGTCCGCGTGAAGAAAGCCGAAGAAAAGGGCAAAGTTAGGGCAATCGATTGATAAACACGGGGTTAGATCAATGGCTTCGTTGACTGGGACCCTTTCAACCCTTCTCCTCGCTGGAGAAAAAGGAAACACATTGGGACAACGGGCCACTGGTGAAACTGGTGCACTTGTCGATGATGGATCGCTTTCTGATCATTTTCATTATAATAGGGCACGCCTGAGTTAGCAACTGTATCGATCATTTGAATATTCTAATTAACAAGGTGCACAGGCGTCAGGGGATGAAACAAGTAGCTAGCAGGTAGGAGAGGGTTAATAAACAAGGCTGAAAGTTTCCTCTTCTTTTTTCACAAGTGTCTTTAACACTGCTCTCTATTTATCATAATACCATTAATAATCTACCCTAGGTTAATCACTTTCTCTTAATCATCCCCATAATTACATTTGCACTGCAAGCCTCGCGGCTTCGATCTTCCAAGAGGACCAACCCTCGAACTTCCATCGACAACTTCGCTCATTTCGAGACCCACAGGCCCCGTGATTCCGACGAGCTTGAGGTCCACGGGCCAGCATGAGTAGCGGTGGTTTCTCGGTCACCTGGCCGAGAGTGACGTCAGGAGAAAACACCCCGTCACTCGGCCAAGGTGGAGGGTCGGCTGGACCCCCATGGGTTCCCATGACCTCGGCTGACCCCGCAGCTAAGGTGCTCGAGAGGGCACTCCTTCGGGCTGACCTTGGCCAGAGGTCACGCATATGCTGCAGGATCTGGCGACTTCCTGAACGGAAGCAGAGATTTTTCCCAAAAACTTTGAACGCCTCCCCCGGTCCCCCACCACTCGTGGGGGGTATTGAGATAATACCCTCTCCTCTGTGTTATTTAGGGGGCTGTAAGACAGCCTCACAGAATTCCGAAAGCCCGTGCGTTCTCACAGTCATCGAAATTCGCTTCTGCGAGCTCGTGTCACGGTGATCGAGCGTTTTCGAGGAAAAAAAGTGGTCAGTTTTCGGTTAGGTCGAAGGAACCGTTGGTGACATCACGTTGACCTCTTGGATTTCTAGTGGATCGTTGCTTTAAGGGGTGGTTTTCGGAGACGTCTCTTTTTTCGGGTGATTTTCATGCAAACGGCAATGGCACGTGCTGCTTTTTTTTCATTCTTTTTGACGGTTACGTGGGGGAACTTGAGGATGGTGGTTTATAGGAAGGTGGTTTATAATTTGATAGGGATATTGTACATCTTGCTTTAGGAAGATAATTATCCACTGCTGGGGTGGAAATTTAGGTACTTGTATTTTCTATTCCTTTTCAATTTTACCATTTTTTTTTCACGAAGATCCTTGAGCAATCGTAAACTCGCCGAGTTCCTCGAAAGGGTTGAGACACGGTCGTCGATGAAATTTACAGCAGCGTCGGCTCCAGAAGAGCGGTGCGTGGAAATATTATTCGTAACGGCGAACGACAAATTACCCTCTCGACGGGGATATTTTTTTCCCTCCCTCTCAGAGCGACCCTGTTTCGCCCAGTCATTACGAACCGACCCATCCGAGGTAGACGAATTTTTTTGCGTAACCCGGAGATTCCCGAAAAATCAAGCATATCCGTGCTTCCCTTCACGACTGCCGCCCACGTTCAACGAAGACGGGCCATAAGGAAGAAAAAAAAAGGGGAGAAGAGGAACGTGAAACACGCCGTGGAAAGCTGTCGCCAGCTGGAGCTGTTGGCACAGCAGAGCTCGAGAAACATTGGGCCTGACCAGCGCAAAAAAAAAGGGGTGAAAGGGGTTTTCGGAAAAGGAGATAGCAGTCCGGAGACGTTAATAAAAAATTCGCCCCCTCCCCCGGAAGGAAAAGGAGAATCACCGAGTCGAAAGGGTTGACTGGGCCCCGCAGCAGAGAGAAAGATGGAGGGGGGTGGAAGCAGGAGGGATAGGGTTGCGCCTGATTTTACGACGCGAGTGTTTTGCTTTACGATGCGCGGGCAAGCTTCCTTTTTTTTCGACCCGGTTTAATCCTTTCCCCTGACCGGTGAAAAGGGGCATTATGGGGGCCCGTTGGACGCGCGAGCCCACGGCACCGAGCGGATTATCCTGTTATAAGCCAGGATCCGACGACGACCATCCTCTCTCGCTCCCTCCAATGTTTTCCCTTTTCACCCCTTTCCATCGATGGCGGAGAGGCGTTAAAGTTTTATTGGGGCCCCGGCGTTCAGGGGCTGCAAGGACCACTCCCGCGTAATTGCTCCCCTCGCGAGATTACGCTCTCTGGATAAGAGCGCGCGGGGGGCAACGAGGATTTAATCTTCCAAGGGAGGAGGGGGGGGGGGGGCGGCACGTCGCCCAGAGACTCCACGCTAGTTCCTTCTTTCCAAATCACCCTATTCTTATCACTCTACACCCTGCCAACTCCCTTTCGACTTTAACCGTCGCCCTGCACTCCCATCCTGAGCCATTAAATCAACACGTTCACACGTTTACCGAAAAGCAATCAAAGTGACGAGAGCAGAAGGAACACGACCTCTCATTCCCAATAAGTACAGAGGACTCCCGAAAACGGTCGACGCGAATGAACGGGCAAGAACCATTCGTCTCCCTCTCGTTACGATCATCAGCATCGACCGGTGGCCGAAAGTCGAAAGCAATCAAACTAGGAATGCTCGAGGCCCGGCCTCCTCCTCGCCGCCCCCTCCCCCCCTTCCCCCCTTGATCTGGAGTGGCCCCGTATTTTTAGATTTCGCCGCGGAACAGAAAAACCGCTGTACGTCCGCGTCCGATCTGTCCCGGTGTTGCTCAATACCGGGTGTCACGAATTCGAAAGGAGCCGGCCCCTGGCACGGTTTGACGCGCGTCCCTAATTCGTCCGGGCGTGGGGTCCGACGCGGGGGCCGGATCCGCTCGAAAAAACCAGACGAAGCTGGGCTCCGGGCCCCAGTGCTCATTCGTTGTCCTCGCGAGCGTTTCGTGACGAGGCTGTCGGGCCGTGACCGTGTCTCATGCCCCGAACATTCTTTCCTTTTGCCCCGAATAAAGGCCCCGGCCTCTGTGCCCTCTTCGGTTCAAGTTCGACCGACTTTTGCCACGTCCCTCTTTGTTTTCTCCGGTGATGAACTCTGACGCTGGCCCCATTCATCTATTCCTATATTCTTCCTTTCGTAGCCTGCAGGTTTTCCGGTTGGGTTAAGCGTCACGAAGGTCGGAAATCGGTGACGTTGAAGGTTCGACGCGTTATTGGAGGTCGCGAATTCGATCGAGGCGTCTTTGGGGCACGGATGCTCCCACGGGCCCCGGAGAAAAATCGAGTATTAAGTCCCCTTTGGAGACGTCAGCGTGACGAGCCCGCGTCGAACGCCCGAGCGCGAAGCGTCTCCTTTCCGCGGCTGTCATTAATCTCCGCGGTTAAGTGGAGTGGCCGTGAAAATATTTGCATATCGGGTTGCAGGCGCAAGCGTTTTCAGGCAGCTTGATCGATCGACGGAAGGAACACCGTGGAAAGAAGCTCGACGAGGGGGCACCGCGACGGGCCGGGGGGACACGAGCGGGGAAAAAAATAGATAGACTTTTTCTCCGTGTGCAGCCGCTTAGTAGAAGTGGAAAATCGCCTTGAGGCCCCCGGGCCAGGGTACCGCCGCGATCATTGTCATTCAAACGACTTTAAGTACACCCGAAGATCGGACGGTTGAAATTGGGGCGGTCTTCCCTCTCCCCCCTCCTTCGTCCCCTGATTCGGCTGGTTTGCCCCTCAGACAAAAATTGAGGCCGGCAAGCCCGGCTCCACGGAGTTAAACACCGAGGAGGTGATCGCGTCGAGAGAAAAAAAGAGAGAGGAAAAACCTTGACGAAGGGGATGCTCCGCTTGGACCATATGCAGATCAGGGCACAGATGCGTGCAACGAAGGTAACGGGCGCAGGAAGTATCCTGTGGGGCCCAGGAGTGGGAATAGGGGGGCGAGTTACAGTGTCCAGTGTTGTCCAGCGATCTGATCGTCTATTCAAACCACCCGCCTTAACTGCTGTACCTTCCTCCAGAGTGGGTTTCCTATATTTATAAAACACCATGAAAACCTCATCACTTCTGCTACTAAGCAGAAATAATTCCACACGAATGGAGTCATTTTTCCATCGCAATTTTTCCAACCCCCTCGCGAACAAATTCCCCGCGCGAGCTCCCCTTGCTCTGAAAGTGTCCCAGCCGCGATTTCGTTGGCCAAGGCGACTTTCCATTGCGCAATGTTAACGGGCCAGCGGCGGATCTCGGCGCGGCCGACACCGGTCGCGCCTCGAAATCCCAGAAAACCGCGGGACCGTACGGTTTCCTCCGGATATCGGCATTGTCGATTTCTCACGCACGAGCGCCGCGCGCCACGGCAAAAAGCCAATGGCGGCCGCGGCGGGGCTAGTCGCCACCTCGCCGATTTCACCGATCATTATCCCCCGGCACGTACACGCACCTGGTCGCGAGGCGGCTCGCCGAAGACACGGGCCCGGAGACAATCTGCCGTGCCCATTTTATCGCGGACTTTCGACGACAAAACGGCCACGGTCCACGGTCCGCTGGCTGCCGGTATTGGCAGTGAGGTTAGACGATGAAATGGCTCGGGCCTGTTCCGTCGATGTCCAGCCACGCTCCGCTGCTCCTAATCGTAATAAAACGTGCCAAGGTGCCTGCTCGCGCGGACACCTCGCAACACAGATTTCTATCTGCGCCGTTTCGCTCCTTTCCCCCCCCCCCTCCCTCTCTCCTCTCCGCCCGGTTTCCTTCCATCGGCCTCTCGCTCCCCTGAACACTTTCCTCGCTATCGATTCGAGATCGACGAAGGAGCTCGGCCCGGGTCTTTTTCCGCGCCAGCCACACGCGGCGATACGTTCGGGACAATCGCGAGGAGGAGGAGGATCCTCGGTGCCCCGGTGCGAAAACTCGGGCATATGGCAGCCGTGTGCCGCGATTCCCTTCCGCTCGGCTCCACGGGTGAGCTCATTTCCGAAAATCGTTTCTTCTGCACGTTCTGCTCGCGATTCGTCACCCGGCTCGCTCGCACGAACGGCCAGATAATTATCGCGCCCTCCCGAGCATCGGCGCGTCAAAGGACCTTTCGGCTGCTTCCTCTGCTGCTCCACGAGCTCCTCGAACTTTAAGCCTGCGGAGAAATTCAACTACACTCCGCGGATCTCGAAAACCTCCATGGCTCTCCTCGTGGCTTGAACGAATAATGGCACGAGTAAAAAGAAGGTTCGAAGGCATTTTGAGGGGTGAGAAAGAAAGTTCTCACTTCAGTTTATGTAGACCGAAGTAGTTTCCACAGGCACGGGAGAACGTGGTCTGTTATTGTCATAAAATGTTGAGATAGTCGAGCATTAGTACAGGAAAGATTCCACTCCATTACTGTGCACTTCCTCCACCTGTTCCAATCTCGAGTCAGAGGTGACTCGCGTTAGCAGCATCTGCCATCGGTGGCGATTAATCGATGGAAATTACGCCAGATGTCATCGATCGAGGTCCACCGTAAACACGGCTCAGAAAAAAAAGGGACGAGGGACAATCAGCCGGAGTCGAAAAAAAAACTCAAATACCCCGCGATGATCTCGGACTCCCTCGTGGATCCCCGGCTTGACCCCTGCGCCGCGGAAGCGGGCAGAGTAACGCGGGGCCGAAAAAAATGTCGGAAGGGAAAACAGAGGGGGCGAGGGAAGCGGCACAGAGCGGTGGCAAAAAAGTCGGTCAACCGCAGATAGCGAGACACGAGCGGGATGAGAGACGAATTGAGTCGTCGCGTCGCGTTTGGCAGAGAGGAAGAGGAAGCAACGACGGGGAAAAAGTTGAAGGGATGCCTCTGTACCACCATAGCACAGTTTTTCTCCGTGGCGCCGGAATCATCCTTCTCTCTTTCCCCGGGGGGAACGCATCGATCCTTTCCCTCTGTTCTTCCTGGTGCCCTAATGAGAAAAAAGATTCACGTAAAAAGCAGCAGAATAGACGAATGGGTCGGGGTAAAAACGAAGCGCTAAGTGGATCACAGAGGGCGAAGGGGGATGAACGTTCCCTGGAATGCAAAGAGGATGATGGTACAAGGGTCGTGGAGTCGTTAACGCGACCGAATTTCATTGACAAATTTCGACTTTCCACGTGGCGCATGGGAACGCGTGGCCCAGAGTCACGTGCTCGCCGGAGCCGCGGGACGATTACTTGGGAAAGCTGGATCGAAGGAAAACGATGCGTCACTTTGCACCCGGATGCATCTTTAGGTGTCGAGAACAACAGAAGGTCAGCTCCTGTGACGCTGCGCTTTCCTCCTGCGAGAGGGATCCGCTTCGAAATTCGATTTCTCTGCGCTCTTCCAGATCCGTTGCGCAACGACTTTGGGAAACTACAGAGACGTTTCCTCGGGGAAAAATGTTGAACCCCTTGGGTGGTAGACCGTGGTGACTTTAACGAGGATATTAGGGTAATTTTCTCTGCATCGTTCATTCTTAAAATTGATTATGTAAATGCTTCGCATAACATTTTTGTGAAATTTTATATTTATGTACAACTACCTTTACTACTCCGCTAAGCCCCGAAATTTAGATTCTAAATTTATAAAAAAAAGTTTTTATTTTTTTTTGTGAAAATAGTTATATCCATCTGGATTCGCTAGGCACAATGAGCTGGGATACATTTCGTGACCCCAGAGTTTACCGTTCGAAAGTTTTTAGGCGACAGACAAACACACAAACACTTTCTCCTTTGTATATTCAGATTGTGCCTCAGTTCTGTCGAAAACTACCCACAATTGTTTAATACACTGTATAAGAATCTCAGAAAAATTCATTTACTTAAAAATATGTTAAAGTTTTCCTGTGTATAAAAACAAAAGTTAATTTTCCAGTATATAAAAAAAATATGTTTCAATGTCAAAAAATGTCCAATTGGGTCCCCTGGTCTATTTTACCATTTTGCAAGACACATAATACGTCACCACGCTTGGTATATCTCAGGAGTTAACCTTTCAAATAAATTTGGGAGAAATTGAAACGTTATTAATTTTGAATCTTAATATAGGCAAGTGTCTCGACAACAATCCTGTCGTTTTGGAAAGAACGCAGTTAAAAATTCAGGAGTTAACCTTTCGACGAGACGACTTGGCATTTCTCTGTATCGATTGCGGTAGGTCATCGGGGATCCTGTCGAAATTCAAGAATCCGGCATTCCGCGCGGAGGAGCCAAGCGTTGGTGTCCTAGCTGTTACGTAACGCTGGCCAGACTTTTGTTTCTATGTATTAAAATCGACAGCTTCTTATCGCTCGGACAGGAGAAAAATGGTTTTCGAAGGGCGTGGGAGATAAGCTTGGGGCAGTGGGGCTCGTTAGATTCTAGCTGCATCGAGAATCTTGTAAATGAGCTGCCAGATTGCGCGCTTGGAGGAAACAAGCAGCGAGGAGGAGCTGAGGAGTCTAGCTGGTATCTTAGACGTATCTTGAGACGGCTAAAAAACAGTGACGAGAAAGGAGGGAACGACTGAGTGGCTCCGGGCGCAACAGTCTCGTAAGGACGGGAGGAAGCACAGTCGAATGCACATTCATCATGATTTTATATCGATGACATTGTTGGGGATTATGCGAGTTTTTAGCTAGACGAGGCAAAGTTCAGGCGACGATCGATCGGAGCGAAACAGGTTTCTCGATGTCCTTAGCTTCGATGGAACTTCCATCTGATCTTTAAGCGAAATGGTTTTATACGATAGGGAGAGTGGAATTTTGCAAAAAAAAAGATGAGCTTCTTTTGGTTAGGAGATTTTTTTAACCAGATATAAATTTAATTTTGGTATAGGATGCGTTGATGCAGGAATGTGTAGTAGTGTAATTGTAGGAAGGAGAGAATTTATTCGTTCGGTTAGTTGCACAAGGGAAGACACTCTTCGGCGAGGTTTCGTTTGACAAAATAAACCATCAGCGTGCCGAGGGGCGAAAAAGGGGTGGAAAAGGCGGCAGAAGTGTGCAAGCCGAGCGAAACGGGAGAGAACAGCAGCCTCGCTTAATTAACCCCCTTCTTTAACCCTCCTCGGCCTCTCATATTTAAGTAATATCAATTTTACCACGAAGGCCCCCTTAAAACTAATATTGACTCCCCCTTAGCTATCATCGTTTGGGATCTCGAAATCGGACCCCGAATTTCCCAAACGGTATTCAACAGTCCGCCACTCTCAGTCACTACCTACTGAATAAATTTTAAACTCCAACTATCACAGCATGAAACTTCAGCAGTTTTACTTATTCCTCGTGCGCGGGTGGGAACAACAAATTTATTACACTCTCCCATTATCAAACATACGGTTCTTCTTCGATCAGCTTAAACGCAATCACCCCTCGTCACCGTCTACGCTTCAATTTTCCATAGAAAAAGCGATGGTAAAAAATTCAGGGGACATCGACTCGAAATCCCTCGGCCAGCGCTCTCCGCCGTGCGCGCGGTACACGGGAAAGAAAAAACGAAGAAGGAGCAGATTTTCAAGCAATAGAAGAACCCTGCACCCGGACAAAATAGACGCTCCGTCTCGGTGGCGAGGGTAAAAGAGACAGGGCGAGCGAGAAAGAGCGCCAAGAAGGGAGCAGGAGGCGTGCTGTCGGGGGGGGCATCGACAGAGATGGGAGCAGACCTAACCGAGACCTAACCGTATCACGGTGAAAAAGACAGACAGAGATGGAAGGAGCGAGAGAGAGAGAGAGTGGGACAGATGAGAGCATACGGAGGACGCGATATGCCCGCTTAATTATCCCTCCGTGCCTCTCTCACGTATGCGCCTAGCCGATACCGCCCTCCTTGTCCCTCGCCGTGCGGCGCGCTTGGCGTCGTCTCTCTCCGCGTAGAGTAGCGTCGGCGAGAGAAGCGCGTAGCGGTGGGGGATCGCCGCTGCGTGGCGTCGCGCGACGAGGAGGGAGCGAAGCTGCCCGGCTAGCGGCGGGAGAGAGAGGCCAGTATCAAGCAGCGAAGCACTCGGCTCTCGGTCGGCCGAGGGTGGGGGTAGTGCACGCTCCAGCCGCTCCGAGGGCCGCCACGGCGGCGCAAAACATTCAGTCGGCAAAAAGTAGCCAAGGGGTGTGCATCACCCTAAGGAACACGGAACTAGGTGCACGCATCCATCGGCGAGTGTGGCAAAAAGCCTGACGCTACAGAACCGTTCCGCCCTCCATCCATCGAACCGCCAGCCTCCTATCTGTCGCGAGGCACCAGCGGAGACAGATAAAAACAAAGGAGCGAAACGAAGCCGTCCGTAAACAGACCCCCGGCGGGTGGGCAGCCGGAGAATCGTCCCTCTCGGAAGTCGTCGCAAGTGCGCCTAGCGAAACCAAGTCGCGGTCCCATCCAACCCTCCCCCTTTGGTACACGCGCACGGATGAAGTGAGGACGCGAGCCCAGGCTCTAGGAGTCCCGTCAGAGAGACCTCGTACGAGGAGACAGTGTGTTGTGCAGATGCGTTCGTCCAGTGATTGATTCCCGCGGTTGTGTTATGAGACGCGGGACCGCGCCAGGTCGCTGCGTCCGGCAAGGTCGCAGCTGAGACTTTCGAGACAGAGAGACGGACGGCCGAAGGTCGGGACACAGCTCGGAGTAGAACCATCACGGTAACGACGACGGGGACCACGGAGACGCTGGTAACGTCGCCGCGGTGGACTGGAGCCGGTGTCCCGACAACCACCGCACAACCACACCGGCATGGAAGTGCGCGCGATGGAGTACCGTCCGGTGGTGCCCATGGGGGTGATGCCCATGGGGATGATGCCCATAGGTCTGCAGGACTATCACGCCGCCATACCGGAGCTCAGCCCGCCGAGGAGCCAGGGCTCCTCCACCGGTGGCGCTTCCTCTATCGGCGACTACGCGCCCCGCATGTACACGCCGCCCACGCCGCCCACCCCGCAAGACGAAGACAACAAGGTAAAGGACCATATTTCGTATCATTCAAGGTTACCCACGCTTGTCACGCCCGCGAGCGGCCTCGCGAGCCGTAACGCGAGGCTCACGAGCCTTGCTGGCTAGGCACGTACATAACTACACGGTTCTTGAAAATTTGTAAACAGTAGGGGGGACACTTTCCTTGTGTTTACATGATCGCTTCGGCTCCGTGCTCTGATGTCCCTTCCATTCAGCTCGCGATACGAGGCTTCTATATGCACATACTTGCTTTGGGATGCTTGAATATGTACGCGTTTCGAAATCTACCGGTGGTTACAGAGTAGGTGTGACTTTTTTTGGAAGGGTTTGGGAAATAGTATTTTGGGAAGGTGGTTAACTTGTGATGGACTAGGTGGGATTTGCGTGCTGATTTTTGGGGTGGAGATATAGAATTTTGAGGTTGGACTCTAAAGACAGGGTCCCTGGTTTGGAGAATTATTTATTGCCGTTCATTTTTACTCATCGCTTCAGGAGGTATATAATTGAGTGATTTTAAACCTAGTCGTAAGACCTAGTTGTAAGAATTTTTGGGAACGAAAGAGTAGCTTTGAATTTTGAATAATATTGGGAACAAGCGCAAGAATTTTCTTAATCGATCATAGCGGGCTGTTTTCGAATTGTTTTTTTTATTTTCCCACATTTTCGACTCACCACAGATGGTGTGCAACAGTTTTTGCGTAGGATTGGCTCTTTGCCTGTCCACATCTTATACACGTGTTTCCCAGAATGCCCCGAAGCTCGGGAACATTCTTGGAAATTCTAACGGATATTGCATCGAACCGAAATGTCCAAGCTCAAACATTTACCATCAGACTGAGCCAACACTATGCTTAAATTCGTCGATGAGACTCTCGTTAGTCTTCTCGACGCGTGTACAGTGTCCGCTTCAAAATGTCTGTGAAACATACGTAGGGCCCAGCTTCCTTCCCAAAAAATTCAATTTCTGTTCAAGCGAAATCAAAGATTTAAAAGGAATACCCGCGAAGGGACACGTGTTACCGAGAAAGATATTTAATTTAAAGCAGTACAAATTTACAAATTTGTCACAGGATATCCACTATGTCCGTATTTGTAATTCTAATTGTCAATTTCCAAGGCTTTGATGTTCCTGTCCAAACGCGGCCTTGCCTATTACTTTTTGCAAAATAAAGTTGCACGACGGATTGTGCGTTAGAAGTCATCAAAGCCTTGAGAAATTATTATCACCATAAATATCTGCTTACGTAGTAAATACTGTGCAAAAATGTCCCCAACGCCATATATAATTCGTGACTCCCTCGATGTGGCGTTTTTTTTTTTTAGAAGTCTTCTTCTTCTCCATTAGTATACTCTTGAAAGTCAGGAAACGACCGAATGTTCTGTATCCGACATTCGTCCTCCTTTTCTGTTCTCTTGCAAAGAAATCGGTGGCGGATCGAGGAATCGATCGAAAGTTCCCTCGGAAATCCCATCTTGCCGTCGATTGAAAATTTTATTCGTCACGCTACTTCCTCGCGGAGCTTCTCTCGAATTCTACTCGCGATAGAACTCTCCTCGTGCTCGGAGGACAGATGCACTTCGCCCTCGTTACCCCGCGGAAACTTTCGATCGGAAATCGAATTCGTAAGTTCCCAAATTCGAGTAGAGTCCCTACGACCGAGAACGAGCCGGCTTCTGTATTCATCTTTGATACACCCCGCGAAGAAAGCGAACTGTATCTGGTCCCCTCGGCTAATCGTCCTGTATTATTTAGAAACTCTCCTTCTAGCAGCTGACATGATCAGAAAACATAAATAGAAGATCGATATTGCCGTCTGGAGACTCTTATTTCAATTGTATCTTAAGCGACAATCATTTGTCTAAGTCTAACGTACGCAATAGTGTAATCTTTAAAACATCTTAGCAAAAATAACCGCCCTCCTCTACGATTTCTGCCGATAACTTGTCCAATATCATGCTAATCGTCGCAAGCTGTCCATAGAATGATTCTAGATCGATATCCACGTTAAATGAACAAAGTCACCTTCAAGCGTTCCAAATTTCTCAACGTCGATCACCGCGGTCACCCTCGTAGAACGATTTCGTAATTACCCCCCGAGTCCCCAGGAATCTTTCAACCGTTTAATCAAAAGATTTGAGAAAGCTCCTCGAGAATCGGTTGATTTAAAGCGAGATCGAGGATCTGGAAGGCGGTGCGGAACGAAAGAGGAGGGAAATCCTGCCGGTGTTCGATGTCGCGTCGATCCTCGTCGATCTTCTCACGGAGTCCGTGCCTAAGGGATCCCGAAGGATCAGCGAGAGGATCCACTGACCCCGGTGATCTTAAAGGCGCATTCAAGGCGCGCAATTTTCCAGAAGTGGACGACAATAAGGCGCTGTCACAATAAAGAGTCTCGGGGGTCGGTGCAAGAAAAAGGAACGAAAGAAGAAAAAAAATAATCGGGCATCCTGGACGCAGGAATAAACGATACAATCGAGCCCCTCGATCTCTCTTCGTTTCCTTTCTCGTTACACCCTCCTCGCCCTCCGTTTCGTGGGCCATTCCACTTTTCCCTCTTATTTTACCATTTCTCCCCCACTACCCCCCCCCCCCCACCCGCGCTACTTTGTTTCCCGCGCTTTCATTCTATTTCCACGCTTCTATCTCATGCTCCACTTCCCCCGCTTCATTCCCACCCTTCCTCCTCTCTCATATTTTTCTCCTTAACTACCCTTCTTGTCATCCTGCTTCCCTTTGTACTCAAGCTTCTTTTTAATCTGTTAACTACCTTCTGCATCTTCCTCGCACCTATCTGCATTCCGTTCCTTCTTCTTTTAAGCTGTTTCAATCTCCCCCCGACTTCGACATTTGTCTGGCGCTTTTGATGCTCCATCTCCGCTTTAATCCACCACGTTTTATTAGCGAATTCGCGTGGCAGCAGTGGCTGGAAAAATATTGGTCACTGAGCCCTAATCCTCTGTCTTCTGGGTCTCTCTCTTATATTCTTCCTCGGATGCATCCCTCCTCGTTTCTCAGGAATTCTGCCTTTGCCCTTCTCGACCTAAGGGTGGATCTTGAATGTCGCCAGGCAAGCGGGGGGCGAGAGCGTGCACACGCGATTGTGGAAACCGACGGGGGTGGGTTTTCTTCTCGTTGTCGGCGTCTAATTCCATTTGTGCGTCACCGAGACTCTGAAACTTGACCTGTTAAAAAGTCCTTTGCCCGGCGGGTCGGTCTCGTGTTCCCCTGACGTTCTCGCCGGGCTCCGTCGAGAGGAAAATTGCCGGGAAAGCCGGCTTTCCATTCGTCATCGTGGCATTAGGAGGCTCTCCTCGGGCGACAGGGCGGTCGGAAATTAATGACGATCGATTCGCGCGAAAATACCGTATTTTCGCCGAGCACTTACCCCATTCTTCGACCCTCCAATTCACTTTGCCTGGTGACACGCGCTCGAATCGATGATCGCATTTAAAATTGTGTCCCAGGGTTCCGTTCGCATCCGTTCGCGCGATTCTCCAGCTAGAGTCGTCAAAGGCGATGCCGCAGATAAGTCCGCGCCTCGCTGAGTGTCGTGGTCATCGACGCTGCAGACCAGCGGGGCCATAGAAATCATAGAATGCTGGACACTAAGAAGTGACGAATGTGACGTTCTGCATTTCTCATTAGATCTTTGCAAAAGTGACGTCAATCGATTCCTTACGGTTTCCCAATGAAAATCATAGCTAATGTCACGTAAATCGGACTGTTTTTAACGAAACTTTCTTTACTTAATTTCCTTAATTATGGTCCGAATTGTGTGTTTTTCTTGGGCCGTTTTCATAGGAAAAATATAAGGAATCGATTGGCGCCACTTTCGCAAAGATCTGAGGAGAAATGCAAAACTTCACATTCGTGACTTCTTACAATTAGTACGCAACATTGTATGGCCCCCCTGGTCTCGAGCGTCGAGGACCACGAAACTCAGCGCGTCGCGGTCTTGTCGGCGGCGTCGCCTTTGGAGGCTCTAGCTGAACAATCACCCTGTATTCCTCGTACGGAATTATTCCGGGCGCTCCGGTTCGCGCAATCGGGAGAACGATTTTCGCGGAGCGATTGGAGACGATTGCCCGCGAGCGGCGGCGATTTTTTCCCGTTTCTCAAATTTCTCGCCCCTCCCCCTTCTCCCCGGTGGACGGACCGCGAACTTTTTCCATTTGCTCCGCGCAGATTGAATAACTTTCGGGCCACTTTTATCACTGTTCCTTCCCCCCGTTCGCCCCCTGAACGATATCTCGCGGTATCTGTCGGCCATGACAAACTCTGGAATTAATGGTATCTGTTCGCACTTTGCGCCGCATTTTCTTCCCGCCCCTCGACTCCCCCAGTCAGCGCAATAATTAGTAAATATGTATGCGAACGTTAGCGCGACGATTTCTAACGTATGCAAAGTACTAAAAGTTGTAATATTGTTATGAAAAAGTGACTATTAGTGTCAGTCGTTGCAAACTGTTGCTTCAACTTACGGTTCGTTTAAATATTCAGTGTTAAATGTGATTACGAAACGTCTGTGATATTACGTAGGTATATAGGGTACTTGTGTTGGAAAATAATTAGAAATAATATTACCGAGTTCTCTAATTCGAGACTCTCTAATAGAATTTGAATATAGGTACTCTACATTCAACTGCATATAATATTGTAAAAATCACAATTAGGTTAGCGTACACGTGATGCTGGGCCCCCCTCGAGAAGCACGTCGATACGGTGGTTAATGGGAAAAATTTGCTTTAGTCGCGCGACAGAGGGGTTAAGCAGCGTGCAAGGAAATTAAGGTAAAACGTAAAACGCGGAAGCGTTTTTCGTGCTTTGTCCGTGGGGGCCTCTCGCCGCCACGGTGGCGAGAGGAACGCGAATCCAGCCACTCACTTTAGAAACACCCCTCGCACAGGGTTGGGGGTGTACGGGGGAGGGTGGGGGGTGGGGGGGGGGAAGAATTCGGCTCGCTGACGAAACTCGAGGCAGCCCTCGTCCGGTTCGGCTTTCATTAAGGAATCGTTAGCGCCGCCGTTCTCATCAGCATCCTCTTCCTCCGCGCGCACCTTTCCCGACCTTCCTCCCCTTCTCGCTGCCACCCTTCACTTTGTCCTCCGCGCCTCTCTTCGCCGGGCCGTTCCGTCGCTCGCCATTCGCCGGCTACTCGCCCCCTTTCTGCCGGGCGTTTTGCGCTTTTCTTGGTCGCTTTTTTCTGAAGCGACTTCTCCCGCGGGCCCCGGCCTTCTTTCCATCCCGATAGCCTATCTTTTTACTTGGCCCTCTTTCCCGCGTAATTTCCTACCGCGCGCGCGCGCACCGCGATACCTGCCAGAGCAGGCCGAGCCTCTCCCGTGCTCTCACTCTCGCCGCGCGGCCCTTCAACCCCTCCGAGTTTTTCCTCGCAGCTCGGCGCTTGCTCCACTTGCAGCGAAATTTTACCTCTAATACGGTTAATGGAGGGTGTTTGTTTTACGCTCGGTAGGGGGTGGAATTTGTGTCTCTTAGAAATAGAGAGGAAGCGTTGGAGAATTTTAAATACCAAGCTCCGCGGTGTCCTTAATGTATGGAGCGAGTAGGTTAACACTTGTAACACTTCTGCGGAGATTGCGCAGAGATAGAGAAACTAGTCCAGCATTCAAGGGGTTAATTTTTTATGGTAGGTATTGGTACGTGCGCTGTAAATTTAATGCGTATTCCACTTGCAGAGGTGAAAGGAGGATTGTAATCTTTATTAATTGCTGTAATATCACGCGAATCTCTAGTTTCCCTGGCTCCCTCCGTTTCCACGTTCGCGCTCTGCATCTGCGCGTGATCACTGGAAGAAATCAGCGTGAATTATTTCGCACGAACTTCTTCCTTCCCTTCACCGACGTTCTCCCGACAGGTTTCCCTCTTTCCACTGAATTTCCTTCCCCTTCGAGCCTCCCCTCCCCCCCTCCCCGCCCCTCTCGCCGCCCATGTCTCCGCGCTTTTCATTCCTTTTTGCACTGTTCCTCGCGTTCTCCTTTCACCGTTTACGCACGTGCCGTTCACCTGCCGTCGTTCGATTCCATCGAGTTCTTTCGTTCAACAATATCCCTCTCCCTCTCCTCCCTCCCTTCGTTCACGCAAGAGGAGCCTGTGGATCGATGGGAGGATCGATCCTCGGGTGTGGGAAGTAATTTTTTCGAAGCACAACTGTTCGACTTTAAAGATTATCTTTGGGAGGAGCGAGGAGGGTGGAAATCGACGCGTACCTTGGATATTTCACTTCGCCGGAGATGTCTCGATTAATTCTATTAGACGAACGATACAGTGCTTCCACATGTATTTACCATCGAGTTCGGTAGATACTTATAATTTCAGTCCTTTGAAAACAGGCAAACGATACTCTTTACGATTTCCTGGGAAGTTTGTACACCTTGAAACACCCCCTCAGTATTTACATACACGCAAACCACGAGGTTAACAAACTTTCAGTGGATGGAGTGTAGGTACATCGGAAACCACCATTCATTAACCTCGCAACAATTCCTCGCGACCGCTTCAAACTTCGCACCCCCCCATCAAACTCTCGAAAGTTACAGTAGCCTGGCGTTCCACGTCGATCTCCATCGATCGCGAGCCACCCCAACAACCATCGATGTTAACAGCCTTCGCGGTGGACATTTCTGAAATAATTCAACGCGCCCCACGTTCTCCAAATAATTCCAGAAAATCCATTCTTTCACGGGCAACCGTTAGTGTATCCTTTGGGGGTTGCGCGCAGATTGTCCCTTCCCCCTCTCCCCCCCCCCCCCCACCCCCCTCTCATACCGATCCTCCTTTCTCCGTTTTTTAGGGTGTGCGCGCACGCACGCACACGCGTAAGCCACTATTCAGCGTGTCCTAGGCTGGTCGAAAAAAGGAGGGAAAAAAAAAGGAAAAAATCCTCCCCTAGGACCACTCGGCGTGCACGTTAGCATGGCCAAGGGATCGCCACCCCGATCGAAACGACCAGCCCCCCTCGGCTCTCCCCCTGTCCCGTGCGTCGATGCAAACTCGAGGAGGTGGATCCCTGCTTTGCACACGGGGGTTGCAACACACCAACCCCCTTCCATCGGCGACGGCCTCCTGATTCAACTGCCCCGACACTCGCTACCACTCGTCTCGTTGCCGGCGCTCAGCCCTCGACGCCGCGTTTCCGCGCTGGTTAAGAATGCTCCCCGACGCCCGGCGAATTTTGGAGACGCTTCTGTTCGGAATAGTGCTGGTCAGGGGGATGCTTCGTCGATCCAAGTTTGCGGGGATGTTGGGGGTGGTTGGAACCAGTGGAGATGTTAAGTTGAGAAATCAAAGTTTCGTTTGTGTTTGTGGAGGATAAAGTGTCCGGGAGATAAGTGTGGAGAGTGTGAAGAGGGTTTTTGGGGAGAGGGTTTGTGTTTTCTGAAAAGAGGTGGAAGTGAATCGTAAATATGAGATCAGTGTCCGTCGATCGACCGTCGACGAAAGGAAGAAATACGAGGAAGGCAGCGATCGAAGAAGTGGCAGCTTGATAAATTTTCACTCGGTCACATCCTCAATTAAGAGCGAGCGTTTTTGCCAAGCGGAGTTTCCTCGAAAAACCTCCGCAAGACAGGCTCGAGAAAAACACTGCGTCTTTGAGAGGCAGAACGATTACTCTCTAAGAGCAATTCTTTTATTCCTCGATCCCCTGTTTTCTTAATCCACCAGGTGAGAGTTCTCCATATCAGATTAATTATTAGAGCTGGAAGTTTTTGTCTCCTTGCTCGGTGGATTGGAGTTTTATTCGAAACTAATCTAAATTCTTTATACACCCTTGAATTACTTCCTCGAGGAGCTCGGTAGCCTCAATCGTCCTTAATCCTTCGGCGAGCCTCTCGATCGCCGTCGAGCCTTCGTACTCCAAGATTCCTCGCGGGGAAAAACGGAATTCTAAAGAAACATGAGCGAAAGAGACACGAAATGATCTATTGTCCCAACAAGAGAGATCAGCCTCGTTCCACTCCACTTTACAATTCAATCTTGCCTCCCGTCCACCAACAGACTGTCGCGAAAAAGCTAACAGGCGTGGAAAAAAGACGCGGAAAATGGCTTCTTTATATTTCAATCTCAGCCAGTGCGACTGCTCCAGGGAGAGGCTGCGTTTACGACTGGTAATTGTTGCAGTCGAAGGCATTTCTGCAAACGGCGAGACTCGTTCCGCGGAAACGCCAAGGAAAAATCTCTCCGCTATCCTTTTCTCTTCTCCTTTCGCTCGCGCAACTTCCCCTGCTTCCCTTTTCCCTTCGCCTTGCACTTTGCCGAGCTCGGAAACCTTCTGGCTCCCTTTCAACCCCTCGAATTTAAGGAATCAACCCTGAACCACAATTTTCGGAAGGTAACAGTCTTAAAAGCATGAAACTTCGAAACGTGGAAAGCTTCAAAGACACTATAATTCTGCTTCTGAGAAACGAAATGTTCCAAGGTGAAGATCCAGAAGTGTCCACAGTTTTCTAAGTGTTTGCTTCAAGTTTGAAAAATTCGCCAAAAATACAGATAAAAACATATCAATTAAATAACTACTACTTATTATATGAAAATATTTATTTTTCAATTAGTGTTCTCTGTTTAATGTCAAGTCAAAGGAATAATCTTATAAACAATTGTTTCTAATTTACTTGGAGCTGGTAAAGATGGTGCTGCACCCTCTTGCTTGCAAGGTCCTCGATTCAGAAGTTCCTGTTACAAAAATGAGTGGCTCACAGAGTGGACCAATTTCCAAGTATCGAGGTATCCAGTTGGTTTCTTAATTATACCACAGGAATCACGCATGAACGTTGCTCTCCCCTTCGCGCAGTTTTATTTCCTCGGCCGGGGCCCGCTTGAATTACAGCTCGCCGCGACCACATTCTAATATATCAGACGGCAAATCGCTGAAACCGGCGCGTGTGTGCCAACACAAAGCACAAATCATCGGGAGAGGAAACGAGGAAGGAAAGTCCCCGTGGACCTCTTTCGCGCGTCTCGCCCGGAGATAAACGGCAAGTATCCTTTCGAACGCGAGCCTGCAGTTTCATGGAAACTATTTAGGCCGGTTAAGAGGCTGTGCCGAGAGGGAGAAAAATATCGGTGACGTGGTCGTTGATCCCTTTCCTTTCTTATTCTTGTTGCTCCTCTTCCGCTTTAATTCGTTCCACGGTCCTCGGGCAACGTTCCTAGGAACGCGCCTTTCCGCGATAATGAATGAAGGGAATGGCCGGCTGAACGGCTTAACTCCGATCCACAGGTGCAAACGGTGCTCTCGTTTCCCTCTACGAGTCGACGGAACTTCGATTCGCGCGCGCCTTTCTCCTTGCGAGATTTGGATCCTCTTGAACTTCGTCGCGTTCGTCGCGAAATTTGAAACGAGTAGCTTTGGGAAAGGTTACTTAAGGATTTTCGAGACTTAATCGGGATTGAATGTTCGTGGAGTGGATTTGGGGATCAGTAGTTTTCCTGGTTCCTGAGAATTTGGGGCTGAAGACTGCTGCTGTGATTTTAGAACACCAGAGCAGTTAGAAATTTCGTAGCATCCCCAGTTCGGAGAAGCTGTCGACCCTCGAGTACCGAAATTTTTAATGAGCTGTCTGCTAGGGTCTTCGAGATCTGGGAGCCCTGTGTTTCCCTCAGTTTCTAATAATCGTACCATTCCTTCACACCCTCTTTCGATGACCCAGGATCACCTTCTCCTTGAAACGACCCCAGCCCCCTCCTTAATCCGCGCGAGGGTTGGACCTCGAGCGTGGATTACGGCCATAAACGCGGAATATAAATCGCCATGGACTTTTCGACGAATTGCAAATTGCCAGCACTAATGTGATCTTCAATTACCAACCCCGCGCTCGTATAAATGACTAGTTTACACACAGAGAGCCGCGGGTTTAATGAATGGCGGTTTCGCGGGCTTACGCTTGATTCACGCCGACCTGCAGATCGTTGAACCGTCATGGTTTTAGAAAGCACGTATCCCATACGATTCGCGAAGGGGTTGCGTGCAACTTTACCACTCTTTACCATTCCCCAAGAAGAAGAAATAAGAAAGGGATTTCTGATTTCGTATTGAATTGTTTTAAAAAAAATTTACAAAGGTTCCTCCGTGTGTCAGGTATAAAATTTTTCGAGAAACGAGAAAATAAAAAAATAAGAAACTGATATTTATATTTGATGATATTTTGATGATAGATTTAATATTTATTTGTTTATTTCTTTTATTCTTTTATTTTATATAGACTTTATTATTATTATTATTATTATTATCCTCATCTTCCTGAAAAGATGTTATATTTTTTCGCCGTTAGGAAATTGTTTAGGACCCCAAAATATTTCTTGCATCCGGGCCCGTTTACAAAGAAGGCCGGCCCTGCTCTTAGACCGAGAACTGCCTCTAATCACAAAGTAATTCCTTATTACAATTTTATGGAAAGCTATTTGACCCCTCGCGGTTTCCATCTCCACAGCAACGAGCCCTCGATCCCCCAGCTCCTCTCGTTAAACCCACCACCGAGAAGTAACAGAATGCTCGCAATGAAACAAACGAAGGCACGTCAGAAATCGATTAGTTTCCGTGCGATAGGGCCCGAGAGGGTTCTTAACTCTCGGCGGAGAAAGGATCCTGGAGGGCAATCGAACAGAAGTCGTCCGGTGGCGTGAAAAAGAATCCTTCAGGTCGGGTTTCGCTGTTCGTTTAGGGTGGTCGAACGGGGCGGCCAATTAGAAAGAGGATTGTATAATTGGGGAGATAAAGAATCAGCCGGATACTCGTTCGGGGCACCTACCAGCTGCCGCGCTCTCCCATCCCCGGGACGGGATTGCTGGCAGAACGAAAAGGATCGAATCATCGTCGCCGCCATCATCATCATCTTTATTATTATCATTATTGGTAATCGGCGATGATTTGCCCGATATACGCTCCTTGAATTCAGCGCCGACAGACATTCTTCCCACCCCTTTATCATACTCCTCCTCCGCTCCGAACAGTTTCCTCTTCCTTTCTTTCAATCTTCCTTTCCGCCAAAAAGGAACCACACGGGACGGGGAATCAACTTTCCTTCCTCTGCTTTCCATAACTCGTACCCAACTGCATGCACCGGCGAGTGGAAAACAGAGGACCGAAACGTGCCTCTCGGATACCATTCTTCCTTTTTCCCCTCTCAACGGGGTCGTTAATTTCCTCGTGAGTAACCCGCCGAATCTGATTAATTCAGCGAGCCACGGCGGACTCGGCGCATAAACGCGAGGGAACCGATCGACGGTTTACAGAAAGTTTGCTGAACGTCGGTGCATCTTGTTCGCAGTTTGCAACGTTAATCAGTTTTTTTCTCCCCTCACCCTCCCCCCCCCCCCCTCACCCCCGGCCCGTTATCGTCCACCGTTGATCCAGCCGCTACGATCCGCGAAACGGTCCGGCGTACTTCTGCCCTCGCTCTCTTTCCCACTTCCTCCTCTTCCCTCCTACCTCCGCTCCATTCCCGATTCCGTAATTCCCTCGGACTTACATGCCCGCCTTTCTAATTAACGTCACTACGTTGGCCCGCGTGCGCGATTATAAGACCATCAAGCGGTGCGCTCCTTGCCCGCGCCCTTATCAGCGCATCTTTATGCCCCGACATCATCATTCATGCGAGGCGGTTTACATTGTCACCGCGCGCCCCTGGTGTACTCGTAATTTTAATGGAACCGACGGTAATCGATAACGAAAATGACCGCCGGCTAGTCGTCCCCTTCCCCCCCCCTCCTCCTCCTCCTCCTCCTCCATCCCTCCCTGCCCGACGTACGTCGTTATCATTAGCATCATAATCGTCATCGTGCGCCATTAAAGAAAAGAACCAGTTTTCAAGTGCTCGGCCTCAGCGTCCCGCGAGAGATATTGCGTGCGGAGGCACTCTTGCGCCCGGCTTTGCCAATCACGGTGTTTGCGTAACGAGCGTTTTCTGGCGTCGATGGCTCCCGGCTTTCGCGATCCTCTGCTGGCAGTTTCGGACTTTCAGCGGTCCTTGTTTCTGGGGAGAGTTTCGACAGCGGTATCGGGGACATTTGGGGCACCCTGTATTCTCGGGAGTGATAGAAAATTAAGGTCCTCTGTGGGTGAATAGGATGCTGGAGTCAGAGTAGTGTCATCATAGAAATTGAGATTTACTTGTGTGGGCATTCGTAGTTTAGGCATTTGTAGAGTTCGGGAAAGAGTAACAGCAGAGGTGTCACAGGGTTTTTTTTTTTTAGGACATTTTTCCCCTCGCGTTCCTAGTCCATTGCGGCAGTTCAAAGAACGTTAGGTATAATGTTTTGTTATACCATATCGCAGTTGTTGCAATATATAGTTATATGACTAGTAAAGTTATGGTAGTTTTTTTTATGTTTTTGTTACCAAAGTCTGTACAAGATTTATTTTATTATGTCCTACAATAAACAAATTTAAAAAAAAAAAAAAGAAACCAGTACGCAGAGGATCCTCAGATCTTGGGTTCGAGTCCCACTGCTCCGGGTCCGTTTTTTTTCGCCTACATTTGATTAGTGGAAGGTTGGATTCACAGAAGACAGTGATGTCGCATAGATTGGGCCTTACTCTATGGAACACTGACTTGCGAGGAAGCTAAGGGCACGATCGTGGCTCCCTTCGATAAACATTGGTAAACAGAAGCCGTGCGCGGGGCCTTTCGCTCTAGCGTGGATCAATGGATTCCAGGGGACCATGAATTCTATCAGACTTTTGATGCCTCCGCGATCGTGCCCGACGAAAGGCCCACAATGCTCCGTCACCGCAGAATCACGGGACGATCTCTATTTACACTGCTCGCTGGCTGTTCACCCCTGCAGACCGGCGCGCAGACACCCCTTTGAGCGCTTTCCGTGCACGTGGGCCCGAATGGGTCCCAATACGTCCCCGGATGACGCCCGGCGAAGGGGTTCCATCCAGCTGAATGGGGGAAGAAGCATTTCTCTCCCTGCCGGGACAATCGAACTCGCATAAATCGCATGGAAAATCAAGTAGTCCTTCTTGCGTGCTCGATTATGCTCGCGCGAACAATGTCTTCCAGGAGGAAGATCAGAGGGGGATTATTGAAACGATTACCATAATGCTGGGTGGGATCGCGTGTGTTGGTTTCTCGCCACTCTAATTGGACATTAAGTACGAGGGAATTTTGGAGATCTGGAGCTGGCAGACACATTATCTCAAAAGTATATTTTAATACAGGTTTATTGTTTTTGAATGGATTGCAAGATATTTGACGAGTGGTTGTTTGCTCGAAGAACAATCCCTCGACATCTGCAAACCCTCTTCGAGTCTCCTCCAACACAACACCCGCGGCTCGACCCGACAACTTCACTATGTGAAAATGATACTTCCACTTACCTCGAACAAAAATTGTAAAATGGGGACTTGGAAGCCCTCAAAACTTAAGCAATTCAGATAGGCTCCTCCCCGATTCCCCCCTAAAGTGTCCTCGAATCTTCTCCGCCAAAAATCAACTCCCGAACAAAATTATCTCGAGCCTTCCGATCGAATTTCGTAGCAGTGCCCCACAAAAGGGTAATTAACAGCCCCAGGAATAATTAGCCTGCACTCTCGGTTTCGCGCAGAATCCGTCTCGTGTATCATTACCAGCGACGTTCGAGAAAACGTTAACAACTGGTAATGACGGGAGCCGCGATGCCTTTGAAAACCTGTCAACCGAGACACGAAGGCGCTTGCACAATACCGTTCCGGTAAATCGTGCTTCTGGCTGCAAGAATCCGCCTCGTCAGACTCCCTTTATCGTGGAATAAATATTTCTCGAAACAGCCATTGCGAAAGCAGAAATCGCAGGAGGATGGTGGGGCGGAGGGGGGAGGGGGGGGGGCACCAAGCTTTGCGCTCGAGAGGCACCCGTGATCGACATACACGCTCGTTTCCATACATCTTTCCACTTCCTCGTTCCCGGTCGTCCGTTGTTAGACGCGTGCTAATTACACGCACTTGTCCCTGAAAAACTCGGCGCTGGGGACAGGTACGTAGCGCGGAGCTGGTGGACCAGGCCGCGCCGGAGATTCGAGCTGTCCTCCTGTCGCTCACGCGAAGGTGATCCGTGCACGTGATACCGCGGAGCAAGGTGTTCAGAGAGCACAGATAACGCGGGAGCCCAGGGCATTTGGCATTTCGTAACGTTTAGATAATCGTGGAGAGACAAGAAGGGAGACCCGGCTGACGTTGAAGTTTTCGCGAAAACTCCGCGCGATGCGTGCGCTTCGATGTAATTCGCTCGACCTTTTGAATTATTGATTAGCCGGCGCGTAAAAATGCCGCTGCCACGGGTGGCGAAGGAAAACACGGGAGGGAACAGAAAAGCGTCTGCAACACGGTGGAAAAAAAAAAAGAAGAAGAAGCGGTCGACTGAAAATTGATAATCCATAGCGGCGAGCGCTTCCACGAAGAAAGGAGCCGTCGACGGATAGATCGCCGACAAATATTTTCTTTCGTGTTTCTCCGCGTCGATCTCGGGAATGACGGATGGCCCCCGCGGTCCGAGGGGCCCGCTCCAGGGCCCCGAAGGGCACGTAAGTGCCTTTTCAAATTTCTCGAGGAGTCTTACGGCCAACGGGACTCGCCGACCCGGTAATCTGGCGATTCTTCGTGAGCAGGAAACATTTAGCAATTTCTCGGGGAACGGCGGAGGGGGCCCTTTTCAACTGGGCGCCCTAACTTCTGAAGATTTCCGGGCAATGAAGGGAAATCCACGAGAAGAGTGGAAACAGTGATCGATGGAACGGTGGATTATTTTTCCTCGACGTTTTGGAGAACAGTTCCATCGCGAGCCCTTGTTTTCCCTGGAAGGGTTGAAATTGCAAAGTAGATTGACTTACGGGATATACTTTTGTCGTGCAATGGAAGATCGTTCCATCGGGGATGTTTTTTAAAACTGCTTTCTTACTACTTAGGCATCGTTTCATTGAAGACTGTTCCTTTGTTGTATTGGATTTATTGTAGTATTTTTGCATGCTGGTTCGTTCTGTGGAAATAATGAATCAGGTCTTGAAATAGTTTACAATAAGATCTTGCAGTGTCTCCCTTTCTGCGCCTTCGAATTAATTTAATTGTGCCAACTTGAAAACAATTTGTTTCCAAGCAAACGGTATGAGAAGATGAAGAAACATTTCTGACTGTAGTAAATGAAACAATGGACCATTTTTACAAATCCCTGATGCTTCTTGTGGCGGAGGTAGCAGAATTCGTTGTGTTCTTTGTAATGAAGTTGCGGATGAATAAAACTCCAAGTTATTATCTTCCAGTTACCTCGTATTGTCTCGCGAAAGAATAATAGTCAGATTTTACAAACTGTACAGTGTGTTCCCTTTAAACATTAAAATTAATATTGCACAGGTCGAGCATCCCTTCCTACAAAACAATGGGAAGACCACCCCATTAGGAACTTTCAAATATCCCATAAAGTATTCACCCTCTAAACACCATCCCCCAACATTTTCACACACAAAATATTCAGAAGCATTTATACCAGAAAACCCGGCGGAGTGCAGTTGAACTTTTTCCTCCCATAGTTGCATTTAAGAAGAAGAAAGTTTGCTACACCCACTGTTACATTCTTTCCTACTTTCTTCGACGAAATCCAAACCATTGGCGACACTGAAACTGCGACCCACCCCCTCTTCGAGAGGCTCCCTCTGTACATGCACGATCAGGGCGAAATTATAGAGCGTCGAGGCGGTCAAGAGGGGGTCGAAGCGACGTGACGCGTTTCCCGGCACGAAAATTTCCATCAACAGGTTGTCACGGGGCTGGCCACGGTTTCCGCGCGGCCGGGGGAATCACTTTCACCCCCTGTCCGCGGAAATTGACGCGTGGCAGATCGCGTTTATTCGTTAAATAACCGTATCGATTGGGGCCACTGCGCGCCCAACGACTGGGAAACCGTTTTCGGGAGTCACGGTGCAGGGAAACGCCGTTAATTTCGCCCAACAGATTCCCCGGATTGGGAAACAACCGGGAACCTCGATGGCCTATTCATTCGCGACCCAATAAAAACGATATTCACGAGTTCTCGCAGGTTTCTCCTTCAGCGCGAGGGAAGCTTGCGTGATCACCAATCTGCTAGTAAATAATTACAACCTTCCTAACATTTTGTAATTCATTTGTGTGTAAGCTGTTGGTAGCAGAGCTGTGCAAGATTGTGGAAGAATCTTGCATAGCTTCATCGTCTACTTGTTTACACAAATTGCTAGAATAATATAGAACGTAAAGGGACCCTGAAAAATAAGGAATGGTTCCCCAAGTTGGCCATCTTTTCTGCACCCTTTCTACAAAGTATTTAAACCCAAATCTACTTGCTATCAAAAGAGAAGCATAGTATAATAACTAAGGTCGGTATCAGATGTATTGGCCGGTGAGTTTCTTGAGGGGTATTCTCCCAGCATACCGCTTGCCTGCCTCAATGCTCCTTTTCTCAACGCTTTCTTGTCTTCGGAGAACAAGAGTGAGTCAGAAGTGGTGGGGCTAGCGCCAAGCTTCTAACGTGCAGGCCACACCGAGTTGTTAGTGTAGAAATACATACATCAGAATAGGTGTGCGTTAGCTCCGAAAAAATTCAGGAGTTTCATTGGTCAGCAGATTGATTCTTTCTCGATATCTTCACCTCGTATTGGTTTACGCATAGCTTCGTAACGCACACAACTATTTCGCTAAGAATAAATAACAACCATACGGCTACGTTCAGGTAGAGCCGAGCAGCGTTCCCGTTACTCCACCATACCCTTCGGGGACCACGCAACTTCAACTGACAAATCCACGATCGTCAGATGGTGGTGGCTGATTTCTCCGCGATCGCTGCTCGCGGAAACAAACTCACCGGCCAATATATCTGATACCGACCTTAAGTAGCTTCCCACGAAACTTATCTCCCATCAAAAATGCTTCAATCTCGCTCAGCGTCTGACACTCCTTGAAAATCCAAAGCGAAAAAATTCAGAGTCATCTCTCCCCTTCCACACCAAATCATACAAAACAAAGCCCCTCCACCTCCCATCGCGAATCATTTCCAAAAATCGACCACCTCGCCCGATCATCCCCTCCCCCCCGCCCCTCGCGAACTCGTAAACACTTGTTGCTCCGAGAATTGTCCCCCGTTCGCCGCTGACGAGCTCGCCATCCTCGCGTGTCCAAAACGAGTGACGCCAGCTCGTATCCCGCGCCATCGCCGGACACGCGTGAGTCGAATAATCCGCGTTTACATTAAATTCCGTGGAAGCCGCGGCCCGATAATCGTTATCGCGTCTCCCGGTAATTTTCGTTAATTACTCAGCGTCTGGCTCGAATCCGCGGATAAAAGGGGGGGGGGGGGGGAGAGGGCCGAGGATGACTCGGGGCGAGCTTTAATCACGTCTCGCGGATAATTTTCTTGGGAAGAAGTAGCCAGCGCGCGGAACGATCGGCGCCGATTACCCCGTAACGCAATCTCATCGAATCAATTTCACCTTTTATTTCTCGCATTAATCTCTTCATAGCTCCGGTTCCGTCTGCGCGGCTCCCTGCCTCCCGTTGGTGGCAATAAACAATTTCGTGCTTTCGCGGGTCCCTTTATTACTAATTAAACCGGGAGAGATGTCGAGGCTGGAAACGAGCGGGCGCGTCCTGCACGGCAAGGAGCGAACGAGGACGCTCCGCCGGGGCAAGAAGTTGATTGTTCCAGCCCTGCGCGACGGTAACAGAGCAATAAATAATTGCCGCATTTTTAGGGCTGTCGCTGATTGCTTGGAACAACCCGGCCGGCTCGATAGTTTCGTGTTTTCCAACTTACTCCAGCTCTGATTGCACCAAAGTGCAAAGCGGGTTGCAGTGTACGATGGGCTTGGGAGTCGTGGGTGCAAAGTTGACCGGGTGACGTTCGTAATTTGATTTATTCCTTGACGTCTTCAGTACTGTAGTATTTTAAAAGAAGCTTCCTTAGTGGAACGCTGGATATCCTCGTCGCGATTAATTAGTCCATTCTTGTTCCTTCCCCTCGGCCAGTTAAGAAGCACTTCGCGGGCCACTGCGCGCAAAAAGGAGAGAGACGTGGATCTCCGAGCGGAAATTCGATTTTTTTTCCTTCGACCCTGACGACTACCGAATAGTCCCTCGCGCCTGGCGCGCACCGTCATTAAGGTCGAATATTTAAATTGAATTTACGAGTCCTGGCCCGAGGCTACGCATAGGCAGCAGGTTCGCGCGTTCGATCCACCCGAAGGATTCGTCCGAGATCGCCGATCCGATCTCCCTGCCGGCACCGAGGAAAAAGGATCCAGTCATGGATCTCTGAGTCTCCTCCGCGGCTGTTCGGGCGGACCGTGGACACGTGTGCCTCGAACGGTGAATTATGGATTCGCGGCGTCCAATTCGATGGGGATTAATCGATGACAGAGTGCCTGATGGTGCTCCCGGTTATTTTCGGAACACGCTTGATTAGTATCTTAATGAATCGCCGGCTCTCGAACGCGGTAAAGTCAGCTTCCCATTCCAAATTTCTACGAGTTACTCCCGAGCATCCTGGATTATCGTCTCAAACATCTGACTCGGAATCGAGTAACGGATGATCGAGAAGTGCTTCAGCTTCTTTATTTAACCATCTCTCGTAGCGCGGTTGATGATCGAGAAAATAGGCCCCTTCAAAAGCGCGACGTTCCTTCCTCTCGTTTCACAGAATCGGGCACGCTTTTCAAGAAGTTCGAACCGCGACTACTTTCTACGAAACCTGCTCAGAAGTTGCATCAACCGAAATCGATCTACATTCACCGTGTCCTCGAGACACCTTTGCTTCTATAACGCTGCCACGTCGCGTAGTTGTTAGACCGTGGAGATGATTTTCAATGAAAATCGTCTGCTTTTATTGGAGCCATTGGTTAAGCACCCTAATTCTCGCCGAGGGCACTTTTGTGGAGGAGCTAGCGTGATTCCATCGGTTCCTTAAGCATCCTGAGAATGAATCGTGGCCAATTAATCAGAGGATCGCGGAGGCAGCGGCATTGAAGGGGCCGTCGAGGCCATAGGACTCTTATTTCGCAATTAAAAGTGCCAATTTCGCGTTCCCGCGCTGCTTCGAGATTCGCCATTATTATTTCTTCCTGGCTGGCGAGGGGTCGCTCAATTTCCACACAAGTGATTTTGGTATTTATTCGAAACACCCGCAGGTACTTAACTGTCAGCTTCGTTCGTCCATTTTTATTCAACTATTTATCGCTAGTTTCTAGCCTCGCAATTTCATCCTGCCTTCCAGTTTCGAGAATCAGCGACCTCGTCGATCGCGAATTGTGCAATTTTCCAGATTCTGGAATCTAGTAGAAGGCTGAAGGAGATCCTTTCATTTCTTATCCTACCACCATGGCCATCTTTTATTGTCCCGTTCCGTTGGTTTTTAGCGAATTCGAAATTCCAGAAACTGGTATTTAAACAATATTCACTATGCCTGGGGAACTTTGCAATGCAAAAATCCGTCGATGATCGCCGCTTGGCGATAATCCGAGTAACGAATTCGCTTCTTCTTAACGAATATTTTTTGGCAACTTCCACGCGTTCTATCATTATGTACAAATAGTACACAAAAATTTGCACTGTCTCCACTAACAAAAAGCATGAATATTCATCAGTTTCTTCATCGTGCTCACTTTTAAAAAAATATCACTCCCATATAACATATAGTACTCATCGAGGCGAATAAAATCGAAGTAGTTAGACGAGATTTTTCAACGGAGATCGAAGATTTTTCAACGTAGTAGACCGTTGCAAGCGACGAGGTTGCCGAGTTATCGCCAGGCTTCGCTGGTACAGCCAGAAAAATAAAAGGCACGAGAGCGATTTCGAGTGGCCACTCACGGCCACGTCCCTCTCCTATCAATTAAAAGTGTCAATTTGCAACGCGGTGGCGCGTAATTTCCATCGGACGATACACGTCGGCCGGGATTATTTACGAGAGGAGCCTTGGGACCCACTAATCGCTCATCCTCGACGACGTAATAATTCGCGCGAAAAGAAATATTTCGTGCAAGAGGAGGAGCGTCTCTCGCGGCTTCGTCAGGAATTTTATTTACGCATAAATTAACCGTCTTTTTTCGCCGCGGTCGTTAAAAGTCGCGACTCGATCGCCGCTCCTTTTTCTCGCCGCGAGAGAAAAGGAATCAGAAACACGTTTGCAGACGGGGCTGCCCGCTCCTTTCTCGCCAAAATTTTGATTCATCCTCGCGCGTCCGGCGAGCTCCTGGGATCCAAAATTGGGCGCCGCCAGAGAATCCAACCATTATCCACCGCGCAGCATCGAGTCGCCACGGATGGCAGTAAAAATTTTATTAACGAATAAACCCAATTACCCTTTTACAGCGCGCGTTGTCCGGTACACCGCGGTTACGCGGCCGGTCCGCCAGCTTTTTGGAAACTCGGGCCCCGGATCGGTGCGCGGGGTGCGTCGTGGATGAAATTAGCCCGGCGATAAAGTTGCATCGGTCCCGTGGAAGCGTCGTTAATTAGCTAGTTTACGGGTCTCTTATCCGCGATCTCGTTCGCGGCATTTACGAGCGCGCGAGCAGAGCTCGAAAAGCGCCTCCTCTCTGGAGAGGGCTCGAGAGCCTTTCACCGGGATCTCCGCTGCTCGGCGCGCGAAAGAAGGATCCTTTCCTTAATATTTCATTAGCGGCTCAAAGGGAATCGCGCGCAGTTGGCAAGCGTAGAAATAGCGGCGCCTCGCTTGCAGCAAGTTTTGGAAAGTCGAGGGCATTCGGCGCTCGAAGTGGTTTTTAATCGACGGTCCGTGGGACTTTTTTAGCAGCAGGCGGGCTTCCTGCTCGATTCCTTAATCCTGACGATTAATCGCCGTCGGGCAGCGAGGGGGGGGGGAGGGGGGAGGGGGGGGGGAGGTAACTATCTTGTTACGTGGGCCTCGAGCGCGAACTTGACACCGACAAGGACGCGTTTCGAAAGGAGGAAATAAAAAATACTGGCCCCAGACCGTTAAAGGACGCGGCGAGTCAGCTGTTGAAGACGCGCGAGGCTCCAGCGCCGAATAAATCGCGGGTAAAAGGATCGACAGACGCCGGCTCGACCTCGAGCGGATGATGCGCGAAGCGGGCAGCGTATCCGCGAGGATCGCGAGAGAAGTAACGGGACACGCGTTCTGGAATTCTTTTTTTAACAAATTTTGATGGCTTCTTTGGCGGAGAATTGCGGAGACTGCTTGGTCTTTTCGTTGCGAGAGGTTTGATCACTGATGAGGTAGATCTGATTCTACAATTTATTGGTAGATTGGTAGCTTATAATAACAGGAACAACAATCAGTAGCGCACTCGGGATTCAATATTTTTAATGGAAATTCAGTATAATTCGTTAGGTGATTATAAGAATTACTTAAAGAATAAAAGACAGTTTTCTTTTCTTTTTACAAATATTAATTTGTATATAAATTTATTTTAATTTATTTAGTGAACAGAAATCACAAATAAAGGTTTCGTCGCCCTCCTCAACATTTCTGCAAATCTCATGAACCGACCCGTGACCTATACATATAATCAAGATTATTATTGGATTTTTTCAAGATTAGAAATCAGCTCCTATAAGACATTTACGGAATATATAGAACCGGGTACCCGGTTTTGCCCCATAATCAAATACCCGGTTTTGCCCCAAATGAAGTAATTTACTAAACATTTGCACTTAAACATGCGATAAAGAACCGGGTAAAACGTCGAAATACCGTGTAAAGACTACAGAATACAATGCAGTACTTACCGTAATAGATTCTTTAAATCCAAGTGGTATAAAAAAAGGCAATTCACCAACGCAATAAACGCTACAATCTTGCGTTAACAAAATTTTGAAAAGAGTTTAAAAAAGAAATACCTGAACGAAAAAAAACTTTTTTCAAAATTTTGTTAACGCAAGTTTGTAGAGCTTATTGCGCCATTAAACTTTTGTTTGAAACATTTTTTCCTGTCTGTTGTACTTTGAGAGTTATACGCGAAAAAGTTGAGGTTAGTTTTCACCCCCTTAAAGGGCGATAGGGTCCAAATGAAACACACCGTTGTTCTTGTTTTGAGTCACTCTACAATCGGTGGATCCAGGTTCGCGGTGTTCCCTTGTTAGAAAAACAATGATACCCGGTCTGGCCCGCGTACCCGGTTTTGCCACACTTTCCGCTAGGTTATAGGGAAACTATTCCGTACTCCAAGAAGCTTGATCTTAATTTCCATATTCGTGCACCCAGTTTCTTCACTGGTAGATATACTTCTTTTAACGAGAAAATAATACCTTTACCTGCAACCTTCACTTCCGTTTCTGTGTATTTCTCCAATTGAACCTTCCTTCTCTTGCGTCCTTGCACCTCAGGCTGCTTTTATCTTCTCCAGCGACACAACCTACCGCAACCTGGTGCTTGCACGATCTCACCCTTCACCCTGTCTCGCATCCCCATAATCGTATCTTCCTCACGCTCGCGATCCACCCGGGCCACTTATCCGTACGCGGCGATCGCGGCGATCTACATCATCTCGAGCGAGCTGCGCCGCGGCATCTCGGCGAGTGTTTCTTAACGCGTTTCCGCTGAAACGCGTCGTGCCTATCGTTTCGCACGTTCGTCGAACAGATCTCGCGCATTAATTCGTTCCGCTAGGCTCGTTTCGAGCGCGACCCGCGTCACACTCATTGCCAGCGATCGGGATTGATCCGCGGCCAAGTTTCGTTGAGCTTCGAGCCGCACGGAATCGATTTGGATCAGCAGTAAACGCTGCCAGGTTTCCTTAGGATATCGTCGCGAGATTACTTGGAGTTCGAAGCTGGTTCCGGGGGTTTTAGGGGAATTCGTAACGGTTGGATTCGTGGCCCATCGATCATCCTCGGAGTCGATCCCGTGGATGGTGGATCGGGCGGGAATTAATTCACCGCGAACCCTGTCCTGGGCACTCTAGCGCGGCATTGGCTAAATTATTGCTATAACGGTTGTAAATTTGTAACGGTCACTTCGAATCACTCGCATCGACATGGTTCTGCCTCGGGGATCTCTCGTTCGCAGGATAATCTGCTCGAGTTTCGGCTCAACGCCTCCCGCGACAGCTTCCGCCTAATTTGTAATCAGGTTCCATTCGGAGGGAATTCGACTAGAATTCGCTCGATGGAGGGGCATTGCTTTTATTTCCAAGACGTCTCACCCGTTTCAATCCTCCTTTCTAGGACTTCTTTCCGCCTATTCAAAGAAAGCAAGGAGCATCACCTGTATGGGTGAGTATCCACAGAATCTTAATAATTACCCCCGTGTAACAAAAGTTAAACTAGAAGCTCCCGAATGCGCCGAGCCGTTTCGGGGTACCGGGTGGACCCGGTTGTTAGGTCAGCGCTGCGATTCAACAAAAGGGACCCAGAGAGAGAGAGAGAGAGAGAAGGATCGAGGAGAGGAGCCATCCGCGCAGAACCGTGATCCTTCGAAGGCC
Organism: Andrena bucephala; assembly: GCA_947577245.1. Taxonomy (NCBI): domain Eukaryota; kingdom Metazoa; phylum Arthropoda; class Insecta; order Hymenoptera; family Andrenidae; genus Andrena; species Andrena bucephala. Next base: position 72,926,866 of record OX387717.1, read on the forward strand.
GTAGATCGTTCGTATGATCCCGGGGCGTGGCACCGAGCGATTCGTCGATCCGAGAAAGGAATCCGTGGTTTTACGTAACGACCGACGGCCGATCCGCGATCCAGCTAGGAGACCGAGCCTTCCTCGTCGTTGATCGCGTGTCCGGGACTGTTTCCACGGTTCCGCGCGTCGTCCTGGTGCGATACCCCCTCGCCCTGGATCGTTCCTCCGGCCCGGACTTCCAAGAATCTCGGGCACGCATCTTCGTAATCTCGGAGCGGTGTCTCGTGACTCGAGTGAATTACTTGTTGCTCCGAGACCTCTCCGCCGTCCTCGGAGGTGTTTTATCGCACGTAAGGATCTGGACGACCCGGCCGTACCGAGTCGCGAGTCCCTCCGTCTAGAAACGATCCGCGGGCAGAGGTGCAATTAAAATGAAATTGGGCATGTCGAACGACACCATGGAAACGGAAGGGGGGCCGCCGGTAACGGGGACCGCGGTTTCGAAAAACCACGCTCGGAAACCGGTCCGTCCACGGGCGAAGGGGGGGAGCGGGAATCAACAGGTCGATCTCCGTAGCTGGTTCGCGGAATCGACGGAAGTCGCGCAACTTTGTGCTCCACGCGAACGCCGACGCGACGGCTCGTTTCCTCGAGGGGTATCAATTAGATGGGACAAATTAGAGCCCCGAGTCAATACCGACACGCCGTCGAAAGTATCGGGGAGGGACAGGGACGTGTCGTGTCCTCTTCCTCCGTCTTCCCTGGGCCTGTAGCTAGGGGGTTGGCGGGGGATGGAAAGGAGAGGTGTATTTAAGGCTCCGGCTGGCCGGAGGAGAAGGAAGCTGCGTACAAAGAGAGCCGAGATGAGGGAACAAAAAGGTACAAGGAGGAGAAGGCGAGGAAGGAGACGGTAGATGAAATAAAAAGGCTGGCTGAGGAGGGGGGAATTAAGAGAGGAGGTGGAGAAGGAGAGATCTCTATGCGGTAGCTGAAGCCAGTCAGTCAGGTATGCCTGGAGGCTAGGCCATGATAGACAAGGTCATCCTCTCCCCGCCTTTGCGCGTACGCTCCGCGCTACCGCCAGTCCTCGTTTACATTTATTTATTTATAAATATACCGCGGCACTCGGCTAATGCGCCGACAGAGGCACGGAGAGAAGGAGGAAGCTGGAGCAGCGAGCGGCGCGCATGGAAGGAGAGCCAGACGGCGATGGAACCCCTTCACCTGTCGATTCATTCCTTCATTATTCGGTTGATCGCGGCGCGAATGAGTCCGCGGAAAAGCCGCCGCTCGTTTACTGCCGTTCCTTTGAAAACCTTTGCCTCCCCTCCACCCCCCCCCCCCCCACCCACCCCCACCGCACCTTCTTGTCTCTCGTCGGCTTCGTTTTCTCGCCTGTGACGAGCCAATTATCCGTCGAACGGAATTTCGAGCCCGTCGTAAAGTCTGGCTGCTCCCTACAAACGGCGGATAGAGTGTCCAGCGCGATGATCCAAGGTTTTATGTAGCTATTATTTTGTATCCGAGGGGGAGACTCGGTTACTAGATCTGTAAGTGACATTGCCATGGTCGAGATAGGTAATGGGATATTTACACCCGAAGTTCCCCCCCCCCCCCCCCCTCCCCATCGATGAGTCCCTTAATGTCCCCCGCGTCGATACATGTCGCTTGTGTTATCTGTCCATCGTCGAACTGATCATTCCGTGTCGTTCTGCTTGCAGATCTTCGGTAGCAAGGCGGACCTGCAGCTCCACACGCAGATCCACATGCGCGAGGCGAAGCCGTACAAGTGCACACAGTGCGCGAAGGCGTTCGCGAACTCGTCGTACCTGTCGCAGCACACCAGGATCCACCTGGGCATCAAGCCGTACCGCTGCGAGATCTGCCAGCGGAAGTTCACCCAGCTGAGCCACCTACAGCAGCACATCCGCACGCACACCGGCGACAAACCGTACAAGTGCCGGCATCCAGGCTGCACGAAGGCGTTCAGCCAGCTGAGCAACCTACAGAGCCACTCGCGCTGCCACCAGACCGACAAGCCGTACAAGTGTAACTCCTGCTACAAGTGCTTCTCGGACGAGCCCAGCCTGCTCGAGCACATACCGAAGCACAAGGAGTCGAAGCACCTTAAGACGCACATCTGCCAGTACTGCGGCAAGAGTTACACCCAGGAGACGTACCTGGCCAAGCACATGCAGAAGCACGCGGAGAGGACGGACAAGAGACCGCCCATAATCGGCACCGGCCTCAGGCCGTCGATACACGCTATGACCGTCCACCACCAGGACCACTACTGGCCGAAGGTCAGCCCGGACTCGGTGATCAACGATCTGCACGAGCGGCTGCCCCATCACCACACCGACTACCACCAGAACCAGAACCCGGAGATGCTGCTGCCCGGCCACGGGCACAGGGGCGAACCCATAGAGAACGACTCCAGGCAGCAGACACCGCAGCCGGCAGCCAACCATCACCCGAACAGCAGCTCGGCGTTCACGCCGATCTCCTCCATCTCGATAAACTCGATCTCCTCTATGCAGCACCCGTTGAACCCGTTGAACCACTTGCACTACCCGGGCAGCCATCACCCGGCCTCCAGGCCGTACCTGTACGAGGCCTTCAACCCGACGCAGAAGTCGTCGCCGGCGTCATCCTCGTCCGGCGTCACCCCCGGCACCGCCAGCAACCAGAACGCCACGTCGTTCCCCAATCAGCTGATCAGCCTGCACCAGATCAGGAACTACGCCCACCAGCCGAACCTCGGCAACCTCGGCAACCTGGGCAACCTGGGCAACCTGGGCAACCTCAGCAACCTGAGCAATCTGAGCGCGACCATGGAGAGCCACGCTCTCCTCGGCGGCCTCAAGGAGAAACAGTAACTCCGGCTGGTCTTGGAGATTAGGAGAAGCTGCCCCGATAATTCTCCTCGGTTTCTTCTTTATTCCCTGTTGTCCCGGAACCGCCCCGAAACCCCCTCTTCGTCCACCCTGTTTCTCGTCGACGTACCACTTGGAGCGCGAGATTCGACGGGACCCCGTCGAGAGCCCTTCCCGCGGGGACGGGCGCGGAGCGTCATCGTAATCGAGCTTGCCGTAGCTTGCCCTAGCTTGTAGCTTGTCGATCCTCTGGGTGTCTCTCTTCCCAACCCTCCCGCAGTTCCCCTCGCCCTCCAGGCTCCCACCTAGCCGCTCCGGGATCTATGGATCGTTCGGGAGCCGCCGCGGCGACGCGCGAATCCTGATCGCGGCCGGCTGATTCTAAATCGTTCCTGTTTCTACTTTATTTTCTTCTATTAAACGCAGCGCCACGGGTGACTACTTGCCACCGGGACCGTCGGACACGGGACGCTTTCGTGCGAACGCCTCGAATCGCCGTTCCGCCATGTTATTTTTCTTTTCCTTTTCGAATTTTAAGTTTCTCGCGTTGCAAACACTTATGCTTTAAGTGGAAGCGATCACCGTGACGATGCAATTTTTTTGTTAGTAGTTATTTTCAAGAGTGCGACCCTCTCTTTTACGTTCTTCTTTTAACCGGTTTCTTTTTACCGCGACCAGCGTCGAATGCGGACCGCTCGGTGGAGCGGGGAACGGTGATCCGTGGGCGCTCGAACGCGGGGAGGACGCTCGGAAGCAAGGAGGTGGATTTGGAGAAACGATTTCCGTGGAAATCTTCGTGGAAACGCGGAGATCGTTCTTCCCCGTCGGGGACGAATGCAAATCGGCCAGGCGACTTTTAATCGTTTTTAATGCTACCACGCATCCATGCATGAAGAGCAGATATTAGAAAGTCCGGCTCGGTATCGATGGGGAACCTCCTATCGGTAGCCGCCGGGGGCCCGTGAATCGGCAAGATCGATCGCGACCGACGCTCCCGCCACGATGCAACCGTTTGCCTCGCCGCTGATTAACTTTCACGCGCCGAACTCCGGTGGAAAGTAGCCTGGGAACCATTACCGGTGGCCACCGTTTCTCGGGTAGTCTCGGCGGGTCCCGCGGCGAATAGTCACCCGGGAGGCGAGGACGGCGTTCCTGTGACCGGGGATCCTCTAGCCCATCCTCAGCCACGGTCCCCTGAAACCACTCCTCGAGGGACGTCTCCCCTCGAATTCCGTCAAGTTCCAAGCGAATAATAATAAAATAAGTTTGTTACTGAGTAGTAATAATAAAATAATAATTAATGAAGCTAAAGGATAGACAGAAGGAGGATCACAATTCAAGCGCCGGGGCACCTGACGCTGCAACCATCCCCAAACGAAATCCCTTTCGCCGTCTTCCTCTCCCCCGCATCCCCCTAGAATTCGGTTTCATTGAACGTCAAGGGAAAAGCGACGATTTCCTAAGTCACTCTCTCACTCTCTAACTTCCCCCGTTCTCATCGCTCTTTTATGTTACAACGTCCCCTGGTTTCAACCAGAAACCACTGTTTTACAAACGCACCCAGCCGATCTTCTTCCCTCCTCGGGATAGAGAAGACCAGAGAAATCGATAGGAACGGGAACGATGATCGCAAATCGATCGGGGCCGCCCTTTCGTCGCCGATAAATTGTCCTTGCTAATCAACCCTCCCTCCTTCTCACGCGCAAGCACACGTGGCCATTCGTTCACTCCTCGGTAACGAACTGATAGTTTTTAAATAACTTGAGCACAGGTGGAGCGCCTTGTCGAGTCTCGCGAGCCACCCTTGATGATCCTTGGTCCATCGGCCAGGACCATTGCCGATCCGCGCCGAAACGAAGACGCTGGGGGAAACTAGTGGGGGTTGAAATAACAACGACCCTGGGAGGGTGAGAAGGGAAGGTGATGCTTCTTCGTTTCTGGCGCAGGATCGCCTGGTCCCGGGCCAGCTGGACCCTTCGGGAGGGAAGGGTGGCACGGGTCGCTAACAAGAAATTATCTACAGCACTTCATCCCTCCGCTAAATCAGTTCCAGCGTACGGACGCCCGAAGAATCTTTTCACACCTTTTGGACGATTTGATCGACGTCGACGTTCACTGTATCAAAAGGTAAACGGAAAGGTGGCAAGGGGATTTCAGATACAGATTTGTTCGTCGAGGTCGATCGAAACGCGGTGTCATAGAAAATTCGCGAAAGAGAAATTCCTCCTCCGCCCTAGCACGCAGACACACACGCACACATTCTCGCGGTCTCGTCGGACAAGGTATTTGGAATATCTCCAGTACAGTCTATATTTCTATATCAATCCTCTCTTCTCGCTTACGCGCCTACTGAATATCGATCACTTAATTAATCAATTTATATAATAATAATATATAATATTTATTTATTCATTTATTTGCATATATATTTATATATATATATATATATTTATATATAATAACTATGTACAAGGAGGTTCTTACCTCTCTCCCTCTCTCTCTCTCGTTCTCCCTGCGCCTGTGCTTTTCAACCCCCCTCTACCCTCTCGTTCCTCTTCAATTGTTTATTACATCTCCGTTACTTTCGCGTTTAATAACACGAAGGCACTGTCCTCAACCTACCCCAAATCTCTCTTCCTGTCTCTCTCTCTCTATCTCTCTCTCTCTCTCTCTCTCTGTCTCACGCTCTCTTAGAACATTCACGCGATTCACACCCACGAGTGATCCGTGTGTGCACGCGTGTAACTCCTATTTAAAAGGTGCGTGCAATGCTCTCCCTCCTCCCTGTTCCTCTCATTTCTTTCTCCCCCAACCCTCCCTCCGTCCACCCTCTCCTACCTACACATACGCAAACGCACACGTGCTACCTCGATCTCCCTCTCTCTTCCATGCTCTTCGTTAATTATCCCGTTGCGAGCGAAACGTCCACTCGACCCAGAAAGGTGTGCCCCCCCCCCCCCACCCCCGCCCCTCCGCCGCCTCCGAGGGGGTAAAACACCCCCTTGGAAAATAGGTGTACTTCACGGCACGATCTCCTCCTGGCTTTTCCTATTCCCTCTTAACGAACGGCGCTCCTGGGAGGCAGAAACGCGGACGAAAAATAAAAGAAACGGAATTAACGGCGGTCCCATCGATTTCAGACCGGTCGGCATTTCTTTCCCGCGTCTTTTTTTTTCTCCTGGACTCTGCGGGGGTTGCGCGCTTCCGCGGGGCGCACCTTCCCAGCGGCCGTTCCGCGGGAGAGCGTGCGACGGGGATCCGGAATAACGATCTCTAAATCTCGGGGAACAGTCGCTTCCGACGACCCTTCGTCTCTGTTCCGGTGGGTTCTTCCGTGTCTCCTGGCATTCCTCGCGGACTTTTTGGCCACTGCGCTCGTAGATCGAGCCTCTGGGCAAACCCTATACGAGGGAAAAGCAACGCCAGAGTAAATTAAAAGCGAATCTTATATAAGATTCTGTTTAGGATTCCTCGAACGATAACGAAGAACCCCTCGTCGCTATTTTCACACTTTAGGGGGTGTACCCAATTGGCGACGTCTAACGCGGCTCTTCTATAAAAAAAAAGAGCAGACTAAAATTAGAACAGTTTACATTCACCTGATTGTATGTCACGTCGCAAGCGTTTGCCATAAGGTACACCGGAAGACTGTTATCAGAATACTTGCCCTTAAAACTGCAACTCCTTTCGTCTCCCTTAAAAGATAAAAAATAAAAGGAGCCCCCGAAACAGAGCACGAAACTCGAGTCCATGCGCCTACCCTTCCGGTAGCTCCTTCAGAGTCCAGCGCACGTTCAGACACACGCATGCACAGAGGATTAATAAAATAAGGCAGGAGTGAAACGTTTTGAAAAGCGATGTTCAAACGAGGCGAGACGATCGATGGGACCGATCGAGAGGCAAGAGCGGAGGAAGGAAGAACGGGGGTGCTCGCGAACGGAGAATCGAGAAATTAAGGAGATCTCACTGGGGTTAAAGAGACTATTCAAGTTCGCTCAGTATTTTATTATTATTTTATTAATATTATGATTATGAATATTACTATTACAATATAATTACGTTTTCGTTTAACCAGCTGTCACTTGAAATGTGGAGAGACGTCGGACGTCCTTGCGTTTCCTCGTCGATCATTTTCTTTCTCTCCCGTAAGATAAACCGCCGAACCATCCCCTTTCCGCTCTTCCGCGGCGAAGGTACCGTCGCGAACGAGCGTACCTTGCAAACCGCTTGTCTTACTTTCGGGGATCCTTGAAGAGAAGTGAGAGATAGAGAGAGAGAGAGAGAGAGAGAGAGAGGCTTATGTATCTGTCGCGGAAGGGAGGGGATGTTAGTGTAAATGCAGAACGAGGTACCTCGTGATTTTTAAAGAACGAGGCGCCTGGCTGCCAGGGGATGATTTCGGTTTCGTGGACGACCCGTTCGTCGTTACCTTTGTTAAATCGCGTGCAATTAATTAGACGGGGTGAATTAAGCAGTCGGCGGATATGTCTAGTAGATTAAATACACATCGGGGGTGGTTTACTCGCGCGCGTAATGCCTCTTCGAAGAGAGGCGAAGCATCCTTTCCTCCACCTAGGCAGCCTCCTCGCCATCCTGTATTCGTTTGCTCTCCTCCCTGTTGATTCTCGCGACGTTCGCAGAAGCATGCCGTCCACTATGCTCTCGGAGACTAGGGAAGAACGCGCAGAGGATCTATTCTTCGCGAGGGGAGCCTCCCGTCAGCCTCGGCTCGGCTTGCATTCATAGAGGAAGGAGCTGCTCTCCGCGTCGCTTCGGGGAAGCGAGAGCGGGGAGGACTCTTTCCTCCTTTATTTTTACATCAACAGTCTCTCCGACGAGCGACACACAAGCGGCTGCGAAATGGGAATGGGAGGACCGTCTCTCCCCTTCGATCGTTTAATCTAAAACACTCGCGACCGATCGACTAAAAATAAATAAAATTTCAGATCCCGAGCAAGATCTCTTCCCATTTCCATGCCGCACTACTCCCACTCGTCGGGCGACCGTTCCAAGCTTGAAGCGACTCGAGCCGCTAGCCGCGCGACCATCGATTAAAGGGGTAGCGGGCGAGAACGGGGGAGAAATGACCCAGCGCCCCGTGTGTCTGTGGGTTACGAATGATTGGGGAGCAAAGGAGTAGCGCGAGAGAAAGAGAGGCTGGGAAGCCGGAGCGAAAGGCAGAGTGAGAGGATATCCACACGTAGGCGACGTAAGGAGAGAGAAAAAAAAAAACAATATATTGATTATATTGCGTGGTACGAACAGAACTGTGATATTTTATTGTATAAATTTACGGAGGAAAAAGAAAAAAAAGATGAGAGAAAGATGATGAAATATGAAGAGCAAATCTCTAAGCGGATATACTTACGCGGGATATTACTGTATTTTACAAAGAAGTGCATCCTTAAGCCGTTTAAACGCAATCGTACGGACCTCGTACGCACGTAGCCGGGTATCCCTTTGAGGAATCGAGTCTAACTTCCTTCGCGCAGCGCTCCGGCGGCGTGTAGCTTCTGGGGGAGGCGGGATGCCGAGGGCGCACCCTCTCCTCTGTCCGGTCCATTCTCGACTTCGGAAGGAATACCCGGCCGTTTTTCGGGCCGATCGCGGGGCCCTAGTGTCTAATCGTTTCCTGTTTGTAAAGTATATATATAGATATATTAATATAGATATATTATATATATGAATTAAATGTTTGATAAGTGGGAAGCAGCAAGAGAGTTACGAAAGGGGCGAGAATGATCTCGTTGCGTGTTTCGAAACGATTTTAAGCACACACACACACACCTACACACACCTACACGCGCACGCAAACAGACACACATACACGCAGAATTAACGGTTAGAAGAGTAAGTACCGAAGTCTGTAAAGTTTCCAAGGAAGAGCAATTTTTTGCGCGCTACCGATCGTCCCTCGCCAACTCGCGAACGAAGAATCAGAATTGAACGGCGAAGAGAACCGCGTCTCCTAGTCCCCCCCGCAGATCGACGAGTGGCGTGGAACGTTGGCTGCCCCGGGATCGTCGAGCGACACCTCCACCTTTTTGCCGGAGCCAATTAAGCGAGGTGAAGAGTTATAATCCTGATGGTGCGAGATCTGGAAAAGCATTCCCCACGAAGCGCAACTGCTTCCATCGTCTCGGCCGGCAAAGGGGTGGAGGTGTCCGCCACCCGGGCCGGCCAAATTTCCTTCGCCTGCTAGCGGGACTACCCCTGCGCTCGACGAGGAGCGGACCCAGCGTTCACTCGCCGATCCACCGGCGCACCACCCCCGCGAGCGCGATACATACACGCATACAACGAAACGCGACGGGCGCCGTTCCGCCGAGGGCGGGTCTCGGCCGAGAGCAGCGGAACGTCGGTCGTCGCGAGCCGATCGCAGACGGGGCGAAGAAGAAACCGTGCGTTCTTTCCTTTCACTTTCTAACGCGAGCACAACGGTACAAAGTATGAGAAATAAAGAATGAGACGGAGAGAGATGGAGCGAGGAGGAACCTAGGCAAGGAAAGGGTGGGGGGGGGGGGGGGGGAGGTAGGCCTCCGGTGGGGCCCCTCGAAATTCGTACGGGAGCTGGAGGGATCAGGTGCGCGCTCCCATCGAGTAGAAACGGTGCCGCGGATCCTCGTACGAATTTCGCGAGCGGCGCCGTCGTTTCCGTTTATTGCGACGGCAACGTGGACGGAGGACCGTCTTTCTCTGGCCCCTTCCTCCTCCCCGCGTTTTGAGGGATCGAGAGTAATATCACGGAACACGGGACTCGTGTTATATTTATAATCGATTTTCAGAGTTTTCTCGCGACCATTTCTTCTCGATACCGCCCCGCGTCTTCTCGCGCGGACAGACCTTGTAAAGAATACCTCCCCGTACACCCAACCCACCCACCACCCCCCCCCCCCCCCCACCACCCCCCAACCCCAACCCCCGTCGTCGACACTAACTGTTCATCCTTTTTAACAAATATAACAGAACTTACGTCTTACTAATCACGAGCGGCGATTCGGAAGGCCATCGCAATCCACCTCGATCGGAGGAGCTTGAGCGTTTCCTTTCAATGCCGCGCTTGGTTTCAGTGGAATGGGTCCATTGCCTTGGCGTTCTGTATTTGCGAAGTGTTTTATAATTCCTTGATCAAGCTGACTTTCTTTTAGAATGGCCGAAGAGGCGTTCTCGATCCGCCGACGGAAGCTTCAAGCGAGAATAGGTAATAAATTGAAATTTGCGTTTCAGTTGCAAGCTCGAGGAATATTTATTTCGCCCTACTTCTTTCTAAATTCAACGACACCGGCGCGCACGTTCTCCGAGTCTCAGTCACTACGGTTAATAATGTCCTAGCCACGCTCAATTAATACGATAAGGAGCCACGCGCAGCGCGTGCTTAAGGGGGACCAACGGTGTGACGACCTCGAAAGTAGGCGATTTTATTTGTTTTTTTTTTTTAAGATGGATTGCGGCGCAGATATAGTTAATAGATAGAAATGTAATTTTTTTTATACTTAATACATTTATTGAACTAAAAGAGAACCAGTTTTTGTTTCTTTTTCGATAGACACGTGGGAATATGTGGCGCGCACGTCGCGCAACGGCGGTCGGCCCAGCGGCTGCGCCAGCGTGCGATCGCCTGAAATACAAATTTCAATTATTATCTTGAAGCGTACGAGCGCAGTTTCAGTCAAGCGTACGGAATTGGAGGTGTATTCGTTTCTGGGGAAATTGACTAGCGTGTACAGAGGGGACGTTTGTTTTTCAACGAAAGATCGATTGTTTTCAGCTATGTTCTCGAAATGGTTAGTCGAAATAAAATGACCGTACGCTTGAAGGTTGATGTCTTCGCTAAGGATAAGTTGGTATATTTGCAAATCGGCAGGATGAAAATTGTCCGAGCTAGCCGCTGGGCCAGTGTCGAAATGTCGTTTTGAGAGAAACGCGTTTAAAGTTTCAGTTTGTTGTTATATATTAATAAAGAAAGTTTTTTTCAACTTACACTGTATCGTCGATCCCTAGACCGATTTCCACGAGTGATTTCCAACGATTTTCGTTGCGGAAGCGAAGAAATTTCATGCAGGGTGTCGGCGTCTAGGACGTGCGCAACGTTAATGCGCCTTCATTTCGTTATTGAATATACGTACAGAGATGTATGAAGCCAGTTCTACGATATGGTGTCTCTTCAAACTTTCTCGGAATATCCGTTGTCGCTGGCATTATATAATTTTTAGAACCGTCACACTGCCGTTAGTCTCCCAAGATCAGTTTCTGTCCCGCTAGAAATTGAATTTAATAGTTCGCTAGGTTGCATCAGGTGGCGTGTAATTCTGAAAAAGCACAGCGTCGACATCTATTAACAATCCTGTGCAACGTGTGCATTAAGTGAACTTGTAACAGGTAACTGATTTTTACTGGACTCTGCGCACTTTCTGCATTACATACAGTCGGTATAACAATCACCTTCATTTTTTGCAGCTTCCTGCATCTTTTCAATCGCGTGCGATCGGAATAACAGATAACTTCATTTCCTGCAACTAAGTGAACTTACTGCACTGCATACAGTCGGAATAGCAGTCGCCTTCATTTGCAACAGCTAAGAGCAATGTCTGCATCGCGTGCAGTCGTTATAGTAGGACGTGAGTCTGCATCCTATCGGTACAGTAGAATGTATAATCGGACTACGCACGCGCAGCTTGTTATGTGTCATAATCAGCTGATCAGGCACAGATGTAAAAGATGGCGAACGTGGGGCCGAATAATTTCGTTGTCAGATAACTGTCAAAGGAGGACACAGCGAACGTTACTTGTTCACAGTATCGACAGTGATCCTCGCAAATGTGTACATAATTGAAAACAGTGCATCATGGCATTCTTCGAGGTTAGTTCAACATCGTCCTTGAACGTCCACTGCAATCCTTTCCATCGTCCGTACATAACCCCATTTTTTACGCGCTGACGCTGGAACCGTGTTTACATTTCAGTGGAGACGGTTCAATTTCTTCGACCTGAAGAAAGAGGTCGACGGTGGGAAGATAGCCAAGGCACTCGGAGTGAGTTTCTTTCAATCCGAGTCGTATCCTTCGCGACGCGACGAACTGCATTTAGGTTAGGTCCCTGCATTTGATTTGCATTGTATATTTTATATATTCTGTTGATTAGGACGCTCAAGTGACGGCAGCTACGAGCGGCAACGGCAACTTGGTCTTCGGGGATAACACGGGCAACGTGCACTTAGTGAATAGAACTTACGATGTCACTACTTTCCGCGCTTATGAAATCACGTTGACATTGGCCCAGCAAGTTCAACATTCCACTTTCTTGTTCACCATTGGTGTCAGTACCGTTGTAGAATCATTCCATGTTCATTACAAATATCATTGTTACTTTAACGAGAACTGTGTCCGTTTAGGAAGACGAGCTGGGTTGCAATCCTACGATAAAAGTCTGGAACTTGGAGAAACAGGGCAGCCCGATATGCGTTCGTATAAGTAGAGCGATACCTAGTTACAGGGCAGTTCCTGCGACCGCCTTGTGCGTGCATTCTAGTCTGACTTTAATGGCCGTTGGCTTCGGAGATGGCTGTATTATGCTCTACAGGTAACAATCGATTAGGCACTGACTCCGTTCAGCCGGCTAACAACACTTCTGACGGAGAACTTTTAATCCTCAGGGGCGATTTGACTAGGGAAAGGAAAAATAAGATAAAGGTGCTGCAGGACGCCAATATTTCTATCACCGGCCTGGCGATAAAGTCAACGGGCAAGCAGAATCTCCTATTCGTCGCTACTACGAACAGTGTCTTTTTATATAACATTACTGTTAAAGATAAAGAATTTAAGTCCCCCTTGGATTCTATGGGCTGCGCCAGGAAGTGCAGCGTCCTCGCAGAGTCCATGCAAGATAGTCACTTCATGATTGGTCGTACCGATGTAATAATTAATCCTCGAAATCTAATCCCAGGATATTAAGTAAACCTCTTCTCATTAATGAATTTCTTTCGTGCCAGGCAATTTATTGTTACACGTCAGATGGTAGAGGACCCTGTTACGCTGTAGAAGGTCAGAAAATAATGTTAGAGTGGTTTAGAAGTTACTTAGTGATTATAGCGAAAGAAGCAGCCAATGTTCCTAGAACAACGACCACCATTTCTGCAAAGCCGAGGTAAGAATTCTATTCGATCGTCCAATTAAGCGAAAGCGTTCTTCTTAACAAATTATATTCATTCGTAGTACCATAGAACCGATACCGCCAGGTGTCGATAAACATATGATCACGGTACTGGACATACAGAATAAATTCATCGTCTTTTCTGCATCGATGGTGTCCGTGCAAGCTGTGTTAACAGAGTGGGGTGGATTTTTTATACTCAGTGGCGACAGTAAGCTGTATCACTTGGACGAGAAAGATCTACAGTCGAAGCTGGCGTTGCTTTTCAAAAAGAATCTTTACGACGTGTCTATAAGGTAGATGCAGAACTGGGAATATTAAACGAAGCATCGTTTAGCACTGTGCTACTTTCAGGATAGCCAAAAATCAGCAGTACGATGCTGAGGGCCTCATCGATATATTCCGACAATATGGCGATCATTTGTATGCGAAGGGAGATCATAACGGAGCGATAGAACAGTACATAAAAACAATTGGCAAGTTGGAGCCATCGTACGTAATCAGAAAGTTTCTGGACTCCCAGCATATCGACAATTTAACGACATATTTGCAAGCGTTACATAAAAACGGACCGGCAACGGAAGACCACACCACTTTGCTGTTGAATTGTTACACGAAACTGAATCACCCGGATAAATTGAAAGTATTCATCATGGTAAGCGATCTTTAATCTGCGCTCTATGTTAATGCAATTAACAGTTCCCGTGTCTACATCACAGTAAATTATTGCTTTAGACTAAAGACAGAGAGGTCGATTTCGATGTCGAGATCGCGATTAAAGTCTGTCGCCAATCATCGCCAGAGGATGCTCTGCTTCTCGCCCAAAAGCACGCGCGGCACGAATGGTACCTTCGCATTCAAATTGAAGACAAACACGAGTACGAGAAAGCACTGGAGTACATGGCAACTTTGGAGTTTGAAGAAGTAAGTTTATCCAGGGGCGAATTTGTGTCTAGGCTTAGTAGGCTGTAGCCTAGGGCAGTCAATTTTGGGGAGCGGCAAATATTGGGGAGTAATCAATTTTGAGGAGTGGCAAATTTTGGGGAGCGATCAATTTTGAGGAGTGGCAAATTTTGGGGAGCGATAAATTTTGAGAAGCCGCGAATTTTAAGGAGCGGCAAGTTTTGAGCGAAAGAAATTGGGAAAGATTTAAACACAGAGGTTTGCAACAACTTTAAAAACAATTCACATCTTTTCCATACAGCAAATTAGCAATAACTCATATGTGAGTTGCATATGGAATTAATTTTGAAATTACCTCGACTCTATTAAATTAAAATATTTTATGATATTTCGCGGAAAGGGTGGCAGACACTTGTTACCCTAAGGGCGCCAGATCCTCAAATCCGCCCCAGAGTTTATTTAAACGAGTCTAATTGTGCAGAATTAATTCGAAACGATTCTTCCCTAGGCAGAGGCGAACATGAAGAAATACGGTAATATCCTAATAAAGAATGTGCCAAATGAATCCACGCAATTTTTAAAAACTTTATGCACCAATTATAGGCCGTCCAATAAACCACTCGTAGATCAGGTAAACTTCGACGAACAATAGAATCCATGTCGGTGTAACAACGGGATTAATTCACTCTCTATGTTCAGGAAACTTTAGACGGTACCGTGGTCCAAGATATCGACAAAGCTAATCCCGAAGACTTTATCCACCTGTTCTTAAACAATTCCGAGCGACTGGTGGAATTTTTGGAACATTTAGTCAAAACTGATACCAAGTTAGTACATCGCATTAGTTATTCGGACGGTTTATTAGATATTGTATTCTGTAATTTATACGTGTTGACGCAGGTGGAGTACTTTGGTATATAACACGTTAGTAGAGCATTATCTCCATGTTTGGTCAGCCTTAGACAACGACGTAGCTAAAGTGCAATACGAACAGAAAATTGTTCGGCTTCTGCAGAGCTCTGAGGCGTGCTATGATAAAGATCAGATCTTAATTCTGTGCCATCAGCATAACTTCAGACGTGGTTTGCTGTTCCTCTACGAAGAGAGTAAATTGTACGTACATAACTTAACAGTCGGTGATCTCCTGTTTAGAAGCTCTGTCTCACAAGTAACATTATCGATAGGTATCAGGAAATATTGCGATTCCACTTGCGAGAAGGAGACAGTGAGCAGGTATTAGCCACTTGCAAACGATTCGGCCATCAGGACCCGAATTTGTGGGTTCAAGCTTTATGGAGCGTTGCCCGGAACAAAGAAGCTCCGACCAAGCTACTTGCAGACATACTAGCTTACATAGGTATAGTTATAATTCTTCGTCTTTTTCTTTGCATCGTACATTTATTCTGAAAGAAATATCATTCGCAGCGCAAGAGAGACTTCTATCGCCCCTAATGGTGATCGACGCAATCTCCACCTCGCTCTCTTGCACCTTGGGCGATGTTAGAACGTATTTGAACAGCGTGCTGCGAACGGAACACGAGCAGACTCAAGCGGATATAGACTTAACTGAGAAATATCGGGCAGATACCCTGAAATTACGCGAGCAAGTAGAGTCTATTAAGAACAGCACGATAATCTTTCAAGGATCGCGTTGCAGTGCCTGCCACCATCAGCTGGAGCTACCATCGGTGCACTTCATGTGCCAGCATTCGTACCATCAGCACTGCTTCCAGAGTTTCTCTGAAAATGAGAACGAGTGTCCAGCATGCCTGCCGAACAACAAGAAGCTGTTGGACATCATAAAAGCTCAGGAACAGTCTAGGGATCTTCACGAGACGTTTCACAGGCTGCTCGACAGAGCCGAAGATCCGTTCTCGTTGGTTGCTGATTACTTCGGACGAGGGGTGTTCAAAAAGTTAACGGTGATCACCGATACGGACAAATCGTTGTCCACGGCGTCGATGAAGTTCCAGGAACCGATGCTGAATTACGGGCCAGGGGCGGAAGCCAGGATCAGATTAACAGAGGGGAAAACCTCGCCCGTGCCCATAAAAGAGGCTCGCATTCTAAACAACATCACGCCGAAATCGTCGCCGATCCAGAAGGCTTTCGTGCCCCCGAAGACACCGATCGTGCCATCCAATCCGTTCCAAATGGTCGAGTACGATGAAATGAAGAACCCGTTCTTCGACGAGAAGGATAGCAATCTCGTTAAAGACAACGACGGCGACGACTGTAATAAGAACCTGAACCCTTTCAGCAGATAAATTGCATTCCCAAGTATCTCAAGTTTCAAACTCGTGAATGAACAGTAAGTGAACTATATATATTATTACGCACGGGCAACGAATTGTCGGAACTTGTAAAAAAAAAGGAGGTGTCGTATGAAGTGATTCAACAGGTCCAGCTTAGATTTTTATTAGGCTAACTCTTGTCAGAGCTCCGATCGCTATTCTTTTCTTTAAATTGTACGAATTTCATATTACTTTTCTATTTCGTATACACTATTGATATTTTCATCTTTTTATGCTTCGCGCGACTTGTAATAGGAGACGGATGTATTTCGCGGCGACTGATGGGAATTTGTTTGCATAAAACATAAGATGTATATTAAACAATTTATTGTATATAATCCACGTAATATCTTTTAGGATAATTAATCCCATTATAAAAAATACTTCACGTTTTATAAAAAGATACATCTACCAAAGTAAGTCTCCCCTAAATAGGCGTTAATAAATAACATGGAAAGAAGTATATAACTACGTTATACATGGTCCAAAATGTGTTTCCACTCAAATATCTTGTCGCTTATTCGAAAGGCGCTCCAGTTATCTATAATTTCCGGAGTCCTTGGTTTAATAGAAATAGAAGTGCAGTACTCTTCGGAGACCATTGGCACGAAGAAGTCAGAGAGCACAGGTACGGCGTCTCTCTGCCGCGGTTCTGGGTCCTTGCTACGAGTCAATCTGCTTGGCAGTTGCTTTTCATCTATGGACAGGTCCACCAAGTTTTTATAAATGGCTTCGTCGAGAGGAAAGTCCAAGGCACTAGAAATCTGGAAAAGGAAACACGGGCATATATTCTCTGATACTTTGCAAGCGACCTTCCTCCCTTTATAATACCTTTTCATTTAAGAGACTTTTGTACGTAGGTGGTAGATGCTCGATATCCATCACAGACTTTTGCTTCTTCATTTCATTCAGCGTATTAATTGTACAAATAATTGAATTATACTCGGGCCGTGCTAATCTTTCCCCAGAGGTACATGGTTTCGTGTAAGCATCATCTCCCCGTTCGTCCAAATCTGCTTGCCTTTTATGTGGCTTTCCTGGACCAACGTAAGGTTTAATTTTTGGTCCATTTATGTCACGCAGCAAAGTCTTTTTAATAGGAGAAGCTTTGGTCTTCGATGCAGCTTTACTACGCTTGTGACATGGCATAAAATTAGTAACAGTATATTTCGAGTTAATCTTCTTTGATGCGACTGAAGTAAACGATTTAGACGGAACATTTGGCTTCTTTGCATTAACGCTGACTGGGAAAGGTTTGCTTTTATGTTGTCTAACTTTTAAATCTGTGGTTGTTCCGGTCGTAGCCTTAACACCTTTTTTACCAGTTGACGCTTCGTTCTCTTTTCCCCTTCTAGCTTTTGTACAATCTGTCTTTGAAACATTAGCTTTGACATTGTTCCGTGGCTTAAGTACTTTATCTATGCTTTCTTTCTGTACAACAGGAGGTGTCACAGGAGTTATCGCAATATCAGAAGAGTCCTCAGAAATGTCGATTACATCTACCACCTTAGAATTTACTTTGATATTTTGATTATTACTGGCATCGCTTAAACGTTTCTGCTGCTCTGTTTTATCAGAGTTGTCGGTTAAAGATGTGGTTTGAACAGCGCAAGGGGGTTCCGCATTGCTACATACAGTTAACGATTCAGTCTTTCCTTCATTATTAGTAGTTTCTAATTCTTTACTGTCTTGACTGTTAGACTCTACATTTAGATTCAATACTCTGACAGGCCTATCTAAACTTACGATGCTTCTAATTCTCGGCCGATTCGATTGAACGGTATGTCTCTTATCCGCTGTAGCTTTCGATTCCTTCGTTTTCGATTCGTCGGCATCGGCCTGGGAGAATCTAACCTTCGGCCTCGCGATAAATTTCGAATCGTTGGACATGACGAGACGGTGTGGCAAAATTTTCAGAGCACGAGACTCACGGAGAAACTGCCGCCAGAAGATTTGGCACTTTGGCAGCAAGGAATCGTAAAGATCCCGGCAACATAACCTCCCTAAACACAGCTGTCTCGAGAGCTGTCAACCGAGCACCGCAAGCTTCCATGGTGTTGCCAATTGCTTAAACAAAATCGTAACGCTCGCTCCACGGGATTCCCCGATTTACTATTATCCTCGACTTTCAATTTACCCGAGGCATAGGTTAGCTGCGAAAAGACAATTGCGCTTACCGCGTGACACAGTTGCGATTCGATTGTTTAACAGCCAGTTAATTGCGAACACAGGTGTTGTGCAACAGTTTAGCGGTATTTATGACGGACAATGTATTGTTCGAGAACATGGAACGCTTCGAGGTATCCCACCTTTGATTATTTATAACTCTTTCGCGTAGGAATCGCGGCTCGCTGGAGGTTAGAATAATCGGGATTGCAGGATCGTGTTAAGTTTTCGTTTGTTCAACAGAATCCCAAACTTCTGCCCTTGGAGAACCTGAAATTAAAGACTAGCAGTGGCGGTGTTGTTGAACATGTCGATGCTTTGGTATGTTTATTTAGTTCACTCGACAGTTCACTGCAGTTGTGTATTTGTTTTTTGCCAGTACAGTGTAATGAATTTTTTGCAGAGCGAAAGGTGGGCGGATGATCGTTACTTCTTGCATTACGAAGCTCCTGTACTGTACGATGATAAAGGAGTTGAAATTGCAGGTGCGAAGGAGCATTGGATGGAAATCGTCGGTTACATGATTGACGATTTAAGGTGGTTACTCAGTCTTCCATTTTATAGGTAGGTATGATCGAGAATTCAGCGCTGACTGTATTTATCGATCCTCGGATGATGTAATGTATCGTCTATGCGTTATGTATCTTTATTGTTACGCATTCTTTATTTAGATTTTGGTCGAATGTTGCATTCAATACCTCGATACTAAACGCATTAGTATCTTTTCTACAAGAGGCGCCACCGTTTTACGCTTTAGAATATTTCCCAAACTCTCCAGAAATGTTAGAACTCCTCCAAACGCTCCATCGCTATGTACTTATGACTTTCGCGCGTTTTGTTACGAACAAAGATGACTCTACAGAACACATGAGCCGTCCATTTTTGGGGAATTTATTGTATGAAAACTACATATTCACAGTACCAATTATCTTTGATCTCTGCCAACTTTATGGGCGAGAAAATGCTAAAATAATGAAGAAAATTTTAAATTGTTTATTTACGTTAGAGCCACAGTACAATAACGATCTTAAAAAAACTGTTCCTCGGCTTATAGAGGTGACGTATTAATGTATACAGATCGTTCGTCTCCCTTAATAAATGGAACTGAATTTGAGAATTGTTGGTGTAGGCTTTGGAGAACGTCGACGGCAAGTTCGGTGTTACTTCCATTCATAATGGCAGTGAGGCGGTTTCACTGTCAAGACAGAATACTGGTCCCAAGAACCTTACGTTGTTCAATTTAGAGGATATGATATTATATGTATTAGATATATCATCGACGTTGACTGTGTTCTTGAAAAATTACCCCCCCGCAGTGAGTATATTTCATGAGGAGAACTTTATGAAGAAGTAAGTATACAAGTCTGTGGTTCAATTTATCCCTATTACTTTCTGGTAACTCATGTTTTTGTCTACCATTAATTAGAATTCTCTCTACGTATGAGAACACGATGCCTGAGATGTATAAACAGCTAGATAAGCTAGGATGCAACGATGAAAACATGCCTAAGTACATGGAACTGAAGCATCGGTTGGACGTGACAAGGATCGAGATGTTGAACTTGTTCCACACTATCATAAATCAGCCCATACAGAGTATTGAAGAAAGATTGTAAGATTATACATACCTAAAGTTATGAAAAATTTATCGCCTAGCATAATCAACGCAAACGTGGTTATAATATTGCGCATAGGGAAATGATATCAGACGCAGAGAGGAAGGAACTCGTGGAAGAGTATCTTACATGTTTAGACGACGCTGTTTCTGAAAAAGAATTCATTACGGATTACGATCAATTATATCCAGTTGGACCAGATCTGAAATCCTTATTGACAATATGCCCCGAAACGTATCCTTTCTCAATGTAAAAAGAATCGAAGTTGTAGGCTGGCTATGTATACTACCCACCTTAGATAAAATGTTCTATCTAGCACTTCGAAGCATCCGGAAAAAATACAGTTTTATCATTTTCTTTCTATTATCCTTGTAACAAAAAAAATTAGACAGTTTATAGATATCTACGAAGTACGTAGGGCTTTTTGACTTTACTTAAAAGGTGAAATACGTGTGGAACTTCAAATATTTCAATATTTCTTGAAAATGGAAAAATACTAGATGGGACATTTTAACTAACAAAGGAAGATCCCGAACCCGGAAATTCAAAAGATTCTGAAACTTTGTGAATATGTAGGGGATTTCCTCCTGATTACAACGCAATTTTTGTTTTCTACCCAAATTCACTCGAAGGGGGTGAAATTAACCCCTGAAAATTCGGCTATTTTCCAATTTTCTGTTATAAAAATCGCGAGCAGCAAGAGATAGAAAAAAAGTTTCAAGACAAAAGTTTCTTCTTTTAATTAGATCTATCATTTGGTAAAAAAAAATATTTTATAGCTCACGCGTTATAATACAAAATCAGAAAATAACCGGATTTTCAGGGTTCAAGAACATCACCTTAGAGTGAATTTGGGCAGCAAACAAAAATTGTGTTGTAATCAGGAGGATATCCCCTACATATTCACAAACTTTCAGAATTTTGTTAAATTTCCGTGCTCAAGATCTTCCCTTGTAAGGAGAGCAGTATATCAATCTGAATTTAATCCTTCGGTACTTAACGAACATTCAGTGATACAATGAAGTGTGACTACATACTGCAATTACTCAATGCAACTATCAAAGAGTCGCGCGCTTCGTCCACTGCTTTCTCCAACAACGTAGGGGTAAGTAGGAGATACGAGAAGTAATTTTTCCATATAATTGTTAAAATATCATTCTGTATAGGAAGCTGTAGCTGGACCCAGCGGTATTCAAAATCGACCGACGGTACCCTCCGACAGCATAATGCCGTGGAACAAGAAAATGATGCCCGGAATGAAGAACAATGTTGAATTGGCATTACTTGTTTCTGAAGTAAAAGATATATTGCACGACTTAGACGAGCAGTTCATCCAGGTAACAGTTTCTTTATGGCCGAAGATGTCTCTTACGAGAGCATATCCCGCAATGTCACTCGTTTTACAGGTATGCTTGGAGAATTACGATTACAATACTGAGTCTGTGATAAATGCCGTTCTGGAAGACACATTACCGCCGAAATTGAAAGACCTGAAAGATCTGAACTCGACCATGAACGACGCACCGGTAGACGACACGGTACAGAAAATTTCCCCGTTGCGTTGTCGATCTATCAGGCAGTGTAAATGTGCATTCGTGTGATTTCTTCAGGAGGCGTACACAGCTGACGAAGACCTAGCTTCCGGGTTTGAACGATTAAACGTGGCCAGCGACTTCTACGACGATGTTCACGAGAAGACTCGCGAGATCATCGCAGTGCCCAAAGAATACATAACTAGAAAGTAGGTTTCTCAGGACGGGCGTGATCGAATTTAATCATAGATATAACATAAAAAAATATTTATTCAACAATACTCATGTACACTACATTAATAAGATTATACTGTCCTGTAGAATTTAATTGAACATCGATCTGGTTACAGTTACAGCCTTGTGGACGAGTACGAGGACGAGTACGACGACACGTATGATAATCGTGATATGCGCGCTGCTACGCGGGACTCCGTTGAGGCGGATTCCAGGCCCTTTCGCACGCCAAGAGTTAGTATTTCTGTTTAGCCCGATAAATACGATTTAGTCGCACGAGCGTTCACACGGATGGTTTCCATATCAGGTGCTTCTTGGGAAGCAAAAAGTCGAAGTTGCCGAAGAGTCGGAGTCGGAGAATGAGGGCACAGAGACCGAGCAGAATGGAAGAGATCACTTCATACAGAATCCGGCGGAAGTGCGTGCGAGAGCTGAACAACGAAGAGCCGCCCGAGGCGGGAAACAGCCAGCTGACGTGGTTGGTAAGTTTCGTTTGAAAATTCGTGCATGATCACGCGATTACATACATTCCGTGCCGTGGCCCACCAGTGAACGTTTCTGTGTTCTTCCTGCTCAGGCAAATCTCGGGGCAGAGGGCAAGAAAAGAATGTGTTGCACAGCAGACAACAGAAGAACACCCATAAAGGGACGCGTGCCAATCACAATCGTCGTTCAGGCGCCCAGTTCAAACGAAGTCAAGGAATGGTTCCGTCTTAAAGCTATCTATACTTTTACAATATCAGTGTAAATACTGCCATGTGATAAATACATTCGTACCTACATTACCTCCGCAGCATACAGCCGGTCCCCTCGCCGTCCCGTTCTTCATCGTCTCGTCGAAACGTTTGTTCCGGAAGTACTTGCAACTGTTCAATGGTCTTTGACAATGGTAAGAGCCCTTATTCTGTTAATTTGGCTGGCCACCGTTTCTTGGTATTCCTCCTCGGGCACCATAGCGCTGGACGGTGAGCCCGAAACGTTCTGGACCGGCATCAAGTGCGTGAACAACTTCGTAGTACTTCCATAGTAATCCAATTGTATCATGATCAAAGCATGAACGCTAGGCTTAATGTACTCCAATCTCTTCTCGAGAAACATCGGCAGTTCCACGAGTAATTGAGCGTGTACGGTTTTCAAATCTTTCCCGGCCGCCTCCTCCAACCGGCGCTCCCTTTCCAGTTTCACGATATGACTAGCGGTCCTGTCCTTCTTCTCTTGCAGCTTCTTCACACGGTTGTGGGAATATTTCCAAGCGACCACCAGCTCCTCGCGCTTGCTTATCGCCGCGGCTATCAGCGCGAACTCGTCGCGTAACTTCTTCAGAGGCTCTATGAACGTTTTCTGACAAAGCGCCGCCATTTCCTGTACTGTTTTCCCAATCTGTTGAAGGTAGAGAGATCATTGCTACCCTGGATCATGTAAAGAAGCAATTTGTAGACACACCTGTGTTGTGACGGAGTGATAGTCTTCCACTATCTTCCTGAAGTCGTCGCTGAGATGCGCCAAGCCACAAGTTGTCAGATTTATCGTTAGTCTCTGATCCGCTCGATCCAGATTCGCCACAGCATCCGTGTACTTCTTCATCTCTTTTGTCAGTTTCCTAATCGTGTCTTCGACGCTAAAACAGGGGAACGCCCTGACTATGAGCCGGCTAACGTTTGAGTAACTTCTTTAAATTTTCAAAGCTTGTCCGATGCGCTTGGTTACAAATTAAAGTAGCAGTAAATATCACTGAAGGATACGTACTTAATAAGCCTTTGCACTGCAACATCCAGCTCTCTGTCTTCTGCATGCGATAGCAGAGGCGGTGCTGGTGTGGGTCGTAATGTCAAATGATTTTTTTTTAAGGGATTCCTGTGTGTATTTCAATTGTATTGAATCGAGTTCCGATTTCTTTAGGTTAGCAAATAGCTGCGCGTAATGTGATTTACTCACCACGTCATGTTATAGTTATAACTGCAAGTACTTTCATAATATCATATTTCACCCACTGGATCTGATTTATATAGACATTATTGTAACTATTAATTAGAAGGCCGTCGCAGCTGAACGCGCGGCACCCTTCGGACCCGTTATCACTATCATCTGAGATTGATAAGACTCGTGATAAGCCAGTTGATTTCGCATACTTTCGTGTGCTGGCGCTGTCGTTTCATTGATTTTCTAAATAAAGACCCCCATTGCTTTTAAAGATTTCGGTACGCGTTAGCTGCTCGGAGTATTTAAATTTGACGTAACGTTTCCTAACCTCTAGTAAATTTTATAGAGCTTTTCCACCAGTTGCGTTTTCCAACTAGATATAGTGGAGAAGACTACTGCTAGTGCGTATGTAAGTACGTATTAAAGAACACTGTTCTGTTATGCTGAAACGATGTTTATTTATTTGTTTTGTACAAACACTTCGTTTTACAAGGATTGAAATATTATTGATACAATAAATTCCAAGGCTTCTTAAATTAACTTAATCTAGGATCTCAGATACACAGGCTTTAATACAGCTTAGTGGTCTATAATAATTAATTCGTCTATTCCCCAATCTTCGTAACTGTTGTCAGGCAGATAGCGCCTGATCACGATTGGTATTTTCCTTTGCTTCAATTCCTTCATGGCGATTTGCAAGGGATCCGTTTCTCCTTCCAATTCCACCATCACCGGAGCACACATGGCTATCTGCAGTGCTCTGGTCCCTAATACCCTTGCCCTTTCATACCTGTAAGTGTAAAAACAAAGGTTTATTCTCTTTGAAATTAGTAGTAGCAGTTACTCTGTATTGTTTATGTATTAGTAACAGGGCTGCATTGTTCGGTTAAAGGAGTTTTAATGTTACTTGCTTTGTCATGTATCTTGTCGTAATTCTCTTGGATCTTTGAACCCCGCCACTAGCTTCGCCAGCTGCTAGTAACTCAATATTCTCTCCATCCTCTTCTTGAGGTTCCAATTCTATATTGTCGTCGTCGTCAACGTCGTCGAAATCATCTGCAACGCTTTAAATGATAAAATTCAGTAAGTTTGTTATCAAATTCACATCACGATATACTTGATTTTAATAATCTGGGGTTATGTTTCGCCTGTTATAAATAAGAATAGGGTTTAAGAAATCATTCCTGTGTATGATGCGCGTGAAATTGATGTAAGACTGAAATCATTTCGATGATAAAAGTTACACATTTAGAATGTAAGTTGATTATATCTTTGTTATAAAACATTCGCACATTTTGAATGCTAGTGGCTTCAGCAGTTTTTACATTTACGATTGACTAAAAGAATTACTTACTCGTCGCCATCAAAATCATCATCCGCCATCGTTTCTTAATCAAATTAAATATTACCCGTGCAATGTGAGTTCAAATATATATAATTTTGTTCCTTTCGCACAAAATAATGATCAACAATCTACCCACGATGCAGAGGGCAGTGATAAACATGGACGCTGGCACTATTCTAATAATGAAATTCCTAGAAAATTATGCAGCATAGTTACTTTGCAATATTTCATTTAAAAATGATTTAAATTACTATTGGAGTATGTTCTTTTTGTTTGAAGAATGTAATCGTGTAGCGGTCGTAATATGCAATAGAAATTACGGGCGATTTGGGGCGAATTCCACTTACGCCCAAATCACCTGTGAGTTTCATTAATCAAGGGTTTCCTATATGCGACTAAACGCAACGTCAAGAATTTCAAAGTCGATTTTCTCGAAAATGAAGCGCAATAACAAAAAATTGTATTCCTTTTTCTCGACTTATTTACTTGTTATAAATCGAAAAGAAAGAGTAACTTTTTTCATATCGTGCTTCATTTTCGAGAGAATCGACTTTGAAATACATCATGAAATTCTCGACGATGCATCCAGTCTCGTACGGGAAAACCTAGCTTAATGAAAATCACGAGCGATTTGGGAGTAAGTGGAATTCGCCCTAAATGTCACGACTTACTGCTACGTGCAAACGGGCCTTAAACCTATTCACACCAGCGCTCCCGCCCTCCTTCCGAGTCACTCAGCTGCGGCGTCGTTGTCAACTTGTCGCAACTCTGCCCAACTTGTCGGCTCCAGCGGCTCGTAGTAGGCGATTTATTAACGGAGTACATCAAGATAAATACACGAGCGTCTGGTCACCCGTTCGCTTTGTTGGCTGGCTGGCTGGCTGTTTGTCTACCGGCCGGTTCCCTGTGCACGTTCTTACATCCGTCCGTTACTCTCCGTCACTCCTGCGCAGGATGTCTCTTAACGAAATAACAGACGCTAGTATTTTCCCGGGGCCGTGTCACTGGTCCCCTCGATTTTCCATGGCCGAGTACGACGCGTGGAACGAGCTAGCGACGAAGGATGTACGGGTCGGCATGGAGTGGAACCGCGAGAAGACTCTCAAGCTGCTGCGTGAATACCAGCAGAGGCGCATTCTGTGGGACTGGAACGCTCGTGGCTATCGTAACCTGGCGGCACGCAGACGGGCGATCCAGGAGCTGGCCGATATATTCGGCTGCACCACCCTCGAGATCGAGAAGAAGGTCACGCATCTCAAGTGCCAGTATTCGAGGGAGCTGCACAAAATAAAGAACTACCGGCCCACCGGGCCCGACGATGTTTTCGTCTCCAAGTGGTACGGCTTTAAGGCGATGCAGTTCCTGCAGAGCGGCACATGCAGACACAGTAAGAGGAAGAAGAAGGACGAGCAGGACGTAGTGAGTGATATAATGTTCATAGACTGTAACAAGGAACCGAACTGCTCGGAAGCTGATTCCTTCAACGCTTTGGAGAGCGAGGACGCCGAGCAGGAGGAAGAGTCCAGCTGGAATGCGATGAGACTGTACCACGGCTCGCTGCAAGAGCAGACCGACCCGATCGGTGATTACGACGAGTATGGGGACACAAAACTTGGAATTATGTCGGGATCAACAGTGGAGAACCTGAGCGCAACTTTTTCTCACCCATAATGCCATCAGCAGTTTTAAGTGTATTTAAATTATCTTATTTTACTTCTATTTCTATAATAAGTGTATGAATCTATAATTGTTATTATTATCAGCTATTATTAATTATGTAGACATAATAACAGATCCTAGAAGTCAATTTTAGCATGAAGTTTTTTTTAAACTGTTTATAGTTTCCTCCCTTTGTTGTCATAATTTTTAAATCAACTGTCAGCCAAGGTACTACATGCGCTAGTGGCGCTCTCTGCGCTAAGCTTTGCGTCAGTTTCCCGATTGTAGGATTTTTTGCCTCACGTGCACGTAAATATAGGACGTGATATTCGAAACAAAAATAATGTATTTTTAACAACATAAACAGTAGTTGTATAATAATAAAGATTTAAAATGATATTTACGTATATAATTGAATCCACGGAGTCAATAAACCAACCAGAGATTTAAAAGTAACGACTAGATGTCGCGTCAGTAAAATTGGAGACCTCTGAAAAACATTGGCTGCCTTGATCTGGCCATCGACGAAGTATAGGATAGACCTATCACCTTATGGGATTTCATATCACCACGCAAACTGTATTACCGACCCATAACTTGAGGATAGTGAGGATCACTACTTGAGGACTGAATTTAGCGGTCTCTGTTCATGAACAGCGTCCAACTCCGGAACTACTCTTGTATACGTGTGATAACTTAACATTCTCTTCGTTAATCTTTTCTTTTCCTTTCATAAGTTGTATGCGTCTTTTGAGTACTTTACTAATGTAATATTAGAATTATGCAGTGTGTGAGGTTAAATAAATTGTTATATGGTTGCTGACTTCAGTTCAGTTCGATTCAGATTCATTCAGATTCGTCGAGCTATAAAAGTGGGGCGGCTACGCAAATTACATTTTACATGAAATTATAATGTAATATTTGTTGTATATTCTATACTTAATAGACAAATCAGGTTAATGAAAATATATTTCTTCTTGTTGCAGATTAATCTTGGAAACATTCCTCCATGGGCAGGAACTTTAAATGAGACCAACGATGGAAAGCTGTCAACCTCAACAATGAACATAAAGTGAAGCGAAATTATATATTTTATACATAACAATAATACAATATTGTACCAACATTTATGTTTACATGCTAATATTAATTTATTGTAAAACTGTAAAGACCTTTTATGCAAATAAAGTGCAAAAAAATGGAAAAGAACTGTATCATTATTTAGAAATATCTTTTACAAATTCCTATCCCAATTCCAAACCTGTGATTTAAAATATTTATGGTATTTCCCTGAAAAGAAGTCAAAAGGCCTTCGACGATGAAATTCAGGGCGTACCTCCTTTCGCTTCATGTTCTCCTGATACATTTGCTAAAATCTGGCCAAAATTTTCTGAACGCTCCAAAATTGAGATTGTAACAGGAGAACATGATGTCGAAAGAGGTGGCACTAAGTTAGCGTCTTCGGAAAGAGAATCTAAGGCGGAGAACTATTCGACGTAGAGGCGCAGCGTCTTCGAAAGGCTTCGACGATGAAATTCAGGGCGTACCTCCTTTCGCTTCATGTTCTCCTGATACATTTGCTAAAATCTGGCCAAAATTTTCTGAACGCTCCAAAATTGAGATTGTAACAGGAGAACATGATGTCGAAAGAGGTGGCACTAAGTTAGCGTCTTCGGAAAGAGAATCTAAGGCGGAGAACTATTCGACGTAGAGGCGCAGCGTCTTCGAAAGGCTTCGACGATGAAATTCAGGGCGTACCTCCTTTCGCTTCATGTTCTCCTGATACATTTGCTAAAATCTGGCCAAAATTTTCTGAACGCTCCAAAATTGAGATTGTAACAGGAGAACATGATGTCGAAAGAGGTGGCACTAAGTTAGCGTCTTCGGAAAGAGAATCTAAGGCGGAGAACTATTCGACGTAGAGGCGCAGCGTCTTCGAAAGGCTTCGACGATGAAATTCAGGGCGTACCTCCTTTCGCTTCATGTTCTCCTGATACATTTGCTAAAATCTGGCCAAAATTTTCTGAACGCTCCAAAATTGAGATTGTAACAGGAGAACATGATGTCGAAAGAGGTGGCACTAAGTTAGCGTCTTCGGAAAGAGAATCTAAGGCGGAGAACTATTCGACGTAGAGGCGCAGCGTCTTCGAAAGGCTTCGACGATGAAATTCAGGGCGTACCTCCTTTCGCTTCATGTTCTCCTGATACATTTGCTAAAATCTGGCCAAAATTTTCTGAACGCTCCAAAATTGAGATTGTAACAGGAGAACATGATGTCGAAAGAGGTGGCACTAAGTTAGCGTCTTCGGAAAGAGAATCTAAGGCGGAGAACTATTCGACGTAGAGGCGCAGCGTCTTCGAAAGGCTTCGACGATGAAATTCAGGGCGTACCTCCTTTCGCTTCATGTTCTCCTGATACATTTGCTAAAATCTGGCCAAAATTTTCTGAACGCTCCAAAATTGAGATTGTAACAGGAGAACATGATGTCGAAAGAGGTGGCACTAAGTTAGCGTCTTCGGAAAGAGAATCTAAGGCGGAGAACTATTCGACGTAGAGGCGCAGCGTCTTCGAAAGGCTTCGACGATGAAATTCAGGGCGTACCTCCTTTCGCTTCATGTTCTCCTGATACATTTGCTAAAATCTGGCCAAAATTTTCTGAACGCTCCAAAATTGAGATTGTAACAGGAGAACATGATGTCGAAAGAGGTGGCACTAAGTTAGCGTCTTCGGAAAGAGAATCTAAGGCGGAGAACTATTCGACGTAGAGGCGCAGCGTCTTCGAAAGGCTTCGACGATGAAATTCAGGGCGTACCTCCTTTCGCTTCATGTTCTCCTGATACATTTGCTAAAATCTGGCCAAAATTTTCTGAATGCTCCAAAATTGAGATTGTAACAGGAGAACATGATGTCGAAAGAGGTGGCACTAAGTTAGCGTCTTCGGAAAGAGAATCTAAGGCGGAGAACTATTCGACGTAGAGGCGCAGCGTCTTCGAAAGGCTTCGACGATGAAATTCAGGGCGTACCTCCTTTCGCTTCATGTTCTCCTGATACATTTGCTAAAATCTGGCCAAAATTTTCTGAACGCTCCAAAATTGAGATTGTAACAGGAGAACATGATGTCGAAAGAGGTGGCACTAAGTTAGCGTCTTCGGAAAGAGAATCTAAGGCGGAGAACTATTCGACGTAGAGGCGCAGCGTCTTCGAAAGGCTTCGACGATGAAATTCAGGGCGTACCTCCTTTCGCTTCATGTTCTCCTGATACATTTGCTAAAATCTGGCCAAAATTTTCTGAACGCTCCAAAATTGAGATTGTAACAGGAGAACATGATGTCGAAAGAGGTGGCACTAAGTTAGCGTCTTCGGAAAGAGAATCTAAGGCGGAGAACTATTCGACGTAGAGGCGCAGCGTCTTCGAAAGGCTTCGACGATGAAATTCAGGGCGTACCTCCTTTCGCTTCATGTTCTCCTGATACATTTGCTAAAATCTGGCCAAAATTTTCTGAACGCTCCAAAATTGAGATTGTAACAGGAGAACATGATGTCGAAAGAGGTGGCACTAAGTTAGCGTCTTCGGAAAGAGAATCTAAGGCGGAGAACTATTCGACGTAGAGGCGCAGCGTCTTCGAAAGGCTTCGACGATGAAATTCAGGGCGTACCTCCTTTCGCTTCATGTTCTCCTGATACATTTGCTAAAATCTGGCCAAAATTTTCTGAACGCTCCAAAATTGAGATTGTAACAGGAGAACATGATGTCGAAAGAGGTGGCACTAAGTTAGCGTCTTCGGAAAGAGAATCTAAGGCGGAGAACTATTCGACGTAGAGGCGCAGCGTCTTCGAAAGGCTTCGACGATGAAATTCAGGGCGTACCTCCTTTCGCTTCATGTTCTCCTGATACATTTGCTAAAATCTGGCCAAAATTTTCTGAACGCTCCAAAATTGAGATTGTAACAGGAGAACATGATGTCGAAAGAGGTGGCACTAAGTTAGCGTCTTCGGAAAGAGAATCTAAGGCGGAGAACTATTCGACGTAGAGGCGCAGCGTCTTCGAAAGGCTTCGACGATGAAATTCAGGGCGTACCTCCTTTCGCTTCATGTTCTCCTGATACATTTGCTAAAATCTGGCCAAAATTTTCTGAACGCTCCAAAATTGAGATTGTAACAGGAGAACATGATGTCGAAAGAGGTGGCACTAAGTTAGCGTCTTCGGAAAGAGAATCTAAGGCGGAGAACTATTCGACGTAGAGGCGCAGCGTCTTCGAAAGGCTTCGACGATGAAATTCAGGGCGTACCTCCTTTCGCTTCATGTTCTCCTGATACATTTGCTAAAATCTGGCCAAAATTTTCTGAACGCTCCAAAATTGAGATTGTAACAGGAGAACATGATGTCGAAAGAGGTGGCACTAAGTTAGCGTCTTCGGAAAGAGAATCTAAGGCGGAGAACTATTCGACGTAGAGGCGCAGCGTCTTCGAAAGGCTTCGACGATGAAATTCAGGGCGTACCTCCTTTCGCTTCATGTTCTCCTGATACATTTGCTAAAATCTGGCCAAAATTTTCTGAACGCTCCAAAATTGAGATTGTAACAGGAGAACATGATGTCGAAAGAGGTGGCACTAAGTTAGCGTCTTCGGAAAGAGAATCTAAGGCGGAGAACTATTCGACGTAGAGGCGCAGCGTCTTCGAAAGGCTTCGACGATGAAATTCAGGGCGTACCTCCTTTCGCTTCATGTTCTCCTGATACATTTGCTAAAATCTGGCCAAAATTTTCTGAACGCTCCAAAATTGAGATTGTAACAGGAGAACATGATGTCGAAAGAGGTGGCACTAAGTTAGCGTCTTCGGAAAGAGAATCTAAGGCGGAGAACTATTCGACGTAGAGGCGCAGCGTCTTCGAAAGGCTTCGACGATGAAATTCAGGGCGTACCTCCTTTCGCTTCATGTTCTCCTGATACATTTGCTAAAATCTGGCCAAAATTTTCTGAACGCTCCAAAATTGAGATTGTAACAGGAGAACATGATGTCGAAAGAGGTGGCACTAAGTTAGCGTCTTCGGAAAGAGAATCTAAGGCGGAGAACTATTCGACGTAGAGGCGCAGCGTCTTCGAAAGGCTTCGACGATGAAATTCAGGGCGTACCTCCTTTCGCTTCATGTTCTCCTGATACATTTGCTAAAATCTGGCCAAAATTTTCTGAACGCTCCAAAATTGAGATTGTAACAGGAGAACATGATGTCGAAAGAGGTGGCACTAAGTTAGCGTCTTCGGAAAGAGAATCTAAGGCGGAGAACTATTCGACGTAGAGGCGCAGCGTCTTCGAAAGGCTTCGACGATGAAATTCAGGGCGTACCTCCTTTCGCTTCATGTTCTCCTGATACATTTGCTAAAATCTGGCCAAAATTTTCTGAACGCTCCAAAATTGAGATTGTAACAGGAGAACATGATGTCGAAAGAGGTGGCACTAAGTTAGCGTCTTCGGAAAGAGAATCTAAGGCGGAGAACTATTCGACGTAGAGGCGCAGCGTCTTCGAAAGGCTTCGACGATGAAATTCAGGGCGTACCTCCTTTCGCTTCATGTTCTCCTGATACATTTGCTAAAATCTGGCCAAAATTTTCTGAACGCTCCAAAATTGAGATTGTAACAGGAGAACATGATGTCGAAAGAGGTGGCACTAAGTTAGCGTCTTCGGAAAGAGAATCTAAGGCGGAGAACTATTCGACGTAGAGGCGCAGCGTCTTCGAAAGGCTTCGACGATGAAATTCAGGGCGTACCTCCTTTCGCTTCATGTTCTCCTGATACATTTGCTAAAATCTGGCCAAAATTTTCTGAACGCTCCAAAATTGAGATTGTAACAGGAGAACATGATGTCGAAAGAGGTGGCACTAAGTTAGCGTCTTCGGAAAGAGAATCTAAGGCGGAGAACTATTCGACGTAGAGGCGCAGCGTCTTCGAAAGGCTTCGACGATGAAATTCAGGGCGTACCTCCTTTCGCTTCATGTTCTCCTGATACATTTGCTAAAATCTGGCCAAAATTTTCTGAACGCTCCAAAATTGAGATTGTAACAGGAGAACATGATGTCGAAAGAGGTGGCACTAAGTTAGCGTCTTCGGAAAGAGAATCTAAGGCGGAGAACTATTCGACGTAGAGGCGCAGCGTCTTCGAAAGGCTTCGACGATGAAATTCAGGGCGTACCTCCTTTCGCTTCATGTTCTCCTGATACATTTGCTAAAATCTGGCCAAAATTTTCTGAACGCTCCAAAATTGAGATTGTAACAGGAGAACATGATGTCGAAAGAGGTGGCACTAAGTTAGCGTCTTCGGAAAGAGAATCTAAGGCGGAGAACTATTCGACGTAGAGGCGCAGCGTCTTCGAAAGGCTTCGACGATGAAATTCAGGGCGTACCTCCTTTCGCTTCATGTTCTCCTGATACATTTGCTAAAGTCTGGCCAAAATTTTCTGAACGCTCCAAAATTGAGATTGTAACAGGAGAACATGATGTCGAAAGAGGTGGCACTAAGTTAGCGTCTTCGGAAAGAGAATCTAAGGCGGAGAACTATTCGACGTAGAGGCGCAGCGTCTTCGAAAGGCTTCGACGATGAAATTCAGGGCGTACCTCCTTTCGCTTCATGTTCTCCTGATACATTTGCTAAAATCTGGCCAAAATTTTCTGAACGCTCCAAAATTGAGATTGTAACAGGAGAACATGATGTCGAAAGAGGTGGCACTAAGTTAGCGTCTTCGGAAAGAGAATCTAAGGCGGAGAACTATTCGACGTAGAGGCGCAGCGTCTTCGAAAGGCTTCGACGATGAAATTCAGGGCGTACCTCCTTTCGCTTCATGTTCTCCTGATACATTTGCTAAAATCTGGCCAAAATTTTCTGAATGCTCCAAAATTGAGATTGTAACAGGAGAACATGATGTCGAAAGAGGTGGCACTAAGTTAGCGTCTTCGGAAAGAGAATCTAAGGCGGAGAACTATTCGACGTAGAGGCGCAGCGTCTTCGAAAGGCTTCGACGATGAAATTCAGGGCGTACCTCCTTTCGCTTCATGTTCTCCTGATACATTTGCTAAAATCTGGCCAAAATTTTCTGAACGCTCCAAAATTGAGATTGTAACAGGAGAACATGATGTCGAAAGAGGTGGCACTAAGTTAGCGTCTTCGGAAAGAGAATCTAAGGCGGAGAACTATTCGACGTAGAGGCGCAGCGTCTTCGAAAGGCTTCGACGATGAAATTCAGGGCGTACCTCCTTTCGCTTCATGTTCTCCTGATACATTTGCTAAAATCTGGCCAAAATTTTCTGAACGCTCCAAAATTGAGATTGTAACAGGAGAACATGATGTCGAAAGAGGTGGCACTAAGTTAGCGTCTTCGGAAAGAGAATCTAAGGCGGAGAACTATTCGACGTAGAGGCGCAGCGTCTTCGAAAGGCTTCGACGATGAAATTCAGGGCGTACCTCCTTTCGCTTCATGTTCTCCTGATACATTTGCTAAAATCTGGCCAAAATTTTCTGAACGCTCCAAAATTGAGATTGTAACAGGAGAACATGATGTCGAAAGAGGTGGCACTAAGTTAGCGTCTTCGGAAAGAGAATCTAAGGCGGAGAACTATTCGACGTAGAGGCGCAGCGTCTTCGAAAGGCTTCGACGATGAAATTCAGGGCGTACCTCCTTTCGCTTCATGTTCTCCTGATACATTTGCTAAAATCTGGCCAAAATTTTCTGAACGCTCCAAAATTGAGATTGTAACAGGAGAACATGATGTCGAAAGAGGTGGCACTAAGTTAGCGTCTTCGGAAAGAGAATCTAAGGCGGAGAACTATTCGACGTAGAGGCGCAGCGTCTTCGAAAGGCTTCGACGATGAAATTCAGGGCGTACCTCCTTTCGCTTCATGTTCTCCTGATACATTTGCTAAAATCTGGCCAAAATTTTCTGAACGCTCCAAAATTGAGATTGTAACAGGAGAACATGATGTCGAAAGAGGTGGCACTAAGTTAGCGTCTTCGGAAAGAGAATCTAAGGCGGAGAACTATTCGACGTAGAGGCGCAGCGTCTTCGAAAGGCTTCGACGATGAAATTCAGGGCGTACCTCCTTTCGCTTCATGTTCTCCTGATACATTTGCTAAAATCTGGCCAAAATTTTCTGAACGCTCCAAAATTGAGATTGTAACAGGAGAACATGATGTCGAAAGAGGTGGCACTAAGTTAGCGTCTTCGGAAAGAGAATCTAAGGCGGAGAACTATTCGACGTAGAGGCGCAGCGTCTTCGAAAGGCTTCGACGATGAAATTCAGGGCGTACCTCCTTTCGCTTCATGTTCTCCTGATACATTTGCTAAAATCTGGCCAAAATTTTCTGAATGCTCCAAAATTGAGATTGTAACAGGAGAACATGATGTCGAAAGAGGTGGCACTAAGTTAGCGTCTTCGGAAAGAGAATCTAAGGCGGAGAACTATTCGACGTAGAGGCGCAGCGTCTTCGAAAGGCTTCGACGATGAAATTCAGGGCGTACCTCCTTTCGCTTCATGTTCTCCTGATACATTTGCTAAAATCTGGCCAAAATTTTCTGAACGCTCCAAAATTGAGATTGTAACAGGAGAACATGATGTCGAAAGAGGTGGCACTAAGTTAGCGTCTTCGGAAAGAGAATCTAAGGCGGAGAACTATTCGACGTAGAGGCGCAGCGTCTTCGAAAGGCTTCGACGATGAAATTCAGGGCGTACCTCCTTTCGCTTCATGTTCTCCTGATACATTTGCTAAAATCTGGCCAAAATTTTCTGAACGCTCCAAAATTGAACTTCGTAACAGGAGAACATGACGTCAAAGGAGGTGACGCAAAGTAACGACTTCAGAGAGTGAATCGAAAATGGAGAACTAATCAACGCAGAGGCAGACTTTACTTGTTATTGCCAAATTTGGGATTTAATTAGGAAATGGAAGTTATAGGGTGCAGTTCTAAATTAAAAGATGCGGTTTTTCTCTACATGTGGTTTATTAAGATACTCTGAATAATGTACAGTGGTATTTAGTACAAAAGTGCTTATAATAATTCCATTGTCATATTACTGAAGTTTAACTTCCACTTAAAAACCACATAGGTATTGTAAATGCTGCACTCGTCCAGTGCGTTTTCGTTACACCAGTTGACACGAACCGACGTTTCCAAAGGAAAGAATTGCTTACCTATAACAGACGAAAGCTCCGAATTAATTAACCAGTCCTCAATATAATTGCTAATTGTACACTAAATACACTCGATAGTTCTTACTACTTTAAAGCAAACTTATTCAATATTATATTTATTTGCAAAATACACAGCATCTTAAAGACGGCTTATGGACGTCATGTGCTATCTGAGTTCATTATAAATCGTCAATTGATGAACAAATAATATTAAGGATGTACAAACGAGGCACAATGGATTGCATAAAAAAGAAACTGATATATACTCCAATAGGGGGCTAACTTTTCGGAGGTAATTGAAGGGGATATATGTGGGCGTGATAACTCCGTCACACCAACTGACGCCAACGCCATGCCAAGCCAAGTGATGCTAAGCATTTTGATTGGTCCTTTCACTAGTGAAAAGTAAATCCCCATCTTTTGAATCGATTCATTGGTATTCGATTTTTCCCAGAATCGATTCTTAGATGTAAGAATCGAAAATCGATATTTCGCCCAATGGATTCTGTGTCATCTGTGTGAAGTTAGCAATATATAGAAATATCTACAATTATAAACAAATTTCGTAATTTCATTTGCTTCTGATACGATTTCTATTTATTTCAATAACCATCTCTGAAATTCAATTAAAATGTAGCTCACAGAATTCACAAGTGTAAAAAATCGAACATTAACAGCGAAATATACTCGACGTAAGACCAACTCAATTCTATAGTCGATTGTTAGTAACTTGGTCCGTCATCCGTCAGAATTTCTGAAGCAGAGTTTGTCACAGAGTTTTTTATTGCTCCCGCAATGACATTGTAGTAACGATAAAAAAACAGATCCAATTATGTCTTGCAACGTGTGTCAAACGAAATTCTCGTTTTTCACTAAAGAAGTAAGTTAATGTTCTTTACATCACGTACAT
The DNA here is from genome assembly GCA_947577245.1 of Andrena bucephala. NCBI lineage: Eukaryota > Metazoa > Arthropoda > Insecta > Hymenoptera > Andrenidae > Andrena > Andrena bucephala. The sequence continues at coordinate 72,963,633 of OX387717.1, forward strand.
GATCATTATAGGTTGTCTTACTAACTATTCAACATTACGTAAAAGCGCTTTATCTACTTCTTAGATTTATAATTCAAACATCAGTCATACTAGAATTAAGATTTTCTACAATGCCCTCATTTTTACCAGCTTCCATTTGTTTCACGCCATTTAGGTCGCTTGCCCCAGTTGCGGCTTCTCATACTGCAATAAGTGCCTGAAATATAAATATGATATTCCAGATAAAGGAGTGAAAAAGATCTGCAGGTGTTGTTACAATAAATATACCTCTCCGAGAAAGCATAGCTCTAATAACGGTAACAGTATGTCCGACGAGCACGAAGAGCCCCTTGCCCCCGTCGATATTTCAAAGAAGTAATAACTTTTAGTCTACTTGATAACGCAGGCGTCGCATCATCGTCGCGCTCAGCTTACGTGAAATAATTGTTCGCTAGGTTGGACTCCTTGGAGAATCCGGCGAAGCCTCCCATTGTAATGTACACACACACCAGTCACTGGGATAAGTTTAAGAAAGGCTTGGAACCAGCGGACCAGGAGATAGTCGATAGATTACAGAAATTAAAGGAAGAAGACAAGTCTACGGCTCTAAGCGTGGATGAAATAAGAAGAAGACTGGCGTTATTGAAAGACGAAGATCCAGATACTAGCAATCATAAGACAAATGTATGCTCGCAGATTAGAATATATAAAATGTTTATTTTACAATATTTGTTATGCTTTCGTACACAGATACATCAAGTAGACACGAGGACAGATCAGCAGAAGACGGACGATCTGATACAGGAGTACCTCGAGCAGCTAGAATTATCTTCAGGAAGCGATCCCGCTAGTGAGATTCAATCGAGATTAAAATCCCTGCAGGGCGCGAGCCACGCGCCCAGAGAAGTAGGCAATCGATACACAAATATATTAATCTGTACTTTCTCATTAGTACTATCTAATAAATCTTCGATATTAGCATTCAAGGGAAGATATCGACGACGATGCAAAGCATGTTACAAAGAGATTAATCGCGAAAGCTTTAGCCGAAGCTGCGTTGGAAAAGAAGCACGAAGAAGACGTGGACGAATTGGAGAATGAGATGGAAATTGAGGTACATGGAACTTAATCTCTTATCTCAGCGAGGATTAAACAGAGAATTTTGATTATAACACGATGATCGTAGGCAGGGAAACGTAGTCACGACGAAGACGAGAAGCCAACTTGCGTTATGTGCGATCAGACAGAGAATTTAGAAGAATGCTTGGGCTGTCACGGTGATCTTTATTGTACCGTATGCTTCGAGGACAACCACGATGACTTTGAGATGAAGAAGCACAAAAGGCAGCCAGCTACGAAGCCAACACCTTACTGAGCAGGGTCGATAGAAATTTTAAAGAAACAAGCTTTTTTACTTTATATATAGTATATCACTAGATGATTTTTATATCACGGTCACAGACGCTATCATTGAAATAGAAGCATTCCTTACACTGTACACACGAACAATAAATAATATAAAATCGCGCGATGCGTTATAGTTCGTAAGCTTCAAGCTGATATTGTGATCCCATTAACAATGTATTTTATCGTAAATTACATCGTACCGCATCTACTTCAATGGAAGATAGTTTTTATAATATTAATTAATGTATTTAGTGAGCACGTGCTTCTATTAAGACACGAATTAATTTATACCGCGAGAAATCCTCGAGTTGCTTTCTATTTTTAAGTACTAATGGTCGGTGCTACTTCGATAACGTAGTCGTAGAAATAAAATGATTATGCTTTGGCAAACGAGTGTATGATATTCCGTCCGAATTATGCGCTTGCGCGAATATATTCTAATGTTATTTTTAGGGGGAAAGGATGACCGTTCAGTTTTTGCTCTGCAGATTATAAGGGAATGTTGAAATCCAAGGAATTCAATCTTTTCGCGGCGTGATTCAAGGTACCGAGTCTGGGCTTAAACTAAAATAACTCGCTCGGTTGTTCCTGACGATCGAAATGCCGGAGTGAACTCGGCGACCCGGTCAGTGAAGACATCCACTCACATCTTCAGCGGGATTCCCCAGCGGTAGTCGGCGTCGCGACGCAAAAACCTCCTCTCCTCAAAGCCTAAGCAGGCCTTCTATTTTTAGACGACTCGCATGCACCCGCCGTGCCAAGTTTTCGACGACGTTCATATCGCTTGCTAAAGAACAAGGCGTTCGTCTTTTTTTTTAATACCGCCAACATGTACTTAAATTCGTTTCAATACTTAAGCCTTAATTATTAGTATCGTCGCGTAGCTGGGCCACGCAGTTTTATAAAATTGAGGAACTCTCTTACGCCCACCTCTGTAGCAACAAAAATTATTGCTTATTGTCAATTTCTTTGCTTATAAAGCAACTGATATTTTACTTGCTCTGTGGAACCTTACATTCGATTAATCCTCCGAACACGAGACCCTCTATTTACCGATTACTTAGCAATATAACTGAAAAGAGCTGAGTATAATTGAACTTGGACGATAAAAAGCATCGCGATTATTTCAAATGCGCTGCAACTCCAATGTTCCATCAGGATCTCTGGAAGATCAGTTCGACCATGCAACGAACTCGAAGATCTATTCACGTCCCCATTGGAACAGCATCCACGCAAAATGCACGGCGCGTGGAGAATTCTTAACAATACCAGCTCCGAACACGTGACCATAATCTGCACGGAGGATGAAATTCCTGCACATAATTAGACCCTTGGCAAAGTTTTGCCCGTTCCTCGATAATCTCCTTTACCATTTCTCGGTCTGCTACATTCCCCTTACCCGTTAATACATCGAGGAGAGCCTTGGGCTTTTACAGCTACAAACAATTCGCAGGAATTTGGCAGTGAACAAGCCCAGTGCACGTAGCGGATGTTGTTATTAGCAGGTCGTTGATACCGGAATTTCCATTGCAGCAGGAACTGCATATTCCCAAGAAGATACCGCGTTAAACATCGCTCTTTTTCCAGGCCACTCTATTTGCATTCCACTTCGCTCGACCTTTTCGTGCGTATTTCCGCTCCCAACCACGTCAGTTCATTTTCCGCAAAGTAAGTTCTTTCTCTCGCAAAACAACGGACTTCCTGTTTCAACACTTTGCAAGGCGACGCGGGGATATTCTTCTTGCGAAATTATGTTACCAAAAGATACATTTAAATGGCTTTTGCATCATGCTGCATTACTTCATTAACGACATTCCTTACTGTAGAGAACTTTGTAGATGGTATCTGTTGATATTAAAACTTATTCACGACAACTTTGCTTCATTCTTAATCGATTAGATTAGGAGCTCTCGCGAGTCTCTTATCAGACCCGGCGTTTGGCGAGAATATAAATAGTAGAAGCGCTAAAAAATTCGCTGAACTTGCCCAGGATCACGAAGTTCTCTCACGCGGCGACACTTTTAGCTCGCCGTGTCATCTGCGCCGCGTTTCGCTTTTGCGTAGAACCTTCGGAAGAGTATATTGACTTTGTTCCTTGGTGTTATTAATTAGTTAGTTGCACGGGAAGCAGGGAATCGGACACGCTCCCATCGTACGAACGATCGAAACAGACGGGAGCCGGTGGTTACGATCCAAAAGCCAGACTGTATTTCCATTGAATGACGTTTGTTCATAAAATAGTGTACATTCTCGCCATATTTATACAACCTCTCCCACGGGACAGTTTCCTTTTTTACTTCCAGCCTCCCTAGTCAATCGTTCCTCTCTCTCTCCCAGCCTCACATTCATCCAAGCACTCTCTCCGCGCACAGAGGACAATCAAACTACAACGCTTCTCAGCAAAAATACAAAATATCTGGCTCGAAAGCACGTGACCCTCTACGTGGATACATCATACAGCAGAAGATAGAGGAAGAAAAGAAAAAAACAATAGACGAAAATAATAATGAGTATCACCCTGAACAAGGAACCATAAAAATAATGCACCCCACTCTTCGTTACATTAGAATCGATTGGAAAAGAAAACGGAGAACAGAAGAAAACGAAAACAAAAATAGTCTACTCTTAGCTTGTATCGCGAGATCGCGAGATCGGCGTCGTATAAAATCTAACAACGAACGGGATGCATCATTCCTTACAATGACGAACACACATACAATCCCTAATATGTACACGGCTCGTATATGCACGCACACACACTCACACACGCGCGCGAACTTTTCGTCGGTGACACCGGACGTGTAATCTGTATGTAATATATCCAGCGCGCGGAACTCGCGGCCGGATTCAGCGGGCGTACAATAAATTATAAATAATAATAGTAATATTATTAATAAAGTTAATCCTTTAATCAGGCCGTGTGCTGTAATACTAGAAACGGACGCGCCCTCGTTTCATTGAACGTTCATCGTCGTCCCGACGCGTTTCTCTCATCAACGAGCTCGTCGGCGTTAAAAATTCGCGATCAATGTATCAAAGTGTTCGCACCCCAGTCGTTTTACCAATCGGTATTGGTAGCCGGTCTAGATTAGTACAAACGTTCAGCTAGAACACCTTCCTCGCTCCTTCCATTCCCATTCGTTTATGAAGCTTAAGCTTGCCCCGATCCGATAAATGGTAGAAAATGTTCCGCAAGCAACGTTACTGATTTAAAAACCGAGAGAGGAGAGAACACTTCACTCGTTCTCCGGAGAGCGGTACTACTCCGCGTGGCGCAGGATCGGCTCCTACTTCATTAAATCATCGCGCTTCAAATCTTCATCAAGAAGCTTTCTAACACAAATCTCGTGAGTATTCTACGTTCGCCTTGGATCAGCCTACGCCGTTCAAATGCAACTACAGCAGCGCGCGCCATGGATTCAACGTACAAAACAGAAAATGGGGAAGAAGAGGAACGATCGTTTCCTCGTTCGAAATACGATCGACGGACGGTGCGGCGCCGAGAACGAGAGCAAAGGAAAGAGTATTCTCGTTCGGTGCCGACGTCGATCCACGACGTTCCGCGACCCTGTGCCGTGGAGAATAAGATGGCACGCGAGCACGAGGCACTCGTTACTCTCCCAGCAGTGGCTCCTCTTCGTTTCTGTGATTCTCCAAGTTCGATTTTCCAAATACCACTGAATCGACGTATTTGCAATCTCTCCGACCCCCCCTGCTACCTTATCTACTTTGCACTGGCCTCGGTGCTCTCTGGAGGTGGCAAGGGTATAGGTTTGTCGGAGACTGGGACCTGCTTCTTCGACTTCCTCGCCTTCTTCGTTGTCTTCGGCGACTTCTTCACCTCGCCGTCCACCGTCGTCTTCTCTTCCACTGGTTTCTGCTGCTCCTCCGAGGGCTGTTTACTCTCAGCCTCCTTGCCCTCTTCAGAGGCCAGGTCTTCTGACTTATTCTCTGCGGAAGCGTCCTCCGGCTTCTCATTTTCTTCCTTCTTCTCAGCTGCTCCCTCAGCATTACCTGGCTCCTTCTCCTCAGCTCCCTTCTCTTCGGAAACGGCCTCCGCCTTCTCTTCAACCTCAGCTGGTTTCGGACTCTGCTGCATCTCCATGGGCGTGGCCTCGGGATTCTCCGCGGGCGCGGTGTCCATGGGCTCGCTGGAAGACCGACCAGCGTGCTGCTGTTGGTTCGCAGTCATAATCTCTGCGCAGGCTTCGTTACCCTCCTCAGGCTTCTTCGTTGGGGACGAGGGGCAAGGTGGCAAGGGTATTGGTTCCTTGTTCTGCGGCTGCTCCTCGGCCTTCTGGTCCACGTCCATGGACTCGCACTGTCCGGTCACTTGGACGCTACTGGAGGCCACGTTCCCCTCATTCTCAGGTACCTCCGGTGACTTCGGCTGCGAAGCCTTCGACTCCAGCAAGCTGATCGTAGCCTGTATACACTTTATCGCGTTCCTGCGCGTCTGTCGCACGTTTTCCCTCCCCTCTGTCTCGATGTCGTCCAGCTTGATCAGTTCCCTGGTGAGCATCTCGTCAAGGTAGATGTACTCCTTGTCTGTCTTCGAGTTGCCGCTGTACAGTTTCACTTGCTCGGCCAGGGAGTCCACCTCCTGCTGCACCAGGGCAACCCTCTCCAAAGGATCCTTTGGAAGAGTAGGCTTGACCTTCGGTGGGTCCTGCTGCGGTGGCTCCTGAGGCTGAGGCTGAGGCTGCTGCGGCTGTGGCTGTGGCTTCTGCTGTGGCTTTGGTTGCTCGTAGTGCTGCTGAGGCTGCCTTTCCGCGTACTGCTGCTGCCTAGGCTGCTGGAAGCTCTGCGCCGGCTGCTGTCGGCGAGGAGAGTGCTCGAAAGAGCTCGAGGGAGGGTAGAACGGCTCCTGGAAGTGTGGGGACCACTGAGTCCTCCCGAACGTGGATTGCCCGAAAGGTGACGGCCTCTGGAAGTGGGGAGGCGCGTGGAACTGTGTAGGAGACGGCTCTCTTTTGAAATGTGGCTCGTCGAAGCTCCTGGGTACCACAGGCTCGTCTCTGCCTTCGACGAAGATAGGTATATGCCTGACATTGCCCTGCGGCTGTTGAGGCTTCTGTTGCTGCTGCTGCGGCTGTGGCTTCTGTTGCGGAGGGGACTGGTTGTGCTGTGGCGTTATGTCTATTCTAGAAACGTATCTCTGCCCCTGCGGCGGCTGCTGCTGCTGCGGCTGCTGTTGGCTGAACGACTGCCTGTTCTCCGGCGGGGCTGACATGGAGCGCTGCCCGCGGTTCCCCTTGTCGAGATTCTCCATGTTGTGATGGTGCTGGCCTATGTCCACCGTGTTGCGCAGCCCGTACTGAGGGATCTGGCTTCTTCTGGTCCCCTGATCTTTGTCCTGCTGGTTACCTTCGGGCTCGCCGTGGGAGCTGACACCACTGGCGCCGCTCGCCGCGCTGCTTCCACTGGCTTGGCTCCTGGCGTCCTCGTCGGAGTAGCCCTGGTAGTTACTGTTGCTCCCGCTGTTCCCAGAGCCGCGGTTCCTATTGCGGAAGGAACTGTGGAACGGTATGTCGCCCCAAGGCGGGCCCAGAAGCTGGTCAGCGAATTCTGGGTGGCGGGCAGCTAGATCGTCCAGGTGGGAGCGGATGTCGCTGCGCCGACCGAAACCCTCGTCGTCGAACGGGAATCCCTGGAAAAGCGAGACGACAACACGGTGAGAATATGCCCCCAAGCTGCTCTGCGAGGATTCGAATAGGTGGGTGGAGAACGAGGGTGGCTCGAGGAGGCTTTAAGTCCTTCGAAGTCAAGGTTTAAAGTTAAAGCTCTCTGGGAACACAGTGGGCTGACTGATGACACAATTATCATAGCTTTAACTCAGAATCCTGGAGTTACTTTGCGAAGAACAGTGACTTCGTTGCTTTTACTTTGGGCGTGTACCAAAGAGCTAAACAGTTGCAGTTTATGTGTAAGGAATAGGAGTGTAAAGGTAATTTGATTTTCCATCACCCTCGTTCTTTTTGGACAGTATTCAAAAGTACTTAGTTCTCACTAAAGCCTGCGCTAAGAGTATTCTAGCTCTGAAAGCTGAGGTATTATGCTATTTAGCGAATCAAAGCGGTTTTAGATGCCGAGCTTGGAAGCCTGATTAACTGCAGCGCTGATGATGAAGACACCTAGATGCTCTAAATCTAAGAGGTCTGATTGAAAGAAATTAAGCGTGAAATCCATCGACGAATGCTCTGGTTCCGGACAAACAACTGTCCAAGTGAATCGAAGCGATCTCGACTTTCAAGGTGGAGAAACGTTGTTTAAAAGCCACCGGTGATTACGTGTTCATTGTCAAGTGTTCTTTGAATCTCAAATCCCTCCACTATCTCGTCGCTGCTTGGAAGCAACCTTATCGATAATACCAAGCCGTGCACGATATATTATTCACAGTGAGCGAGAAAGTTATTGACGCAGACAGTAACTCATTTCTTATTTACTCATTTCTTAAAACACCAACCGACAGTGGCGGATTTAACGGACGCCAGAGTTGGGCATTTTCGACTAAATTTTTATTCGATAAATGTTCGAATAAAAATTTCGAATAAAATGATGTTATTCGAGAATAACGAATAAATTTTTAATCGACTAAATTTTATTATTCGACTAAATTTTTACTCGTTATTCTTATTCGTGACCCATAGTCGTCACGGAGGTCCTTCGAATAACGAATAATGACTAAAAATTTAGTCGACAAAAAATTTATTCTTCATTCTCGAATAACCGCATTTTATTCGAAGATTAGTCGAATAATGTCCAACTCTGTCCTGTCTTTCTGGGCCCTCCTGGCCCCATACTTAAACAAATTATGATTTAATCCAAACTACATCTTTTTTCTATACCACTACACTTAGCCCGTTTTTAGTAAACTATCTCTTCATTTCCCCGTAAAAATATGCGCCTCAGAACGTTTGCCACCTGTGCCTTTTTCCTTAAATCCGCCACTGCCAATCGAGCTACGACGATTCTATGCCTAAAAAATTAGTCAAAATGGTAAAATATTCATTACCGAGGCAAACCTAATTATTTATCAGAGATACGAAGGGAACCGCACGGGTTCAACTAAAATGAATCTGTGTCAATAATTTCGTGAGTCATCCTGCGTACACGAGCGAGCCCCGCAACTGCTGTATTTGCACGTTCTCAATACCGTGGCGAGGAGGAAGACAGTTCCAACGCTAGAATGCTTAGACTCGCGTCGTTTCATATTCGTGGGCGTATCACTCGTGACGCGGTCTGTTACGGACTCTACGTCACGGAAAAAGAACTATATATAGGGAGGGCAGGCATACGTACATTTGCAAAATTGCGCTCACCCACGTCAGATAAACTCGGTCAACCGTACGCTCCGCGGGACTTCGGGTCCGCAAATAATATAATGATCATTCGGAGGATCCTGAACGAACTTCTTTTCGGGCAGCGCTATTTTTAAGCGTGAACCGTGCCCGCGCGACGCGAGACGGGACTTTGGATCAGGGTTTAAAAAAAAAAAATAGAAAATAAAAAATCCTACGCTATTCCGTCGACCACCGCGGTTTACAGCTTCGCACCTTCGATGGGCACTTTGCATCCATCCATTTCGATCTACAACACGATGATTCCTAACTAGGTAACATAAAATTCTGAAGAAGGGCACCGGGGGCTTCCGAATTATCGGTCACGTTAGTCGAACAGGTGATTGAAGACAAGGGGAAGTCGTCCTTTGCCTCACGCTTTGAATATCTGGGATTATAGCGATGGGATCGAGCGTGCTACGAGTTCGTTGCACGAATCGAGCGATTCTCGTAAATACGTATTGCGCTGAATGCAGAGTGTTTGCGAAATCGTGGTACAACCGAAGAGTAAGTCGAAAATTTGGAATGAAATTTGAAAGCAGACGTATATTTCTATGCCTTGACGTGTGCCGAGCTACCAACTCTAACCTCTCCTCAAGTCCAAATACCGAATGTCCGAGTACGAGCGCTACGGCGTCCCCACTTACGCGCTCGAGCGTTGATGCCGAACGTTCTGGCGCTCCAGCAGGGCAGCGGCGAAGGAGAGTCAATCGAATAAGGGGACCAGCAGACACGGTAGCTCGGAAAGTGGTCGGAATGGTTTTCGAGAAGCCTGTCTGGGCGAGAGTGCAGAAAGCTTTCGAGCTGTTCGCGCTGCCTTTTAAAGGTGCACGCGCCACACACTCGATTCCCTCTTATGAATCACACGGCGCCCGTTAATGTTACACGTCAACCTGGCCTTTTTATTTCACTCCACCGTCTCTCTTCCGCGCCGTGCCCATACCCCCGTGAGTTCTTTCATAGATCATCGGCCGTGTTCCAACGCCCACCGGGCGAATTCTTTGTCGCCGCTTGCAACTTCCTCTCGAACACTTACTTCCCCTTCTAGTCCCTTGCGAAACGTTTAAGAAACGGAATGATCGGAAATGCAGACTCGAATGGGAAGACTTAAGGGGGGATTGCGCCTTGTTGGGCCGAAAAATAGGTAATTCTTTGTGAATTTTTTCTACAAAAACGGCGCGAAAAACTAATTTGAGGTTTGGCAGGCTGTTTCATTGTATGTTGAACTATTGTTCTGAATTTTTGTGACAGTGAAAGAAAAAGCATGTCGAGCCGTTTTTGCACAAAAAATTCACAAAGAATTACCTATTTTTCGAATAATTGAATGGAAAGACTCAAATGTTCCTGGAGCAACTTGACGGAAACTTAAGTATATGAACACCAAACAATAGTGGAGGCTCCCACTGCGCATGCCCAAAGGAATACCTCCGCAGTGTGATTCTGTGGGGAATAGTGGTGACCAGATTCGAGGTTTGGCAGGCGATCTACTATCAAGGCAATCGCTATTGGCTGGCCGCTAGCCAAAGCACATTCCATGGATTCCTTTGTCTCAGAAGAGACTTCTTGATTCTTCCGAACAGACACCACCGTTCTCCGGTACCTAAGTACATCTACGTAGCACCGGAGCGGCTGTTTGGTGGTTAAATGCTAAATAAGGGGCGCAGAGGCTGCCGCTGGGATTCGTTCAGGGGGGAAGCTCTTCTTATGGAGAAGTCCGATCCCAATCCAGGTCGTTATACTTAGAATTGTCTTGAATTACGAAACTGCCGCGCGAGATTGCCTCTTGTGCCGAAAGCAGGCTACGCGGAGGGCACGGAGAGCTAAATAAGGAGGCGGAGGGTTAAGAGACTCCGTGGGACTCATTCAGAATTAGTCTCTCCGAAGAGAAGTAAGCGCTTAAGGAAATAATACTATTAAACGAGGAACACGTTTAATTTGACGCCTAGCGTGGGTTAAAATTCACCCAGTGTCTTCTAAACTTTAATAATAAAGAAACGAAGCAAGGGGCGTGGAGTAATATTCGTAATTGATTGAATATCAAGTTTCTCGTTTCCCTTTCTGTGATTGGGAAATGTAGCCAGATGGTTTCCATCCTAGCGATGGCTATCGATTTCGAGCTGTTACGAAATCTGCTAATTATCACGTGACGCGGTTGCAGGAACTGCAGCCGAACTGCACGCGTTTCGCGAGGCTTCATTGAATATTCATATGCACGTGAGCGGCATTCCTCGCGCTCCTCGCCTTTTATGAGACTTTTCGTGATTCCATTGTAACGGCGAGCATCTTTCCTTGTCACGTGTGACGTCACGCGCGTGGGAGTCGTATATTAACCAATTACTTGTAATCGATCACTTGCGGAACTACGAGGCGCGTTACGTCATACTAGTTAAGGGAAAACAATCGAAATTTCAATGGCGAGAAGAAAGTTTAAAACTGTATACATACCTAATTATTCCAGGTGGAAGCTTAAACTTTCCTTTCGCCACTAGCGTATGGATACACATTCTAATAATAATGAGATTGATCTATTATAGAATCTATTGCTCCTTCTATATCTATTAGCATCAGTATGAATCTACTAATTTTGTGAAATACATTATATTTCGTTCAGAGATGGGCAAATAATTATTTGAAATAAAAATTTCGTACACAAATTTTTATTTCAAATAATTTTTTGACCGTCTCTGATTTCATTTAGTATAGTATTCTAATACTATTTTAAAATATAGCTATGCATCACACGTGTGAAAGCATATACCTATATACACGAGAAGCAAAACGAGCAACGGTGTAGTTAGAATATGATTTTAATTAGTTCTTAACTGCTCGTGCTTTTGGAGGCACTCGTACGGAATTCGATCATGTCCCATCAGAGTTCAATGCTATTTAGGATACACGTGGTCCAATCTTCAATGACCCGCGATACTTAACGGAAGCAAGGCTTCAACACTCGTACCAAGTGGACGAGCGTGTTCCTCGAGCTTCACATCAAAGTGAAAAAAAAAATAGAAAGAAAAGTAAGGCCACGCTACTTATATAAACGAACGTTCTCCACTGGATTTTAAGTACTTCCTCCAACGAAGATATAAAACTTCGGGCAACGTCTAGCGCGCCAGCATTTCTTGGGGATAAAAGTTCGACGGCGACCGATTCGGGTACCCTTCGACGGAAATGTCCCCCCGTGTATTCTCAGCACGCAGAACCTGGCCACGAAGAAATCAGGAAACGACTACTGAACGAGACTACTAGCGAGTCTGTCGCGGGCCCCGGTTCCAAAGGCCGTGACACAGTTTCCCCTCGAGGATCGTTTATACCGAGACGTCGCCGCTGACATTCACCCAGTTTGCTGTTTTATGGGTAACCATAGTCGTTTGAACTTTTTCCCCCGCCTGTCCTTATGTATTTTTACCCGTCCCGCCGCGAGAAGTCTTCCTAGGACCTCCACGAAAGATCGTGGCCCTTCGGTGGAACAAGAGCTGAATAAGTTATTAAACGCCCAAAGTAGATTCGTGCGCAGTAGATTCTTTTACTATGACTAATTTACTATTATTTAATATTTAATATGAGGAAGATATTATTTAATACTTAATATTAGGAAGATAATATTTAATATTTAATATTACGAAGATATTATTTAACATTTAATATTAGAAAGGTATTATTTAATATTTAAACCATAAAGAACCAACTTAGACTTAACTTTTTCTTTAGAACGTCTACGATAAACAAACCCTTAGCTTAGATCTGCCAGCTGCTGAATTCTAAAGTGTATTGCTATCGGTAGAAATCATGTTAAGTAATAAGTAACAACCTTATTTCTGACGATTTGACGCCCCTAAGCTAACAAGCGTCCACTGCTCGTTTTGTGAAATATCATCAAACAGTTTAATTCAAAAGTGTTACCATAATTGTAAATATAATTCAATATGAGTTATCACTAAATAAATTGCTTTTAAACTTGCCTCAAGCCTCTGTATTTAAACCTTTTTCAATTTGTTTCTGCAGCCCACTTAGACTATACACAAATCCGCCCCTGACATATTTAAATGAACGTGAGTGAACGAGAACAATGAGTGAACAGGCACGCCTGGAGTATTTCCGCGTGAAAACCGTCAACAGAGCGAACCTGGAGTACTGGTTATTAAGGGAGATTGTTCAAGAGTACACCGGCAAAAGACGCTTGCGAAATCGTCGATGATAGAGCGAGAATTCCAATCACGTTTTCTTGAGTCCCCGATAGGCAGATAACGCCCACGAGTCATCTGTCACTTCGAGGCGTCATCGGCGGCGTTATTAACAGTACTGTGTTTACTAGAAACCGGTTTCTTCTTTTTTTCCCATCCGCGAAAACGACCAGGCGATTAGATCACTGGCGAAAATACAGAGCTATCGTTTCCAACGCGGCGGCCAGGTGCGCTACCGCGTCGAGTGAACAATGTCAGATAAATCGATTGGAAGCCGGTGCACCTCGTTTTCGTATTCGCCGTATATGGTCAGAGATCGATGCGCGCCGCGTTTCATGGAAACCACCTAGGAAGTCACGCATACTCACTAAACGCACAAGGGAGCCGTGTGAGTCGTTGCGCACCGAGTTTCATGAGACTTCGTAGAAAGGTAGAGAATTGAGAAATATTTCATCCATGTTTGGCCTTAAATGTATTTAACAATAAAAATCGCGTTTGCCTCTTGGCGCATTAAGTTTATAAAGCTTCAACGACGTGACAAGTAGCGCGATGGCTTGATGGCGAGCTATTTTAATCGTAAACTATTTTATTCGTAGACTATTTTACTCGTAGGCTATTTTATTCGCCAACTATTAGTATTTCTCGATTCTATACCTTTTCACAAAATTTCGTCAAAATCGGTGCGCAAAACACTTCAAGTGGTGATATATTATTCAAATACTTTGCTTCGAAATGCGAGGCTGATAAAGCATAGAGAGTCAATTGCATCGGGGAAGAAGCAGATTTGGAAGAATGGCTACTGTGAAGCTCGGATGTCCAAGAAGAAAAAGTCATATGGGGCCAGACCCCTAATACGGATGAACGGTTGGTGAACGAGGGAGGGAATAAAGCATGCATTTGGCGATTATGTTACATTTCACGCTGCCTTTTCTCCGCTTCTCCCGGCGAGGGGAACGCGAGCCACGTCCTCGACGGAGAGAGAGTTACCGAGGAGAAACGTCTCCGTTAGTTTATTATTAGCGTTAACAACGCTTGCGTTTTTGGAGGGATGGGCCTCGTTCGAGAAGAGCTCCTCGAAGCATTCTGGTTCGAGGCTGTCGAGAGCGAAGAATTACCCTCTCATCTTATTTTTCACCTATGAATCCCTACCCAGATGTGCAATCTAAACGAGAATCAAATTATCCAAGTTCTACGAACTCTGACGAGTCTACTAAGAAAAGAAAGATGCGAAGAGAAGTTTAATTGCACCAATCCACAGATTGGCCTTTACCTCCATTTTGCAGCTTTGGGAGCGAAAGCTTCGGGACCTATAAAAGCTATTCCATAATTCCACACTATTTGTAGTATTTGATGAATGCCTATTTAAAGGTATAATTTAAGGAAATTATGTGACAGTTACGCGACTCTCTTATAGAGGATCAAGTAAGAGTAGAGTATAGATAAAGCCACTATCAGTTGTCTTTCTCGTCGCGTTATCGGCTTTTTTTGTCGCAGTTGATTTCTCAGTGAAAGCAAGAAGAAATCGACGGGTCGAGTCCCCTCAATCTCGAGGCAACGAAAAACACGTCACTAGCCGCGAATTCTATTTCTAACTTCCACGCGATCCACGAACGATGAAGGAAGGTCGACGAGGCAGCCGCGTTACACGTAGAAACGAGATCACATTAGCGATGGGCTTCGCAACACGCTTCGAATCGTCTTCGAACGTATGACATCAGCCTCCAATCGCTTCCTGTATCGCCCCAAATGACTTTTCAAAATTGTCAAGATCTACATAGACCCATTTAATTTCATTCGCGATGGAGCGATGCTCCATAAATAATGAAGAATGAATAGATCGAGAATTTATTACACCGAAGATAACGCAAGATCGTCGTGGAGAGCATAGCGGGCGATTATGTCACGCTGGAGGAATAGTATGTACACCAAATGGGCGTGCACGCAAAAATTCTACAAATGTACCTCCTTTATCGACTAGAAAACTATGTCCTTTTCTATTATTTTTTATTTCTAGTCGTCTAGGTGTAATTTTACCAGTTGAAGCTCGAAATAGACAGTGATAATACCGATATCTATGAAATAATGTATGCGAACCCTATTATCAACAGAGCGACTTTTGTATCAAGTGAAATACCCCCCGTAGACTTCTCATTTTTACACCAATTATCTAATCTATATTTTATGTATCTATATTCCACAGCATACAGCAATATATATTATCCAGATAATATACATTATATCGTCACTTTTGAAGTGGACAGTATGCAAGAATGAACCCCTCTTTCGTCTATCACGAAACTACCTCAATCGGTAATAAAACTTTCAAATCAGCTTGTTGTATATCGATCAGTATGATTCCTGTCCGCATACTTAGATCACAGAATACATTTCCAGTAACTAAGATTCTAAGGAACGACATTCAGTTTTATACGCGTAGCACGATATAAAACATTAATAACCTGTCACTTCCAAAATAGGCACACTCGCGATTTGTGTATTTCTGGTATCGTATGTCGGTAATGGGTCTGTAGATATATATAGTACAGGGTCCTAGACGAGCGTCAGAGCACGAAACACAGTAAGTGGACATGAAAAAAAGCACGTCATCGCCGAACACGCGAGTTATTAGCAACCCAGGCAAGTCTGTGAAAGCGGGGAAGAATCGCGAATAGACGGATAGAGTCTAGAACGATCTGGAAAAGAAATGTCGACGAAAACGGCCGACGAGTCACGAGATTCGAAGCTGCAAGTCGATCGACACCTTTCGACTATCATTCCCCCCTGATACAATAAAGTACGTATCGTTCTCGAGCGAGTTATTGGAAACGACCTCTCGAGCATCCGTCGTTTGAAAACGTTGGGCGTGTAACCTTGCCTATTTAACGGTTTCTCCAACACGTCGAATAAACACGAAAGGGAGTGAAGGATAAAAAAAAAAGTATTTGGCACCACTTACGGGGAACGGGCGGTCCAAATCGATCGGTTCGCCGAATTCGGATGCTTTGCCCACGATGATAGGGGAGTCCATTTTCTGGACTCTTTTGGGTCCGTGCCTGATTTAGTATACGTGCTTCCCCTCTCTCTTTCTCTCTTTCTCTCGTCTTTCGATCTTTAAAAGCTTGACTTTTCACACACTGAAGGATGAGAGGTTAAGTCGTGCTGGTTGCCGTTAAGTGCTCTCTGCAGGTTAAATGATGTTTATTTTTTGGTACTTTGTTTCAAGGGATCAGCCAAGAAGCTCGCTATAAACAACAGTGCCGGCGGTGGTTAACAAAAAGGCGAACGAAAATAAAACGTACTGGCAGCACACTCTCGACTTGCGTGTGTGTGCGCGTTTTTTTTAAGGATCTTTCAAAGATTACCGAGAGGACGGTATGCGACAAAGTCGTTCTAGGCCACGGCTTCCTCTTCCTGTTTCGGTCCCCTCTCGTACCCTTTTCGTTACGTAAGAGGCCCCACTCGTGTCTCACTCGTCTATTTCGCCTCGCACTGTCACACACTCGCGAAAAATCCTGCTTCTGTCTCGTCGAAGGAACTGTTCGTCTCTTTCTCGAGAATGGGCGAAAACGCACGTGTCCCCTCGCGCTCCTTTCAGGTCGATAGCAAAACTGTCAGTGTGCGGCCGGAGCAACTTAAATATATTTGTTGTGTGGGACGTATCGGGGGCCACGTGACTGGAGGCCGAGCGCGGCCGAAGGATGGCGGAGATGCCCGACGGAACGTACGAGAGCGTGCTAGAATCTTCCCTCTCTGTTTTGCCACTTTCGAGAAATCTTTTATTTTCCGCGTACGTGTACTTAGCGCACGCGACTCACACCAGTAGAGAATAATGACAGAACAATATTAATGAGTTTTCGGACACTCGTATCAGTAAATGCGGGAATTCAATAATATTAATGATAAAAGACAAAGACAATTAAGTATAATTGACATCGGCAAGTTATGAGCTTGCAACCAGATACCGCTGTGAAGATTTATGTTCCAGCATGCAATTGAATATATCTAATCGAGCCTCGAACGTATAGTTTGTTTTATATCGTTATATAATCGCTCCAGTACAAGACTGATACGTATGGGTTATTTAATATCGAAAATGGATCTATTTTTCGTTTTAAAACTGGGTTAAGATATCGTTCGAAGGTGATTCCTTGGTACTGCGAGCTTCAGGTGGTATTGTCGAGTTTTCCTCGTTTTCTTTTTGTAATTGGCAGGCAAGGCTGTGCCGTGGACTTGTTTACCTATATCCTTTTATAGTAAGCGGCAATTCCCTTCGCGCGCTCGTGCTCCCATCCGAAAAGTTGATCAACTTGGTTTCTCCCTGCGCTATCCATAACTGTCTTAAATCGTGCTCTATAAATAGATCGCCGGCTAAATATAACGCCTAAAAAATAAAGAGTCGCATCGCGTCCAATACAACCTACATACTTTTTTTTTTTTAATTTAATATAACCATGAATCATTCGAGGTGTATTAATAGATCGTGAATCCGATTCGTAGGTACCACAGGCATCGGTCGCGATATATAGATCGCGTATTGTGCCCGATACGAGACGTATCGAGCGATTAACAAATAAATCCCATGTATCAGCGAGTCGTATTTTTAGAATCGGTTCGCGGCACGAATAGGGCCACTTTTGAAACTCTGAAATGGAGTTTGGGAGGCTATATACGATACTGAAGGGTACAGCGATTTTAAGTGGATCACTGAAGACCACTCGACGCTTGGAAAGCTCTCCATTACCGACGGAGAAAGGCTTCGAATGTTATCCCGGCGGGAATGCGCGTTGATCGTAATGAAATCGTGATTAATAATAGTTGCACGGTTCATCTGTGAAACTGTTAGAGCTAATGACTCGGCGGAGCGTTTTGTCCCTCTGATGTCTCGACGTCAACTTGGCCTTTATTATTATTACCAGGGAAGTATGAGGCCCGCCATTGAATATTAGTCATACGATCAGATTCTGGCCCGATTCCAGCCATTTCTGTTCGGCGTGAAAATACGTGTTTGCGAGTCGTGTGGCCAGGTAGACGCTTCACGATCAAGACGTTGCGTTGTGACACGGCAATAAGCCGAGACCTTGCACGCTGCTAACCTAACTTTCTCGAGGCATAACGACGGAACCTTGCCGTATTTAATTCCTACGCCACGCTCGAGGATGTTATGCGTTCTCATGCGTTCATATGAATGAACTTCTCCAGCCACTTCCATGGGATTAGTTACACTCCCAAATGTTATGCTCATGAGAAGAACTTTTTTGTGTATTCTAACTAGATATTTGACTTAAGTCTTTTTTAAGAGTCTCGTGATCAAAGTTATTTGAATATCTGTATTAGTATAGGCGTTACGCATGAATTGTTAGTCGATCAGATTCTATTTGACTGACAGTGACATAATAATATTATGTACATTCTATAGCTTGGTTATGCCACTGAGATGCAATTAATGGCATATAGGAACCTTCAGAGACGATATTCTGCGACTGGATAGAAGCCAAGTGCACTAGGAATAAAATTTCATAATCTAACTGCACGATTTTAAATCGCCCTTCGGGGACATCTTCCTTTGCAAGGCACCATTTCCTTGATTTATCTAAGTTATATATGCCAGGAAGTATCTGTGAGAATAATAATGGGAATGGCTACCGATCTACAGCAATGTACCGTAAAATTGGTCGGACAATCGATAATTTGTCGATAACGCATCAGTTGGCATCCTCTAATTGCGATAATTGCCATTGCGTAATCTTGCAACTGTAACCTATTTATTACAAACCGCGATAAGAACTGAAAAGAGCATTTAGACGATTTTGTAAACCTACCTTTTGCTCATTTAATTAATTCATTAATTTGAAATATACAATTTATTTTTATGATAAATATAATTTTGCTATTGCTTCCATGCATTCATAATTAGTACAGGAGAAAAATAATTTTACACGAATTGGGATTCGAACCCACAATCCCCTAATAGCAGTCAAATACCCTACCAACAAAGCCACTCAAACTATTGGTAATTCTTTTCTTTCTAATCAATGAACAGTACACTAACAGAACAATCCATATTCCCACGACTTCTTTTAAATATAATCAAAGACATCGTCAGACCAAAACATGTGTCACTCAAGCTACTATTAATTTAATTACCGAAAAGCCTGATATTTTACAAGCATATTTTTCGTTAGAAAAAATATATGCACCTATGTGCGAAAAGGATTAATAAGCTAGGTGAAATATGCGAACACAAAAAGGTAGAACAGCCTCTGAACATATTTCAAAGGCCCCTTCATTACCAGCGCCACTTACCTAACAACAGAATGTCCGAGCACGTGTTACACCATTGCAATAAAGCTACTCCGTTGCGATCGAACTGCAATACGAATCGCGTTCTCCCCCAGAAAGCCGACCGCGACTTTTCAACTGTTCAAAGTTTACAACGTGTTCGACAATAAACAGGAAACAGAGATCGCGCCGCCACACTTCGACGAACACGTCGATTCACGCGTGCACAGAAGCACGATAGTTCGATGGACAGATGACTCACGTCACGTTCTCCTACGAGAGATACATATTATATAACGACTCGTACCTACGGTAATGCATCAGCGAATTGCAATCCGCGTGTTCCATGAAATTTCTAACACCAGTGCCGCGGGTCTCGAAGCGATCGCGAGAATAAATCAGATCTATCCACCGATACGTCACGGATTCCGCGTACTCGGCAAGTACGCACGGTCTTTAATTCCGCCTCTCAGATGTTCTGGATTATCCGCTTGGAGCTACGAGATTCCTCGAAGCTGCAGAACACACCGCGGTCTGTAAACGGCGTAAAACGGACGTTTCACATTTCTCGAATGTCTGCCGTCGCGTTTCACACCGTCGAGCTGAGAAGCGCCGAGGAATAGGGTTACTCGAATGACTCGAATTCGGGGATTCGGGCGTACTGAGCGAATAGAACGTTACGAAAAGCGAGTTCACGTGCCGACGATTATCGCAACTCGGCACCAGAAATAGAATCCCTGCATGTATCGGGCGAATTGCCGTTCTGTTGCGAAAACAGTTAGGTGGTCACTTTGCAGAGACTGCGGAAACGCGATTTGGATTGCGCTATGAGATTATAGCGGACGGACCTGGAGTTATGGAGGGACAGATGGATGATGCTCGATTTTATGAGACCGCGTGATCGTTTCGATCTGTAGTGTTGTTGGCGACGACAGGGAAGAAGAGTTATTTCTTTTACGATTAGGATAAACGAAGCTCGCTTGCGCAACGCCTACTAAGAAACGAATCGTCAAACTGCTGCTTGAGCACGTTACATGGAACGGAAGGGATTGGCGCCAAGCGTAGACAAGAGTTTTGAGGTTAGGCTGATTGCGGCCTAGTTTTTAGTAGAAACAACGGGGATATTGCGCGATCGAAGTGGAGCCAATTAAATTTGAAGATTTGATTATGCACCTGACCATTTACGTGGACGTAGAATGTAATAAAGATGACTAATAAGAGTGGAAATTAAGCGTAGAAGACGAATGTGTGAAAAAGGAAACTGGATTCACTGCTGCGGAAGCGTTTAATTGCACTTGCAACTGAATGAAGGCTATTTAGAATCATCGATACTATCGACTTCCGATAATTATGTATCAGGTTTCACCTTGAAATTGATGAATAAAAGGATGATTTTTCCCTCTGCATTTGTAACTTTTTTCGTAAGCAGGTTTTTAATTATCGGAAAGTTTGACGATCGCTGCTGAGTGCAAACTTATGTTTCGCGATAAGAATGTGTGAAACGCATGTATAAGTTGGATTCTTATAACATGTAGAGTTCGTTCTTTAATTGCGTGAACATGACATCAGACCGTCTTTTTGGTTCGTTAATTTCCATATAACGTTGCCCGATTACGTAGCGAATGAGCAATTCTTGCAACGATAAAAAGTGGCGTCGGCTTCGATGGATTGAAAGGGCGATATAGTAAATTGTTCTATGGAAGATTAAGGCCACGGGAAGGTGAAAGGAATTTCAAGTCGCTGGGAGAGGATGCCGAGAAAGTGTTTCGTCACAAAATTTCTCCTTCGGACGATTACGACTTGCGAATCGGAATGGCTAATTAAAAAAGAGAGACTGCTGCTACACAAAGTTAAATCAACTTCCATTTCCCTTGAATTGTGTTCCCAAAATTCATATGCCACCTCTGTTTTCGTCAAAGAAACTGTAGGTATCAATGAAAAAACAGGGGAACTGTAATTCGAGCGTTTTTACGAAACGGTGTTGCCATCTAACGGATCAATCGGTAAGCCGAAGCACAAAACTGCGCTGTTCCTGCAATAATGGTATCACATTTTATCCTTGTAATGGCGTTGTGAATTATAGCCAAAAGCTCATCAAGCTGAACCCAAAAGTTCATCAAGCTGAACCTTTCGTTCTACGAAGAACACCCAAGTTACTTTTTTAATAAATCGATGCAATTCTGAACAAATAAGACACTTGTTCCGATGCTCCACTAACCATGCACTTTCTTATAAACAATTCCTCCAAACTCAGCATATCATTTGCAAAGGAATCTGATCGGAATCGATCCTAACGAATTTCCGTCTGCGAGAGGAGCCAGGCGAAAATAGAGAAGCAGAGACAGAGAATAGAATCGATTTATCGAATCGTAAGATCATGTTCCTGTGCACAGACTGTAGCCATCGAGTCTCGCCTTCGATCTCGCTGCTCGATCCAGTCCACGTGTCTCGATCACTCGCACGATCATCGATAATGACGATCGATGATCTACAGTGATCGATAGCGTTGCCAGGAACGCATGAGGCCCGAGGAGGTTGATCGACCGCCACTCGCCCAACGCTCCAACGTTTCGTGACGTCATCGGGCCGACGGCAGACAGGTTCCTTTACCGGCAATGCATTCCACTAGCGTACACATGCGTCCTCGCCATCATTCGCACGCACGGGGACCACGTGCACTTCGTTATTCGTCGTTGAAAGCGAAAGTGCTGCAGCCCTGGCGCGTTCATCTAATGCCGCGCTCCCACATGTGCAACGCATTGTGCGCAGCGCACTTGACGCTGTATGCTCACATTCGTAATGGTCGGTGAAGTGTGCGCTGAAGGCTATAGTCCCACGTGTGTAATACGGGGGTGCAGAGTTGATTTAAGCCACACTCCCACGTGTGGAACACGGTGGTGCAGAGTAAATTTAAGGGGGGAGCCTGCTGTAGCGGGGCGAAGAAACCGATTTTTTTTTGCACAAATCAATAGTTGAACATCACGATAATATGTTCCCAAAGCCGCAAAACGAAATTCGAAAAATTGAAGCGGATATAAGTCGGTTTTGCTACGGAGCACCAGGTTACCAGAAAACTTCAAATGCGTTTTTCTCAAAACGACAGTTTTACAATTGGCGGGTAATGTAACTTCAAAAATATTAAACCGATCGACTTGACCTGGTGCACGGTTATTTGTGAACATTTTCTTCGCAAAGCTTAGCTATTGGTATAATGATATTGTTTAAATAAATAACTTTTTTTACACATTTAAGGCAAAATTTCATTGGAAAAAGTGAACTATTTTTTTAAGAGGCCGCCATTTGTTCAATTTTGCATCTTTTAAGTTATGAATTTATACGATTTGTGCGTGTACTCATAAACTAAACAAAAATTGTTGAATTCTTGGTTTCAGATGAATACAGTAGACGCTACGTTGCCCACCACGGAACAATTGCGTCGCCAGCGGACTGGGTATAAACCAGTATAACTCTGTTACTTGCCGCTCTTTTTTAATAATTTTTTCTTATCTACCTTAATTTGACAATACAATATCCTGAAAGTTTCAGAAAGATCGATTAAATACTTTCTTTTAAAAAAATTTCCAAAAAATGCCTCGATTTTCAGCTAATTACACCAGGCTCCCCCCTTAAGTCACACTCTCGTGTATGTACTAATTCACAACGCGGAACAGACATAATAAGGGCCGGCGCGAGGATGGTTGGCGCCCTTATGCAAGAAAATTTTTGGCGCCCCCAAATTTTGTCACCTGTTTTCTATTTAATATGTTTTGCCTTTACGAGGTACAATAAAAAAATAATTACATTTACATTTTGTTTATATGCGAGTTGGATTCCTTTATTATTAAGTCTGCGATATATTTTTTAGCGCCCCCTTCGGCTGGCGCCCTTATGCAACGCATTACTTGCATAATGGGTTCCGCCGGCCCTGGACATAATGCTACGTTCTCACGTGTGATTCCTCAAAGTATCCTGTGCGTTAGAGTGCTATTATACACACTCAGATATCTCTGAATTCTAAAACACAACTGTGCGTTACAATACTTCCACGAATATGGAGCATGTCCATCCTTAATTTTATCAATTAAATCACCATAAGTGTTATAAACGCTTCCCATCTACTTTCTTCAGCGACAGCTGGAGGATACGTGCCATCTTTGGAGTCCTCGAGTTGATTGTAACTGATACCACAGGGAGTGGCAGTAAAAGCTAAAAGCTTTGCTGGTTAAAAGCTCCAAAGGTCAAGGTATCCAATGATATTAGAACACACCCCTCTACGTTTCTCCAGGAGCGAAAGAGCACCAGATGTAATTCTCTCTCCTTCGCATATTACATTGGCTTTCGTCGTATTTCGATCAACGCTTCTCAGAAAGGTAGCAAGAATATTGCATAACCAGAGTAATGCTACACCAACGTCGTCACAGCTTGTGGAAGATCGGAGGAGACATCGAGATAAGGAACAGCTGACTTCCGATAACTCGGCAGCTGAGGGACAGCAGTAATCAGCAATCGAGAATGAGCTTCTGACTAGCTCTACCTTCTCAAGTAACATGTAACATCCATTTGGAGGTACAACTAGCTCATTCGATTCTAACAGCTCCAATACAAATTTACAAATGCACAGTGCCAAATGACCAACTTCACATGCTTGCTATTCGTTCCGTGAATACTTTTACAATATTAAATTGGTAGAATTAAATTCTAGAAGAGATAGAGGTATACGGAAATTGCGACGTAACCGAAAACGAAGTGATTCCTCATGCAAAAAGAAATCGAAAATGTATAATACTCTTATTTTATATAAGCCTTGGTTTTCTAGAAAATAGATTTGAAATTCTCACAATCAGTCCCAGTGCATGCGCACTCGACGAGTTTTTAAACTCGATTCTCTCAGAAACGAAGCCCCGTAGAAAAAGATTTCATTCAACATTTTAACGTCACTATCGTCACCATAATTTGGAGCACCGCCACCTGAGCAATTCGACAAGCGAGGTAATCTGCCCCGCCTCCCTGAGTACCGCCCCGAGTAACGATCTCCGGTTCACATGGATTCTTCGGATACCTACGTCCGAGCCACGAAACGGCCCTTTCCCTTCGGCGGTTCGCGGAACGGGCCACGAAGAGGATCGGAATGCTGGTCATCATGAATGACCAGCTCGACCGGGGAAAGTGGTAGGGATAATGAAGGGACGCGGTTCTTGGAACGGGTAAAGGGAGCGCGCCGAGATGTCACTTTCCACGCGATGCATCGCAATGACCCCGTGAATCATGCCACGAAAATTGCAGGGTGTAGAGTTGTAGAACGTTGCAGCGGGAAAGCCCGAGCAGGAAGTCTTTATTCATGAAATTAACGATCCTTCACCCGCTAATTAAACCATTCTAGCGGTGTCTCCGGAACTCGCCACCAGAGGGCATTTCTACCGATCGCGCTCTCTCGCTAGTACTCACTCGACTCTCGATTCCTAGGTATATATACATTTTTCGTCCTACCTTCTAATATTCCTGCGTCTAAGGCTGGGTCTGCTGGGTGAAGGCGAATTTAGAGGAGTTATTAAATGCAGATGAAAACAATCTTTACCACCTTTCACTGTGGTGAAAATCATTCGCGATGCATATCCAAAGTGTTGTAATAAAGTCGAAATTTGCTTTAAGCCTTTCTGACGTGTTCACTAGCAGGCCCAGGGCGAAATGCTCCACTTCCTTTCCTTTCTATATCCAACCTTCACTTCCCATACAATTACCCTTCTACGAATATGGAACCCCGAGGGTCTGGTCTCTCTATCGAGAAAATAAATAATCAAACAACAACGAATTCGCCTGCAAGAAAAACAGGGAAAAATAAAAAAGTTTCTGTTCCGAAGTTTTCTTCGATACCTTATTCACAGAAGTATGGCGTTTATTACACCCACTTGAATATCGAAATTGTGGGACAGAATTGATGGATGATAACGAAATGATGATTCGATAGCCATAGGATTACACGAGTAGCTATAAATAATTCATGGAACTAATATTATCACACGCAGAAAAAATAGTACGAAAGAAAATAGTTTCTCTGATTCCCTCTAGCCCCTTCTAGAAGAATATAAGAGGGAGGTTTTAAAAATATTCATAAAGTATTTATTATCCTTCCCATATTTTCACCCCTACGATCGATCGTCTGATGGCATTTCCCGAGTCGACATCTGAGGGAGAAGTCAATGGAAACAGCGATAAAGGGGGGAAATCTAGCCACCCTGGGAGGCAATATTTTCAGACGCAAATATTGACGCAGAGGCTCCAAAGGAAGGATGATTTTCTCGACGAGGATATCAAGGTTCACAAGCTATATACCGAGCGTCCCACTTTGCAGCTCCTGACTAAAGTCACCTCGAAGCACGCTAGACCATTCGCTGATCCGTGGAAATTCGATTTCACGTTGCGTTGGCGTGGATTCGTTAAGTTCGAAGTGTCGCCCGAAGGATCGACGGACTATTCTGGATCGAAGTTCTCGCTCTGGAATGGCGGGAGAATCAATGGCGGCTATTTCGAGAGACCTCAGCGTCGGCGACGACGTCGAGAACGTTCCTGCGCCTCCGGAGACGCCGACGATGCTCGGGGATCGCGAATTCTGCGAAGGCTCGTTAAAATTCTCTCGTCGAACGTAACGAGCTAAGAGGACGCGAACTTGCGGCGCGTCTCAACGGTCGAAATTCTGATTAATCGCGATTGGGAGGTTGTAAAGAAGATGCGGTAAAGAAAAACCATTCTACAAAGTGCGCGACGGGTCCATTCTGTAACCAAATGGTGGAAGCATATCTTCTACCATACCACCTTCACCGTATTTCGAGACAAACAACGCAGGAAAATAAGAAGAATCGACATAAAAAAAATTCTGCAAGTTTAAAGATGTCTCCTTACACCCCAAAAGAGTTTAATCCAATATCAACAATAGTTTTTTAAAAAAATCATAAATATCAGTCACTTTTGGGGGCTGTTACGCGAGAATCCCTTCTTAAAGCCACCCAAGTCTCTTTATCTGAGAATAACACCTGCCCTACAGTGGACGCTACAGGAATTTGTTTTAAAATCTAGCTTTCCGGTCAAAGTTACCCAATTTGGTACTCTAATATCAAACACTTTCCATGCCTCTTGTGCCTTCCCATTCAAAGAACCTTCCTTCCAACCGACTCCCATTGGACGATCTTATCAGCCGATTAACGTTCCACCGTTTTATCAGAAGATAGGAGGCAAGAGCTGGTTGCGTGCTCGCCGAGACGAATAAGCGGTAAGTCATCTCCCCGCGGGCGTTTGGCAACAAACGCGTTATTTCTGGGTGCTTTGCCGAGTGTCTGAGTCTGTGCTTCAGAAAAGCCAACGGCACGCCTCTCGTATCCCGACCAACCGACTCGCGAGTCGAGTGCACGAGGTTCGGGTCACTTGATACAAATGCACGTAGTCAGTGCTGAATTTAAATAAAAACGAACCGGTCGATTTTTACCTGTGCCAAATATACAAAGCTACACTTTTTGGAGAAAACAAAATTTTTGGAGAAGCCAAGGAATTTAGAAAATTATTCACCCCAGAATATACAAAACTATTCTGGGGGTGCAGGTATTTAATGTTATTATACGCGACGCGGACTAACTGTGTGGAAAATTTTAAAGGAATTGCTGACTCAAACCCGTCCGCTACCCTTGCCAGACCCCTAGCAGCAGCATCACCGTGAAACGTACCACGCTCCCCATATTGATCTCATTTCGAACCGTGGACAGCACGTCGTCACCCTCTTCCCGTTCGAAGAGGGGCGCTTAATGCAATTGGGGTGGTTTTAATAGGCCGTTGCTCTGCCTACTTCTACGGACTGGCCACCCCCCTCTCGAGGGGCACATTCGATCTAGAGTGGGCGAAAGTGCTGCCGAATGGCCTTGGTTGCACGCTTTTCAGGCCACTAGAGCCTCTGCTTCATCTTAAATAGTATATAGGACAACAGAAGGTGTCGTCAGCGAAGAAAAATATTAGCATTGATCGGTGGCGTACTCTGAGGGGGGCCAAGGGGCCTGGCAACCCCCAAAGAAAGGGCTTTCAAAAAAGAAAAGAAAACTAGAGTTTCTTCTTTAAATAAATTGTCATAATCACCTAAAGAATTTTATTGAATTTGCATTAAAAATAAGATTAAATCCTGAGTGCGCCACTGCCATTGATGGTAGAATCAGATCCTAGTTTTTAACACGGATAGGACGAGTTTAAAATGATCCACACAGTTTTAGGAAGCTAATAATTCAATAAGAAGTGCAGATTTCACAGTGAAATAATTTCAAGCTCAACCACTATCCTACCCTATATACCCACAACTCATTGGTTCCCAGATTTATTGCCATTAACTTGCTAACTTTCAATTGGGTCATTGAATAATCTCGAGCACGTCCCTTCTATGACCAAGAACTTCTCCTCGGTTTCACGCGAAACAATACCAGCACGTGACTTCTGCCCCAATCGCGATTTATCGTCTCGTACGTCTTTTCGATCATCTCGATGGCATCGTTCGTCAGTGTTTAAAGTGCACGTTTAATGGTGCTTTCGAACGACGGGAAACCGTGCCAAGAAAGTATAAAGGAACGAGCTCGGTGGCGCGCGCTCGCGTATTTTAAGTTGCGAAGCACGTGCCCCGAATCGAACGCCGTGAAACTTGCTCGCCTCACGAATCTGAAAGTCAATCGACCCCTTCGCGTACCCCGTATCGGCCCAGCGAGAGTGCGTGATCGTTGGCGGAAACGTGGAGCGCGCCGCGAAAACGAATAAAGCATCGTTCACGTTAATTTCGACTTCGACTCGAGTTACGAGCCGAACGTCCCGAGTTACGAGACAGAGATCCATAGTGGACGATTCCCCGCCCAAAAATCGATCGATAATGTGCAATACACTTTTTTCGTACGAGCCCCCGTTTCTGAGAAAATCGAATTCGAAGTTTAGGCTTCGGCGAAAAGTTATCTTGTAATAAAATTCGAATGTTGGAAATGCGTGCGCAGCACAAAATGATTTAATGAACAATGGTGAAATCGATTAATTAGAATGTATCGGTTGCTGAAGATTTGTTAGAAATTCCGTCCCCGGCTGCCATTATGTCGTCCTTTTATTTACCCTAGTCAGCATTACCCGATGGAAGCACATTATAGCCACTGTTCCACGATTATCGCCCGGAGGAGGACGGAAATGTGACCAAGAGAAAGCACATTCTACTACACGGAGGGGAACTATCGCTAATGACACTGCCGAAAGTAGATTTTCGTTAAAGGCCATTTCCGACAATCAACCACAGCAATTTCCGCTCTGCCGTCAATCAACAGTCGCCCGAAGACGATTTATCGATTTGTCGCCACGTCACCAACGCTCCAAATTCTCGATTATATGTATGTCGAATGAAACGAGGACACGCGTAAAAGGTGGTAAACCGAGAACACGTAATACACTTCCAATAAAATAAAGTTAGATTTTCTAATCAAATGGCTTCTAACTGAGGCTTATTATCCAGAAGATTAAAATTAAAGTACAGTACCGAAACTATTGTCCCTAAGAATTGTATGGAAAGAGACATTGTTATTATTCACTACACTCACTACCTTCTATTTTCGATCAGGTCTTATTCCGATCGATATATCGATACACATCAAGAAAACATCCTAACCTACAATACCTATTTGACAAAAGCGATATGTGTAAAAAGCAGAATGCCTGTTTCCTAACGCCTTCCTCGCCGATCTAGGTATCAAAATAAATCGAACAAAAGGATCGTGCCCTTCCCCTTGTCGACAGAAACAGTAACGATGATTGCGCGTCCTATCCTCGGGGAAATTGACGATTTCTACGAGCTGTCGAACAAGGGCATAACACTTCCGATTGAAAGATCTTACCTACTCAGCATCTCCCGGCCTTTATGTCCCCAGTTGCCGTAAATTTCCTCCTTTTCTTTTCACGAAAATCCCCGAGAACTTCTAACAGATACTCGAATAACAGAATTTCGTGTAACGTATAATTTCGTACCAAACACGTGCACAAATAATTCATAGTTCCTTCCCCATACTACGTATATTACTTTCGTTCATACATCCCAGCAACACACGCAGAGATTAAAATGATTCTTCTCATTACACTCCAGAGACAGACATGCGATCTACCGGCATAATCGATTTTATCCGACACGGGTAAAATCAATTATCGCAACGTATTAACCAAAGGTGGCGTAGAAGAACGTCCGAGCTTGTTTACACGAAGGTAAGGTCATTGCCGAGCACAGACAAGTGTTCTATAATCGCCACCGTCTGACGGCGATCGAAACTATTCTTCCAATTGTTACTAACTGTTCAAACATCCATTCCGAGACGGGACTGTTACGATAAGGTAATTGGTAACTTAATAATTGCTCGATGCCACCGTAACGGTCACGGGGCCGCCATGAACTATGATAATTGGCTCGTTGACAATGCGGAACAGGTGATTCGGGGGACTACATTGCGCAGAAGGTTCTCGTAACACCGGGGCAGGGCACAGACACTCGAAATTTCTCGAGAATGTTACTTAAACGGAGCTTTTCGAAATACCATCGCACTCGAACTCTATTCTAAAGACAATCGTACATATGTAACCGTAAACGACAAAGATAATCACTCGATTTCAATGGAATAGTTATTGAACCACTGTATCGACCTTATATACCCGGCGAATTTTTATCTCCCGACTCGCAGCCGTTGGATATCGGAATCCAGCGAATGCGACGTTTTTTCGCTGGTCTGCTCTCTGAAAATATCAGGATCGCGACAAGAATAACCAGCTAGCGGTGAAAACCGAATACACGCGGGTGAAACGACGCAGAAATTGGGCCACTCTATAAATACAGAATTTTTTTGTACCGCGGTTACTTGAATATAGATATCGAGGTTCCGATATCCGTCAGGGTATAAGAAACATATGCAACACCTCCATGGTCCACCTTCCGTTCAACGGATCGCGGACTGCTATACGAAGTCGATTAAACTGCCTCCTTCCATCAAACGGCTAATTTAAGTGCGAAATGAAGCTCACCCTTGGGAACGCGGTGTGCCGGTCATGAGGCTCCCGCCCCGACCTACCGGTCGGCTCGAAGAACGACTTGCTGTCCTCGTCGAATTGCTGTTTGATCTCCTGGAGAAGTTCGTCGCCTGATTTGCCGCGCAATCTGTCGCCGAACTTCGGCTTGTCGCGGAAATAGAAGGACATGTTCGCTGGCACGCGCACACAACTGTTTCGTGCACGATTCGAGCGTGCTTCACTCGCGATGTAGTTCCTTGCGGGGACACTCGGAGGTGGCTTGGAATTTCAGCTCGAAAGAGCGTTTCCCTTTGGCCGCGTTTACGTACGTCGCCACCACGGGAGGAACAACTTTTCGCACCTGCCCCGTGCGAGGTGTTGCGCGCGACTGAAAGCTCGCGCCGTATCGAAGCCCGGGTAATCAAAGTCGGCGCATGCGCCCCCCGGCGATTTACGCTGTTCGAAACGGTCCAGAGATCGTCCGGTGCAAGTCCCGTATGCGCTCCACCGGCCGGCTTCTTACAAATCTAAATTTAATCGGCCGCTATTTAAGTTTTGCATTCTTTTTTATTTATAAACCGCCGCGGAACGGCCAGAGTAATACTTTCATTTGTTGCGACCCGATCGGGGATAGCATTCGAAGAAATTGCGCCCCTGCTTACGTAACGGGCGAAAATCGAACGATTAATTACTGTACCACGTGCTTCCAACGAAACAAATGGAAACTGAAATTTCTTTTATTTTTAATTGTCGATTTAAGTACTTTGCGATCCGTGCACCGATATTGCATTGTTTAATTATATTGCTTGTTAGCTTTTAATCGCTATTCTTATTATTGAAATCATGATGAATGGAATTTCTTGAGAAATAATAAATTAAAATGTTTCTGCTTCTTATTAGGGTTATACGGAATCTGAAGTTATGTTTATGATAACGGTCTGTGTTTATTGAAAGCGTAAGCTTTATAACATTCTCACTCGGAAATGCATTTGTGTTCCAATTAATTGTTTATGTCCGAAATTCCATTGTACTTTAGTTAGCAGAGTGACTTAGAGTCAGATAGTCGTAGTTACAATCATTTCGATTCCCTGTATTGGACGATTATATAACCTAATAAATTCGATCTCTCAAAGGTAAGTTTCTTGTTTATTTATTTACGATTATTTCTTCCGATAATTTATGGTAGGGTAAACCAACCAGTGAACGACCGAATTGTTGAATTTATGGACCTTTGAGATTAATACTTGAATATATTTATGTATAACAAAACAACTGTTGAAATTGCGTTTAAATTTATTTTTCCCGAAATGTCTATTAAAATAATTACTTATTCTTATCGTAATTTAAAAAAAAAAACGATTATAAAATACAAAACGTGTAGAAGTTCAGTAAATGACCACATACTTTTAATAAGAATTCTACTTATTAATGTTTGCTTAATACGCATAATTAAAAATGTGGGATATTAAAAGTGCAACTACACTCTAATTATAAACATATAATATTTTTAAATTTATAATTGACATTTCTTTGCCTAATGGTCATTCACTGGTATGCGGTCAATTACTGGTTGGTTTACCCTATTTGTTTTAACCATAGGTATGTAGCTATTACATTGCAAATGTTAAACGTATACGTTTAACAGTTCTATGTATGATTTACAGTTACATGCCTTTCTTGTTACAGATAAAATTGAAAAGTAGAAAAATGTCTGCATTGTATCATTGCGTTGTTTGCAAGCACGCAAATAGTACTATAATAGATTTGCATAATCA
Source organism: Andrena bucephala (assembly GCA_947577245.1). Taxonomy (NCBI): domain Eukaryota; kingdom Metazoa; phylum Arthropoda; class Insecta; order Hymenoptera; family Andrenidae; genus Andrena; species Andrena bucephala. The sequence continues at coordinate 72,995,637 of OX387717.1, forward strand.
TCATATCCACTATCATACCCCAGAAGAATTATCACATACAATTATCAACCTTCAAGGCTTGCAGCCATGTTTCAAGCCTGCAGTGTTCGATAACAGTAATAACAATAATTGGTACCATCATTTTATGGTCAAAAACGAAAAGCAAAATATTTATCAACACAAAGACGATCGAGCGACCACTTCAAGAATATTTTGCGACGAGGACAGGAAACTTTACCACGACGAAACGTATTGCGCGTTGAACTGCAGTCCGTTTATCATTTGGGAGCACGAATTAAATAAAAGGACAGAAATATGCGACGAAGAGTTTTTTAATATCGTTGAGAGCCTTTGCACGGATTTAAGTAAGACGAAACATAGGGGCATTAAAAGGAAAGATTCGGCATATATGAATAGCACAAAGGTAGAAAGTTTAGTCCAACACAATAAAAGTAGAAGCATAACGGAAGCTGGGGATGAGAATAGAACAGCATCAACTGGTTTTCCCTCTGAAATTTTCAAGCCAGTACCTTCGTCCCATCATACTAACTATTTAATCGCTAATACAACTGAGGCTGACGAAATTCTCAACTTGCAAATGATAAATGACACGAGCATTAAGAACAACGATATCACCAGATTCACATTCGCTGGAATTGATGGCGAAGACAATGTTTTAATGTACGATTCGTTAAACAATACTTATTCTTGGGAAGCAATCGCAACTATTAACTTTAACGGGAAAGAAGAGCATGCTGTATACGATACTAATTAAGTTAAGACCCTATTTTAACTATAGAAACAAGTTTAAAGACTGAATTAAGTATAAAGAGATGTTTCCTATTTCGCAATAATGTTAAAATAGATTATTCTTTTAATTACGTTTATTGTTTCTCACATTATAGTTTATCTATAATTATATCGCGAATGAAAAGTTTTTATTTTTTTAGTAAAAAAATACTATACATTTGAACGAAAATAATCTTCATATGACAATGTCTATTATTTCTTTTATTGTACACGGAGATATGAAGAAATTTTAATTTGCCTGACCTATGTACACACTATTGTACTACCTTTAACATAAAAAAATATAAAAAGATATTTTTCTATATTAAAGAAGCGTTCGTTCGTTAATAATGACCCTAGGTTAATTACAGTTAGATTGGGATGCTCGTGAGAACCAAGTAAAATGTGATTCGTAAGGTGAGATAGGGGTCGTCCTTAAATTACGTAAGGCTTTTGGGGGAGGAGGGGGTCGCGAATTTCTTACGTTTTCTTACAAGGGGGAGTCAGGTAGCGTCTTACGTAATATTTTTAAAATAATTTTCAATAAATACAAATTCTATCATTAATGTTCCAGAAAAGTAGTTTTAGTTTAAATTTCCCGAAACCGAGTTAAATGAATTATACAAACCTTTGAAAGAATTTTAATAACTGAAAAAATTAAGTGCAAAAAATATTACGTAAGAAGGGGATTGCAATATCAAATCTTACGAATTTTTATACTGGGGGAGGAAGGGGGTATGAAATCGCCAAAATTGCCCTTACGTAATTTAAGGACGACCACATAGTAGTTTTTCAAAAGTAACTTTTAAAGGGAAAACTGCGTACCATATACGTATCGAAGAGATGCTCCAAGTTCTAGTTTTCTATAAATGGTAAGGCACGTTGGTTGTGATTAATAGCAGTCCATTGCATTCACGTCTCCTTGTTTGTGCATCGTTAATATATCGTCCAATATTGATTCGAAACTCGTAGTATACGTAGTCAGCCATCGGCTTTTCTCTTCAATGTAGGCATCAATGTTCGAATTGAAAACCGTCCGAAGGAACTTTTCTCTAGTTACGCACGAAATAAATTGAAATGTTTTCTCCTCCGTCTTCTGCGCCCCCTCGTCCATTTTCATTGAATTCTTATAAATCGTAGCAAGTAGATTCGCGTCGTTGGCATCCACAATTTCCTCGATCACGTTGCTGGAATTACTACACACCCCTTCAGAATTGGTACTCGCGACATTATTCACCGCTTCATGTTTAATGTACGAAGCATCTAACGTAGCGCTGTCTTTTGGTAGAGGAAGCTCCGGCAGAGGTTCGTTAAGCTTATACTTCAAGAGGAATCCTCTCAGCTGCTTTATTATAGCCGCCGATGTTCTGCACACTTCGAAATCGCTGTCGTCTTCTAAAGTAACCAGAAGAACCTGAAATTCGGAATATCGAGACATTATTCACCGCTTGGAAATTGCATCGCTTAGGTCAACTTACTCCTAAGCAATTCTGCTTCGCTAATTCATCCAAAGCTTTATTGAGCCTCCGTTTTATTTCCGTCTCATTTAACGATATAATTTTTCTGTGCTCCTTGGAAAATGTTACTTTCGGGAAGTGACCATCGAGCACCCCTTGATCGGACATATGGGACTTTATGAATTGCTTCCAATATTCCAGGGCACTTGTCTTCACTTCCCAATGGAGGTCAAAGACAGCTGCTGTTGCCATTACCCGCGACATCGAGTCGATAACGGGTTTCCTAGGGTGCAATTTAATTAGAAACTTGAAGAAGACTTTTGTACAGTCATACTCACGGCCATTTGTAGTGTATGTATAATTCCTTCATTAGTATCACAGCTTCTTTCCTGACTATAGCTTCGCTCTCATTGTTGAGTAAATGTATAGCCATATCCTGAAATGTGAAAGCAGCGTGTTTATTTCTATACACTTCGATCGATGATTTCATACATTTTTTTAGCGTAACGTACGGGTAGATTGAGTTGCGACAATTCTTCTTCCCAAAGCTTGTGTATTTGAACAGCAGTTGAGATAAATACCAAAGCAGATGCCCTAACGTAACTTTCACTGTCCGATTTAGCAATGTCGACTGCTAATTGTAAGAACTGATTCGTCAGTAAAAGTTCTTGGAATGCTGGATATTCTGCCGATAATTATACACGTTACACATTCATGTAACACGCATACTTTAATCATATTATCCGATCAACTACCTTCAGCGGCGCACTCAGGATTTAATCTTGGAGAGAGCTCAGTTGAACGGACAAAAATATTTTCAAGAAAAATTTCTTTAATAAAATTGCATTTAATGCAAATTCAATAAAATTCATTAGGCGATTATAAAAATTTATTTGAGCAATAAAATTCAGTTTTCTTTTCTTTTTACAAAGCCCCTTCTTTGAAGAGTGCCAGGCCTCTTTGCTCCCTCCCTCATCTGGGTGCGCCACTGACTACCTTTATAAGCAATTACTTACTAGCTTCCGAAATTACAGCAATAGTATTTAGAACTTCCAATACGCTATCCCTCACTTCCCAATTTACATCGTGAAGTCTTTTATAAAGTGTTGGACCAATCTCATTCATGTGACTGTCCGTCTCGACGAGCAGCACTAAATTGGGTGGCATAAAGTTCTGTATCGCCAATTTGCAAACTCTTAAAGCATTCACAGAGATCTAGAAGCAAAGATTTATCACGCGTGATACACGAATACATTTTATAAGCTACTCAGAATACACACCATAGGTATTACTCCCGGATGATTCAAGATTTCCTGCGCGAGGGATAGTAAGCATATAGTTTCTACGCACTCCTGCCACTTCAGCTTAAACTTCTCGGTCATGACTGCCAAGCCATTCAGAAGCGCTGCTAGCAAATTAGGATGATCGATAATGGGATCTCCTTCCAGCGGTGACTGAAATATATTCTTCCTCGGGCCATTCTCCGAGTTCGTCGTATTGTTTGTCCCTGCTGTGTTGAACGTTTCATTGCACACATTTGGCACAAAGTTTTTAAGTACATGACACAACGATTGAAATGTAATTACTGCGATGTCCTATTACATACAACAAATCATTAGTAGTAACTGATAGTGACTGCTTCGCAGTTAAGGGGGGAGCCCTATTCAGGACGCTAGGAATAAGGTGATTCTTGGGAATTTTTTTCCTAAGAAACTGTTGAGCGGATCTTTTCCAAACTTTCAGGGTATTTTAGCTGACATTCAAAGAATAAAATTAAATTTTTACGTTACAAAGTGTGAGGTAGAAATGGAGATATATGAACACGTTCGTTAGGACTCGCGCGCCGGAGTTGCAAATTGGCGATTGTAACGGTGCCCCCATTTCTTCCCTGAATTAAAAAAACCAAGGATTTTCTTATTTCTAGTATAATTACATTGTCGATGAACCTAACAAACGAAAAAAAAATGAAAAGTTGGCAAATTGGTGGGACTTGAAAGAAAAAGTTACGATTCTGCCAAAATATATTTCGTACTATTTATGGAAAAAGAGTTGTTCAGTTCAATTTATTTATCAATGTCTTAGGTTCATCGACAATGTAATTATACTAGAAATAAGAAAATCCTTGTTTTTTTTATTTCAGGGAAGAAATTGGGCCACTATTACAATCGCCAATTTGCAACTCCGGCGCGCGAGTCGTAACAAACGTGTTCATATATCTCCATTTCTACCGAACACTTTGCAACGTAAGAAATAATTTTTATTATTTGAATGTGAACTAAAATACCCTGAAAGTTTGGAAAAAATCCGCTTAACAGTTTCTTAGAAAAAAATTCCCAAGAATCACCTTATTCCTAAATAGGGCTCCCCTACTGATATAATTCATTAAGTTGTATTATAAATACCCTGTCCATGATGTCTGTCATTTCCAAAAGCATATCGATGGACACTTTGGAAATCTGTGCCAGTGGCAACTTGTTTCTGTACACAGTGTCCCTGATATTGTACGCTAGCCTTTGTATAACTATGCTGGTCACGTCGAACATCTTAGTAATAAACGTATCGAACAGATCGTAATTTATGTACGAGTGTTTAACGCACGCAGCCAAGGGTAGAACCTATTAGTAAAAGGTATTTCAATTACTCGATACCATCGATACGTTATATGTAATGTGCTTACCATTATGCTTATAGCTTGATGCTCAAACTTATGCTGATGGGGAAAGACAAACTTGTGCAACGATTGAAGCTTCTTCCAATATATCATGAGAAGCTTATTAGTTTTCACTAGCTCTATTATATACTTCTTCGATAACAGCATCATGGATATATAACACAAGTCGTAACAAAATTTCTGCGACGTCTCGGTGTCAATAGTTTCTTGCCCCTCTCTGACGGCATGTTTTACTGGTATAAACAGACATAACAGTAGCAGCTTGTGGACGTGTGGTAAAAGCTTCGTGCTGATACAAGTTTCGAACAGGGCCTTCACCCTCGTATCTAAGTTAACGACTTCCTGGCACAATTCGGGTATCGTATTGTCCATATCCGCGGATAATGTATTTTCAATGATACTGGTTAACAAATCTAACGTAGTGCACAATAACTTATTCTGATCTAAGTAATTATCTTCGAACACTTGGCGGACTTGAGATTCCAAAGTGTTCGTTATTAACGGTGCAGCGACCGTCGAGATGACTTTCTTACAGAAGTCTATATTCTGCTGTTCGTGTAGAAGCAGAAGCCAAAGAAACTGTTGACTGTCGCGCGTGACGTACATAGTGTGATTCCAATGCGCGTATTTTACGATGTCCATCCAAACATCTGCAGAAACAAAGAGCGTCAGTCGCGCCTCGACCAAGTCAATACCTACGCTGGTATCAACGTTGTATATTACAGCGCTCACCAGAGTCTATGACCCATTGCCTGCCGCTTCGATGCTTAATCAAGTCGGATAACATCGTGGTATAAGCCATTTTAACCGACGCTGGCAAATCATCCCCGTGAAGCTCGAGGAGATCGCAGAGCCTGTTATACAACCCTTTGCAGTGCCAATAATGGAAATGCAATTCATTGCGTGAAATTAGTCCCACAAGTTTCAATATAAATATGCTTATAGGCTGGGATGGTTTACAATCGACGTTCCAGGTCTCCACTGCCCTCAGTACCCATTTTTGTAACAGTTCGCAGTGCTTGTAATCGTTTGTGTTACCTGTAAAATTAAAGATTTCAGAAAACGTAATGTAACTGGAATTAAGTAGGAAGATTTGCTAGGTTTGCCACCGCATGCTACATGGTATATTTCTCGGCTTTCTTACTTTCTTTTATATTCTCGGAAATGTGGGTTAGCAGAAGATCGAGATAGGAAGTAGACACGACGTTATAATTGGGCAATAGGAATAGTTCCAAAACTTCAGATAACTTTTCGTCACTCTTCAACGATGTCATTATGCTTCCGTGTTAAATTCTGAATTATTGCTCAATACACTCTGTTCCCCCGTGCTTTTCTACTGTTTTTTTCTTCTTTTAATCTACATATCTTCCGCGAGCCCTCGCGAACGCTGATAAATTTCGGAGCAAGATTTAAACACGCATCGCGTTTAGTAGCGAGCACTCTTCTTGGCACTCACATATTTCCAAGATCTCATATCACGAGGAAAACAAGTAAAAATATCATTCTTTAAACATCGCGCAGATAAGTGAAACTTTATCGCGTAAAATTGGAGTAAAGTTGTGACTTCCAGCGAGGCTAGATATATGTTTGTTTACCTCGTCTATTTATGGCGGCTTTTTTAAACCCCCCATATCGTCAGTACTGTGCCTATAGTTACGAGATCGTTGTGACATAAATAATACGGTTATAACAGAAATGGATCGACTAACAATCAGTCTAATCCATTCTGATCCGTAGAAAAGTATACTGTTTACAATTTCGAAGGATAGGTACCATTATTGTTAGGAAATCTAGAATTTTATTCTAAAATTTACAATACTGCTTCGGAACGACATCTATGACCTAACCTCCCTATCACAAACCTGGTAGATAAGTAGAAATCTGTTTTATTCACCGATGCCTTGCGTTCTGACGATCTATTTGCACTTTGCACAGTAAATCATATCCAAAGAATTTGAAATTACGCTTGATTAACAATCGAATTGGCAGCTGTAAATTATACGATCTGAGAGATATATGACTGCTACGGGGATTAATTTTTCCACTAACAGCGCCCGCTTAAAAAAGTCACCTCGGAATCCGAGGCTCGGACTAGTCGGATTTAGTGATGCCAGATTCGGGACGGGAGCGCTCGAGAATTTCCCCCACCTCGCATGCACACTAGGCCGGAGCTGCGTGTGTGCATGCGCCGAGCTCGCGAACACGCAGCTACGGCGTAGTGTGCATGCGAGGTGGGGGAAATTCTCGAGCGCTCCCGTCCCGAATCTGGCATCACTGGTCGGATTCCCTAGCCAGTCGGAGTTAACACATCCACGCATTCACTTCGGTGCAGGCTTCCAGTAGTAGGGACACTGCAGGACACTCCTACGCGAGGAGTGTATTTATTTATCGTAACGTTATCTTTCCCGTGCAATGAACTCCAACGTGTTACTTTATTCATCGTAATTACGAGACTGCTACTGTGCTCTTTAATCGGTGATCGTTGCGGTATGAAAATTTCCTGTCAGCCGCATTAGTCGTATTTCCAAGGTAACGATTCTCTAATCATGATTCATTTAACATTCACAGCTTTAGTTTAGTCAATTATGGAACTACTCCATTTTGTTGTACTTTTATTTTCCATTCCCGAAACGCGTTCCACGAATAATGCAATTAATTAATATTTAACGCTTGTTGCGTTATAGTGACCCTTCTGTAAACGAATTTTAATATCTGACGTTTAATGGTTTTACCTTCATTTCGTACGATTTGCAGTTTCTCGTTGCTTGAATTATTGAGTACCGAATAATTTGACTGTTTAATTGTTGTATCATCGAACTGCTTGATTATAATTAATCTGTTTAGTGATTCGACTGTTGTACTTTATACAGCTCTTTGTAACGGATACTTTTTAATAAACCTCAATTTGCGATACCCAATGTGCACGAGTATTGAATTAATGTGGATTATATTATATCGACACGACTGAAATTTCCAATCGTTATCAGTAATAAGATAATGCGTTCGTTTGATTTGAATATGTAACATCAGTGTATTGTTCTGCCAGTTTAAACAAAGTATAATGCTTCTATATTAATCTGAAGGCATTCTTATGGAATGTTTATGCGTAGCGATTAGATTGGCAATGGCTTGTAGCATGCATTACCGAGAATAAGCGGCAGGATTCTGTTATCTCCACTGACACGATTTTATTGCTTCTTTTTGCCGCGACGCAAGTTCGCTGGTGTAGTTTCATAAAATATCAGATCTTTAAATGACTCCTCTCTATAAATTTGTGTATTTCTTTTTCAGAATTTTATAAATATTCAGAGATGGCGTGGACTAATTACCAATGTGTTTTAGCTGTACTTATGGTCGTTACTGGTTCATTTAATACCCTGTCTGTGAAGTGAGTAGTTCATGAAAAATGAAAGTCTATGAAAATTATATGTAAGTAAATGAATACTTTGCGTTGGAACTAGATACGCGGATCAACAAGTTGTACCCGGCGAAGATGGCCAACCTAGGCACTTTAATCACCCTTTTATGCAGTCATCCTTCATGTTCATCGGAGAGATGATGTGTTTTGTAGTTTTCAAAATCCTTTATCACTACTACAGTCGCAGAGGCGTAAGTTTCATGTGGTTGATATGCATACGTTAAGTTTGACCTTAGTGGAATGCTTAAGGGAAGGTGTTCCGGTCTAGAGCCCATAAAAGTAGGTGGTCTTTAGGAATTAATTAAAGGGAAACTACTGGATATAATTTAATGGGACTTGTTGCATTGTATTAAGGATGTTTTAAATTATAGAAATATATTTTTTGTTTTATAATTAATCATTGTAGACGGCATTGGGGAGTCGTTAGTCGAGGCGTCAAAAAAATTCATCCAAATCGGCGGGACTTGTATCTCCAAAAGTTATTATCCGATTCGACTGAAACTTTTTTATTTTGAAGAATATACTTCTGGCTTGAACCAGAAAAAATTACAAAAATTACATTTTTTTAGAAAATAACAACACTTGAAGTTTGAAATCACTTTTTCCCTATATTTTTCGTTCTTTTAAACCTTTGAAAATTATAAATTTTCAATTTTTGTAATCTCTTCTGGTTTCTCCCCTAGCCAGAAGTATATTCTTTAAAATAAAAAAAGTTTCAGTCGAATCGGATAATAACTTTTGGAGATACAAGGTCCCACCGTTTTGAGAACACTGTTTCGAGAAAAACGCGTTTAAAATTTTACGTGAGCGCCGATGCATTTGCCGCTACTCCAAAAACTTCGGGAATTTTACGATTTCCAACAAATTCTTTTAAACACGTATTCCTAAAAGGTTGAACATTCGAAAAATGAAATAAAAAAAATCGACTTTTAGACCGGAACCTCCCCTTAAAGAGTCATTCCTGTAATCGTGCCGCGACATTCAGGTTTTTTTTCAGTGAATACAGTAAATAACAATGTCAAACTTTTCTTTCATTTATTAATCTACTTATAATGTGTACAGAACAATTTTTTAAATACACTTTTCATTGTGTTTTTTCAATGTTATCTGGAGTTAAAAATCACGCCTTTGAAAAGACGGCGGGAGTGATTTCAGCTCACAGACTCATCTGAAACAAAAAACCAAACTGACTCTTAATCATTATGAGTACCGCTATCACAGGTGTCAGAATTAGCCACGTAAGTCAAAATTTAACAAAATTGCGCGCATTCAAACTTCAAGTAAAAATGGAAAAGTTCAAGACTTGAAGTTTGAATGCGCGCAATTTTATTAAATTGACTCACGTGGCTAATTCTGGCATCTGCGATAGCGTTACTCATAATGATTGAGAATCAGTTTGATTTTTTTGTTTCAGACGAGTCTGTGAGCTGAAATCACTCTCCGCCAGGAAGGTATTACTTTTCAAAGGCGCGATTTTTAACTCCAGATAACATTGAAAAAACACAATGAAAAGTGTATTTAAAAAATTGTTCCGTATACATTATACGTAGCTTAATAAATGCAAAAAAAGTTTGACATTGTTATTCAATTTTGCGCAGTGATAACAGGAATTTAATATTAAAATAATCTAATTACAGGACAGCTCTGTGGATAGTAATCCTTTAACTAAAGGCTCGAGTGTGTTTAATCCATACATCCTACTCATTCCCGCATTATGCGACACGTGTGCGACTTCTGTTATGTATGTCGGCTTGAACCTGACATACGCAAGTAGCTTTCAAATGTTACGCGGTGCTGTCATCGTATTCACAGCTATACTCTCGATGGGTTTCCTCAACAGAAAACTAGGCAGTAGAGAATGGACGGGCATAGGAATGGTCATAGTTGGTTTAGCCCTTGTCGGATTAAGCGACATAATAACTATAGACAACAGTGACATTAGCACGAACTCCATCCTAACCGGAGACTTACTTATTATCTGTGCGCAGGTAATATTACATTTTAAATAGCGCAGTTCTTACTTTTCACGCAGGACAACCAAATCACTTTCTCTTAATCTTCTTACGCTGCAGATCATAAGTGCAGTTCAAATGGTGGTAGAAGAGAAGTTCGTGACTGGGCAAAACATACCAGCGCTGCAAGCAGTCGGTTGGGAAGGTACGCCTGAAATTTATGAAATGTCCATTTTAAATGGGAGCGAGATGTAGCGGCACAAGTTCTGATTAAACTACACGAATCAATAATATGTTTTTACAGGTATCTTTGGATTCATTAGTATATGCCTCCTAATAATACCTCTTAACTTTATACATGCACCGCCGCCGTTCGCCGATAATTCCCGAGGAACTCTCGAGGCCACTAAAGATGCATTTATCCAGATTGGAAATAGCGGTCATCTGTTAATGGCGATAGTTGGTCAGTATACGCATGTACATTTAGTAACATTGCTGATATACAAATAACTTTTTAATTCTCCTCTGGGCATGTATTTGCAGGCATATCGTTCAGCATAGCATTCTTTAACTTTGCTGGCATCAGCGTTACCAAAGAAATGAGCGCTACAACAAGAATGATTTTAGACAGTGTCCGAACTATTGTCATATGGGCTTTCTCTTTGGCATTCGGGTGGCAAACTTTCCACTATTTGCAGGTGAATTCTCTAGTTTATCCTCGTCCTACTATAGTTCATAATAATCGAGACGAAGTTATGAACAGGTGACCCATACGTATTTAATATAACTGACTTATTCTTTCGTACAGCTTGTCGGCTTCGCAATTCTGCTTATTGGAATGTCCTGCTACAACAATATCATTGTTCCTCAATTGGCGAGGAAATGTAGATACCGATTGGGCCGCCATAATCAACCTCAGAGCGATCGTGATCGAATCATTAATACAGCGGCGGACGACATTCCAGAATCTCAGACGCTCTCGTATACCTCTTGAAATACTCCTCGATGTTGACAATTTCGCGATGTCGAGAACTGTTACGGCTTCTCTGAAGAACGGTAGTCTGTGATTTTAAAGATACATGAAATTCGTTCGGCTCGCTTCATTTAATTATTGCAGTCACTAAAAAGAGTAGCAAGTTCATCGGAATGAAGGGAAAGAATAGCAAAGAATTTCTTTTCGTATAACAATAACTGAATGCAAGCTTGCAAGTTTGCTATTTTAAAAATAAGTATCTTTGCAACTTTTATGCATGTTCTTCGAACAACTGTATCAATCACTTTACGAGTGCTTTATGCAGCTTTTATAATTTGCGAATGAAAATAATATTTCGTTGAAGAAATATTTCGAGCTCCAATTAGTGATGTTCTGTTGATTAGAACTTCGAATCTCAAGCTTCTAATGACTTTGCAAACGGTATTATTACGAATGAAATGAGAGTATTTTATAACTACATATGTAAATTGTATTTTTATTAATGTAAGGAAACGCAAGTAAATCATTTATTTCTTTACGATCTACCTGTGCTCGTCCTCCAATCTGTAATTATCTCAAACGAAGATTTGTAATCGGAACGATGTTACGATTGCAAATTAAGCTCTTTATCTTTATAACGCTTTCTATGAAATACTATATTTCGGTTGCTTACGAAGATACCGGTACAGAACAACTGTTTCCCTCCGCCTCAAAAATCGTCGGATCTTTAAGGCGTCGATGAGACTAAATAAAAATGACGAGGCTTAAATGTTCGACGTGTTTCATTACTTTTCTTTGTACTCCAGGCGTAAATGGTACATGCACTGACTTATGCAAGAAAAAAAAATTAAAACCGACTTCAATATAATAAAAATGCAATAGAAAGTACAAAATAATTTTTTCCCTTATTTAATCTGCGACTCTCGTATTTTTTAAGTCAGCGCCAGATATACACAGTGCAAATGATGGGGCGCCGACTTAAAAAATATGAGAGTCGCAGATTAAATAAGGGAAAAATAATTTTTTACTTTTTAGTGCATTTTTAATATTTTGAAGTCAACTTAAAGTCATTTTAAAATTTTTTTTTATTTTTAACTTTTTAATTTTATTTATTTTGGCACAACATGCTGAGGAGTTATGCGGGGACAAACAAAGTAAAAATACTAACGGGTCGAATCTATAACCTCCTCCTTTTTGAAGTCTGTTAAAGAAACAGAAGAGAAACTGCTGATGCAGCGAAGGTGAACGAACAACATGTGCGTATCAGTACATTTCTGCGTACACACAGAGATAAGGACATCACGTGCGCACGGATAAAATGATTTAGAAGCAAAGTATCGTTTACCTTCTGATGAATCGGAAAGCAATATATTTTCAGGGTTATTTCAGGCGTCTACAAAAAAAAATAATATACATGGTTACTTCGGTGCCTCGACAGAATTGCATTCGATCTTCCGATCTATCTTTCCGATATTAAATAAAAAAATGTACCATGGAATGTTCTCATTAATCGTACGAATATTTTCGCTCCTATCCGCTGTGCTCGTCTAATTACTTTATACGTTACGTCGCGGGCCCATCGAATACAACTTCGATCCGCGATAACGAGAGATAATTGGTGGCTCATCGTACGGCTCTCAAAGCAATTGAGTCTCTAAGAATCAATTTCTGTCTTCACGGCTACCAGAAAAGCACGTATAACACGACTATTACAACTTCCTAAACTTAAACGAATTAGCAACAGTTATTATGCATTCACGACAGACAATGCAAATGAGGGATGAACTCATTTAGATTGCTCCGGCAACATGTAGGCAATATCATCCCATGGATGTCGGTATAGAGCTTGTTTCAACCTCTTTTGATCCATAAAGTGGCCTGCAACGATTAAGAATAGAACTGTATCATTCGAACGCTTGTGTAATAAATATACACGCTATCACAGAATAAAAGAACACCTACCAATAAAGCCTAAACTTCTGCCAAGAACGAAGAAACCGTTTATAGCACCTATGTCGATGTACTCCTGCGCTTCTTCTTTCGTGAAGCATCCGCTGTTTCTCAGTATATCGACAAAGACAACACCAATGATACCGTCCACGTTGAGAATTAAACTAGTCTTCTTGCTTGTAGTTATTTTCTCCACCTCCAGCGCATACTTCAATAACGGATAGGCTGCGAAATTCTCCATCACGAACTCTTTGATAAGCTTCACCCGCATGTCCGGGTTATTTATGGATTTGACACGGTGCCCGATGCCCATGATTAATTTCTCCTTTCTCCGAGTGTCGTCCACGAAGTCTTGGGGCTGTAACCCAGCATCGTACGCCTCGGAGAACATGCGAGCTGCGCCGTCTAACGCTCCGCCGAATCGATCACCCTATCGTTCAAATTTCAACGAAATATTAATACAATATTCACATTAACAAAACCCTTGGAACAGCCTCATTTCGCTCCACTTACAATAGTTAAGAGACCAGATACTAGAGAGCTGATCAGATCTTTACCAGCCCTCGCGCAGACGATGGTGTTATGCGCTCCAGACACGGCAGGGCCGTGGTCAGCGGTCAGCATTAAACACATTTCAAAGAAGTCACAGTATATAGTCGGTAAGAGCTGCTTGAACCACAACAGAGAGACCACGCCGCCAATCCCCAACTTCTGATTGAGGACCTCCGACACGGGCATTCCAGCGTACAGTAATTCTTGGCCATGCTCGTCGCTTATGGTAGTTATGAACGAAGATGGTTTGCGTATTATACCCAGCTCCTGCAAAATTGAAACGTTCGTACTGCCTGCAAGGTTGATACAATATTACGTGTGGGGATTAATGCCGTTACCCTGGCCCAACTGTAATCTATCGGGATGTTTGGCGGTGGTACTTCGGGTTTTGGAACGACGGTGCCTTCCTTCAGGAGTTTCTCATAAACGGTCTTCATTATTTGGTCGAAATTGTCGAAGTTGTCGGGAACACAGGCACCGGCAGCCTTCAAGGCAGCGTTCTTCGCCGCGGCTGTCTCCAAATTACTATGGGCCATTGCTCCAGCGTGGCCGAATTGCACCTCGGTTTGGAACATGGTTGCGCAAGTGCCAATGCACCAAGCAGTCAACGGCTTCGAGATCTTCTTCGACTTCAACGCCTCGCACACTTCGTACTCCTCCACACCGCCGACCTCACCGAGGAGGACCAGCATCTTCACATCTGGATTTTCCTCGCAACGCATTATGTGGTTCATGAACGTGGATCCTGGGTAACGGTCCCCTCCAATCGCCACGCCTTCCAACACGCCGTTGGACGCTTTCGAAACGATATTGTTCAACTCGTTGGACATACCGCCAGAACGGGAGACATACGCGACGCTGGAAATGATATTTTGTTGGTACGGCGCTTGAATATTTCTTACAGAGGAACATATCGAACCCGCAAACGCATATTTTGACGAGACTGCAGATTTGCAAAATGAAGAAAGATATTTGACTCGTATTTTTTGTTAACGGCAAACATCCATATTGAAGGGGTGAAAAGAGCCCCTAAAGTCGGGAATCGAAAAGGTATTTTCGGAAATTTTCTAAAAACTGAGCAAGGGATTGGATTCGTCCTTAAAAAAATCACCCTTCAAAACAAAATTTATCCTACGCCTAATAGTTCTCGAAATATTCCAGAAAATATGTTTTCGACCCCCAACTTTAGGGACTGCTTTCACCCCTTCAACGTGATTGATTGCCGATAATAAAAAATACTTGTCAAATACTTTTCCCTATTCTCCAAATCTGCAGAGTTTCATAAAAATCGGCGTGTGCGGGTCCGATATGTTCCCATGTCAGCCTAATAAGATCAGTTCCCTGCTTTTACCTGCCGGGCCTATAGAGTTTACTCTCTAGAATGTTATCCATCATCCCGCCGGTGTTGCCGACCTTGAAGCAGCCTGGTTTAACGCCGCCGACGGTGGCCGGGCCGATGATCGTCACGCCTTTCTGATCCGCCATTAGGATCAACTTCCTCGTCATGTTCTCGGGTATGCCTTCGGCGATGATGGCGATCGTTCGGATTTGTGGGAACTGCATCGCCTCGATTGCGCTGTCGTAGGCGGATCTCAAGGAGGCGAACGTCACCACAACGTCCACGTCCGGGTGTTTAGTCAAGGCGTCTTTCGTTCGTTTGTACGCTGGGATTAGGATCTATCCCGAGGAGAAAGTTTTGATACGAGGCCGATGGGCTTTGCCCAAGAGAACGATTCTGTGAACGTACTTCCTTTTTGCCCCACAGGAACTTCCGTTTATGGTCAGCGGTGAAGGGGTACACGATACCGGCTACCGATGGCTCGGATCTACGACAAACGAAGTCGAAGTCCAGCATACTTTGCACGGCATTAATTTGTATTCCCCAGATGATGGCCCTCGTTTTATTGCTGAACAGCGGCTTCTTCGCTGACCCGTCGACGGAGTCGCATGTTTCCAATGCGGGTTTCTCGGTGGGCGAGGAACAGCTAGTGGAGAGTTCGCTTTTTGGAGAGGTCGCGGGAACCACGTCTTCGCCGGATGTCTGCAGACAGATAGCTGTGGAGAAATCTTGATCTTTGGGGTCGGGAATTGGCTGTTTGCCCAGCGCCATCGAGCATATTGCCGTCATGTGAGTTTCTGGGCCGAACACGTGGAGGGGGATGCCAAGACTTTTACCGACCACGCGCATCATTCTGGAATTAGAAATACAAAGGTAGGATTCATTAAACTTACCGTACCCGTGATAGTTTAATTATAGGTTCCGTTTAATATCTGCGTACTTCAAACCCTCCTGATAGTTCGGTCCCGCTCTTCTCACAAATATCTGTATATTGAACTCAACAAGCTTCGGCTGGAACTCTCGCAGCGCTCTTATAATACCCTTAAAAGTCGCGGCCACATTTGTGAAATTCGCGATACCTCCACCGATGATCAATATCTTCCCTTCCTCCCGTTTCTCTTTCGTCATTAGGCTCAGTATAGTTTTCGCGTAGTCGTAGGTCATCTGTTGACTAGGGTTACCGGAGTACTCGCCGTAGTTGGCCAGCTCGCTCGCGCCACCCAAGTCGCAGATCGTGTCCGAGTATATCACGGACGCACCTGAGCAGAGAAACATTAGAATGAGAAACCCGAATGAACCAGATTAATCACTTAAATGATACTGCTGCGCGCTTCTACTTACCACCGCCAGCAACCATTGTCCATATCCGACCAGCTGGATTCAGAATAGTTAATTTCAAGCTGGCCCCGGTCTTAGCATCCAACTCAGCGATATAGGCCTCTTCTGGATAGGCATCCCTTCCGAACGGTCTTGGGAATTCAATTTCTCCCCAGTCTGATTTACATATGAAGTCAGCAGTTGAGTCCAACTTAGCAGCAAGATCGAGCAGATAAATCCCATCGTCTTTCACTACCAGCGGATTTATCTCCAGGTATGTGAAATATAAGTTAACGTAGATTTGGTACAAGGACTCTACAAACTTGGCAACCGTTCTAGAACAAAGAAGAGCGATCATATTATCCGAATTAAAAAGAATCCTTCAAACCAAGTTACAACTCGTTCCGATATACACTTACTCTTTCTTGTCATTTGCCACATTTACTAACAACTTCTCTATCAGCGCGGACTTATCTGGAGTCTCCTTCCCTACAGGCACTTCCAATTTCAATGCTTTTGCGTCGACATCTCCGACATTAACACCTCCTTCGTGATGGAATAATATGGTATCAGCTTTCCGGTGAGAATAGATACAAACATAAGTTTCCTCTTCCTGTAAGCGAGAAGTATCATTAATTCACATGTTTCATTCATTTCCTATAAGAGTGAGAGATACCCACCTGCTTGTGAGGGACGAACGGTTCGATGATAAATCTCCTCAGCTTTCCCGTCGTCTGTTCGACTTGCTGATCTTTATTCATTCTCTCAGCCACCCACTGTTTCACCGTATCCAGATCCGCCTCCATTTTTATCAGGCCAAGTTTCCCACGCCGCTTGATCAATTGATCCGGCTTCACAACTAACTTCTCCGTCTGCAGCCATGGGTTCTTGTCTACTACCTCCGTCCAATTCGTCTGCTCTGTGATCATCACGAAACGGCATTTCACCGCGCTCGTGCCGGGAGGAAATTTACGGTTAATAAGATCCTTTCCGGTGGCTTCACGAATCGCCTTTGCGGACATTTTGCAGCGATTCCTAAAAGCAATTACACAAATCTCATTGATAAACTTTATCTACAATGAAGAGGGAAACAATTTCAAAGCAATAAATTCAGCACTATCAAACAACGGCTGTCTAAACTTTGAGGAAAACCTTGAAAACTGACAGTTTAATGTTGAAAACTTTTAAGTGTCCTTAACTTAAGTAAACTCTTTAATAAGAGGGGTTTAAAAACACGCACGTAAAAGACGAGGGAGACATGAACGGAGGACATTCCTCCAATGTACACCGAACGGTTCCAAGTAAAAGTTGGCCGACCGCATTCCACCGACGAACCGACATAACTCATCGAAAGAAATAATTACTCGTCGACTCTGCAGTGTACGATGCAAATACATGTCGGCTTGACCTGTCATACGCGAGCAGCTTTCAAATGTTACGCGGTGCTGTATCGTGTTGAGATTTGGCATGGCGCCGATAAGGTTACACTTGCGCGTGTTGAATATGCGGCGATGTGGTTTTTGGATAAAATATGTTAATTTCTATGTAAAGCATTTATGATTGGACGGGTGCAAATCCTGCCTAAAGATATTTCATAGAAGGCGAACGGGTGTTACAAGCACTTTGCTTAAATTATATCTTCTGTTTGTTCATGTAAAGCAGGCTTAGGGGAGAAATGTAAGCACATAATAGCCACTTCGTTGTACTGTTTGTTATATAGGTATGTACTTACCGGTAAGTTCATAACTTCAAATGGGCAGTGATACTGAACACACTTTCATAGTTGGAATAACTTCACATATTTTTAATGCAAATTTCCATGCTTTTAAGTGATCCATTGTTTCTAAATTACCAAATACATTTTCCCTGTATACAAAGTGTTCTTTCGGCTTTGGAAAACAATGGAACCGCAGATTCAAATTTTTATTTGCTCTCCTCTCACAAGAACGGCCGACATAGATAACTATAGACGAGTAACTCCGGAATTGGACTTACAGCGCTACTTGCGACTCGACTCAAAAGTAAAATGAAAGCGGGAAGTCTCTGATCCATTTGAATCACTTATTGTTAAATGAGACACTCAGTGACTGACCACTAGTAATTGGGGCACGATCACACATTTTCTATCTTTTGTCAAAAGAGTGAAAATGCGTGATCCTGTCCCAATCACAAGTGATCATCCACTGAATGTCTCGCCTGCAAAAGAACACATAACAATACACTTACTATCCAGTTTATCATATGGTCTTTCTCTTTGGCATTAGGGTAGCAAACTTTCCACTATTTGCAGGTGAATTCTCTAAAGTTTATCCTCGTCCTACTATATTTCATAATAATCGTGACGAAGTTATGATCAGGTGACCCATACATATTTAATATAACTGATTTATTCTTTCGTACAGCTTGTCGGCTTCGCAACTCTGCTTATTGGAATGTCGTGCTACCACAATACGATTGTTCCACAATTATTGAAGAAATGTAGATACATACTGATTGGGCCGCTATCATCAACCTACGAGCGATCGTGATTGAATCATTAATACAGGGACGGACGACATTCCAGAATCTCAGACGCTCTCGTATTCCTCTTGAGATACTCTTCGATGTTGACAATTTCGGGATGTCGAGAACTGTTATAGTTTCTCTGAAGAACGGTACCTACTCTGTGATTTTAACCATACGTGAAATGCATTTCGCCCGCTTAATTTAATTATTGCATTCACTAAGAGCCTAGCAAGCTCGTCGGAATGAAGGAAAAAAAATAGCAAAGAATTTTTTTCCGTATAACAATAATTCAATACAAGTTTGCTATTTTGAAAATAAGTATTTTTGCAACTTTTATGCATATGTTCGAATAACTGTATCAATTACTTTATGCAGCTTTTATAATTTGCGAATAAAAGTAATATTTCGAGCTCCAATTAGTGATGTTCTGTCGATTGGAACTTCGAATCTCAAGTTTCTAATGATTTTGCAAACGGTATTATTACGAACGAAATGAGAGTATTTTATAATTACATATGTGAATTGTATTGTTATTAATGTAAGAAAACGCAATTAAATAATTTATTTTTTACGATATACCTGTGTTCGTCCTCCAATCTGTAATTATCTCGAACGAAGATTTGTAATCGGAACGATTTAGCGATGTTACGATTGCAAAATAAGCTCCTCTTTATTTTTATACCGCTTTCTGTGAAATACTACAATTTAGTTCCTTACGAATATACCGGTACAGAGCATGTGTTTCCCTACGTCTCAACAATCGTCGGACTTTTAAGGCGTCGATGAGACAAAATAAAGATGATGATGTTTAAATGTTAGACGTGTTTTATTACTTTTCTTCATACTCCAGGCGTAAATGGTACACTGGCTTGTGCAAGAAAAAAAAAACACAAGAATATCTGTTGATGCAGCGGAGGTGCACGAACAGCATGTGCGTATCAGCACATTTCTGTGCACACGCAGAGATAAGGACATCGCGTGTCCACGGATAAAACAATTTGGATGTAAAATAACGTTTACCTTCTGATAAATCGGAAGACAATATATTTCGGGGCTATTTCAGGCGTCTATAAAATCTAATATATTAGTTTTGCATTGTTACTTCGGTGACCCGACAGAATCCCATTCGATCTGCCGACCTTATCTCTCCGATATTAAACCAAAAAATGCTCAATGGAATGTTCTAATTAATCGTACGAATACTTTCGCTCCTATCGGCTGTGCTCGTCTAGTTACTTTATACGTTACGTCGCGGGCCCATCGAATACAACTTCGATCCGCGATAACGAGAGATAATTGGTGGCTCATCGTACGGCTCTCAAAGCAATTGCGTCTCTAAGAATCAATTGATGTCTTTACGGCTACCAGCAAAGCACGTATGACACGACCATTACAACTACCTAAACTTTAAATGAATTAGTAACATTTATTATGCGTTCACGACAGACAATGCAAATGGGGGATGAACTCAATTATATTGTTCCGGCAATACGTAGGAAATATCATCCCACGGATGTCGGTACAGACCTTGTTTCAACCTCTTTTGATCCATAAAGTGGCCTGCAACGATTAAGAATAGAATTGTATCATTCGAACGTTTGTATAATAAATACACGTAATATCACAAAAATAAAAGAACATCTTACCAATAAAGCCTATACTCCTGCCAAGAACGAACAAACTATTTATAGCACCTATTTCGATGTATTCCTGTGCTTCTTCTCTCGTGAAGCTCCCGCTGTTTCTCAGCATATCGACAAAGGCACAAGCAATGATACCATCCACGTTCAGAATTAGATTAGGCTTCTTGCTCGTAGTTATTTTCTCCACCTCCAACGCATATTCGGCCAACGGTTTGGCTGGGAAATTCTCCATCACGAACTCTTTGATAAGCTTCACCCGCATGTCCGGGTTATTTATGGATTTAATACGGTGCCCGATGCCCATGATTAGTTTACCCTTCTTGCGAGTGTTGTTCACGAATTCTTGGGGATGTAACCCAGCATCGTACGCCTCGGAGAACATGCGAGCTGCGCCGTCTAACGCTCCGCCGAATCGATCACCCTATCGTTCACATTTCAACGAAATATTAATACAATATTCACATTAACAAAACCCTTAGAACAGCCTTCGTTTCGCTCCACTTACAATAGTTAAGAGACCAGATACTAGAGAGCTGACCAGATCTTTACCAGCCCTCGCGCAGACGATGGTGTTATGCGCTCCAGACACGGCAGGGCCGTGGTCGGCGGTCAGCATTAAAGACATTTCAAGGAATTTACAGTACATAGGTGGCAAACACCGCTGGAACCACAGCAGAGAAACGACACCGCCGATCCCCACGTTCTGCTTGAGCACCTCCGTCACTGGCATTCCAGCGTACAGTAATTCTTGGCCACGCTCGTCGCAAATGGAAGTCATGAACGAAGCCGGTTTCCGTATTAGACCCAGCTCCTGCAAAATTGAAACGTTCGTACTGCCTGCATGGTTGATACGATATTACGTGGGGGGATTAATGCCGTTACCCTGGCCCAGCTGTAATCCATGGGGACGGTTGGCGGTGGTAGTTCGGGTTCTGGAACGATGGCGCCATCCTTCACGAGCTTCTCGTAAACGGTCTGCATTAGGTCGCCGAGATTGTCGAAGCTGTCAGGAACGTGAGCACCGGCAGCCTTCAAGGCAGCGTTCTTGGCCGAGGCTGTCTCCAAGTTACTATGAGCGATTGATCCAGCGTGGCCGAATTGCACCTCGGAATTGAACATGCTCGCGCAAGTGCCGATGCACCAGGCAATCAACGGCTTCGTGATCTTCTTCGACTTCAACGCCTCGCACACTTCGTACTCCTCCACGCCGCCGACCTCGCCGAGGAGGACGATCAGCTTCACTTCCGGATTGTCCTGGTAACGCATTATGTGGTTCATGAACGTGGTCCCCGGGTAACGGTCCCCTCCAATCGCCACGCCTTCCAACACGCCGTTGGACGCTTTCGAAACGATATTGTTCAACTCGTTGGACATACCGCCAGAACGGGAGACATACGCGACGCTGGAAACGATATTTTGTTGGTACGGTGCTTGAATATTTCTGACAAGGGAAGATCCCGAATCCGGAAATTCAAAAAATTCTGAAACTTTGTAAATTTGTAGGGGATTTCCTCCTGATTACAACGCAATTTTTGTTTGCTGCCCAAATTCACTTGAAGGGGGTGAAATTAATCTCTGAAAATTCGGCTATTTTCCGATTTCGTGTTATAACTCGCGAACTGTAAGAGATAGAAAAAAAGTTTCAAGACAGAAGTTACTTCTTTTAATTAGATCTATCATTTGGTTAAAAAAATATATATTTTACAGTTCACGCGTTATAAGACAAAATCGGAAAATTCGGAAAAGCGGATTTTCTGGGATCAATTACACCCCCTTAGATTGAATTTGGGCAGCAAACAAAAATTGCGTTATAATCAGGAGGAAACTCCCTAGATATTCATAAAGATTCAGAATTTTTTAAAATTCCTGTTTCGGGATCTTCCCTTGTTAGCTGAATAAGATCAATTCCCTGCTATTACCTGCCGGGCCTATAGAGTTTACTGTGAAGAATGTTATCCATCATCCCGCCGGTGTTGCCGATCTTGAAGCAGCCTGGTTTAACGCCGCCGACGGTGGCCGGGCCGATGATCGTCACGCCTTTCTGCTCCGCCATTAGAATCAACTTCCTCGTCATGTTCTCGGGTATGCCTTCGGCGATGATGGCGATCGTTCGGATTTGTGGGAACTGCATCGCCTCGATTGCGCTGTCGTAGGCGGATCTCAAGGAGGCGAAGGTCACCATAACGTCTGCGTCCGCGTGTTTAGACATGGCGTCTTTCGTTTGTTTGTACACTGGGATCAAGACCTATCGCGAGAAGAAGAAAGTTTAATTACGGGGCTGATGAGCTTTGTTGAGGAGAACAATTCTGCGAACGTACTTCTTTATGGCCCCAGTAGAACTTCTGTTTATGGTCACCGGTGAAGGGGTACACGATAGCGGCCACCGATGGCTCGGATCTACGACAAACGAAGTCGAAGTCCAGCATACTTTGCACGGCTCTGGTTTGCATTCCCCAGATGATGGCCCTGGTTTTATTGCTGAAAAGCTGCTTCTTCGCTGACCCGTCGACAGAGTCGCTAGTTTTCAATGCTGGTTGCTTGCTGGGCGAGAAAGAGGTACTTTTTGGGGGGGCCGCGGGGCCCACGTCTTGGCCGGATGGAAGTAGAAAGTTAGCTGTGGAGAATTCTTGAGCTTCGGGGTCGGGAATTGGCTTTTTGCCCAGCGCCATCGCGCATATCGCCGTCATGTGAGTTTCCGGGCCGAACACGTAGACGGGAATGGCAAGTCTTTTACCAACCTCGCGTATAATTCTGAAATTAGAAATACAAAGGTAGGATTCATTAAACTTACCGTACCTGTGATAGTTTAATTATAGGTTCCGTTTAATATCTGCGTACCTCAAACCCTCCTGATAGTTCGGTCCCGCTCTTCTCACAAATATCTGTATATTGAACTCAACAAGCTTCGGCTGGAACTCTTGCAGCGCTTTTACAATACCCTTAAAAGTCGCGGCCACATTTGTGAAATTCGCGATACCTCCACCGATGATCAATATCTTCCCTTCCTGACGTTTCTCTTTTGTCATTAGGCTCAGTATAGTTTTCGCGTAGTCGTAGGTCTGCTGTTCACTGGGGGCGCCGGAGTACTCGCCGTAGTTGGCCAGCTCGTTCGCGGCACCCAGGTCGCAGATCGTGTCCGAGTATATCACGGACGCACCTGAGCAGAGAAACATTAGAATGAGAAAGCCGCTGGGGCGCGATTCGCTCTGCTACAGTAATGGAAACGACTTGACAATCACAGTTTGGTTAGAATGAACCAGATTAATCACGTAAATGATACTGCTGTGCGCTTCTACTGACCACCGCCAGCAACCATTGTCCATATCCGACCAGCTGGATTCAGAATAGTCAATTTCAAGCTGGCCCCGGACTTAGAATCCAAGTCAGCGATATAGGCCTCTTCCGGGTAGGCGTCCCTTCCGAACGGTGGTGGGTACTCAATTTCCCCCCAGTCTGGTTTACATATGAAGTCAGCAGTCGTGTCCAACTTAGCAGCAAGATCGAGCACATAAATCCCATCGTCCGTCACTACCAGCGGATTTATCTCCAGGTATGTGAAATATAAATTAACGTAGAGCTTGTACAAGGACTCTATAAACGTGGCAATCGTGCTGGAACCAAGAGGAGCGATCACATTATCCTTATAAAAAACGAATCTTTCGAAGCAAGTAACAATTCATTCCGATATACACTTACTCTTTCTTGTCACTCGCCACATTTACTAATAACTTCTCTATCAGCGTGGACTTATCTGGAGCCTCCTCCCCCACAGGCACTTCCAATTTCAATGCTTTTGCGTCGACATCTCCGATATCGACACCCCCTTCGTGATGGAATAAGATGACGTCAGCTTTCCGATGAGAATAGATACAAACATAAGCTTCCTCTTCCTGTAAACGAGAGTGTTATTAATTCACATGTTTCATTCATTTCCTATAAGAGCGAGAGATGTCTACCTGCTTGTGAGGGACAAACGGTTCGATGATAAATGTCCTTAGCTTTCCCATTGTCTTTCCGACCAGCTGATTTTTATTTATTCTCTCAGCTACCCACTGTTTCACCGTAGCCAGGTTCGCTTTGACCTTGATCAGGCCAAGTTTCCCACGCCGTTTGATCAATTGATCCGGCTTCACAACTAAATTCTCAGTCTGCAGCCATGGATTCGCGTTTACTACGTCCGTCCAGTTCGTCTGGTCTGTGATCGTCACGTAACGGCATTTCACCGCACTTGTGCCAGGAGGAAGTTTACGGTTAATAAGATCCTTCCCGGTGGCTTCGCGAATCGCCTTTGCGGACATTTTTCAGCAATTTCTAAAAACAATTATATATATATATATATATGTCATTGATAAACATCTACAGTGTAGAAAAAAAACAATTTCAAGGTAAGCAATGAATTCAGAACTATTAAACGATGGCCGTCGAAACTTTGAGAAAACCATTGAAAACTGAGAAGTTAAATTTAAAAACTTTTCAGTATCCCTTTGATAAGAAAGGTTTTTAAAAACGCGCGTAAAAGGCGAAGGAGACATGAACGGAATACGTTCTCCAATGTAAACTAAACGGTTCCAAGTAAAAGTTGGCCGACCGCATTCCATTGACGATCCGACGTAACTCGTCGAAAGAAATAATTACACGTCGATTCTGCTACGTACGATGCAAATGTACCTTCGCTGAATTCTATCATAAAAGCTCACAGTGGGTAGTTTAGATTACAAGAACGTTTGAAATCGCTCGAGGGTATCACGAAATTCACGCGAATAAATAATTCATAGACAGCGTAGAATTTATGCGTGGAGGTTTCAATTATCTCGCCGCCTTAAGTTTTTCCCTGAAGTTATAAAACTTTCCGAATCATATTATGCATCGGTTCGCTATTCCATTTAAATAATACATGCATTTCCTCCAGAAGTAGCACGTACGTTACACAATTCACGTGCATATTATTGGCAACGCATGCGTATGAACACGTTTCGGCGTATACCTAACTATCGATGCAAAATAATCTTTTGAATTGCAATGTCAATTCACCGAATTCACAGCCAACTGATAAACGATTCAACGAAACCGCTGGAACGGCGAGCTTTCGAACGATTCGAAATATTCTGCTCGACATTCGAAAATTGCACGCGACGCGCGATATTTACGAAACACAAATACACCGAGGAACATATTGAACGGACGAGGGAATTCGCTATGAAGGAACACAGGCAAATCAAACAAGTTATGTCAGTCCAGGAACTGACGCTAAAATTACAATTTGAAATGAGGCGAGTGCTCGAGAAGCGTGTAACGACGAGCCGCGTGTCTGGAACTCTACGAACTACGAGATATCTAGCAGCACGATCGTACAGCTTTCATTTCGTTACAAAAATTTCTACTTGGCCTGCAAGGAATACTTTCACTCCGACTACAACTATGCGCGGCCGTTCGCGTCGTGGCGTTCGATTTCTTAACTTCGTCTCGCTAACTCCTTTGATTACAAACAAACCTACCAGCAGAAACAGTTTCTAAAAAGGAAAAGTTGACGAAAGGAAGCATTTAAATACCTAGTCGCAAGAGATTGATAACGAGGGGATTAAAGGCAGAATTGTATGAAACAGTAAATGGTGGCGCACTCACTCTTCGAGAACCGCTTAATTAGTGGATGCGATAGGACACGGCCTTAACCTCCTCGCGCTATATTTTCTAACCTAAGAAACTTCAAAACGTGAAGCAGCGAGATACGTCCGACCGACGCTGCCGCTGGCCGTTGACTGAGCGTTCCAAGTGACACCGCGCACATAAGTAATACTAAAACCTCGCGATATCTTGAGATATCGTACGATTCTAAGAGTTTTTTTTTCCTCACTGTCGGTCATATTAACCTATTTTCTTTTCATTTTTTTCCCACACGTAACGCGTTGTAACATTCGCGAGTCGCCGATTAGAACACAAAGATGTACCTCTTTTAAATTAATACGATTGTATCAATTGATCTTCTTCTTCTTCGGACCCTTTTGTTTTCGAACGGAAGTACGAATCTGTGTATCCCTTACTGGGAGATTAACTTCGCGACACATGGATTCGTGGCCTGAATCGAACGCGAAGGTGATGGGGAGAGGGCGAAGAAAATGATTTGAATCTAATTAGCGTGAAAGGGAAACGCGTAAAATTCCACGGTCTTCCCTGAGAAATATTTACAATTTGGTCGAGAGGTATTACACGTGCGGAAGTTACGCACATCATTCGCGATTATGGAATATAATGAAGTTTCGTCGGTGCATTTAATGTAATATTCATTAGTTTGGGGGGAAAAACGGAAAGGAGAATCGTGTAGCCATTTCTTTTGGATAGCGCTGGGCGCTCTTACAAAATCGTACAATTTTAGAGAATCATACGAGGATTAACCAGTCACGTGACCGTAATGCGATCGCCGCTTACACGTGGACAGATAGCGAAGGTTCTCAAACTCCTTAATTATTATGCACTTTTATCCAACATTTTACTGTTGGATAAGTTCCCACTATTTGAATATATTACAGCAGAAGTACGTCGACGAAAGGTCAGCCTGCGAGCATTATTATGCGCCTACCGATAATTATTCCATATTTTCGCGAGTAAATACTGTTCCGATGGCAATTAACAAATACGTTTACACCTTGTACGATCGCTGGGTAGGCATAGATTGTCGTAACGCGATTGCTAGGAACAGGATACGCGTGCAAAATGAATACATAGGTAGTGGGTCAAACTGCGTTTGTGGATATGGTAATTGTTTGGGAGCTTGAATAATTCTATATTCCCAAATAGAACGGCGTCTCGCGAAATGTTACGGATCGGCCGTCGCGTTCGATACGTCCCGATGGATAGGGAATCCCGAGTGTCGGTACAGTCGGAACATTTGAAAAGGTATTGATTCTAAACCGTGGCGCAGATGACTCGTCGAAATTTTTAACGTATTCTAAGCCCCTTGCTACGCAAAACAATAATAGCAAAGCCAAACGATTTGGCGGCAGGGACGTCGCTTGTATTTAATTATCCATCTAGCAGCGGAATTTTTTATTTTCTTAGAATCACGCATCGATACTAGCTCACCAGTGACCAT
This sequence comes from Andrena bucephala, assembly GCA_947577245.1. Lineage (NCBI taxonomy): Eukaryota > Metazoa > Arthropoda > Insecta > Hymenoptera > Andrenidae > Andrena > Andrena bucephala. The sequence continues at coordinate 73,023,269 of OX387717.1, forward strand.
TGCGTGACACTTCCGCGATAAACATCATTACCAAACGCTATCACCCAGACAGTGGCTCTCAGGCCGGTATTCTCAGTCGCTACTTATTCTTAAGCAAAAGCTTAAGCATTCGGCATCCTTTACTAACTACTAGGTTAGTAGAGGATGCCGCATGCTTAAGCATTTGCTTAAGAATAAGTAGCGACTGAGAATACCGGCCTCAATGTGATTAACGCCGATTATATCACTAGATAAATTACTAGATAATTTCGGTGTTATCGATTGAACTTCGAGCATTATCATTGCACGCTAAATACTACATAATCCCATGCGTTTTACGTGCAATTAAATTATGCTCGGCGGAGCATCAGATTTACGTTCTGCAATTATTTTATATTCAAATGCGCGTGGGAATGTATCAATCTACTGAATAGGTAAGAAACAAATGGTTTCGTTTATACCGTTTAGTGGGCATTTCGATGGCACGACGAAAATTTTATAAACTATTCGCGTACTCCGCGGGAAATAGGTTGAGTTTCAGTAACAATAGCTCCGTGAAAGATACCCGCTTATCTCTCCACTTCTTGCAAGTACAATCTTCTACATCCCCTGCGCATCCTTGACCTTTTTGGACAGTAACGCGAGTTGAGTGTAAACGACCAATAACCGTTCGTTAGAAACAGTTCGAGAACGCAAAAACAAGGTAATAATTATATAACACGCGCGACTGGTGAATTTGAATGAAACAAAGTTAAATAATCCGGTTTAAACACTTCGAAAGTGATTCATTTATTTTTTACGATTCTACGCGATTACCGATGTCGTAAATTTCTACCGGGCTTTTCAATTCTCACTGCAAGCCAGGACGATGTGTTATTAATTGCGTAAAAAATTAGCGTTTGTATGTCACGGCAGGATCGTGCAATTGCTATGTTTAAGGCTGGAGGCACACGAGCGTTTTTTTCGACGTCCGTCGCGACGGACGTCGAAAAAACGCTCGTGTGACCTCAGCCGTATTTAGCCTTTCCACTAAACATCTAACCAACAAAATCCCATCGAAACAATATTGATCTTATAATCAAACAATCACTTAAGTTTCACGCGTATAAATATTCTGTCAACACAATCGCTAACTATTTCACCCGAGAAATAAAAAACCAAATACGAACTTTTTATGGAACCATCGGCTTAACCACAATTTATCAACCTTATCAAAATATAATTACAAATCCCCGAAAAGAAAGCCGACCGCCAAAGATACACGTGTGAAACACGTTCCATACCAAACTACTAAAAGTCTGAATTCTACTATTTAATCGTTTACATAATGCTCCGCATTTAGGTTATGTTCCCCCCTGATATCAAACCGAAGCACGGGGCTCGGTGCCGTGGAACTAATTTGTACGCGCGAAAAGGAGAATTTTCGTCGATCGATTGTTTGAGCCGTGTTTAATGATTATTTATGTATATCGAGGATCCACTACGTTCACATCGAACGGTTCAAACGTACGAGGTTAGTTTCGCCGTTGCAAGCGGTAATTCGCAAGAGGATGACATAAATGTGAGGTGAGGCGACTTACGATTCGCAAGTTACACAGGCGGATGCGGAACTGTGGGATTGTCTGGGAACCGTTCGCTATTTGAGAGACCAGTTGAGAAGACGTCCACCTGAAGCACAGGCTCGTGAAAAAACTACTTTACATTCTCGGCTTCGGCGACGGTGACCGGCGTGAAATACGGCTCGAAGATCGACGACGGTTCTCCGAGAGCTAGACCCAGTCTACCTATATACGTTTACATTAATTGCCTTTCTAAATAAACGTCCGCGTGAACGTTTTTCCTTGAGGGGAGATCACGCTGGTTCAACACGAAATGCATGTTAATCGTTTTCAGAATACCGTTCCGCGAGTTCGGCCACTGTGACGTATTCGTGACGTAGGGCCTCGACGTCACATCGTACGATTCCTAGCACCGCTATTTGCATGCGAATCTCTGATTAATTGCCGTGCATCAAATTCGGCGTAAATTAAATATATTATTCAAATTGATGCGCGTGAAATATCATTCTCTTAACGGAACATTCGAATTCCACGATCTTTCTTTGTAAAGGCTTAATACGTAGAAGTAAAAAGATTTCCCGATTTTCGTACGACTGCCCTTGGTAAGCTAGGAATCTTTCACGTGACTGAATGCATATGCGGAGAGGAAAAAGTTACTTCTCGATTTATTTCCGAAGGGTTCGATATGATCTTATGAAATGGTCGTGGATTAAAGAGTTCACCGAGTTTGGCTTGGTGGATATCGGAAAAGATTTATAGACGGATAGTAAATTGTACATACGAATGTATACTGTTTTCAAGAAAAAAAAAATGCTACATTAAGTACTGCAGCGCGCTGTTTCATAATCGATAAGCATATTTTAAATGCATTATTGTGTTTGTGAATTTAAATAAATCATGACTTGACGTTCGTGCGAAATATCGTTTCGCGAATGGATAGATAAGAACTAATACATGTTTGGGAGTATGTATAGAAAGCTAGCGGTTTTAATGTTAATTAACTGTCCGATAACAGCGCTGTGTGAAAATACTTTATCATATACCTTCAACATCTATATAAATGTATCGTAAACCCGAAATGCGTGTTCTTTAAGTTAGAGATATATGCTTATTTAAAATATACCTTGGATCTCGTCGAGAAACAAACCGTTTCGTACATTTCTTGCCGATTCCTTCCAGCATTAAAAGTTCTGCAGTCCAATTTTTTTAAAACAATGCAAATGCTGCGAGTGTTTCTTTTTCGTAGTAAAAAGTTACTACGTTACGTTATTGCATTGGAGTATCACATTAAACATTTTAAATCGGTATGCATAATATAGCACATATAAAAAACTGTCTGTACATAAATCTATGAGTAATAAATGTTTAAATTATTGCTGCTCATACGATTAAGCTCTGTTCTCCAGCTTTGCAATAACATCGTGCACACTTTCTATAACACTGTATATATATGGACGTTCCATAGGATTTACCTTTAACATTGATAAAATCAGAGCTTGCATGTCCTGTAAGATACAAGAAATTCAAGCGTTAGATCGATGGATTACGACGGGCGACGAGTAATCTCAGATATAAGGTACAGAACCTCGTTATACGGAGCATCCTCGGGGAATGTGATGTTTGCACTCATGACGGCTAAAGCGACGCTATCTCCCCTTTCGTACACAGCGTCGAAAGGTGATTTAAAATAGCAGAGTGCGTAAAGAATACAACCTAAAGACTGGAACAGTACACAGTTTTAAATGGAAGTGGTGATATAGAAAAGTATACCTGAAGAGTTAATATTCTACCCAAATATCTGTCCGCTCGTCTACCATACAGTAACTTTCGACGTTAAATAACTCTGGTGCCCTGTACGGCATCGAGCATCTTTCCGCTGCTACATCCTGCAACGTTTGCGCTGCTTGCGACCCGCACACTTTGACCCTGGCAGATGCCACAGAACCTGCAGAGATTAACATCGATTTGTCAATACACTTTTGTTGCCGTTTATTTAATGTCGGACGAAGAATCTACCTAAATCCATTATAATAGGTGTACATCCATCGCCAAGGACTATGTTCGCAGTCTTCAGATCTCTGTGAGCAAGAGGCTCCGGCTTCGCTTCATGAAACGCTTTCACACCTTCGCATACTTGTAAGAAAATATTTAAAATATCCAGCGCGCTCATGTAATCGTTATTCTTAGCTCGTCTTTCCAACTCGTTCGCCAGTGTGCCCCTCTGGAGAAGACGGAACATTCCCGATGTAGAAAACTTACACTTACAACTGCTGAGCTTAATTTCAACGCAAGGAACTCACATGATAATACGGTAAAACAATTAATACTTCGCTAGTAGCATTAATGACTGGATCCGCCGTTCCTTTATACGCAGAATCGATGCACTTTATTACATTCGGATGCTTTACAAGATTGTGGTATTCTATTTCTTTCGCTGCTAATCTCTGGTCTTCCAGACCGTGGCAAATGATCTTTTTAATAGCGTACTTTTTGTGGCTCGCCGCATCTTCGACCAAAAGCACCGTGCTGAAGCCACTAAAACCATATTAAAGTTGCATTTAATTATGTGTTAGAAGGAACTTTGGATAGTTGCGGAATTCATTTATTTCTGACATCAGCTGCGTTCATCTACAATTTAAAATAATCGCCGCGCATGAGAACCGCAGCAGGCTAGGTTAAGTGGAATTACTGTAAACATCGTTCTCCAAATAATTCGGGATATAATATGCGTGGACTGTTTCATCAGAGGGATTTCATCACTTATTCGTTAACTTAAATAGAGGCATCGTATTAAATAATGAATATTTGTTTTATGCCAAACTTGCCCTTCTCCAAGATGTTCACGGACCGTATAGTTTCTCGAGTTTACCGTGATAGTTTCCTTGGAGCATATACAGCCCATTTTTAAAATTAAGCTTAAGCCAAGGCTGTTCATTTCGTGTCGCACATAATAGCACAAAATAAAATAAATTAACGACACACCTGGCGCGTTTCTTTATCGGCGCGGAAACATCTTGTCACACGTCACATATGCTACCATGGGATTCAGATCAAGTTAGATATTCGATCATCAGCTGTTTGGAAACAACAGGGCGCATTATGCAAATTCATGGACCTGAAAATTTGTAAAAAAAATTTCGTGAGCGCGAGAAAGGCGTCGGCTACGTGTATTTACCATTAGATCGCTTAAAATTATTATCTCCTTATGGCATATGGATTGCAAAATCGTAATACTTCAATGTTAGCAAGACATTTGAACTGAACTACTATACCCGATGATTTCCCAGTATGGGCAAGGAAGACGCTTTCAAAGTAATTCGCTCTGTTTCAAATGTATTTTAATAACTGAACACTTTGAGTTTCGATAATTGTGTTCTTGTTACCCGAGCATTTACGTTAATAGACAATTTACACCCTCGTGTGGATATTTATTGCGAGCTATTATTTCTGGGGCGCGAAAGAGGAAACCGTAACAGCCCCTGTCGATGAATCGGGGTGGGTGCCCGATGGGGCATTCGCAGCAAGAATTGTTGAAGGTGGGGAAGCGGCGCAATCGACTCAGGCACCTGAGGCAGCCGAATGAAACTATAGGATGTTGTTAATATATTTTAATTAAATATCTTATAATGCAATAAATCGTACCACACAATTCTAAGAGACTCTGCGCGGAATCTTTATTTCGATCTGAGTACGTGGTTTTGTAGAAGACTAAAATTTCACGCGGACATTGGCACGTGTCTCGTTCTGTCATTTAAATATTGAAATATCTTTATTCTTAAAAGCGTTCGTGTAAAAACGACCATCTTACATTAACTGCTTCGTATTCTATCACATTTTAATCCCTTCGCACACGTTTGTGACTATACGTTTTAACAAGTAAAACAGAGAATCCATACAAAGGTCTAGTAAAAAGATATACCTACTTTACGTAAGCGAAATAACATTGTCTCGTCTTAAACACGCGTAATTCTTAGTGTTTCTTTTAAGGGGTCATGCCGAGAGAATTTTTTGTGAAAATTTTTATGTATGTTTCTTACAACTGTTTGCTTATTTTAGAAGTACATATATTCAGCAACCCTCAGGAATTTTGTTATAGGAAAATATTAAATAATGAAGGAATGACAGACACTCTCGCGGAAGCTGTTTTTATAATGGCGCTGCGCGGTGAGCACGATTTCTCCGAGCCGGATCATCTGAAATCAGAAAGTGAAGAAGATTCTGTTAATATACGAGTTTATCTGGTTCTTGAACAGAAGATTTAAAAAAAAAAAATTATTTCAGACAAAATGGCGGCCGTTTAATGCAAAATCATGATTTTTCGATGTCTGAATTGTTCGTTTTGCGTGAATTAAAAATAGAGTTTTCATCAAAAACAGAAATCCTTCGTTCACGAACTAGATAAACTCATATACTAACAGAATCTTCTTCACTGTTCGATTTCTGATGATCCGGCTCGGAGAAATCGTGCTCACCACTAAAAAAAAATAAATTCCGGGAGATCGGCTGTTATTCGTTCATTTTTTAATATTTTTCTATAACAAAATTACTGAGAGTTGCTGAATATATGTACTTATAAAACAAGCAAATAGTTTAAAAAAATATACTTTAGATTTTCCACGAAAAATTCCCGAAAATCACGTTTCTTTTTTCGCCTGCAAACCAGGCATGACCCGTTAAATGAGTTACTCGTGACAGTAATTCAGCACGAGTGAACTTCAGTTGTTTTCTAAAGACAGGTACACATTCTTTTTATTACGATCATTGAACTCAACAAATGTAGTTTCATTTCTTAAATGTATCTAGGTTCTCCCCATCAGCTTCGGGAACATCGTTCTGTATCTTGGCAGTTTCATTATCATTCTGTAGCTGTGCTTGCCACATCGAATGATACATTCCCTCGTAAGAAATAAGCTCTTCGTGCCTGCCTCTCTCCACAATCTCCCCGTCTTTCAACACAAGAATCTCATCAGCATGTATTATCGTGGATAATCTGTGGGCGATGATAATGGTCGTTCGATTAGCGCAAACTCTGCTCAGCGCTGCTTGAATGTTACGCTCTGTCTGAGTGTCGAGTGCGCTTGTTGCTTCGTCCAGAAGTACAATAGCTGGCTCCTTTAGTATCGTGCGCGCGATAGCCACGCGTTGTTTCTCTCCGCCGCTTAAACGAAGTCCTCTTTCGCCAACCTACGTTATTACGATAAAACGTGTAAGTTTCCCGACGCGATGAAATATTTCAATGAAAGCGCTCGGCTTTGATAAGAAAAGTATGCTACTGCGGAATAATAGATTTAATCCAGCTGGACAATTTTCGCGAACCTGGGTCTCGTAGCCACTTGGAAATGACAGGATTCTTTCATGAATGTCTGCATTCTTCGCGGCTGCTATCACGTCCGCGTCTACAGCTTCGATGCGACCGTACTGGATATTGTATTTTATGGTGTTGTTGAACAACACCGTGTCTTGTGGCACAACACCTATTGCCCGTCTCAAAGAATCCTGCTTAACCGTTTTAATATTCTGCCCATCGATTAAAATGGCACCTTGCTCTACGTCGTAGAACCTGAACAGCAACCGTACGATAGTGGACTTCCCAGCGCCGGATGGCCCGATCAGAGCAACAGTCTTTCCTGCTGGAACAATGAAGCTAATATTTTTTAGTATAAGCTTCTCGGGGGTGTAGCTAAATGCCACGTTTGTGAATTCCACTTGACCACGTTTCACTATCAGTGGCCCAGCGCCCGGAGCATCGATTACTTCTTGCTCCTCTCGAAGGAGATCAAACATATTTTCCATGTCGACGAAATTCTTCTGTATAGCACTGTAAACAGAAAGCGTAATTACATTCCAACGAATAAGACGCCCCGCTGCGTACAGCACTGGCAAAATGATTTACCGGTAGTACGTTCCGAACCAATTTAACGGTACGTAAAGTTGAATGATGTAACTTGCGAATAAAACATAATCGCCAACAGTTAAACCTTCTTTGCTCACAACCTGTAACCCATACATTTACCGCTGTACATATTCGTCGAACTTTGAATTTAGGAGTAGCGATATTCTGTATACTGACCATGTGCAAGCAGAGTAAAGACCCAGCCAACAAACCGCTGCAGACAATTATGTTTTGCAAGGTGTTTAAAATATTTAACGTAATCATTGACTTCCATTCCTGCACTTGGAAATCTATTATCGCTTTTCTATAGCTATCTACTTCGTATGATTCTGCACCGTAGTATTTAACCGTTTCGAAATTAAGTAAACTGTCGACGCTTCGTGCTTTCTGAGCATTGTCCGCCAAGTTCATACGCCTCTGGAACTTGGTGCGCCATTCAGTAACCAGGATAGTGGCAGCTGGCGTGAACGAATATTCATGCGTTTTATTAGAAAATGTGAAAAAACGCTGTAAAACTAATCGTAGAAAAACACCAGGGGTGTACAACGTATTTACCTATGTAAGAACTCATGGTCAAGAATACAATTAAACCGAACCACTTATTAAAGGCAGCAACGAAAAATCCAATGGCCACGACAATATCGACGATCGTTGGTACGATGGAAAAGAGAATGTAATTAAGAAGATTGTTTATGGAATCTGTGCCGCGATCCATAACTTTCAAAACTTCGCCAGTTTTCCTCCCGAGATGCCAGCGCAAACTTAGACTATGTAAATGCCTGGGGGGGAAGAAATGCATTGCAAAAAGTAAATCTAACTGTGAAGATCAGTGTTTTGAAATGCAAAGTGGTAACATTTACCTGAACAGCTCCACTTCTATCTCTCGAGTTGTATACTGTTGTATACGTATCCATAAGAACGATCTCAGATTATTCAGTACTCCCATTCCACCCGTACCTCCACCTTGCAAGAATTTGAATGCCACATATATTAATATGAGATCCCACCTACCATGGAAAACAAACGTTTCGTGAATCACAAGGTTTTATATTCGTGTTCCAATGTCTGTCCGAGAATCCTACGTACCTAAATACCACAGGAGCTATGGAAACGCTGTCCACGATCATTTTGTTGTAAATCGGAACGTAAAGGTTTATTACACGCCCTGATATAAGTAGTACGAAACAAAATACAACTCTCAGCTGAAGCAGGAAGCTCTTCTCCGGCCATAAAAATGGTGCCAGAGTTGAAACTTTATACCACGCGCTCTTCCATGTAGAACTGTTATCCTCCGTTCTCTAAAAATGTTTGTATTATCAATAGAAATATTGTGATTTTTATCTTATATCCCATAGACATTCACTTTCGCTACGCTCGCAAGATACAAATTACATTCCAACGACTTACACCTTGATAATATCTTGACCGTGCAGTTGGACCATCGCGAAGAGTACGATATTCAGGATCCGTGCTACCAGTTATCCCCGGAGCTTTTAGCCCTAGTGCGAAGATGATAAGAGTGCTGACATAACGCAAGACGAACAGTGCCATCTCGATTTGGTCCGTCATTCTGTAAATAGCGCACGCATACACTTAGAAAATAGTCTCGCGAGCGAGTGGTACACCTTCCCCGTATCAAACTTACGTATTCAAATGGAACCACCATTCTAGCCTCTCAATATTAACAAAAACAAGATTCTCAGCAACGAATGCTAAAGTCCAAAAGCCCAGCAAGACGAGCCCGTGTCTGCGTGGTGGCACGCTTGGTAGCAATTTGTGCCTCTCTACTTTTAATATGTGCACAGAGTATGGATAAATAATTACAGTCAACACCGTTGTAAGAATCTAGAAACGTGAACGTAATATACATTAAAGAAAGACCAAGAGATCGTTGTGTCCGTACACCGATGTTTAAGATTCTTACCATATAACCATAGACTTTCTCGTCATCCAAAACAGTTCCCTGTAGAATTATTCTCACTATATTGAGCACGGGGATAAAATATAAGAAGAACTTCTGCACAATGTACAATTTACTTTTGGGCAATAGAGCCGCGTTACTCTCTGTGCCATATTTCCGGTACATCCATAACTGGATTGTACCAAAAATCAGTAGATACAGTGAAATGACGACGGTGCTGACTGTGTCCATGAAACATTTCGACATGCCATGGTTCACCCAAATCTCGGTGAAAGTTATATTCGGAGGACAATAAGACATTGTTACGTTCATCTTTAATTTTTTAAAGCTTCAACTTCTGTGTAGTTAAGCAGTCATTTAAGAAAACCATTAAGCGGTATCTCCTCTATCCTTACTTCCACATAAGCCTGTGTTATTAATTTATTACTTATTTAACTCGCCCTCTTCGTCTTTCACTTGCATCATTTACAATCGTTCTCGGCTTCCCCGCAGGCTCCCTGTATTCAATTAATTTACAATTTTGATATCTGAAAGAATCGTGCGAATCATATTAGCGAGATACATACATATGTCCTTCGAGTTTATAATAGATTATTGATACGGTTGTAAGCCTATCTTTGAACATATATATGTCATCGCAATTAATACCATTATGTAAGCTCCATTGCATTTTTCTTTAAAAGAAAAACCACCTAAGTACTGTATATGTATGTTGTTCTAATAGAAAAAAGTCTACCGAGGAGATCAATTTATAATTTCAAATATCTCCATTTTGGATACCAGTGTTTCGTCAATAAATATAAGCGATTCCTTGTCTAGATAATTGTAATTAGATACTATTCTAAAGGAAAAGTGTACAAGAATTCATAGATCAGGAATGAGAAGCCATAGGAACTGTAACTGGCACATATAAAATTATTGCGAAACAATACGCCTGGGTATTAAGTTATTTTACCATCACGATACATGTCAAGGAGAGATTGAAGTAGAGCAAACAATAATTAAAAGTTTCACTAAGAGAAAGCGGAGGTTTTTGTTGGCAGTTATTTGCGATATGAATTGCTTGAGAAAACTGGTTCACTCACCTTTCTTTCGATAAATCTGCGTTGTCATGCCAAATGTACCTAATTCGATTAGCGATTTGTAATACTGAACAAGCATAAATGTTTTTCGAAACACTAGGCTAACCTAATGCCGCTGTACATTACAATGACGATACCGAAAGATGATACGTACTTTTGTTTCAAGGTGAAACTGTACTGCACCGTCGAAGGAACCTTTCCATAAATGCTCGCGAGACAATTATTTTCAAATATACGAAATTTACATGTTACTATTTAACTATACATACGTCACAATAGAATGGTGCAAAGTTTTGACATGTCACTGGCGATCGCTTGTGATAACTTCTACACATGCCAACAAATCCCCTCATGCACATGACATCTGACGGCCTGCGCCTCGTGGGTGTATAACCTCACCGTAAATAACACGCTTTTCTGCGATGTCTACTCCATTATCATAACATAAATCATACATGCTTCCATTGAACTATCGTATATTGTGAGGTGAACTCTGCGCGCATTTCCATATTTTTGTAAGTAACACGATAGCTGGTTTAGATTCCGAGTTAATCCAATCGAACGTTTCAGGTGGAGCTTAGTTGGAAACTAATCAACCATGGGCAAAGGTAATAGACATATGAAGAATGTGAAGGCTGAGAAAGCTAAAGTGAAATTGAAAGCGAAGAAAGCGAAGCCTTTACCCAAAGGACTGAACGTCACGAATCCAACGTTCAAAGTCAAAAAGATCGTGATACGCGAACAGTTGAAGCACAGAGACGAGACTGAAATTCTCAGTAAAAGGAAGCTGAATGTCAAGGTAATACTACGAGTTTGTTGTTCGTTAATGCCGTTGAGAGCTACGTACATAATGCGATCTTTCAGGATTTACTGTCACGCCTTCAACATCATAACTCGACCGCTCGGCAAGACGCTGTAAGGGAATTGAAAGAAATTTTGTCGCAGCACTCTTTGGACTTATTGAGCTCGCAGTTCGGATCTCTGCTGCAAGGCGTTTGCGCGTTGTGTCTTGATAGAGAGAGGGACATAAGGCACGACTGTTTCAGAGTCTTGAGTTTAATTCTTGGCCCAGTTTCTAATGACCAGCTGGATCCTTACTGCGATGTTTTGATTTCGTACTTGAGGTGCGCCATGACGCACATAGATCCTCGTATTAAAGAAGATGCTTTACTGTTTCTGGACGTACTTGTACAAAACTGTAGCAATATTTTAGCGAGGAACAGTTACAGAGTATTGCCAAATTTTCTAGACATGATATCTAGACTGCATACGGAAATGAAGCCTGGAAGGCAATTAGTAACGACTTTAAACACCAAGAACACTAATGTTAAGTGGAGAATAAAAGTTTTGGAAAGACTGGCCACTATGTTCAGCTCTATAGTTAACTTCTACAAGTCACAGCAAACTGTTGGGTCTAGCATGACAGCGCAAGTCGTACACGTAGATAAAACAACCAGATATATTCCCATTTATCTGAACACACATTTCCAAAACTATGAAATTGATTTCGAACGAGGCGAAGGCTTGAAAGGAAGCGCCGGCGGACAAACTTTAGATGCGGAGGAACTTATGAGATACGTTGAATTATTAATGCCGCTTATATTCGACAGCTGGATGGAAGTGTGCCCAGACGAGAAGAATGTTGACAATTCAGCGCTTCTGATCTCCGGCGAAGCATTGGAGTTACTGAAAAGTGCTGTGGACATCATACAATTAATAATCGATTGTATAGATATATTACACGCTCAATGCGACGTAAACATGAAACACTGGTTTAAAAGCAACTTCCAAACCGTTTACATAAAGAATTTACTCTCAAAGTTCCCTTACGACAAGTTAGGCACACCTGGCAGTTTCGTTTCCTCGATAAGAAATAGGAAGCGGCAAGAAGATTTTTCCATCGACGATTCGCAGGACGTCTGCCTGGAACATAATCTAGGGCTTTGTCAAATTTACGTGTGGTTTACATCGATACAAAGCGACGACAAAGTTGTGCCAAAATTGAATAAAAATTATTGCACATCCGTAACCAAGTATTTAAATGGTACTGGGAGATGTCTATTATTTGAAGCTAACAATCGTTCTTCTTTTATACTTGTCCTTTCTTTTTCTTTCCATAGAGAAACTCGAGAACTGGTCAACTGTAAATAACATTGCATTACCACAGTTAATCAAGGTTCTGAGGACATTATTCTTGAAGGCGAGTAAAACTTGGTACAAAAATCATTGCGAGCTTGGTGAAACGTTACAGTCGGTTGTGAACGCGTGTTGCAATCAATCGAGAAATGCGACGCAGTTGCAATTATTTTCTGTCATTAGTGATATCGTGTTAGATCACACTTTAGAGGAATTGCACAGGTAATCACAATGTTTCTTCAATTTGTATCTATTACAATTAATTTCAATAGTATCCTTCGTTCGATGAATATTTCGAAATTTTAATCACAAGTGATCTATATACTCTGAGATTTCATTGCAGGGAATGCGCGTTTAAGGAGTTCATTTCAACTCTGCCGAATCTCCTGCTAAAGTCGAAGATACACGAGAATACGATACAGATAATAAACAAAGTTGTGCTTCGTTACAGAGGCTGGATTCAGAATGAGCTCGTAGCAAATCACAGCGAAATTATAGGTAAATATATTAGAAAATATCTTTATTTCTAGATATTTGTGTATAAACAGCGTGTCTGTTATTTATATTACAGAGAATGCTAGAAAAGTCGAAATTGTCGGATCGGAAGACGAGAAACAATCTCGCCTCATGATATGTAACTTGTTTTACTTCTTAGACGCGCATGTTTTCTATTAAGTAAGAAACATATCGTTTTGTAATAAATATACACCTTTCTCATTTAAAGCACGCGAAAGAAATAGTTGCTCATCCCCTTAATAAATTAATGATTCTTGCACTAAGAAAATTCTCAACAACTTTCTAATAGAATGCAATCGTCAAAATCGTTAAATACAATTCGACTGTGATTAGAAGCATACGATGTGTTATTGTACGCGTACAATAATTGGGAAGATTGCCCTGTAGCTTTTTTTGTACCATGTTGCAGTAGAATTCTTAATAGTTTTGGTAGTATTCCATAATACTTATATACAAATACTGGTATAAAAGTTGCTCCCTTCTCCATCGGCCGTACACGTTTTTATCGAAGTTAAAAAGCGATCAACCCCCGGACGAACTATTTCCAAGGCACGGCCTAAAATCTAGTTATCATATTTGTGTTCCGCGTCAATTCGTCGTCTACAAACGTGTAATTATCGAACGCGTACAACCCGTTATTGTCCTTGTCTACTTCCATTGCCTGGTGGAGCTTCTTATTCCCTACGTTCTCTTCAGCTTCCTTTGCCGGATACGTTACATTAATGATATTCTCCGCGCTCGGCGTTAATGGTAAAATGGGTAACTCTTTATCAAGCCTCGGCCAATTCAAATTATTCTTCAATTCATGCTCTACTTTTAAATATTCCTTCTTAGACTTCTCGGGCCTGTAAATCTTCGACTTCAACTTCTTCTCGAGCAGGTACTCTATCGCCAGCGTCTCGACGATCATACATACTACAAAGTTCGCTAAAGCAAGCGCCAATATAATTATCCTCCAATCGTAAACTGGGGGCACAAGTAATTCGAGGAGATTTACTATCCAATCGGCAGGATACACTGTAATATATATACAAACGATAGTTAGAAGGATTATCGAAAATATGAACGCGACGTTCGTGTAAATAGCTTTCCTATACGGCTTCCCGCGCGAGAATATTACGGCCATGGTTATGTACTGGAACATGGAGACACAGTACACGGAGTAATTCTCGTAACAAGTGTAGCCATTTTCGTCCGTAGAGACGAACGGAGTGAACCACGGGAAAGCGCGCACCGCGTGATAAGTTATAGCTTGGAAAATGGTCATGATCAACATGTGCACCAATAAGGAGAAGATCGTTGTGAAGCTCAGCAGGCTGGTCATCGGGGGCTTTTTCACAAGTTTCTTTTCGTACGCTCTAGTTTTCCCGAAGAACGAGGCGAAATTCACTATCAGGAAAATATCGATGAAGAGAAACTCTAGATCCGTTAAATTCGAATCGATCGAATAGAGGATAATAACAGACAGGAACTCGGTAAGCGAGTAAGTAACCATGAATTTGAAGATCCCGAACGATGTCACCAAGGCAGCGCGACCCTCCCTTATCACCTTCGGCACGCAAGTGATGTCTGGCACCTTGGACGTGAAAGGGCTCGCGACGCTAAAACAAACAGGTTCAATCGGACATTAATATCGAAGCATATAATGATCGAGAATTATAGCTGGCTCGAGGTATTAAGGGGACTAGGCAGCCGAAAAATCGTTTTGTTGTTGCATTTTCCGAAAGTACTATCTTTTCTGAATAAAATGCCGCTTGGTTTATAGTAAAATTCGCAAAATTGTAGATTTGGCAGCTAAAAACGTGAAGCGGCAACCTATAGCATCGCCTTTGCCCAGAAACTTTATACGCGTGTTTCTCGAATATTTTTTTCTCTTCATTTTTTCCTGATTGCGAACGAATGGAGGTTCAGATCGACTTGGAAAAAATTACAGGATGTGCAAAACATGCGCCATTTCGGGGCAAACCTCTGATATGGTCCGTAAAAATTCGAAATTTGCATAAAAAAATTAAGAAGTCACCGGGTTTTAGTAGCGCACAATGATGGATATCAGGAAAAAATGAAGAGAAAAAAATATTCGAGAAAAATGCGTTTAAAGTTTCTGGGCAAAGGCGACATTATAGATTCCCGCTTTACGTTTTTCGCTGCCAAATCTACAAGTTTACGAATTTTACTATAAACCAAGCAGCATTTTATTCAGAAAGGATAGTACTTTCGGAAAATGCAATAAAATAAATCAATTTTTCGACTGCCTAGTCTCCATAAAAAAGGGAAAAAGGTGTCTAGAGCCCAGCTTTCTATGACTCACGTTCTACAATTAAATTTATCAAATAGAATTATAGCTTGAATTGTTCGGAACGGTGACGTAAGGATTATATAATTCTTTTGTGGGGGGTTTGAAATATTACCTCGATTCTGCCTCGGACAAGGATATGCCAGCATGTGCGGCCCTCAAAGCACCACAATCGTTAGCACCATCTCCGCACATGGCTAGAATGTTTTACGAAGTACTTTGAAACAACCATTGTACAGTATAATGCAATGAAGTACAATGAACGATAGACGTGGATGCATACCCACATAATAACCCAGTTGCATCAGCTCCAGCACTAATTGCTGTTTCTGGTCGCTAGTCATTCTGGCAAATATTGCGCCACGTACGCAGATCTTCGGCACAATGTCCGGGTAGTGCTCGCGGAGTAATTGCCACGACTGACCCGTTAACGCGAACCGATAATTACTATTGCTTATATTTCGCTCTACGTCTTGGAACCCTGGTATCTTGAGGTGTATATCATTAAGACTCTGTAAAAGAAAGATGGGTACGATGTAGCTGGGTGTATAATTCGACGGATCGTAGGCGCAATTAAATGGGATTACCATTTTAGGGGACAATTCTTGAGCGTTGAAATAGATCTCTGGTTGTACTTTGTTCTCCTTCATAACTACAGTAACGTCTATCACAGTCTCTTGCGGTGACAATATGCCACACTCTTTCGCTACGCTCACTGCAGTTTGAATATTATCCCCTGGAACAATTTTCTTTAATATCGTGTACGCGAGAGACGAACAATTCGTCTTGCTTTCTACCAGACGACGTACTAGATCTCACCTGTGATCATTACCACGTGTATAGTGGCTGTCCGCAGTTCCTTGATTACCGGTATCGTGGGTGCTTTCACTCTGTTCTCCATGACGACTAAACCTAAGAATTCCAGATTCTGTTCGACTGCGTCCCGAGGCAGCTTCGTTATCTGTCCGAAAAATGAATTCAGAGATTAAGAAAGGAGCGCGTGGAATAATACGTCGAGTTTGTTCCTGAAATTGCGTTTCATCACCTTATTGCTAGATTCGGACAATACTGTTCGGCCCATGGCTATAACGCGATAGCCCTGCTCCGTGTAGCCTTTCAAGCAGAACATGATATCCTTCGGAATGGTCTCGGGCCTGCTCAGGCTCAGTATCATCTCCGGCGATCCTTTCGTGTACGCTCTGAATGTTTCCGACCCGTGGGCGCGTACTATCACAGACATTCGTTGCAGAGAGCTTGAGAACTGATACTGCTGCACTATCCCGATCTCCGATATTTCGTTCATGTTCTGCGTGAAACTGTTCCCCTTCGGCGGTTTCACAATGGTCGGCGCTACGAGATCAAACTTGTTCGACCGCACGGTGTCGGATTCGTCCAGTATCCATCCCGTGCTCTCGAACATCTACAGGGCGACAGACGGAGTCGATGATTTCGATTGCTAAATCCCAGTCTCGGGTATAAGTTTCCCTGACGGGTCGTAACGGGGAGTACCTTAACATCTAGAGGATCACCACAGAGTTCACCGTCGATCAGTGTCAAGCTGTGGCAGACCAGCATCCCCTCGAAAAGAGGGTGATCGCTTAATTTGGGAACGGTCCTTTCCGATTCGCCGAGGGCGCCGTTTGCGCAAGGCACGATGCCCCACATGTCCAAGCCGTCCTCTGTCAAAGTACCCGTCTGTGGAAGAGGACAAGACATTTATATTTCAAACTGAATAGAATAGAAGCATGTAGTTTCGTTTTAATGTTACAAACGCACCGCACGACGCTTACCTTATCGAAGCACACGCAGTTTATACTACCAGACACGTTAATAACCCTATTGTTGATGCAGTAAATCTGCGCTCTCTTGAGCCGCGACTGGGCGTACAGCTTCCCTACCGTCATCGCCGCTGGCAATGCCGGAGGGATCACTATCGTTATTATGTCTAGCGCTTTTATTGCTATGTCGCCAGCGGTGATCCCTCTGGAAGCCTGCGGAAAGAGAGTCGAGTTAAGCAAGGTATCGAGGATAACTTACAGGGCTATCCACTTAAGGGGGAATCCTATTTTATGGGCTAAAAACATAGCAAAATTTTGGATTTTTTTTTTTAAGAAACTAGTCCTTCGATTCATCTGAAAGTTGGGTCATGTTTTTATGCACCCTTGAAGAAGTTGCAGTTTTTTGATTATTCATTTTTAATAATAAATATAGGAGTTATGCATCACGCCGCGCAAAACTCGTCGTCCGCCCGTGTGCATGATATTTACCTTTCAGGTAATCTGAAATAGAAAAATGAAACTGTGTTTTACTTTGTACATATGTAGCTTCAATTTGATGAACCAGAATACCGCTAAGTTCTATACTTCTTTTGTTACATAAGAAAATTGGCGCGAAATTGGATTGCAAAAATTAAAGGTTCAGACCTTTCAGTTTGAAAACTCTCCACACTGGTCAATAATTTTTTTTGTTTTTTTCTGGTTCATCAATTTCAAGCTACATATATATAACATAAAACGCCATTCCATTTTTCTGTTTCAGATTACCCGGTAGATAAATATCATGCACACCAATGCACGACGAATTTCCCGCGGCGTGATGGTCGACCATGCATAACTACTATATTCATGGTTAAAAATTGATAAAAAAAAAACTGCAGCTTCCTTAAAGATGCATGAAAACATGTTCCAAATTTAAGATGAATCGAATCGCTGGTTTCTTAAAAAAAAAATCCCCATTTTTGCTATGTTTATAGTCCGAAGAATAGGATTCCGTCCTTAACTCAGAACGAACTCGCGCGAGAACAGATGAATTGGCCAAGTAGTCAGCCCCTGTCCCGAAGAAGAAATTGGATTTTTTATGAGTTAAGTGGCTGACCCTGTATAGAGAGGAAGAAGCTTAATATAAACCTTGGTCACTATAGTGTAAATAAAGCCACATGTTGCAATGAGCGCGAGTATCCCGATGAATTTATAAGAATCCTGATCGAACTTGAAGTCAGTGGGTGGTGGGTACAGAATGGCAGCGACCAAGCCACCCTTGTTAGTGTGGAAGCCCGTTCGAATGACTCTTGCCAGAACTGGACCATCGTCGTAACACCTACACAAAATACAGTTAATCGTTTATCAAGATCTACCATCTTGCAACAATTATAGCCAAGGTAGATGCTGCACCTGGTTTGAATAATAGTAGTGCCGCTGTATATCGTGTGGTGGGAGCATTCTTTAGGATCGTACAGAACGTGACGCGACGGCAGTGAGGTTTTCGTTACTGGCACCGACTCCCCTGGAATATTATCGAACGAAGTGAACGTCGATTTCAATCAACTACAGAGCATTTAGTTTTAATCAATTATAATCTCACCTGTCAGCATAGACTCGTTTAGTATACACTGCCCCGTTAAGAGGACCGCATCGCATATGACAGTGGCCTGGTGCTTAGGCAGTTCTATGATATCGCCGGGCACCAAATCGCTGCTCGGTATGCTCTCTGACACCGTGGGGCTCCTGTGCACGAGAACTGTTTCCGTGGAGGCGACTGTCCCGCGAAGATTGATTTGATTCTAGAAAAAGAGAAGCTTCCGTTAGCCTGCTTTTGTTTAATGAATACTTTGGGTTACACGAGTCGCCACTCAGAGTGCTGCGGCGTTATCGCGGCGCGGGGGAAAGCAGGCTGAAGGTGTTGGGAAGCGAGGAATGTGGTTCTTGGTACCTTGCGAGTTTGTATTATGGAGCTGATGATCCCGAACAGTGACATGCAGATGATTGCTGCTGTGTAGTACAAGTAGCCCTCCGCGAACCACACGCACAGGGTGAAGACTTGGAAGATGTAGAATGGATTTAGAGCTTCCAGCAGCAGCAGCACCCATACACTTTGCACGGGGACGAGGATATCGTTGCTCCCGTACACGATTCGCCTGTGAGAAGGAAATACTTTAGTTTTATATTTTTACTGCTTTGTGTTTGTCCCAGCAATTCAAGTGGAGCAGATTTTCTAATTATCCTGAACCAGGGGCGCAACCACTCAGGATTTAATCTTGGGGGAGCCGGGTGGAATGGATAAAAATATTTTTAAGGGGGTAGGTTACCCTCGATAGCCCTAAAACAGGTATTTTTCAAACGCAAATTGTAAAATGATAAATAACAGTAGAGAGAACGTTTTTTTTTTCTCTATATTTAATCGTTATTCTACGAGCTTTAACACAAAAAAATGGAAAGTCTGAATATCTCTATGTACATAAAAGTTGTGAGTAAAAACGTAAAGGCCTCTACGCGGTGCACCGTTTGATGGTGAACATAAAATCTCGAAAATAGCTTCAACGATTTGGATGAAAATTTAATCAGAGATGCAGAACACCATTCCCTACGATGTGTCGGGAGCAGATTTTCAAGATAAATTCTTAAAAAAAAGATAAAAAATATTTTTCATACAAGAAATCGATTAAATCGTATTTATCAACATAAAAATTTTATTATTTTTTTTCGGAAATCTGCTCCCGACACATCGTAGGGAATGGTTTTCTGTATCTCACATTAAATTTTCATCCAAATCGTTGGAGCGGTTTTCGACATTTTATGTTCACCATCAAACGGTGCACCGCGCACAGGCCTTTACGTTTTTACCCACAACTTTTATGTACATAGAGATACTTTTCTTTTTTGTGTTAAAGCTGGTAGAATAACGATTAAATATAGAGAGAAAAAAACGTTCTCTCTACTGTTATTTATCACTTTACAATTTGCGTTTGAAAAAAGGTCTGTTTTAGGGCTATCGAGGGTAACCTACCCCCTTAATACAAATACAGTAAGATTCATTAGGTGATTATAAAAATTTATTTAAAGAATAAAATCCAGTTTTCTTTTCTTTTTACAAAGCGCCTTCCTTGGGAGGTGCCAAGGCCCCTTTGTCCTCCCTCCGTGTGCGCCACTGTTCTGAACAGTGTATTTTTTTAAGAAGTAGTACTTTTGGAAGTCGATTCGACGAATTGTATGAAACGGTACCTTAGGCATTGCTCCTCTTTGGAGAGTCCCTGGTTGCTGTTAAGATGAAGGTCAGAGCACAACGTGTACTTGTCCAAGCCCACCAATCTGGAGAACGCGTTCTGCGTGATGTCCCAGACGTAGCACTGCTTCTTGCACTGGAACGCTTTGTACTCGAGCACCTCGCACTGCGTGCCATTCTCTAAATTGATCCTTAGCTTCTTGCATCGAATCTTCTCGGCGAGCTGCTCGTCGCTCGTGTCCAAGCTTCTTAATAAATCATGCGCGCTGTTGAATGGAAGGGTAGGAAAGAAAGATTGAAAGCAACTGCTAGATCGATTCCAGAGGATTGAGTTTAGAAGAGATTGGGGAGCAGCACTGACCTTAGATTCTTTGCAGATATGGTCTTCACCTCCTTCACGAAGTACGACTTGTATTTGCCTTGGTAATTGTCCTGCGTTCATAATTATCAATTAAAGTGACTCAATCTAATCAGAGATTTCACTATTCCGCGGTGTTTAAAGATTGAATCGCCGCTGATTCACGCACGGTTTAAGAGACAGTCGCCCGAGGTAACGAGCGTTTATAATTCTATCAATTTTTCATTATTTATTTGTCCCTGCAATTTTCTACACACGCACGCCCGTCCATTAGCGTATTAATACAGACTGGTATGTGCATAATTCTTCCTCTAACTGGTCATCCTTCTAAAGGGATGGAAAAGGTGTGTCATTGTTTACTATGGCTTGACTACTTGTTGACTATCTATTCACTCGTAGACTACTACTTTACATCCACTTATTATTAATTACCATTCGGTTATCACTTGAACGCTATTTTGCTACTATTCGAATACAAGCCAACTCCTACTCTATTTCTCGAAAGACTACTAATTAAGGAAACTGTGATCTAAAAATTGCAGGGAGTCGTAGTGCGTATTACTTTGCTTGCAAATTTCTTCAACAATGGACACTCCGCTTTTCTTACACGCAGACTCAGTCCCCTTCTTCATTATCCCCGCCAAAAGTACGCGTGAATGCATAACTAATTCTTACAGTTATGAGCAATTTCGTCGCACGGTTCAAAGGGCACTTCTTGTGGGTCGCATAGAGGTGTAGCTGCGGATACCAGTGGAAGAAGAGCCTGACCCAGCCGATGGTCAAAGCGTAGGAAATATAAGTGAGGACGCCCTTCAACTTGCTCCTCTCGAACCCATAAACGCGCTGAAAGATAACGTTAAGTTCAACCGCGATGAACACCTTCCACTCCAACTCCTATTTCTCTCCGCTTAATAAAGACACTCACCATATCCTCATCCTGACCAGTGTGAATCTTCTGCCACTGGACTTCCGGCGTTTGGTCATTCTTTACCCCTGCACAAAGAAGATACAGAAAATCAACGCCGGCTACTCCTTTCAATCGAAGCTTCGATTAAACTCGCCACACCTTGATCCATCGATCGATTCGTCAACCTTTTTATCACCTGTATCAAAGACAGACGGTGCCAAGCACGCGGCGGCTTATTATGCCGGGCCTGTTTCGATATCGCTGCATGTTTTGTCAATAATCGATCGAATCGGGCCGGAGCGCTTCCGGGCACCGCGCGAATTACGATCGTTTCTAAGTCGCCCGTGACACATTCGCGGATTTCTCCGCCGTTATCGCGCCGATGAATCAAATCGCTGCCGGCCTCTTACGCAGTGGATATTTCTCGAGGCGAAGAAATGCGATAATGCCGCGGCAAAACGCGAAATCTCGTTAAATCGCGATAATAGCTCGTTCGTTATCGGGTCATCAGACGCGAGATTGCATCTCGGCCGATGAAAATATAGCTGTTTGCGCGCACGTTCGGTGGAAGTTCAACGCGGGAACGATAACCGCGGAACGCGCAGATCTCTTATCGCGGCGCAAACAGGTGTCCTTTTTTTCTTTTTCAGTTACTCTTGTTTCCAGTTATATGCGAGCTACGACTATTCCCATTGCTAAACGGGTCTGTACAATGCACGAACGAGGCATGTGAATCGACTACGAGATATATCACTCGGCGATGATTCTTTTCTGCGCAGATCTGCGAGATTTCAAGCAAGACTGGTACGGCTTGATATATTCACAATCGAAGGCGTTATAGTTTCATATCTGCAGAATTAATAGTGGAATAAATTGCTGTGATTTGGTAATTACGTGGCTTCGAGAGGGACGCGGTACGATAATGGTTGTTTCTCTTTCTAGGTGTACGAACATACGTAGATCGCAACGAAAGGTTACCTTGCGCCACAAGAAATTGATTATAAATATAGGTGTATAAAAGCACGCGGTTTTTTAAGAATAATAATAATAATGTAGGCTACTTAATTACACGGTTGAGATGGAGTGTGCCTTTTCATCCACTCTGAAGGACAATCTTTCGACTGTCACTGTTAATAGCGACCTATTAGGTGTGCACTGCATTAATTGGCAGAACGACCTTGCGCGATCTTAATCGATATAGATCGTTTCCGTTCTCCCCTGAAGCCACCTTGCCACGCGAAACGGAGTGGATCTGATTCTAGCTTGAAACGGACGAGATCTTCGAAACCGTTCCACCTACAAACTTGGTTCCGCTTCGATGAATCCAGTTCCATTATCTCTGACGGCTACCATATCAGTATCAAACTATTACATCCTGATTCCATTCCATTTCATCGCGGAAACCTCGATCATCGAGGCTTGACACTTCGAGTGGCGCCAGGCTTTGGAAAATGGCTCTTTAAGTAGGGGAAATTGTATTCAAAGTGTGGAAAACGAGATCCTGGTTTAATTTGTGTTCACTGCTTTCCAGATGATATCGATGTGAAATACTTAGTAGAACTACTTACAATTAGAACGCCTATGCTTCAAGAAGAAGACACTTCTATGCGAAGGCGCGATTTTGGGTATAGGCTAATGCTAATAGTAAGAAGCCTGCAGCTTAGAGTGGTAATTTTTTTGGAGCGACAAATTTTGGGGAGCGACATATTTTGAGGAGTGATCAATTTTGAGGAGCGGCTAATTTCGGGGACCATAAAATTTTGGGGAGCGACATATTTTGGCGAGTGATAAATTTTGGGGAGTGGCTAATTTCGGGGACCATCAAATTTTGGGGAACGGAAAATTTTGAGGAGTGGAAAATTTTGGGGACCATCAAATTTTGGGGAACGGAAACTTTTGAGGAGTGGAACATTTTGGAGAGGGGAAAATTTTGGGGAGTGATAAATTTTTGGGAGCGACTAATTTCGGGGAGAATCAAATTTTGGGGAGCGGAAAATTTTGGGGAGTGATAAATTTTGGGAAGCGACATATTTTCGGGAGCGGAAAATTTTGGGAAGTGATAAATTTTGGAGAGCGGCTAATTTCGGGAACCATCAAATTGTGGGGAACGGAAAATTTTGAGGAGTGGAAAATTTTGGGGAGTGATAAATTTTTGGGAGCGGCTAATTTCGGGGAGAATCAAATTTTGGGGAGCGGAAAATTTTGGGGAGTGATAAATTTTGGGAAGCGACATATTTTCGGGAGCGGAAAATTTTGGGAAGTGATAAATTTTGGAGAGCGTTTAATTTCGGGAACCATCAAATTGTGGGGAGCGGAAAATTGTGGGGAGTGATAAGTTTTGGGGAGCGGAAAATGTTGGTAAGTGTTAAATTTTGGGGAGCGGCTAATTTCGGGAATCATCAAATTGTGGGGAGCGGAAAATTATGGGGAGTGATAAATTTTGGGGAGCGGAAAATTTTGGGAAGCAACAAATTTTGAGCGAAAGATATTGGGAAAGGATTAAACACAGAAGCTTGAGACAACTTTAAAAACTATTCACTTCTTTTTCATATAGCAAATAACCAATTACTCATATACCTATGAGTTGCCATATTGAGTTAATTTCGAAATTGTCTCAACTGTTTTAAATTAAAATATTTGCTGATATTTCACACAAAGGACAGCAAACGCTTGTTAGCCTAGGGGCGCCAAATTTTCAAATCCGCCCCTGGCCACCCCAAGTGTTACTTATCCTTTCCTTAATTAACACTAAAATTTGCAAGCTTCCAGATTCATGCATTCCACCTTGTACCAATATCCCACAAACACCGAAGACTCACCATTGGATGTTGTCATAACTTCAACCTTTGGCTGGCAAGGTCCCACCGAGTCCCACGGGCAGTTCCCTCAAACCTAGGTCGCCGTCAAATGTGAATTTCCGCTTGCACGACCCGGTGCTGTAATCAGATGCAGCATTTCTCATTGAAAAATCGTGTCGGAACGTCGAAGCACCTCGGCCCGACCTTGTACCATCTTTCGTCACTAGGAAGACGAATTGGGCAAGCCGAACAAATTGCGAGCAGCGGGGGCTCGCGTTTTAACCGCGGACTCGAATGAGGAACAGGTGAATCGGATTTCTCGCGGCGGGATTAAACGGGCGCAGGGAAGCGGAATACTAATGGGGCTGTTCCGCGAAAGGAGATACGAAGAGGGCAGGCGTAAAGCGGGCGGCCGGACAATGAGCGCGATTACGGTGACCGTGCACTTGAGTTACACAGTCGGCACAATAAATTATGTTGGCGAGTCAAGTGGCGAAATTGCGGCCACGTGGGCTGCCCGATCCACGCGATCCTAGTCGAGGTTTCGATCGGTGTTGGTGAATGGAAAACGAGACGAGACAATTGCCCGGCGATAATTAAGTCCTTTACACAGTACGTACCAAAAGTTCCAGAACTACTGAGTTTAATTAGCGTCTACGAAATTTCGTCTTAAATAGCGTCTACGAAATTTCATTCTCAGCTTTCCCTTTCACCGCCTTTCAATAAATTATCACCACAATAAATTATCAAACCCAGAGAACATTTCATGTACATACACAATGGTTTTTCGCGTAGAAGTCCGTGGAAGCAATTAATTTCTCGTCCGATCGAGAAGCTCCTCCCGAAACTCAACAACGTAGATCGTATCGGAACGGTTGACGCATTGTTCCGAGAAAAAGAGCTGGCAAAATGTTGATTACTGGCTTATCGCCTACCTGCTCGATAATTGAAATTTTTTGCTACCAGTTAGCGGAACAGCGAGCCGGCTCCGCCGAGTTCGACAAATATCCCCCCCCCGTATCTGGGATCGTCCCGTAAATCTCGGCCCGCTCCGGCTCGACGGACTTTTACGATCCGTCCGTGTCGGTTTTACGAGGTGATCGGTCCCGGCGAAAACTCATAGGTGGGCACGGACGGGCAGTGATGCCAGAATGAGGACGGGAGCGCTCGAGAATTTCCCCCACCTCGCATGCACACTACGCCGGAGCTGCGTGTCCGTGAGCTCGGCGCTTCGGACAACGTCGGGAAGACGAGAGAGAAAACGAATGTGTGTCTTTCTCTCTCGTTCTTGAAACGCTGTGATCCAAGGTGGGGTGCAAGCGACACGCGGCCGTGCGCGATCTTCCTGAGTGCCTCGAGGCTCGAGATACACTTTTCACTTTCTGACATATGTATAATACTCTTGTAATGAAAAAAAATTTGGAAAAATTTTGTTAGGGAAATCACGTTTTAAGACCTCCTGATCACGTTTTGACTATTTAGAAAAGAGCTTTTTTTTTAAATATCTCATGTATTTGTTATCACGATTACGTTTAAACGGCAAAATGGATTTCAATGAAACTTTATAATAAAATTTTATATTCTTGTCTTAAGATCCGATTAGATCACGAAAAATGATAATTACCCGTTATGGTTCTTCGATTTTTCAGATATACGAACTAAATTCTACATAAAGAAAAGTTAAATAAAGTTCTTCTGTAACTTGTTTAACAAAGAAAAATGTACATTCATAATTGAGGCATTTGATGGAAAAAGGGCACATACGCCAAAATGTCATTTCAAGAAAATCGATTTCAAAGTTTTCATTATAGTATAGCTTAATAAAAAGTAATGCAATTAAATCAAATTTTTTTAAGGATGTAGTTACCGTGTCGTTCAAGCGTTCTGAATACAGAAGTCATGATTTAAAAATGATATGTGTCTTTATTTATAAGTTTTAAACAAGTGGTTTATGTGCCCTTCTTTCATCAAATGCCTCAATTTCTTGTGTTCATTTTAAATTTCCGTACTTTTTATTTGAGCTATTTCTATTTTTCAAACCTTAAAATGAATTTTTTTATTAAAAGACGAATATTTTGATACTGTACATTGGTGAACTTTGTTAAAATTAGAATTCACTCTTGGCCAGTACCATTCACGCTGTAGAAGCCTTCGATAAAAAATATTTTTTCAGAGTAGGATCTAAAATCTAAAATCGTAATCACATCAAACGTAATTATATCAAGTTGCGACAAAGAATCACGCACTATTTACAAATTAATTACGCGCAGCGTGCACGTTACCGCTCGATGGAAACTACGGGAAAGTGGTGGTCTCTTCCATCGGGAGGGAAATGTAAACAATTGGTTATGCAAAGCTAACATCGCGATACATGTTGTACACTAAAATGTACAAAAATATTACAAAAATAAAAAAGAAAGGCAACACGTAAATATATCAATTGGGTTCGATATATTGACGAGATGTAAGACTGAAATAATGCTACAATTGTTTACATTTCCAAAGGATAGAAAGCAAGCAAAGGAAGTTACTATAATACATGCGACAGAATTTCGAGATAATTGTTACATATAAAATGAATATAATTAAGAATATACATTTATTTGTACAATTATCTCGAAGTTCTCTCTATGAATCATATGTACAGCAAGCAAGCGAATTTATTGCAAGGATAGAACAAGAATTGCGTGAGGTAAATCGAACAACTATTTACATATTCGCGATGTCCAAAAATCGAATGAAATAGAAAATGGATGAAATTGATAATATTCTGGACATCACCAATTTGCATTACCCGACGTAGAAGGAAAATCCGCGAGGTCATCAACGGCATGTAAACGTAAACTATTCTTTTGCTTCTTCGCAAAAGTTGCATATAAATTCTCAGATGACATGAGAGATAGATGTTTGTCATCTACCTCCATGCTCTGAGCTGTTTCCCCGTGCGCCTTTAATGCCGATTTCGTTACGCAAATGGCATAGACGATGGTCGAACAAAGTCGGTTTCGTTTCTTGTTCTTTATGTCGGGAAGCATGGAAAACGATCTTTCAGCATCGGCGTTTGAATTTGGAAGACTTCTAATGGAATTTAATAATTCCTGCAAACATGGATATTTATACGAGCCTTGATCGTTTCGCGTTAACAACACCGTTTTCCATACATCATCAAAAGCTAATGTACAAAGCTTGACTGCATCTGCAAAATTCAGGTGCAATGTTGACCATTCTTTTTGCAAACCGTCTTCGTCGAAACCGCCCAATTTCTGAGCAATAAAGAGAACACTTTTGAAGGAAGTGTCTCTGTCAGTATCTACTAATGCCAAATGAGGCTCAAAAACACGTAACTTGCTCAGAAATTCGTCATCGATTGGCAATCGATTACGAATTTCGTTTGCAGCCGTTATGCAAAACTTAATACAATTTTCTCGAACAGTTTGGACAACATCGGGTTTGCCTTCTGCAACTAATTGACAAAGAAAAGTGTCACAATCCGGACCTAAATGAATACTATCTAATGCGATTTGATTATCGCCTCTTGAAAAATCTATTAATTTTACTGAATCCATGTGCTTCAAAAGCTGCGGTTTCAAAAAATGACGTAAAATATCGTACAAAAGAGTTTTGGCAGTATTTTGAAGCAAATGGATCCTTGTTTGTTGCGACTGAAAGAATAAACTAAAGTCATTAAAATACTCTAGAACGTATTTCAAAAACAGAAGATATGCTTTCGCATCTGGATTTTGCATGATGATAAGCAGATGATCCCCAGACTTTGTCTTCTCACTTACGACCAATTCTTGCAGAAAGTGCAACACACTGTCCCAATTTTCTAAAAGTGTAACTACGGATGAGTAACGCGATAACCATCGCGTAGTACACAATTTTAAAATTTTGCGGTCAGTAGATTGAAAACATTGCTGAAATTCGCGAAAAATGGCCGAGCGTTTGGGACTGCTATAAATGAATGTTGCGACTTTCCGTAATAATTCCTCGCAGACCTCGGGAATGGTAGCGCATGCTGCATGCACTACCAATGCAGAGGAGTGACATGGACACGGCATGGTGAAAAAATTTTCACCGCGAATTTCTGCAAGTTTGGTCTTGAATGACGAGTGACACCCTGTCATGACAGAAGCGTTATCACACGACAAAGCAAGAATGTTTCCGAACGGAATTTGCTTTTTCCACATGGAGTTCTTAAAGGAGGTAAATATTTTATCGGCAGTACATTCTCGCGCGTCAAGATTAATTAATTCTACTAATTCCGTTCGAACATCCAACGTCTCGGGTGCGACATACCGAACAATAAACGACATCCATTTCTCATTGGTAATGTCGGATGTTTCATCAATAAATAATGAAAACTTAGAATTCTGTAAAACCAGACTAAGACGCTCTGTTTCCCGAGAACACAGAACGTTCGATATAATATTAGAACACTTTGTTCGACCACACGTCATACGTTCCAAAACATCAGGATCTTTCCCAACGTCTTGGAAAAGTTGAAGAATCGCCTCTGCGGATTGATGCGAAATATTTTTCTCGGCAACTAATGCAGCAAAACGAATAACCAAAGCATAAACAAAACATAAACAAAGCATACGCGACCACAGATCGCGGATCTGACCGTCAAATGTACTTGACGAAAACCAGGCCCGAGCGAACCCTCGAAACGGGAAACGAAAAGAATAGATAGGAAATCGTAAAATAGTAAGAAAAATTCAGAAAGGAGAAAAATCGAAGAAAAGGCTAAAAGAAATAACAGCAAGGTAATGGTGACAGTACCGAACTGCCACAGATGCATTTACCAGTTACCTTTCTCTCCTATTCTTGTACAATAATACCTTTATACCAATTTACACATTTTAATGTACAACATGTATCGCGATGTTAGCTTTGCATAACCAATTGTTTACATTTCCCTCTCGATGGAAGAGACCACCACTTTCCCGTATATTTCCATCGAGCGGTAACGTGCATGCTGCGCGTAATTAATTTGTAAATAGTGCGTGATTCTTTGTCGCAACTTGATATAATTACGTTTGATGTGATTACGATTTTAGATTATAGATCATACTCTGAAAAAATATTTTTTATCGAAGGCTTCTACAGCGTGCATGGTACTGGCCAAGAGTGGATTCTAATTTTAACAAAGTTCACCAATGTACAGTATCAAAATATTCGTCTTTTAATAAAAAAATTCATTTTAAGGTTTGAAAAATAGAAATAGCTCAAATAAAAAGTACGGAAATTTAAAATGAACACAAGAAATTGAGGCATTTGATGAAAGAAGGGCACATAAACCACTTGTTTAAAACTTATAAATAAAGACACATATCATTTTTAAATCATGACTTCTGTATTCAGAACGCTTGAACGACACGGTAACTACATCCTTAAAAAAATTTGATTTAATTGCATTACTTTTTATTAAGTTATACTATAATGAAAACTTTGAAATCGATTTTCTTGAAATGGCATTTTGGCGTATGTGCCTTTTTTCCATCAAATGCCTCAATTATGAATGTACATTTCTCTTTGTTAAACAAGTTACAGGAGAACTTTATTTAACTTTTTTTTATGTAGAATTTAGTTCGTATATCTGAAAAATCGAAGAATCATAACGGGTAATTATCATTTTTCGTGATCTAATGGATCTTAAGACACGAATATAAAATTTTAATATAAAGTTTCATTGAAATCCATTTTGCCGTTTAAACGTAATCGTGTTAACAAATACATGAGATATTTAAAAAAAAACTCTTTTCTAAATAGTCAAAACGTGATCAGGAGGTCTTAAAACGTGATTTCCCTAACAAAATTTTTTCCAAATTTTTTTTCATTACATGAGTATTATACATATGTCAGAACGTGAAAAGTGTATCTCGAGGCACTCAAGAAGATCGCGCAAGGCCGCGTGTCGCTTGCACGTAACCTTGGATCGCAGCGTTTCAAGAGCGAGAGAGAAAGACACACGTTCGTGTTCTCTCTCGTCTTCCCGACGTTGTCCGAAGCGCCGAGCTCACGGACACGCAGCTCCGGCGTAGTGTGCATGCGAGGTGGGGGAAATTCTCGAGCGCTCCCGTCCTCATTCTGGCATCACTGCGGACGGGGCCGAGGAGCGCGTGCAGTTAAGCTATGCAAGGGCAGAGCAATTGCAGAGCCGGGGCATGCGTTCGGATCGGCGTGCTTCGTGGCCATCAGCGATTCGTACGCGTGTGCTTGAAATTAAGCGGAGTAAGCGCGGTAACAGTATCCCGGATTAGTTGACTGGCCGTGTCACGGGAATCTTTCAAAATCCATTGATGCACGCTGAAAGCTATCTTCCGCGTGCCACGCTAGGACGCTCGGCTCTCTCGAATAAATAGCTGGGCCTTCCGACGAGATTCCCTTGAATTGCCTGCTATTTTCTGACGAGATTATCACGCTGATTCGCCGCTGTTATTATC
Source organism: Andrena bucephala (assembly GCA_947577245.1). Classification (NCBI taxonomy): domain Eukaryota; kingdom Metazoa; phylum Arthropoda; class Insecta; order Hymenoptera; family Andrenidae; genus Andrena; species Andrena bucephala. Next base: position 73,054,158 of record OX387717.1, read on the forward strand.
TGTCTGTACAATTCTGCATGGGTTTCGCTCTGTCGCCAGTGCTAGGACGCTTCCACCGAGATTGCTTTCTCGACCCTTGGGAAACGGAGTGCAGTGTACGTTTCAGAATGGTTCTGATGTTATTGTACGATGCTAAGGATAGGTAACGGGTGCAATTGACCCCCTGTCCCGAGGGTTAATATCAATGATATTGCATTTGAAGGGTAACGGGAAAAATAGGGAATGTCATAAAACAGCTTTATCGGGAGAATTAAGTTTTTATGCTTTAGTCCTGAAGCAAGGTTCAATGAGTTTAATTTTCTTATATAATTTTCTTATTAAATAGTTTCTGGCTTTACCTTGACGGCTGAAGCTTGAAGCTTATTTTTAGGCAAAGAGTGGGGACATTCCGTATTTTGTTCCAGCGCAGAGTGAACATTTCCTGCTTTTAAATAGTATATGTACCAAATGTTTAACGTTATCTTGCCGGGGGATTTGAATTTTATAACCCTCTGTGATTCGACAGCTCCCAGTTGCCACCAACAAAATCTTAATATATAAAGCAGAAAGGGTTTGTCTGTCGCGTAAAAACTTTCGAAAGGTAAACTCGAAATGGTCACGAAATGTGTTCCAGCTCGTTATGCCTGATTAATCCAGATGAATGTGACTATTTTCACAAAAAGGAATAAATAAAAATTTGTTTCTATAAAATCAGAATCTAAATTTCGGGCGAAGCGGAGTAGTAAAGCTGGTAATGGTAAAAGAAAATTTAAACAAAATTAAAACAGACGTCAAAACAATAAAAATGCACTAAAAATGAAAAATAATTTTTTCCCTTATTTAAGCTACGACTCTCAATTTTTTAAGTCGGCGCCAGATTTACACAGTGCAAATGGTGAGGCGCCGACTTAAAAAATATTAAAGCCGTAGATTAAATACGGGAAAAAATTATTTTTTACTTTTTAGTTCATTTTTAGTTTTTTGAAGTCGGTTTTACTTTTTTTATTTTTAACTTTCTACTTTTATATATATCGCCACAACGTGCTGAGGAGATATGTGCGTATGTATATAAAATAATAATAATTAGGTGACAATAGTCTTTATTATTAACCAGAAATGGCAAAATAATGGGCCAATGTTGATGCAGTGTAGGATGGGACCACCAGGGCATCGCCTTTTTTCGAATAAAAAATAGATCCTCAAGATCGGTCCATATGCTGAGGAATTATGCGTGGACAAACATATAAAAAAATCTATAACCTCCTCCTTTTTGAAGTCTGTTAATAAATCGCAAAGTCACGAAAAATTGATATTCCTCGTTTTTTTCCTTTACCCTTCATTTATAAGGGTTTATTGAGTCTGCAACGCCACGGGCTTCTTCTGAAATTATTTCCGAAGGTCAAACGCTGTAATTGAAGAGGGATCGATGAATTATTGTAGAGATAACATTGTTCCAGCAATGATTGTATGTACTGTGTATGCTGCTTTTCTTCAGACGTTAAATATCGAGCGTGCAGAAAGATTATCGGCGATGAATAACCCAGCTGACATGATCTGATTGCGAAAGTGTATATAAGAAATAATACAATACCTGCAAGAGCAAAAATATGAAAGATAGTATAGGAGAGTTTGCAGTGATCGGCGATAATCTTAATTGTCTTGATACAACATTGAATAACGTCGAGCGCGCCACTTGCGTTACTGGAACAATTACAAGTGTAACGTTACTTATCATTTCGTCGAAATTCATTCTCTAAATTGCGCACTTTCGTAAAAGTACTATAACAACCTCTTATTTTCTGCAAATTATTGTATTTTAATACTTGAGTGTAATGCTTCAATGGTTTCTGACCTTTTTTGAGTTGCCACTCCCTTTTATAATATTCAAATAACCCGCGTTGGGTAAATTTAATAACGAAAGAAAAACATTAAAAATAGGTATGTATTTCAGAATATAATTCAAGCTTGATAATATTAAAAAAAAAAAACGGTGGCGACCCTCTAGAAAACATTTCGCGACCCACTTCTCGACTTTTCATTTCATGAAATTGATCAGTTTGGTGTCCAAGAATCTCGTATTTAAATATCTCTTTGGATTCATTGAAAGTCCTTGCTAAAACGTGAAAGACACAGGAAAACTTTTACTTTCAATGCCAACGTATGATGCAACGTATGCAGAGCTGGGAAAAATGTAATCTAATTACAAATTACAAATTACCATTAACATTATCGTAATCATTAATTTCGGTAGTTGACAAAATTGTGGCCAACAACCTAAATTAAAGATTACAGGAAACAATGCGTAATCAATTACATTTTAATCGTAATTAGTAATTTGTAATTAGATTACATTCTTTTTGCCTAACTCTGAACGTATGGGGCACACACCCCCGCACGTCCCCCATCAATAATCTTCCCTCTCCTCCGCCAAGAAAGAAAAACCCTTGAGGCAGCTGACAGCTTTACGCAAATCCCAACGCGCAGCGGACCTTCCGTTCCAATATTTCTTCGCCGTTTCCCGCGACTGACTAGCGACGTACCACCTTAGAACCCGGTCGGCCTCGCGGCAAATATCTTCGCCTAGCCGTAGATCATGTATTACTAGATGCACAGACATGTAGATCAATCGACCACGAGGTGAGCAAGTCGGTAATTTATGCGAGAAGCATCTCCCCCCGTGGAAACGAAAGTACATTCTACCCCCATAAAATGTATCGAACTAACGACCGTCGCGTTTTCAACGAGCGGCTCCAAGGCCCCTCTCGGGCGGCAAGCTCGCCGACCCAAACGGAACCGCGCTCGGCCAAGTATCGTCGTCTATCGGAGATCAAATTTATGATAACGCGGTGAAGGTGCATCGGCGGCTCCGTTTTTTCCATTACTCCGCCGATATCGCTTCCAGCGTGAACCGGTTCACGCGGCGATATAAAACGCAGTTGTAAATGCGCGTGGACATTAAACGGCAATAATCGTCTATTTAGTTGCTGGGCAATAACCGGGGCAATTGTCTGGCGATAATTGAGCCACTGGTCTACTGCAGATATCCTTGGCGGATATGCGTTTCTCTCTAAAATTCCACCGCGAAAGACTAATCGGCGACGAGCATTTTCCACTTCGGTGAGATCCGAAACGATAAAAAGCAGGGGAAAAAACTGGCTCGTGTTTATTTGCCGGCGCAACATACGGTTGGTTCATTTGTTATATAACGAACGAAACGGCCGAGAGTCGCAAAAATGATCTAAATAATCATCGACGAGGAAGGGGCAACTAGTGCAACGATTCATGTGCAACGGGCGTAAGAAGGGAGCTGAATTCGTCGATTGCGAGCGTTCTGTTGATACGTAAGAATTTGTGAAATAATACCCCATACTTTCATAAAGATTTCACTCCCCTCGAATGGGGAGGGAGAGGGGAAGGTTCACCACCACGTTTCGTGTCGCAACTAGTGGCGATTAGTTGTAGACTCCGAAGCATTGAGTTTTCAAATTTCGCGCACTGTAACTCGGGAGAAGAAAAGCCTTGTGTTACCATTTTATTTTAGAGGAGGTCTCGGAATTGGGTAACAATTGGAAATCGAGTTTCTCTCGACTTTGAACGAGTCACTCATAGTTTTCTCAATAAAAGAGCCCCGTAAAGAAGTGAGAACGTGACTGGGTCAAATAAGACCCGGGGCCCGCGCGAGGGGTATGAAAGGAGAATTGGGTAAAGAATGGCCCGCGGCACGTAATAGGGTGAAGAGCGAATATCTTTTCAGGTTCTGTCGCCGGGTGCATGGAAAGAAGGTATCGATTTTACGTAATGCCCATGCTGTTGTGAAACGCGTGTCGCGAAACCTTGTCTAGATCGGATCCTGGCCTGTGCGGCGGTCGTTAGAAATGCAAGTCGCGCTTCTACGCTTTTAGGTAAAGGCCGTTGCATAACGCACCGCCTGAGACTTTGGGTCCGCTCGGTAACTCATTATTTCGTAAAGATCAGTGACCTGTGAAATAAAAGAAAGAAAGAAAAAAAAGAATCGACGGCAGGAGCAGCGGGTTGGCGGTTCGACAAGAAGGGGGGGGGGGGGCAGGAGGGGCACGGAAATCTTGGCGGGGTGTGGCCTTCCACCGAGTCAAAAACGACATTTTCCAACCGAACCTAAGATAAACTACTTTCACTGACTTTTCCTTCCCCTTTTTTACGGGCGATTAGGACCATTCAGCGAAGAGATTATTGCACCACTCTGTCGAGTCGGGTGGGAGTGGGGTGGAGGGGGATCAGGTTTATGGAAAATTCTGGAGAGCGAATAGAATTTCGGTCAACTCGGAGGAGTGGCGACGATGTATATATAAATGTCGATTATTATTTAAATAGCTGGATATACCTACCTTATCTTGCGCAAGAAATATTATTAAGTTTACGCTTCATTTTCAATATTTTAATATTTAACAAGGATATTAGTAATAATATTTATTCACGGGAATGCCCTACTTTGTATAGGGGAACTAGTAAAGGTAAATACGTATGCAAATGAGAGGACGTGGTGACGAGAAGAAAGAGGATAAAATGAAGAAGGAAACAAGACTCGAATAAAAAATGCAGCATAAGAAATTTATCCGCGCCTGCAGGTCGCCCAGATATATCACTATTAAACACTGTCGAAAGCTGCTAATAAGAACCGCTCGCAGTGGAAGCATATTTGAATTTGGGTCATTTCGCGCGAAAAGTGCTACCGTTAATGCAACAAAAACTCCCGATACAAATATCAAGTTTTAACTACCTTACCATTTACATTCAATAAGTAATATACATGTATATCCAGCAGAAGCATGTATAATGTAGTACTTAGTTACTATCAAACGCGACGAAAATTGCTCGGAATTACAGGGATGGCATATAATTACCAAATGCAACAATCACGTCAACCGATCGATAAGAACAACTACCAGAAACACTTGAAAAAACTGTAAACCAAGAAAGCACCACTCACTCGAACTTTCTGCAGCCCTTTCCTTGGCCCTGTCCCTCGTCTCTCACGGGAACGTAGTCCAACGTATCCGCACAGGACCGCGCATTCCCAGCGAAGCTTCTTTCCTGCAATTTTCGACGCTTACTGTTCCTTCGCTGGCGGCAGGAAGACTCACAGGGATCGTCTCGGTGCACCGTAGAACGATTACTCGCCCCGATCCCGCGTTCGATTATTGCGAGGGATCTCGATTGGCAGGGGAACGCTCGAAAATTACCGACCCAAGGTAACGGAAACGGACACCGTCCGAGCGTGTCAATTGAGTGCGAGCGAATAAAAGAAACAGGCGGAAAAAGGAGGCTCGAAAGATTTCGGGCTAATGCGGCGGAAAGTAACTGCCCGATTACGTCGGGGCGGAGGCGTCGCAAAATCGAAAGTCTACTTCCGCGAGGATAGGCCGAGAATGTTAAACGGCGGCCGTGTCTACCCGTAAATATATATCCGCGAGGTTCCCGTCACTGGTCACCAACCGAGCCCAATCTCATTTCCCAGACCGCACCATCACCTGTTTCGCGCCGCGCACCGGTCTGCACTGTGCCATCCTGTATCGTTCCTGGACTCTGTTGCACGAATTTACCCCCACCCTCTGCCCGTCTATCGGCAATCGCTCGCTTTTCCAGCGGTGCCGCCGTTACCGATAGACCGCCTACCGATGTTTGCCCCCTTTTTCCGCGCCGAAACGTGACTGACGTCACAGCCAGCGAACCGATTCCGCGAAGAGACAGTAAACGCTCGCTAAGGTCGCGATTACTCCGAAGAGGCACCAAACACAGACACGTATTTCGCGAATGCTGTCGACGTTAGACGTAAGTATACATTTCGAGTATCGCTGTACCGACGTTCATTTAAGCACACGTGACGCTAACCGCTCTAATCGCGAGTCTTTAAATTGTTGTAGCGCCTCCATAGAGTGGAGGTCAAAAGAATGTTTAAAAAGCAATTTTTTAATTACTTCTGCAATTTAATGTCAAGCTTCGAGTATTACGTTGGTACCATTGCTTTATTCTGTACCCCCTGATCTACGGGATACAAGTTCGAAGATACCTTTGTTACCGTGAGTGGTTTAAATTTTAAACTTTCCTTTGTACCGAGGGAAGAGAGAAGGTGCAATGGTCGAAAGTGTTATACATTTTTTCGCCTCCTTTGTCGGGGAAGAATTGTGCAATTTCTAAGTGGGACTAGGTTACATTAATATGATTATGTAAAAAGAGAGGACAATGGGAATTAGTAACGGAACGTTACGTACGGGCGATTAGAAAATAATTGTAAGATTATGTGAAGGATAAGTGTGGTTGTTGATGGCTGTTGCTCATTTCTAGTTTCGCAAGCTTCCTGGTAAAAGATGAGTTACGATACCAGCTGCGAATCCCACACGCACGCACCCGGCACACATCCACATGCACTCCGACACGATTAGCGTGCTCCCGTTAATGATGATTTCGCGTACCTGCTCGCGTGCGCTTGGATTGCGTCGCGTCCTCTCAAAACTCGTACCACGTTTGACACGTTACAAAACTCGTTTCAAATCTCCTCCATTCGACTTCCGAATTGTTGGTTCTTGTCATTACGATCATCTAGAGTTTTAAAGAAGAACACTTCGGGGTAATTGCTTCTCGGTACCCATTTAACCTTTCGGGTGCTAAGGTACACACGCGCTCGTTCGGCACATGGAGCCTGTGCGGACAACGCACGCAGGCGTTCGGCGACTGTGGCTGAAAGATGCAACTAGAGGAGTCCCGCACGCGGCGAATGCTTACCGTTTAAATTACCGGCACTCCAAGGGTTAAAGATCGTCATTATCACTCCGCGTACACTTCGTATATATTTACTGTTTTTTTTAGGATCGGTTCTTAGATCCTGGGGCATTGTTTATGGTTTAGATTAGTTTTCTGTAGACAAGGTGGTGGCGCAAGGGTTATAATTCCACTTTGACACTTAGGATATCCGACTTTATCAGTTGGTATCCATGGAATTTCACTTGTTATTGCGGCTTAGACGTCCACGCGACACCAGCGTATTTTGTTCGTAATTAATGCCCGCTGGATATTAATGCTGATCTAGCGTCTATCGGAGATTATCGGTATAATACTTGGAACAATAACCACGAGGGATGTTTGATTGTTTTGCATTGCCACAGTATCGCGAAACTGCTCTTATAGCCAGGCAAACGAATCGCTCCGAGCATTTATCGATCCATAAACGGGAGGAATAAATATTTTCACAGCTAGTTGGCGAGCTCGTATTTTGACGATGTTGGCGGTCGAGAGTTCTGTATAAACGTAGTCTAGACAGAAAAAAATTGAAACGGCGACTCGCCTAAATTTCTGCTTTTTAGGTGCTTTTTCATTCGCAACGAATGAACTTGGGGCGTTCAAATCAATTCGAATTTCAATCCAATCTTATACGTACGTGAATAATATTTGTTAAATAAATGGGGATAATAGAATAGAGTAAGTACAAGATCTCTGGTATTAGTCGGGTTATGCTGTTTCAGACAAAGTGATGCGCGCAGAGTTGTGTCGCGAAAATGCCCGATAGCATTGTTGTGTACTTCGCTCATTAGTAGCCAACAAAGAATTCTCGACGTGATCCCTTATCTCGAGACACACAGTCTACTAACATGTGCAACTGCCATTCTCACTTATCGTACCTGTTACCAATGTTTATCTCAGAAACTATGAACCGTAACGCGATCGAAAAATATGGGCTGTCATTTTCTGATAATTTCTAATAAAAGTGAGACGCAGTTTCACTGTGATACAGAACAGTCTTACTTTAAGTGGCAAATCCAATTTCTTTGGAATTCAGTTTCTACATATAGTATGTCGATAATAAGTAATCAATTAACCAGTAATTTTTACACGTGTAGATCGAAATCAACGACAGATATATCGCAGTTTGTTGATGTTTGACCTCTTCTTGAAACAGAATTTTAAGATTGTCTCGTTTCCGGCTTAATTGATCAGACTTATCTAGTGGCACCTTAAGTTTGCGTATGGCGCAATTGCCGTTGCGAAAGGAAACAAAACAATTTAATGAATGGATATGCGGCAACAAGATATGTATTCGCACTGTAACTAGTAGCCGCAAAGCGACGCAGGATACTGTATCCTTGACACGTTACTTATTAAAAATAAAAACGCCCGTACTTCGTCGAAGGACAGAGAGTGCTGTAAAAACGAAACGGGAATTAAAGAATCCTATGCACGCCTGCAATAGTGATCGCAAGGAACTCTCGGTCATTGAAGTGAACGTAAATTTTCATCACTGGATTAGATGCCGTGCGTAAATGAGACATAATGCCAATGACAATTTCCTTTGCGATTACCATAAATTCTTCAATCGACGATCTTTCATATGAAGTCCCCCAATAGAATAATTCGCTATTGAAAAAAACGTACGATTTTTCATCGGCGTTCAAGGTTAGATGGGTACGATCAATCGCGAATTTATTACCACTTTTTTTTCCTTCGTTAGGGTACAACGTTCGTGCCACTTTTAAGGCGAGCTGTGCACTCTCGAATCGCGGCTAGTTGTCCTTTATCTGTCTTCACCCGCATTTCCCATACGTCATGCGATTTCATTGTAACGTATATATATATCTGTCTCACGTAACTGATGTGAGTAAATTGCACTTCATAATCGCGCGATCGTACGCCTAGATGTACCATCGGATAATCAGGGTACACCAAGGTTGATCCAATAGATCCACATTGGCGTACACACGGGGTGCGTCTCGCGGCGGCCACCCGCGATTTCGAGATCATTGATCCTACGCTCGCGATCAACGGGGGCTTGATATCCAGGCTAATGCTAGAATTGAGATCATTGCTGATCCCGAGACTTCGTTTTCGAGTGTCCTCGATACATTCAGCTGCGTATGTTATTCCGATACTCCAATAAAACCAATTTCCTTCGAAGCCTCTTCCTCCTTTCGAGGCACTCGAAGAGTCCGAAATAAATAAGCTATGGAAAAAGGTGTGCAATCGACGGAAATGTTTGAGTAGATCGCGAGGTGGATCGTCGATTGTATCTTGGATTAGGGTATGAATTTAATCGGTGAAAAGATCTGATCGATACACGATCGTAGAGATGGACAAACAAGTGTACTAAAATAATATCACTCCCGTCACGTGTAACGATGCTTATCGGCAAAGAAATGCGGCATAAGAACCTTGAGCCACGAGATGGACAGTATTCCGAATATTCCGCGATATAATCATGTGGCAGTCAAATGATTAAATAGCGCCAACCTTGTTTGAGCATAGCGGATCATTAGTGAATCCTGGTTCAATCATCCGTTTTAAACAAAATATATTTATTCTTTCTAATCCACACTTTGTACAATCCTCTAGATATACGAACAATATTTACACGTATTTTATTCAGTACCAAATAGCACGAAACGTGCCTGATTTGTGGATTATTATTAGAAGTAGAGAAAGAAAGATTATTAAAATAGCAAAAAATAATTTGAAAGTCCTATCACTTTTGTACCTCATCTCTGTGATGCCTGGCAAAAATATTTAACTACTGTCATTGTAGTTAGTGCAAATTGTGTCTATATCTAACTGGGACAGCATTTCGTCGTCAGTATCATTCTCGACGCTGCAAAGCATGTCGCGCGCAAAATTCGGACTTTTCGGCGACTTATTCTCTTTCTTCAAGTCCGATGACGCCTCAGTCTCAAAGTTTAGTGATTGAGTTAATACATCTGGATTCTTGAATTCTTTTAATTTCGATCGTATGGAAGGTCTATTCTTGCTACTATTAAATTCAACAATTTTCGCATTGTCATGGCAAGGTGTATGTAACTCTTTGACCACACATCCTGTTTTTCCTTGCAACCTGTTTACTTTACTTTCAGAGGACGCATTACCTAACACTTCTGATTCGACATTTCTGGAACAGGCACTTGCTGTTGGATGTTGGACATCCATTTGTAATCTCCCTGGATTATGGGAAAATTTCTTTCTCGCATTTGCATTCGGACAAAATCTTTTTAAACTTTGTAATAAATTTTCTGCCTTTTGTTTGCTACAATTGCCAACATCCCCTTTCCCTTTTTCACAGAATTCGATGTTCTGTTGCTTATCTTCTTTATTTACGCATTTAAAATTCTTCGACACGGGGCTATTAAAATTCTTTTCGTTTTGCGAATTTGTAATATTAGTGGAAGAAACTGAAAAGGAAAAGTCATCTATAAGATCGAAATCTATCGAGTCACTCATATTGTCGAATGCTTCGTTTAAGCTTGTGTTCCAAGTCGAACTCTTTTCGTTGGACTCTTCTGCATTTTTTATAACATTTTCTGTTTCTTTAATGTCAGTAATACGTCCTGCTTCCGATTTGAAACTAGTTTCTGGTGATTCTTCATCTTCTGTGTCTACCTCGTCTGTTTCTTTGTCTGCCGATTCGTCATTTGAAATATTTCGTAAAGCTGATTCCATGTAGTGGGTACGCTCTATTTTGCCATCGTCACGGTAAATTGCCAATAAGTTTGAGGGTGATATTAGAATACGGCATTTGTTTGTGGTGAAAGATCCAGAACTTTTTAATATGCCTACGTCGTGTAACAGTAGAACAACATTCGCTTCTAATAAACCAGGATATTGAACGTTTATATCTCTATGTATAATCCCATGAATGCTGTCTGTAAAATCTTTCAAAACAATAGGAGGATTGTCATGATTGTGGTCTATGCGCTCCACTATCCCCGCCAGAAAGTCAACCCTTGCGTTATATCCTCGTTTCGCTCTTGCCATTTGCTTCTTAATGGTAGCAATTTCGTAACCCTTCAAAAATCCATCCGGTAAATCATCCAACATTAACTGCCAAGCTCCTTCCATAAACAGAACTTCCGTATTCTGAGAACAATACTCAGGAATATCAGTGTCCTTTGCTTCCTTCGTATCGTCCTCGTTCTCTTCTAAATTATTCAAGTAAGAAATGGCAGGAATGTTCGGATCGACGTTATCCGGCAATAAACCTGCTGGCCCCGGGAACCTCCTGACTAGTGTCGTCTTTACATTAGGCTGCGCTTGCGTAAGTTTAATCGCGGATACATTCTTCTTTGCACCATCATTTCTTGACACTGAATTAGCCACAGATCGTTGCTTCAATATATTAAATAACAATTGTTTCCTTGACTTCACCAACGGACTTTGTTTATCGTTACTCGAGCTGTTCTTCTTCTGGAGACATTTGTCAGGGGTTTCAAACATTACTCTATTATTCGGCTGTGCAGAATCTCGTACATTAATATCACCATTACTTTTGATTCTCCGTTCGACTTTCCGCGACTCAGAATTTGTTGTATTCTGCTGTACAACTTTATCCTGTATATTCTTCTTTTTCAATATATCTAACACCAAATCTTTTCTAGGCAATTGACTAGTTCCACAATTTCGTGTTTCGGAATGCGATTTTAACGGATTACTCTCGGAAGAGTTTCTCGACTTAGTTAACGCATTTTGAGAAATATCTTTATCCGACAAACTTTTGTTAAACATGCCAAGAATCAAATTCTTCCGTGATTCTTTATCCTCCTTGCATTTTGTAATGGTTTCATCGATGTCCTTTGTGTTATAATTCGTGGCAGATAATAACGTGTTTGATAAAAAACTAGGTTCGTTAAAAGTTTCTGTCTTTCGTCTTTTCGGTTCTGACTGAGAATAATATTCGAGTGACACGCTGTCCACGTCGTCCATGAAATCCTGGAAATAAACATGGAAGAAGTTGAAGAAGAAATGAGTTACAATGTACGTACAACAATCGCGAGAAATCTATCTGTTGTACAATCTTATAAACATTCTTTCTGAAAAGTATTTCTTTTGAACTCACCTGGTCCAGGTCCCAGTCATCGCTTTCAAACATTTTGTGGATGTTGATTTTCTATTGCCTTTGAATATAACGCTCCCGCGCATTCGCGTCTGTTCAAATGATAAGCGTAATCATAGCAAGATTATATTTTAAATAAAGGCACATGTGTTGAAATTCGTGAAATGTCAAACATTTTAACCTCTGACGAATTAGTTAAGAAAGACGGCACGCGCTCATAAAATTTCGCACATAACACACGGCGGCCATGTTAAAAGGTGAGCGGGCATTTTGAGTTTGAATTAACCGGGTTCGAAATTAGGAATATTAAGGGGAGAGCCCTATTTAGGATGGCTAGGAATTAGGGCTGTAGCTTTGGACCGAGTACCCGAGATACCCGGGTACCCGGTAAAAGTTTCGAAAAAAAAAAATTTTTCCGAAAAGTCGAAAAAAACTCGCGCATGCGCACGAGCGGCGCCGGGGGGCGTGCGCGCAGGGCCCAGACCGCGGAAGATGGAAAACTTTCGAAAAAAAATTTTTTTTCCGAAAAGTCGAAAAAAACTCGCGCATGCGCACGAGCGGCGCCGGGGGGGGCGTGCGCGCAGGGCCCAGACCGCGGAAGATGGAAAAGTTTCGAAAAAAAAAAAATTTTCCGAAAAGTCGAAAAAAACTTGCGCATGCGCACAAGCGGCGCCGGGGGGCGTGCGCGCAGGGCCCAGACCGCGGAAGATGGAAAAGTTTCGAAAAAAAAAAAATTTTCCGAAAAGTCGAAAAAAACTCGCGCATGCGCACGAGCGGCGCCGGGGGGCGTGCGCGCAGGGCCCAGACCGCGGAAGATGGAAAAGTTTCGAAAAAAAAAAAATTTTCCGAAAAGTCGAAAAAAAAACTCGCGCATGCGCACGAGCAGCGCCGGGGGCGTGCGCGCAGGGCCCAGACCGCGGAAGATGGAAAAGTTTTGAAAAAAAAATATTTTAAGCTCGGAGTTCTCCCACTCTCATCCGCGTTGTCAGGGATACAGCGCGACGTTAACCGCGAAGACGCTAGCCCGGCTAGCCCGCTATGGTAGCCTTCGTCGCGTCGCGCGGTCTCCTTCACAACGGATAGCACGCTGCGTGAAAGAAAGATTGGAAGGGGAAGCAAGCGCGTGAGGGGCCCCTACGCTGGAGAGCCCCTGCTTTAACCCCTCTAACATTTCCATCCAATTTTATGTATATTTAATCCTTTCCCTGTTCACTAAAATAAGAGAGTGGATAAAAAAGTCTACTCTTCTTATAATTGTATTGTTGATGTAAATGTAGTCCGATTTGCATGACATTTAGTATAATTTTAATCGGGAGAACGCCAGGAATCCATTGGTGTCATTTTCATATCGACACGATGAACAATAAAGAACTTCTTAATATACTGTAATGAATTCGCAAGAATCACCTTATTCCTAGTGTCCTAAATAGGGCTCCCTCCTTAACGTAGCGAGTAACAAAGAGTAACTTACATAATGCATGATATTAATTTATTAAAGTAGAATATGTTTTACAAGTACGGTTACACATTATTATTGACAGTACAGCATTTCTTATACATAACACCCTTTGTACGAATATTTTTCATCTTTATTCCGTGTACAACAATCCTTTCGCCACATTGGACGCTGCTTCTTTATCAAGCAGCTTCTCCACTATAGCCAAACCAAAGGCAAATGCAGTTGCTGGTCCTCTGCTAGTTATGAGATTACCTAAAACATACCCACTCGCCATTATAAACACCGCACCTGTGAAAGCATGTAGAATGTTAGTAATTAGTTCTTACCATCGACCACAACTTTGTCCTCCAAGTATTTATATTCATCTGCCAGTTGATCCTTCATAGCGGGATAAGACGTAAGTTGTTTCCCTTTAGCGATACCATGGGCTTTCAGAGCAGTAGGCGCAGCGCAGATGGCTGCGATAGCTCTGTTCTCCTTCTCCTGCTGTTGCAGCAGCTTTCCTACCTCCGGGGACTACGCGACGTATAAAAATAATATTCCTACCGCTCGTTTTATGGGAACCGATTATACTTACCGTTGCGAACGCCTTGGAACCAGCCAGACCACCTGGTAATATCACAATGTCGTAGTTCTGGCTGACTGCGTCTTGAAGTTTCGCGTCGACACAGATTTTAACATCACGGCTGCATTTCACGCATGGACTGTCGGAGAGGCCGGCGATAGTAACTTCGATCTAGTAATCAGAGTTAGTGTAGATATAGTTTAACCCGTTAATCATGATGTTTGTTAACGTTTAGGTGAAAATAGAATCTGTCTACCCGGCACAGCAACTATGCCGAGTAATATGATTGTTATTACGTTAACGGGTGAATATAATGTAAGGTTATATCGCGCAGGAAACGTACCCCAGCTCTGCGTAAGACGTCCACGGTTACCACCGCTTCTATTTCTTCTGAACCGTCAGCTATCAATAAAATTGCCGTCTTTTTCGCCATGGCTGTAGTATATCTAACGTTTAATTGGGAAGCTGTCGGTGTCCTGCAAACTAAATGCGCAAAATGTGGAAGTGCGCGACTTAATATTGACATGGAAGATACGCAGGCAAAAGAGGGAACTTATGCTCGAACGCCGGGTAGTTAATGTTCAACATCGAACGCAGTGATTATACATTTAGGATATCAATTTCGGATACTCGTTCGTTATTTTCCATTGGTAATTATCAGTAGCACGACGTGAACTTAAATTTTATCGTAGAAAGTCATTTCTCCTATATTAAAGTAGTAATTCCTACATAAAAGTGTTCGCGATTATCTAATAAGAATCTATTGAAATCTATCCCCGATAATATATCTAATACATCAAAAGAGAATTGGAGAAACAGTAGAATAATGTGAGCATGAGATTTGAATATTCGAAATCGCCACCAGAAGTCCGACAGGAAAAGAGACGTCGGGAACGAACGGAATCGGAACGCACCCCCACAAAGGAAAAACGAAACAAAACGCAGTACAAGATGGCTGCGTTTGGGTGTTGTGGCTACTGATTTGTGCTAGATATCTCGTAATGTTCGATGGTTAATTCATAGTGAATCGTTAAGTTTCTAAGGCTCCTCCGAGCGCGCAGTCGGGTCCCGTGATCGTATCGCGTGCATGGGGAGGTAGGGCCGAGTCGCGGGGGGGGAACGATGCGAGCACGTCGCTGAAACATTTATCACGGGTGAGTTTGCCTTGAGATTTTATGGCTTTCCACATTATTTTAACAGCACCACCGGAATTCTGCCAAGGCGAGGCGGGACGGGACGTGCGGCCGTCGCGGATCGCTCGCGGCGCGTACAAGCGATTTAGCGATCCGCTCGCGGGTCAACGGGGATTCCGCGTACGCGCACATTTCGTACGCGTTCGATGCGTGTATGACGGGATTGTGTAAATAGCCCGATCTCTTTCCCTCTGTATCTCTTTGCGTCGCCTGTCCACGATTAAACGAGAAGGCAATCTCCGCCGTCCATCGCCCCTTGGCACGTTCCGACCGCGCCAGTATTAACGACAATTGCGTTACAATTTAAGTAAACCTGGTTTACGCTGTTTACCGCTTTCACCGTGACTCGAAACCACTTCTATGAAAGTAGAATTACATGTACTCTGCGAGTGCTATGTGATAGGCCGTTACATGAACATTCGCTTCCCTTAACGACACGTCCATGTGCGCACAGCTGGAGCTGCGTCTTTTCTTTACATGATCACGCAAATCGGGGCGAGCTCCGATTACTCAGGGCTTGTTTACGTACACGCTTATCGAGCCAGCCTATGGCGTGGGTGTTTGGACTTTATCGGATTAGCGTCGGTAGAGATTTAACGGGGTGAGCGAGACAGTTTCTGGGCAATTCTTTTTACTCGGAGGGACATGGTTCTGTATCGTTGTTCTACGATGGCTGTAGCTCCCCGAGTAACGGGGCACATGTGTCATCGCTTTTTGTAGGATACCTTTTGTAGTTTGTATCGTATGTCTGTGAAGTTTGAAAAAGCTGCTCCAGTTGAGTCGTTGGGAGTTAATAGATTCTTTAAGAATATCACGATATTAACGATCAGTCTATTTTGAACGTTGTACGCATCGATCGCTACTAGGGAGAATTATAAGAGTCGATAGTGTATGAAAAATGATACCATAATAACTGACATCATTGTTGAAAGAAAGGGTCATTGAAAAGGAAGCATGTTAGCAGTACTTCTTTCTACAAAATTGTTACAAATATACTGATAGAATGACTATACAGTTCAGGGGGTGGATGATAGGAATTTACTGAAAGTCCAAGATAGAAGCCACTCGAAACACTGGAGAAAGACGGTGGAGCTTCGGAGGAGGGGGAGATGTCTGCCGGGACCCAGGGCGAGATTCGGGTTGGCCCTTCGCACCAGGTTTGCCATATACCTTGAAAAACTTTTTGCTACTTAGCTATATTGCACAATGTACCTAACTCAAGGCTTGTTCTCTTACAATGTGTATTTTGAGTGCATAGATTAGGGCAGAAATATGATCACCAAAGCACCAGGTAATCGTGACGTTTACGTCGCTGCAGTGCCTAATACTTTCAACAAGAATTGCTCTCGATTTATAGATTCTTTCCTTCCATCCAGTTACTCCGGTAACTGATGCCGCGACTGTAAAGTACGTTCCGAGTGATTTACATAATTGTTTGAAATTGTTAGGTGTGCGTATAACTGTTGGAAAGTTGTCGAAGTATCTGTAGTGTTGAACAACTTTGCGTGTAACAAAGGTGTTTGAAACTATGATATTTGTGAATGTATTATAGACATCAGTATTATTATCCTGATGATTCATACGAAACACTTAATGTCTTGATTAATAATTCTTTAATACGATAAGGACATGGAAATATTTGTTTGGTGGCTCGATAGTTTATTCGGAGCAATTACACATGCATTAGATTTTCATGAATTATTTATAAATACTATTGATATATTCTATGAATAATTTATTCTGTACTTTGTACCGCGTAAGGTATTTAAACATTCAGTCGATTCATGTGTTCTTGGAGGAAAATTGAAAGGAGAATTATATTTTGGGTAGTACGTGGCGGTAATATATGTTCGTTCTGTAACGCTACCGAGCGTAGTTGTATCACTTGGAAAGAATTATTAAAACAATGCATGGCGTGTGCTTAGTTACAAATTTAGAGCAATTGAGATATCTGTTTCTTTAGTGCTTGAAGTTCACATTTATAGAACATGTATACGTTATGACAATTAGAACTTTGATTATCCGCCTGTATTTGTACACGTTGAGAAAGAAATTATAGACATAGATAGCGAGGAGCAGGTACATATACCTTATATAGCTTTATTGTATGCCGATGGTTCAAATAACAATGATAATTATTTATTCTTTAAGTCACGATGATAAAGGTTCTTATTTGCTCGACAGTATAATCCTGATGCCTAAGTGAATATGACCCTGAGTATGATGCAAGTTATTATGATGAAAGCCTTTTATAATGATATGTAGGGTGATATTGCGTAGCGTAAGATTATTTTTATATTTACAGTGGTATTCAGTCACGGTGAAATTACAGAAAGTATCTTTGTTAAAGGCAGAAATTGCTCCACTTATATAATAACCCATTGGTTACTTGAACCATCTATGAGTATAAATTGTATGGAAAAGCATTTACGCATTTACATTGATATCTCTTCCACGAACACGATGCGTTTCCATCATTTGTAAATACCATGTAATGTTTCGTTTGCGATATACTGTGTTCCCTCTCTTTCATTCGCCATCATCTCTGCCAGTACGTGTATTATATATCCGTTCACTAAAGGAGTATCCGTGGATGTGCTTTCGTTCGCCTTATTAACTTCTCGTAGCTTTCACTGTGAACGTCAGCGTAACTAATATTATGTTGAATGTAAAGTCATAACATGTGTATATAATAATCCTGCACCACTTGAATTCACGTTTTCTCATGCTTGTATTTATGATCGTTAGTCTGTACACAAAAGCAAAAGTATAAAGAAAGAGAGAAAAAAAAAAGATAGAACGTATAAAGTACTCATGCTACTTCTCGTACCAGTATTGTAACAAAAGGAACAGAACGGATAAAAAGTATTATACTGGCTCGTGTAGTTTCGAAAAGCAAGCCGGAGTATAGGTGCGTACAACTAACTCGCTTTGGCATTGGTGCTAACCACGCACAATCCCGAATTTTGGGTACAGGAGTTGGTTTCTTGTCAGGCCCGTTTGCCTGAGTATCGGCCGGGTATACCTCCTGGAGAGCTGCTTCCTGATCCAGAGTTTTCTAAAGAACGAGAAGAGCTAAGATGGATTCCAGCTATGGCATTGGACGGGGATCTTCTGATGTACTTAAGGGCAGCAAGATCTATGGCTGCGTTCGCTGGCATGTGTGATGGAGGATCCCCGGACGACGGTTGTGTGGCTGCATCCCGTGACGACACGACTATCAATGCTCTGGACATCTTGCACGACTCTGGCTATGATCCAGGAAGAGCGTTGCAGGCTCTGGTTAAATGTCCCGTACCAAAAGGCATCGATAAAAAATGGTCTGAGGAAGAAACTGTAAGTCGACACGATCAAAGCTTCCCTCGTCTTTTATTTCCCCTTTCGCAATTCATTCATACGATCTCGCGATTTAAAAGAGAAGACCCTTGCAAACTAACCAACCCCCCCGTCGTTCTGTCTCGCAGAAACGCTTTGTCAAAGGGCTTCGACAATTTGGAAAGAACTTCTCAAGGATCAGGAAGGATCTGTTACCCCACAAGGACACGGTAACTAAATTCTACGTACGAACGTACGCGCCGCTGATAGAGTAGATGTTACCGCAGAGTTTTCTTTTTTCTTTCTCTATTTCTAGCCGGAATTGGTTGAGTTCTATTATTTATGGAAGAAAACACCGGGCGCAAATAATAATCGACCGCACAGAAGACGTCGCCAGGGTTCGCTCCGAAGGATCCGCAACACGCGGAACTCCAGGGCCGGCACTCCCAAAGAGGAGGTCCCTACTCCGCCCAAGGACACGCCGCCAGCCAGCGTCAGCCAGAAGGAGCCGATTTCAGAGCCGGAGACCGTGCCCGTCGGGACACCGGCCAGCAATAATCCCGGCGGCGAGATCAGCTCAGTGACGGAGGACGATAATTCGGAGGAGGACAGCGACTCCAGGGACACGAACACCAACGGGGCCACGCACTCCTGCCAGCATTGCTTCTCGACGAGCTCAAAGGATTACCAGATAGCTGGCAAGGACAGGTTGCTGCTCTGTACGGAATGCAGGATCCATTTGAAGAAGACCGGAGAACTGCCGCCTGCGCCTCCGTACCTGTTCCGCCCTGTGCCTGCGGAATCACCAGATAGCCCAGGTAGAATGCGTACAAGAAACAAGGCCAAGGAGACGCCCAGACCCGCCAGACCCCGACGTACAGGTGGAACGGACACGCCCGACCAAGAGAAGCAACAGCAACAGCAACAGACGCCGGACAAGAGCAAGAAGAAGTCCTCCAGTAAGCCGGACACGCCGAAGAAAGGTCAGAAACGGCCGCAAACGGACGAGGTGGACGAGGACAAGGAGTCTCAGAAACGGAAGCGCGGCGAACGTCCTGAGAGCCCCTCGGAGTCCCTCACTACCGACAGCAATTCTCTCATGGATGAGCCTGAAAGGGAGGGAGAAGGTGACACAAACGAGAACCAACCGACGCCAGTTACAGTGCCAACCGAGGAGCCGGTCAGCCCCGCTGTGACAACGCCAGAGGAGCCGTCCGAGCCGACCCCAGTGTCCACCCCCGTACCAGCACCTATACAAACTCTGCCGATATCTGTCCCTGTCATTCACGCATTGGAGAAGAAGCCGTTGCTGGAGGATCTAGCGGAAACGAAGGATCAGATAGAAGATGTACCTTTAGCTATGAATCAACCGTTGAAGCTGGAACCGTTGCCCATAGAACCAGCCATGTCCCCTTCCAACGAGGATATGAAGGAGCCCGAGCAGCAGCTGAACCTGAGCACCTCGCAGCCGTTGAACATGAACGATATGACCCAGAACATGCCGCGCAACCTGTCGCAAACTATCCAGAACAGCGGTATCTGCGGGTCGGCCGGCTCGCAGAATATACAGAGCTCGCAGATGATGTCCCCCACGCAACAAGGACTGCCGCTTAACATGCAATACACGCCGAACGTTCCCCCCGTTCAGAACGTTCCGCAGAACCTGTCGCAGAGCATGCAGATGCCGCCGAACATGCCGCAGAACATGTCGAGCGGGCAAAACATGGGACCAACGCAGAGCTTGCGGGGTCACGGCGAGAGTATGTCCAGCGCGCAGAACATGTCGCAGAGTATACCGGGGCCGCCGTTGAACCTGAACATCTCGCAGAGTATACCGGCGAACATGACGCAGATGCCGCAGATGCCGAGCTCGCCGCAGCCGCTCGGCCTCACTGTCATGTCCTCCGAGAGCAGGATGTCCGAGCGGATATCGGACGACAGACACGCCCCGGAACGAATGCGAGACAGCAGGATATCCGACAGAATGCCCGAGAGAATACCAGAACGGCAGGAGAATAACGACCAAGAGAGAAACGAGCCGAGTAACTTGTTCCAGCCGATCCAGCCAAGCGGTATGCTGTCTATGGAGAAGCCATCCTCTATGTACAATCTGGCTGGAACGCCGCCGATGGAGCCGCAGAATTTGAAGATCAAACAGGAGATCATACCCCCCGAGCCGGATCCACTGCAGAGCTTGAAGGAGGTGAAGGTGCCTGGCTTCCAGTCAGGCTTCCCGGGCCCCAGTTTAGAGAATATCAAGAAAGATCCGGACAGCTCCAGCAAGCCACCGACACCGAGCAAACACTCGATGCCTAGTAATCAGCCCATTCCTCAGATACAGTCGGTAGCCGCGTCCCCAACACCGTCGCTACCTCCGCCGCCCACGTCTATCCCTCAACCGGTGATGCATCCGGCCCAGCAACCAAGCCCGCACATGGCCCATCCGTTCCACCCACATCATCCACTGATGCACCATTCGCTGTTCACTGCCATGCACCCGT
This sequence comes from Andrena bucephala, assembly GCA_947577245.1. Classification (NCBI taxonomy): domain Eukaryota; kingdom Metazoa; phylum Arthropoda; class Insecta; order Hymenoptera; family Andrenidae; genus Andrena; species Andrena bucephala. The sequence continues at coordinate 73,075,012 of OX387717.1, forward strand.
ATCACCCTCACGCGTACCCAGGCTACGCTCCGGTGGGGGGATACCCGTCGTTCCCGCCGTACGCTTACGGCCCGGTGCCACACGCCATCCCGCCGCCGTCTCCTCAGCGAAGCCAGGAGAGCACCACCATGATGACCGCCCACCATTCGAGCACCAGCTCCAGCGTCACCACCAGAGAAGAGGGGGAGAACCTGATCGCCACGCATCACCACTCTTCCAGCATGCACCAGGCGACCACGCTGCACCATGACAAGCTGCTAACCATCTCGTCCCACAGCTCCCACAGTCACTCCTCCTCGCACAGCTCGCACAATACTCAACGCAAACCGTCGCTAGTGTCCGCGGCGTGTCTGACGTCGAGCTCCGCCCACCACCACCACAGGCAGCCCCAGCCTCAGCAGCAGATCGCCCCGGAGCCGAAGATAGAGCCGGACCTCGTGGAGCAGGACCAAGAGGAGTCGCCCAGCCCCCGCGGTCCCTCCCCGGAGCCCAGGATCGAGGACTCCGAGTGCCACAGGTCTCAGTCCGCCATCTTCCTGCGGCACTGGAACCGCGGCGAGAATAACTCCTGCACCAGGACGGACCTGATGTTCAAGCCTGTGCCGGACTCGAAGCTGGCCCGGAAGCGAGAGGAGAGGTCGCGGAAGCAGGCGGAAAGGGAGAGGGAGGAGCGTGACAGAGCGGCGGCGCAGCAGGCGAGGAAGATGTCTACGCCGGAGAAGCAGCCGGAGATCTGCAAGCCGCCGAGCAGGGGTCCCCTCGAGCCTGTCGTCTCCCCGTACGACAGGTACGCGGCCAGGCCCGGCTCCTACGCCGACACCCCCGCTCTGAGGCAATTGTCGGAGTACGCCAGACCGCACGCCGCGTTCTCGCCGGCCAGGCATCCCGCGCCGCCGGACCCCATGCTGCATTACATGTACAGCCCCGCGGCGCGCGAACGCTTGGAGCTGGAGCACCTGGAGCGCGAGAAACGGGAGCGCGAGATCAGGGAGCTGAGGGAGAGAGAGCTGAACGATCGATTGAAGGAGGAGCTTCTGAAAGGAACGCCTAGACCGATGCCGGCGCCGGTTGATCCGCATTGGCTGGAGATACACCGTCGTTACGCAGCCGCGGGATTAGCGCCTGGGCCCTCGGGACCGCCTCAAGCACTGCATCAGTTCGGCCTGTACGGTGCTCCGCCTGGTCCGAGCCAGTTGGAGAGAGAACGTTTAGAGAGATTAGGTAACTTTCAATGTTTCCCCCGTATACGCATATCTTTCTTCTCGCATAGCGGAGTGAGGAACAGAGAATTAACGGCGACTATGATTTCAAGTGATAGGGTCTCAGTTTAGGAGCCTACGGCGTTAGGGATAGAGCGAGATAGTGGTCGTTTCTGGATGCTGGCTGCTGTTAGGTGACACTCCGATAGTTCTCTAATTACTGGACCTTCGGCTACCAGTAACGTATTCGATTCTTGTTCCTGGAACACGGATCGCGCATAGCCCCGCATCCTGGCGTATCGTAAATACCAAGCCACGCGCTAGGTAGATCATGCTGGTTGGTAACCGCCATCCTCCCCTATACCCACCCCCCTCGTTTATACGAAAGGCTCGAGTCGCCCGACACGCAGCTAGCAGACGGAAACGTCGTACGTCTGACGGAAGAGTGCCGGCGGAGAGCAAAAATTCGTTGTCAGGAGAAAGATATAGTTTGGCTAGCGTTAAGGGTACGACTCAGGACAGTATGTTTGATTGAGGCGCTGTCGGGTTTAGGGATACCGACTGCAGCCGGCGGGGGGCCAGCGGGTGCAGGGGCTGGCCATCCCGTGGCGCCTCATCACCATGGCCAGCTGGACGAGCGACTGGCTCTAGCTGCTGACCCGATGGTCCGGTTGCAGATGGCTGGCATTTCGCCCGAGTATCATGCTCACACTCACGCGCATACGCATGCGCATACGCACTTGCACTTACATCCGGGACAGCAGCAGGCCCAGCAACAGGCTCAGCAACAGCAGGAAGCGGCTGCGGCTGCAGCTGGATTCCCCCTGCCTGGTAGGTCCTACAAATCAGGATGTCTGAGTACGCTCCTGCACGATGATCGCCCCCTTTCACCGACTGTCCGGATTTATCGAACCGTCACGAATCATTTCTGAAGCATAAACACGCCAGGAAGACGATCGTTTACTCTTCTTGGTGCATCTGATTGTGTGGATGATAGTCTTGTACATAGAGGATATAAGAACTTTGTACTTGGAATACTTCATTGCGAATCTTCTAGTTTAAGGGAAGGGTAGTGGTCCAGTGATTGGTACCGAGTTCCATGTGCGGGGTCTTTGGCAGCGGATAGTACGAAATGAAATTGCTGGCTCTGCGCGAGAATATAAGATGAAAGCGAAGAGTGAGGAAATTGCGGTGGAAGCTTCGTTTTTTTTTTAGTTATTAGTGTTTAAATGTTTAGGCGGGGAGCGCCCGAAGCACGGCAACTCGGCGATCAGCGGTTTGCGTCGGGTAGGTCAGTGAGGTCAGGGAGTTGCCGTGCTTCGGGCGCTCCTGACTCGAATGTTTAAACGTAAATAACTGAGAAACGAAGCCTCCACCGCGATTCCCTCATCTCTTCGAATCTCCTACTTCATTTTCTACTGTCTGTTACCGAACACCCCATAGATGCAACTAAAAATTCATTAGCGTGGAATGTAAGGCGTTCCTTTAAAATAAAGTCAGAGTAGAAAGGGAATGTGTAGTGCTCGGTTTGAGCAATTGTTTGAGAATGTGATCTCTGCGATGTTAGAAGTCTTCTGTGGTTTCTTTGATCCTCTTCGGTAGGATGTGATCGGTAAAGCGGTCGATTTCGTGTAAGCGTACTGAAACGTGCTTTTCATTCAATCGTTTCGACATCAGCCGGGGGTTTAACTAAACGGAGAGCATCCTAACTGCCATTAAATAGCTTTGCGTAAAAGAAGCAGAAAGAAAGGAAAAGCGAAAGGGACGAATATATCTCCTCTGCGGCGAGCCCTACTTTATTTGCATTTCTCTGTCGCTTCTCTCGCTACGCCCGTTAGAACTTGCCGCCGAGCTTTGCGATCGTCGAGCTTCTCTGGGTGAAGGTATCGGCCCGGTGTACCGAGACTCTGCGAGCTTCTAAATTACGTTCAAGTAACGTGCAAGTGCGCGAGTGTTGCGAGGATTGTATGCGTGTACGTGGAATGAATGAACGATATTACCGGTGCCCTTTCTGCACAACGATTCCTCGGAAGAACTGCACATTTACGGATACCAGACTGATTGGTCGATATGACAGCAATGTAACATTTGTATACGTTCGTTACTGTACCATATTAATTAGCGACATGCCATTATCATCGTTACCATCATCTCCGTCTGTTATAGCCGGTACCAAATCAATTGGCTGCTCAAGGCCAGTGCTCTAAGTATAATTAGCTTTGCCCCTACCCTTAAGGGGTCATTCTGGTAATCACGCCGCAAAATTCGGCAACATTCAGGATTTTTTTTCTCAGCGAATACAATGAATAACAATGTCAAACTTTTTTTTCATTTATTAGGCTACTTATAATGTATACGGAACAATTTTTTAAATACACTTTTCATTGTGTTTTGTCAATGTTATCTGAAGTTAAAAATCACGCCTTTGAAAAGACGGCGGGAGTGATTTCAGCTCACAGACTCATCTAAAACAAAAAATCGAACTAATTCTTAGTCATTATGAATACCGCTATCGGAGATGCCAGAATTAGCCACGTAAGTCAAAATTTAACAAAATTGCGGGCATTCAGACTTTGAGTCTCGAAATTCTCCATTTTTTCGAAGTTTGAATGCGTGCAATTTGGTTAAAATTTGACTCACGCGACTAATTATGGCACCTGCAATAGCGGTGCTCATAGTGATTAAGAATCAGTTAGGTTTTTGTATTTCAGATGAATCTGTGAGTTGAAATCACTCCCGCCGTCTTTTCAAAGGCGCGATTTTTAACTTCAAATAACATTGAAAAAACACAATTAAAAGTGTATTTAAAAAATTGTTCCATATACATTATAAGTAGCTTTTAATAAATGAAAAAAAAGTTTGACATTGTTATTCATTGTATTCACCGAGTAAAAAAAACCTGAACGTTGCCGAATTTTGCGGAGTGATTACCAGAATGACCCCTTAAATCGTCACACCAAACAAAGGATATGCATCTATAGATCTATAACAACAGAAAGGAGGCAGTATGTTAAGGGTAGCCGGATAAGATCGTAGGAATATACAAGCCTTGGTGGGCTTGAGTGGTCAACTTGATCTTGTCCCGTCTGTAGCTACAGTAGTGCTCAAAAGAAAGTTGAAACTGTGAACAGTAGCAGACTCGAGCTAGCGCTCCGTTAGATAGAATTAAATCCCGGGGGTTGCGCAGGATAGACCAGCAAAGCTTAGCGTTAAGTTCGTCGCGCAGGCGCGTAGAAGTGCGAGTTGTTGAACTTTCTTCTGGCCACCACTGTAAAGGAACGATCCGCCAGTACCGGCAAAACTTATTCATTGAACGAAGTCTCGCGCGCTCTGTCATGCATGCCTGTCTATCCCATGAATTCAGAGAGGGCATATGGCTGTCCTTTACGGTACACTAATATGCTTTGTGTGTATAGCGGCAGCAGGGGCGAATTACCCACGGCCAGGCTTAATGCCGCGGGACCCGGCGCTGGCACTCCACCCTGCCGAGCTTCTTGGAAGACCGTACGCGGACATGGCGGCCCATCACGAGCAACTGCAGCGTCACCTGATGATGGAACGCGACCGATTCCCGCCGCACGCCTCCCTCGTCGCCCACCACGAGGAGTATCTGAGGTTCGTCCTTTGAATACGATAACAGAGGCTTGCCTAGCGCCACCTACGCGTGGCTGATTAGACGCGGCCAGTGGTATCCGACTAACAAAGGGTGTTTTTTAGACAACAGCGTGACCGTGAGATTAAAGTTCGCGCACTGGAAGAAGCTGCACGTGGATCACGCCCTTAAGCATAATTGTATTTATGTATGTATATACGTATATACACGCATAGATATATATATATGTATATATATGCATACATACATTCATTAAATGATTATCCCTCATAACTAGGAACGCAAAGTCTAATCTCGTTATGATTTACAATTAACGAGAGGTCACCGTCGCGGTACTCGACCACCGTGCTTTTTTAAAGAAATAATGGTGCAAGGATATAGGTGTCGAGGAGGGAGGATCGAGGATGGATCTGTTAAAGATCGCTGACCTTACGTATAGGAACAGAAAATTTATTTTTACGGTCTCTTAAAAATCTATATAAACTCGAGATAGAAAACGAATCGTAAAGATTGTTACGTCATGTAGCACTTTTTAGTGTAAATACGACACGATGAAAGCTATTTGGAATAGTGCTAGGTTCCGTCTAGCACAATAGAGGATTTGAAATTTTTATATATATATATATATATATATTTATTAAAAAATATATATATATATATACATATGATATACATAGCGACCGCTTTAACATGTGTAAATTTGTTTGAAATCCCTAGGTATATACATGTATGTATAATTATATCTACGAGTCCACGATATTACTACATGCTCAAACACGAGATTCGTTCCCCCACCCTGCCCCCGTTCGATCTTTCATTTTTCTAATGCGGTGATAATGCCAAAGTGTTCAGAGGGAAATGGTTCACCGTGTCCGTTTTAATCCTTCCGTGCTTGCACAGAGAATGGATCCAGTTCTGCCCTTCGTTTTACACCCATCAATTATATATTAATATATATATGTACACATATATATATATATATATATGAATCGTGTCTTCGAAATAATTGGTAATTTTATAATTTGTAGAGACTAACTTCCGAACGTTTTTAGAGCTGTCCATGTACTTCTGTTATGGACAGACCGCAGACCTTCCGTGTTCTAGCGTATTGTAAGGACGTAACTTAAGTTTTAATAGTATTGTAATTTCTGTGTCGGACGATTTGTATATTTTCTATATATTGTATCCTTTAAGATTTTACCCCCTGGAAGACCACGAGCGTTTGATACTAATTCCATCGAGCGGCTGATTAGCAAATAATAAAACTTTGCAACAAAGTGACCAAAGTTTAAAAAGAAGAAAAAAAAATGAAAAAAAAAAGAGAAACGAAAGGTTTATAGAGAAACGGCGCATAGTCTCCCAATGGTCGTGCGCTCCGCATAAATCTATGGAAATTATATATATATATATATATATATATATATATATATGTATATACGTATAGGTATATGTATATGTATATATATATATAAAAAAATATACATCCTGTAATAGTGCACAGGCGCTGGAAATCGATGCGTGAGAACGTTCTTTCAAACGAAACAAAACCAGATCTCTTTATATTCTGACGACCATTCGAAGAGTGTAAATTCTCCGCCTATACGATTAATTCGATGTAATCTAGTTATTTAACTAAGCAAATATTTCATAGAAAACGTCCAGCTTTGTCGTTGTATCTTCAGTCGGTTTGATTTCACCGTAGGTAGGCGCCCGGAGATGATTTTAGAATGCGAAGAGAGAAGGAATGGGAAGAAAAAAAAAGTATGAAGTAAATATGGTTTGTGTCGTGGAGGATCCAATTAATCGATGTACTATCATTTTGTCTGCTTGCACCTTACACAAGGCTGTAATATATTTTACTTATTATAATATAAATATCTCTGCGAAGGAATTATCATTTGCGTCGGTGTAACCAAATCGTAGCCGGACTTCTTTGGGATCTCTGTGCTGTGGCAGAGGGGAATAGGGAGGAAATGGGAGAAGCGCACCAAAATGAAAAGAGTTTTTCTGTAATCTGGAGAATGGAATGATTGTATAATTTCTTATTAACCAGTTTGCCTGTCGCTGGATACCCTGGACAGAAATAAATGCCTGTCTTGTAAAAGACTATCTTTTCGTGTCATCTTATCGTGTGGTTCACATCCAAGTTGCCAGCGTCCGACGAATCCTCGGAGGAGTGGGCCCAGCGAGCGGGGGAATCGTCACCACGGGGGGCTGGGCTAATTAGTTTTACGCATGGAATTTGTTTTCCACGCTCTTCCTACCGGTCGGCCGGCTTGTTTTTATTGACCGTAATGTGAAACCCAGCCTCCGACCACTTTGCGTGGGAGTCGTCACGTGCACTGGCGTGCCTGCGTGCAGGAAGCACAAGTGTCGTGTTCGCTCCGCCGTTCGGAAACCATTTGTCAAGTATTACGGTCAGCTCGCAAATACTCGAGGCCGAAATCCCCGTGAATTACTCGAGGTAACGGAATGCTAATAACTCGAGAGTCTATTAAGCCACGATTACTTTACAGAACTTTGAGGACTTCCGCGAAGGAATTCCTCTCAAGTTCCTCTTGTATTAATAGACTCCCGTTGATCAAAGTTTCTTTAGTATACTCTTTATAGAAACTAATCGACCGTGCATCGGATTTTCCTCATTTCACCTTCATCTCTAACTCACTACACACACCAGGAGATACTTCTCACTGCATGATGCTTCGAGAGCAACATTCCTCTGGGGGATTGTTGCAATTAGCTTTAATTTTGTCCATTGATCCGTGCTCTTGAACTTTTACTTGTACTGTCTGTTGTTATCGGCGTTGCCGCCAATCCGTTCTTAACTTGTAAATCTACTTTCTTGTATTCTGTGTGTCAGGCTCTTGTATTAGGCTGTCGATTAATAAGCTCTGTTTTTGTTAGCGGTGAATCGTGCGAGTGCAAGTGGCCGCCCCTGAGTGCACGTGCAGTTCACATGTGTGAGCGACGCGAAGGGGGCGGGGTTAAGAGTGACACGTGGGGGAAGAGGGATTCCTGGAGGAAGCGAAGGAAATGACGGCAGTTAGTCATTCGTAAGCCGCCAGTGTGGTCGGACGCGGCTCTACCAAGTCGACGACATTGTGTAACTGATAACTGTGCGGAGCGGTATGGCTGCACGAAAGAGAGAGGAATCATCGAAACAACGTTATCAAGCGAATGCACGTGAAAGGGACCGCACTCATAGGTGAATCTTCTTTTCCTTATGAAACCGCTAAAACCTCACGCATTCCTTTTCACCCAGTCTCTTCAAGCAAAATTATTTATTTCCCCTTCTACGACTCTTATATTTCTGTAATACCTTGAACGTAGACTTAAGGACTTAGACTCGAAGTTGTATAAGCGCTGATCATCAGCTCATTAGTGCAATGAAATTGTAACAGAAGCATTGTATAAAGTATGTATTTATGTTTCCCCTGCAGATCTGTGTACTAATTACTATCTACGATAATATATAGTTTCTCTACCACCGTAAGCGTGCCCCAATCGTCGCAGTTGAAAATGCGACGATGAAGTTTCTATGCTCTTATAGGCACAGACTTATAAACAGACACCCGATCCTTAGTTCTGTGAAACTAAGACAGACTCCTCGGTGTCTGAATAATTCTAATCGTACGATCTGTGAAAGTATCACACGCATATCATTATGTATAATTATATTATTGATTTCTTGTACACTGCTCAAAGTAACTAAAGGAACGGATTTGGTAGAAACACGTATTCTTGGTGCCCCCGGGTGTTCGGTTTGGCGGAGACACTTTGAGCAGCGTACAAGTGGAAACTTGTATATCCAATAGTGGAAAATTTGTGAATATTCATTTGTGGAGGGTAAAGAATGCGGACAGCTACGAGACTCAAGAAATCCAATCTTCACTGTGCAGTGTGAACACGGCTTTCAGTGCCTTGAGAACATTAATACCGACGGAACCCGCGGATAGGAAATTATCGAAAATAGAGACTTTGAGATTAGCTAGCAGTTACATCAGCCACTTGGGCGCCGTCCTCGTCGCTGGACCCATAGATCAGCCCTGCTTACGCGCCGATGACAATGGCGGTGTCTATGGGATGAGTCGCTGGGCAGATTTCCAAGCGAGGCCACAAGTTTGCACCTTCTGCCTTGCCATGCATAAGAAATACGTAAGTTCCCTAACAACTCATAACTTTCTTATTCAACGACAAATGGCAACAACTGCTATACTATATAATTCACTTCTGTAAAAATAAGAACTTCTATCTGTCAAGTGGAAGTTAATCCTAAATTGGGGACTTTAGCGAAGATAAAATTGTAGCGAAGAAGAGCGAGAAGTCTCGAAGGAAATGGAGCGAGCACATAATAACCATTGTCCTTTAAATTTCCAGGCATTAAGTATCCCCTCCGAAGTGATATCAGATTGTCAGAGATCAGAGAGAACACCGTACGTTATCCCCACAACTTCAGCAAGCTACTTCGATCTAAGCCATGTGTAAAGACTACGCTCTATATATAATTCGCTGTAAATTTCCTGTATATATACACCTAATCAAATTTAATAAATTTTATATTATACATGTACGCACACGTGTACATTGATTCCAGCTGATTGACTTGACTAAAAAATAATTACCAATAGTTATATTAGATAAAATGTTTCGTAAAGTTTATTCGTTTCTAGGAAGATGGTGGTGGCTGTTGCAAATATCTTTTGTCATTTCTTTCCCCATAACATTTGAACGTCGAAACACGTGACACAACCGAGCTCAAAATAATCCCATTACATCTCGTGGAATCCGTTGTTTACCAGTGCCCGGCTCCCTGTAAAAGCAAAGATTTGCCTGGCAAATTGTTAAACGCATTTACGGCAACGATTTCCCGCACAGAAACTCGATTCGCCGTGTAATCGACGGGATCACGGAGACCACGCGGACGAGCGTAGTACGGCGGCGAATGTTTCAGTCTTTCGAAGTCAACAATGCTGTGAGGAGGGCAGATTTTCGTTTTACTCCCCGTTTCTCGTTACTCGTTTCAATTTCAGTGTTTCTATTCGGTTATCCATTGCGAGGTGACCCGTAAGTAATGTTCGCCGTGAAGCAATCCCTCGAATGCCCCCACATCCACGATTAGGTAAGTTTGCTGAAGAAAAAAAACGCCAAGAGATCGGCACGCTAGCCATAGTAACCGAAATCAATCACCGCCATTATGGCAAAACTGAAATTCACGGGGGACCTCGCAGGCATTGACTCCGCGTTGCCAAACATTTACAATGGGAATCGATAGCAGCGCAGCTACGCCGATCGACACACGCCGATTCGCAAGCCGCGACTAACGCGCGGAAAATAAATTTCCTAATCGCGCTCCCATCTGCGGTTCGTAAAAAAGTCTGACCCCATTAACGCTGGCCACGGAAAATTGTTTTGAAAACTGTTGCTCGGCTTTGGATCCCGTAGACGTTGCGCTCCCCGCGGTTTGTTATGGTTTCATAGAATACTCGGGACGGATTCTCCGTTTTGGTAAAAGTCTACGGGCGCCGTTTCGCGAGGGTAGGAGGACAGACGCGGGCACCGCGGGTGGAAAATTTAAAATCTGGCAAATTAGCGCCCTGAACGGCGCGTACGACCGCCATCTTGTAAAAGTGTCTCTGTAGTGTTTGGAGGTTCAGCGAGAAGGAACAGCAGCTTCACCGGAGGCTGGAAGTCCTTTTGAAGTGGTCGCAACGGTCCTTGGCAGTCCCTGGGCACCCAGGTGACCTCGTGCGAGGCCAGGGTACCTTCAAGCTGCTAGGACAACCCCACGGCCAGGGAACTCGCCTACACGCCCGACTCTCGCGAAGATGGTGAGCGCTCGTACGCACGGACACTTTCGTCTAACCCCCCTTGGCGGAAATTTGTTTTTCACCTGGGGGGATCACGTTCTCTCGTTAATAGGCCGTACCGCCCGCCGGACACTGATTTACGAGGGGACGGCTCTGTCGAACGTCCACGGGGATTTAACCTGTCTCTGGGTGACTCGCAACTCGACGTTGAACCGTCAGCTCTCGCTTGTCAATATTTTTATTAGCCCGATGCGTACGCGATGGATTCCCCTTCTGCGAACTTGAATTCCGTAGTATGGTAATGTGTGCTGAATGTGTCCTCGGAATCTTGTAAATCTGTATCAAGCTGAATGCACTTGCGATGTGGATCGTATTCGTTTTGTCAAAGGGCTCCTTTGGTTTTTAAGCTCTCCTGTCTTGTAACGTAGCGATTGGGATGTCTGCGGGATTGCTTGTTGCTGAGTCCGCTTGGCGAGTCGCGGGTGATGGTCGAAGGGATTCCGGGTGATAGGGTTTTCGGGTTTCATTGGGTCGAGGTACGGTGCTGGGTGGTTCATGGATTTCTAAGGAGAGATATTGCAGGACTTTGATGTTTAATCGATGATATGGTAAATTCTTAAGTAGCTGCCTCTCGCCGATAGGTGGTTAGTCAATTTTTCATGGATGTACGTGGAAAATTTATTTATCGTTCGGTAATTTGATTAAAGAAACGGATATCCCCGCGGCAAAGTATGCTTTTTTGTTATTTCGAAATAAGCTTTTAATACACTTTATTCGTACATCTATATTTCTATTGTTTATCATTTGGGATTTAAAGGTTAATGAGAAGTGTGGAATAAGCCTCGTTAGACCACAGAATCTTGCAATATCTGATGTAACAATCTGGATGTTTAAAGTACATTTACACAGCATTGCATTTGTGTTACATTCATTTACATACGCTTTATAAATTCATTCGTCTATAGTTTCTAAATACTGGCTGCATCGTTTTAATATCAGTTGTGCTGTTTAGAGTTCGGCATCAACTGGTGGAACTGAGGGGTCTAGTCCAGCCTCTAGCCCTGCCTCAGCTACAAGTCTCACTATGGCTGCTCCAAAGTATGGTACATTAGTACCGAATCGCATCTTCGTAGGTGGTATTTCGGCTAATACCAGCGTGGAAGAACTTGCTCAACTTTTTTCCTCTTACGGCAATGTAAAAGCTACGAAAATAATCGCTGATCGTGCCGGTGTCTCCAAAGGCTACGGATTTGTCACATTCGAAACGGAAGAAGAAGCTAAAAGACTTCAGCAAGAGGTGCGCAACACTCCCTACACGCCCTTACTACTCCACCGATTTCAATCGACAATTATAAACAATTTCGCTTTCAGTCCGAGTGCATCGTGTTAAGGGAAAGGAAATTAAACATAGCGCCGGCAATTAAGAAGCAACCTTTCAATAGATCTTTCGACGGTGGTTCTGGATCACCACCCTCTGTGCCTACTAGTACTTACTACTACCCAAACGGTCAGCGGAGTAACATTTCATAACACATTACCCGCAGCCTTACGATTTCCTTCGTCGCGTAACAATCTCTTCGCTTTCCCACCAGGTATGGGGCTGACGTACCAAAACGGGGTGACATTTTACAACACAACGGCTCCTGCGCCGACGACACCAATCGCTGCGCCAACTGATCCAGCATCTATTTATCAAGCCACAGGAGTGTTTGGTAAATGTTCGCGCTAAGAAATCACAATACATTCTCTGTAGCCCTGGAGCGTTTTTAATAACCAAGTTGGAAATCAATTATTAGGGCCGCAAGCAGCTGGTCATCAGACATTCGCGCCTGTGATGTACCAGTGTCCGGCACCGTCTCTCTACATGCCACAGCAATATCAGTATCCGCCTATGCCGGTGAGTAAAGTAACCGTGCGGAGCACTCCGTTGATCTCTTTCTCTGATATCTTCCCCTTTAATCTTGGGCCCTATATGTACGTCCTCTATCATATGAATACTGTACGGGTTTATTGCTTGTATTTATATTAAACGGTAAATCGGTTGCGGTTTGACAGACAAATGGTTTGATGGGAGAAGCCATACCACCGGCGTTTCTACCCAACCCTCAGCAAATGCCTACTTACGTCCTTCTCGACGCTATACAGTATTGAGGTCTAAAGGTACATGGTCTATGCTAAATGACTAGCATGCAGCGCATCATCTTTGTGCGTTTTTATTTGTCAGTCTACTGCATGGCCTATCAATGCATGCACATCTTTTGACTTTCACAATCCACGATTAATAGTATTCTTAATAGTATTCATTTTTATATCTTCCCCTGGAGCGCGAGCAAGCACCAAACCGAGTTCTCGCATTTCACGATTATTTCTTTCATCTGTCCATCAAGTTGCGCATCTCTTATACGCTTGTCACGTTGGAACAGATATCTTACCATAGTATGAAACATCGCAGATATTTGGCAGTGTGGCTCGCGATGTTTTTAATGTTCACAAGTCCCCTACACTTTGTCACTTGACACCACAACTTCTAAGCTACACCAAAGCACGTCGAACAGTACAACAGTGCCATGCTTCGAGACACTTTTATCCCCATCGTGCGTTCTATATGATATAAATTACCGGTCTCTTCCAAATCGTTTTGAACGAGGAGGAACGGTTAGCATAAACTTGCACGTAACAAGTACGATTGTACCATAGGCATGCGTAAGAGCGAAATTAGAGTGGAATTAAGGTAAAGTATCGCGGGCAGTTGAGCGTCCCCGGGACGCGGCTCGGTATCGAGAGATTCTTTATGTTATTTCATAGCATGTACATTGACCTTAGTACTCCAAGAACGAGATTGATTCGCCAGATTTAGAGTCGTGTATGAATGTTTAAGGAGGAGAATTTAGGGAGAATCCCAGGTTCTCCGGGCAAATGTACGATGTTTTGCATAAAATAGATGGTACCCTTGTTCTCTCCCTATCGATCACTCTTGGCCGAGCGCGGCTGGATGACCCACTAATATTCACCTCTCTTTTCTGTGCAGTACGAGACGTATTACGCAGGGGCGACCGCCGCCGGAGCTCACCCGTACTTGTACAGCCCCAGCAACTCGCAAAGCAACAACAGCGGCGGTAACAGCAATTCTGGGAGCGGGAACAACGGCACAGGGGCGACCAGCCCGCCTACAGGCCCGCCGCCGCCGCTCCCATCTCTGCTGCCGCAACCACCAGCGCACTTCTACCCCCCTGCCGCGCCGCCACCCCATCATCATCCGCCGGTCCCCGCGGGCCCCCCACCGCCGCAGATGGATCACATCTACTACTCGATCGCAGCCGGGCCCCATCCGCCGCCGCCTCAGCACGTGCCCATGGGACTGACCGATCAGCAGCTGTTGCTTTGCGCCACCGACTCGCTGTGCCAGCAAGCGTCTTCGTCGGACGGCCAGGCTGCTCCACAGGAGGTAAGTTGATACGTATTTAACGCCGGGACGGGCCGTATATCCTGGATGAACGGTAGAGACAGAGTAAGCGACTGTTATAGCATCCCAGGCGAGACGGTAGAATTTACCGTGATAATCCGGGACGGCTATCTATGCGCGCGCGTTAGTACAAGAAAGCAATACACATAACCAGCAATCTTTCCGTGACATCGAGAAAAACTACTATCTGTGACCTAAACCCGTAGGACTCTCGTTCGACATCGAGCCACTCGGAGCAACCACAACATGGTGAAACACAGGCTGCTACAGGGTCAGCCACACCCCTGATGTCCTTAATGCCCGTGAAATTCCCCATGTCTGGTCGTTATACCAATTACCATCCGATCGCGATACACACCGCCAACTTGTACAGTTCACAGACATGCTTGAACGAGACCGACGATTGCGGCGGCAATCAGATGCATTGCAGGGCCATCGTTTACCACCCGGCAGCCGTATACATTCCCCACGCGCATACACCACCGTATCACAACGCATCCGGCGGTACTAGCCTGCTACCGACGCCGCCGTCGGTCTCCCAGCCGATGTACGACTCGTCCGGCAAGGGCCAGACGTTCGGCTCCAGGGACTACGCGAAATCGGGGCCGGCCAACGGCCAGGGCACCGGCTACCCGAAGGCCCAGGGTCACGGGGTCGCGTTGCCGTCCCATCAGGGGCCGTTCGTTAAAGCTCAAACCCTAGGGAACGCTCAGTCGTACAAGCACAGTGGCGCGGAGGGCGGTTACAAGTACTCGTCGCCGGCCATCGCGTCCTCGCGGTTCCCCGTGCAATATAACAGACGAACGGCGGCTGGCTCGGCCGTGGGCTCGCCGGCTTGCTTGCCAGGGCAAAAGTCGGACGGTTACGGCGGGCCACAGGGCTCGCAGAGGTCGGGAGGTCATCACCTTGCCTCGAGCCTGGCGGCGGCTCAATCGTACGTGCCCTCTAAGATGTTCAACGCCGGCCAGGGCTTCGAGTACGTGAACGGCCGCAGGCATAACAGCAACGACCAGTATTTCGACGCCGTCGCGATGAAGCCGGGCAACTACTCGGCCCGGAAGGCCGCGGCGAACAGCTACAGGAGCAACAACGGCCAGACAGAGGGCACGGCTGGCTCCGGTGGCCAGGCGGCCGAGTGTTACCCTAGCAGTCAGATAGAGAGCGATAGTAGCAGCGGCGCGCCGGTCGCACAGGGTGGCGTAGAGAGCAATAGTTCAGAGAAGCCGGTTAGCCCACCGCCAGCTCCGTATTCGCCCATGACACGACCCCTTCCAACTCTGTCACCACCCACCTCCCAGGTCCAGTTCTATACCCCGGCGCAGAACCGTTATCAGCCATCCCTAGCCCCGTCCCAGCACCAGCAGCAGCAGCAGACCGCCAGCCAGCGACGGTACACCATCGCGCCCGCACTGCCTGCGGGCAGAAAGCCGACGGAGAAGTACTCCGGCTCCGCTGGAGGACAGTCGACCGCCGCCGGGACTATGCTGCGCCAGAGCAAGTACAAGGTGAACGGGATCATGCAGACCGGGGGCAAGGTGCCCGACGACAGTCTGGGCGGGGCTGGAGACGCTCCTCCAGGCATCGGAAGGATGCCCATCACGCCGCCGGGCACGCCACGCGGACATCATCCGGGCCACCCTGCCGGCGATCAGAGTCAGCTGAGCGACACGTGCCATCAGATGCAAGCTCTCAGCCTTTGAACGAGCTCCTCGGGCGGTCGTCTTGGCTTTCTTTTTCCTCCCTTCTTCTCATCTGGTTAAGATACATTGTAGTAGGATACCGTAAGGTGTCGCGGATGGAAGAAACGCGGGGCGAGACGCTGGAAACGGCACAGGCGGGGGGGTTGTAGACAGCGGTAGCTACTGTTAGGCGTATAATTTAAGTTGTAGGGAATTGAGAGTCCCGAGGGCGCATTCTGTACAGTTTCCGAAGGTGTTCAAGGACCTGGACAGACGGTCCAGGCTAATGGAATAGACTGTAAGGAGGTTGATAGTTTGCTGCAATCCGAGGGCACTTGTGTGTGGACACAAGTACCCTGCTGCGTTTCTTCTGTCCGCGGCGTGTACTCGTTATAAGCGCGCGTAGCATCTCGATTTTTCGAAGCCGTACGGAAAAGGGAAGACAGACGGGAACCGTGCCTCTCGGCACGGCTGCGTTTATATTCGGCTGCGAAGCGCGTTGAATCGGAGAGACGTGTTACCGATTCTTGTCTTTGTGATCTCACGACCGAAGTCCTGGTAACATGGGAAAGCCGGAATAGAGAAAGAAACTAGACAGCTCGAACGGTGTTGTGTAAATTATAAATTCTTCGGTAAATTATCAAACGTACTAAATTGTTAAGCATTTATAAAAAAAAAGGAATATATATATATACATACATATTATATATATATATATATATCTTATATATATATATATATATATATATATATATATAAGATTTAAGATAAAATACGATATTTAAAGATTATTATGTTAGTTATGAAAAAGAAAATGATATACACGATTAATATATATATATATATTATATATATACATATACTCAAGTATATTATATATATATATATCGAAGAGGACAGATATAAGCTTAGAGTAAAGAGGAGGAAAGGAAACAAAGGAATTCGAAGTCAGGTTGCATTATCTCTCGCGAGGGTCGGATGTTTAACGAAACGAGAATACTTGTATCTCGGGTAGACGTTACGGATACGCTACGTATAATTTAAAGAAATCTATGTTATGCAGTATTTGGCGTTATATATGCGCGACATAGGCTCGACGAAACCATGAATCTCACGAGCAAGGCTAGAGTAGGATAGATGGATTTAAAACGACAAAAACGAATAAAACAAACACAAATGGAATAAACAGGCGAATAGAGCAGAGGAAAAAGTAATGATAATAGAAACAAAAAAAAAATAAATAAATAAAACAACGTTGTTATCGTACAAAGACGAGCGATTTGTTATGTGTTCAAAAAGAGAATAAAAAGACGCGCGCAGAGGGGGTAAAATAGGGAGGCAGAGTAGAGAAAGTTGAGTTTCATAAAAAAAGAAAACGATAAAGAAAAAGAAAAAACGGTTGCTCAAGGCACTGCCACGTCTTCTCGTTTTTCATTTTCGACCCGCAACAAATGGGTGAGACCGTACTTATAGTTTATTAATTAGAGTAACCGTGTGACACGACATTATCTCATGCATTCTCGAAACGGTAGCGGACACTTGATTTTATCGTTCTTTCCTTTTCGACACGACAGTTATCCGCGCAAACGAAACCAAAAAGAACAAAAAAAAAATAACAGAGCGAGAGAGATAGAGAACGGAAGAGAGAGAGTGAGAGAGAGAGAGAGAGAACAGTAAACGGGAACCGTAAATAGCTGTTTAAAAAAAGCAACAAAAGAGATGCCCCATACCCACACGAATACGATAAAAATAATGAAAAAAAAGTATATGTAATAATGAATTAAAAAAAAAAAATGTGTCGGCTGTGAGCTTCCAAGCAAATAACAATAATTAAATTATTATAATATAAAAAGTTAAAGTTAATATTCTACCTAATTGTTATGAACGTGAATTTCTTTTATCTATAACGAGAAATTTGTTATCTCATATCTCGCATATTGTAGCTATTATATTGTCTATTTAAAAGAAAGGAAACGGGGGAGGGTGGGGGGAGCTGTCACTGCAGGATTCGAAAATTCGCGGGGGCGCGGCGATTCAAATATCGCGCGGCGGGAAATACGACCGAAGGTAGAGATGGAACGGCGTGAGGGGGGATTATTATCCATGGGGGAAGACCGTGGACGACACGACAAAAAAGGCCTAGTTCGCGTAGATTACCCGTGGAAGTCGTCACGAGAGAAACGATTAATTTGTCAAGGAGGGAATGAGCAAAGGAAAACGAAAGGGAGAGAGAAAGAGAGAAACAGAAGAGAGCGAGAGAAAAAAAGCAAGAGTGCCTTCTATTTGTTTTCGTGATTGTATTGTTGAACATTTGTTGCGTTACGTTCCAAGAGCCTCTAAATGTTGTTATAAGATAAAAGCGTAAAAAAAAAAGATGTTTGAAGAATGTTGTTCCTCTATTTATTTATTGATTTAATGGGCCGCGCGGCCCGACAACAAGCACCCAGGAGAAAACGAATGATACAAGCGAATTTGAACGTGTGAAAGTATGCGCTGTTAGACGGATGGGTATTCAGGGATGATTAATTAGATCGAAAGAAGAGGAAGAAAAAAAAGAAGAGAGAATGATTTCACACACTAGAGGGGCGGGTGGGGTGGGGGAAGTAGGATAGAATAGAGAAGAAAGATGTAAAATCGTCGCATACGGCATTCGAGTCGCACGATCCCTTTTTTCTCATTGTGTACGTTGCAACAGGATAATGTAATCTATATTGTAACAGAAAACGTAATTCGAAAGAAAAAAAAAAGAAGAAGAAGATAAAGAGCAGCTCGTTTCGGCACCTATTTCTATGTATGATACACACGGAAGATATCTCAGCAATATACATATATAAATATATATATATATATATACATACATAAATAAAAATAAATATACTTATATAGATATTAACGAATAAACAGGAAAAACATAAAAGAAGAGCGTATACCCACGGGTATATAGTATATGGGAATGCAAGAGTGCGACAGACGCGTATTTGGGTGTGCGTGTGGCGCGAATCTGGTTAGGTGGCTGTGATTATTGCGTGCAAGTTATAATTATTAAAAGAAAGGGGGAAGAAAACGAGAAGAAGAGACAATTCTACGTGTGTGAGCATCCGCGTGTCGGTAGTGCATCGATGCCTGTTCTCTCACCGCGCCACACACGCGCATATTTCATACACGTGTTACATATATAATACGCATACATACCTTACATATAACGTACATCTATACGAGAATATAAAGAAAAGAAACGCGCGAGAACCAAGCGCGATTCTATGTTCAGTTTGGTACTGGCCCCCCAGGCGAGCAGCGAGGACGTATTTAGGAAGCGGGCCGCTTGATCCCGGTTATTAATCCATGTACTAAATTCAACGTAGAATGGTGCTGATACGACATAAAAATACAATATAATATATATATTATAATATAAAGTATATTATAATGTAAAAGGAGTCTAAGATAGATATTAGAGGGTATGAGTAGTTGAGCATAGGAATATAATTGATGTATATTGTACACGCTGTGAGAGATGTGCTTTCTACGATTGCGGATCGTTGTACGCTTCTTGTACGCTGGAGCAGATGCGACTGAGTTTTAATTGTGTAGCAGGATTCGCCGAGACAGTGGAAACCACATTTGCTACCCCACGAAAAGTTGCTTGTAGATTTGTTAATTTATCTTCTATTCTAAATTTCGCCCGCTGGCACTACTGAGACGCATCGCGGCCTAATTCTGGTGTATTAAATCCTAGGTGTATTACCGTATCAGTTTCAGATCAAGAGAATTTAAGTTACTGCGATTCCAATTCGACGATTAGTTGCTTCGAGAGTGTAGGGCTTCTTTCATTAGAAAATATCAACAACCGCGCGTATTCGACAATCTAGAAAGCATACCTCCTGGAACACGGAAATTGATGTATTAAAAAAAAAAATACCATAAATTATACACAAAATGACATGTAGGTTGTATGACAAAGAAACTATCTAAGTACCCGATGATAATAAAAAGAATATATTACATATAAGAGATGCATATATTTAAAAGAAAATAAAGACATCTGTGCATGAACATTATATAGACGGAAGAAAAGGTATAGACTAAAAATAAGTGTGAATCTCTTCTGCGAATATATATATATATATATAATAAAAAAATCTCATTCAAGATATAAAATATACAATGCTCCACTACATGTACAGTGTATTTGTGAATTTACCTTTCTCGTCCAGTTGCGTCTACTTTTTTTATTCTGTTCGCAATGGAAAGGTGTGGCGCAGCAGCGGAGCTGAAATGAACACGCCTCCATCGAATAGATTAAATGTTTTATTGATTCAATAATATGCTTTACAATCACGTCTTATTCATTTAGTCTTCTGTCGCTAAACAAACGGTATAATCTAAGGTATTTGCACTAATACATTGTATTAATCATCTATCGTATCACATGATCTGCCGTAAAGCGGAAATCTAAATACGCAACGGGGTCCAATATACTAGAGTATACGTTTTATATATTTTTCGGTTAATAAAAACAGATGTATAAATGGCACAATTCCTACTTTATGTCATTGACGTGCCATTACTGCGAGTACAATTTTCGCATAAGACTAAACGGTTCTCTTCAACGTACTAGAAACTCAATACTTTGTTTTAGTAGCAATATGTAATATTCTACTAGGATCACATTGATTATCGTAGCTAATAATCATCACACTTGCTTCCGGGCAGTATCTATAAAACCTACCATTCCTTCGTGACCATTAGAAAAATTCTCGGATCTCAAAACATGGCAGTGTAAAAGAAGTGGGCGTTGGCGTAGTTCTGAATCTTGGAATCAGAGATGGGCGAAATTTTTATTTAAATACAATTTCGAATAACGAATAAAAGTTAAAAAAAAAAGGATCTTGTAACTCGCTCGTTAACTTTATGCAACACGCGGGGAATAATGTTTTTTAACTTTTGTTCGTTATTCGAAATTCTATTTAAAGAAAAACTTTGTCCATCTCTGCTTGGAATCCGACCACTCCGAGTCGATATGCGTGTATAAATATATATTTTTGCAGGAATATAAGTGTCTACGAAAATTGTGTCGAGGAATATTACGGACACTGTTGTGATTCGCCGTCGGCCATTGAATAACGAAAGGAAATGCTCGCGCTCGAATGTTGTAAAATCGCAGTGATTAGAAAACTCTTTAAAAACGTACAAAAATGTCAAAGTTCTCAGAGTATACTTGTCTATAAAAATTCCGAGTATCCTAGAACCGTAGCTCTAAGTATAACGATGTTGCGCACGGCCCGGATTCTTTCAATAGTTGAACGGGTTTACAATTCAGTCGTCATGTGCGACGTCAACGCTTGCACGCGAGTGGCGTTGCAGCTTTTGCATAGCACATGGTCGTCCAAGGGATAGCAGCCACGTCCCTCCGAATCTGAGGATAAAACCAAGCCGCAGTCTTCGCACTTGTAGCACTGGATGTGAAAGCTGCGGTCGAGAGCCACGACCCGCACGGTCTCATCTTGGCCTGGCTCCGGCATGATCGGCAGCTTGCAGACGCAGCAACGCGGCGCGAACTTTCTGTAACACGGAAACCCTCGTTCTTCAATCCATACTATCGGCAGAATTGATTCCACCCGAATAACCAGTGTCGCTTACTTATGAAAGCATTGTATGCAATGAATTTGATTCGTAGCGTCCACCGTGAACGGTATACCATCCAAGCTCTGGCCACAGACCACACACGTGAAGCAGGACGGATGATAAGGCTTGCCGGTAGCTCTTAGTATCCTGTCCAGTATCGGTCTGGTGCAGACGCAACACTTCTCTAACGTGTTCAGATAGTCCTCCTCGCAGTACGGTTTGCTCTCTAACGAATAGAACGGTTTACCCTGCAGGTTCACCTTGCAAACGTAACAGCAGAAGCAATCGATGTGAAACACCTTGTCCATCGCGGAGCAGCCGGTCCCTTCGCCCTCGACTTTCCGGCCGCACTGCGCGCAGATCCCGTATATATCGGCGTCCTCGGCATTGTCTTCCATTCCTTGGACCAGTAAGTCCGTCAGAACGTCCACCTTGAAACAGAAGAAGGGCGTTGTAAATGTGGGAGTAAAGCGTGATCGTAAAAGAAGTAGCAGCTCGTTGAACTGATGCTTCTCAGTGGTAAGGGACCCGAAGGAATAGTTGAACTAGGCTCCGACGTACCTCTTTCACTGGAGATACTTTCCCCTGTGGCTGAGTCGATGTAGCGGACCCGTAGCCAGAGTACATGGAGTAATTGCAAGACAATTGAGAAGGTGGTCTTGGATTAATTGGTTCGTATATAGATTCGTACGTTGAGCTGGACTGAGAGCTCGGCCCGTAGATATCGTTCGGGTAATTGTCCGGAGGGAAATCGGTTTGATAAGTGGCATGTCTTAATTCGCTATAGCTGGACGAAACCGGACTCGGCGGAGGCGGCAGTTCTTCCGGCGGCGGCGGGAAAGAACTACTCGGAACGCAAGGAACGTACTCCGAAGGTTCCGGCGGTGGCGGTAAGTCATCTGTGATACAACGATTAATTGGATTAGTAGATAGAACAGCGAAATTACAGCGGCGGACGAATGGTCGGTTTTTAAACTTTTTTTTGTGAGCCTGTAATGAAAATTCAAAAATCCCGTTTGTAGATTGGAGTAGGTAAGTTGTATACACGCCTAAAATGTCATCAAAACCGGTTAACGTTGCTCTGAGCTATAAACGCTTGAAAATCACAGAATAAGGCTTAAAATGCTTAAAATCGCGAATTTCCCGAAATCAGCGATTTTCGACCTTATTCTGCGATCTTTAAGGCGACTAGGCAGTCGAAAAATCGATTTTTTTATCGCATTTTCCGAAAGTACTATCCTTTCTGAATAAAATGCAGCTTGGTTTATAGTAAAATTCGCAAAATTTTAGATTTGACAGCTAAAAACGTCAAGCGGCAGAAACTTTAAACGCGTTTTTCTCGAATATTTGTTCCTCTTCATTTTTTCCTGATTGCGAACGAATGGAGGTTCAGATCGACTTGGAAAAAATTACAGGATGTGTAAAACAGTGCCATTCCGGCCCAAACCTCTGATATGGGCAGTAAAAATTCGAGATTTTCATAAAAAAATTAAGAAGTCACCGGATTTTGGTAGCGCACTGTTTCATTGTTCGTGCGCTACTTGTACGTAGCAAAGGCCACGCTATAGGTTGCCGCTTGACGTTTTTATCTTCCAAATCTACAATTTTGCGAATTTTACTATAAACCAAGCGGCATTTTATTCAGAAAAGATAGTACTTTCGGAAAATGCAATTAAAAAAAATCGATTCTTCGACTGCCTAGTCCCCTGAAGCGTATAGCTCGGAGCAAAGTTAAACGATTTTGATGAAATTTTAGGCATGTATACAACTACTTCAATCTACAAACAGGACTTTTGAATCTTCATTTCAAGCTCACAAAAAAGTTTAAAAAACGACCTTTACTATTTTCTTCTGCTATTCCGACCAATTGCATTTTTTTTCAAAGCGACGAAGCACGTCACTTAACAAACTAATCCTTCTAGCTTCTCAAAAAAAAAACTCAAGTCGTTTGGACCAATTCTAAAAAAGTTATGCGATTTGAAAGGTTGTAAACTTTCTTTCGTCTGCCACTGTATATCAAAGGATATCTCGATTCATTACCATGAGAGGCAGGAATGTTGCTATACGTATTCTCCGGCTTAGAGTTCCATTGAATATTGCTATAGATTATATCCTTCTCCGTCTTGCCACCGCTTTTAACTGGCATCGACGCTGGAGGATCTACGTTGCTGTACACAACATTCCTCGCTGATCTCAAGTGTTCTTCGACTGGAACCTGGGCGGCAGGCATATTCCCAATGTTGGAATAGTAATTCTTTTCGTCGTATCCATACTTCGGCTCGAACTTCTCCTCGGCTTGGCGTACGAAGAAGTTATCGTTGTTCTGGTAGACCGTCGAGGCGTCCTTCCCATTCCTAGAGGCCGACAGGGAGAAGTCATTTTTCTCTATGCTCAGAGGCACGTACGGCGAAGGGGAATTCACGTATAAATTCGACGGCTTCTCGTTAGCTCCGGAATTATTCAGCACCGTACTGTACGAAGGCGTGGTCGCAGCCTTCACGGTGTAACTTTGCGGTATCTGAAAGGACGACGCGAAAAATGAATCTTCGCACTTAAAGGACAGTAATCGCTGTAACCTAATTCTCGTCAATTTTACCATTGACATGTCCATATAACAATGGAACAGACATGTGAGAGGGACATAAGACATAGTTAGCAGCCGAACGATTAAGCTTCCCGTCGCCCACGCATAACTTACTGACCTGAGGCTGGGATTTTTTTGGTTTCGGTGGCACAGCCGGCCCCACCTTCTTGCCGGGCTTCACAGTCTTGACGCCATCCCCGTGGTTGATTTGTAAACTAGCAATTTGTTGCTCCAAATTGCTGACATTAGACATTTTCCTACAAACAACACCGTCTTACACATCCTCCTCCAAACTAAACGAACGCTAGAAAGCTGCGTGCAGCGGATTAAATGTAAAACGCGCAGCAGCGACAATGTAATAGAATATGCGATGATACCGGGGGCATTATCACAGGGAATTATCACCAGTCGGATATTATGCCTGTGAAGTAAAAGTACACATCACCTGCTCCTACCAGAATGGAGCTGATTCCACTGAGGAAGCTCCTCAACTCACCTGGTAAGTTGGCGAAACGAATCGTCCTTTAAAAACCTTGGCCCGCAAAGCTATCGAGACCGAAGCCAGAGAATTTTTCGCAACGGGAACCCGTCAAATATGTTCACGTGAGTGTGCCGTGTCAGGACCGAATGGCTGACTCATAAATCCCCTTATCACTTCGGAAATTCCTTTGCGGTGAGTTTTCGGAGCCGACCGTGGCCCTCTTCCGCACCCACGATCACTACATTCAGACAGCAGCCGAGAAACTGTTTGAACGCTCGTTAATTAGGCACGTAGAAAGTGTCACCGACGAATTTCCGTACGCAGGATCCACCTCGCCAGCGATTTTCGATGCTACTGTCACCGTACACGGCCGAAGGACCGAGTTTATTCGCCGAGATCTACCACGCCCTGACTCATACGCGATCTTACATTGTCACGTACCGAGTAATTGCATTAGAAAAATATCTGCATCGAACCTGACCAGCGACGTGCACGAGCCTGGGCTCTGAATGTGTGAGATCCCGATCGGCTTTCGGCATTTACTTAGGGAGTATGCTGGGCAAATGTTTCGAACGCGGATTTCTCAGTGCATCGGTCTTAATTCGAACGGGCTATGCTTCCTGGCGAGTGCGAGGGTAATATGCTCGTTTCTGGCTGCTTTTTTATTATATCAATTCGTGAGGTTCTCTTTGGAAGGCTACAGTAACGCAGGTTAGCGTTACGCGCCATCTTCGAGCGCGCGTTATCAACGCCTACAGATAATTCGTCGCGTGTATTCCTTTTGTTGGTATTGAAGTTTGACACTCATTATTAAATTATGTTCCACGTGCGCTTTCTACCGTCTCCTTCGCGTATGAACACAGGTGTTCAAACAGGACTGCGAGCATATCGATCGAAAGAAGTTTTAGAGTTAAAGGCACGGTTTATCGCTTGGATCTTCGGTGAATTTTAAAGAATTTTGAGAAGTAGTGTTGGATCGGAGGAATGTAGGTATTCGAAGGATTTTAATTCATGAGGAATACTATGTTTTTATAGCGCAAAAGGGATTCGACTTACCTACACTACTGCATTGCTAGAGTCTCCCTACCTTGACGGACGAAATATGATGCGAACTTTGGAATTTTTTTAAAACAAAACAATTACTTAAACACAAAAATCTAAATATCTCGAAACAAAGAAAATAACGACTTAGGCCTTTTTTATAATTCTCCAACGAGGAAACAATGAATTATATTTTCGTTCCACGAGAATCGCCCGAACTAGATTAAATGAGAAAAACTGAAAATTAAAAAAAAAATGGCAGCGCCAAAAACAGATATCGATTTTTGCAGAAGTCGAATTTTACAAAACCCGGTTTAGTTTTGGTAACAACGAAATTGGGACATCTACTGAAGATATATACCACGTTTGAAATAAATCAGGTGATTGGTTTTCGAGATATCATGCTAACCAATTCGAAAAATATCGTTTTGAGAAAAACGCGTTTAAAGTTTTATGTACCGTCTTTTTTTTAGTTATTTTTTTAAATCTTGCGCAAATATGTACAAATATAGGCATCAAGTTTTCAATTAATATAATTTGAGGGTTTCTCTTAAAAAAAATCCCAATATCGTGCGCCGTTTCAGGCCGTCAAAGTAGGGAATCCCCTTAATGAATCGTTTTCAATTATTTAACCGTGGTTCTTTTAACCAGTTTCAAAGCCTCTACCTTAACCGACAAAATGTAATAAAAAAAATACGTTGTCCTCGCTGGTAGACACATTTCGATGCATGAAACGATCATTGTCTTTTGCAAGGTGACGAATTTCTGAGTCACGCGTGTTACCTGAGAATAAGTATGTTTTTCTCATAATAAAATTCCTTAGCGCGTGAAGCACTTTTCAAAGAGTGAACTAAAAAAATTGCTTTAATTGCATTAATTATCCTTTCTATACCCCTTTTTATAATTCCATTTTTTCTTGAGGAAACGGAAGTAAAATAGCCATGGAAGCATTCCATGTGCAAAGCGGAAGAAAATTCCTTTTCACCGCGAGTTCCGGCATCCGTAAATCCAATTATCGAGAATATGTCCCATAGTTTCGCAACGTCTTCTTATTGTTAATCTAAGTGGCTGCAAATGCCGTTTTTTAATGTATTAGAAGTTACGTCCCCTAATAGAAGTCACGTATGCTGATAGCATCTGTTTAATAGATAAAATCGTCACACAGTAGCGTAACGACTATGTCTCCAATAATTAACTGAGATTAGATTAAGTGCTTTTACCAAACGCTTCAGTCGTGTTTCCATTATCTGCGCCATCGGTGTTATTTGCTAACCTGGAGATTACTTTTCCAGTAAAAACAAGCCTCGGGATTACGTTGTAATGTTTGATCGTGGGAGCCGTCAGAGCTTCGATCTACTATGGGATCTATATGTTTGCGTATCGTTTTAATATTTACTTTTTACATTAAAATAAGGCTGCGTCGAGCATTGCGGAGTGAAACAATTGGATACCCATCGAGATCATTTCGTGAAATATTTTGCGAGGACATATTGTACGCGTATGGTAGAAGGTGGAGCAACGTAAATCGCTCTTAAGTCTTTTACTGACGACCCCAAAGTATCGTGCTAAATTCTTCGCGGCTTAATCTTCCTCATCCCCTTCTTTCACTTTACGTATCGATCTAATTATTTTTGTTCGCCATTCAATTTTCGCTTCCACCTTCTATCAGCCACCATCAGTCATCTATAAGTATCAGAGTTGGGCATTATTCGAATAAATTTTTATTCGTATTATCTTCGAAAAAAATTTTGAATAAAATAAAAAATCTCGAATAAGAATTGCGAATAAAATGAAGTTATTTGAGAATAACGAAAGTTTTTAATTCGAAAAAGTTTTTATTTCGAATAAATTTTTATTCTGAATAAATTTTTATTTTGAATAAATTTTTATTCTGAATAAATTTTTATTCTGAATAAATTTTTATTTCGAATACATTTTTATTTCAAATAATTTTTATTTTGAATACATTTTTATTCCGAATCAATTTTTATTCTGAATAAATTTTTATTCTGAATAAATTTTTATTCGAATAAGGGTTTCGCATGGCACGTATCAATAAAATTTGTTTTGTTATTCCCGAATAACTTTTTCTTTATTTAATTTTTTTTAGAAATTTTTATTCGATGATGATCAGAATAAAAATTAATTGCAACTAAAATTTATTCGAGTAATGCCCAACTCTGATCCACATGCTTGATCGATGACTCTACGCGCCAGAAATCAGTGATGGTCTTTTAAAGTTTTAAAAATTAGGGATGCTTTTCTCGAAGCTCTGAAATCCAAGAAAGCTTCGAGTTTCGAGAATTCGAGACTGCAGGTTTTCCGTGATTCGAATCTCTCAAGCCAGATAAGAAAAAGTACAAAATCAATGAATAAAGAATCGTTCGCAGCGTACCTCGAGAATTTGTATATTTTAATCTTTTTGTTCGTTTTTTCTAATGCAAAAATTTTGTTCCCTTCAGTTCTGAAACTCCAAGTTCCGATAGTTCCGAGAATTTCGAAGCCTTACAAACTTCCGGATTCGAATTTCTAGAATTAAAAAATTAGCTTCGAACCCACAGCTACAAAAAACAATCTAAAAAAAAATGAATTACTTAACCGCAAAAATCTCAAAACAAAGAAAAAAACGACTTAGGCCATTTTCATAATTCTCCACCGAGGAAACAATGAATTATATTTTCATTCCGCGAGAATCTTCCTGACTTTCAATACCACGGTTCTCCTTAATGCCTCTTTATTCATCTTTTCAGCAGCACTTGCAAGCGTATCGTTGAATAAACCACAGTAACGCGGACCTTTGGAACTAGCTGGCAGATAAAACTTCTTCGTAATTTTATCATAAACCATGGTCCAGGTCGTTAAGGCCATAGAAACATTAGAAACGATCGATGATAATTTTTACCATTTTTTACAACGTCATTGCATTTGGTTTTCCTTGTTCGATGGAATTACCGCGATGATTCATCATAGCTAGACCGTTTCGGAATACTTTAAATAATTGTTGGCACTGGAAACGATTTATGGGGTCCGTTTGGAAATCCATGTTTGCGCGAGGAAAGCCAATAATTGATGCAAAGCTTATCAAGGAAATCATCCCCGAAGCAATTATATTGCAATAACTCGTAGAAGCTTCTATAATATGCAATTATGTTCCACGCGGATTATATAATTCCTCGTTAATGCTCGATGACTGGTATCGTGTATCTTGTACAGAGGAGGAAAGAAAACATTCACTCCTCGATATCTGCGTTAAATATTTACATGAAACTGTCCCCAATGTTAAATGGAATTATGTCAGGCTTCGATCTGCTGCTTTTCGCATGTAATAATACGGGCTTCGAAATAGAAATTACGTATTTATTCTTTGTATTTATATACAGAGTTCCACGTTTTCCCGATTTGATTCCATTAGGGAACTTTATTTACAGTGCCTGATAAAAGTATTGGGACACTTTTAAAACAGAATAACTTTTTTAAAATTGGGTTAAACCACTCGAGTATTTTTTGAGAAACTAGAAGTATTAGTTTACTAGTTGATGTGTTTCGGCCTTTTTTATATAAAAAATTGCAGACAAATTTTATTATATTTCGCGGGAGCAACTGGGGAAACGCTGAATTAGAACTCTTTTCCATCGAAAGATTCTCTTTTCTAAGAAGCTTTCTGTAGAACCTATTATAGTTAAAGTGTCGGAGTAAGATGCACAAAAACTAATCTAATCGTAGTCGATCGATCCTCCGATATTTACTTACGTAACTAACGGGCATTTAATTGAATTTTTATCGTGTCATTGACAGTGAATGAAACCTTTGCGGTATTCATTGACTTATTATTAGTATAATATCCTCCTTTATCATTTGCTCTTGATTAACTGACCTCCCATTTCCGTTATTTACATACGGGAGACATTAAATCATAATGCAGACAGAAATTTGCTGAACGAGTTTAAATTGAAACTTCAACGACGATACAATAGTTAGATACGAGTTATATCGATATGATTCTTCGCTCTCTTTCGAATAAAACGCATATAAATTTCTGTATCGTAGATGAGTTTCATACCCCAAGCTCTCATAAGTTTCCCAATTCCTAAAGTCTTTTTACCCCATCTATGGTGATGCTGACGACAAAGTTCAAAATATACCAATAACATATATTATTTTGACTCG
The DNA here is from genome assembly GCA_947577245.1 of Andrena bucephala. NCBI lineage: Eukaryota > Metazoa > Arthropoda > Insecta > Hymenoptera > Andrenidae > Andrena > Andrena bucephala. The sequence continues at coordinate 73,104,671 of OX387717.1, forward strand.
TGAAGCTTCTTAATTGTTCGGCGAAACTAATAGCGAATTGAGTGCGGCCAGTGCGGGTCTCCCGAATTCGCTATAAGAGTTCCGACCGAAAATGACAATTTGCCGAACCAACGAGAAAAGAATCGATCGAACTTTGATATGAACTCGCCGAAGCCCTAGATCGCGGCGAGACGCCGCACACAACTCGCTATCGATAATCGCGACAACGAGAGATCTCGCGCGAGGGTTATCCCGCCCTTTTTGCTCCTCTCTTTCTCCAGCAAGTGAAAAGAATTCGCGATGCCATATGAAATCTCTAGGCTGATAGCTCGAGTTACAAACGTTGACTAAGTGAATGATTCCAAATGGTATCACACGCGCAGCCAGGGTTACATTCCTCTATTCCGCTGCAAGTCGTAATTCCGCGGGATATCCCGTGACGTTGATCGCAGTTTATCATTCTGAAAACGCCACGTTCGAGCGCATCTCCGTGCATGAATACCGAGCTGGCACTTACGATTCTCACGAGTAACTTCGGGCATCCCCGCCAGTAATTAGACAATAGACGCAGCGGAGGGGGAAGCTCCGAGAAGTATGTCTGTGTTGTGCCGCTGTGCGTCTCGCGTCTCGTGTGTGTCAGTCCGTTCGTGGCCGTCGTTCCGTTCGGTGCGTTCTTCACCTTGAGTTCTGCTTCATTTTTTCGTTCCATTTCAGTTGCACCGTTCCGTAATCCTGTTTTAAAGTAACGCCCGACGAATTTTCTGTGTTCACCAGAGGAGCTTCTTCACACTTCTCGAAAAATGGCAATTTAATCGGGATCGTTTACTTACACGCTCTTAAGTGGTCAACAACCCGTTGCATGACTAATATCCACGTATCTGGTTCTTTCTCATATCGTTACGGTCCGGTGACTTCGTGTATGTCGATGTAATTGCAGTAAGTGCTGTTTTATAGAATAGCTTTAACGTGCCATGTGTTCGCCATAGCTTCTCATTTCATTGGTGACAATCCTCTCACCTACAGTTAATTCACATTTCTTTTGTGTGTTTATCAAGGATCGCTTGCTCAGAGGCTCCCTGTTAACTGGTTGCTCTGATTTCAGACGCATCTTATCAGTATATCATGCAGAACAGCTACATTATAGAACCCGCCAATGATTCAACGATCACAACGGTATCTCAACAACGCGAGCAGGAAGCTTATAACAATGGTAAAGCAACGGAAAGCACCTCCCTGACGCCCAATAATAATCAAGCATACTTCGCCGACGAGAAGATTCCTGTACCGAAAACGGATAATGTAATTGAGCTAAGCCGACGAGGTTTAGGTGGGGAGGAATTAAGTCTCCGTTGCTAAGAAATATTTCCTTTGCAGGGTTTCTTTAGTTTTAGAAAATTATGGGCCTTCACCGGCCCCGGATTTTTAATGTCTATAGCATACCTGGATCCTGGGAATATAGAATCCGATTTGCAATCCGGAGTAGCAGCCAAATATAAGGTAGATTCTAAGGCAGAGATTCATTTGCTCGGCAAAGCGTCGTTATTTCTATTTCTCTTTCACCTCAATGTATTTGTGCTTCTTTCAGTTATTATGGGTATTATTAAGCGCAACGATTCTAGGCCTTATTATGCAGAGGCTGAGCGCGAGGCTCGGCGTAGTAACGGGCTTGCACTTGGCGGAGATGTGTTATAGGCAATATAAGAAAGCACCTAGACTGATTTTATGGATAATGATGGAAATAGCTATAATTGGAAGCGATATGCAAGAAGTGATAGGCACGGCCATCGCTCTATCTCTATTAACAAACAAAGCGTAAGCGTTTGATCAATTTCTCGGACCTCTGATATTGTCGGTCTTCTAACAAGGGAAGATCCCGTATCCGGAAATTCAAAGGATTTTGAAACTTTGTGAATATGTAGGAGATTTCCTCTTGATTAAAACGCAATGTTTGTTCGTTGCCAAAATTCACTCGAAGCGGGTGAAATTAACTCCTGAAAATTCGGCTATTTTCCGATTCTCTGTTATAACTCGCGAACTGTGAGAGATGGAAAAAAAGTTTCAAGACGAAAGTAATTTCAAGACCAAGAATCAAAAGTTTCAAGACCAAGCATTTGGTAAAAAAATTATTTTACAGTTCGCGAGTTATAACAGAAAATCGGAAAATAGCCGAATTTTCAGTGGTTAATTTCACCCGCTTCGAGCGAATTTGGACATCAAACAAAAATTGCGTTGTGATCAGGAGGAAATCCCCTAAATAGTCACAAAGTTTCAGAATTTTTTGAACTTCCGGCTTCAGGATATTCTCTTGTCGTCGCACCTCCTAAGGTCTTCTAAGTAACGTCATCAATTGTTTCAATGTAGATAAGATACTCCTAACGTTTGTTAACAATTTCCTGTGAAATTCATTGTTCGTTTGTTGTATCATATATACTCTGCGTTGATATTTAGACAGCATGCTCGTTCGATTAAATGTTCGATGTACCCTTGACATAACATTTCATGCGTATCGCATATTGTATTTCAGAATTCCTATATGGGGTGGGGTACTGATCACGATAATCGACACTTTCACATTTTTATTATTAGACAAATATGGTTTAAGAAAGTTGGAGCTATTCTTTGGATTACTCATTATGATAATGGCTGTTACGTTTGGTTACGAGGTAAATTATATACATTATTACGACAGAAGGAGGAATATCTTTTACCGTGTCTGAGCGCTTTCTAATGTTTCAGTATGTCGTCTCTGCTCCTCCGCAAAACGAAGTAATAGAGGGCATGTTTCTACCCTGGTATAAGGACTACGATAGGAATATGTTGTTACAAGCTGTAGGAATTGTCGGTGCAGTGATAATGCCGCACAACTTATACCTGCACAGTGCTCTTGTTAAAGTAAGGAACAAGCAGAGAGTATAAATAATGTCTTTTCCACGAGTTGGAGGAAGTAGGCATTCCGTTGTTTTAAATTGTTACCATCCTGCCGGGGCAAAGGCTTCGCTGTAAACTCTTCTCCCTAATTTTCAGTCGAGGGATATCGACCGCAGAGAACCGCAGAAAGTAAGAGAAGCGAATATGTATTATTTCGTCGAGGCTTGCATCGCGTTGCTGGTTTCGTTTGTAATTAATGTGTTTGTCGTGGCAGTCTTTGCGCACGGTCTGTATAATAAAACCAGTCTTGACGTTGTAAGTATATCGAATAATTATCAATTGTAAACCAAATGTTAAAGTATTTCTATTGTATTTAGATATTACTAAAGTTCGTCATGTTTTAGTACGAGGTTTGCGAAGCTAGTAACTATACTATAGGAATGGAAACATTTCCAGTAAGTGATAAAGTCACGCTGATCTACTCTTAGTTACACAAAAGCCGCGGTTCTGTCTAATTGAATTCTATCGATCGCAGAAAGACAATTCAACCATTTCGATGGACCTTAATAAAGGTGGGATATTCCTTGGCTGTGCCTTCGGCGCGGCGGCAATGTACATTTGGGCTGTAGGTATTTTTGCTGCCGGCCAATCCTCTACGATGACAGGAACGTACGCCGGACAGTTTGCAATGGAGGGTTTCTTGAATCTCCAATGGGCTCGCTGGAAGCGAGTCCTTTTTACGAGAATGATCGCTATAATCCCCACCTTCTTCGTAGCATTTTTCAGCGATATAGATAATTTGACTGGGATGAACGATATATTAAACGCTATCATGACCCTTCAGTTACCTTTCGCGACCTTGCCAACGATAGCCTTTACCAGCAGCGCCCATATAATGGGCGAATTCCGGAATGGGATGTACGTAAAAAACATTTTCATAACTTTTATACCTATTCTTGCCGTATCGTACATCTACTTTTGATTTTCAGAGTGAATAAAATTGTTACCACAGCATTGTCAGCCGTGGTAATAACTATAAATATATATTTTGTGATAAATACTGTACAGGATGATTTACCACATCATTGGGCGGTGATACTTGCGATTTCTGTATATTCCATCTTATACCTTCTGTTCTGCCTTTATCTAACGATCCACATGGCTGTGAGTATGGGCGCGACTTCTCTTGGAGATTACTGGGTGCGTATCAGATTGTGATATTAACGCTATCATCGATCACCATTGTTGCGAATAACTTTGTCATTTATCTCTGTCGCAGATTGTCAGTAAATATATCGGCACCCCTGTAAGTACAACGCTTGGACTATCGAACCCTACAATATACGCAAGGTAAGAATATTCTGTATATTTTCCACGCATTCCGCGAATGCGTTACCGAATTTAGGTAGCTAGTTTTACGATATCTGTTACATAGATACTAAAAGAGGAATATTGTTTTCTAATAATATATGCTGTAACAATTGTTATTAACAGTGTAGCGTTTATTACACAAGAGTGTGCGTTCCGCGCGAGAGTTGATGGTACGCAGCATACAGTAGCATAAATTAATCAATTACTTTTATATAAATCGTGACCATACTTTCAATTCCTTCAGACTAATGGGAATACCGTTTATGTAACATTTATGATATTACTCGTATACTTTCTAAAATGTGTTGTAATCACATGCATGTGTTACTAATTTCTGTTACGCTTCTAAATTCCGTGTTTGCTGGTGTATTGTGATTATCAGGCAACAACGAATAAGCACCGTTTCTGTTATCGGAGTAACAATCAATTTTAACCCTTTACCGCGATACGTATCATATATGATACTTTCCTTTTTTTTTTGCCATTTGCGTTTACAATTCGCTGTTTGCAATAGTTTAAGTAGTGCATGTTTAGCGTAGTTTTATTCACTGAAGAAAGCTGGACCTACCTGACAAGGGAAAATCTCGAACTCGGAAATTAAAAAAAATCTGAAACTTTGTGAATATGTAGGGGATTTCCTCCTGATTACAACGCAATTTTTGTTCACTGCCCAAATTCGCTCGAAGCGGGTGAAATTAATCCCTGAAAATTCGGCTATTTTCCGATTTTATTTTGTAACTCGCAGTCTGTAAGAGATAGAAAAAAAAGTTTCAAGACAAAAGTTACTTCTTTTAATGAAGAAAATACCCGGAATTTAAAGGGCCAATTTCACCCTCTTAAAGTAAATTTGGGCAGCAAAAAAAAATTGCGTTGTAATCAGGAGGAAATTCTCTACATATTCACAAGGTTTCAGAATTTTTTAAATTTCCGGCTTCGGGATCTTTCCTTGTGAACCCTTAATTCATTAATTTTATGCATTTTAACCACTGAAAAAACTAAATAAAAAATCTTTTTATAAAAATATTTAAATTCAGGCCATTTTTAACGATAAAAAGAAAACGGGATATTTTTCCTTCGACGGGATCTAGGTGCAGGCACTAAAAGGTTAATGGAAAGTAACTTTAAAGTCCAAGTATTATATCCAACGTATATTTACATATGAAATTTACGAGCTTACTTTTGCACGTACATCTGTGTCTACCCTGTTTATGTGTGTGTGTGTCTTTTGTATTTCAAGGCATACCCATTGAATACATGACGTAAGTCTCATGCTGAAGATATTTCTGAATATGTATGCTTTATTAACATTGTATACATTTTATAATAAATACTAACATGCGTACAGCAGAGAAATTTCTGGAGGTGGAAAATAAATCGAAGGGCAAAGTAAATGAATATATTTTTCACATCATCTCATAATTATATTAAATCACTTTCATAGAGTATAATCGTTTATGTTCACATTACTTCTTACTGCTATTTAAGTGTATAGTATATTATAGGCATCGAGCAAACTAATATAGTTAAGATTTCGAATTATTCCTTTTTCGCCTATAGTTTCTTCAATGTGTCAGAAACATCATTAAGTACATAATCAAGTTAGCCTCATGTTAAGCAAGCTGCCTTCCCTTAAGCACAGAAACTCTGTCAATTTTAAAACAATCGCAACATCATCTGACATCAACGTAACGTCGCATATGGTATGTACCAAGTATTAAAATCATCTACTATTACTTAACGCTCCTCTTTTCGTATACGAAATATTTTTGTAATACATTATACTAATAATATGAAATTATTTGAATAATTTATAACAGGAAATTATTTGAATATTTTTATTCGCAGACAGCCTTTTCGAAGTTTCATTAAATGGGAGAAATTCGCTAATAATCGTTAGCGCAAAGTGTTGTATTACAAGTTCATCAGAAAACTGATGAAAACTGATAGTTTATAACTTACAGTAAAAGTTTCTTAAATTCCACTAAAAGTAAATCTTCATTTGCTTATTAATGTAATTAATTTCTCGATAGATCGAAATACTTGTACGATCGAGGAAGCAATTTGCGCTGTTAAATCTTGTCTGAGATCGTGGCAAGCTGTTATCATTAATTATCATAGATGGGAATCGCTTGCGCGTATTACACCCGTTTGTTATTTATTTGTCACTCGCTTTCTGTCTACCACGCGCTGATTATATTTGTCGTAGGCCTTAAGACGCCAGTTTATTTTACTTTCGCATTACTAACCAATAATATTTCCATTGCATGTACATTTTACTTAACCGATAAAAGGGTGGACCCGCAAAGCTAACTGCATTTTCAAAAAAATTTCTAACAGAGGTAAGAATTGTTACACGACTCTTCGCACCATCACCACTTAAACTCTTATTTCTAGATTCTACGCCAAGCATATCTCGATCGCTATTGCAATTTTTTAAAAATTCTTATGTATTTCCAGATTCAACACTCCTTTCGAAACAGATGTGTGAATTTAATTCGTATCGTAATCATTTCAGAGAGAATCCAGCATTTAACATCCAAGAAAACAGCACTGGGAGTTTCAACGCAATCCCAGACTACTAATACAACAGCCGGCCCATGCTAAATTGTATATAAAACCTTGTAAACAATGTACAATACCCACGATTCTCGCATTTTATTACGGCTATTACCACTGTACAGCGTCGAAATTTCGGTAAAGTCAAAATTGCCGCGCAACAAAACCGTGCACCTAAACATCGTTGGATCATGAAGCTTTAACATCTGCATATCATGCTAATGGTAAAAGTTTAAGTGTGTTTGTACATATTGAATTGTAAAATAAATGAACTTGAATTACTAAAAAGAAGCTCCTACAGGATACAATTAATTACAACGAAGGTAATTCGAATATACGGCATTGCAATGTTGCGACGCGCGCAGCGCCATATTTGAATTCGAACGTAGATTACTTTTTTTCCCGCCAAGAAGAGGACGCGGAAACGCGGTACGAATAAGTGAAATATAATTTAAAGAAACTTTATTGCATTATTTGAGATCAGACGTACGTGCTATTTCTTCGCGTAGTTATCTCGAGAGAAAAAACTGTGTACAAATACTTTTCTCGCCCGCTGTACATCGGGAAACAGAGAAACGAAGACCTTGAAGGGCGAGCAATATCCCGCGTGAAGTGTACACAAAACGGGACAGTGAGTCAGTCTGTTTTCGACCGCTGCGCCGTGAAGGACTGTTCCGCGGAGATGTACACAGGTATCGTGAAGTGACAAAGTTTCGTTTTGACCGGTTACATTTAATTCTTGTACTATGCATTTTATTCACTTCTAAATATCACAAAAATATTTCGAATAGGATACATGTATATCTGTACAATCATTTCGATGTTAAGCAATTAAGATATAACAACAGTAGAATGGTCCAGTTTCGCGGAAGAAAGTTTCTCGGGCTAACTGAAAAGTCAAGTGTAAAGTAATCTCTTTTTTTTATCTTCGACTTTAGGTAATTTAGCGTCTCCCTCGCTTCGCTAAATTTATCCCTGCTTAAACCTATCTGTTGTTTAAACGATATTGTCTGACAAGCGTGTCCATGTGTGAATATTTGAAAAGGGTAACCATGGGAATCACTTAGGCACACCGTGTGTTGTTAAACGTTTCCGGAGCCTCTGTAACTGAACACATGACTATATAGACATTCTCTGAGTTATCGCAGATAAGATACAGTTGATATATTTCATGGCACTGATTATCTGAAGTTTTGCTGACATCGCGCAATGTAGGTCCACAGATCGAATTACAGTATTTCGTGAGAACGAGATAGCACTTGATTGAAACCATTAATTAACGCGTGGATAATGCTTTTAGTTGTTTAGTAAGTATAGTAAATAATATTTCACCCTGAGTTAATCAACGTAAAGCGACGCGGTCGCCGCGCGAGATTCGTAAAATTTTATCTCTCGCCCCGGCGCACCAGCGCGATCGCGGAGTTCAATTTTTATCAACCCCCTCGCCTCTTGTTACCGATTACCGTTGTTAGTAAATAGTAACAATTGGCGAGATATTTCGCGCCTCATCACAGACAGTTTTATCGTACGCTGTTATTGAAAAATCAATCGAAGTAACATAGCACTTTGCGATCACAAAAAATCATTAGGAATCTAATACCATCTCGCCGAGTCCTTAAAAGCCGTTACGAAAGTTATTACAAAACAGCCTTGTTTCAAACGTTTCACAGTATATATACGGACACTAGATATTCGGTACAGGATATTACTTCTATTGTATGTTAGAAATATTTTAGAAACCGCCGCCGAGTTCCAAGGTTCTGGGGTACAGTACTTAAAAGGGATATAGCGAGAGTGCCAAAGTTCACAGCGTCCGGGAACTTTACTCCTCCGAAACAAATGCTACACTTCGAAGCTGTAAACTTTGGGACTCTCGCAGCTTTTACGACCTCGCTATGTCCCTTCTAGGTATTATACTAAAATATACCAGAAGACATCCTCGCCTTCTCCATTCCGTGGCCAGATCTTCAAGGAACAGAGTCCTTACTCTTCGCCATTTTGACAAAAATCGCTCGACAGCGCAAATGTTGACAGATTACAATAATTTTTTTTTTTAAATACTCGTAAAGGACTCGGCAATAACGGAGCACTGCAGTAAAACCTGTATCAGTTGGTCTAATCTATAAAAAACATTATTTAGCATAACATAACATAAAAACGTAAACTTTCCAATATTGAAAATTAATTTTTTGTAAATTTATTAGCTATAAAATAAAAAATTTACTTCAATTTACAAAATTTATGTTTTAAATAAACTGTAAGTATAGCTGAGTTAAGACATTTCAATTTTATTAGTTTTCATTTTATTTCTAATACATAATTGTTTTTTTTTAAGTAATTGTAATTAGAATAGAATTTTTTGCGGTAATTAATTTTATAATAATTTGTTTATATGAATTATATGTGATATGTCACATGCATTGAAATGTTATGCACGAAATGTTACATGCATTGTGGTTTATTTTATAATATTTTTTTGAACATCAATCTTTAAGGGCTTAACTTTTTTATTTTCTTTCTGTCTGAGAGAGCTAATTGCGGGATCAGATGAGATTAAGAGATACTGTAAAATATCTTTGTTAGTCATTCGCCTGTCGCATATTCTGCTACGTTTAGCTCGGGCTTTGCGAAAAATTTTATTATTTCCTTCTTGTGGCTCTTCTGATAGTCAGACAAACGGCAAATCAAACGATTTGATAATGTCGCTTCCACGAAGCGACATATAATTCATATAAACAAATCATTATAAAATTAGTCACCACAAAAATTCTATCCTAATTACAATTACTTAAAAAAAAAACAATTATATATTAGAAATAAAATCAAAACTAATAAAATTGAAATATCATTTAAAAATAAAAGTTTATTTAAAACATAAATTTTGTAAATTTGAAGTGAATTTTTTATTTTATAGCTAATGATAAATTTACAAAAAATTATTTTTTATCTTTAATCTCCAAAATTTCCGTTTTTATGTTATGTTAAATAAGGTTTTTTATAGATTAGACCAACTGATACAGGTTTTACTGCAGTGCTCCGTTATTGCTGAGTCCATTACGAGTATTTAAAAAAAAAATTTATTGAAATCGGTCAAGATTTGCGCTGTCGCGTGATTGTTTCCCAAATCGTCCCACTTGACCAGCGCAGCGAAGAAACAGATGCACACTTCTCCATCGCGGCTAGGAAATCCCACTTTTAAGCTTCCCCTCTTCATTCAAACTAAAATTAATAAATCCTTCGGCACTCGATAGCTGGGTGACCCAACGCGGTCACCAGCCATCGCCTGTCGCGAGGACTAGTCTCATTCACCCTACGAAGACTCTCGCGCAGCCTAAGTCCTTATCATAAAATCCTCGAGGACAGAAGACGCGAGGCTTCTACCCTCGCGGCCACTCGAAAACACTGTCGACGCCAACATGTATTTCATTCCTGTCCTACAATTGCCTGATCTTTTTAAACAATCCAGTCGCTACTACCGCTCGATTACTCATTTACATATGAACTGAAGTGTCTTGTCGTTGATAAAAAAGTACAAACGTCTAAAAATTTTTAAAGTACTTGATGCAAAATTGTATCAGCCTTCGTGTCGATAGCTTGTTCCTTAAACTGTGTAAAATTAGATATGAATCCTGTCGTCCCTCCTAACATCCCTAGTCGCTTAAATACGAAGACACCGATTTCATTATGATAGGAGTAATATGTTGTTTTGAACAATAGTATATCCGTTATATAGGATCCGTCGTTAGTTGAAGGTAATACTGGTTATGCTCCCGCTTATAATGCCAATAAATAAAGCCAATTATAGATAAAACTAGCACAACCAACATTAGTATCGAGGACGTCAGTATCGCTGAAAGAAAAAAGTACCGATTATTTTATCGCACGGAGCTTTTTATAATTCGGAAGTTGGAATTTACATCACTGTAGATATTTACCAATAACTGCGGTCGTATTTATATTATATCCAAATTCGTCCCGCTCCATCGCGCATTCTTTCTCCCAATTCTCAGGTACAATGTCTTTCGTCAATGCAATAAATTGATTTAAAGGGCACAATGCGATACAGCCAGGTAGAGTTAGAAGTAGTGGTTCCCGGCTAGTGTTTTTATAAGAAACCTGCGAAACATATATCACCGATTATACTGTAACTATGTGTGGAAAATATCATAGACACTTACCGTCACGAAATACTGATTTTTCAAATTAACTCGTAGCTCAACGAGAACCATAGCTGCATACGGCGGGCAGTGCGGGTCAAACACATTCAATGTCATGAGTAAATTGGCTATGGTCAAATCGTGGGCACTGTACATCCACACTTTCCTATCCGGCACTAAAGCATTCTTGGACTTCTTCTCTATATGATCTACCATCTCTCCGACTAACAATCCTATTAAGTATCAAGATTATAGATACACGACATAACGCAGGAACTAAACGCGTCGGATACCCCTTAGCGAATACTACTCGCCTGATTTTAATCTCTGAAGTATCTTATTGTACGCGTCGATCGTCAAACTTTTTATAGCAAAGGGTTTCAGTTTGTTAGGAAAGACCGGCTTTGTCCACTCGGGTAAAGTTTTGTTATAAAGAGCCTGTAAAGAACGCTACTGTTGCTCAGATGCACTAGACCAGTAAAATTTAACGGAGAACATAAACGCCATAGTTTCACCTCGATGAATAACGTATCGTAAAGCTGCAGTATGGATTCCATTGATGCAATTTTATTCCCTGTCATCTTCGTTAAATACGTGTACAGCTTCTCGTTCTCTTTATCTATGCGCCTTATTTCTGGGGAGTTCAAAACATTCTCCCGCTCATAGTTGTATCTGGGACAGTATTTCTTAGCGGCTAATACATTGTCCTTATCTTCAGGAATAGTATGCACTGGGATAGGCATCCACTTAATACTGTCCCATACTTGATTACCGTACGGCGGATATAGGCCAGCAAGGTGCGATTCTGCTGACATTAAAGTACGATCTATATCTGTACTTTGGACATAGATATCATATGGAGAATACAGGTCACTTAGAAGGTGCGAATAGCGTTTGCGGAGCCAACGACCAAGCAGTAAATGTTGGTGTTTCCCAAGCTATATACAATATAATAAATACATTAATGGGCATTCAAGTGGTTTCACGATTGAAAAGAAATTCCTAAAATATAAGAAAGAAAACCCGCTTCCGATATATGTTTCTTAACCCTTAACTGGTATCCTGGGGGTCGCTCATGACCCCAGGCACGCAAAGTTCCCTGCAAAATTGTTGGTTGTCTAAGTTTGTAAACAGAATTTCTAATTAATTTTATAATAATAGTTTAACTTTCTACGTTTCTATTATTTTATACATTACCCAAGAACAAAATATTCATAGAAGTTGGTCTAGTGTCGACTTTACAAATTTCTGTGTCCTCTTTTATTTGGGGTCGGCCACGACCCGAGTATACCAGTCACGTTTGCCAAAAACAGTATACCAGTTAAGGGTTAATATAACAGTTTCGTAAAGAGTTCTTTATCAAAACTAAATTGTATTCGATATGTACAGAGAATATATATAAACGAATAGTATATCGCAACGTTCTTTCATCAGAGTATGAGTGAATAACATACACAAGGACCGACAAGATTGAACAATACTCTGCCTAAGTAGCTTAATCCTATTACAAAGGAACCAAGACGTTATTGAAATAAATATTCTACTCGCTACTATAAGAACACACACACTAATGAATTATTACTTACGTTCGTTAGTTGGCCATATGGAATGGGCCAGAAACTTTCATTATTATAAGGGTCATTGGGGTAGGATCTCACAGGCGTCCTATCGCCGTGTCTATACAACTACAAAGCACACATTAAGAAAATTACAGTCCGTAATACATAATTGCGAACGCGATAAACGCTTCGAAGCAGGTGGTAGAGTAGAACAAAGAATGCTTGAAATAACTAAAGGTACGCGTTTAAAAAAGGAACAGATCAGGAAACGGTGTTGATTACTAGTACAAGAAATATTTACACAGCTAAATCTAGCGTTTAATCGCCACTGGAATACAATTCGAAGAAAGCATTGTTTAACATCCTTCCTTACACTATTTTCTGATTTCAGGATGGATTGCTTAAAACTTACGACATTCGCGAAGATGATGGTTCCCAACTCCATGTCCTGCGTGTCTGACAGATGGATAGCGCAGAACGCCAGGACCGCGGCTAGCAGGTTCGTCTTCATGTTTCCAAATCCTTCGGTTTACCTTGCGCTGTCCGACCTCTAACGACGAGGCTTCACGTGGAGACCGAGCAAGGCATCGAGCTATTGCTTACCGCAACCTGTGGAATACCGTGCCAGAGCCAGGCCCAGAATGCCTTTATCAGAGAGACGTATGTTGCGCTCGCGACAGATTCGTCATAGATTATGCGCGCGGAATCGCGATCGAAAGTAAGCTGCCAGAGGCCTTCAAAGATTCCTACCGTTACGAAATTCCTCCTGCTACTTCGTTCCACTTTGTTCTCGCCAATCTCGGTTCTCATCGGTTCTCTACCATTCTTCAAGCCCAGCGGGCGCGGAGTTACTCAGCTGGACAGTGGTACTCATCTTGACGATCTTTTGTCGGAGAATATCTCGCCGCACTATATCTGCCCCGGTTTGAACTTTAGATTCGCGATAAGTTCAATTAATGCATAATTGCAATGATTAAAGCTTAATTACTCCTACAACCTTTCTTGCTTTATCTACCATTTAATAAATTATCGTAATGTTTCCCGCGATGATAAGAGCTGTAATCGCGTTAGAATTAAGAATTATTCCGGTTGTATAGTTGGCTCGTTTAAAGTAATTTTGGCTAATTATTAAGGGGGTATACCCGTTTGAACCCTCGGAAAATGTGTTCATTTTGTGGATTTTTTTACAAGTCAACGACTTGATGAAGATTTCCCGTTTTTTTACGATCTTTACGTAGTATTATGAACTACATAAAAAAAAGTTTCAGTTAAAAAACTATTGTTTTTCGGAAGTTATGGATACATATCCGAAAGTCTCTCGATTTTAGACGGCTAAACGGTGGGCCTGAAAACAGCTGTATGTCGTGTCTGAAATCAAAAACAATAAAATCTTATAAAGTATGTCAATAGCTATCGTCCAACGGAGGCGATTTTGAAATATAAAGAAATGGTGAGAGATCAAAGGTAAAGTTACATTTTTCTAAGAGAAAAGGCCACCTTTTTTCTTTATAAATAATAAACGGGGAATCGGAATAAAAAAAGCTCTCATTGGACGATGTGGAATCTTATTACGATCCTGCATGCAACATTGGAAGTGAATTGATTGAACGTAGCGCGAGATTTTAGGCCCGCCGTTTAGCCGTCCAAAATCGAGACTTTCGGATATGTATGCATAACTTCCGAAAAACAATAGTTTTTTAACTGAATCTTTTTTTTTAAGTAGTTCATAATACTGCGTAAAGATAGTAAAAAAACGTGAAATCTTCATCAAGCCGTTGACTTGTAAAAAAATCCACAAAATGTACACATTTTCCGAGGGTTCAAACGGGTATATACGGGTTCATACGCAGAAATCATACGAGGTACGTTTCGAGATATTTTATTTGAACGGTACAAATTTCACGCGGTAGTGTCGCAATCGGTAATTGCGCTGGTTAATCATTCGTGGAAAGTAATTACAAACGATAGGCATCGTCACAGTGTATAATTAAAAATCGTACGGTTTTATACAATGTTTGTACATAGGCTTTATAATACATCTATCTTCAGTTTAAAATTATATAGGAATTTAGGGGGTAGAGGGTGGGATTTCACTGTATAATAGAGAATAGTGATAGTACAGTTCTGAGTAGATCGCTGTTCCTTCAAAGGGGAGAAGATTGCGCATTGTAATAGATTCCGTTTTTATACCTTTAACCTGAATTCGCGATATAAAATTCACATATAATCTTTGCTTCTATATTACAATATATGAATGCATATAAACTATTTTATAATACATATAAGTCACCTTAGATACCGGATTAATTCACCTGCTTTTAACAATTATACAAACATACAGAGACTAATTGAACCGCTGCCCAGCACTTTCGACTTTTAAAATAAATAAATCTTTCTGTACAAAGTGCCGCGCGCACGGCCGTGGCGCGAGCAGCTTGCAGAACAGATTCAGAACTTCTCCGCGGCTATCCGGTTACGCTACGATCGTGACCTGTGGTTAAGGAGGATCCCGGGGCTTTCAATCCTCGCCGAATATACAATTTGAATAGTGAATCCATGAGGATATGCCTCTACACGTCGGCATCTAAACATCTCTGCGCCGTTTGCGTTTACCATCGTCTAACAATAAAGTAATGGAATGCGATTCGAACGGGACAACAGTAACAATTGAATCACAGTCTTCGTTGGCGGTAACGTCGCGTGGCAGATATCAAAAATTGCGCTACGAAAGGCCAAAGTATTATTACAGCGAACAACCGCGGTGAGCATTCTGGTAAAGGCCACCATTTCGGGGACGAAGTTGTAGGTCGCTTCTGGAAACAAGGTATAATTCAGCGATCGAATAAAAATGTATCGAAACATGAATCACGCTTACTGTTTGAGGCGCCAACGCTTGCAACGCTTGGCCTTCCAAGCTGCGCACTCTGGCTGTTATTCTATCCAAGTCTCTTTGTAGATTTTGCATTGTTACGGCAATTTGATTGAAAAACTCTGCGTTAGATTTCTCGTCCCTCTTCGCTCGTTGCCTGCCGGTATCCTGTTTACTGCCTAGCGCCTTCGCGTAGCCATTCATTTTCGCGTACTCGTTGGTCACCTCCTCAGGATTCTCCTTCGAAACACCTGACCCGCCGGTCTCGTCGCCAGCGGCGTTCACTCCGTTAGATACTTTCTGAGTGGCGGATGCTTTCGTCGTGTCCTTCTGCGTTCGCTCTGGCGCAGACTGCGGATAAAAGATCAACCATGGTCACGCGAAGGAGAACCAGTGAACACACATGCGACACTGTACCAGCTTTCATAGTACCGGTAGCTTACTTCGACGGTGTCTATGAACTCTTCTTCTTCGCCATCAGTGTCCGGTGGCAACGGACTTGCACTGTTGCTGCTAGCTGGACTAGTTTCTAGGCTACTGGCGATATGTCTATTCATGTTGCAAACTCTGTGCGGCGATGCTTCCCTTGATACTATACAAAAAGCAATCGATACATGTCTCAAAGTTTCAAGTTTCGTTCGCTCGGTTGCTTTAATATAGAACCTGGTTGATACAACAGCCTTAACTGGCTTTAAATTCCTGTTTTATCACGAGTGAGAGATATCTTTGTACTCGCGATAAGATATCAGGTATGTCAACCAAAGAGAAAGCACGTGTAGAGTCGATATTTACAAATACTTACCCAAAGGCGAGCCAGACAGCGGGGAACTAGGTTGCGAACGCATGCGCTGTAAAACAGGCCCGACAAGTAATTCCAAATCCTCTGCTGGAACGCTCTCGTAGAATGTGTCCAAGCTGCCTACGAACGTAGCTACTTTGTCCGTATAAGACATCGTTTCTACGATCTATGGAATTGTAATACCCCGTGTTAAGTGATAACTTTGAACTTCAACTTATATCTGATATATCCGCTCGGAGAATCAACCTTTTTCAATTCTTCTACGTAATTATTCATGGCTTCTGTTTTGCTCATGTTGCCTAAACGTGTCCAAGCATCCCACTTTGCTTTCCTCACTACTTCCCAGAAAGCAGGCTTTGGCTGTAGGCATGGCCCGTCCGTCGCTTGTTTGTAGTATGAATAAAATCGCAGCATAACTTCATTGCTAGGTTGATACGCTCCTGAAACACGTTGAAAGATACTAAGTAGTGCCTTCGATTGAATTTCAGCTTAAAACGTAAGAGGTTCGCTTTTAATTTACCAACGTAGCTTATAAACTTTTTTAATGAAATTTATATTCTTCCGACTGGAGAAAATTTGTGTTATTTACTATCCTACGAACCAGTTGTTTGGCGATAACTCTTTTTATCGCTCGACCTTGGGTCAAACAGCGAGTAAACATCATGATAAACATTTCATTATTTCGGCTGATAAATTTCTGGCCAGAATATTACGCAGAATATTTAAATATGCTCTTTTGAATAAATAAACCGGTAACTAACGAGTTGCGATAATTAGCTGTAGAATCTCTGAGAATCATGGCTAGGTATTTGTGGTCACCCAAGAGGAACATTCTAGGTTTGAACACAAAGTGCAGTCCACTCATTCCCGCTCTGTTAGAAAGTGAAATGAGAACACTCACACGCTTACTTACAATAAATGGAAAGTACCTATCCATGTCTATGGATTTAATAACAGCGAGCAGACACATTGACGCTAGTACGACGCCGAAAGGGAACGGTTGAATTGTGCAACACGATCCCTTGCGCAAAAGTCACATATCCGAATTGCAAGTAGCAAAAGAATAATTGAAAGCGCATTATTACTGCAGCTCTTATTGAAACTACTGCAATCACGTTTGCATGCTTAAAATCGCGTTACGCGAATTTCGAGTACGTGGATAAATTACAGGCAGATAAGAAATTGCTTATTCACGATTATGTAAATAATATAAACAGCTTATAGGAACATCAATATGCATCAGTGTCAATAATTATACCTCCTCCGTGCGATTCATCTCATTAACATTCTTAACTCCGACTTCCTGCACGCTCCGCGTACGATCTAAATCTGGCGTAAAAAGAAAGGAAGCGTCGCGGTGCATTGAATTAAAGGAGCGTACCGCGTACATAATCGGAGATCTTTAACAAAGCGTTGCAGATTAATGTTTACCAAATCAGCCGTGAACTTTGTACGCGGATGCCTCCCGGTTACCGACATGCAACATCGCGAATTGCCGACGGAGTTTAGATGCTGCTAATTGAACAAAATAAATCTGGTCTGACGAGTCTCGAGGGAAGAAAAACAATATCCCCGAAATGAAAAGAAATAAACAGCAGAGGAGCAGCGTACGCGTTATATACGACCGTGCCTCGTAAAGAGAAGAAAATAAGCGTTTGTCGTCGTCGATCTGTGACTGCAGTGAGAGACAATGGTGGGGATCGACGTCCTCTTGCGAAACGGTGCGCGACGGATGGCCCTGGACCATCCGGGATATTTACCATTCTTTGGCAAGCTCCTGATGACATTAACGGCCGCGTGAAACTTCTCCTCCGTCGTCATGGTATGGTCCGTGGGCCCCGAGAGATATGCACGCCTGTTTTCGTTTCTACGTTACACTCCGTTCTCGGCGATATATTGGCCACTTGTAGCGGGCTCGGCTAACGCGGCGCTCGATTCGGGATTAAGGGACTCACGGCGAAGGGAGAGCGGCTCGTCTACTTCCGGATCGAACGAGAAGAAACGGGGAAAAACGGAGTATAACAAGAGAGTGACAGATCACCGATTGATGACTGGACTGGCGATCGTCCGTCCAGTGATCATACAGTCGCTACAGCGCATGCGCGTCAAATGATCGCGAGGCTAAAGTTTAACCCCTTCCCTCGCGCAGTTTGCCACTGACTGTCTTCGGGGCTAGATAGGATAGGAGGGGAAGGGGTTTATATATATCGTTTTTTCTTATGTTCCTCCGTACTGGATAAACGGAACTTCGGAAACTCGAACATTCCGATCTTTTTTTAAACTTTGCAGGTTTGTAGAGGACCTCGATAGAGGTGCCAGACAATTTTTTTCTTTTGCTCCTTCCGTGTTTTCCTATCTTCCTGTACGGCTTGATGGTTAAAGGTTTCTCGATTCATCGTTGAAATCAATATGAAATTAAGAAGAGCTGACATTGTGGAGAATACATATTACGCAACCACTGCTTTGCTTGCAATGATTTAATATCGTAATTTAGTTTTCTCATCACTTTTTGTAGTCCTACCCAAGGGCGTCCGGAGACTTTTTTCCAGGGGGGAGGGGGCAACTTTGGGATGATGGTAAAGAAAAATATACCCCCCTTGCTTTTTTTTAACCCATTTTATAGTGCCGATTTAATTTTTTTTTTTTAATACAAACTTAATAAAAATCAGTTTTGAAAAATAAGCGATTTTTTCTCAAAAGCCAGGGGGGCAACCGCCCCATTTTGCACCCTCCTCCGGACGCCCCATGGCCCTACCAAATATCTAAATGTCTACCGCGCAGATCATGTTGATCTTACATTTTACAATATTTTACGTCAACAAGACTGTTAAGGATTTCAAATACGCGACAAAGGCGCCAAAATGTTTCGCGTTCCGCGGGGCTCCAATGGTGGAACAAGTCAGTGGCATACCTAGAGCGGCAGAGGGGCGGGCGGGCAAAGGGTCCTGGCACCCCTCAAAGAAGGAGCTTTGCAAAAAAAATAGAAAACTGCATTTTATTCTTTAAATAAATTTTTATAATCACCTTATAAATTTTATTAAATTCGCGTTAAATGAAATTGCATTAAATAAATTCTTCTCAAAAATATTTTTAACCGTTCAACTCGGCTCCCCCCAAGATTAAATCACGAGTACGCCACTGGAACGAGTAAGTTCGGTTCTCGTGAACTTTTCGCGACAGCGGGGCGACCAGGGGAGACGCACGTCGCTGCTCGTTGCCGTCGATCGCGGCTGCTTGTGTTTTTTTGCAGCAGGCATAAGGTATATGCATACACACTCAACGTTTTTGCCGCATGCCACACGGCTCCATGCGATAGGTGCTGCACATGCGTAAAACACTCGGGTCTCGCAAATTTTAGCAAATGTAAGTAAATTTGTATAAGCAGCACGAGCGGTTCACGTGTAAGTATAGTTTAGTACGATTGCAGTAAGGATTAACGAATTTGTGTGCGCACTTCATTCATCATTAAATTGTCCACACTCTTTTTTTGTTTATGGACAACAATTTTCTTGTAAAAGGGGTGAGGATTCCCCTCTTTCGGGAATACATATTACTAGCTTTACTACTCCTCTTCGCCCGAAATATAGATTCTAATTTTATAAAAAAAATATTTATTTTTTTCGTGATAATAATCAGATTCATCTGGATTAGCTGGGCATAATCAGCTGGGACACATTCCGTGGCCCCATCACTTTCTGCTTTATATATTAAGATTTCGCAAGTTTTTCCGAGATTTAACGACTGTGCATGCATCTAGTTGTGTGGTACTCATTACTCACACATGTGGATGTGTTTGCATTATAAAATTTACATGATAGACGCGAGAGGAAGTCTATATAGACATAGCTAAACGACTTTTATTATTCCTCGCTAATTAATGCTGTGTCTTTGGTCCAACAGATTAAAATTTGCCGAGGAAGAGACAATGACGACCAGTTACACTCGTGGCCGTGGACGCGGTCGTGGATGGGCTCAGAATGACGAGGGCCCGTTGCCCAGGCCTGGGCAGCCGTCACATTCTGATAATGTCGAATGCACCAACCTTATTAATATCGTCGATCAAATTACGAGCGCAGATTTAGAAGACATAGCTACGGAATTTATAAATTATTTCGAGGATAAAGAGGAAGAGACTATCAAGTAATGTTTCGTTTAAGCGTTCGGCTTTCAATTGGTATTTAAAGCGCTTTGATTAAACTAATTCGTTTGATTGTTTGCAGAAATATAACGGATAAGCTTTACAAACATGCTATAAGGAATAAGGAGTTTGGGAAGAAGTTGATAATGTTATATTTGAGCCCCATATTGAGAGAGAACCATAACGGGCCTATTATGCGGAAGCAATTGATATCTAATTTTCAAATTGATTACGAAAGTATGTGCTTTTATTTATACCTCACACTGAAATGTTACAGAGCACAGATTTGATGTATACGACGCTTGACTAATACTTATTTATTGTGCCTTGAATTTAGGAAGAGCGGAGTTAAGGCAAAAGAGTGCAAGGAACTTTCACAATGTGATTTGCTTATTCTCCGAATACCTATTACAGTCTCCAGGCACTCTTCAAACGCTTCGCTTAGCGTTATTAAATTACTTGGAGATGTTATTAGAGACAGCATCCATGGATGATATCAAGGTCTTCACGAAACAAGTACATATTTCACTCTTGAATTTAAATCTTACTCGTCTCCCTCGTTTCGCTGATTTTACATTCTGCTTTCAGATCACTATACACGGACCGCATTTTTGCGCCAATATGATTGAGAAGATGGATGAATTAATGATCACTGCGAGGCAGACGTTACTCAGAGACAGTCTATCGCTCGCCCATCGTCAGATGATATTGTACACGATAGATTTAGTTCATCACAGTTGTAAGCCACTTCCTAAGGATCTTGAGATGTTTCACGAGCAACAATTGGGCAAAAGTTTTATACAAAGGAACGAGAATAGTAACGGGAAATAATATTTAACGTAAAATGAATTTTATATTTGACTCGACGGAAAGCTTTTTAGTTACATTTAATCGAACGTTTATTTTAAAGGCCAACACTTCAGAGAATAAGGTGGATCATTGGAGAAACCACTCTGTGGCTTTGAGTAATTGAATTGTAAGAACAGAGGTGTCGTACAACCGAATTTTGTGTCTAGACAGAAAAGTGACTTGCGATATATTAATTTTAAGATGTAAAGGGACATTAACACAAACAAGTAATCGAGTATGTTTATCGGATAGAAGCTGCTGAAGCAAATTTAATTACGAAACATTAATAGAAATCCCCTTTCTGTGATTAGATCGCGCGATTCAATTCGGACCGGTTTATATCACCGACTTTTCGTTTGAAATGAATACTCGCCAAGCATTGTACGGGCTACGTATGCCATATATAACTTCTTCGCGGCATTCATAAATGATAAACGAACATCCAATGTGAAATATATTAATAACAAAGTAGTATACTTCTGTAATTTGTCTGTTTGATTGAAAAGTACAAAGATATGTTTACGTTTTCTGTATTTATCGTTTAGTTTCTGCACACGCTATATTTATTGTTTTAAAAAAATGTAATTAAACATTCAGCATAAAGTGCAACATCACGTTGGAAGTCTGTAACATCACCTCATACGATACACTGCATAAAGAAGACTGTTATAATTCATGTGGACAATTTTATAAATCTTTCATTACATAAATCGAAGTATCCGAAGTGACTTTTTATTACCATCTCTCTCCACGTGCTTTCAATATTTTCTAATAGGTTTTTTACATTAAATGTAACAGTTATAAATACATATATGCGCAAGTGCAAATTTGTATAAATTATTTCTGGAGGGGTCCAGAATAAATTTAAAAATCGGGGCATCTCCGAAACAGGACAGCAGATTTGTTATATCGCGGAGAGCTGTTAATAAGTAATTAACAATAAAGGACATTATAACAGAGATCGTGTAGGAAAGTCTACACTTTAAGAATTAAGATACAACTGCAAGGGGTCGTCCTTAAATTACGTAACGCTTTCTGGGGGGGAGGGGGTCGCGAATTTCTTATATTTTCTTACAAGGGCAGGGGGAGTTAAGTAGCGTTTTACGTAATGTTTTTTAAAATACTTTTCAATAAATACAAATTCTATTAATGTTCCAGAAAAGTAGTTTTAGTTTATATTTCCCGAAACCGAGTTGAATGAATTATATAAACCTTTAAAAGAATTTTAATAACTGAAAAAATTCAATGTAAAAAGTATTACGTAAGGAGAGGGTTGGAATATCAAATCTTACAAATTCTTATACTGGGGAAGGGAGGGGGTAAGAATTCGCCAAAATTACCTTTACGTAATTTAAGGACGGACCCCAAGAGTGCAGAAACTTAGTTGGAGAAACTGTGAAATACGTAATACGGTAGCGGAACATAGAAAATTTCTACTCGAATGCCACAAATGACCGGATGGAGCTCTAAAAGTTCCGCCCTTCGTTCGGCAGTTTATAGTTCCCGCATTCACTTATCGATCGGCAGATGCCTAGATGGCTGCAGATAGTGCAGTTTGCAATAATTCTACTTCTTCGACGACAGACAACAACAGGTGATATTTAGACAACAGACCAGGTATAGGATAGACATTTGGGCGAACTGTGCGCCCAAGGAAAAGGAAGCCGTCACTCGACCGCCACAGACATATCAGTCAATGTAATTTTGTGTCACATGCTCGGGGGGCTCGCAAGCCCCCTTACCATTTTCGTGTCACACCCAACGTTATCGATTCAGTCTAAAGTAAGATTACATTGCTACGAGTGGTAGGAATTGAAATTAAATCTTATCGGAAACATTTAAAATCTAAAATGGCCTGAACGTTACGACTAATTTCAAGAAACATGTTGCATAATTCCTTTTACTAATACATTTTGCTAGAAGCATAATTTGCACTTATTTCCATAAATTTCGAACAGAAATATTATATAAATACAACCGCGTAACAAACATTGTACAGTCTCTTAGTTAGGTAATATTTTCTGTCACTTCGAGGAACGGATTTTCTGTCCTCGAAGTGACAGAAAATATAACCTATATGCTACATGACAATAAATGTTTATTAGCTATTTCGTTCTTTTACGCTACATTTGTTAACTTTTTATGACTTAACATTCTTTCAAAATATTATTTTTACGCCGTAACGGTATTTTTATGAAATCGAGAATTGTAATTATGCGTTGTTTAAAGTAGTAAGAACTATCGAGTGTATTTAGTGTTCAATTAGCAATTATATTGAGGACTGGTTAATTAATTCGGAGCTTTCGTCTGTTATAGGTAAGCAATTCTTTCCTTTGGAAGCGTCGGTTCGTGTCAACTGGTCCCAGATAGCACACAGACGTCTAAAGACGCCCAAAAGTCGTCCTAAAAGCCATCCGGATCTAAAACGGACATTCAATTGACGTCTTCCAGACGTCTCTGTAAAATGTGGGGTGTAACGAAAACGCACTGGAAGAGTGCATTTACAGCATTTACAATATGTCCCTTTTAAGTTAAACTTAAGTAATTAGACAATCGAATTATTATATATCACTGTACATTATTCAGAGTATTTTAATAAATCACATGTAGAGAAAAAACGCATCATTCAATGTAGAAATGTACCCTATAACTTCCATTTCCTAATTAAATCCCAAATTCCACAATCACAAGTAAAGCCTGCGTCTGCGTTGATTACTTCTCCGTCTTCGACTCATTCTCTCTCTTTCGACATCATGTTCTCCTGTTACGAAGCTCAATTTAGAGCATTCAGAAAATTTTAACCAGATTTTGGAGCGATGTATCAGGAGAACATGAAGCGAAAGGAGGTACGCCCTGAATTTCATCGTCGAAGCCTTTCGAAGACGCTGCGCCTCTACGTCGAATAGTTCTGCGCCTTAGATTCTCTTTCTGAAGACGCTAACTCAGTGCCACCTCTTTCGACATCATGTTCTCCTGTTACAATCTCAATTTTGGAGCGTTCAGAAAATTTTGGCCAGATTTTAGCAAATGTATCAGGAGAACATGAAGCGAAAGGAGGTACGCCCTGAATTTCATCGTCGAAGCCTTTCGAAGACGCTGCGCCTCTACGTCGAATAGTTCTCCGCCTTAGATTCTCTTTCCGAAGACGCTAACTCAGTGCCACCTCTTTCGACATCATGTTCTCCTGTTACAATCTAAATTTTGGAGCGTTCAGAAAATTTTGGCCAGATTTTAGCAAATGTATCAGGAGAACATGAAGCGAAAGGAGGTACGCCCTGAATTTCATCGTCGAAGCCTTTCGAAGACGCTGCGCCTCTACGTCGAATAGTTCTCCGCCTTAGATTCTCTTTCCGAAGACGCTAACTCAGTGCCACCTCTTTCCACATCATGTTCTCCTGTTACAATCTAAATTTTGGAGCGTTCAGAAAATTTTGGCCAGATTTTAGCAAATGTATCAGGAGAACATGAAGCGAAAGGAGGTACGCCCTGAATTTCATCGTCGAAGCCTTTCGAAGACGCTGCGCCTCTACGTCGAATAGTTCTCCGCCTTAGATTCTCTTTCCGAAGACGCTAACTCAGTGCCACCTCTTTCGACATCATGTTCTCCTGTTACAATCTCAATTTTGGAGCGTTCAGAA
This sequence comes from Andrena bucephala, assembly GCA_947577245.1. NCBI lineage: Eukaryota > Metazoa > Arthropoda > Insecta > Hymenoptera > Andrenidae > Andrena > Andrena bucephala. The sequence continues at coordinate 73,129,454 of OX387717.1, forward strand.
AATTTTGGCCAGATTTTAGCAAATGTATCAGGAGAACATGAAGCGAAAGGAGGTATCGCCTGAATTTCATCGTCGAAGGCCTTTCGAATACTCTGCCCCTCTCCGATTTTCCTCGATCGTTACCGATTTCTCAGTCACCCTGTATATTAGGGTATTTTTCACCCCTTAGGAAAGTACTCGGTACGTGAAAGCGCATCCAAATAGTATAATAAAAGTACCCCTTGATCGCCGATTTTCCTCGATCGTTACCGATTTCTCGGTCACCCTGTATAGTAGGGTATTTTTCACCCCTTAGGGAAGTACTCGAGACATGAAACCGCGTCCAAAGAGTACAATGAAAGTACCCTTTGATCGCCGATTTTCCTCGATCGTTACCGATTTCTCGGTCACCTTGTACAGTAGGGTATTTTTCACCCCTTAGGAAGGTACCCGGGACGCGAAACCGCATCCAAAGAGTACAATGAATGTACCCTTTGATTGCCGATTTTCCTCGTTCGTTGCCGATTTTTCAGTCACCCTGTATAGTAGGGTATTTTTCACCCCTTAGGAAAGTACTCGGGACGTGAAACCGCGTCCAAAGAGTACAATGAAAGTACCCTTTCATTGCCGATTTTCCTCGATTGTTGCCGATTTCTGAGTCACCCTGTATAGTAGGGAATTTTTCACCCCTTATAAACGTACTCGGGACGTGAAACCGCGTCCAAAGAGTACAATGAAAGTACCCTTTGATTGCCGATTTTAGTTCTCCGCCTTGGATACTCTTTCCGAAGACGCTAACTTAGTGCCACCTCTTTCGACATCATGTTCTCCTGTTACAATCTCAATTTTGGAGCATTCAGAAAATTTTGGCCAGATTTTAGCAAATGTATCAGGAGAACATGAAGCGAAAGGAGGTACGCCCTGAATTTCATCGTCGAAGCCTTTCGAAGACGCTGCGCCTCTACGTCGAATAGTTCTCCGCCTTAGATTCTCTTTCTGAAGACGCTAACTCAGTGCCACCTCTTTCCACATCATGTTCTCCTGTTACAATCTCAATTTTGGAACGTTCAGAAAATTTTGGCCAGATTTTAGCAAATGTATCAGGAGAACATGAAGCGAAAGGAGGTACGCCCTGAATTTCATCGTCGAAGCCTTTCGAAGACGCTGCGCCTCTACGTCGAATAGTTCTCCGCCTTAGATTCTCTTTCTGAAGACGCTAACTTAGTGCCACCTCTTTCCACATCATGTTCTCCTGTTACAATCTCAATTTTGGAGCGTTCAGAAAATTTTGGCCAGATTTTAGCAAATGTATCAGGAGAACATGAAGCGAAAGGAGGTACGCCCTGAATTTCATCGTCGAAGCCTTTCGAAGACGCTGCGCCTCTACGTCGAATAGTTCTCCGCCTTAGATTCTCTTTCCGAAGACGCTAACTCAGTGCCACCTCTTTCGACATCATGTTCTCCTGTTACAATCTCAATTTTGGAGCATTCAGAAAATTTTGGCCAGATTTTAGCAAATGTATCAGGAGAACATGAAGCGAAAGGAGGTACGCCCTGAATTTCATCGTCGAAGCCTTTCGAAGACGCTGCGCCTCTACGTCGAATAGTTCTCCGCCTTAGATTCTCTTTCGGAAGACGCTAACTTAGTGCCACCTCTTTCGACATCATGTTCTCCTGTTACAATCTCAATTTTGGAGCGTTCTGAAAATTTTGGCCAGATTTTAGCAAATGTATCAGGAGAACATGAAGCGAAAGGAGGTACGCCCTGAATTTCATCGTCGAAGCCTTTTGAAGACGCTGCGCCTCTACGTCGAATAGTTCTCCGCCTTAGATTCTCTTTCCGAAGACGCTAACTCAGTGCCACCTCTTTCCACATCATGTTCTCCTGTTACAATCTCAATTTTGGAGCGTTCAGAAAATTTTGGCCAGATTTTAGCAAATGTATCAGGAGAACATGAAGCGAAAGGAGGTACGCCCTGAATTTCATCGTCGAAGCCTTTCGAAGACGCTGCGCCTCTACGTCGAATAGTTCTCCGCCTTAGATTCTCTTTCTGAAGACGCTAACTGAGTGCCACCTCTTTCGACATCATGTTCTCCTGTTACAATCTCAATTTTGGAGCGTTCAGAAAATTTTGGCCAGATTTTAGCATATGTATCAGGAGAACATGAAGCGAAAGGAGGTACGCCCTGAATTTCATCGTCGAAGCCTTTCGAAGACGCTGCGCCTCTACGTCGAATAGTTCTCCGCCTTAGATTCTCTTTCTGAAGACGCTAACTCAGTGCCACCTCTTTCCACATCATGTTCTCCTGTTACAATCTCAATTTTGGAGCGTTCTGAAAATTTTGGCCAGATTTTAGCAAATGTATCAGGAGAACATGAAGCGAAAGGAGGTACGCCCTGAATTTCATCGTCGAAGCCTTTTGAAGACGCTGCGCCTCTACGTCGAATAGTTCTCCGCCTTAGATTCTCTTTCCGAAGACGCTAACTTAGTGCCACCTCTTTCCACATCATGTTCTCCTGTTACAATCTCAATTTTGGAGCGTTCAGAAAATTTTGGCCAGATTTTAGCAAATGTATCAGGAGAACATGAAGCGAAAGGAGGTACGCCCTGAATTTCATCGTCGAAGCCTTTCGAAGACGCTGCGCCTCTACGTCGAATAGTTCTCCGCCTTAGATTCTCTTTCCGAAGACGCTAACTCAGTGCCACCTCTTTCCACATCATGTTCTCCTGTTACAATCTCAATTTTGGAGCGTTCAGAAAATTTTGGCCAGATTTTAGCAAATGTATCAGGAGAACATGAAGCGAAAGGAGGTACGCCCTGAATTTCATCGTCGAAGCCTTTCGAAGACGCTGCGCCTCTACGTCGAATAGTTCTCCGCCTTAGATTCTCTTTCCGAAGACGCTAACTCAGTGCCACCTCTTTCGACATCATGTTCTCCTGTTACAATCTCAATTTTGGAGCATTCAGAAAATTTTGGCCAGATTTTAGCAAATGTATCAGGAGAACATGAAGCGAAAGGAGGTACGCCCTGAATTTCATCGTCGAAGCCTTTCGAAGACGCTGCGCCTCTACGTCGAATAGTTCTCCGCCTTAGATTCTCTTTCGGAAGACGCTAACTTAGTGCCACCTCTTTCGACATCATGTTCTCCTGTTACAATCTCAATTTTGGAGCGTTCAGAAAATTTTGGCCAGATTTTAGCATATGTATCAGGAGAACATGAAGCGAAAGGAGGTACGCCCTGAATTTCATCGTCGAAGCCTTTCGAAGACGCTGCGCCTCTACGTCGAATAGTTCTCCGCCTTAGATTCTCTTTCTGAAGACGCTAACTCAGTGCCACCTCTTTCCACATCATGTTCTCCTGTTACAATCTCAATTTTGGAGCGTTCTGAAAATTTTGGCCAGATTTTAGCAAATGTATCAGGAGAACATGAAGCGAAAGGAGGTACGCCCTGAATTTCATCGTCGAAGCCTTTTGAAGACGCTGCGCCTCTACGTCGAATAGTTCTCCGCCTTAGATTCTCTTTCCGAAGACGCTAACTTAGTGCCACCTCTTTCCACATCATGTTCTCCTGTTACAATCTCAATTTTGGAGCGTTCAGAAAATTTTGGCCAGATTTTAGCAAATGTATCAGGAGAACATGAAGCGAAAGGAGGTACGCCCTGAATTTCATCGTCGAAGCCTTTCGAAGACGCTGCGCCTCTACGTCGAATAGTTCTCCGCCTTAGATTCTCTTTCCGAAGACGCTAACTCAGTGCCACCTCTTTCCACATCATATTCTCCTGTTACAATCTCAATTTTGGAGCGTTCAGAAAATTTTGGCCAGATTTTTTAACGATGTATCAGGAGAACATGAAGCTAAAGGGGGTATCTTGAAATTTCACTATTGAAGGCGTCTGCTTAAAGTAGTGAACAAGAGCTGCGCCTTCTAAAGGCCTTTTGCCATGGTATCGATTTCTTTTCAGGGAGAATCTATGGTATTCTTACGAAAATACCATAAATATTTGAAATCACAGGTTTGGAATTTGGATAGGAATTTGTAAAAGATATTTCTAAATAATAATACAGTTCTTTTCCAGTTTTTCCAATTTATTTGCATTAAAGGCTTTACAGTGTTACATGAATGTTGGTACAATATTGTATTTTTATTATGTATAAAATATATAATTTCACTTCACTTTATGTTCATTGTTGAGGTTGACAGCTGTCCATCGTATGTCCCATTTAATGTTCCTGTCCACGGAGGAATGTTCCCAAGATTAATCTGCAACAAGAAGAAAAATATGTTCATTAACATGATTTGTCTATTAAGTATAGAAAATATGACAAATATTACAATATAAATTCATGTAAAACGTATAAAGAATTTAATTATTTTCCCAATTTAACGTTTATTTCATGTAGAATACATTTAAACGCAGTTCAATTCTATCATATCACAGAAAACGTATACAAATAACAACAGGTAAAAAGAATTAGGTACCCCTGGCGCTGTCCAGCGTAGGGGCCCCTCACGCGCCTGCTTCCCCTTCCAACCTTTCTTTCGAGCAGCGTGACTTGTTGTCAAGGAAACCTCGCGACGCTAAAAAGGAGACCGTGACAGTTCCGTAGACAAGGAAACTCAGACGCGAGTCGCAAAACAAATGACAACAATTGTATTCACGCGGGAAGCGATCGGATTAGTTATTCTGACTCGGCCGCGACTTCGCGCCATGATGACGACGGACGGTGGTGGGGGACAGGTTTTGTCTCTCAAGAGCCAAGTTGGACGGCGCTGAGGTACCCTTTTGTTTGAAAATAAAAAATTTAAAGACAAATTTGCGTAGCCGCCCCACTTTCATAGCTCGACGAATCTGAATGAATCTGAATCGAGCTGAACTGAAGTTAGCGACCATATAATAATTTATTTAACCTTACACGCTGCATTATTCTAATATTATATTAGTAAGGTACACAAAAGACGCATAGAACTTATGAAAGGAAAAGAAAAGGTTAACGAAGAGAATGTTAAGTTATCGCACGTAAACAAGCACGCACACACCGTTCAGCATTTCAACACATTTCAGAGTAATTCCGGAGTTGGACGCTGTTCATGAACAGAGGCCGCTAAATTCAGTCCTCGAGTTATGGGTCGGTAATACTGTTTGGGTGGTGACACGAAGTCCCATAAGTTGATAGGTCTATCCTATACTTCGTTGATGTTTAAACACACATATAAGTAAAGCGATCATTAATCGCTTACACCTCTGCTTTACAGGCAAGGAACGTTTACATAAATTCGAGTTTTAAGTTAATGCAGAAGGTAAAAAAAAAAGAGATCCCCGTCGATAGCAAGTAGCGCCATCTAATTAGCGGCAGAAAAAATATCCGTGACTTTACCGTAATCGAGATGTTATACCTTCCTCGGATAGGTGTGGATTACGCGATTTGTCGTGGCCAACGAGCGTGAACCGAGGAACGAATATGAGGCGGATTCTCCCGTGATCCACTTCCCAGGCACGTGCATTTAGAGACTGGCGGATCGCACCTCCCCTTGATTATTCGCGCGCGTTGATGCGCGTGCGACGCGCGGCTGGGCGTATTTCCTGCAACGTCTCGCGAGGTGTACACGCTGGACGAGGAATGTAGGCGAAAGGCCAGCAGCGGTTTCGCCAGCCACCGGACGCTTGGGCGTATGTCAAATAAAATGTTAAGGTTCCTATCGCGGCGCAGGGCGCGCAGTGTCAGCGGGCAGACCACCTCCTCCCAGATCAAGAATCAACGACTGCTCAGCAACAAGAATGTTGTCCAGTGCAGGGTCGTTTTGCTGGATGGAACGGACCTGCCTATAGAGTTGTCAGTAAGTTCGATGGTTTCTCAGAGATCACTCTTTTTACGCCATGTACCTGCGAAGGTTCATTGGAAGGTATCGCCTAAATATGCTCCGTAGCATTCAACGTTAACTGGTACCGATTGGACTAGCCGTCGTGAGTTACGCTAAAGTCGGTATCAGATATATTAGACGGTGAGTTTTGTGAGGGGGTATTCTCCCACCGCACTGTTTGCCTGTCTCGGTGCTCCTTTTCTCAACGTTTTCTGACTTGCTCTCACCTTCGCAGAACAAGAGCGAGCCAGAAGTGGCTAGGACAGTGCCAAGCTTCTGGCGTGTAGGCCAAACCGAGTTGGCAGCGTAGAAAACCACACATCAGAATAGGTGTGTGTTAGCTACGAAAAAATTTAGGAGCTTTATTGGTCAGAACATTGATTCTTTCTCGATAGCTTCATCTCGTATTGGTCTGCGCATAGCTTCGTAACGCACACAACTATTACTGTAAAAATAAATAACAGCCGCACGGATATTTACGTTCAAGTGGAGCCGAGAAGCGTTCCCATTGCCACACCGTACCCTACGAGGGCCACGCAACTCCAACTGACAAATCCACGACCGTCAGATGGTGGTGGCTGATTTCTCCTCGATCGCTGTTCGCAAAACCGAACTAGCCGGCCAATATATCTGATACCGACCTTAGTTTGTCTAGAGTACGGATGGGCGAAGTAGAATCTGTAATTAGGAGGGTTGTTGTCGATTGGATCCGGGTTGCGAGGCTTCTGTACAATTCTATGTGGTTTTCTGTTACAGAAAAAGGCGCTGGCTAGTGACTTATACGAACAAGTGTTTTATAGTCTAGATTTAATAGAGAAGGATTACTTTGGATTGCAATATACAGACAGTAACAATGTCCAACATTGGCTGGACCCGACCAAGCCGATAAAGAAGCAAGTGAAAAGTATGATTTGGTTTTAATGTAGTCCGAATTGTCGGAATACTGCGAGTCACATATGTTAAAAGTGTATTTTTTGTTTATATAGCTGGACCGCCATACACTCTGCGACTGAAAGTAAAGTTTTATTCATCCGAGCCTAATACGTTGCGGGAGGAGTTAACGCGGTACCAATTCTTCTTGCAACTGAAGCAGGACGTCCTGGAAGGCAAGCTTCACTGCCCCCATCAAGTCGCAGTTCAGTTAGCTGCTCTGTCTCTTCAATGTGCGTATACGAATCTAGGGACGAACGTAGAAATGGAGATTGAGATACCTTAGGAGATTGTTTTAACGCAAACCGGCCGGTATTTTCAGCTGAACTGGGCGATTATGATTCCGCCATGCACAGCGCTGCCACGGTGTCGGAGTTCCGGTTTGTACCCGGGCAAACGGAGCAAATGGAGCTGGAGATACTCGAGGAATACGCCAAGTGCTCCGGTCTTAGCCCCGCGCAGGCTGAATCGGCTTATTTGAGTAAAGCCAAGTGGCTGGACATGTACGGCGTCGATATGCACACCGTTCTTGGGAAAGACGCTTGTGAATACTCTCTGGGATTGACTCCGACCGGGATCTTGGTCTTCGAGAGCACTCAGAAGATAGGCTTGTTCTTCTGGCCGAAGATCGGTCGTCTGGATTTCAAGAAGAAGAAGCTGACGTTGGTCGTAGTGGAGGAGGATGACGAAGGGAGAGGAGAGCAGGAGCACACGTTCGTGTTCAGACTGGTTAACGAGAAGGCTTGCAAGCACCTGTGGAAATGTGCTGTCGAGCATCACGCGTTCTTTCGGCTACGAGCTCCTGTCAAAGGTGCCAGCGGCCGGCAGAACTTCTTCCGCATGGGTTCGCGCTTCCGTTACAGTGGCAAGACGGAGTTCCAAACCACTCAGTTGAATCGGGCGCGTAGAACTGTGCAGTTCGAGCGACGCCCCAGTCAAAGATACGCGCGCAGGCAGAGTCACGTTTTAAGAGAACGTCAGCGCCAGCAAGTAGAACAGCCGCAGCCGCAGCCTCCTGCCAGTAAGTTGGAAACTATCTACCCGAATCGGTAATAAGAGTTCAAGGCTGCATCGTAACGGTGCGGACGAGTTTCATTAAAAACTACCTATGCTTCTAGCCGAGGAGCAATGCCTGCAACGACAACCGAGCCAGTGCAGTACAAAGTCCTCGGATTCCAGTGTGCACGGCACATCTTCGCCTTTAGTCGACTCGTTGCTGAAGTCGCTGGCCAAAGATCAGCAGCCTCTGGAGCCGAGAAACCAAACTGCAGTCGCTGGCATGGAGAAAGAATCGGAGCCAGTCAAGCCAAGCTTGACCATCGACAATATAACCAGCCCAATGCTGTTAGTGCCGAATAACCAAGTCGGTGGCACCTCTTCGCTGCCTCCTCGCACACCAATCCCACCGGAATCACTGAAGTGTAATATATTGAAGGCGAAGTCTCTCGAGCAGGGCAAGAATTCGAATTTAGTCTCGGTCACATCTACCGATGCACCTGCAGTCGCTGCGAAGAACAATCAGCATTCTGATGCAGCTACGATCGTGTCTGTGGTAAGGAGCTGATATTACCGTTCGGTTTAAACACTACCTGCTGATTACTACACAAAATGTTGAAGCAAATTCTCTGATAATTCGTTACAGTAGAAAGTTGCTCTTTGGTTTAGCTTGTCATTGGTTAACCCTTCGTTGACACACCTATTTTTTCGATCAACTTTGACACACCTGGGTGGCTCACACCCGGAGCAATTTTTAAACGAGTGCCACTCTCATTCAAAGAATCGAATTATTATGAAAAAAATCATGGGTCAATTTCGAGGTCTCTAGAATATATTCCAATAATTTTTTTTATTAAAATTCATCACAGTTTCTGTAAAATAATTCTAGATCACCACACGTGGTGAAAAAAACGAAAAAAATCTTTAAAAAATTGTAACTTTTACAAATTTCAATATTAGAAGCTAAAAATCTACAGAGTTGATGTTTGGATATAATAGTTTGAGAGAAAAAATATTACGTAAGTCGGCTTTGAAAAAAAAGGTATTTATTTTGCATATAGAATGTTCAGAGCGTCAAAATCAGCTTATGGGTGATTCACACCCAGAGAGTCAACGAAGGGTTAATTAAACTGTTCTGCGTTGTCTTTATAGAAGCGTTACGAAAGCTATTGGTTGGTATATGAATCAGAAGTTTCGTAGACTTTAAAGCACAAATACTATTTACAGTAATGATAGAGTATGTGATTGTACAGGCGCACGCATCATGCGAATTTAAACATCTCCGTCGCACAATTCATCTTGTACATTTTGTGTTGTTACGCGGAGAAGTGCTCTCCGTCGATACCTGTCCCCATCGTCTGGTGCTTCTAGGCTTTAGTTGTGACTCGTTTGCTTTCTTGCACTGTTTCGTTATCTAGGGCGGAGACAAACTGACCCTCTCTGTAAGCGGAGCCACAACGCTGAATCCATCCATGGATGATAATGTAACAGTGACACACTTTTCTTTGGACAGCTGGGGCCAGATCGAACAGAAAACCACACAGCTAAATCCTAAAGTGTCGAATCAGTCGCAGAATCCATTCAATCCGTTCACCAGCGATGCCAGTAACGAAGTAGTGGCTAGCGCGCCTGAAAATGCCGAGGAGGGTACGAAAGTGGAGGAAGAGAAGAAAGCCAATACGAACCCATTCATCGATTCGAATCCATTCTTGGGCTTGCTGAATCCGTTCAAGGAAGTGCAACCCGTTGTCGAGAAGAAAGTCGAAGCTGAGACCGAGAAGAATGGGGCCAGAGTTGTGAAAACCGAGGAGATACAAACAACTACCACAACCCTTACTCACAAGGTGCGAGTCACTCCTTAACGCTTGCAAGCTACTTATCGCAATACAGTTCTCCGTGTTCTGTTTCTGTAATTCGAGAGAAAACGCTTCGCTCAATTTCCGCGAACTGCGCGTGTAAATATATGTAGGCTTCTCAGCTTTAGAAATACACTCCTGTACCTCGAGTTTTGCACTATACTGTTCGACTGAAATCCGAATTGTTTATATGCCGTAGGATGACAATTCAGCAGCGTCCGACATCAGTCCTTGGTTGGTAGCCGATCCGTTGCAAACCACAACGGACCAGAGCCCCATCAAGCATACTGTCATCACAAGGAAGACGGTAATCACGACGCAACTGTGAAGTATTACTCGTTCAACGGGATGCAGGATTTGTGCTGAATTGATCAAGATATTTATTAAGCCTCGTCTTCCTTGGACCGTGCATCGATCTACTCAAAGTGCCTGCAAGAAATACTGCCTAGCGAGGGAAGAAATGCAATGAAATCGAAGTTAGTTCGACATCGCAATGGGACCAATCGGACTTTTATATATATCGCAAGTACCAAACGATTTGCAATGTAAGTATCAAAGAGTTACTTAGACTTCGAAAGGTGATCGACGTAATTAAATTGCAATTGAAATGAATTTAGAGAATCTGAATTATAAAGCTTCCCGAAACCACGGGTTCGAAATGTAGAGTACACGAATGTGATTCCTATTTGAAAATTACCATTCGGTAATATCTTAAACACGTAAACTGTATTCTTTAGAAACTACTGCGGTAGTTTGTTTTTTTTATTATAAACGTAGTACTTAGAAGCAATAACCCCTCCCCTGTTAAAAGTACTCCGTGTTTATATACGTTTACTTTTTATGGACAGCAATCTCTTACTTATTATCTCGATGCATTTCTGATTAAGTTTTGCCATGTGAGCTACGTAGACGTGTTCCGCATTTATTGTTGAGTAAGATAATTGTTACAAAAAGTTGTGTCCTTGCACCCTTTCGGCACGCACGAGAACGTATGAATACATTACTCCGTAATGTACGGTGCTTCTTCTTTTAAAAAATAGTATATTAAACTAAGGGTACGCAAACTTTCCGAATACTGTTCGATGAGAATTTACTACTTACAATTACACGCCTGATCGTACGTTTACATGAAACTTGAATAAATTCTGTGTATCACTCGCTTCATAAACAAAGTTTACGTACCCGACGTAGTAGTAAAATAAAATGTATTTAAACACCATTTAGATAGTATTTTCTACTTGCCATAGTGCCTTTAATCGTAACGAAAAACGATGACTATTGTATTCGGATTTTATGGTCATTCCTATCGACTTGAATTTTATCTCCTATAAAATCGTTGAAAATATCTTTACCTGTGAAAGTATGTACATTATTATCGATATAATATGGTTACTTCGTAAAAGATGATTATTCCTTTCTCTATTAATCCTCTTTCGTGAGAAATTAGAAAGATGCAGTGATATACTTCGTTTCTAGTAGGAAAACTTGTACTTTGTATCAATTTACCCATAGCTACGATATGGAACAATTAAGGGGGTATTCTCGTCTAGAGGGACGAGATCCTCTATTTTCTTCGACCCACAAAAAAATGAGGCAATTTTTACCGATAAGCATTATCCACACGTATACTAACATTTCAGGGCGAATTCCACTTACACCAAAATTTTCATTCATTCATTCAAATTTTTCGTTTAAAAATTTATGAGAATCTCCTGAAATATGGAAGAGAAATCTGTGAAAGGGCCATTATCGGAAACTACAGGTTTTTAAATACAAATTACGACTCGATAACAGAAACATTTAATTTATGATATTCATTTTATTACAAAAACTGAAAATTCCTACGTCGTCGGCGCGGGTGATTTTGGCGTAAGTGGAATTCGCCCTCGGTAAGTTGTAAAACAAATTCAATAATATATAATAATTATTAATGGAGATATGGGTTTTTTTCAAAACGGTGTTTTTCATGGCGGTCCACACGATATCTCAACTTCTAGTGGGCCAATCTGGTCCATCTTTTTCGTACACCTTCAGAAAACAAATAATTCTAGCCGGAATCAAGGCGAAATAATTTTTTTTCACAAGTTTAAGGCCGTTTAAAGACGGAAAACAACACGAAAAAGATGAGTTTAAATTCAAAGTCCCGGCATTTTGTGAATTTTTAATTTTTTTTTTTCATAAATCTGCTACCGGCTGTAGCCACACTCTTACTGATTAAGAATCCTTTTGGTTTTTCCGTTTTGGGATCAGCGGAACAGCCGGAATCGTATGTACCATGAGGCAACATTTTTTGCACACGCTTTGCGAGATTACCCATATCTCCATCAATTATTATTATATACGGCTGAAATTTTTTTACAACTAAGTGAAATGTTAATAAATACGTGTGGATAATGCTCAACGGTGAAAACTGTATAGTTTTTCCGTGTATCGTGCCTAAAAGAAAGGCAAGAAATTGGTCTCCCAGACGAGAATACCCCCTTAAATTAAAAATCTTTCTAGCGTACAATATACTGTATTGTACCCCTCAGTATCACTGCAAGAGCAAACACGTGTTTCCTTCATTGTAAATTCTATTATTTATGTAGTTACGGAATTTTGTAATTAACGTACCAGTATTTCATTTTTAAAAAAAAAGAGCACGTAATACAATAAACCGAAAAATCTGAAGGAAATGTAATTCTGATTTTTCGAATCCCCTGTACTTAATATCTTCTGTCACTTTATCCTCTTCGTAGATCTGATCGAGTTTATTGTATTACGCGGATCGCAATCTGTAACGGCAACTATAGCGCAGCTGCGAGATATTTTAAACTGTGGAATATAAATCATGGAAAAATAAGACTCGTCTCTTTCGACGAATTACATAAAAGGCTGTTAAAGTACTTATTATATTCCATATATGTGCATTTACGAAAGTATGAGGCGCTATTTTACATTAGGTCTATGCATTTAAATATATTGTATTTAATAGCAATAAGCGAAGTGCATATGATACTGTCATTTCAGAATTTAATATATCTATTACCTGTGTTTACAGTGCTATTATTAACAGACACCCTAATGTATTCCGTCCTAAAATGTTATATATATATATATATATATATATATACATAATATACTGTTATATACATTATGTATAATTTTTGCTTTGTAATAAAAAAGTACTATTAAAAATTTGTATTATAGATACTTCAAACACGTGTACCTATTCTTCTACGTATCGTATACACCAAGAACCAACATATTCAAAGAAGTTGGAACGAAAGGACCTTTCCCATAATACTTGAAGATTTATAGCTTTTAAAATTCGTTTCCTATAAAGATTAAAATAAGAGCTTGCTAATCAGCGTTCGCAGGTGAGATTGGAAGAAGCGTTAATTAGAAACTGAAGTGTCCGAACGATTTAAAATGAATTACCATGTACAGCTATATGTTATCCGACGTTAAAAATTTGCTACGTAATTTTATACCCCGCAAGTGCGATAATGGAAGCAGTGCGAATTCGGTAGATTTATCTTTCGAGTACAAATATTTACTCGCACTCGAAATATCTCGTTGACATTCTGATATCAATCAAGCTACGGATCATCAGCAATGTCTGGAAGCTCTGGCAGAAGTTTTCGTATCAAGGCCATCTCGCGTGACACCGGAACAGTGTCCATTTCCCAACAGCGTCTTCAGCGTTTCACGGTGGTAGGAAAGTGGCGCGTTGGAGCAATGTTTATCTATCTAAAGTGTCTTTCAAACCGTCCCGTGAACGAATCATCATAGTGTAATAAAAGAAACACTCTCTACTTCGGTATCAGTCTTCTCCTCCAAGAAAGAGCTGATACACTCGTATCGTTAAATGCGTTGAAATTATCAAGGAATGCTCGTGTATGTCCATGAAGGTCAAGCACACCATCCACCCATGCTTCCGCTCCTTACACAGTCTAAACTAATTAAGTCATTCAATTTGTGACGTATGAACACCTTCGACGATTTTCTCTAAACAGTACCATCTACATCTACTATTTACAGCGCACCGTTTACCCGGCACTACGCCTTACTACCTCTGAAAGAGTTATCACAAACCACCAATTACTTAAGTACATGGTATTCAAAATTATATAGAATGAGCCGTCCAAGTATCTCCGTTGCATTCGATCTCACAAGAATGTGACGCGAATACAAGTTACCCTTCGTCAAAGAGAGAGCATTTTACGTTAGTTCAAGGTCGTCAACATCTGTCTTCCAATAAAGCCGTACACTCTCCGGGCTTCTCGATTAAAAGAGAATCTAATAATCGTGATAAGTCACGTATTCCCCCTGAAGAAGAGTAATTCAAGCTTCAGCCGCAATTCTGCAAACTTCGAACCCAATAAAGACGCTCAGCTGTGTACTCCCAGGAGCTGTACCCTGTATATTGCACGCAGCGGCGCGTTACCAACGGCGCCGGCCGCTAATGATTGCGTAAAAGAAGGTGTCAGACAGGTGTCTCGGGGTTGTCCCACTCCTCGGCGTCCTGCCGCGACAGAAACCGTACGTGCGACGACTCCCTCACCATTAAGCTAACAGTGTCGGAGTAATCAACGTCGAGGGCTCGCTCCCCGTCTCGGGGCAGGCTCTTGTTGGAGGATATCGAGCTGCTGTTCTCCTCGCTGCAGTCGTGCCTGAACACGCTGTCCGATTGCGAGTGGGTCGGCGTGGATAGCTCGGAGACCAGCGGCGTGGACTCGTCCTCGCTCTCGCCAGCGGCTGGCGAAGCTGGCAGAGTGCCCATCAGGCGGTCCTTCAGCTTCGCCAGCTTCTCCAGGCTCGTGTTTGGAACTGGGATAGATATCACTGTCTCCTCGTTCAACGTGGACGTGGAGCGCCGTTTCTTGATAGGCGTGGAGATGCTGGGCTTCAGGGGCACGCTGTTCGCCACGTAATTCTCGTCCGTCGACTTGGACCTGAAGGCTAGCCTCGGGGAAGCCGGCGGCGACACGAAGAGGGACGCTGGCCTGCTGGTGGAGTTCCCGCCGCTCTTCCTTGGCTCTTTCCGGCCGAACGAGCAGGCTGATCTTACGCTGCGCTGGGAGGCGATGCTGCGCTGGGAATTTGTACGCTGAAGGTGGACCGTAGACTCCAGGGAACTGTCGTCCGACGTCTCCGGCTCGTCGTTCACTGGCACCCAGTGCAACAGAGGATTAGACTGAAGTATCACGTAATCCGTGTCCTGGGCAGCCGCGGCGGACCCTGAAAATAAAGCTACGCTGTTATGTGTCCTTCATTCTCTTCCCAATCCCGGGGTATAATGTTAAACTAGGCGAAGCCGGGGATCGAGAGGCTGTAGGTCGCACCGCGTCAGACACGTCAAAGGAGTATGATTGATAATCCGGTATTAGCGGCTGAAACCGTATGCAATACTAGTCGCGCTTTTAAAAACAAAGATATAAAATGAAAGCGCGTGCCCCGGCAAGCTTATAGATCTAGTCTGTAAGAAAGATAATCTCGCTTTCAGGTTCCAACAATGTTTTATTGGCATTCGCACTTATAATATAAATGGTTCCGACAATCTAAATACGGCGAGTGTACACGTGGTACGGAAAGAAACGGGGGTACATTGATCGGGATCGAGACACGTGGCTCCCTGCTCTGGCGTTATAAAAACTCTTGTCGCGTGGAAGCTTATCTTTCTAAGTATACAAGATCTATCAGCGTAAACATCCCGGAGAAGGAAGTGTAGATTCGTTCGACCTCATAACCATTAATTATCACAGCCTGGCTCACAGATGCTCGTTGAGATAGATTAGCCCGTCGAATCCGTGAGCCGTACAACAGTATCTTCGAAGCGGAGTAATACAATCACTAGCGCTGACGAGGTTTCTCGCGGACAGATCGATCGTTGGCAAGGGTGCTACGGTTTCGGGAGCATAAAACAATTACACAGTATCTCCCTACCTCGCAAGCGGGCGCCATTCGTGTACTAAATACTACTGCGCGAAAACATAATTTATTTTAACTACGACTAAACGCAATACATTCGAGTCACTGCCGCGCGTAACGGTTGCTCATCGCGCGGATGCGGTTTCGCTTTATTTCGCAGGCGACATTCATTTTATATCTTTCTATCTATGTACAACGGTCTCAGTATCGCACGGCGTTGGCACATTGTCGAACAGTCGGCGTAGAGGCGAGGTGTTCAGAAGGAAGTGATAATCTTTTCTTTCTTTCTATCAGTCTCTTCGATGAGTGATGCTCTTAGAATACGTGTATATAAAAACTAAATGTTTTTTTATTGACTCCATTTCGGATGGGTACGCCTATTATTGATAATACTGCTTCGGGTGTACCTACGAACTCGCGTGTATGCAAGCAAGTTCAACGGTAGATCGACAGATTTTCCAGCTTGATCGAATCGTTCCTCAATGACGTAGGTGTATTGATACAAGTGTTATACATGATATATTTATCCTCGAGTCGAATTCACTAAAGATTTGTACTGTACTCGAGCACGACGTCACACATTTGGTCTGGCTGCGGCGGTTCTTGAACTATAACCAGAGGCAGTGAATGTAGTAGGGAAGATGGCTCACCTGATAGTGAGTCTGACGGTACCATTGCAGGGGATGGCACGTCTAAAACATCCTCGCAGGCCTCTTCGTTCAGAGTCTGCAGAGCTCCGCATATCATCTGCTCCTCTAAGGTGACCTGAAAGACGAGCCAGTTACTAATTTCTTGACTTTTTAGTCGTCACCTTTGCCGACCCCGTGAATCAATGACTTTACAACTTTTCTGCTACGCGAGAACGTGAAATATAATAACTCTGCTTACCTGGAACTAAAACCGAGCATGTGCGTGAACGGGAATAATACGTTTATTAATCAATCGGTTGTTGAAGTGAAAATATATACGCGTTATTCTGACGGGAGCTTTATAAAGGGCTTACTTGCTTCTCCATAACGGACTGCTTTGGCTGATCCCGCCTGGACGGACCGTCGGTTCTTGATGCTCCCTTCTCTTTCTCGGCGAGCGTCGGCACGCGTATCGTAGTAGTTTGCAAAGCGTGATCTACAATACGGTAACTGAGCGTAGGTTCCTATCTTATAATGCTGTTTATATAGAATATTGTGTATACCTTTCCGTTGAATCTGTTCCGATCCTACAGTGAATCGAACGCTACGAGGGCCTTCTTCGTGGGTGCTGAACGAGGACAGCTCTAATTCCCTAAGCGACGCGATCACCATGCGAAACAGTTCCCAATCCCCGAAAGCCATTCTAAGAACCTACGAGTAGAATATTATTGCCTCCCATCTGACACTCATCTATAGAGTGCAAAGTAAGAAAAAGTTACACCCACTTTCTTCAGCTCTTGCAAATCGCAGTGCAGCAGAACCCTGCCATTAATGTTATTTTCCTTGATAACATTTTTGTACTGAGGTGCTTGATTGGCATTCAGACTCTCGATTCTATCGACAAGGTCGCAGACGCCGTTCACTGTTAAAGAGGAGAGCCTCATCTCCAGGATCTCGGACTGAAAAGAGGGCAGAAAGAAAAGGAACGAGGGTACAGTCTCTGTTGAGTGTCTTATGCGTAATTCCGCGAGGTGTGTTTACCGGCAGAGTTGTAGTCGCGGAAAGTGGTTTAGCTGGGGGCCCCATGGGAGGCATTTGCGCCCACGGTGCACCCTGCCAGTCGTACGACGGCTGCATGCACCACGATTGCGGGACCGATGGGAGTGGTGCTTGCATTTGCAGGCTCGGCACTCTGGCGTATTTCATTGGCCGATTCGTTAAACTGCTTTTGTTCCCGTTCCATTGCTCGTGAGGATTACTGGGCATGGTCCAGGGGCTGTACTGCTTGTAGGGTCCGAGGCCTGCTTCTTCTTCTATGCTCTGTTGCTCCTCCTTGATCTTCTTCTTGATGTACGGGTCGAGATTTATCGTGAACGGCAAGAATATCTTCATATCGCTGACGAGCAAGCTGGACCGATGGAAAGTGAGAAAGATGTCCAGCTTCCGCTCGTCTCTGTCCATCTCTAAGAGAGGCTGGACTTCTTTAAGTACTGGTATTTGGGGGCGTATCCTAACAATTCGAACAGAGGCGTGATATAAGATTCAAGGAGTTAAAGGGTCATTCTGGTTAGACGGTTTGAAAACTCGATTACGTTTTTTTAACATTTTTCGAAAGTGCATATCCTCAAAAATGTACTGTTAAATTTTAAGGGCGTATTCCACTTTGAACGGTCGAAAAATGAAGCTATTTTTAAAGATTTTTTCTCAGTAAATACAACATATAATGAAATAAATCTTAATGGTATTTATTAAGCTACTCTTATCAATACCAACAAAATTTCAAAGAATATTTTTAATTTGTTTTACTTGTTTTTTTTACAGAGTCGATATGGCATCTAAACAAAAACAGTATGTCCGTGGTGCAGGTGATTCCCCGGCTTAGGCTTATCTGAAATAAAAAATCCGAAAAGATTCTTAATCTGTATGAGTGTCGGTATCGCCCGTAGCTCAATTAACAATTTTTGTTGTGAAATAACAAAATGGCGAAGGGTTGAAAGAAAAAGTTCTCCAAAATGGTGTTTTCTCGAATGTTCCCCGAGAAAAATCTCGGTTATTTCTCGATAAAAATTGTTAATTGAGCTACGGGCGATAGCGACACTCATACAGATTAAGAATCTTTTCGAATTTTTCGTTTCAGATAAGCCTATGAAAACCGCAAGAGAAATAGCTTCCGGGAGAGTGGCTGTTATTCCTTCATTTTTTAATATTTTTCTATAACAAAATTACTGAGAGTTGCTGAATATATGTACTTTTGAAATAAGCAAATAGTTGTAAAAAATATACATTAGATTTTCCACAAAAAATTCCCGAAAATCGCGCCTGCCAACTAGGCATGACCCCTTAAGAGAAGTAACGTTGAATATTTACAAGAAGAACATACTTATCGTATAGACTCTTTAGTGACATGGAATCATCTAAACTCTCCTCGTACATATCGTAGTGCAAAATCAACCAAGAAGTTCTGAACGGCCATTGCTCGGTAATGTTGATCCAGCTGGCTAAGTGGTACCAGTTGAAATCAATTTGGAATGCTTTTAATAATCTCCCTAGAAAATAATGGGAAATTTGTGAGATTTATCGCGGAACATTGTTCCATTGTTCCTGGAAGGATTTCTAAGGATTTCTCTGTTACCAGTAACATAAACGACGTTCATTAATCTCCTCATGCTGCGAGGATTCACGTCGCTGAAGTAATCGTCGGTGAGAAGCATTTTGTTAAGGTCCTGCGCACCACCCAGCCGATTCAAATTGCTGCCAATACTGCTGGCAATCGACTCGCTTAATCTCAATTTCCTGCTGCCCTTTCTACTCTGCGGCTTCAGCTTCTCGTTGCTGTTCATTATGGCGGATTCTGTGCTAAGCCTTCGATTCGACACAGAATGATGCATCGTACTAGCGGCGGTATAAGTAACACTCTCCTCTGCTTCGGTCCACGTTGTCTTTCTACTATGCTGGGCAGTTTGTTGAGCAATTTTCACCTTCCGTAAACCACTGTTTTGTAAATAAAACGGGAGGTGCACCATGTTCCGTAAGTAATCGTGCCCACCGATGTTGGACTCCGTGAATAATCTTCTGCTATTAACTTCCACCGCCTGAAATAACCATCGAATTGTTAATCACTGGAGAAGCACTTAATTCTATCTATTAATGTCATTCCGATGGCTATAATACCTTGGCAATAATGTGTGGATCAATCGCTAATATCACAACAAATGGGTAGCCATTGTCGCTGAACAGTGCTTGTATAGCATCCAAAACTAGTAACACTTTATCCTGCTCGCAACTGTCCAGGCCATCCACAATTATTACTAATCTACTTTGTTGGGCCATGAAACTATCCAGACACTTCACCTGTTTAAAGCAATGCCGTCAAGAAGCTTCTGCGATACAAATGAATTATTAGAACGACAGTTTACGCACCATATCTGTCATTAAATTAACTTCGCTCCTTAGTGTCTGTATGAAGCCTTCGCTCTTTAATGTCTCCAGCATAGAAATGCTACGCTGGAGGTGTCGCCTTTGAGAGAAGACTAGGGCCTGCAACGTGCGACTCCAAGTGTACAGATTTGCTATTACGCTAACCGCTAGGACTAAGGCGACAGTGATCATAATGATGTGCGCAGTGACTCTCTCTATCGTTGGCCTAGAATAATAGGAATCAGGATAAAGTGTTCGTGATAAGTAACGGTGGCTGGAGTTCTAGGAATTATCCTGTACTCACTCGTTACTAGAAATATCGATGAGGTAGACAGTAAGCACAGAGATTCCAACGAGTAAACTGCAAAAGCAGAATTCGAAAATGACTATGTACGGCAAGCAGCACAAGTGCCTCCACTTCCAAGTCGTAGTGGACTTATCGGGCTTCGGTCTGAACGCTCTGTACAGCCTCGTAGACAAAGAACCGAAGTCGTTCTCAATGGAATCGTAAAGAGATCCCACCATTTGTACTACCGCGTTCTCCCCAGCTGCTGTTGTGCCGACACGAGTCTGATCAGTGAAATAGAACTTTATTGGCTGGACAGTTACGCCGTCGTGCACTTGGCTGCCAGGCGGATGGCAGAAAATCACTTGCAACAGCAGCTTCAGTGAATTTAACTTCGTAGTCAGAGCCACCGTGAAATTGTATGGCCAGTACCAATCGTATCTACAATTTAAAAAAAAAACCCAGGATTAGAAGTTACGAAGATACATAATGTGAATCCTGCGCTGCGCATCCCTACCTTTTGTTAGCATTCCAGATAAGTATCAAGAAAGCGTACGTAATAAGAATTAGACTTATACCGCAGGCAAGGCCGACGATCCACGACTGTAGGGCAAGACCTACGGTGGTACCCACCAACAAAGACACATGAGACACCACTACAAAAAGTAAGAAAGAGAATTGGAACACAGGGTCTATCCACTGGCGAGCAAAGTTCTTCATCTCCTCTGAAATAATTCATACGGATTTAAACAGTCTGTTGGCCAACGTCCGTAATCTATCGCAGGAAATTAAAGCCGTGTCGCGGCCACTACCTCTCAATTTATTTAGCAAGAATGACTTCCCAGAACCCCACTTTGCGTAAAGGCCAACTGTTATAGGCGTCGAGAGAGATGGCTCGCTGAGAATATCTGCCAGCGCGCTGCTATACAAGTCATAACCCAGCATATTCTCATTGTCCTCATTAGTATTAAGGCGTCCTGAAATAAACGTACAGTAGTTGCGTCCAGTTACTTAGTCTGCGCCGCGGAAGTAAGAATATTTCGCAACTCACGCGCGCCAAATATCTGTCCAAGGATGGTCTTCGGATGATTGATATCGATGTTGTAAGGGGTCTCGCCTTGCCTATTCGGACGGTAAAGTAGCTGGCTATTTTTCGGATTTCTTAAGAGTATCTCGACGATGGCTTTTGATCTTGCCCGCATAGCTATATGGAGGACCGTATCGCCCTTTTTGTCGGTGGCCGAGACCTTTGCCTTCTTGTCCAGCAATAATTGCACGACTTCGGCGTTGCGCGACCTAACTGCCCGCAGTAATGGCGTGTCGCCGTCTTTCGTCGCGATCTCCAAGTCTGGGTTAGCGTTTAGTAACAATTTTAGTATCGGTATATTGCCTTTTTCTACTGCTATGTAAGTCGCGGTTTTCTTATCCTAGAATATTCCAATAAAATTTGCCTCGTTAGCTTTTTACGTGACACAGGGCGCGAGTTCAAGCTTTGAAGGTAAATGAAGGGAAGAAGTTTTTCGCCCGACACGTGCGCATTGGCGATTTAAATTCGGATGAGAGGTATTGAAAGTCCTGCCTTCTGTCTGGCAATGAGAATTTTAGTATCAATTTCGTCACCTTTCCGGCGATGTCCACGTCGGCATACTTCTTTAACAGAGATTCCACCACTCCTCTGTGACCGCCTTTAACGGCATGGATCAAGTTCGTGTCGCCAGCCCTGTCCTGTATGTTCACATAGGCGCCGGCGTTCAACAGTGCGTTTGCTATTTCGTGGTGGCCCTCCCGGCAGGCTATCGCCAGGGCGGTGCAGCCGTCCTTGTCCAGGGCGTTCACGTTGGGCTTGTGCTCCAGAAGTAGCAGCACCGCGTCCACGTGATTGCCGAGGGTGGCCACGAGAAGGGCGGTCCACGAATACTGCAACGAGTCTGATTAATCATCCAGTATAGTATATTAAAGAGAGACGAGCGTAAGCTGGCGACCTGAGAAACTAGATACACTTGTCGCAAGCCAGTATTTATCACTGCTACTTGAATCTCATTAGTGTAAGAGTACGTTAACTTTAATTTAGAGCTTACCATCCCAGCAGTATCAACATTAGCACCAGCTTTTAAAAGAGTATCTACAATTTCTACATTCCCTTTCCTCGACGTCCACACCAACGCTGTAGTACCATACTGGAAATTGAACAATTACGTTCCATTGGATTTCATTTAACGATAATTTCTCTGGCGTGACAGCGGGCGTAAGGAATGAAATAAATATTGGACTTTAGTAAATAGCTATGTCATTAATGTAATCGTGTGTCTCTTTTAATAATTGGATAGTTGAGGTTGAATTAAAGGGAGATTACCTTATCACCAACATTGACTTTAGCACCATGAGCAACGAGGTCTTTAACAATGTCAGGGTAGCCTCTGCCAGCAGCCCACAACAAAGAGGATATATGAAAATTTCCGTGTGCATTGACGTCAGCCCCGCGTGCTAGCAGCATCGTCACCGTCGGCGACCTACCCTTGTACGTCGCCCACATGAGCGCCGTCCACCCTCCCTAAAAATAGAACATCTCTGTTGGCTCCTATCTGCGGCATTTCCTTCGCGCCCGCAGCTATTTCATTAACATAACTCCTTCGGACATGAAAGACAAACGTGAACTGGGTAATTTAACGAGACACTTCCTGCTAGATCTTTGCCAGGTGAGTAACGCCCACGCTCGTAATCGGTATAGAAGCGAACGTAAGTGTTATTAAACTCGTGAATGACAGGGACCAACAAGAGGCTAGAGTGTTCGAAGATGCTAGAGGACGTTCTAAAACCAGCATACCATGTCTCTGTGTTCCAAATCGGCTCCATGCTCTAGTAGTTCGAGGCAGACGTCGGTATGCCCTTCCTTGGCCGCGCAGAGCAACGCCGTCCAGTTGTCCTGCAAAGAATTAATTACGCTATCAATGATATACCCGCAATTTTCAATGCATAGCGATACTTACCCCGTCCTCGGCGTTAACGTCTGCTCCATGATTGATGAGCTCCCGTATAAAGTGTATTTTCCCCTTAGCGGCTGCAAGGATGAGGGCTGTGCTACCATTCTGTTGTAACAATTAAATCAACCATCTACAGATCTGATAAGGTGGAGCGGCGCACAGTGTTTGATCCACAAATTTTTGTATCTTAAAATGTGAATAAAGGAACGTAGGTTTCAATGTTACCCATAACTTCTGCTGAAATTACTAATTTGTTGTCAAAAGCGATACTAGAAAATTCATTACAAATTTCGGTGCATTTTTTCAAACACGTGCCATTGGCAGAATTTTTATGCTTTTCATTTGGTTTTTATAAGTTGTGTTTAGTACTGTCATACCTTCAAAACTGCCGAGTCAGTTTTTTACAATACTAACAATTTGTACGAATTCTTTGTGTTAAATGTTTATCAACTTCGATGGGACTTTTAAAAAAAATACCTCGGTGATTTTTTGCAATTTCAACTGCTCGAATTTGCACGAAGCAGAAAAAATAGCCAAAATCATTATTAAGACGTTCACCGCTTCGGCCCTTAGCGTAGTCTCTAGGTCTCCTCGTGCATAAGACACTTATGTTAATCTACACATCCGATACGCTTTTTCCAATTGTTTATACGATTTCTACCATGACTTTTCCATCCTAGGTGCTGTCTTCAGTTTTAAAATAGCAGTCAAACGCGATACACGTGATAAAAACAATTTGATAAAAAAATGTTTCGAACAAAAGTGAGTCAGTATTCAGTTGACAATAAATTGCAAAAGTAAATATTAATAAAAAAAACTTTTTATTCACTTAAAAATCAAAATCGCCTTAATTTTTTTAATGGAACTGTATATTTTTTTATACACCAATCGATGCATTTTTATATTCTCTTTAAAAAAGTATTAGGGTACTCAGAACGAAAACTGATTACTTCAGAAGTTATGAGTTTTGTCCCGAACGCCCATATACGCGTAACACTGTGCGACGATGCTGTGCAGCAAACTGGAATATTGATAGCAGAATGTTGCAAGCGGTCAAAAGAAACAAGTTTGAGAAAGTAAATCTGTTATTCCCTGATCTACAACTCTTAGATCAGTGCTTCTCCCCTTTTATAATATTCAAATAAATAATAATAATATATATAATAATAATATTAAAATATATAATATTAAAAAAAAGGTATTTCAGAATATATTTCCAACTTAATAATATTAAAAAAAAATCCCAAGAACCATGGCGTTTCCCCAGAAAACACTTCGCGACCCACAGGTTGAGACTCACTGTTTTAAATTCCTACTTAGACTTTTGTGAGTAGCTCAAGAATCAATTCTTCCCATCGGCTGTATTAAATAGTATATCAGGATTATATTGCTAATGTTACCTCGTCTCGATCGTCGACCAGCACTTTCTTGTTCTCGAGGAAGTTCTGAAGACCAGCGAGATTGTCATCTGTGATATAGCTGGCGAGGGTTCGGTAGCACAGCGATACCATCGAGTCCGTCCGATGCAAGGTCTGCGGGTAAAGGAATATTTTATTCGTTAAATCGGCGATCGTACTGAATCGTCTGTTACTGTCAATCCGAAAGAAAAGCGCTGAAGCAAATTAATCGCTGAGCAAGTGCAGCACAGTCCGCGGATCCACGTGGGCTCGAATAACTCGAGTGCATGGAATTGGATACGACGGCAGTGTATCTTTATGAATCTACATTTATCTGTTGATAAAGTATTCAACTACAGTCACGAATAATTAATTTTTAACGCAGCTGATTCTCTTTCTGTAAATGTACAATTACTGTGGATAGATTGAGCTAATTGAAATTTCATTGGCACAAGTAATCCAGGAATTTGAGGCGGGGGAAGCTCGCTTGTCTAATTAATTAATAACTGTACAAAGAAGATAATTAGACTTCTCCCAATGAAGATATTTAAAAAAAAAAAGTTAGTTTAATTTTATAGCAGCGCCTTTGTATTATATTTCAACGGCGCCTGCACGTTGTGTCACTGACCCACGCAACGTACGCCGCTGATCGCCGGGTTGCCTTGCTTCAGGCGCTTCTAATAAATAATCTAATAACTAACAAGGAAACGCTCCCTACCGGAAATTTCTGATTTTAATGAAACTTCGCGTGAAGGTAGATCATATTGGAGTGTTGGAGGAGCAATTTTTTTCCTCGCGGAAATTCACTCTGAAAGGGTGGAATTACACCTTAAAGTTATTATTTTTTCTCTATCTTTTAATATAACTTTGCAACGCTGCGAAATAAAACAAAACTTTAAATATAAGAATTGTTTAGTATTTTATACTCCATCACACTACCCAAAGAAAAATAAAATTATATTTAAAAAAAACGAAGAAACAAGATAACTTTGAGGGCTGATTTCGCCACTTCAGAGTGAGTTTTCACAGATAAGAAATTACAATACTTACTCGATATAGATCTACGTTCACTAAGTTTCATTAAGATCAGAATTTCTCAGAGGAAATTGATTTTCTCTTGATTTTCCATTTTACTTTGCCGCGCACGTTAACAAACAATCCCCCGAGTGTTTCGTTTTCAAGCCTCGAGAATCTCAAGATTAACTCGCCGTTACGTCCCACGGTGGCAGACTTCCGCCGAACACATTCACCGCCAACATTGGCGATATTGTAAATGCATAGCAATAATCAGGTTACGCACACAGAAAATCGCCAATCGCACACGCGCAAGTTAGTCCTGTGTCATGCGTGCCACCCTCGGCCAGCAAACCAAGGGCGAGATCTACCTACCCCGATGAATCACCCCCGACCTATAATTCGCCTGGCTTTCGATTCGCTAACGAACGCGATATCTCAGCGTGGACTGGTGTTGGTGAGATCGATTTCAACTGATTGAACGAAATCCCATTACACCGGTACGTTACGTTTGCAGAATCAGAGCCGCCGTTATCGTTATACCATTCGCTATCAGAAAGTTAACGAACGATATTCCCAGTCGAAGCTTCCTTTTTATTTGAGATTGAAATTAACGAGACTACTTTCTCGACGACTATTTCGATCCTTAATAAGGAGCCGTTCTTAAATTCCGCAAGGGTAATAATGGCGATTTCTTACCCCCTCCCTCCGTCAGTATAAGAATTCGTAAGATTTTATATTCTACCACCTACACCCCACCCTCCCCCACCCCGTCCTTTCGTAATATTTTTTACATTGCATTTGTTCAGTTATTAAAATTCTGTTAAAGCTTTATAAAATTTTCTCACTCGGCTTCGGGAAATTTGGACTGAAATGACTATTTTAGGAATATTGATGATAGAATTTGTATTTATTGAAAATATATTACGTAAGACGCTATCTGACCGTGTAAGAAAATGTAAGAAATGCGCGACCCCCTCCTAAAAAGCCTTACGTAATTTGCGGACGACCCCTAAGATTATTTTATTCCCCCCTTCTGCTACTATGTTCTTGTGTAGATAACGGATAGGTGCTGTTGGAGAGGCGACTGGAGCAGCGATGATTGAATCAATGCTGGTCTCGTGATAGAACGGAATGGGTGTCCACTGAAAGGTGCCTGGAATCATTGCCAAGAACGATGATTAACGATCATTGACCGTGACATTGCTGGTTCCTGCTCGATCTTAGGAATTGATCGTTGGAAACGACGATTGTCCCTGAGGGAATTATCTGTTAGTAATGTTAGCTCGTGAGTCGCGTTTAGTGTTTGCGTTAAGAAGAAAACGAGAAAAGCCTGGTCAAAAACGCTCATTAACGGGGGAATCATATTTTTCAGGCTAGAAACATGGCAAAATTTGGGATTTTTTTTAAGAAACTAGCGATTTGATTCGTCTGAATTTTGGACCATGCTTTTATACATCTTTGCAGTTGCAATTTTTTTTTGATTAATTTTTAATAATAATATGTATAAAGTAAAACGCCATTTCATTTCGATGTTTCAGATTACCTGCAAGATAAATATCTTCTGGACAACGAATTTTGAGTGGCGTGATAGTCGATCATACACAACTCCTATATTTATGATTAAAAATTAATATAAAAAAATCTGTAACTCCTTCAAAGATGCATGAAAACATGGTCCAAATTCCAGGTGAATTGAATCACTAGTGTCTTGAGAAAAAAATTCCCAAATTTTGCCATGGTTTTACCCCCAAAAGTAGAATTCCCCTTAACAGTCAGCTGATTAATTCAACACGAAACACAGACGATAGAAGACTCTCGATTGAGCACGATGCCTCGCTAAACCCACTGTTTAAAATTACCCCAAAAAACGACCTTATCAAATCATTGGAACGCACTTGATAAATAACAATTGTTACAACTGTGATCCCTGATTCAATGAAACTGGTTAACGAATCCATCGTTCACGCCAGTCTCTGTTTCTCTATCCGTTCAGTGATTCAGTCCATCCCCATTACTTTGCCACATATGTCTGTCCGAATCTTTCTCCTGTCCATAGATTTTCGTTAGTGAACCGGGCACGTTACACTGAAAGCATTCCGCGTGGTTCCGCCTCAACACAAAGAAACCACAGCAACAGCAACTCTCTCGTTAACCAAAAAGCAATTCGAAGAAAACCAGCCACGAAGCCACCCGACTAACCGTCTGCGAGTGCCTTCGGATCCCAAAGTTGAACTTCCTGCCGGTCTCGCCGTCGGCGGCCGCGCCGGTGAATGTGATGGTGGGTACATGAAAATGCGGGAACACGTGATGGCATTGATGATGATGGTGTCGATTGGAATGATGTTGGCCGAGACTCTCCTCGTCCTCCCAGCCAGCGGACGGATGCTGGTCCGGTATGTGGAGCCGAAGAAACGGGAGCCTCAGCTTACGGGGAGACACGCCGCCGCGCGTTAGGTGGCCGTCGACGCCCGGCGTCGGCGTCGACGGGCTCTCCTCGTTGCACGGCAGCAGACAATTCGGTATACCTGGGAACGCGCTGAGCAAGCTGGGGGCCAGGCTCGAGCATATCGCGGCGCTGGCGATGCTGGGCCTTCTGATCGGGTTCACGCTGGTCCCTGACAACACGTCCTCGTAGGTGGGAGTCTTGGCGCCGTCTTCGGAGTCCCCGGGCAGAGACCTCACCATGGGCAGAGTGGACCTTCTTTTCGTCTTCCCTTGGTCCAGGGTCTCCACGTCCCGTGATGCTTTTCCAGGCGCTGATGATTGCTGGACGAAGGAGTCCTGCTCCTCTCGGGATGCCAGGACGTCGTTCAGGCTCGAGCGATGCTTCAGGGGAATAGACATGGTTCTTTGGTAGCGTCTGATGAGCAACGGAGACGCTGGGAACTGGGGGACCGGTTGCTGGGTGGAGTGTGACAGCTCCAAGGGCGACTGTTGCGGGGTGGTTGAATTTAGCGGGGGTTCTTTGTGTTCTTGAGGAGGCGAGAGGCTGTGGAGAGTCTGTGCTTCCCTGGATCCATCGGTGGTAGGATGGATGGGGATTGAATTCGCAGCTTCGTGAGTACTTGGGTAGACTGAGTACTGCTTCTCCGTGGCACAGAGGATCTCGATGTTCTCCTCGTGGAGCACGGCCAAATTGTGGCTCACGTTCGTCACCGACAGTGGCAGGGCCTCATTTCCGGTAATAAATGTCTCATCTTCAACTGCGATGGCCACTTCGCTTGAAATGGGTTTCGGAACGTGGAGCTCCTTGATTCCAAGCGTCTCCGATTCCTCGAGTGCTTCGGACTCGGGAGGAGTTCCCTTCTCTGTCGCATTTTTGGATCCGATAAATTTACTCGAATCAGTGGGATCCGTGGGCGTCCCAAGCTCCTGAGTTCCCAGCTTCTGAAGATCAGCTTCCTCCTTTCGAACGCTGGGCTCGCCGTGGTCGAGTCTCTTCTCGGTCTCTGCGAGCTCCGAACGGATCTCCACTGGAGTGCCATAGCTTTGGCGGTTCTCAGGATCTTTACTATCAGATGGCTGACGAGAGGAGGGAACGCTCGGGCTCTCGGCTAATACACCAGAGAGCCTTCTATCGGTTAAAGCGGACGCTGCTTCCACCAGCGCTCTGGCTGTTAATATCTCGATCCCTTCGTCCTCAGACTCGTCCTCCTCGATGCTGATGCGAAAGTGACGCGTCGTGATTTTGACGCGGTCGTCTTCGGCCTTCCGCATGGCATTCTTTTCTCCGGCTCGCAACGACGAGCGAGACCGATATTAAACGGCCACGCGAAGCAAACCACTGTGCTCGGTGACGGAGAATTTCTAGTAAAAGTGTGAAGGACACTGTGACTGCGAAGGAAAGGAGCCACCGAATGACTTGAAACTTGGTACCGTGAACTGGGGGAACATTGGCAGTGACGTGACATGTATTAAAGAAGGAAAAGGACAAAAGTTTTATGCATTTTTTTTTAGGATATTTATAATAGGATACCTCAAGCAAATTTAAAAATGTTAAAATCTCGAGTTCACATTTTAATGTCGTTAATATTTTCGAGTTCAAATGTCGCGCCTTTATGATTTGGTCCGAAGGTAATTTATCGCGAAACTTTTTTTTATCATTTTCACCAATTTTATCTTAGTATAAAAAGTAACATTTCTAGGAAAATACTATTAGAGCATGATTGTCTGAGTATTACGAATGTAAAATTATCACTGAAAAGTTCAAAGATTCAGAAATACGAAAATGATGACTCAAAAATGACGTTGGGGTGCAGTGAACCCCATGTGACCATTTTGTGATTATAAAAAAGTGTGACTACGGGGGGTTATTTAGAAGAAAATAAAAATATATAAAAACGAGTGGCATTGAACATAAAAAAAAAATCAAATTTAAGTAAAACTTTAGCTGTCAGTGCAATTTATATGTGCCAATTTTATTTACCCCGGTTACAGAGTAACATTGGCAGCTAATTAACACGCATTAAAGCAGGAAAAAGATAATTTTTTTATGCATTTTAACACTTGTAGTACAATCACAAACTCTTAAAGCAAATGTAAAAATGTTAATTTTGATATAATATAGCAAAATGTTCCAAAACAGTGCCAATGTTCCCCCAGTCTACGTTATTCATTTAACTACCGATTATAAAATCGCACCCAATCGGAAACGAATTTCCTAGGTAGCGTCGTAGACAAGGATGAAAATGGTCCGAGATTGTTTCGAAAAATCTAGCAACCGACGTGCAAAGTATTTCGCAGTCATTCGCCTCCTTTTCGCACGTTAACCTTTCTCGACCCACCTCCGTAATATTACGTTTCTTGCGTAGTCTCAAAATTCCACCTCCGCAATATTAAAGCTGGTACATTTTACAGGTTTTTCAAAAATTCAGCGAGACGTTAAGTTGTAAATACAGTAACGTTCACGAAGTGGATGCACACCTAAGAGTACGATATCCCTGCAAAAATGTCACAACGTATTCACAATTAAAATAACAAATTAAATTACATCACGCCCATCGTTAATATTCCCTCCGAATAATCAAACCCCACTGTCGCGTTTATTAACCCCCACCACTTCCAAATCTAGAATCCAACAAATCAGAGACAGATACATAAAACCACCTTCCCCCAAACTAAAGATCCAACAGAGCCACTCGGAGTTCTAAAAGAAAAAAAGATTCTACCAACTCCTCAAAATTCTGAAAGCAATTTCGATGTTCGAATTCCTTCTCGACGCAATTTAAAAACGCCACGATTCCGTATTACGCACGAACGAATGGAGGCAGACTAACATCTGTATATGATTATTAATGATTCATATGATTCATTAAATGTCAGCGATAACGAACGAAGGACAGCCCCTCGCGTATTGTAAGCTAGTCGATACCCTGAGAAACGGACCCTGGACAAGGTGGTGAGCCTGAGCATTTTTTCCAAATTCCTGCTGGTCATCTTGCTCCTCTATTTCCCGCCGGCTTCCTCGACCCCAGAGTCTTCTGTCCTCGGCGACGAAACTCGCGCGTGCAACCGTAGGCGCGTGCGACCCGCGACGCCAGCAGATCGCTCGAGAAACACGTCGCGCAGCGCGCAGCGCGACATTTATATATCCGTCGCGGGATCTTTAAAGCCGTGTATACAGCTGAGCGGAGGATCGCCTGGTAGCGTCGTCGGTGCTGTGACGTGTACAACGCTCTCTCGATATAGTATCGCGGCTCGGGACGAGACTTTATCGGTGGGCGGAAAGCAATGCTATCAGGGCATTTCGAAAGCCTCTGCCGATTTCGTAGACGCGGATGTGACGTTCTATGAGTTTGCATTTTGCTTAAAAGTCGTCGCGCATTTTGGGCGAAGCGCGGCGAAGAGGAAAGTTTATAAATAATTGATTCTCGTGGAGCAGCGAGCAATAATTAATTATTATCATTTCCTTCGATTCACACACGCACGGTCTTCTTAGACCCGTGAATCAGCTTTTCCTTTCCATTCATGTTGGTCCTTGATCTTTTATTAAATCCTAAGGAGTATTCATTTTTTATGTCTCATGGGCAATCGTACATTAAACATTTTCAAAGATCTGTAAAATGCAAATAAACTGTATGTAAACTGCACTACACTGTAATGAAAAGAGATTGTGCTTGCGATTTGTAGAAATTATAAAAATGGAAGGATTTTATTAACAATTTAATATAGTTTGTGATCGGTAATGTTCTGATTATTAAAGCTCATTAACATTTTCACGTGAATATTATTATAAGGAGTATAATAGTTCTTTGGTGAGGGTCTAATAAGACCCACCGATTTTTTCGGCGGTGGCCGTGCGAGTGTTAAACAATTCCAACGTTTGCCTACTTTTTCGAGCATCGGTGTGGTATCTTCCGCTAATTTCAGACCCAATAATGTATGCTTTATAAATTCGACCCATTTGTAAATACTAAGAGGCTACTAAGAATATTAATGAACTGTATTTACTGGTTTCATTTGCTGCTTCATTTTTTACTTTCATTGATTCATTCACTTATTAATAGAAACCTATTGAATGTTATGAACGAGGCAGC
This sequence comes from Andrena bucephala, assembly GCA_947577245.1. Taxonomy (NCBI): domain Eukaryota; kingdom Metazoa; phylum Arthropoda; class Insecta; order Hymenoptera; family Andrenidae; genus Andrena; species Andrena bucephala. The sequence continues at coordinate 73,161,256 of OX387717.1, forward strand.
GAGTTAGTGAAACGATGGCAAAAAGTCATTGAAAAAAACACATTAATGTTTCAACTTATTTGGTTGTATATTTTTCTTCGTGATGAAGTTTAAAAAAAATATGCAAAGACTTTTGGAATAACCTGATATACCCAGAGAATACTGTATACAGTTAGTAGAATAAATATGGCGGGCAGTAGGGGACGAAGACAGGGTAGTTTTGAGAAGCTGAGGGTGGAGGTAGACTTTCAGGGCCTTCACAAAATTGTTAGAATAATATCCAAAAATTATACCGAATGCCTAATTGAAGCTTGGACCTGTTCAGCATCACTGAAGCATCGCTTGGGTCTTTTGTGACCCGACACTGTTCGTTCTTTACCCCTATTAAGGTCACCGGATGTTTTCAACGCAGTAGAGTTCCCTTTGTCACCCTAGTACGGTCTTTGGGACTTTTCTGATTCAGTAGGGTTGTTTGTGTAAGGCTATTATGGTCCCCGGGTCTTTTGTGACCCACTTTTGTTCCGATTTCTCTGAAGATAAGGGAATTGTTACTAATATTTATGCTTCCCGATCCTTGAAATTATGACAAACTAGAGCTTTACTCCTCGGCTTCTCTCGAAATTTAAATTCTGATTTTATAAAACAAACTTTTTTTTAGTTTCTTTTTGTGAAAATGGTCACATTCATCTGGATTAGTCAGGGATAATGAGCTGAAGCACATTTCGTGATCCCAGAGTTTATTGTTCCAAAGTTTTCAGGCGACAGAAAAACATACAGAAGCTTTCTGTTTTATATATTAAGATGTGTTGTTATAATATTCGTGACGAAAATAGATGGGGGTGTTGAAGAAAGGAAAAGTCCCTCATCACCTTCTTGGGGATTTCTTCCCCCTTCCTCTCTGTATAAAGGAGGAACTTTAGAGGGGCATTGAAGGCTCAGGCTTTAAGGGGTGATCTCACATCAGAGTGAATTTCCGAAGAAAGAAAAATTGCTCCTTGCATACTCCAATATCCATTCACGCGAAGTTTCATTAAAACCAGAATTTTCCGGATGGAAACGTTCCCTTTAAACACATATTTACAAAGCGCAGTGCTGAATATGGTACAATCGTAGCTAAAATGAATCCTCGCAGGAAACCAACTCCCACTTTCTTTCCAAGTCCTCCTTTTTCAGAAAATCGATTTTTAAAGCCCCCCAGTCCGGGTGCCATTTCATCTCCAACTGCACCGCTGCACCTCTTCCGCGAACCATACAGAGCTGATCAATCTCGCGCTCCCGCACCCAGAGAAACTGCTGACAGTGGCTCCAGGAAGCATCGGAGTAAACACGTCGCGAAATTTTGTACAACAACGGAAGAGGATTCGCAAATAAATTCTTCATACACATCGCCGAGCTTCGGCGTGTCGTCTGGTGTAAATATTTAACGGTGGAACGGAGGGGGAAATAGCGGAAGGAGGTTTCGACACCCCTTCAGAAACGAAGTTCATCAAATTCCAAAAGAAAGAGAAACGTACACTGCTGTTAATAAATATTAAAACGGATTAAATACTCTCCACTGCTTTTAATTTAAAGTGCCAAATAAAATAAAAAGTGATTAGAGCTCTGCAATAATTTCCAATAATTTTCCATCTCCACTGCTTTTAATGTAAAATACCAAATAAAATAAAATCCATTAGAGCTCTTCAATAAATTTCCCACTGTAATCATTTTCCATCTCCACTGCTTTTAATTTAAAATACCAAATAAAATAAAATTGATTAAACCTCTTCAATAAAATTCCCACTGCAATAATTTTCCATCTCCAGTGCTTTTTATTTAAAATACCAAATAATATAAAATTGTTTAAATCTCTTCAATAAAATTCCAACTGCAATAATTTTCCATCTCCACTGCTTTTAAGTTCAACAAATTTTTGAAACCCTTCCAATAAATTTCCAACGCTGTTCCCAATTATTCCACACAGGGTGTCTCAATACTCCTGAACAGCAGTGTACATAAAAAAGAACTACGCCGTGGTTGCGCACTCCGCCAAGGAGAACTCGAATTTTCTACCTCGCTCGTTTGAAATACCCGAAACCACGCTGTTAAATATCCAAGAAAACCGTCGTTGCATCGCCGACGTTTTATTATCGAACCGTAAATTCATTTGCTCATTTGCATACCGCGCGATAAGCTTCATTGCCGGCCTTTCATTGCGCCGCGGGTTCTATGTCACACAGAGATCATCTGGGCGGGATTTGATAGGAGAAAGGGCAGGATTGCACAGTTTGGGCGCTCGAATCGCTGGCTGGATACACTTCCGCGGCTAGGAAAAATATTTTCGACGGTGGGAATAGACGACGGCTGCGTGTCCTTGCGCCCGACGCGGCACTTGGGCCAATTAAACCTCTCGGCTGACTAATCAATTGTGTACGAACGAGTAAGTCGTTTACCAGGCCTCATAAAAACGAATAACTTTGCCGAGGAAACACGCCGCCTTGTTGGCTCTATCGTCTCCGTGGCCTATTCCGGATAATGGCGTCATGGAACTTCACCGTTCGAAGGAATTCGATGGTCGGAATTAAGGGACCATTTGTGAGGACGGTGCTAGAAACTGGAGGCAACTAATTAGTGCAAATTACGAATAATAATGTACTAAACGTGCGGGGTGTGGTGCCGAAAATTCGGCGGGAAAGTTGTGTTTCAAGGTTGGCCTTTTTTAAGTGATGCTTAAAAGTTAGAGAAGAATACTATTTTAAGGGTCCATTCTACTTTGCTGGTCGAATAAGAGGCCTATTTTCATGAATCATTCAAGAACTATTGTACGGATTTTAATGTCAGTTTTTATTTGTAAAATATTTATTATTCCTTGCTGTATAGAATTGTATTTTTCATATTTCCTATATATAGTTACAAATGTGTGGTTTTAAGTCGCAATGTTTGTGCCAAAAAATATTAAAATCCGGACATTAGTTCTTGAAAAAAAATTATTAAAATACCGTTAAGACCGTTAAGATTGAGTGGACTTTCGAGTGAACTTCGAGCTTCGATTGTTTTCAAAGTAAACATTTGAGGGCTCTAGAAAAGAACGTAAATTGAAAGCATGTAAAATGTAAAGGATGTGAACGCCAATCCAAGTGTTAAAATCTATTAAAGAAAAATATATGAATTTTCGAGAATTCTCGTAACGAGTTAATTGCCGCGCGGCAATTCCATGTGTTCAATTAACCCTTCTTCTAATATTCCATAATTCAACGACGCATTTATTCCTCAGAAATATGCAAGTCTGAGGGTTTCCTTATCATGAGAATTTTAGTGAAAGATTGTAAGCTCGAAGGCCACGCGTGACTTTCATAGCAGATAACATAATAATATCCCTTTTTTATTAAACGTAAATATCATATCAATTTCTGTCGGACTTTCCAGCGTCTTTATTCTAAACGGCGCGTGGAATAGTTGAATGGTTACAGCGCAAAGGGTCGATGAAGATCAAAAGAGATAAAAGGAGCGCGTGTTCGTTTCTGGCGTTCAGTCGACTGCCGCGGCATTATTCCGATAAGTGCAGCCAGATAAGGATCTTTATTATTCATCGAGCACGATGTTTCCAGCTGTTCGCGATTCCTCGCCGACTTCCTAGATGGATCCGCGGAATTCGTGGCATTAAATGGACTTAGACATTTTATTCAACTAAGTGATAATGGGTGCCTTTTTTATTTGTTCACACTTTGTTACCGGACATTCGATTTTTAATGCATTGAAACAATTAGTAGTATTATCCTGTGCCCGAGGAGACAATGTCTAACTATTAGTAGGATGCTTTTCTAATTCTAACACTCTGTAGTGAGTTTCCTTGCTTGATCTAAGGAAGCTTGGTATTGATTAAGTTTTAAGAGAAGGGAACATGTCTCTACTGATTCCCTTTTCTCTTTTTAAAATCTTTCCATCGCTTATTCAGGCACTATATAATTATTATCACCCTTAATTTATATCTATTATCACCTACTTAACCATCATTTTCTAAATTTAGGCCTTGGAAGCAAAAACGAACTAACCCACATTGAAAAAAAATTATTTTTTCCTATTTTATATGATAGTACAGCCTCTTTGAATATCGCAAGAAAATGCGGTTAAGTCCGTTTTTGGTCTCAATGCCTCAATTCTAGTGTACTAATAAGTATACCTATCTTAAATTCAAAAGAGTATCACCCCTATTCCTCATACTAGCGTATTAGGTACCTACATACACAGTTACCTTCACACTTTGACCTATTAATCATCAACTTCTACACACCACTAATGCAATGAAAACTTATTACCTATCGTCACCAAATTTCACATTCATCAATTTCACCCTCCCACGTTAGCTACTTGCATCTTCGCTCATACTAAACATCCTACCATTCCCAAAATAATCCCCGTTACCACAAACACCTCGCTAAAAATCGCAACGAAATTATGTGCAATAATAGTGTTTTTATTTTTATTTGCAAATGATGCAGTAAAGACGTTTTATTATTATGTTTAAGTGAACATCCCATGCAAAGTTACTACCATCTGGCAATATCGAAAGAAATTGTTTGAATTCTTCCAATCGTTCACTGATCATTGCCGTCGTTCTCGAACCTTCGAAAATCCTCGGCGCTTAATTGGATCGGCGCGTCCGGCTGTGAAAAGCGAGGAAGAGAAGGAGTCAGCTGCCTTACAGGCTTATCTTGTAATTAACCGCGCTGAATCTGTCGCCGACCAAACGAGCTAGCTTGAAATAATTAAATGCAACCCGCGATGTACGGATAGGAACAAATGTATCGAGACACTGTTGCGCCCGCCGTTTATCTTTCCGAGCACGTCGAGAGATCTTGGCACGCGTGGGACAAGAGTCGGGCGGGAAAACCAGATGAACACCCAGCTTCGTTCTATTTATTTTGGACCACCTGTGGTACTCGCCTCGATGTACAACAGATGCAACGAGTCCAACGAGCGGAGCATAGATAAATCGATTACAACCAGCGGCTACTAGCCTCCTTCGAGTCTCGAATTTGAACTAGAGAAAAATCAGTGTGAGGAAGAAGCTTGTGAAGAACATGTGCACTTTAATTAAAAGCAACACAGGGTGGTTTATTCAATATATCTCACTCGAAAGCTGGAGTTTCTAGAAAATTTTAAGAGAAGGATGAAGACAGAGATGTGACAGAAAAGTTTAGAAATATAAATGGAAGTTTGAAGTTCTACACTATTCCCATAGTTCCCTCAATCTTTCAACTATAGATATTTATTTGAGGATGAAAAATAATACAGAACACCTGATCTCATGGAAATTGGAATATTGGAGTTGGGTCAACACGCAAAGTATTTTAATATAACTCAGGAGTTTTGGAACTTGGTATTATATAGATGCGAATTGTATGTTTAAGGGAAATTTTAGAGAAGAATATTTTTCCAGCTGACCCGTTTATTAACCATAAATATATATTCATAGATATGCCTCACTGTTTATTTTATCTGTACCTGTTTACTTCTGTTCCAGATCGACTGTATCACCTGTTGGCAGGACGGAAAGGACCCGTAGCTGCGAGCCAGCCCCTGAGGGATCAGGGACGGCAGGGAGGACCCGGCACTTCGTTCACCCGAAGCCAGTAAACTGCTCCTCTCATTCGCGTATTCCATGGAAACCAGGTCGATATCAGGAAACACTCTCATGTTCCAGAAATATTAATCGTCGCTACGTTAGCAAAAAGCATCGTTAAACAATCTTCCCTCGTTAGCCACAACCGAGTCCCATCATCTCCTTTCCGTCAAACTACTTGCTTCTGGCGAACAGTAGCAAGAATTAAATACGAATTACGATAATTCATGCTACGTCGCAGCGAGTCCAATACGAATTAAGATAATTCATTCTACGTCGGAACGAGTACAATCCAGTTTACGTAGTTCGCCTCCGTTTCGTTGCAATCCATTGTAAGGCGGCGCACAATTCTCGAGGGAATACACCCATTTTCCCTTATTCTTCTAAATTTTAAACACTCCAGTGATTTCTCGCAAGAGCGAGCGTTTGTTTATTAAAAGAAGCCTCTGCGCCGCCAGTGTAATAAAGAATCCCCTCGCTTCCAAATGCCACAGAGATCCATCCTCCAAGATTAATAACTCCGCACGAAAAAGTCGATCAACATTACGCCGTACTATTTAACCAGTTCCAAGTATCTAGCTCATGCCATCTGGCATACAAATTGTCAGAAGCGGAGCCACCAAGTCACACGTTTATAAGACGATTTGCACGTGCCACGAAATTGCCCAACAACCGCGATTTATCGCTGCTTAACACCCGCTGTTTACTATTTATCACAATCTCCGCGTCGTTCCTTCTACCAATAGATCACTGACGTCCAAGGGAACGCGGAGTTCGCTTTGCACGATAGAAGATCGGTTTTTGGAAAGGGAAGAAATGCCCCTGATTTTCTCAAGCACGGCACAGGTTTGGATATAGAGTGTTTTTTTACCTAGAATGATTGTTGGCAATTAATTAAGTAAGGTAAGTAATTAAGAACACGGGGTGGCTGTAGGTTTCCGCGGTTGTCTCTTTGGCACGTGTTATCTGAACTGGCTGATTTCACTAATCACAGGTGAGATACCATGGAGGAAAGGAGAAGCGACGACGGCTAACGTTTATTGCGCGTGTGAAGCCACGATTTTCTGTGGCCTCTGCTACGTATCTGCGGAAAGTACTCCAGAAGCAAATGGAAGAAACGGAGATAGATATATGCAAGGCCAATAGGTCCTGGCTTTCTCGAGGGGAAACGTAGAAGCGAGCGATTCGCGCGAGTTAATTGTTCTGCTATCGTGGAAAGTCATCATTCGATTTTGTTTTATTTTAAATCGCTTCTGCTCGGTGGAAGTTGTAGGTGGACGTCGTTTCATTTTTAATGGTGCGATATTGTGGAAATTTCTGAATCGAGGAGCTTGCGGTAGGAGGGGTACAGCTACATTTTTACCAACTTCGAGTAAATTAGGAAAAACTGTTTGTAAAATTATTGCTTTGACTTAACATTGAAAAGAGAACACTAATTGAAAAGTATATATTTTCACAGAATAAGTAGCAGTTATTGAGGCGATAAGTTTTTATTTCTATTTTTGGCGAAGAATAATTTATAATAAAAATTTTAATATAAATTTTTATTTTTTATTTTTATTTTATTTATTTATTTTATTGTTGTATATTTCTATTTCTATTAATATTTATATTTTTATTTATTTGTAATAAATCGCTCATTTGTTGTCGGATTTCCATAAAACGTCCACCAAACGATGTAGATTTTTTTTACGTTTGCTACACGTCATAAATCAAAAACTGTCAAAAATTAAGCTGCACCTTTCTTGTTGCAAGGTTCTCGATTGAAGATTGGTGATTAGATGGTAACTCTTCATGTGTTTTTATTTTGATTGATGGGTATATTATATGTTTTGACATTCTCTTGAGAGAAAGTGAAGGGGTATAACAGTTCTCCGGTGAGAAGTATTGTTTTAATAGTTGAATCTTTCTGTTGGAACGGGTGCGCCGTTTCAAAAGTGGCATAACTTTTAAAAAAGAGTGCTTCAATGACGGAGTGCACTTTGCGGGGTGCAGCCCTCAGGTTTTATATATTTTTTTATACTTCTAAAACTGTTACATTTTTTGTCCACATACAAATCTTGTGCGGGAATGTACTAGGTATGATGTGGTATTTTTTATTACCCAGTGATCTACTTTTTTTGAGCTACCTAGCTATTTTTAGTGAAAGAATCAAAAGTGTATTACCTTGCAACAATATAGTCACAATTAATTAATGGTTACTGTGGCAAATATCGTACTCATAGAGTATTATTCATCACTACCAACGAAGAATATTATTTTCCACAGAGTATATAAAAAAATCTACTTTCGAATTCCAATTTCAAAAAGTCTCATCCCAATCGTAATTATTCAATTATGCAACAATACCTAAAGTTCCTCGAGCCATTGCCCTCCACAAATTAACCCTCCTGTAGTCAGTGGAAGATAATCACCGATTAGATTAAACGATTGTTGTCGCACGTGCAAAACACAGACGCGAACCGTTTCTCAACGACATCCACCGACACACTCTCCTCTCGTTTATTATTTTTAATCATCGAAGGACGACCGTCGATCTTATCTTATCAACATAATATTGCACGACCGAAGCTATTTCATAACAACGTGGACACTTAGCCACGAACTGTGGTTCAGAGGGACAAACGACTCGCGATCATCAATTCCCACGACGACAAACATGTCACCCGAGACAGAGTTCACTAGCAACCTTACGAGGGATCACACGAGTCCGTGCAACGAAATACGTAAACCTTTTTATCATCGAATTACGCAGCACCAGATCGTTAGGATAATTATTATTGACGGGATTGGTAAACAGTCGAAAATAAAAGTGTACCTCGGGGAGAACAGTTCGAGACATTATACGAAAATGGCACTGTCGACGATGCACAGTACCATCACCCGTCGCGTTCGATTGGCTACTGTTTAGTAATTTGAGGAAATCAAAGCAAACCGTGTGTGGAGTCCATTATCGCTCAGTGGTCGCCGCTTCTGATAATGGGGGATTGATAACGAGGCTGGTTGTTCGCATTAGATATGATATCGAGAAGAAATAGCAATGGTTTGACTCGAAAACACATAGGTTCGTGTAACAGGTAAAATAGAGTGATTAATTAAATTTTTGTAATTGGAATTTTGAATTTAACATGTAGTGCAGAATGTGTGTGCTTAGAAAACTTCGTAGGATAGGCCTTTCAGAGAAAGCATGCGTCGAAAAGGTGTCTTGATTGAGTTCTGTATTGTGCACGTGGGGTCGCGGCTTAAGCGTGTTACGCTGCAAGCGTTGGGCAAGTGGGAACGCGACCTAAGGCAGCTCTCCCGTGCGTGCTACCTTTGCAGAACGATTTTCGAGTGTTTCAAGTATGGTTTGTGTGAAAGATTGCACATGTGGGGATGTGGCTTAAGGTAGAAATTAAAGGAATATCGTATCTTCTGTCTTACTCGTCTTGTAGACGTAGGTTCATCGGGTTTCTCAACGTCGTGGCGCTTGAATCGCTGTTCTCCTTTAATTTTTACTTTACAATATTCCAGTTTTATGGAGAACAGAGTTGGGCATTAACTAAATAAGAAATTATTTAAGTAACGGATCGAATAAAAGTTACTTTAACTTTAGATTACTCGAATAAAGTTAGTTCTTTTATTCGTCCAGCGTTTCGACTTCAGCGTCGAATAAATTTTACAACTTCAAATAAAAATTTTGCCCATCTCCGATGGAGATTAGATTAATAAACTCTTGTGACACGTGTATCGATTTAAAAATACGACAGAGACACCTGCTTTATAATTCTAAAAATATAGAAAAAGGGAATAGGGCGAACAGGACGTACGACCTTATCGATCCCGTGGTATTATGTAAAGGAAATTACCAAAGAAGATAGCTAATCAGCTAAAATCATAGGTAATAGGTCGAAGAATCTGCCTTGGCACCCAAATAACTCGCAACGGATAAGCATCGCATAAAAGCATTTTTGGCATCGCGTCGCTATGCGATGACGAGCCGCCTACTGCCGTTAATGATCACCATTAATGATTCACGATGACGGTAACGTAATATAACAATTAATTTAGTCTGATAAATTGGGATAACTGCGCGCCAGTAACGTCAACTGATTTATTTACCAAGGAAAGGGGCGATTAACATTTAAAAGAAATCTAATCGCACACATCTGAATCTTCAAACACTGAAGCTGCTGTTTAATTAATTTCCACTGGCATTATAAGTACACTCGAGCAGGCGAGAAATCGTTACATAAAAATAAAGTCTCAACATTAATTAATTCTTCGTCTCGAACCTCCACTAACACATAAGCTCCAATAAGTCTTAACTAAACCACGAAAACAAGAATCCCCAATTTATCCCTCGGTACCAAAATTCCTCCACTAGCTTCACTAAACTCACAACTATCAAAATACCATATCACCTCCGAATTAAAAATTCTAAAACATTTCCAAATGTTCACAAAAATCCGTCAACATTCCCAGAACCCCTCAAAATAATTGTATTCTTCAATGTTGAATGCATCAAACGCCTAAAATTGGCGACTAGGAGCATCCTACTATCACAACAATATATCACAAGCTCGAGACCCTGTGGCACAAGAAAAGGTGGGCCGTTTCCTCGGCCAAGGAAGTCGCAGGGACGAACTGCAAGGGTTCAGCCACAAACGGGAGGGTTTGAAATTTACGCGAAACGATCCATGGATCCGTGGGATGTCTATGAATCCGGGCACCATGTCTGCAACGTCCCAGAGGCAAGCGTGGAGTCCTCCTGGCAGAGGATAAACGGCGATGAGGATGTTCGACGTTCGGTGACGAGCCTTCTGGCACTGGGTACCCCGAATCGCCGCGGATCTCCGCGAGAATGGAGGCGAGATAAATCACAGTCTCACCCAGTGTTAGCCGTGCATTGGCACGCACCGCCGAGGGTAAACGAAAATAGCGTAGGCTGCCGTGCACAGCGTTTAACCCTTGGACGGCGAATAGCTCCACTGTGCATTCGATTCAGGGTCCATTTCACCTATAATCCCGTCGGTACACACCTCGGAACGAGATCTCGGGTTGTAGCCTGGTTCTGGTGCGATTTAAAATCCTTAGGAATTAATTTAGCCACTTCAGGAATTAATTGTGACGACCAGCGGCGAATTTGGAGATTTTAAAGATTTCGGGCCTTCTTTTCAGTGGAATATCCAAAATTCTTGTTGAGATAAGTGTTGAGTTATTTTGGAATTAATTCCATAGGGCACAACTCGCGTATGAGTTATTGCTAATTTGCGAGGTTCAACAAAAGTGAATTGTTTTATAAGTTGTCTCTTAAAAATGATAAAAGTGATGTCATACTTTTTTCGTTTCGCGATATTTTCGCTTCTGCGTTTATGTAATCGATTCAGCACAAAGTAAGAGATGAGTTAAATTTCTTGAAACTCCTGAAACTTCATGAAACTAATAACAAAATAATTAAAAAATAATAAAATAATTATCTCGTGAGATTGAAGTCTCACACGAGACATGATATTTTAGTCTCGTCGTGGATTTACACTACTTTCACAATCCCTTCCGTCATTTCCCGGAGAACATCGGCGCCAGTCTTGTGCTAATTTACCAAAGATTTCCTCGAAAAGCTCTCCGCTGTTCGTACTTTACCGCGTTTACCTCATGAAGCCGGTGCTCCAAGTGGCCCTTGAGCAGCGTGAACTGAATCCTGCGGTACTCCCCGTGCTTGGAGACAGGCTTGCTGGCCTCGTCCGTGGAGGACTTGCTCTTGGACCGGAGATGCGACATCCTCGAGGAGGTTCATCCGCGGATGGCGGCTTCCTCGCGGCTGAACGTCAGATTTTCAAGCGGCTCGCGCGTTAAATAATCCCGCCGAACAGATATCCCGCGGTAATAAAAGCCGCCTGTATTATTGCGGCTCGCGTGGAACACACTAAAGCACGTGCCACGTGCGGGATCGTTCGCGGCGATCCCACCTTGTTCGGCAAGCGCGCCTCGCGACGCGATGATTATTAAAACGAGTGACTGGGGCTGTCGCGTTTTCCCCGGCCGTTCTGCGAGCCGGCGGCGCGTGGCGATAAATCGTTCCTCGAATAAATTCTTGCCCCGTCAATGAATTAAACATAATTGATCCCCGGCCGCTTTGCGATAAAGTGATTTACACCGGCGATTATCGTTCCCATGTGTAACTACCACTGCCACTGTTCTGTCTACCTTAATTCACAACTATATACACGTAATGTTTGCTCAAGCATGACGAAACTACAGAGCAGAGTCTAATAATAAAACATTCGCCGCAGAGACGATTACTCAGATTCGCAATTAATGGTGAAATAAAAATCGCCCTGAATTTCGCGCTAATTCCTATCGTAAAGATAATGACTCCAAGCAGCTCGAAACGCGACCCTGCGGCAGCTCGCTCGCGCAGTGACACGGAATTAAAATAATATTTCTCTGCCTCTAGCGCTTCTGGGTATTTCAGTTACTTAAACTTCTACCGCCTCGAACTTTTTAATTAAACCACCGCGCTCTATCGAAATTCCCTATCGGCGGATGTTCGCAGCGAAATTTTATCGCCAACCGATGGCCTCTTTCGAACGCTTCCAGCTAATAGGCCTCTCGAAATTAATGGCGAGATAAGGATCAACGACACTTTTATGCTTTTATCGGGACGATACGAGGCGGAGTTCTGTTTAACGAGGGCGAAGCTGCGGAGAGGGAATCAATGGGTCAGCTGATGCGAGCACCATAAACCGCGAACTTTCACTGGAACATCTTCGCGGAGCGAAAGGAAAGTGCACGGGGACGCGAGGTTGCGTTACGCCGATAATCCCCCTGTTATCGGGTGGTTTGCAATTATCGAGTGATTATGCCACTCCTTGCTCGAGTGGCTGATAAAAGGTAAACAGTTCTAGAATGTAACGCTGGTTCTAACCTAAGCTTGCCTCAGTTTCTTCAAGATAGTACGTGGTTCCGAAAAATGGCAATTGGTAATCCTCGTGATCGGAAACGGTCTTATCAGGATGAAGATCGATACGATGGATGGAACTTCTCAATGCTAGAGTGCTTTAGCTTGTCGAGATTCTCTAGTTTTTACTTGAGGAGTTTGTTTCGGTTTCTGAGAGGTTTATATATTAAATTTGGGTTTTAAAAATTGCCTTTGTTTCTAGGAAGTGTGGGGTAAAATTGAACTCTACGTTAATCTTAATCGAGATTGCCAAGCGAGGGGCCCAGTGGGAAATAGGCACTTGCCACTGTTTTATGATTTCAGGGGAATGCCAGTTGGAGGAAAAGTTTTTTCATGGGGAATGCGGTGCGAAATTGTAATTATTTTAAGTGGTAAACGACAACTGTTATCAAATTTTAGTTGAAAAATTAATTTTAATTGATTTATTTTACTTTCTCAGAGTGTAGAAAATTTTATACGATTCTGCTCGGTGAAACGTAGATGGTTAAAAAAAAATGCATATGCATATGTGACGTGTGCCATTTTTCACTGGGCCCCTGAATTGTACTGTTGGATGTTCTTTTCTACACATGCACTCTAAATTTCATTGATGTAGCTTTTAAATTGACAGAGCTATGGTAAATTTTGTGAATCGATGTTGACCCTAACTCGTATCTAAGCCAATCATACATCAACCTGAACGTGACACGATGTGTGATTATTTTTGTGACTATATTTTTTAAAATATTAAATAAATAATAAAAAATAATGTTAAAACAACATTTTTTTTGTATTTCTGCATTTCATACAAGGAGCTGAGAGGGCTATAATTAAAATTAATTTCACTGATTAATTTACTACATAATTGCGATTCTAATAATGCAATTACAAAGGAGGTATATCAAATTTTCAAATATTTTAGACAATTTTGCAACAATTTTACTACGTATAAAAAATATTTAACTTCGTAATGTTTAGAGACACTTTTTTTTTTAACTGACTTTTGCAACTTGGGCCCTTCATGCGTCCAGCAGTACAATTTATTGCAATTTTACTACTTCGGCATCAATCGGCGCCATTCATATATTTTGTATTTTACTTAATGCAAGGGTCATCTTTTTCTGACAAATGCGACGTGACATTCGCATCTGCCTACGTGCCACGGTCCCCTGGATGAATTACAAATCGAGCCAAGGCGATCGGTCACATCCTCCGCGTGAATAAGTACCGAACTTGTCAATCGTCTTCTAATCACGAGAACCGAGTCCCAAGGGCAATTATCCGCACTTAACGTTCCACGACTTCGAAATTCGATTATCATCGGGACTCGGCGTATGTAAAACCAACCTCGCCGTTGCGGAACGTCGGTCGAAGGGGACGTCCGGACAGAACTGAATGCAATTATGTCCGATGGCTACGAACGCCAGTATGCGTCTACTTACAAATGCAAACCGAAAACGATGAATCAGTTCCCTATAAATATACGAGCGCCCGTCAAGTTTTTGGCGCGCCTTGTAGCCAGAAATCGTGAAACATTTTGTTCACAAGGAACGATCTATCTGGTCCCGATAACGCCGTTTCCGAAACCATCAATCGCGAATGCTGAATCCTCTCGTAAATATTCACCAATATCTCCTTCCAATTATTCCAAAGTGTTTCTCCGACTACTTGAAAGTTAAAACTTAAAACTTGAAGCTTTAATGTTAAAACTTGAATCTTAAAACTTGAAGCTTGAAACGTAAAACTTGAAATTTGAAAATTAAAACGCGAAACCTACAACTTGAAATTTGGAAATTAAAACGCGAAACTTAGAACTTGAAATTTGAAAATTTAAACTTGAAACTTAGAATTTGACAATTTAAACTTGAAACGTATAACTTAAAATTTGAAACTTAGAACTTGAAATTTGAAAATCAGGATTTGAAATTAGAATTTGAAATTTGAAAATTGAAAATTTAAACTTGAAGTTTATAACTTGAAATTTAAAATTTTGAACACTAAACTTGGAACTTGAAATTTGAAAATTAAAACTTGAAGCATGAAACTAAAAATTTGAAATTTGATATTTAAAGCTTGAAGCTTGAAAGTTGAAACTTAACATTTGAAAATTAAAGCTCGAAACTAAAAAATTGTGTTCATTTAAACACCCCAACTGTAGACGCATGCACCGCTCCACGTGACGCTCACTCGCAAGCACTCCAAGTGTCACCACCTGTACCTCGAATCATCCGCGATCGACAGCGGAACGCGCACTGAATTAGCCGCGGTGTGCTCGAGGATTTATTAACACCGGCGATACAGGAGGGTAGCGAGGGGAAGAGATCGATAGGGGAGTTGAAAACATACGGTAGCGAGATTGGAAGAGGATCGCGGGAAGACCAGGGATGATCGTCTTCGCGATAATCAAAGTGGAGCGAAGAACAGCAAGAGGAGACTGGATGCGGAGAGAAACTGGCCTGGTGACAATGGTGCACGTTGATCGAGCCAACATCCTTCGCGCACTGACGCCACGGAACAATTGACCGCCGCGACGACATACCTACCTGACGCGCGTGGGCGATCCACGTGGACGGGCGATCCTATCGCTCGGCCAGGTGGTGGGTCGCTTTCGACCCATATCGGAATTTTCATTGTACGCGCTTTGAAACTGGTTTTTATTGAACATCGAACGAACCTGTTGAGGTTTTTAATTAGTTATGAAGTAACAGGCATTGATTTGCTGTTACCTTTTCTGTTCCAAGAAAACTGTTATAGAATTAAGTGTATTCAGTGAAACTTCTATTGTATACATTTTCGCATTGATAAGGAACTTTTGTTCTCGAGAGAGTAGAAAAAAGTTTGCAGTTAAACGGGAACATTTATTCTGCTTTGAAAAAGTTAATATCGTGGCAAGCAGATTCCCCATTATGAGGTACATAGGTTTTGTTCAATTTTCCTCTCATCATTATTAGTAATATAAAATAATTATATAAAAATCACAACTTGCTTTCTCTTCTATATTTATTCTGTTTTCAATCCCTTACATAATGCTAATTAAAAGAATAATTCTAACTTTTATATTTAACCTTAAAACATCTATTAAAAAATATTTGATTCTTCAGAAGTGTTATTAATCGAATAGAAAATAACTGTTAAAACTGAACTTTTGCAACGGAATTAAAACGTTAACGTACGGAGTTAACTGAAAACAGAATCTAAATGATTTGGAAGTCAAAAGTTCAGTCAATAACTTTTATTTAGAAAAATAAATAACTTTTATTTATAAAAGTATATAACTTTTATTCACCGAAATATATTTCCTTCGATCCTTGATTTTTAGATATAGAATATCATCCAGTAATGTTTACGATAAGGAATAATGATGTTATATCGGTAAGAGTGGGAGGTATGAACAAAATATGAATTGCCTCATCTCCGCTGCACTTAACGGGACAGATGGGTCAGCAATGACCCACCATCGGTTGAGCGAGGGTTAAGGTCTGCGTAGACGTGTCCTCGTATGTTTTGAACCGTTCTTTAACGGTAACCTTGTCCGATGAGAGAGCGTGGGGTATAGAGAGAGCAACGTCATCGTGCTTTATGGATTATAGGGAATCCCGATGCCTTACTGTATTGGTGAGCGGATAGAATTCGTGGACGACAGCTGTTTCAACGTGATTCGATTTATTGAAGCTGATTGGGTAAGGGTGTGCTTTGTACTCGATATGTGATGAGTACTCGGTGCTTAATATTTAGCGGACAGTGGTCAATCTTAATATATAAAGCAGAAAGTGTTTGTGCTTATCTGTCGCCTAAAAACTTTCGAACGGTGAACTCTGGGGTCACAAAATGTGTTCAAGCTCATTGTGCCTAGCTAATCCAGAAGAATGTGACTACTTTCACAGAAAAAAATAAATAAAATTTTTTTTTTTATAAAATCAGAATCTAAATTTCAAGTGAAGCCGAGTAGTAAAGCTATTACTATACAGGTACTCAGTACTCAACATTCGGTAACTAGGACTCAGTATAAAGTACTCGGTACTCGATATTAGGTACTTTGTGCAGGGTACTCTATATTCAGTACTTAGGCCTGAGTGTCACTATTCGACACCCAGTGTTCGCTACTCAATATTCTCAAGTAGCTGCTTAATACTTAATACATGATGATGGGTACTTGGTACTCAATATTCAATGCAAAATGATGAGTACTTGGTACTCAATATTCAATGCAAAGTGATGAGTACTTGGTACTCAATATTCAATGCAAAGTGATGAGTACTTGGCACTCAATATACAATGCAAGGTGATGAGTACTTGGTACTCAAGATTCAATGCGAAGTGATGAGTACTTGGTACTCAATATCCCATGCAAAATGATGAGTACTTGGTACTCAATATTCAATGCAAAGTGATGAGTACTTGGTACTCAATATTCAATGCACAGTGATGAGTACTTGGTACTCAATATTCAATGCAAAGTGATGAGTACTTGGTACCCATTATTCATTACTACTGGATACTTGCATACCGCAGGTACTGCGCTTCTGTTTCATTCAAAGCCTAGGTTCGTTTTCTAGGAAAAGCCGCATCTCTAATATTAAACCTTTGCCGGATACGAAGACCGCGCGAACAGCAGAGTCGCAGAAATGAGAGAAATAAGAGAATTACACGGCCGCGACAGAATTCGACGCGAAACTCGGTCACGACGAATCGCGTCGCACGTTCGGCCGCGGTTTCAAATACATAAATATAAACAAGTAGGCCAGCCCGCCTTTCCAGATAACAGCAGATGAATCGAGCCTGCACGTTACTACGGCGCCCGGTGCCAAGTCACCGTTGCATTTTCGCATTCCTCGCAGTTTTGTGAATCGACCGATCGCAAAATTAGAATGTTCATTCTCCAAATAGACCCGGCGCGCCATATCTCGCTATGCCGCTACGGAATATTAATCCTTGTCAATGGGACGCTATTTCGAAATTCCCCACTGAATCTGATACATTCTGGGCACGTGCAACAGTCGACACGATACAAACTTTCAAGCAGCATTATTATTTATATTATCATTACAATTACTCGTAGAAAATAGAATCTAATAAAGCTCACAGCTATTGTAATAATTTATTACAGTCCCACTATTGATAAAAATTCCAAAAATAATAGGTACTTCACTACCAAACTAATATCCCACCTCTATGAAATAAATTCCCCTACCTATACCCCATCGTCACAAAATTTCTCCACAAGTCATTAAAAAAACAGCGGACCACTGATAAAAGAAACATTTGAAACGTCAGAGAAGCATAAAGCACATAAAACGCGCGAAAATTTAAATCCAAGTTTCCTCACGGTCGATAACGTCGCGTCCACTGTGACCAATTTCTTTGAATTGCTGCATATGAAATTGCCGATCGAGGATATCGTAAAAATTCATTTCTTTATGGCGAGGGTACAATAAGAACTGCTAACTTATGAATGGAGAAATGTGACAGAAACTTGAAAGAATGAAATAAATAAAATGGTTAAAAAGCGAAGGACATTTTCATTCAAAACGCCCACACGCGGAACGGCAATTTATGCGCCAATCTAAGAACACAATGGCGATCGAACAATCGCTATTTCAATTTCTACGTGCAACTGTCGAGACACCCAATAACGCCGATATGTATATCGATCCGAATACAATATTTATTTCAAGGTAAGTTTGTGACTTATTTACCCAATTCGAGTCCGAGTCGAACGTCAGCCACATCCTGGGATCGGGCAGCCATGAGGTCATGTTGCTTAACCCTCAGCCGGGTCTTTTTCGACTGGAGTCACCGAGTGTACTAAATAGTAGGGAGAAGTTGAAAAATCGGAAACTAAACTTCTCTAATAATCCCCGAGAAAGAACGTCGTTTAAAATCCGTATAGAAGGA